>OW119926.1:71200987-72483987 GCA_933210815.1 Meta bourneti | reverse complement strand
TTATCACATCAGCTGACTGGCGAAGTTAATAGTTGTTCTTATTCGGAATGACGGAAGCTTATTCGCTTATGAAAAGCCTGCAGTGAAAGAACAGTTCAATGTTTAATTATCAGCATAGCAGTTTCAAGTCACTGGGAGGAACGCGACTGATCAGATATTCTTTCTCGGAAAATAGCCAGCTTCAGTGTTTCAAAGTTGATAATGTCATTCTGATTCCAAATAGCAATGTCGACGGATTTAGAACCAACGCGGTGAATTGTTAGGCTTTCAAAGCAATTCTGACACATTTCAAGAATATCCAAGTTGAAAATTCGTTGTAATCTAAGCATGCGAAAATAAATTCAAGAACAAAAATACATTAGGCATTTCTTCAAGAAAAATAACTATTTCCTCGCACACTTGATGTGATTTTCATGCTGAGAGCAAAATAAGACTGACTTTGACGCATTTGAAATCGCAGCTGTAATTCAAATCGTGGTGTGTTCTTTCTTCTGCATTATATTTCAGTTTCAGCAAGAAGTTTCTGGGAATTTTCTTGCACTTGAAATGGAACGTAAAGCTGCTGAGAAAACGTTCACTTTCGTATGGAAGATCGAAAATATCTGGGTCTTATTGAGCAGGCCAATTCACAGTCCGAAGTTTATTGTGGAAGCATTGAACAAAACTGAGTGGCATTTGGAACTATACCCTGGATACTACTTCCTCGATGAACATTTATCCTGCCGTCTACGAAGAGATGACAGCAAGGAACCTGAGAGTGTTGATGTGAACTTTGAAATTTCACTAGTCCTTGCTGATGGCAGCCCATCAGAAAATGGCAAAGCCTCGAGATTCTCATTCGAGAAAGACGATTTCTACTCATGTGACGAATTAGCTTTGCGTCTTGGTGTGTTCCAGGATTCGTATGCAACCTTCGTCATACGTTGCTGCATCTGGACAAGTGGCGAAGAATTTGCCGGAGCTGTTCAATGTTGTGCTCGTACTAAGTTTGGAAAGAAGAAAAATCTTGAGTTCATATGGGCCACCGAAGGTTTAAGTTCGCTCTCTGTCGATCCCAGTAAGTCTGTATCTCTCGGCGAGGATGGACCATTGGTCAATGTAAAGATGATTTTGAAGAATGGAATCTACCGTGTAAAAGGCTTCAACGTGAATGCAAGTCGCGTGGATAGCAAAAGATGGTTGTACTTAACAGTTGAAGTATTCGTGTTGGATGCAGAGGGAAAGGTTGTACAGAGAGAGGGGCACCACTATTCAATTAAGAACAATTGCAGTGACTATACGTGGCACATACCTTTGTATATCATGAAAAATAATTTGAAAGAGATTTATGGTCCGAATTCGTCCAAAGATGTGATGACCTTGCTATGGAAATGCAGAAGTTACTTTATAAAAGTGAATGAACTTGAAGAATTTCCTCTCACGTCTAACTAAAACATAGGAATAGTTGAATCGCTCAAACTGGTTTTAGTTGTATCAGAATATTGTACTTTTGAAAAAAGATACACATGTTACAATGTTGCTCCTCTTTCGGAAGTCTCATTATCAACCTACATTAACATATCAATGGAGTATTTGATGATAGAATTCCAGAATACTGTACAGTGGCTAAATAAGAGATTGAATTTTTCGTCGCCAAACTGCTAATTTGATAGACCTATGAAGGTTACCATATTCCAAAATTATCGCCATTGATGCGGTGCTAATTGCCTATAGTACTTTGTTCTTGAGCCTAACGAGAATATGTTAATTGAATATTTCCCAGTTTACTGAATTTGTTGTTTTGAACATTTGCTGTTAACAACTTAAGTGGATTTTTTCTATGAACGTTTGCTGTTAACAACTTAAGTGGATTTGTTCTTTGAACGTTTGCTATTAACAACTTAACTGGATTTTTTCTTTGAATGTTTGCTATTAACTGGATTAAATTTGTTTATTGAATACTATGTTTTCTTTCTGAACCAAAATTTAAAGTGGGATTACTCTTGTAACTGATTAAGATATTGATAACAACAAATAAATTTAGCTATTATCATTTTAGAGATATATATCTAGAACTTTAATTTCAGTTCATAAAATAACGAAGTGAATATGAAGAATATGTATATACAAACAGGTAACATAATTGATATTTATAAATATATACCTTGATAGAAAAAGGGCTTCCATTTTGCAACCCTTTGGTAACGATGTAATAATTTTTAATACAGCGTACAAAAAATATTTTCCAACGTTTTGATATTTCCATAATGCATAAGCAGGAGGCCATTATGGTTCTGTTATAACTTTCATTATTTTGAAGTGATATGTGGACAAAATCAGTGAATTTCGTTAGTGGTCCTTTTTCGACCAAAGAACAGAGATATAAGTCAAGAAAAAGTAGTTCACTTTGGCTGCAATAACTAGGTAAAATTGGTAAATAACAAATATTAGTTTTCTTCAAAAAAAGCATTATTACAAATGGCTCTTCAGGTTTTTATAGGCATTTAATGATTTGAAGGAAAGATATTTAAAGTGGACATGTCGAGATAATGCACATTTTGCATACGTAGCAATTATGTAGCAAAAAATATATTCACTTCCCTATTATATGTATCAATAATCATTTGTAAATGGAAAAGAGTGGGCATCCCCTCTTTATCTTTAATATTAAAACCATTGAGACTGATCGTGGTTTAAAATTATAAGGTACTGTCCTCAAATCTTTCCCTTCAGAGTTGATCCCAGACCATCGCCAATAGCAGTTGTGTTGCTCCAGTGCAGTGTAAATTCAACCACTTACCATTGAATGTTTCTGATGGTGTTAAACTTTAAACTCAGCAATAGTAAATATCACCACTCTTACGGATTTCACAGTATCTATTTTTCATTTATTTTACCCTACTTGTGGTACCATGCATGTTACATAAGAATTTAAGGTTGATTGCATAGCTCACTAAATGAAAGAAATGGTGTTTTCTCATAAATAGGATTGACTGATCAATGCATAATGTAAAAATAAATTTCTAGAATACATAGGACACATGTTTGAATAAAAGTAAAATAATATCTTAAAATTCCGTAACGGAAAAGTTTATATCATACTGATACTTAAATCTACCCAAAAGGAAAATTCGAAATTGCACTTTTTGTCATGGTGAGGGTTTATATATTACGAGATAAATACAGGCAAGATTGGTTTAAATATTACAAAATGATAGAACAGTAAGACAACTTTTTCTGAAATTTTAATTGTATCAAAACATTTGCTATTTTCCATAATTGCATACTAGCATATACACCAAATTAATTTAAAACAAACTATTAATTTCATCACAAATCAGTAAATAACAAAAGCTAGATTTCTAATAAAATTATTTTGCTTAATTGCACAAATCTAGTGGTCCTAACTTGAGGAGGGAACAAATCCCCAATTCATGTTATTTATATTGTAATTTTTATCTGGTACTCTTAAGTCTCCGGATGGTTTGTCTGGTCAAAAACTAGACCTGTAGTAAGCTACCTCTGTTGCAGTAACCTATTCTAAACTCGTCAGTTCTGGGCAAGGGACACTTTGTTTTTCCTACTTGGAGTAATTGGGCAGTTTTATCACATTAGAAAAACTGATCATATCTTGTTGGACGAGATCTCATCATTAGTAAATTCGGTCAGATCTTGATGGACAAGATATCGTGTCGAAATCACTTGGAGGGTTAAGAGCCATGCCTCCAAATAATATTTTGGACCCAAAAAGATCAGTGATCTAAGAGTCATAATGCAAATCAATTTATCAATGTGTACCATTCTTCAATGTCTTAGTTTAATTATGTCAATTACATAAATGAAAAGCATGGAATTTTTAAAGGATGTCTTATGTCATTCTTTTCAAATTAAGAAAAGTACAGAGGAAGAATAGGAATCGTTAGACATGCTTAGGTTTGAGCCAAGCACTTTGAAGGTAAATTAGTTTTAAAAAATTGGATACAAACATTTTTCTTGTATTCCATTAACCTCTGTTAGTGTAAAATTTATTTCCCCCCACAACACACATGACTAATTACCAGATATTAGTTGAAAGATTGTATTGGTCAAGGGCAAACTGATTAGAAATAATTCAAACTTCCACACCACTCCAACGTGAGGGCATTTAAGGCCACGACAAAATCAATGTGTTCCAGCCTCCTCGTACACAACGGTCTTTGGTTGGGTCGAATTTCGAACTCGAAACCCTCTGGTTGCTAATCCAGTACTCGGGCTACCGCGGCACAAGGAAAATTCCTTTTTGCTCACAAAGTTTTGACATATTGCCCTGCACAAAGTTTTCACATATGCCCAGCAGAATAAATCAGATCTGTCGATTCAACGTCAGACTTACTATGTAGCCTGTTGTGTTGCTGAAGTGCTACGTTAATTAACTACACCTTAGCTATTTAATTAACGTCACACTGGATTAACTATCTACCTTTTTTCAATATAGAGTCGAGGCGAGAATTTTTTCACACTAGTCGAAATTGCTTGATGTTTAGCTATTTTAAAGTCTTGCGAATGTAAATTCGTATCAAACGTAATGAACTGGACTGAATATACACTACTGTTTGTGAAAATTGCAGCACCATGAAGAAATCCATGCAAATTAAACGAAACTTGCAGGAAATGCAAAACAGGTTAGGATATGCAAATAATTAGAATTACAAAGCTATCACGCCATGTATGGGGCCGAGAAACACCCTCTAAACTTCCTAGTGAGCCGTGTATAAAAAGCACTAAAGGTGCGTTAAAATGTGTATCATCGTTTGACTGCTATAAATGATTTATTAGAAGTCAATATGCCTAGCCAAAAACGCAAAGTAACATACGAGCAACTACCGGAGTTTGAACGGGGCCGCATGATCCGCCTCCGTGAGGGTGGACTTTCGTATCGTGAAATCGCCACTCGCACGGGGCGCCACAACAGTGATGCGTGTGTGGAAGAAATGGACCATGGAGAATCGGACAAGTCGAAACCCCTCCAGTGGGCCGCAATATGACGTCACCACGGTACGACAGACACCTCATCCGCATGGCGGATGAGGTGTCGGACCGTGCACTGTCCTCTCGTGCGTTGGCACAACATTGGAGCACGTCTACAGGTGTATCATTGTCTTCCACACGATTCGTTGACGTCTGCTGCGCCATGGGTCCCTTGACGCCGAACCACCGACTACAATGGGCTCACCAATACAGCCAATGGCTTGCCGATTGGCAACAAGTCATCTTCTCAGATGAGTCCCGCTACAATCTGGACTACAACGATGTTCTCGTCAGACGCAACAAAGGTGAACGTGAGTGTCTTATTCAGCGTCATATTGGACGGACGCCTGGCGTTATGGTCTGGGCCGCTATTGGATATCATGGGCGATCCAGCCTACTCTAAAATGTAGGGACCCTGAACAGCGGGCGCTACATCAGGGAAGTTGTGGAGCCCGAGGTTCTATCCCTCCTGCAACGCATTCCCGGAGCTGTATTTCAGCAAGACAATGCCCGTCCACATGTTGCTCGGAATGTACAAGCCTTCTTCAGTGCACGACAGGTTCCGCTTCTTCCATGGCCTGCACGTTCCCCGGATATGTCGCCCATTGAGTATGTCTGGGATTACATCGGACGGCGACTCGCTCGTCGGGCAGAGAGCACGGCTGAACTTTGGCATCAGATAGAGGCCATCTGAGATGCCATTCCTCAGCATCACATTCAGAATCTGTATGATTCGATGCCACGACGTGTACAGGCTCTCATCGCTGAGCATGGCAGCTGCACAAGATATTGATTTTCAGCATTATTTTTATTTTATTGCTCTGTAAATTTGATCGTTTATTCAAACCACTATAAGTAATACGTGGAATAAATTTCATTTATTTCTGATGATTCTTTCATAGGTGTTGCAATTTTCACAAACAGTTGTGTATAAGTTACGGAGTACCCACTGTACTGTTGCTTTACGGCCAAGCAGCTCATCTCATCGAAAAAAGAGAAAAAGTCAGAAAGGAAAGTTTTTAAAATGAATTATTTGTAATTAAAAATAAGGGTGGAAGGGGCTGGATACGTTAAAAATTCAGCAGAGCCAAATTAAAAACATACTACCTCGGAGCGTGTCAGCACTAAGGTGGATAACTCCTCCCAAACGTGTCACGTCCGAAGAAAGCTTTGGGCCGCATTAACCCGGTTTGGAAGAGTAACGGATTAGCAACCGGTGGGTTGCTAGCTCGAATCCAACCAAAGACCGTCGGGGGCTGTGGCACGTTAAATCTGTCGTGGCCTCAAATGTCCTCACGTTGGCGTGGTTCGAAGTTTGGAGAGTGGCGTGCCAGCTCAGGTGTGACTTGGTCATCTGACCGTGGTTCTAAAATTACGGGGTGTAATCATCGATCTTTCCCTTCGGGATTGATCTCGAATCGTCGCCAATAGCCTTTGTGTTGCTCCAGTGCAACCTTAATTAAAATACCTACCCATCGAAGGAAGCTTTACATTGGTTGACGAGTAGGCGGGAGGACGACCGCAGTGCCACTGATGTTCTTGCGGTCATTAGGGTGGGGGTAGCAGGAAAAAGTTTAGGTCGAAGAAAGCAATTAAATTTAACAGATAGCTCTGTGGTATAATTTAAATTAATGAACTTGTGAATAGAAATTATATCAAAAGTAACTAAAGTACAATTTCTCGAAAATCAATAATTAATAACGTGAATAAAAATTAATATGAAACTAAATCGGATAATTTATCTGCATTATTTTGAAATATTACTTTTTACATTTTCAGGGCCGCGGTAGCCCGGTTGGAAGAGTAATGGATTAGCAAGCAGAGGGTTGCGAGTTCGAATCCAACCAAAGACCATCGTGTACAAAGGGGGCTAGTACACGTTAAATCCGCCGTGACTCCAAATGTCCTCACGTTGGCGTGGTGTGGGAGTTTGAAGAGTGGGGTGTCAGCTCTGGTGTTGCCTCGTCTTCTGATCAAAATCACGTAGTATTGTCCTCGGATCTTTCCCTTTGGAATTGATCTCGGACCGCCACAAATAGCCCGTTGTGTTGTTCCAATGTGACGTTAATTAATTACCTAACTATTCAGATACAAAAATATCACCATAAACAACTGTAAAATAGTTCGTTATACGCAAGTTATATTATTTATCTTTTGCAAAACAGCGCGGTAAGGAGTATGGTAGGTATTTTAATTAACGTCACACTGGAGCAACATAGCGGGCTATTGGTGACGGTCCGGGATCAATCCCAAAGGGAAAGATCGAGGACAACACAAACACGTAATTTTGAACCACGGTCAGATGACAAGATAAGAGGAGCATGTATAACAGCTTTGTTATAGCGCAAAACCTAACGGTAGGTAGTTAGTTAACGTCTGCACTGGAGCAAACAGCGAGCTATCCGCGACGGTCCGAGTTGGTTGGGGGCCGCGGTGGCCCGGTTGGAAGAGCAACGGACTAGCAACCGAAGGGTTGCGAGTTCAAATCCAGCCAAACACCGCCGTGTACAAAGGGGGCTGGTGCACGTTAAATCTGTCGTGGCCTCAAATGTCCTCACGTTGGCGTGGTGTGGAAGTTTGGAGAGTGGGGTGCCAGCTCATGTGTTGCCTCGTCATCTGACCGTGGTTCAAAATTACGTGGTGTTGTCCTCGGATCTTTCCCTTTGGGATTGATCCCGGACCGTCACCAATAGCCCATTGTGTTGCTCCAGTGTGACGTTAATTGAAATTCCCCCCCCCCCGAGTTGGTTGGTTGATTTGGGGGTTTTATGGCGCAGAGGCCATATTTGGCCATGCTGCGCAAGATATAAGACATACAATATCAAGTAATAGACATACACACAATGAAAGTTTTTACTGACACAGAAGAGAGAAATATACCCAGGGAGGAATGAGATGTTGTTCTCGGATCTTTCCCTTCGGGATTGATCCCGGACTGTCACCAATAGCCGCAAATATCTTACTAATCCTTAGGGGCCGTCGTGGCTCAGTGGGTATGTCCACTGCGCTAGCAATTTTTGAGTTGTAGACGGCACAGGTTCGATTCCTGTCATGTACATTCCTCCCTGGTCTCTTTTCTGTGACCCAACTTCAATATGAACCGCGGTGGCCCGGTTGGAAGAGAAACGGACCAACAACCGGAGGGTTGCGAGTTCGAATCCAGCCAAACACTGTCATGTCTGGTGCACTTTAAATCTGTAGTGGCCTCAAATGTCCTCACGTTGGTTTGGTGTGGAAGTTTGAAGAAAGGGGTGCTAGCTCAGGTCTTGCCTCGTTATCTGACTGTGGTTCAAAATTACGTGGTGTCCTCGGATTTTCCCTTGGATTGATCCCGGACCGTCACCAATAGTCCATTGTGTTGCTCCAATTAAAATACCTACCTACCAACCCCAATATTTTTTCATGGTTGTGGATATGAGGGATAAATATTACAAACTTAGAGATAATATGAGTTGTGAAATGGATAGACCGTTGGCGGTGGGATTGGTAGATACTCAATTAACGTCGCACTGGAGCAACACAATGGGCTATTGGTGGCATCTGGGATCAAATCCGAAGGAAAAGATCCGAGGACACACACACACACAGAACCCCGTAATTTTTAAACACGGTCAGATGACGAGGTCACACCTGAGACACTTTCCCCTCCAAACTGCAGCGTTGAAAGCAGCGTTAAGCTATAAAAGGTTGACTTAGGTAGAAAGTGAACTCAATCGTTTCGTGTAGCAAGGTTTTCATTTTACACGAATGTACATTAGCCTTGCACGTTTGCCAAATAGAAGAAGTCTTCCCGGCCAATCGTTCCGACCCTCACGTTGGCGTGGGTGGAAGTTTGGAGAGTAGTGTGCCAGCTCAAGTGTTCCCTCGTCATCTGACCATGGTTCAAAATTACGAGTGTTCTCGAATCTTCCCATTGGGATTGATCCCGGATCGTCGCCAATGGCCAGTTGTGTTGCTCCAGTGCGACGTTAATTAAAATACTTGCCTACTTTCCCAGCCATCCCTTATTGGTAGGCTGGGTGGTCAGGGTCATAAAAAATAGAAGTCGAAATCCAAGGTGAGTTATTGCCGAGATTGGACAAATTTGCCAAGGATTACATCAGGGGATAACTTCTCGAATCCCACAAACCTAATTTTATATCTAGAATTCCGTATCACGGTTGAAGAGAAAAGTAAAAGATTATGCATGAGAAAAATTGGCCAGTGCAACAAATATTAACAGAGAAAATTAAAGTGAAATACCCATCGCACGCTCCAACACAGACAAAATGAATTGTTCCAAAAGCACATTTATTAACGAAGTAACTGGTCTTTCTTAGGTTTGGCGTGGTGTGGAAGTTTGGAGAGTGGGGTGCCAGCTCAGGTGTTGCCTCGTCATCTGACCGTGGTTCAAAATTACGTGGTGTTGTCCTCGGATCTTTCCCTTTGGGATTGATCCCGGACCGTCACCAATAGCCCGTTGTGTTGCTCCAGTGTGACGTTAATTGAAATACCCCCCCCCCCCTTTCTTAGGCTCTCCTATAATTTTAGCGCCCCGAGATAGTTAGGTGGGTATTTTATTTAACGTCACACTGGAGCAACATAACGGGCTATTGGTGACGGTCCGGGATCAATCCCAAAGGGAAAGTCCGTGGACAACACCACGTAATTTTGAACCCCGGTCAGATGACGAGCGGGCCGCAATAGCCCGGTTGGAAGAGTAAAGGATTATCAACCGGAGGGTCGTGTAGAATTAAAATAGCTACCCGAAAACAACAAACCTTTTTTATGTTATCGAGAAATTCAATCGTGATCTTTCTATCCGTAATAATTGTGGCAACACTAAGAAAAGTACCAGGTTTAAATTAAGCACATCAGCTGACTAGCGAAGTTAATAGTTGTCCTTATTCGGAATGACGGAAGCATATTCGCTTATGAAAAGCCTTCAGTGAAAGAACAGTTCAATGTTTAATTATCAGCATAGCAGTTTCAAGTCATTGGGAGGAACGCGGCTGATCAGATATTCTTTCTCGGAAAATACGCCAGCTTCAGTGTTTCAAAGTTGATAATGTCATTCTGATCCCAAATAGTAATGTCGACGGATTCAGAACCAACGCGGTGAATTGTTAGGCTTTCAAAGCAATTCTGACACATTTCAAGAATATCCAAGTTGAAAATTCGTTGTAATCTAAGCATGCGAAAATAAATTCAAGAACAAAAATACATTAAGCATTTCTTCAAGAAAAATAACTATTTCCTCGCACACTTGATGTGATTTTCATGCTGAGAGCAAAATAAGACTGACTTTGACGCATTTGAAATCGCAGCTGTAATTCAAATCGTGGTGTGTTCTTTCTTCTGCATTATATTTCAGTTTCAGCAAGAAGTTTCTGGAAATTTTCTTGCACTTGAAATGGAACGTAAAGCTGCTGAGAAAACGTTCACTTTCGTATGGAAGATCGAAAATATCTGGGTCTTATTGAGCAGGCCAATTCACAGTCCGAAGTTTATTGTGGAAGCATTGAACAAAACTGAGTGGCATTTGGAACTATACCCTGGATGCTACTACCTCGATGAACATTTAGCCTGCCGTCTACGAAGAGATGACAGCAAGGAACCTGAGAGTGTTGATGTGAACTTTGAAATTTCACTAGTTCTTGCTGATGGCAGCCCATCAGAAAATGGCAAAGCCTCGAGATTCTCATTCGAGAAAGACGATTTCTACTCATGTGACGAATTAGCTTTGCGTCTTGGTGTGTTCCAGGATTCGTATGCAACCTTCGTCATACGTTGCTGCATCTGGACAAGTGGCGAAGAATTTGCCGGAGCTGTTCAATGTTGTGCTCGTACTAAGTTTGGAAAGAAGAAAATCTTGAGTTCATATGGGCCACCGAAGGTTTAAGTTCGCTCTCTGTCGATCCCAGTAAGTCTATCTCTCGGCGAGGATGGACCATTGGTCAATGTAAAGATGATTTTGAAGGATGGAATTTACCGATTAAAAGGCTTCAAAGTGAATGCAAGTCGCGTGGATAGCGAAAGATTGTTGTACCTAACGCTTAATGTATCCGTGTTGGATGCAGAGGGAAAGGTTGTACAGAGAGAGGGGCACAACTATCCAATTAAGAACAATTGCAGTGACTATACGTGGCACATACCTTTGTACATCATGAAAAATAATTTGAAAGAGATTTATGGTCCGAATTCGTCCAAAGATGTGATGACCTTGCTATGGAAATGCAGAAGTTACTTTATAAAAGTGAATGAACTTGAAGAATTTCCTCTCACGTCTAACTAAAACATAGGAATAGTTGAATCGCTCAAACTGGTTTTAGTTGTATCAGAATATTGTACTTTTGAAAAAAGATACACATGTTACAATGTTGCTCCTCTTTCGGAAGTCTCATTATCAACCTACAGGAACATATCAATGATGATAGAATTCCAGAATACTGTACAGGCATATCGCTAAATAAGAGATTGAATTTTTCGTCGCCAAACTGCTAATTGGATAGACCTACGAAGATTACCATATTCCAAAATTATCGCCATTGATGCGGTGCTAATTACCTATAGTACTTTGTTCTTGAGCCTAACGAGAATATGTTAATTGAATGTTTGTTGTTTGTTAATATGTTAATGAATTTGTTGTTTTGAACATTTGCCGTTACCAACTTAACAGGATTTGTTTTTTTGAACGTTTGCTATTAACTGGATTGAATTTGTTTATTGAATACTATGTTTCCTTTCTGAACCAAAATTTAAAGTGGGATTACTCTTGTAACTGATTAAGATATTGATAACAACAAATAAATTTAGCTATTATCATTTTAGAGATATATATCTAGAACTTTAATTTCAGTTCATAAAATAACGAAGTGAATATGAAGAATATGTATATACAAACATGTAACATAATTGATATTTATAAATATATACCTTGATAGAAAAAGGGCTTCCATTTTGCAACCCTTTGGTAACGATGTAATAATTTTTAATACAGCGTACAAAAAATATTTTCCAACGTTTTGATATTTCCATAATGCATAAGCAGGAGGCCATTATGGTTCTGTTATAACTTTCATTATTTTGAAGTGATATGTGGACAAAATCAGTGAATTTCGTTAGTGGTCCTTTTTCGAACAAAGAACAGAAATATAAGTCAAGAAAAAGTAGTTCACTTTGGCTGCAATAACTAGGTAAATAAGAAATATTAGTTTTATTCAACAAAAGCATTATTACAAATGGCTCTTCATGTTTTTTATAGGCATTCAATGATTTGAAGGAAAGATATTTAAAGTGGACATGTCGAGATAATGCACATTTTGCATACGAAACAATTATGTAGCAAAAAATATATTCACTTCCCTATTATATGTATCAATAATCATTTGTAAATGGAAAAGAGGGGGCATCCCCTCTTTATCTTTAATATTAAAACCATTGAGACGGATCGTGGTTTAAAATTATAAGGTACTGTCCTCAAATCTTTCCCTTCAGAGTTGATCCCAGACCATCGCCAATAGTAGTTGTGTTGCTCCAGTGCAGTGTAAATTCAACCACCTACCATTGTGTGTTTCTGATGGTGTTAAACTTTAAACTCAGCAATAGCAAATATTACCACTTTTCCGGATTTCACAGTATCATTTATTTTACCCCACTTGTGGTACCATGCATGTTACATAAGAATTTAAGGTTATAATTGCATAGCTCACTATATAAAAGAAATGGTGTTTTCTCATAAATAGGATTGACTGATCAATGCATAATGTAAAAATAAATTTCTAGAATACATAGGACACATGTTTGAATAAAAGTAAAATAATATCTTAAAATTCTGAAACGGAAAAGTTAATATACTGATACTTAAATCTAGGCAAAAGGAAAATTCGAAATTGCACTTTTTGTCAAGGTGAGGGTGTATATATTACCAGATAAATACAAGCAAGTTTGGTTTAAATATTACAAAATGATAGAACAGTAAGACAACATTTTCTGAAATTTTAATTGTATCAAAACATTTGCTATTTTCCATAGTTGCATACTAAGCATATACACCAAATGTAATTTAAAACAAACTATTAATTTCATCACAAATCAGTAAACAAAAGCTAGATTTCTAACAAAATTATTTTGCTTATTAGGCTGAGTGATCAGTTTTATAAAAAATAGAAATCCTAGGTGAGTTATTGCCGAGATTGGACAAATTCGCCAAGGCTTACATCAGGGGAAAACTTCTCGAATCCCACAAACCTAATTTTATAGCTAGAATTCCGTATCACTGTTGAAGAGAAAAGTAAATTATGCACGAGAAAAATTGGCCAGTGCAACAAATATTAACAGAGAAATTAAAGTGAAATACCAATCACGCTTCAACAGACAAAATGAATTGATCCAAAAGCACATTTATTAACGAAGTAACTGGTCTTCCTTAGGCTCTCCTATAATTTTAGCGCCCCGAGATAGTTAGGTGGGTATTTTAATTAACGTTACACACACTGGAGCAACACAACGGGCTATTGGTGACGGTCCGGGTTCAATCCCAAAGGGAAAGTCCGAGGACAACACCACGTAATTTTGTACCCTGGTCAGGTGACGAGCGGGCCGCAATAGCCCGGTTGGAAGAGTAACGGATTAGCAACCGGAGGGTCGTGTACTATTGAAATACCTACCCCAAAACAATCAACATTTTTTAAGTTATCGAGATATTCAATCGTGATATTTCCAGAGGTGCCCATCCTCCTCAAGCCCAATGGCGCAAATCCCCCCAATATTTTTCTTTACCACCCTCCCCCTCAAATCCAGTTAACCATATAACCTTTATTGGAATCTCAAACTTCCAACTGAATCCACACAAAGCTCTACATTTCGTAAATCAGTTAGAGATAAATAAAATTAAGAGATAAATTTGGATGAGATAAATAAAACCAGAACAGCTAGGAAAATGAACAGTTTATAATGTTTAAAACAGCAATTTCATGTATAAACAATGATATTACTTACACTTTGCAAATGGAAACAACTATAATATTATTAAAACAGTTGTTTTGGAAATTCTGTATGTTATATGAATAAAACAAATATTTGACCTTTTGTATAAGAGAATAATTTTTATATTCATAAAAAAAACTCTAAAATTGAGTGAATGGAAGAACAGAATATAAAAAATTGAACACGTCAATAAAGATCAATAATAAGATATTGGAAAAAACGAACTAAATGAGTAAAAACTAATGATATGAGTACTATCGTAATGTTCACATGAGTTGAGTAAGTATTCATAAAACCTTAAAAACTAAATTGTTTTAGAGTAGTGACAGAAAAAAGCTATCATGCGGTGGTAAGAGAAAACATTCGAACACCCTATGTTGAAAAAATTTAAAGTATAACCAGAAAATAAATTCTTTAAGCACAGGGATTTATGTACTATTTATAAGATTTTAATAGAAGCTGTTTTTCTCTGCACTTGATATGGCAAACTTTTCGATAATTTCTTCATTTGTGATTTTCTTGAGAATGTCATTCTCAGATGATAGTACCAATAAGCTTGACAACCGATCGTCCCCTAAGCTGCTTCTTAATCTGTTCTTTACAATCTTTAAACGGCTCATCGTCCTTACGCTGAGAAACTTGTGACAGGTAACGATAAAAGGATACGATACAGCATGGTGAGTGGAGGAAATGCTGACATACACTGCAGGCATCTGTAAGGCCTAATAAAGCCTCTTTTTACCCACTGATCAAAAGATAAAAGCAACTCATCATGGTCTGAATCTTTTTCATCTCCATCTTTAAGGACTTAAACTTCATTTCACCTTCACCTCCTGAAACGTCAAATTCCCTTTCTGGTGTCCTATTTTTACACTTTTCTTTCTCTAAAAGCAGGTTGGAAATGACAATTTATGAATAAGTAACCTTATACACATTTGCAAAAGTTTCTAGTTCCTCTATTATTTGATCACTTTCAAGATCGTAAACCCCGCAAGTCTTTCACTGATGAAGAATCAGGCAAGAATTTATATCCCTGCTTTTCTTTTTCTCTTGCAATTTTCAAATTTCCTTCATGTGAAAGCACTACCATTTGTGAGATTATAGTAGAAAGAGAACTGACAATCTGTCATTGAGTTGTTGAAAAAGTGAATCTAGTACTTGAAAATAAACTTCCACTTTGATCCTCTTAAGAGGATCGTCTATTCTTTCATCGATAGCCATTTCATCCATAAACCTCTTACGTTTTCTACTTCTGCGGTGGGATTGCGAAATATTCACATCAGCAAAGGCAAGAATTGAATCACATTCACTTTATTTCACTTCGAATTTTTACAAGTTTAGCTTTGGTATCAGCAACAATTTTTGACACACTGCTATAATAAATTATTTTTGATTGTAGAATTGTGACTGGTGACACTTTGAAAATAGCTGAGGCAACATGTATTGAGCAAATGTTTTCAAAATCTGTCATTTGTTTCCACAGGCCAGTTGCTAGTGTCTTTGAGTCATTAGCAGCTTTTTTTGTCAATGGACAAACTATGCAACGTCTCCTTTATTGTGTCATAGCAGGTGATATCTGTTTGTAGTTTGCATTCTTTTTAGTCTCCTTTTTTTGGTTGAACCCTTTTCCAAGTTTGTAGTAAAAACATCATGCCTTTTATGAACTGACATGAAGACAATTCCTCTAAAAGAGAAAACAGATTTTTCATTTGGGGGCATATGTCCATAGATTTTTCCACAACTAACGCAAACCTGTGCGAAGAACAGCATATATAGAGCGTTTTGGGACATTCTCTCTGGATTAGC
This sequence comes from Meta bourneti, assembly GCA_933210815.1. Lineage (NCBI taxonomy): Eukaryota > Metazoa > Arthropoda > Arachnida > Araneae > Tetragnathidae > Meta > Meta bourneti. The sequence goes on along the minus strand of OW119926.1, from coordinate 72,468,228 downwards.
GCTTCACCATTGAATTTTCCTCTCATATTACCAGCCCCATCCATACTTTGGATCAACAATTCCACTTGAATCAAGACCAAGTAAATTCAAGCATTTCATTATTTCTTTAAAAAGATTTTGGCCTGTGGTATCTCCACTAGTGAAAACCTTAATGAGCCACTCTTCAGGTTTGATATTTTCCTTTGGGGCACCATGCGGGTCAGTATGCTCAATATACGAACGACTAATGTTGAACATTTTTTTACTAATGTCTTGAGTCGAGTCTAGAATAATAGAATAAATGCTAGTCGTTTTTATACTATTTATGATTTTTGGAGCAGCGATTTCACTCATTATGCTAATTACACCATAAACGTTTCGATAACTCAAGAAATTAAACTCTAGCTTTCCCTAGCATCAGGACTATATTTACTCAATAGCCTGAAAAGACCGATGAGTTTTCATTTTGCTACATCCTTTTTACGAAATTCAAGCATTTCTTCACTTAAATATCGACAACAATCGATGACAACAGACAACACCTCTCGATTGTGATGGACTAACTGATCTGATTGTTGTTCAGCTAAACGTGAATGCTCTTTTGAGAGATCCATTGGATCCTTGCAATTTGCGCTAAGTGGGTTTTAGATTTTTCATGGAACACAACATCCCGGTCTCCCTATGCTCTGTCCATCCTCTATAGCCAGTTGTTCCCCATATTGACTGTTCGCGTGGGAGAGAAAACAGAGTACATGGCAAGCAAAATACGGCATCTTTTTCTTGGCTTTTCTAACTTTTACACTTTTATTTGGTAAAACTTCATTCTTACATGATGGGTTGAATTTTCTTCCACCTGTTGAAGGGAAAGTGTCAAAAGACAAATCTTTATTTTACAAATATAGTGCTTCATTTATTTCCTCAGCTGACAGTTTGATGTTGGCATATGATGCTGGATCTCTTGGGTTTTTCAATCTATCATCAGGAGAATCTTCAGTTGTTAGAGTTTCCTCTTGTTGAATGGAAACTGAAGGTCTTTCAGCAGATGGATTGCTACATGATTCTACCTCTCCGTGTCCTAATTCAGTTTCATCATCAACTTCTTCATGACTTTCATTTTCATCAAGGTTTTCAAAATCTACGCCTTGGGTATTACTTGAAGATGGTTGCATTTCTAAATCTTCTCTCATTAACATTTTCAGGAATCGATCTAAAAGACGATTGATTATATCTATCATTTTTGCGAGATATTCTCAAAAAACTGTTTTTCACCGACATAAACAGTACACGAAACCATTAAATGCCGTCCTACCATGGGGAAGGGAAGTTGTGAAGGGGTTTGCGCAGGGGTGAGTCCGTGTGCTGGAGACCGGGAACTACGTCATACAGCCAAGACACAAAATATCAATGTTTACACACTTTATGTTTACCGTTTGAGTTGAATGTTTATGTTTACCGGCGGTTTGAGTAAATTTTTCGGAAAAATAGCCTACGCTTTAAGTGTTAATTAAGTAAATCGTGCTTGGTAATTTTTCAACTGGTGTAAAAAAATATGTAATTAAAAAAATGTGGGCGTAAGGAATACTGACTTTTAAACTTACTTACTTAGAAAAGTCACCTGATGAATCATCTTGTATCTTTGTTGATGACGAAGCAATAGAGCATGCATCGGTCACATCTTCAACTTTCTCCCACTTCCCATCACCTTTCTTAGCTTCTACAACTTTGTATTTGATTTTTTTTAAATTTATACGTATGCTTTTTACGGCAATGTTCTAACCATTTGTCCTGTCTATACAGTGTTACACAATACTTCTAAACACTTATATTTAAATAAAGTGTTAAACGCCCTAGGCATCTCTTTAGGATTTCCTTAAATAAACACATAGCACTGAACTAAAATTCCTTTCCTTCTCCGAGACAGACTACACAAAATATACACGACTAGACGGCTACCTGCATTCAACTGGTGACTTAACTTTATCTTGTCTATGGGACTACTAACGATCCACATGACGCAACGTCGACGGACAGAAAACCCTCACGGTGAAAGATGTTTATGAACGTTACGATGTTATCAGCGCTGCCAACTACACTCAATAAAAAAATTATGGAAAAACTTCCTACAGGAAAATTGTTGCCATAGCATGACACAGTAGTCTTTTAAACAAATTCAGAGTCTAATAACTTATGAAAATATACATAACAATAAAAAGGTTTCTTATTAAATAATTTTTTGCCCGAAAATTTTCCACCCTGAAAATTCCAAAAAACCGCCCTGAAAAAATTCCTTGCGCCATAATCTCCCTGTGGGCACCCCTGGATATTTCTATCCGTAATCATTGTGGCAACCACTAAGAAAAGTACCAGGTTTAAATTTAGCACATCAGCTGACTGGCGAAGTTAATAGTTGTCTTTATTCGGAATGACGGAAGCTTATTCGCTTATGAAAAGCCTTCAGTCAAAGAACAGTTCAAAGTTTAATTATCAGCATAGCAGTTTCACGTCAATGGGAGGAACGCGGCTGATCAGATATTCTTTCTCGGAAATTACACCAGCTTCCGTGTTTCAAAGTTAATGATGTCATTCTGATCCCAAACAGCAATGTCGACGGATTTAGAACCAGCGGGGTGAATTGTTAGGCTTTCAAAGCAATTCTGACACATTTCAAGAATATCCAAGTTGAAAATCCGTTGTAATCTAAGCATGCGAAAATAAATTCAAGAACAAAAATACATTAATCATTTCAAGAAAAATAACTATTTCCTCCCACACTTGATGTGATTTTTCATGCTGAGAGCAAAATAAGACTGACTTTGACGCATTTGAAATCGCAGCTGTAATTCAAATCGTGGTGTGTTCTTTCTTCTGCATTATATTTCAGTTTCAGCAAGAAGTTTCTGGGAATTTTCTTGCACTTGAAATGGAACGTAAAGCTGTTGAGAAAGCGTTCACTTTCGTATGGAAGATCGAAAATATCTGGGTCTTATTGAGCAGGCCAATTCACAGTCCGAAGTTTATTATGGAAGCATTGAACAAAACTGAGTGGCATTTGGAACTATACCCTGGATGCTACTACCTCGATGAACATTTAGCCTGCCGTCTACGAAGAGATGACAGCAAGGAACCTGAGAGTGTTGATGTGAACTTTGAAATTTCACTAGTCCTTGCTGATGGCAGCCCATCAGAAAATGGCAAAGCCTCGAGATTCTCATTCGAGAAAGACGATTTCTACTCATGTGACGAATTAGCTTTGCGTCTTGGTGTGTTCCAGGATTCGTATGCAACCTTCGTCATACGTTGCTGCATCTGGACAAGTGGCGAAGAATTCGCCGGAGCTGTTCAATGTTGTGCTCGTACTAAGTTTGAAAAGAAGAAAAATCTGGAGTTCATATGGGCCACCGAAGGTTTAAGTTCGCTCTCTGTCGATCCCAGTAAGTCTGTATCTCTCGGCGAGGATGGACCATTGGTGAATTTAATGATTTTGAAGGATGGAATTTACCGATTAAAAGGCTTCAAAGTGAATGCAAGTCGCGTGGATAGCGAAAGATTGTTGTACCTAACGCTTAATGTATCCGTGTTGGATGCAGAGGGAAAGGTTGTACAGAGAGAGGGGCACCACTATCCAATTGGGAACGATTGCAGTGACTATACGTGGCACATACCTTTGTATATCATGAAAAATAATTTGAAAGAGATTTATGGTCCGAATTCGTCCAAAAATGTGATGACCTCGCTATGGGAATGCAGAAGTTACTTTATAAAAGTGAATGAACTTGAAGAATTTCCTCTCACTTCTAACTAAAACATAGGAATAGTTGAATCGCTCAAACTGGTTTTAGTTGTATCAGAATATTGTACTTTTGAAAAAAGATACACATGTTACAATGTTGCTCCTCTTTCGGAAGTCTCATTATCAACCTACAGGAACATATCAATGGAGTATTTGATGATAGAATTTCAGAATACTGTACAGGCATATCGCTAAATAAGAGATTGAATTTTTCGTCGCGAAACTGCTAATTTGATAGACCTACGAAGGTTACCATATTCCAAAATTATCGCCATTGATGCGGTGCTAATTGCCTATAGTACTTTGTTCTTGAGCCTAACGAGAATATGTTAATTGTATGTTTCCTAGTTTCCTGAATTTGTTTCGAACATTTGCTGTTACCAACTTAACTGGATTTGTTTCTTTGAACGTTTGCTGTTAACTGGATTTGTTCTATGAACGTTTGCTATTAACAACTGCATTGAATTTGTTTATTGAATACTAAGTTTTCTTTCCGAACCAAAAATTTAAAGTGGTATCAACACTATTGTAACTGATTATTATTAACATTAACACTCTGTAACTGATATTGATAAAAACAAATAAATTTAGCTGTTATCATTTTAGAGATATATATCTATAACTTTAATTTCAGTTCATGAAATAACGAAGTGAATATGAAGAATATGTAACATAATTGATATTTATAAATATACACCTTGGTAGAAAAAGGGCTTCCATTTTGCAACTTTTTGGTAACTATGTAATAATTTTTAATACAGTGTACAAAAAATACTTTCCAACGCTTTCATATTTCCATAATGCATAAGCAGGAGGCCATTATGGATCTGTTATAACTTTTATTATTTTGAAGTGATATGTGCACAAAATCAACGAATTTCGTTAGTGGTACTTTTTCTACCAAGTACAGAAATATGTCAAAAAAGGAAAAGTAGTTCATTTTGGCTGCAATAACTAGGTAAAATGAAAAAATATCAGTTTTCTTCAACAAAAGCATTACAAATGGCTCTTCAGGTTTTTTTATAGGTGATTGGAAGGAAATATATTTAAAGTGGACATGTCGAGATAGTGCACATTTTGCATACGAAACAATTATGTAGCAAAAAATATATTCACTTCCCTATTATATGTATCAATAATCATTTGTAAATGGAAAAGAAGGGGCATCCCCTCTTTATTTTTAATATTAAAACCTTTGAAACTGATCATGGTTTAAAATTATAAGGTACTGTCCTCAAATCTTTCCCTTCAGAGTTGATCCCAGACCATCGCCAATAGTAGTTGTTTACTCCAGTGCAGTGTAAATTCAACCACTTACCATTGAATGTTTCTGATGCTGTTAAACTTTAAACTCAGCAATAGCAAATATTACCACTCTTCCGGATTTCACAGTATCATTTATTTTACCCTACTTGTGGTACCATGCATGTTACATAAGAATTTAAGGTTATAATTGTATAGCTCACTAAATAAAAGAAATGGTGTTTTCTCATAAATAGAATTGACTGATCAATGCATAATGTAAAAATAAATTTATAGAAAACATAGGACACATGTTTGAATAAAAGTAAAATATCTTAAAATTCCATAACGGAAAAGTTTATATAATACTGATACTTAAATCTAGGCAAAAGGAAAATTCGAAATTGCACTTTTTGTCATGGTGAGGGTTTATATATTACGAGATAAATACAGGCAAGATTGGTTTAAATATTACAAAATGATAGAACAGTAAGACGACATTTTCTGAAATTTTAATTGTATCAAAACATTTGCTATTTTCCATAGTTGCATACACCAAATATTTAGCATATACACCAAAATTAATTTAAAACAAACTATTAATTTCATCACAAATCAGTAAATAACAAAAGCTAGATTTATAACAATTATTTTGCTTACTTGCACAAACCTTGTGGTGCTAACTTGAGAAGGAGGGACCAAATCCCCAATTCATGTTATTTATATTGTAATTTTTATCTGGCACTTTTAAGTCTCCTGATGGTTTTTGTCTGATCAAAAACTGCCCTGTAGTAACCTACCTCTGTTGCAGAAACCTATTCTAAACTCGTCAGTTCTGGGCAAGGGACACCTTGTTTTTCCTATTTGGAGTAATTGGGCAGTTTTGTCTCATTAGAAAAACTGATCATATCTTGATGGACGAGATCTCATCATTAGTAAATTCGGTCAGATCTTGATGGACAAGATATCTTGTCGAAACCACTTGAAAGGTTAAGAGCCATGCCTCCAAAATATATTTTGGATCCAAAAAGATCAGTGATCTAAGAGTCATAATGCAAATCAATTTATATCATTCTTCAATATCTTAGTTTAATTATGTCAATTACATAAATGAAAAGCATGGAATTTTTAAAGGATGTCTTATGTCATTCTTTTCAGATTAAGAAAGGTACAGAGGAAGAAGAGTAGGAATTTGAATATTGGATAATCGCTACAATAATCGAAATCGTTCGACATGCTTAGGTTTTAGCCAAGCACTTTCAAGGTAAATTAGTCTAAAAAATTGGATACAAATATTTTTTTGTGTATTCCATTAACCTCTAAGTGTTGTTAGTAATGTAAAATTTATTTTCTCCCACACTAAATTACCAGATATTAGTTGAAAGATTCTATTGGTCAAGGTCAAACTGATTAGAAGTAATGCAAGGTAGACTACAGGTTGGATATATGCATATGAAACCTTCAGAGGGTTAAACCAATTTGATAAACATCTTATTACTTACTGGAATTAGTTGAAATTACTTTTTTATATAAATAAAATGCTGTAACTTTGAATGAAATAAAATCTTTAACAATTAGAACACTTTTAAATTTAATAATTTTTTTGTAGAAAATGCTGTACAGCACAATATACAAAGTGTTACTATTTCTTGAGAAAACTTTCACATTGAGATAAAGTTCCAAGATTGGAATAATATTTAAAATCAAATGAGTTTCTTTTGATCTCTATCTTAAACTGTTTGATATTATCACTGCTATGCATAACAAATGTGATGAAACATGTCTAAACATAAACAATTCATTAGTTACATGTTGCTATACAATATTTTTCTTTACAGAATTTAGTAGTTTAGTTAGCATCCAGCAAATAGTTGTATTTTTTACAAATTAATCATTCACTATAGTTTTAATTGCTGATGTACACTTGCAAACCATTTAAAAAAGCTATGCACAAAATTGTTAATGTTATTAATAAACTAAATTGTCCTAGTAGGTTAAGAAATGTACATGTCACATGATGGTTCATTGTGTAATGTAGAATGAAAGCATGATAAAGAATATTTAGCTTGAAACCTAGGAATTATGAAAGAAATATTTGTTTCTGAATAAAATGTGCAGCACTTATAGACTGAACGAAGTAAAGTTCAGAAATAATTTTGTTCAGTGGTTTGTTTGCATATTGATACATAACTGGCATATTTTTTGGAGGAAATTGAATCCTATAGCTTCAAAATAAAATTTTTATTGAATATGTTTAAATTAAAAACTTAAATGCTTAGAATTAATAAAATAAAATGAGAGGAAGTGACAGTACAAGTTCACAACTGCTTCATTTAAGTGAAAAATAAAAATTTATACAATTTAAATGCAATTACATAAACACCATAGGGATCATTTGAGAAAAACATAGAAATGACAATGTAAACTCATCTTTATCATTTTAAGCAAAAATGAGACAAATTTCAATATGGATACTACACAAATGAACAATTGCATAGATTTTAAGATGGCAGAAACATTAATATAAACATTTCATTCAGCAATAATTTTTAAAAGAATATAAGGCTTAACATCTAACAGTAAGATGAAAACTTAACATTGAATAAAAAAGGCACAGGCTGATTTGAAAATACATTCTATGATTTCAGGCACAAATGAAACCTGTAAAGGCTCTAAGGTGATTTCAACACATTCCAAAACAAAAGCTTAGTTGACACAAAATTATAATTTTATCTACAACTATAAAGACAAATCCTGTTGTGATAAGATCTACAATATAAACGTAACAAATTAATTCCTGTCACTTTCCAAATACTTAACTCAATAATTAACAAAGTACCACACAGATCAGGAGTTCAATATATAAATAAGTTGTATAAGAATAGAATTTCCAAACACGTTAAACATAAATATTGTGAGTAACAAGATAGTTGTCTAGTATACATTTGGTTGCTTTACAGACAAACCTTTTATACCAGAATGTAATGCTCAAAAGTATAATACTTATACTTGAAACAAAAGGCTGATTTAAAAGCTGGAACAAGTAGTTAAAACACCATAGCCTTACTGTGGTAAAGCAGATCGCTGAAGTCACAATACCAATGTACAGATATTCCTCACTTAACTTTCCTGTTTAACGACAGCTCAGGTTCTCACGTACTGGTGAAACCAGAGTGCCAATACCAGCCCTGGATACAATTTAATCAAATGGAGGATTTCACACAGCCCATTCCGGTCCCTGACTGAGTAAATTATCACTTGGCAAATGCAGCCGGAATTTAGCTTGGCAAATCAGATTGAATTAACATTTCATTATACATGTTTTCTGGGTTATTTGCATGCCTTACTTACCCTGCACCAATCATTTCCTGTTATGTATTTACTCAGCATATCAAAGTTCTGGATAGTGCCCCCAAAACAAACTAGTTATCAATACCTAAGATACAGGTAACTCCCGTATAACATGGGAGTTATGTTCCAAAAAATTGCCGTGTTATGTGAATCCGTGTTACACGAAACAAAGAACTAGTACAAAAAGGGGGTTAGGTTCCAAAAACTAAAAAACATGCTATTATATTTTCATAATTAAAAATTTTCTTAAGTAATACATATTAATATGAATTAAACAATGTTTTCTTCATCATCACTAAGTACTATTAACCGAGGGTGTTTTCTTTTTGGCAAGATATCCTCATCCTCTGAGTGACAGCTACGAGATCAGTGATGCCATTTATTTTTTAAGTCCTTTATTTCTCAATTCCGTTTTCTCCCTCGCTCCAGTGACTCTCATTAACTATGCTAAGAATCTTCCAGAAAGTTACATCATGCCATGTCATGTGTGTCCGTCTAACAAATTACAGATGAGCTTGTTTAAAAACAGCGAATCAGGAAGTCCAGCTCCCTTGATTGACAAGACCATCTCCCCTGATTTGTGACCCCTTGAAAAACTGATAAAAAGCGTGGAGAGGAAGAACACACTCTTTTTTTCTTCGCCTCAGTCCAACGACCTTGCAGTTTTGTGAGAAGAAACGTGTTAAGCGTTCCTGCCATTTTTTCCTTTTGATGACGAGCGGAGATCCCCAAGAGACGCCATGTCTCTTCTAAGCTAAGTTACTTTCTATTTAATTTATCTCGAGATAATATTCACATGCGTAGATCTTAGGATATTCCCATGCTACACCATTTAAATTAAAGTTTCATAATGCCCGTCTTTTTCGCATCGTTGTTCCAATCATTCCATAAAAGCACCGTGTTATACGGGGATGTTCCCAATTCTCGAACCGTGTTAGAGTGAATCCGTGCTATAGAAGTGCCGTGTTATACGGGGGTTACCTGTACTTTCATCCTTCCTTTAGATCTCTTCTTTATTCAGAATAAAAAGCAATTAAGCTCCTGGCTTGTTGACGAATTCGCTTAATGACCTAGTCATGGAAACGGAACTCAGTTGTTCAGTGAGGAGTGTATCTAAAATTTAAATTATTTTACAAGGTTGAAAATAAAAACTTTCTGTAAAGTAGGTCAGTGTAATGAAGTTTTGTAATGAATTTACAGAATTTGTGTTGCCATTTACTACCATGATACATTTAGGAGATACAAGCACACAATCTATTTGCTAAGTATTGTTAAATACACAGAAACACAATTGTATGTTTTGGGAGATAAATAAACATAATAAAGAGATACAATTAGTACAACACACATAAAGCATCATAATAGTACATAGAGGTTAAAAAGATAAGTTTAAAAAGAATGTCTAATCTAACAGAAAAATCAGTGATAAATACTAGACATATATGTTCTTTGCGATATGAAAGCAAGTAAATAATATTTCACAGCTATTCTTTTAAGCCCCATGTTTTTACTTGTCAATTTGATAAAATCTCTTCAACATTCTATGTAACTTTGGATCTTTAAAAACATGAATGCAGAAAAGCTTATCTTTTTATTCTTTTACATAAGGCTAATATTCTAATAAATTGGTGAATTCCATGTCAAATCAACACTGAAGCATCATTTTCAACCTGACCTTTCCGATGAAATTTAGTTTATAAGATAGCTTTATATAAGAAATTAAATTTTGGAAATGAGATGCATATCTAAGTTACTTTTCAAAATTACATGTCATTAAAAACTCTAAAAAGGGGCAAAATTTGGGTCACATAAGGTAACAAATTTTGTAAAATCTTGAGTTCCACTTATGGTAGAAAGCTGAAATTATATATATATATATATATACAGTAGTGTCCCGCTAATCCGAGTCCTGTTAATTTGAGGTAGCTTAAATAATGTATTTTTTCCCTCTCGCAAGTGCGGAAAAAATTTCGGACAGTAGAAAGGTGACAGTGTCTGACTAGTGTATCATTCTAGTTCGAGAACTCATAGAAGACAATAAGTTTGTGAGGAGAATGAGCGGAAAAAGGAAACACGTGTCTGTTTCGTTAGATGTTAAAAGATGAACTTCGATTTTATTATGTAGTCCGCATAATCCAAGTTGGTGTCGGTCCCGATCAACTTGGATTATCGGGACTCGACTGTATAGGTTTACTTTAAAGACCATGAAAAACAAGCATCTAATTGATATACAATCATGGCATTTTATAGAAAAATATTTCAAGGTCAAGTCACACATTTTTTACCATGGATTTTTAAAAACCTACCTTTAAAATTTTTGGGGAAAAAAAAATTTTTTAGAAATTTTTTTAAAATGTAGGTTTTTTTTAGTTTTTGAGCAAAATATGCAAAATAAGTTGCATTTAATGTTGATTCCTATTTAATTAACTTTCAATTGACACCAACAGCCTTATAACAGATATATTGCAAGATTTTTATATATTGTAAAGTAGTCGCAAAATTTAAAAAATACACAAATTCAAACTTTCAATTGTGTTATTTTTAAACAAATCAAACGATTGTTCCAAAACTTGTATTTTTTGGTTTAATTTCCAACAGTACTTTTCTCACCAATTTTTGTTAGAATTGGAGACATCAAAGTTGAGTAATATGTTGAATTGACATGGCAAAAAAAATTAAAAAGTATAATTTCTAAATAAATCATAAATTCTATGAAATTATAAAAATTCCATTGGGATTTAAAAAAGAAAAATTCAGTTTTTGAAATAGAAAATTGATGTTTCACAAAAGTAAAAAACCTTTCATATATAAAATTTTTTTCATTCTAGGTATAATTTTTAGTTTTCATGGCTTGATTGCATGTCAATAAAAATAGTTTCTGTTCTCAACAGCATTGATTTCATAAATAAAATATAATGAATAAGTACATAAACTCCAATACCTTTCTTAAAACTTACAAATCAGTGCTACCAGTAGATAAAGCTAGAGAAATATGGGATAATTTTTTCACAGCATATTCCATATCTGATAGGGCAGAAACAACTTTATCTTTTTCTATTGAAGAGTCACTGGATAATACTGTGAAAAATGAGAAGATTAGAATTTGAATTAAGGAAATATCTTATAACAGAGCATATCTTATATTTACCAAGCAGTTCTGAGAGTCCTTTATATACTTTAAGTTGTACAGTAAGTTAACCTTTTCAGCAAGCCCTTGCTATAACATATATAAAATATGGAAAGAGAAAAACTTGCGAGTTGAAATTAGCAATCATGCAATTTAACTACAGTGGACTCCCTCTTAACCGGTCTCCGCCTTAACCGGCTGCCACTGACCGATTATGTACTGTAAATACAGTAACATGTGTTTAGTTTTCCCAACAAAGGAAGTTCTTTCAGGTTAAGTTTTCTTAATTATATATATCATATATAATTAATAATATATCATATATAATAAGGCTATATACATAGTTTTATACAAATAAAAACGATTTCCGGAGTGTATTTTAATGCTATTAAGGGAACGACTGTTTAACCGGCCAAATTGTTATCCGGTCTGGGTCCAGTCCCGAAGTGGCCGGTTAAGAGGGAGTCTACTGTATTGTTTTGAGTTTTTTCAATTTAAAAAGTACGTTTTTCTCAAATCATTTTAATTCTTCTCTTTAGTAATTCATTATTACATGCAAACATCAAGTTCAGTCAATTTTCATTTGGTAGATATGTAACTAGCAAGTAAGGGTTTAACAGAATACAGTGGCTGTTCGGATGTTTTTTGAACAATTTTGATGAGCTGTAAAAAAATTGTATGCTACCAAAGAATTTTATTTTCGCAGCAGTTAAATAGTTAAGTATACCTTATCGCATGCTAACTCAGAGTTTTGTTTACTTTCAAAGTGGCACTTTTAAATAGGCAATGAATGGAAGGTTATGTTTCCGCTCTTTCCGAAGAGAATTATGCTTATACAATTATTAAAAACTGCTGTAAAAGTCATGGTTTTTCCATATCTAAAGGCACGATAAGTAATATTATTAATGAGAAAGGTAAAAAACATAAAAGTGGAAAAATACTTCCAAATACGTATTCAAAGAATTTCTGATGATATTTGTAAGGTAAGATCTTTGATTTTAAAAGAGAATCTGCCAAGTCAAAGGACTATTACAAAGTCATTAAAATGTTCAGTTTAAACTGTAAATAATATAATTAATAGTGATTTTAATCTTAAAAAGGCCAAAAAATACAATGGTCATCGTCTATCACCACGACATATTGCAGATCGCAAAACTCACTGAAGAATTCTGTATGAGAAGCATTTCGCTGAAGAAAGATGGAAAAATTTGACAATAGACGAAGCGTGGGCGTATTTAAATGATTGCAATAGGAAAAGAACAATTTATTACCATAAAAGAGGAGAAAAAATCTTACGTGGTTAAAAGAATCTAAAGAAACTTTCTCTAAGGGATTTATGATTGTTGCCGGTTTTGCATATAATGGAAAAAAGTAAAGAGTGGGAAAAAATGTAAAAATCAACTCTACATACTATCAAGACCATATTTTATCCCCAATATTCAAAAAAGAAATACCATATCTTTACCCACAGTTCCAACAATCAGTTGAGTTGTATCAGGATAAAGCAAGCAGCCACACATCTAAATCCATGATTAAATTCTTGGAAAAAATGGAACAAGAAACTGGTATCAACTCATATTCCTGCTAAATCTCCAGATGTCTCACCCATGGACTTTTAAAAAGAGCATTATTGAAACATCGACCGAAAACCATTCAAGGACTTTGGAAAACTGGAACAAGAATGGGACAAAATACCTCTGTCGATACTACAAAAGTCATTATCATGGAAATTAAGGTGTAGAAAGATAGTTAAGAATAAGAGCTATCAAATGGAACATTTAAAACACAAAAATTTCATGTAAAAATTTATCTTCAGTCCATTAAAATCTTTCAAAAAATGTCCGAACAGGCTCTGTATAATTTCAAATTTAGAATTAAAGGTGTTGCCGATGTTTTAATTTCAAATTTTTATTCCATTAAGGGTTCTAAACTCATTGAAGTCAAGAATATACATTTAAAGATGGAAATGGTACTGCTTTAAGAAAGAAAATATTGATATTTTGGGTGTGGTTTACTAAACAATAACTCAAAAAGAATAAAGGAATGGTATTAGTTTTCTGCTATAGAAAAGATGTTTTTATTAAATTCTTGGTTATTGAAATAAATGATTAGATTGGTTGTGTTTTATGACACAAGGCACATATTTGGCCAAGCTGTGCCAAATAACATCAAGTAAATGGACAAAAGGAAAGTTTTAATGACAGAAGAGAGAAATACACCCAGGGACAAACCCAACAACTTCACAAGTTGCTAGTGCAGTTAGCCACATCAATCCCCAAATGATTGGAAAATGGGAGATCTTTCACTTGAAATGACAGATCATGCTTAAATATAGAAATATCTTGTTCAAATGAATGTTGTTTTCAGGGCTTCAACTTAAAATTTGCCCAAGGTTTCTAAAATTCTCACAAGAATTCCTGAAATGATCAGTAAAGATTTTAATTCTATTTATCTACCGAAAAATATCTTTACCTGCCACTTGTGGTAATAGTTGCTCAATCTGTTGAAGCATAGCTTGAAGTTCCAATTCCATAGCTTCCAAGCTGCGATCTTTGTTTAATGTAAACGTTGAACGAGCTTTAGTTAAAGAGGGATACGAAACAGAACTTCTCATGGGTGTTACAGAATTGTTGCATGCTGCTGATCTTCTGTTCAATGACTCATCAAATTCAGTGCTGGAATTCAAATATATGGGGCTCAACTTGCTGTCGTCAAGTTTAGCAATTCTCATAGACAAATTTGAAAGACTAGAATCATCAGAGAACTTATTGAGTCCAAGTGATATGCTGATAGAGTGGTTTTCAGGTGGCCCGCTGAGCTCAAATGTCGAACAGGAGCTTTTAGTGTTGGCTAATATATTGGAATCACAGCTGCTCAAAAGATTTGTTAAATCTAAAGAAGTACAGTTGTTACGTTGCCTTTCTAAAGAGCTTCCACTGTTATGAATAGATGTAGTAGAAAACTGAGTTCCATTCTTCTTTAATTCCATAGGAATGATGCAAGAATTTAAAGGGGTGCTTTCAAAGAAATGATCCATTTTGTTGAAGGGTACAGTGTGAGGGACAGGAGAAATAACATTGGAATCCTCCTTCAGTATACTTCTTGATGACTGCAAACTCTGCAAAACATAATAAATTATAATTTTGAGTCATGTTTTGAAAGAAAAGTGCAGTGAAAATGATGTATGGTGGTCATTTGGGGCACTAAAACAAAAAATATCAAAGCATTGAAAATAAAGTTTAAACATTAACTCGGAATAGCAACTTAGAAAAGTTTGAATTTTGCTTTAGATTATATCTCAACTAATAGAAAACATTAGTGATATAACCAGCAATGCAATGTTCTTAATATTTCAATTATCATTGAAATGTTTATTAAACAAAATGAATGAAACAAATGCCAGTCACTTGACTTTATGTCATTCGCCATTTATTAAACAAACTGAAATGCACTTTAAAAGTTCATGTCCAAAAGGATATTTTTATTATTTAGTAAGTCAAAAGAATTCATTTTATTGATTTATTTTAAGCTCACCCATAAAGGATGGTTAACAGACTATTTTGACAGTTGAACATTTCACTGTACAATTTAAAATAAATGTGTTTCAATAAAAAGTATATTTTATTAAACTAAATTTTACCTGTAACAATTCTTTTAGCCTTTCTAATTGACACTCTAGACTGGAATTGAAACTTTGAAGCGACTTCCCATTTGAAGAATCCTTCTTTTGCTGACTGTTAGTTTGCTGGTTTTCTTTATCGCATTCTTCAACAGCAGCAGACATTTGTCTAAAATGCAGTTGTTCAACAATTAAGAGAAGCAATGGTGATCAGGTTCATTTGAAAGATTGTGTTTTAGCTCTTACATTACCATACTCCAAATTCCTAAACATACTTTCAAAATTGAATGCAAGTAGTATTGCAAGGTAGTATCCTAATCATGATTATTTGTTAATATTGACATCTTTATATAATTCAGTAACCAATAAGCAGATTTCATATTTGAACTATTTTGCAACATTGCTTTAAAAATCTTTTAGGCTCTCACAAATTTTCGGTACTCTTGTCAAGATAGGTTTATACATATATTTATTTTCAGGCAATTCTTTGGTCATAAAAGGAAATATTCAATTAAACTTTTAGATATCAATCCAATTTTTACATAATTTTTCCCATTTTAGGTGAATAAAATCCAGACCCTGATAATAAGAGTCATATTTACTCAACTTTCCACTAGTCATCATGTTAAATAGTCACATGCATGTTCCTGCTCCTAATCATATGAAATAACTCCCCCTAACCCTTTCAACTAAATAAAAATCCAATTCAATGATTGGGTAAAATACACTGCTGGCCACCGTAAATGCAACACCCTGAAGGAAGCATGCAAATAATATGAAATTTACAACATGCATTAGCGGAGGTGAGATATGCAAATGATTAGAATTTCAGCGCAGACGCACATCACGCGCGCCTGTGGCGCCACTTCAAAGCACTATTTAAGGCTTGGAGATTTCAAGTACGGCAATTGTGTTTTTCTTGTGGTTTTTTCAAAAAAACGATCAATTATGCCTCGTAGAAAACAGCGATCATCTTTTGATCAAGTATCCAAGTTCGACAGAGGAAGGATAGTGGCCTACCGAGATTGTGGATTATCTTTCAGGGAAATCGGTAATCGTGTTGGACGAAACCAAACAACTGTAATGCGGATATGTGATCGTTGGATGCAGGAGGGTACGACGGACCGACGTGTTCGATCGCATCCACCTCAGTGCACCACTTCACGTGATGACAGGCACATTGTGCGTATGGCAGTGACGGATCGCTCAGCCACATCACGAACCATAGCACAGCACATTCAGTCTGTACCGCATCATCCAGTGTCTGCGCGTACCATTCGACGCCGTTTACAGCAGAGTGGTCTGTCCGCAAGACGTCCATTGCTTCGTCTACCCTTGACGCAGAACCACAGACGTTTCCGCCGCCAATGGTGCGATGAAAGAAGGATGTGGACGGCAGAATGGAATGAAATTGTCTTTACTGACGAGTCACGCTTCTGTCTGCAACACCACGATGGTCGGATTCGAGTCTGGAGACACTGTGGAGAGAGGATGCTGAACAGCTGCGTTATGCACCGCCACACTGGTCCTGCACCGGGTATTGTGGTATGGGGCGGTATTGGATATCACTCTCGCACTCCTCTAGTACGCATTGCCGGTACTTTAAACAGCCAGCGCTACATCTCCGAGGTGTTGGAGCCAGTTGTCCTTCCTTACCTTCAGGGCTTGCCCACAGCCATATTTCAACAGGATAATGCGCGACCACACGTGGCACGCATTGTCCAAGGGTTCTTTGTCAATCGCCAGATTGAATTGCTTCCCTGGCCAGCTCGCTCTCCGGATCTTTCGCCGATAGAAAACATGTGGTCCATGGTTGCTCAACGATTGACCCAGAATACATCCCCAGCTGCCACACCAGATCAACTTTGGCAACGTGTGGAAGCTGCTTGGTCTGCTGTACCCCAAGAACACATCCAAAGTCTCTTTGAATCAATGCCGAGGCGTGTGGCAGCGGTGATCTCCAACAATGGCGGCTACTCTGGCTACTGATTTTGGCAGGAACCACACTTCACAGAAGTCTATAAATTTAATCATTTGATACTTGGTCAACATGTTATCTGCAAAATAAATTTTGTTGTGATATCTCTTGTCTTTCTTGGTGTTGCAATTTGGGTGGCCAGCAGTGTATTAAAATATCAGACTATAGTTGTACTCTATGAGCAATAGGAATTTTCTGAAAAGATTATATTTTACCACCCACTATGTTGCATGTTAAAATAACCATTCATATTGAATGCAAGACTGTTGGAATGTTTTGAAAGAACATGTGACAGAAAATCAGTGGAGAGGCATGCAGAGTAACTGCAGTTTGCAATTGAAAGGCTCAAAAGGTTTAATATCAGCAGACAGAACAAATATCAAAGGCTCTCACTCATGAAAAGCCAGAGATGCATTTGAAGAATATGCAAAACTGCAATGAGGATAGCATTTAATCACAAGGTATAAAAATTGTAAACAATAATTAAAATTTTAGAGGATGAAGCTGAATATGTTAGTTTTATTACACTGTAAGTTTCAGTAGAATTCATTTAAGACAGAATGAAGATATTAATTCACAGAAACTTCTTATCACCCCTGCTATTCTATTTTAACAAAATTAATGAGACATACTACAATAAATCGATGTCCTTATAAAAACTTTTCAAAAATACCTTTTATCATCTTCCAACTTATTTATGATGCTTGAAAGTTCCTGAAAAATATATTTATAGTGTTAAAAGTAACTTGTATAAGCTTTCGTACATCTTTACATTGAGTAAAAAATGTTACCTTGACAATGTATGCAGTTGTTGTCTTTTTCATGGTATGATACATCATTGAGTTTCTTGATGTATGTTTATTTATATCTCTCACACTGAAAGGACAAAACAAAACTTAATATCTAATTACAACTTTGAAAAATGACCCAATTAAAGTTATTTTTATTAAAATTCATGATGTCAGCCCCAGCTGATTTGCTCTTTTTGCATGGAATTATCCTTCATAGAAAATAATTTTTTCAATAGGAAAAGAAAAAGTATATTTTCAAATATACATAAAATTAGTGTTGTAATAATAAAAGATTGAGATGTGAAATTCTAAATTAAAAATGGACTCCCTTTAAAATATCAAAATTAATTATTACAACAAATCAATTAATTTCTCACACTCAAATATAAGTTTGAATAAAATATTAACCAGATATTTGGTTTGAAAAACTAGGTCTTAATTAGACTAGAATTCCATCCCAAATGATGTATACCAAATTCCATAAACTAAAACTCAATTTCTGTGGAAAAATTGTGACCATCCATAATGCAATTGAAGGGTCCAAGGGTAAAACCACGTTACAACACAAAATTAGGTTTTGAGAAAAACGAATTTGGAAGTGGGTGAAAGGTGGTTTTTCCCCAGCGTACCGAAACTTTATCGCTTTAAAGTGATGGCCCCAAAAATGAATGCACATGGCAATAGTACTCCTTGAAAGCTACAAGATGGCACAGCTAACTCATTTTCGAAAAAATTGCTGTGAAGTGGTTTTACCCCATGGACCCTTCAATTAATTTCTCCAAAGTATTTCAGATTTCTGTGGTTGGATGGCAAAACATGGTACTTCCATTTTCTTTAATTTCTCAGTATAGAAAATTCAAAATTTTGTTAAGATGTGAAAAATTGCGATGTTTTTAAAAATACAATGACCATCCCTCCTTCATTCTAAATTTCATGGCACACATAAGTAATATTAAGCTAACTTCCAGATTTCAGAGGAAATAAAAACATTATCCCAATTTTGACATAGACCCACATATATTTCTATTCCAGTGATCCAATTCTGTCTTTTCTCTCATAAGATTTCCCATGCCTTTATGAGTAAACAAAATTCATTAAAAACAAATTAAATAGTGCTAATTTTACAACTAATAACAAGGATAAAATTTGTATGTTTGCATATGGAAATAACTATCCCAGTAGCAATTTCAAATGCTGATATAAATATAAAATTTTAATTATGCAAATCAAGATGAAATTGGACTACCTGTCACACAAACTCTCATCATCAAAACTTAAATAAGGTTTGCTTGGACAACGTGCAAAAGGAAGGTTATTTTTCACAGCATTTAAGGTAGCCTTCGTTTCTTGCCAGGTAGAAGCCTGAAAACATCATAAGTTTTAAAATACATTAGAAATATTCTTTTTATTGAATAGTTGAGAACCAGAGTGGTTCATTGAAAAATCACATATTTCATGACTACTATTTAGGATCATAAGAGCACATGTCATTGAGTGTAGTAGTTCGAGATTATTTAACTAGTGTCCATCACTAATAAAACCAGTCACTTAATCAAACTAGTAGATCAGCACATAACACATACACTAAAGTTTCTTAATTCTTTGTCTGTTGACGGCACAATGATACTCAATATCTGATACCTATTTAGATTCATTTATGATAAATATAAGAACTTATACATGCCCATTTTGTACCTCCAAATGAAATAAAATTAATCAAAAATGTAAAGCAACATGATACTTTTTACTGCTAACTTTTGGCAAGCTTGTGTGAAACAGTGCAACTTTTGTCTACTAAAAAGTACTCCATAGTAGAATTGGGTTGCATTGCTATATATACTACTGAATCGTAAGTTAATTTTTGTAGTGGTAGCTAAGCTCGCCATAATACTCCCCCACCAGAATTTAGCAGTAGCCAAATTCGATAGATGTCACCATTAGTTGAGTGATTACTATTTGAGTGGCACCGTGAGAGAGCTGTATTAAGATCACAGGTGTACTTTCGTATGAGTGATCAACCTCCTGTGTTGCCGGTAGCAGCCGAGTGTGAGTATAGCAGATCGTCAACGTTAAAAAACTACCAGTCGTTTTTATCTGCTTCTTAATCTTAGAATTTGTTTCCTATAGTTACTTTCTGGACTGCTATATATACTACTGTATCGTAAGTTGATTTTTGAAGTGGTAGCTAAGTTTGCCAAACTCATATTTCAAATAGCTGCAAAGCAAAGTGCACACTTAGGAGTATTATCACAATTAGCTTCTGAACATTCACTTATATTGCATCTCATTTTCACTTGTTGAAAGCCGAATCTGCACTTTTCTACGTCTAGATCTATTTTTGCATTCGCTGACATTTTCCTTTCTGCGATGATTTCTATCTTCCAGATTTCTCATTGCCTTCCATAATCTGACTGATGAAGAGTTTCATTATAGAGGCAAGTTCTGCTGTGCAGTTTCAGCACGATTATGGAGCTAAATAGCTCAAATCAAATAAGTTTAAAGTGAGAGATTAAAAATTAGCGAATAAATCCCACAATGGTTAAATTTAAATTGTTTGCATCAATTTGTTGCCATTCTCCAGTATACAAATAATGTTGACTTCTGTGGGAGATAAGTTAGTGAAATATATTATATAATAGCAAAATTGCCTGACCTCACTCGGGTGGAATTGGTTAACTATATATTGAAAGTGACCAGAAAAAATAATAACTTTCCTCTTTCATAGAAAAATACTAAATCATTTAAGTGTAAAATAATTTTTTAACACCTTTTCGACATTTTTATAACTTCTACAACCTACTTTGGACACGAATTCTATACATGTAAATCCATCCATGTAATAAATTTCATATATATCGCACCCCTGCTAAAAGTACAAATTGGCAAAAGGTGAGACACTAAGGTAACTGCTACAAAAGATGATTTTGAAGGAGGATTAGGAATTCCCTTTCTTAAGTTCTATTCCTGTAAAATTGCTCAACTCAATTCGATAGAATGACGAATCTACTGCAGATACTCTCACATAATTTACCTGACAATATTTTTTTACTTGTGGCACTCTTTTCAAATTTCACTACCATTAAGGGAAAGATGACAAATTTGATAAGATATTTATCATTAAGTTTGTTTTAAAAGCGAATACGTTTCTTCTTGAAAATTCCCTTTTGTAGCATGTGTAATAATAAAAGAACTCATTTTAAAATTTAATGTCTTCAGTAGGGATAAAGCAACGGTAACCTATTACCATTTTTCAAATGTTGAATCAATTTGATAGCGTTTCTTCTAAAGAAAATAATTGTTTTAAACAAACTTTCCCTAAATATTACTTCAATTCGTAAAATAAGCCACCATGGCCAACTGTCTCTATAACAAAGAATTTGCAATATTTCAAAAGTCCTAGTTCGAATATTTTTAACATTAACGTTCTTTCAATAATGGCAAAATTCCACTTAAAATTTGCTTTATTTTAACTTACATGCAGCTTTAAATCGAATAATTTGCAGTGGTGTTGCGTGTGATGAAAGGAAATTACAATTTATTAAAATAATAAATATTTAAAACAGAATTAAAACAAAATCAAAGTTGGCAGGAAACAGTTCTAAAGATATAAATTCGTGATTCTTTTTTTATCTCATGATCTTGCCCAGTTGCCACAACTTACAACTAAAAATTAGATAGAATTAAAAAATACAAAATTAATTCAGAGTGAAAAAAAATATCACTTCACGTGGCAAGCAAACACGAGTTTCCATTTTGTTGCAAAATATCGTCTGTCCCAAATGTTCGGAAATAGTTTATATTTTGCAAAGAAAATAAATAAGGCTCGAAATAAAAAATATTTGAATTTAAATTCTGCAAAAATAGTCTTTTAAAAAGTAATTGATTTTTCAGCAGTACTGGTAAAACAATTTAAGTAATTGCAATATGCATTCCAGCTTTTCCAAAACTATCAAATTATGGTTGATTTAAGTAGAGTTACTCAGATATTTTAGCATAAAACTTGCTTAAATATGTAAGCAAAGGAATTTAAAATACTGCATTCATGACACTAAAATATGGATTATCAATTGTAGAACATTGCATTAAAATCTTTCGAATAAATTATATGATACTTGTACAAACAGACACAAAATTGAACATAGAACAGGAAGACAGACAGACTTGCACAACTAAGTTCAGTCACTAAATGAATGTAAGAACTCACAATATGCAAAGTTTCATGAAAATATATTCAACGGTTTGGACAGACAGAAGATGGACACAGACAGACACCAAACGCGCAAGAGACTGATTTTGCATCAGAAGGACCCAAAACGGATAGAAAACTTGAAATGGGTCAAAAATATTCAATGTACAAACACTCCAATTTTATTTATATATATATATATATATATATAGATAGATGATCAAATTCATAGGAACTGATTCAAATCAATATATTATCATTGTAAAATTGCCAGTTAACAAATGAACACTGGTACTTATAATAATCTAAATTTTCAGCCTCAAAACACTACTGTCTGCCTACCACAAGAACTGCTCCCACTATAAACTCTCTGTCAACAACCAAGCACCAAAAATCTCCGTTCAAATCAAGAGATAGTAGCTTTCTCCCATCTCTCCAGTTGACATGGAGGGCAGTTAAAAGGGCTGTTGAGCATCCTTTAAAAGCATTTAGACACTGAAGGAGAGTTTTCAGATAGATACATTGACAGATTTACTATTGGCAGTCAGTGAAAGATCTGCTGGTGCTTCCACACTGTTGCTATGTGTGTTCCAGCAGTTAGTTTATTTTTGGCACTAATTATTTTTGACAGTAAACAGAGATGTATAGATTTTATTTTTGAAAAACAGTAACAAAGTATTAATTTGAACCAAAGCAGCACAAGTCATCATTTATTTTTAGTTCCCTGTATTCTTCAATATTTTTTTAAAATTAAATTTACATTTTCATGGAGCTTCTGTTTGGAATATGAATGATAGCTAGTTTCAGTATCAGCCAATCAGGTTTTGCGATTTCAGAAATCTGACACGTACCGACTCCATTACTCCCTGGATGGAATCAGCATTGTAAAGTCTCATCTGCCATCCAGTTTTTAGTGATACTACGAAAACGTATTCGTACTTATTGATAGAAGTGTAATTTAATTTATCTCTGCTTTTAGTTTGCTTCACTATTTTTTAATTTTAAGTAGATGTAATGTTTCTTTAATTTGGTCTCATTTGACATAACAAGTTTTTATAAACATTTCACTTTTGTAAAATGCATGCAGCAAGAAAGTAAAACAATAGTTTGGACTTCAAAGAAGCTTACAGAAATATATACTAAATAATGGATATTTTGCTAATTTTTATGAAATGTGATCAAGAAAGGGGTTAACGCATAGGTAGCAAACATATTTTTACAGCTGATTAAGATTAAAAGCTCTTTAATATACTCACAGGGTGACAAAATTCCTGCACTGGGTGTTTTTCTTTGTGCCGTTTATTAACTTGTCCACTCAGGAAACAATTTTGACACAAATTATAATTAATACATCGCAAACACCTGTACCTAAAATAAAATATCTTAAATAACATCAAATAGGGAAGGAGAGTAATATGATTAATTGTTGCCCAGATACATTAAAATTCTTAATATACTTATGTTTGTATAAAAATTGTAGAAAGCTTGAGTTTTATTCTCTAATGTAACAAACTAGTATTTTCTTATAATTTTGGCAGCATGCTATTTTCATCTCAATGTGTCATCATTTTTAAGTCTTATAAATCATTTTTTATTTAAAATTGGGAAAAAGGATATTTAAAATATTGTTTTGGATTAACACAAAATTTGATAGGATTGGAGCAATTTAAAACTGTTAAAAAAACTGAAGCAGGATTAGCTTTTAAACTTAAGTTTGAATTATTTAACAAAAGTTGTTATATTTGGAAAATTTATTAACTTTTTCAAAAAAGAAAAGTAAGTGATCTTCTTAAACAGATAAATACATCTATATGACTTGAACAAAATAGAATATAGTTCCTAACATAATTTGAGTATTTGAAAGCATAAAAAATTTTCTTTAAAAATTTCGAAAGATATTCAGGGTTATAATATTAAATCGATGGTAAGGTTTATAAGTTTACATTTGTAAATTTTGAAAGCAGTTTTAGCTAAAGGCATTACTTTAAAGGGACTTATCCAAACACAGAAATATAAGTTTATTAGTTTTATTTCTTAAAATCGAAAATATGGTGTCTGAATTTCAAAGTGATTTGAGCATTTTTTTCAGTGTATGAGTATCCAACCCAATAAGATTGCTTTCAAAAACCAAAACCAACTCTATGTATGCATTTAAGATTTATATTTTATTCTAGTGCTCTTAGATGCACAGCAATGTAAGATTAATGTAATTTAAAAACAATTATAATGAACTACATGAAATATTACATGCGGTTTGGGGGCTACTTGTGAGATAAAGTTTAGGTTATTTATATACTTAAGTCATAAAAATAAACACAATTAAAGCAAATTTTTTCACTATTTTGCTAATAATTTTCGAAACAATTTAATCAATAAAAAAAGTGGTAATTTAAAAATGCATTACATCTCTTAAAAATAAATGAAATTTCAAAATGATTAATTGGATGTTACAAATGAAACAATACATCACTCTTTAATATCATTAAGATTTTACCTTAAGCCAATGAGAGGATTCACATGACAGTAATCACAAGAAACAAAATGTTGAGCTGAAAATTAAACCACAGGTTAAAATAAAATCATAACATAATGGCTTTTAAATCAATTAAGTAAGCATGAAATGAATTCCCCGATGAATAAAAATAATTTTCAGGGGTGTTGAGGTGATGAAGCAGAGTGACAAGGGTATGATTTGGAGTACCTTTCAGAGCAATATATTGACAACTTGGAGCGAGAGCAATGAGTTTTGGAACAAGCATTTTATCACTTTGGACAGCTTTAAAGCATTCATGAAAATCGTTTACCAACAAATCTACTGATATTAAATGTCTTGCCCACTGGAATGAGACTACATGACATATATTTAGATATGAAATCCTTTTTAATGTGAACAGGTACACCCAACCCCTATTTTAAGTTGTAATTAATTCATTACTCACTTCTCAAATATTGGAAATACCAAGAAAACCTTTTGAGAATCTTAATATTGAAAAGCAGTGATTTAAAAAGTAATCAGAAAAATATGAATGTTGGAATCATGGGCAGTTGAGAAGTGATTAGAAATGTTTGATAAAATATCTAGAAAAACTAAGAAATAATTCACCAATAGACATGTTAGTTCTTAGCTAAAGGCATCTTTTGTGTAATAAACATAAAAGTAAGCATAAATCCATTGTCTGACCTGATTACCTTTAAAAAAAAACACTGCTTTCAGATTTCATACCAAATAGTGGAGGGGAATTAAAGATGTCTATCTGAAGTAAAAAATTAAGAATGCGTTGAAAATTAGATGCGCTTATAGAAAACTTAAAATCTAAAAGATATTCCATTTTAACCTGCCTCTAAGCAATTCAGTTTTATGAATTAAAGTAGTGATTTTTTATTCATCCATTTGAAGCATTCGTTTCAAATAAAATATTTGTTTAGGAAACTGATATTGTACAATGAGAAATGCTTATAAAAATCAAATTTAAAAAAACTAAAGCAGCAATCAGCACTAACTAGTAAACTAGCACTTGCAAAATAGGAGCTTTATAAGCACAAATTTTTAAATAGCAGCATTATTTAAAAAACTTTCTTCAAAAAAGAAGCTTGGTTACAAATAGTTTTTTAATTCAAAGATAAAATCGCCAAGGAAGTGTTCACGCACATAACTATATTTGCTTTTGTAAGATTGACTGTAGTATATCACTGATTTCAAAATATTCCAATGGAGAAATGGTGCCAAATGTATGCAAATAATGATGGTACAGGTGACTTTAACTTTGAATAGTTGCTAAGGCACCAAAGTAGAAAATTAGCAGTAAAAGTAATCTTTTAGTAGCTTGTGGCAATGTTCTTAAAATGGTGCAAAAATAGCAAAATAGTTTTATGAATGCAGTTTATAATAGAAAAAGCAATCCTGGTCTCTACCATTTTGTGCTTGGCTTCAGTCTAAAGTTGGCAATATTGATGGTGGTATTTAATACAAACTGGGGATAAATGTATGTAGATATAGATTTTATCAATAGTTATCAAACCATCGATTCAATTTTCGTAAATCACCAATTTTTTCCATAGTGAATTTTCTAAAAAATGTTTTTTTGGAGCAGGAGGAAGCATTTGGTGCATAATCAACACCCTTGAATTTTACACAAAGATTAAATAATTAAAACAATACAGTACAAGTTTTCTTCAATTTTAATAAATAAATAAGAGAATATATATGTAAACCAGATACATGTATTTATCCTTTCTACAAAATAAATAATGCACAAATATATTACTTGTTTCTGAAACAGCTATTCTATGAAGTGTTGAAATCCATACTAATGTCTGTGGTTCCATCAAAAGCCATTTTAAAAATATCTTCAAAGTCACTTTGCCTTTGCTCTGAAACATTGGTCTATAAGTATTAGCATGCAAATCATAAACCTAGACTTTAACAAAATATATGTACAAGAATCTTACGAATTTCTGTAGATTGTTGAGGGCAGCTGGGACAAGATGTGAACCAAAGGTTACTTGCTCACCAACAATTTCAGCTATCTAGAACAAGAAATTTCTGATTTGAAACACGATAAGAGGTTCCAGATTATCTAAGCTGGTGTTAGATGAGTTCTACAAACTGTTTAAAATCTGTCAACATTTTTACAATTTGGGATACCTAAATAAAACACATAGATTTTACATCACCTAACAATGCCTAATTTGACATCTACAACTTACAAATTCGAAAAAATGGCTTTCGTGCCTAAGAGTCCTGAAATGACTTATAAAACACCCCAATTAATATTTTTAACTTTAAATGTCATTTTGAGTAGGGTCTGGTGGGGTAAAGTGGTTCTACCTCATTAATTATAAACCCTGTATTGATGGAAAGTAATACTCACAATATACTTAAGTTCTTTTAAAAAAATTTCAATCAAAAACATTTTACCGGTAACATCTAGAAGATCCTGCTAGCCTCTTGTTTGTTTTGATCCAGTCATGTGGGTTGTAGTTGTATGAGAAACTTTCTATTTGTGTATGCCTTTCTAAAACTATTATATTTTTTTTCTCCTGAGCTAGATAAAAGACTTGTTAACAGATTCCAATAAGCAGGCAAGAATTACATTATTTTTAATGCTAGATGTTTTTAAATGAAGTGGGGTAAAGTGGGTATAGCTTTAGGTTTAGTGGCAACAGAAATGAAACTTCTTTTGGGGGTTCTTTTATGTTAAAGATAATTTTTAATCAGCAAAAATGAATAGGTATATAAATATTCCATAATATATATGTATAGGTATAATATTATGGCTACCCCAATTACAAGTCGTGCCTTGTAGCCCTTAGATGTTGAGGTTTCCATGCCACTGAAAATAACATGGAAAGGAATTTCAATATCATGGTACAGGGAAAAACGACTTGCAAAATGTTTTTAAGGTCACATTTCTATGTCTATTGAAATGGTTGTGTGAATTATTAAAATTAATCGTGTTGTGAAAGAATTTAAGGAAAGTGGTTATATACTATAAATTGACAGGATGTGAAAAGCAGAATTTTAAGGATTGTAAAAGCATTAATTTTCCAGAATGAAGTTTAATGTGTTGTAAGCTTGTCACAAAATAAAGGGGGGGGGGAATCAAGCTTCACAGGAAATAATAACATAATTTTCAAGCAACTTACATGCCAGATAAAGTTACTGTTTTTACTGTTAAAAATCTGAAATTAGCCATATTAACAACCCTCTCAACACCTGTGTCTACTGATCTTAGAAATCATGCTCAGAATTCATTGAGAAAAAGGGAAAGAATTCGGAAAAATAAGTGAGATATTAACAGAGGCTCTAGCATCCTACAGCATTTATTTCAAGAAACATAAGATAGGTCTGGCAAAGCAAAAAAAAAGAAAAACTTGAAAACATCAGCTCAGGCTCTTTCTGAAAATAAAGTTACGGAACCAGAAGAAAATACTGAAGAACCGTAGAGCAAAATTGACATGTTTTTCTCTAAGAATGAACTTAGTTCTGTCTGAAAAGTGCAATATCTTTAATCCTGATAATTTATTTTTGTATTTGCTTGTTAAGAGCATCATGCAAATATATATTAAATTTTGTTTCCATAGAGGTTAACTCCATTATTGTGGAAAGGGCTATTAAATTTTCACCAATTCAGAGAAACCTTATTATATTGTCCATTTGTTCAGAATTCTAAACCTTTCTTCTATATTCTAGTATTAAATTCAATTTTTAACACGATAAAAACTGTCACTACTGACATTGGTCACAAATCTCACTCGTATTTAAACAAACTGACAGTTGTCTAAAGAAATGGATCAATCATATCTAATTTTTTCTATTAACAAAATCAACTTTATCTCGACTCAAGTAACAAAACTTCCTATTCCTTTAATAAAACCAGAATTCTTGCTAGAAAATTGCAATTATGATAGAAGTTTTGTATTGTAATGATATGTATTCAAATTGCCTATGGTTAATTGTAGCTTTCCACTTAACAGTCAGAAGTGCCATCTTGTGTTGTAAGAAAGCACATTCAATACATGTAAAATGAAGAGGGTTAATTAGATGTAATGAATGGAGAGACAGATAATTCCATTTTGCAAAAGAAAATTGAGTGGTGAGATCGATTGAGAGTGAGTATTTATGTACTATAGTATTTTTAAGTTAACTATTGCAATGGAAAGTAATTCTCCAAAGTATCTTTTAAATATTTCTTTATTGATCTTACTTAATAATCTAAAATGATATTGTGGGGTTTCACATATTGATAAAATGACACTGATGCCATTATGGTTACAGTGACTCTCTACATTAATGTTTTAGCTGAACACA
This sequence comes from Meta bourneti, assembly GCA_933210815.1. Taxonomy (NCBI): domain Eukaryota; kingdom Metazoa; phylum Arthropoda; class Arachnida; order Araneae; family Tetragnathidae; genus Meta; species Meta bourneti. The sequence goes on along the minus strand of OW119926.1, from coordinate 72,439,354 downwards.
GCTTTTTCATCTTTCAGTTAAATAACACCAATGAAGAATGCAGCTTTTGTTTGTCCATGTCCTGCACTTTTGTGTATTCCTGTAATTTTAATAAACACATGGCTTTCTAAATAATTGTGCATTAGTTTGAGAACCTGGCAAAATATCAAGGCAGTGACCAGACAGGAAAAGACACAACAGGACTTGCTAATAATTTAAAAACGATCGGAATGAAGATAATACAATCAAGATATGATGAGCATTTCTGACAAATTCAATCAAGACCTTATCAAATATGAAAATATTTCAATAGTTCAGAAAGAATTACTGAAGAAAATACATTTTTGAAAAATTATGAATTTGTTGTTAGCATTAGAAGACTTACTCAACAAAATAGAATGTGTAAAAATAAAGGACAATGTTAGGAACTTTGATGCAATTTTTAATAACACTATTAAAAATATATATTTTAGCCCACATTTTTTTGTCAATAAAATTTGTAGCAATTTAAATGCAATAATGAATTCTTATAATATTCAAAGGTACTTTAACCCTTTCGCCCAGACTTTGGCATGATTAAAATTTAACTCTGAAAAGTAGTTTAATTTAGTAGTTTTTGCTCTTTTTGACGGACGACAGTACGTTCGCGTTCTTTTTGTGTTTGCTTTCTCCCTTCCAACATTTATTAGTTGCTCAGCTAAGGGGACCATGAATAATAATAGTGGTTCTGTTTTATGTTCCCCATCACACTTCATAATCCATGCATTCACAACAGAAATCATAACTAAGTTCCAAAAAATCTTTTTCCACCACTTGTCTGAGATTTTCTGCCATAACCATAAAAAGTAACCATTTCATCACAACGGTCAACTACATTCATGTACATATTGTAGTGGGAAATGGCTTCTGGGCAACTAACGTCTAATTTTGTACCATCTTTTTGTTTCCGAACCACGGTCACTGATTCACCAGAATGAATGGGCATGCTCAAAACCATAAGTCCGCCATTTGCAATCTGAAAGTATTGCCAGGTTTCTTTAGTCATATTTTTATTCCCTAATTTCTTAAGAACACTGAAAATGCAAAAACCTATTCAAAAGTGGGATTTATTTACCCAATCTAATCTCTGGGACGTATATGCCCATTAGGCCCGAAAGGGTTAAATTATATATTTATTTTATACATTTTAAAAATATTGAAAAATAGAAACACAAAAAATATAAGTTAACTTACCTTAGATAAACAGTTTAATAAGTGTTGAATATTTTGTTTACTGATAGTACTACTTCCATTTGAACAATAATGAAAAAAATCTAGGATTAAGAAGACAGTATAAATATGATTAAACACTACAGAAATTTTTCAACTGAGTAAAAAGTATTTTATATGAAAATAGTATAATTGGTTATATACATACATTTGTACTTTTCTGATAATTTAGCAGATGAAAACAGAGTTAAGGCTATCTTCAAATGGATAAAGAGTAATGGATTATCATCTCTGAAACATAATACAGGAAAAAGATGCATGAGAAAATATTTGTTTAAAAATAATACTCAATTTAATATAAATTTTTGTTGACTGTTTTATCAGTACGGCTCAAAATGCAATTATCCAAAAATTATTTTAAGGAATTTTAAATTTGATACTTCATTTCTTTTTAGCCTTATTTTTTCTCTTTGCAAATTATAAACAATCTTTGAATATTTGGAACCGACGATATTTCGCAACAAACGGGATAAAAACAGGAATGCATTGACTTTGACTACATGCAGTGATATTTTCTACTCTTTTCGCTCACTCTTCTGTCACTTTGACCTTCTGTCAGTGACAGGTCAAGGTGGCTTATTTTACTAGTTGAAGCTATTCTTATGAATTTTGCTATCTCAAACATTTGTTGGAAACATTAATTTTCATTTTTTAAATGCTGTAAAATTGAATTTCGGGTTTTTTTTTGGAAAATTGAATTGATTAACTCTGCTTCATCTGTACTGAAGACATTCAATTTTAAAACAAGTTCTTTTATTATTGCACATGCCAATTGGAATTTTCAAGAAAAAATGTATTTGTTTTTTAAAAAAATCAGTCATGAATATCTTATCAAATTATTGTCATCTCTTCCTTAAAGATGGCAATGTTTGGAAATATCGTATTCCTGATGCAAGTTAAAAAAATATTTCTAAAAACCTATGAGTGCTAGAGTGTTTGCTGTAGATTTGTCATTTTTATGAATTGAGTTAAGACAATTTTATAGGAAACGAACTTGAGAAGGGGTATTCCCAACTCCCACCCAAAAAAATTACTCTAAATCCGTTTTTGTAGTAGTCACCTTTGACAGTTTTGTCATACAACAGGGATGCGAAATGTATTACATGGATGAATATACATTCATATGATTTGCGTCCAAAGTAAATCGTAGAAATTATAAAAATGTCAAAAAGCAGTTACAAAATTATTTTTCTGATACTTAAATGAAAGAGAAGTGATTATTATGGTCACTTTTTCAATCTATAGCTAAGCAATTCAAACCAAATAAAAGTAAGGTCAGGTAATTATGCTTTTTACAAATAAAAACACCCTCTTCACTAAAAAAATCAGAATTAACTCATGCAATTTCATCAACTGCTTTTAACGAACGATACAAACATTTTTGTACATAAAGCAATATAGATTGAATTGATGATTTATCTGAAAATTATGAACAATTTATAAAACTCGGTAGAATCTGGGCAACACACTTTTTCACACTAAACATCAGACTTGTTCGGACATCTAGTGAGTGCCAGGTGGAAAGTAAAATGAGATTTAAAGAAATAAATTTTTTAATGCTACTGTGATAGAGTTGGGCATCTTAATGTTTTGTAAAAAAGGAGGGTTAAATTTGTATCTTAAAAAATAAGTCATACTCACTCAACAAAAGTGTTTTGCAGAAATGCCAAAAACAGAAGTGCCATCACATTTGGTTCTTCTGATATACCAACTTTTTTTCCTGCTTCTGTGTATAGAGTACTTATAAGATTTTCAGCTTTGGAAAGGCTAATGGTTTCATCAATTGAATTGTTATCACATTCATATTCTTTTAATATGCTGCTCATCACAGATAAATCTACTAGATGCACTGTAAGATATATATTATATTCAAAATTGTGCACACAATAATAGAATGAAATACTTAAGCTCCATAAGAAACAAAGTTAGCAATCTAAACTTTAAAATACAAGTTACTTTTTACCAACAATTTTCTTCTAAATTTTTTGACAGAAATGTCCGATTTTTAAATAATTCAATTCCTTAGTAACATAAAATAGTTTAGAATTGGTAAAACTAACCATTTTTTTAAATGAGAGAAATGTTAAAGTGAAAAATGAGTTAAACAATGCATTTGACACTGATTGTCTTTAAATGTTACATAAGTTTAATGCTTTCCCTTAATACAGTTAAAAATAAATATTTCATTCATATATTGCTGGATGATGTTACTAATGCATTGCATTTAACCTTCCGTCGGGCGCATTTGATCTGACAGGCACAGCGCAGCCATTTTGCCCGGTCGTTAGGCAGTGTTGGCACCTGGTGCTCTCAGTAGCCGCCTCTTTTTACTTGCTCTATGCAACCTTCCCACTTAGTTTGTCCTTGACCATCACTTAGGGAAGTTGTTCAAGTTTTGTTCAGAAAAACTCATTGCGCCAAAACTTGTCACACCTTTTACTTTACTGGAGAAGGTACAGACCCCCTCTCCACGGTGACTGAATAGATATTAATACTATGAACATTTTTAAACTATTTTCTAAGTTTACTTTTTTTATTTTACGATTTTCTAACTTTACTCCATTTATGGTATTTGATAGGTCATAAATTTCATTAAAATTTGTTCAACTAGTTTTATGTCAAATACATGTTTTTTTGCAGAAACTTTTGTATTTTTCTTCTTTTGATATCCCTAATAATGATGTTCATCACTTGGCAGAGTTGTATAAATGAACTTAATTAGGTGTTTATTATGTTTTTGAATGTGCCAGAACACAGCGGTCAACATATTGCGCCCGACGGAAGGTCTTTTAAAAAGAGAAGTCTTTCATAAGCTAAAAGATTCTTAAGTTTAGAGGAACACATAGAATGTCAAAATATACCATGAAAGGTTCTGTTCCTGACTGCATGAACAGAAGTTTTTGTTTCTGAGAACATATAAATTATTCTTTAAATTTTTTATCTGATTTATAACTAGAATGAAACCATTTTATTTAGCATAAAACTATTTAGCTGCATAGTATTTCTCTTTCTAAATCAGAAAAAGCAATAAGCTTGGTGTCCAATTTTGGCACCAAGAGCATTTCAAAGACCTAGATTCATTAACCCCTTCCGGTAAAATGACGAGTCTAGCTCGTCACTGGTTTTTCATGCCATACCACACAATGACGAGCTACACTCATCATGCGACTAAAGTTACTGTTGAATATGATCCAAATCAATAAAATAATTTTAATTAAATCGTACCAGAAGGGGTTAATTAATCCTATCACTCCAAATGGCAGCAATGCTTCCAATCCAAGAGTAAGGTAGCATTCTATGAATTCTATAATATGAATGGAGCGATAGGAGTTAAAAGCTGTAACCAAAGAACAATATCTTTTACAACAAAACACTTTAACATGAATTTGAAAAAAAGACTAAAAGTACAAAAAAATGATACGATAAAATTGCAAAAAAATTTCATCAAGAAAAATGTCTTGTTTCTGAGCTGTCCTTATTAAGTATTGTCTTACTCTTTTATTCTATCTTTCAAATAGAATTAAACATTTTAAATTGGTTTAATATGAATAAAACTATTTAGCTGTATTCTGTTTCCCCTTTTTAAAGCAGAAAAGTAGTCAAAGCTTGGGAGTTCCCCATAGCTTCAAAAATTTTGGTACTAAAATAATTCTGATATCTGGATAAGTAAAGCTCACCAAAGAAGCAAAGAATCTCTCAATAAAACACACTACATGAGTTCAAAAAACTAAAAAGATCTTATAAATATATAAAATTGCAGGAAACGTTTCATACAAAAATTTTATTTTTCATTATTCAGTTAATTCTAAGAATGCAAGAAAATAATAAATACATAGAAATAATTGATAAAACTCAAAATAATTTTTAAAGATTTTATTACATTCTATTATCTGTATAAACAGGGATCGAAAGAGAAACCAATCTTAAATACAATAAATTTCGTTATATAATACGTACACTTAGATGCTTTCTGAATTGTTCTCAACTTAAATGCTGTGCGATAAGCAGAGTACTTAAAAATGTCATAATGCCGCAGGGATTCGATTATTTTCGATATTTTTGGTACTCGATCTTGATCGAAATCTGAAACACTTTATAAGTAATAGATCAGTTAGACACATTGTAATTTCATATTTTAGTATTAATTTTCACAGAAAATGAATAGAAAATATTTGTACCTCGTATAAACAGCTGCATGAGAGTTATTGATACCATTCTCCAAAATACTGGAATTTCCACCTGTCGATAAATCACGGCCAAAATTAGTTTTATTACAATATAAGACAGATGAATCAAACAAAAATGAGGAATTCCAAATATTAAAGATTACCTTTAAAACAAGATATCATATTGATGTAATTAGAAAATACAAAATAAAAAACAAAATAAAAACGTATACTTTAACGTTAAGCTAAATTTAAATCCAGCGGTTATTTGAAAAACACTGATTTTTACGGTTACAGTTTTAGCTGTGATTGATTTTATTTTCGAAAGCTACTAATAAGTCTACATGCATTTTTGAAATTTATTTTTCAAAAGAAAGCTATTTCTATAACAAATATTTAATTAGTTAATTTTTGCCAGTTATATATTTTAAATTTTATGTTTCCCTACCAATTTTTATTAAGCACAGTTGCTGAAACTGCGTTCTCAAATCCGGATATTTATGATTGTTGTTTCATTTTCTGAGCAGAAGAGCAGAAATCGGTTCCCTTGCCTGGATTGGACCTGTTTGTCAAATATGATGTTTGATGCTCACTGTTAAGGAAGATCGGATTATTTTAGACATATGAAATGTTTTTCTCTTTTTTCAGTCATTATCCTTGTTTACTTCGATGCTCATAATATAAGCTGCAATACGTTCTGATAGATCTCTGTTGCAATGAAAATTCAACAGAGACTATTTTGGTTTTATTTTGTGGTTGCTTGTTTAGTATGCCACTCCAAATCCTTTTCGCCGGAGTTAAGTAAGTGATGTTTCCTACTTGATCTTTTTTGCCGTAAAATATTTTTCGCCAACTTTCTTCATGTTTGATTTTATTCTGCTGTATCTGATATTTTCATGGTTTATATCTCATTTTTGTGTTGTACATCAGATTTCGATTCTTCTGTTTGAAAGTTTTCTTGAATGCACACATTTTGAAACATTTTTACCAGATACAATTTTGCATATGATAAATAATCTATTTTTTGGATTAAAAGTTTCAGATAAGTTTTCTAATTTGCACATTGATTGTCAACTTTTCTGCAAAAATTTTGTGGGTAGTTAGGGCAAACATTGTGGTATGAGGAATTTTTTGAGGTATTTGTTTTAAATTTAAATTGTTCTGATTTTGTAAGAAATATGTACTATCTGTAGCAGCTTAGTTGAAATCTGCACAACAGTTTCGTTTTCAAATGTTTTTATTTCTTCAAATTTACTTTTTCTTTTGTATCTATATTCAATGATTGCTCTGAGAATTATGCTTTAAAGTGTCCTTTCGTATTTACTTTTTTCAACTTGATGAGCCTTGATTCCATTTATGTAGAATGTTTTTTGAAACATACTAATATAAATGAATTCCCGTAGCTTTGTATTAGTTTGGAAACTAGTATTTAAGAAATATTCTGGACTTTTACTATACATAATGATACCATTTTAATGTTTTAACTATTATGTGGCTTACTGATGAGGGAAGAATTTGGGTTTAAAAAGACATGAGCAGTTCTTATCTATTTTAATTGCTTTGTTGCATTCTTTCTTGAAATACATGCAATTCTTTATCAATTTTGCTTGCTTAAGAAGGCACATAACCTATGTGCCCCTAGTTGTAATGACTACCAACAAAGGTAACAAATTATTGTTGTCAAGAGTTTGCCCATATATTCATTTTATGTATATACTAGCAGAATTACCTGGCGTTAATCAGGTTGAATTGGTTAACTAACTTTCGTTTCCGTTAATAAATTGTAATTCCTATTCATCACATGAACAACTACCACTCTAATAAAGGTACTTAATTGTTAAATACACAATTTCACAACTGTAAGTAAATGTCATAATTAACATTTTACATTTTTGTAGAATTTAAATTTTTAGTAAGAAAAGTCTAGAGTGTGCCAATGTTACCCTGAATTCATAGAATAGTTCAGAGTATGCATATAAATATGTATGCCTTGTATGTCATTTACAAACCAAAGTGTTTCCCCAAATTATCTTGCATGATTAAAAATGTTTTTAAAACTAGTTAAACCATTACTTATCTTGATTACAGTTATTGAATGAAAAGCATCAAATTAAAAATGCAAAAATACACCTTAAATTAGAATTTAAAAAAAAGCTTTGAGCAAAAATTAATGAATGTATCTGCTTTTTCACTGTAAAATAGATTCTTGGAAGTTTTTGAACAGTATAATTATAAATTATAATCTTTATTTATGTTCCAACTGAAATCTATTTCATACCTGCCAATTCTTCTGGAAAACCATTTTTTTTCTTGTCTCTTGAATGGAAAATATATCTTCCTGATTTCTCTTTTCAATGTGAGAAATTTTCAAGTGATCCCAAATTCGTCATTTTGCACCACGTCGTGGCTATCCATGAAGAAATGCATAACTCCCAACTTTTCCAGAAAAACACTAAGTTTTTTCGCTCTTCCAAACAGGAAAAGTATTTGTCAAATTTTTCTTTGGAAAAACATTTTTAGTGACTAATTTTTGGCACCAAGCCGTGTCAACCATGAAAGAAAAACATCAGAATCACTGTTGGAAGATTGTTGTAAAAACCTTCATTGGCACTAATTTTTGAAAAAAATCTAGATATACCTCTAAAACACTCAAGAAAACATTCTAATTTTTGCATATATTTGGCACCATTTTGTGTGTAATATTGCCAAGCCGGTTTCGTTGAGTTTGATCATAACATATGACATTGGTTGAGAACAGGATTATTTTTTCTGTTTTGAATTACTTTCTTAAAACCCAATTTGGCACAATTGTCACTAATTTGGTGCTATTTAAATTTTTTGTTTTAAAAATTATTTATAGACAATTTTCTTTTCTGATAGCTACACATTGGTATTTATGTCATAAAATCTTCCTGATTTTTTTTCTTGGAAATGAATGCAGGAATGAAATTATATGAATATTTATGTTTAAGTAACTTAAAGAAAAAGCATGTATTACATGAAAGTTTTTATTTTCATTATTCTAACTTAATGGGATTGAATAGAAACTGAAAAATGTCATAATGTACATGTCTAAAATATAGGTTTCAATGAAATTTAATAATTTTAGGTGAGGTGGTGAATCCCATATCTCTTGAAATCTCAGTCTTTGATGTGTCTGTGAATAGTGTCGAAATCGACTGGCACTTTAAGGATGAGAATGCCAAATCTGCATTATCATGTGAGCTAGTTTATGGGCCAGTTGACGATGCTACTCAAGTCCAAGTATTCACTCAAATACAGCTTTTGGATGAAAATATTATTAAACTAAGTCACCTTGAAAATAATGTGACATATCACATGCACATGGTTTGTCACAATGGCACAGAAGAAAAAATTCAGTCTAACACTTTACAGTTTACAACTGGTAAGCTCAAATACTTATACTATTTTGTATATATGTGTTTGCCTTTTTCAAATTAAACTTTTAAGTGAGTTTAGCATAGGTTTACCATATTTTCGTGGAACGAAAACGAGACATTGGGATGGGAGTTATGGAATATTCTGTATTCATAAAAGAATAATAATCAGAAACCATACAAAAAATTTAGGTAGACATAGAGGAGACTACTTTATCAATCATACCATGAATATTTCTCCCATGAAATAATCGGGGCCATCATGCCTCAGTGGATATGTCCACTGATCTAGTAACCTTCGAGTTGTAGGTGGCACAGGTTTGATTCCTGTCGGATGCATTCCACCCTGGGTTTATTTCTCTCTTCTGTGTCAGTAAAACTTTCATTGTGTGCGTCTATTACTTGATGTTGTATGGTGTGTCTGGTGCAGCATTTCCAAATATGGCCCTTGCGCCCTAAAACCAATCAACCCATGAAATAATCTTATGCAGTAAATATCCCTTGTCTTTTAACACCTTGTCATAAAACGTCACGCTCCATGACACAATTTTGTCTTACAACTGTTATAGCCTGCAAAAATCTCAGCACTTAATTTATAATTATAGATTTTCAATGACCAATTTGGGATTGACCAATAGTTATGATTAGAGTATATTCATAGTTTTATAAAAACTGAATAAAAGTGACGTTTTTATTAAAACAATTGGACAGCCGGGAAATGAAAAAAAGAAAAAATCTTTTGAAAAGACTGGTCAGAGCCCAGTTAAACCCCATTATAATTTATTTTAGAACAATTGAAATTTAACCCTTATTTCCTGATTTAAGAGTAATTTATGTCAGTTGTGTGTATTTATTCTTTATTTAGGGTCAAAAACCTTGCCATTGAATTATGTCATGCCATCCAGTACTTTTCATGGTCATAGCTCCATTCCTAGGGAAAATTTTTACTCCCGGGATGAAGACTATGTCCGAACAGTTCGTTCATCTAGCGTCATCTTAGGGGCTGTGTGTGGAATAATTGGTTTCCTAATTATTAACGTGACAATTGTCATGGCTGTGCGAAAATATTCGCATCGTCAAATGCGAAGACGGAGAATTTTGGAAATTGAGTAAGTTTATTTTTTATTTCTTGTGAATTCATTTGATTCTGAAATTTGATTCATTTTGCTTGATTGTTGCAGTAAAAGTAGTAATGAAAATTAAAGGATTAACAGTGTTTAAAATTTCACACTTTTGTTATTAATAATCTACATTTTGTTGAAAAGTTTATAAAAATATGCCATAGCTCGCACACTGTTCTTGTTTAGTAAATATCCTGACAGTTTGATGCATTGAAATTACTTTTTTTGTAAAATTATAGCAATAAGGTTAATCATTTTTATAAAGTTGCCAAAACTAATTTCTTATAATTTAGTCATCAGCATTAACATGGAATATTTTACAATGATAACTACTCATTTGTCATTTGGTATGGAATATTTGTAGTTCCCTCAATTCCTGATGGTTGTCTTCTAAAGGTGCATAGCAAAAACTAGAGATTTTGGCACTTGCGTTCAAGTTTAACAATTGTTTTTCATGAACAATGCTTTCAACTTTAATACTTTTGTTTAAATATTGTTAAGATACTTATTTTGCTAAGTCCCTTTTCGTACTAGTTTTTGTTAACTCTGAAATATTTGTTATCCACTCTCATTTACAATATTTGCATCTTGTCCAAAAATATGTTAACAATTCACATTGACAGCAAAAAAGTGTTATCATTAAAGTTTTATCACTTATTATACAATATTTTATGCCAGCACTGTTACATAATCTTTATAGTTTCTAAGTATTCTGATATCGACAAAAAGTAATTTTCCTAAAATTAGCCAAGTCTGTCTTATTATAGTGACCTTTTTTTCAATGAGCAATCTGCTGTTTTACTCTTGTTAATCAATTACTTTTCTAACATTTATTTAAAATACCCAGTTTTATTGTATCATCTCAGTAAAAAGGTTCCAGATTTACTTACTATCAGAATATTTATATAAGTGGATAAACAAAAATATGAATTGAGAATAAGAGAGTTTAAATTCCAAGTATTCATCTGATTAAAAAAGAGAAATTTGGATATGTTTATCCTAAAAGCCAGTTAATTGGCAATAGCATCTAGCATTATTTTTATGTGCAAGAATCTTGAAAATTCAAGAAAGTTGTAAGTGGTGGAATTTGTACAGAATTGCATTTTTAAATTTTTCTATCTTTATAGAGAACGTGACTATGACGAATTTCCATATTTACGAGGTGATGAGTAAAGTTTGACGTCTTCCCTCTTATGAATCAAAGAAACACATTCTACTAGGAACAATAAGGTCCATCATCTGTACGGGTTGTTGACAATCCTGTCCACAAGAGATGCATCCAAGACTACTTTAATCTTGGCTCTTTACATTTTATATGGACTTTTAACTGTTCTTATTGGTAGATTTTTAAAGAATAAGTTAACAGAGAATCTAAGTTTGGTGTGTTAGCTTAACTGTTCTATGACAAGGCTCAGGCAGAGTTTTGAATTTGAAATGCAAGTTATCAGGAAATGTGATTTTTGAGCTATTGTTAAGGTTATTTTCCCATTTTAAAATATTCACTAATGTGTGTCGTGCTTTTGGCTTGAGTGTTGTGAAAAATTATTCTTATGGAATTATTCCATTTCACAATGAGTGGCCAAAATTAAATTGAAGAGATCTTGATCAAATTAGTAAATAAATTGTTACTTTGTGCAATCTTTAAAACAAGGACTCATGACTGATTTATTTTTTATGGTGGGTATCTGGTTTTCTGTCACCTCTTTGCAATCCTTGAAAATCTACAAGAGCAGTACTTAATATATTGTTTAGTTATTAGCTTTTGCTCCCAGTAATTAGTCTAATGAATTTCGGTGATCACATGAATATATTTCTTTTTAATTATGATTATATTATGTGCAGATATTTGAGCTTTCAGTTAATTTATGATTTCAGTATACCATTAGAACAGATCATCCTCCTTACTGAAGCTTCTAATGAGAATAAATGTATTTATTTTTGTTTCATATTTAAGCTTGTTACAGCAAACAGACGATTCAGATTTGTCGAAGGAATTGCTATTGCATTTTCCTTGTTATTCTTACATATTCTAACTTACGCAAATTTAAAATAGCCTTTTTATTATAAAATGTTTTCATTCATTTTGTATGCTGCTTTTACTCTATAATAAAAGGTGCAACCAATTTATCGTAAATTCAAACTCAATCAATTTCGAACTTTCTATTTAGTTTTGTGTTGCCTCATCTTTCTCCGTATGTAGAGTAAATTGGTGTCTATTGATTTAGTAAATAGTAAGTAAGAAATGATTAATAAAACAAGCAAAATTTATTAAAATGATCAAAGTATACAACAATACATATCAACCTGTTTGGATAATTTGAAGCAGATGTAGTAAAAGGAAAATTTTGCATTTCAGGAAAATATATTCAGTAAGCCATTTTATAATGCGTGTTATAAATTGGTTCATTAAACATGCCATCAAATTTAAAGTAACCATTAACTTTGTTAAGTGAATGCATTTACATGCAGATTTCAGTATGATCAACACTAGTGTCATAATTTTCTCTTAAATTCTTCAGATGGACAACAAAAACTCAGACATTTCCTGAGATATTTTCTTGACGTCCATCTTTATTTTATTTTGAAGATCTTTCTGTGGTTTTTGTTTGATCAATTTAGACTCATGAAATTTTGACAAGTAATTTTTTAAAGTTATGTTTATAATCTATTTAGGAAAAAAGCCTTCGTAAAAAGTTACAAAACATGTTTCAAACTTGGTTTAGATTTTCGCACTGCTGTTTTATGAAGTTCTAAAATCACTCATTTGGAGAAAGATTTTACGATAAAATGTCACATACCAAAAGAAAATGTTAATTTTATTTAAGATCTACTTCCATTTACGTTGAAATCATCTGTACAAGTCGAGTCCATTTTAAACAGGCTTGTCCGTTTTTGTACCTTGCATCATAAAATCCAAATCAACCATCCATTCCAGAGTTATTATTTCATAAAATAAAATACAGTAGTATAAAGGACTCACAACAAACTTGCATTTCTTATTTGCTAACTCTGAATTAGCCTGTTATTACATGCTGGTATTTCAAATATAAACTGAAGCTAATATCAACCAGTAGAACATAAACTGTTGTGCATAGTTTCATTTCCTGTTCCTATAATTTAAATAGTTCTGAATAGGAACTTAATTGTTATGAAAGGAATAAACTGCATTTGTTTTCTAAATGTCTCCAATTCAAAGTTCTTACTGTGATTTCAGTTGCAAATGCCATGCTTTTATTCTTCGCAGCTGAATCTGTTTTTAAAAGCTAAAAAAATTGACAAAGTGTATACATGTTTGTGCATTTCTGTGATAAAAGAAATTCGAAACCTCTTTACCTATATAATGCAATAATATAAACTAAAAATTCCTATTCATCATCCACAAAAATGTATATATCTAAAATATATTTTACGTTATAACATTTTAAAGGAACGAATGGTCTGTTACATTATTTTTTATTTTTTGTCCTGTTATTCAAAGAAGTTTGGTTATAACATCTGGATTCATAAGAATACCATCTTATCTTAAATGTAAGTACTATTGTGTACATTAAACACAGGTATTAGATCTATTGAGTCTTCTACTTTTTATTAAGAGTTGTCTAAAATTATAAAGCCTCGTGAATTTTTTTATAAGTTGTACATATTTTGACATTTTGAATTGTTTCAAAGGAGCGAAATTAAGACGATTGCAACATAACCTATTGGGGACATTTTCATCTGAATACTCATTTAAAGATTATGTATGCAAATTTACATATCATTAACTTAGCTCAAGAATGAATTGTGCATGTTTTCTTTTCAAATTAACATTAATTTTAACTAAGCAATTTCTTTTCACTTTAAATTTATGAAATTATCATTTTAATTGCTGCCTTTAATTTCACTATTTGAATTCTCTTGAAAGTGTAATTCTCAAGATAAATATAGTTATATTAACTAATTAAATAAATTTTATACTATTTCATTTGAAAAAAGTGGCTACATTTTATGAATTTATTTATAAAATGTATTGAATTATTATAAATTGCATTTTTTAAGTAAAATTTTTACTAATTTAAGTAGTGTTTTTAATATGATTTATTGTGCATAATTTTTTATCTAATATAAATATCATTTCATGGAGTTAAATTTTCAAGAACTGACTCTAAATCTGCCTGCTTTTTAGACTGCATTTGTAAAGACAATCACTTATACAGTATAATTTGCATTGGCTAGATGTAGGATATGAAAATTTCTTTTCAGAAAGCTCTTGATAACTTCACTATTTGGTAATTAGTAAATATACTGTGTGAAGTATATTTTTCCTCCTTTCTAGTCATCAACTGTTATACCAAGTAATTTGGTACGAAAATATTTTTCCTCTCTACAATATGCAATTTCAAACTGAAATGTCTTTCATTGGTATGAAAGATATTTTCAGTCCATAAAAACTGCCATTAGTATTAAAAATAAATTTCTTCATGTGCTTGCTGCTTGTGCTGTTGGAATACATCCATTTTGATGTGCATTTAAAGATCCACATATGAATCTAAAATTGTACTACATTTAAGTATAGTTTAGTCGCTTTGTATTGTACTTAATAACCTGTGTAACATGGGGCTGGAGTCTATATACTGCTAGTTAATGAGTAATACTAATATAAATATATTTTTATCTTTACATATGCTTTGTCTGAGTTAAATGACAAACTTTCCCCTTGTGAGCCAATGGTAAAAACTTTCCTGCTTTTGTGTTTCTGTATAATGTGGTTATCTACCTAGTACTATTCATCCGATGATTGTAGATGGATATGCAGTAAAATATATTCGAAGACAGTTTAAAAGATGTTTGCATGTAAAAAATATTTTCTAAGAACATTGATCATAGTTTTGCTAACAGAATCTTTGCCACATGTTTATGGAGTATTATAAAATATATTCCAATTGTAAACAAAGCTTGCCTTTTAGCTGTAGTTGAGAAAGAATGATGGGAGCGGTAACTCTGTACTGCTGTATGAAGTTTGTTATATTAAGGAGTGGGTTTGTCTTTCAAAAATAAAATAAAAAGCGCTAGCTTGCTTTTTAGTTGCGAACATGCCTAGCAATGTGATTTCAAAGTATAGAGTAAAGCTTATAAGATGTTAGTTGGCTGTGTTGTTATACTTAGGAAGATAATTATTGAAACTGCCTTTTTAAGAGCCCATGTTAACTTGTTGCATATTGAAATCTATGAAATATATTCTTATGCCTCTCTCAGTGAAATGTTAATTAAACATTTATTATTTATTTGTGTATATTGTGTGATATGTAAGTAAAATATCAAAGTATTCAACAGGATAGAGTTAAATAAATGTGTTATCTTTTGATTTAATGTTTTAGATTTCTTAGTTTGCATTATTTTGGAAAAGGAAAAGCATACATCGTTGTAAAATAAAGCTCAGAATTATTAAACCCAGTGTTTCTCTCATTATACATAGATTCTTATACCTACTTACATATGAGAGAAAAAGTAAAGAATTCATATGTGTGCAATTCCATGTGACTTGCATTACAATACGACATGAATTTTGAATTTAATATAAATAAAAAAATGGATTAAGATTATTGAACGAAAATTGATTTGTGCAGATTCACTGATGTTCTTATAGCATCTGTGGCATAATTTGGTCTTTAATATGAATTAAGTTACCCCAGTCGCAACATTTCAGACTGACTCATGTTCCAACAGAAAGGATATCGATTTCTTAGTTCCAAAAATGACAATTTTTCTGATCTGAGAGAGGTTAATAGAAAAATATATTAGGATGCTTCACTAACAGAACAAAGTCATGTTAAATGTTTTTTAAATGAAATTGTTATCATAATTAATATTAAATAAGTTATTAAGTTTTAATCTGTTCAAATTAAATTTTGTATGTTTGATAGCTTATTGAAGGAAGCAGATTTAAAACACTGAATGATAAATTTTTTCACTTGTTTGACTCATGTTTCGTGGAACTGTCCATGTGGAATAATCAGCAATTTATTAAATCTAAGTTCCATTGTAGTAACTTTTAAAAATGATACTTTTAAGAAAGTAATGTATTCTGAATATTTAAATTATAAACCTCAAGGGAAGAAAAAATAGGTAGTTTCCTCTATTTAAAAATGTATCAAATACGTTGTTACCTATTTCAGCCATTCTGCAGAAAAAATATTCTTAATTGTAAGTATTGAGGCTTAATTAGGGAAGCTAATTGAAAATGCTTAAAAAGAATTTTGCTCTTTTCCAAATGTAGACATAATGAACTTGCTATTGTTAATGATTTTGTTTTAGCCCAATTTCAAATCAGTTGTATCAAATACCTATTTCTTTTATTTATTTTTGAAAAAATATTTGTCTTTACAAACTAGGGTTCAAAGTTTTGTTCTTTAAATTTTAAAATAAAAGAAAAACTCATTCCTTTCAAAGATATCCTTGAGTTCATTTACCTAGAAATCGTGTCCCTTTAAAACGGCAAAAAGCTTTACTTATCTGTTAAATTGTAGTTGTGAAAGTCCTATTCAGCATTCAGTAGAAATTCAAAGTAATTAGTATAATTTCTATTCAAAAGTTCTGAAGACCAGAAACTTTCTATTTCTGGTCAGCATTGATTTGAAATCAAATTTAGAATTTAGTTTAAAAAACAATATCTTCTAGCACCTGTTTTTCATCTGAGGGAGGTATTATTTTGTATTCTTCAAATATATCTGTAAATATGTGTACAGAAATACATTTTTAATTGGAATTGTAATTCTTACTAGTTGCAGCATATTCAGCAAAAATGGTTTAGTTTTGTGGTAAAAGTTGCTGTTTTATGTTTTGATATTTAAATTATGGTTATTTGTACAAATATTGTATCCAATTTTCTATAGGAATAAGTTTGGGTTAACTTGTTCATGAAGTCAACTTTGTTGAAATGTATAAAAAAGTGTTTATGAATGTTTTATTTTTATGTATTTAAGAAAGTATGTTTTGCAAGTATTTAGAGAAAAATTGTATTTTTCTTTTATTTATTGCAAACTAAGTCTTTTATTATATAATGTAAATAAAAGTCCATAAAAAGCAAAAAGGATATTTGGTCTTGAATTTAACAATCAATGTGCAAGACATTTTAATGGTATGTCTAGAGTACTTTGATTTCATTTGTTTTAAAATGTATGCCTAATAGTTGCATTGCAGGATATACAAACACATAGATTGCAATTCAAATTCATTAAACACATTAACGCAAATTCATTAAAGCCTAGCATTAAATCAATTGTGTAACAATTTAAAAATTCTGGTCGGAAATTTTTTCCAACCAATAAAAACATCGTTTAAAACAGGCTCGTTTCCGGCCCATAACCATCCTCCTACCATTGTCACACCAAATAAAAAATTCGTTAGGTTAGAGGGTAGGTAGTTACTTTACGTCGCACTGGAGCAACTCAACTTGCTATTGGCGACGGTCCGGGATCAATCCCGAGGGAAAGATCCAAGGACGTCTCGTTCTTTAGAACCACTGTCAGATGAGCTGGCACCCTACTCCAAACTTCCATACCATGCCAACGTGAAGACATTTGAAGCCACGGTGGATTTAACGTGCACCAGCCTACGTGTACACGACGGTCTTTGACTGGACGGAGTTTCGAACTCGCAACCCACTGGTTGCTAATCCGTTGCTCTTTCAACTGACCTATCCGGCCTACAATTGTAATTGTACATTAGTTTAGAAAACTAACCAGGCAAGTGTAGTTAGGAAACTAAACCTGCCGCCACATATATCAGTACAAAAACTCGCAAACTTTGTTCTTTTTTCAATCACAAAAAAGTTCGAGAAAATGGATGATCCGGTTCTTTTAGTTTTATCCTACCAATAATCTGAAAATTAAAACCGAGTATGTACTAATTAAAAACTTTGAATGAATTGTAATCATTACAATTAGGCGTGCAGTAAGTCACAAAAGTTCATCCACCTCATGTTTTCTACTACACTGGTGTTCAAAATTAAGAGAATTTTCCCTTTTGGGCGATTATCTCCTGAACTGAACTACTGGACATACTTGTATTTTAATGAAATTAGTTATATACAATCGCGGGGTAAAACCGAACCACCACTCTTCATTCGAACAATTTTAACAGTAGAGAAAATTCCAAGATGGCGTTCCACAGCAATTAACGTCTTCTATAAATTCAAATGCATAAAATTTCCATAAGGGGCTGTCTTCATATTAAATTGAGCACCAACTTCATAATTTCCAATAGAAACCCCCTATTTTGACACAATTTCAAATCTATCAAAATTTAACTTCAGATACCAAATTTTGTGTCATTAGGTCTTACCGTTTCGAAGTTATGAGTACAGAAAGATTGGAGCTCTTAATGTTGAATCAGTTTCAGACTTTCATGGATATCTTCATAAATAATATTTCTATAGCGCTGATATTTTGTTTCATGTTATTGTTAAGCAACCCAAACAAATTTGTTTGATTGAAATTTTATTTTAAAAATAGTTTTTAGTATTCAATAATTATTAAATTAATGTTTGAAAAAATTATGGATTCGAACCTTCCTAAATATTGATGGGAATCAATTCAGGACTTCTAATAGGACCATAAAAAATTTCAGGTAATGGTAATTAATTAACGTCGTACTAGAGGAACACAACGGGCTATTGACGGTCCGGAAACAATCCCGAAGAGAAAGGTCCGAGGACAACACCACGTAATTTTGAACCACGGTCAGATGACGAGGTAACACCTGAGCACAAAATTTCAGGTCATTCTAAGTTTTTGCGTTACATTAAATTTTCCACATTTTAGGGGAAACCAAAAGTTTGAAAAAACGTCTGATCAACCTGAGGAATGTTTGGAAATTTCATTTATGTAATCTAAAATATATTGCCTTTTACCAGTTATGTGTCGTATAGATAAACTACTAATCAATTGAATGATTCACTTTTTGGATGATCGGAACATCAGTTCGATTGTATTAAATGATTTTAGGTAGGCTTTTTTTTTTGGTTGCATATATGGAGACAAACGCTAATTAAAAAAAATTAACATTATTAAGATCACTAAAGACGATACAAAATTATTTCCGTATCAAATTGTTCTCAATTCCAAAATCCTTTTATCACATTTTAATCATGGTTACAATTCACATATTATCGTTTGAGCTCGTATAATAAATATAATTCTCGGGTCGTTTGCGCTTACACAGTAAAGTAACTCTCGTATACTTTTCACGCACTGACAAATACGTTTGAAATAGTGTTTAAATTTGAAATTCGGGTAGCTATAATTACAGTTAATCACGATCTAAGAATAGCGATTTTCAGTGTGATCCTTGAAACTGACAGCAATTTTAACTTTGAATATCTCCGGATATAAAGATAGTAGAGTCATGAAATTTCATATTTAGAATAATTTAACGATGCAGAATCTGATTAAGGCATCAAAGTAGGGTGTTTCCATTGGAAATTTTGTTTGCAAAATTTTATATGCAGACTGCCCCTTATGCAATTTTTTTGAATTTGGAGAATAGAGGACGTTGTTATTCTCAATTGAATGATATCTTTGAACGTACTCTATGAATGGTGCTCGAAATAAAGGGGTGGTTCGTTTTTTTCCGTGACTGTACATAGGTTGAAATAATACAAAAAAATAACCATACAACAGTTATAGTACACATACACACGCATGATCGTGCGTAAGACTCATCAGCACAGGAAGGTCTAAAACAGGGTTACGATATCGACACAAAAAATGGGGGTATGGTCCCCTCTTACAGTTATACAGCTCTCACAACGTGAATTCATACTGGAAATGAGGCAGTTTATGAATCCCAGTGGCAGTCGTTCCCACTCCTTCAACAACGCTGCTTTCAGGTTCTGGGAGGGGGAAAGCGAGTTGAAATTGCCCTCCCAAAAGCGTCCCAAATATGCTCTATAGGGTTTAGTTCTGGAGATCTGGTTGGACAATTCATCCGGCTAATATCCTCACTTTCAGATATTCGTTGACCACATGAACCCTATGTCGACGAGCGTTATCGTCCATAAAAATAAAATCAGAGCCAACAGCACCCTTGAAAAGGCGAACATAGGGCTCCACGATCTCATCCCTATATCTCACAGCAGT
This sequence comes from Meta bourneti, assembly GCA_933210815.1. NCBI lineage: Eukaryota > Metazoa > Arthropoda > Arachnida > Araneae > Tetragnathidae > Meta > Meta bourneti. The sequence goes on along the minus strand of OW119926.1, from coordinate 72,419,303 downwards.
CACAGAGCCTCTGTCAGGGAGGTATGTGCGCCCATCCAACATGATGCCTGCCCAGACCATCAAAACCTTCGCTGCTATAGTGGTCTCTTCCTCGGATGTTGGAGGACAGGTAGTGAGTCCCTGGTTCTCTCCAGATGAACGTACGTCGAGAATCAGTAGTTAGGCTGAACCAGGACCCATCAGTGAATAGAACGGTCCCCCACTGATCCCTGGTCCAAAGCCGATGTTCTCTGCACCATGCTAAGTGGGCTCTCCTGTGCGCAGAAGTGAGCGAGACGCAAACATCAGGTCTTCTTGCAAACAGACCTCTCTCATGTAGCCTTCTGGAAACAGTAATCCTTGAAACTCGGCTTCCTGTGGCCACATGAAGATGCTGAGAAGCTGTTGCACTCCTGTTACGCCTCGCTGTAATGGACAAATATCGATCATTGGCCATCGTGGCTTTTGGACGACCTTGCCCATGCTTTTTCTCTACGGATCCCATATCCTTAAACTGTTTCCATAAATTGGACACGAAGCTGGGCGTTACATTCAAGTCTCTAGCAATCTGCACTTGAGACTGCCCTGCTTCCAGTCTTCCGACGATTCGCCACTTCATTCCATCATCCAAATGTTGGTGGTTACTCATTTTAACTGTTTGCTTTTGAATTTCACCGAATGTTGCAAAAAAAACACCACGAAATTTGTCGAGGTGTGCGAGCGAACGAAGCGCGGAAATTGTCACATGCATTTAGAAAGCCTGTTCCTCTAAATGCAACACCCATACGCATGTGTACGCTTACATATTCGACACTAAAGATTTGCATCTTTGTTTGGAAGCATTTACCTTTCGTTCAGTAATTTTCGAGAAATTCGACAAAATATTCAAATTTTCTTAATTTTGAACACTGGTGTACTTTCATGAATGTTTTAAGGATGTAGTTAAAAGGACCTACCATTTAATATTTTACCACATAAGAGCTGTCTTTCTATTTTAGCCTTCCATCAAAATAATGGAATACTTATTTTAAAGTTTTGCTAAAAATATTAAAAATAAAACTTATAACCCATGAATTCAGACAAAAGTATTCGCCCACCTTCGTAAAAACTACAAATGTTAAACAAAAACGTGAAAATCTATGTATAAGATTTCTTGCATTTTGTCTTACACATTAGATTATTTGAAGTCCAAATATCATTGTTTGAACCTAGGTATTTGGTCAAACTGGAAACCATTTAATTTTATTCTGCTTGAAGACTATTTCCAATTGATTTCACTATTTTATGACAAACAATGTGTGATTTCCTCAAAATTAACAATACCATACAATTCTTCAATCTGAGGTCAGATTGTAGGTCGTTTTGACGTTTACATATCAATCACACCTTTGAATTCAAAGCACTACGTTTGGATTACTGACACGGTGGACCAAAATCTGTTAAAGAAAAGATATTAATTATTCGATAATTTTGATGAGAGGCTGAAATATAGGACTCTTATGTGGTAAAATTTTAAATCGTAGTTTTAACCTTCTAAAATTCATGACAACAGTAAAAATGAGGTGGACGAGTACTTTTGTGACCCACTGTATATATAATTAAAAAGTAATTGAGACTGAAAATTTATTAAAACCATACAAATTAAAATAATAAACAAGTGAAAATAGTGAAATTCAATTGCAAATTTTTGTTTCGATAAGTAAAGGCCACAGTACATTTTGGAAGCCAATCCGCCTCTGCTGGTGACCCTGCCTGTGTGGAAACCTGGGCTTCACCCTCCCCTTTCCTACGCCACACAATGATGCCGAGGGGGGAAATCTAATTCTTTTTGTACCAATTACTACTTTTTGATAGTCAATGATAACATAATGATGACAAACATAATTTATCCGTATGATAAATTAGAAAAACGTATCTAAAATGGGACTTTTACATTCTAATTGAAATCTTGCTTTCTAACCTAATTTAACTGAAGTTTTGATATTTTTCCGAATTTTTGTAGATATTTATAATTAAGTCTCATGTATTTTAAATGTGTATAGTCTCAGCTGATATCTGACATAATTTTTAAATACATACTAGAAATAGTATAAAATGTGAAATCTATCTGGAATTTCAAATTTTAGTTCATGTCCTTAACTTAAAATGCTACACGCTCTCGATGATGTATTTCGAAAACAGATACTATTATGAAAATGTTCTGTGAAAAACACTTGCGATCTTCACTGTTTTTCGCACTTTTTAAAGTCTATCTCCCGACTTGCAAGATAGTATCTTTCGCTTTTCTAATTCAATCACATTACTTATTTAAATGGCAAATATTTCATTGTGACTATTAAAACAGCAGATATATTATACGAGTTATAAACCTATTCCACAATAAGGCGCATTAAATTTACACATTTAACTAAAATATTATGATTTTATACGTTTTCATTACCGTATTATAGTAATGTAAACTTAATATTGATGAACTATTAAATAATAAGGCAGATTAAGAATTTTCTATTCAGAAGCAGACGAGTATTAAATTTTAATCAATAAAAGTTATCAACTGCCACTGGTAAAAATTATGACTCGTCGATATTTGATTGCTGGTTCGTGGGATTTAATTTAGTGATCAGCGAAAAAAAGAAACCAAGAAACACAGCACTTGGTTCGAGAAATTGGTGAGAGAATTCGTGTAAAATGAATTAAAGAATCTCCTTTTGAAACAGAAATATATTTGCACGACCTTAAAAAAACGTGAAGTGAAACGTTTCTTATATTTTACCATGATAGATTTGAGCTTTTACTAATACACCATCTTCTGCGTCAGTTGTGAAGCCAAACCATCGGCCATCAACAGAGGGACTTCTAAACAAGCCATCAAATGAATCAACTTTTGAATCAATGTCCACATTACACGCACGAATACTATTTATGGAATACATATTTAATTGTGGTTACACTTTAAGTTTTCAATCGTGGTGAAAGCTACTCGAGCTATCGAAAAAGGAAACGAAAGGGAAAAAACGAATTCAAAATTTAAGGGAAGAGTTGAACTACTATTTGACATCAAAATATGATGACAACGAATACTGGAAACAAATCCAGGTTTTTGATAACGCCACTATAACGGTTAAAGTGGCACAAGTTAATAAAACTATTATATTATCTTAAAAAAGATTTATAGCAATTTTACCATCGATAGAGTCAAATTTGGATTTAATGCCTGAGAAACAGCTATTCGTTACACCCATGGTATTCTAGTTCATAAAATTATACCTCAAAAACTTAAAATTCTCAAAATGGAAAAGATACAATGTGCTGCTTTCCCTAGGTCCACTCTGGGGAGACAGGAAAAAGATAACATGAAAAACAATTTTTGAATCCATCCAATTCTCTCATTTGGCAACAAATGAAGATGTGTTTCCTCTGATTGTTATGTCATCGAATCCATAACAATCACAGGAAATTTTAAAACTAGAATTAATAGTTCAGATATTTTTGATAAAAATTTGCTTTAGGTACTACCAGTATAGAATGTACACTTTATGAATCATAAGTTGTAAAATACGATGATAATACATTATTACAGTAATCGTAGATTTATAATAGAGTCATTCCATGTCAAATCGACACAAAAATGTACCGGAGCAAGAAGTGTACCTTTAACATATTTTTGAAAAAAATTAGTTACATTTTTACAATATTCAAGATAAGAGGTTACAATTATCAAAGATTACACAGTTATCTACAAAATAAGGCCCATTTAGATAATGAGATCAAGAGATACAGGCGTTTTAGCTAGTCTAGAATCATGAAAAGCTGATTTTTCAATTTTATCAATAAAACTTGAAAGTAAGAGGCTAAAAATTTCCAGATTTCTTTACATATGACAGAAACTAAGCTATTTGGCATGGACTGAACCAATTAGATTAATTTTCTTTTAATTTTTTTGAAAAATATATCCTATTAATTCTAATATTGCTTTGTGTTTAAAGACAAACTGTGTTTTCGAAAAATTGTACTAAAATATTGAAAACTTCGAACTTGTGTAGTCTTTCCGCTTTCCACACCACTACGCAGCTGAATCAAATGATTTGAAACGTCTACCGAATTTCATGTTCTTTTCCAAGAGTGACCGTCGTCATGCCTCATTCCATTTCCCATAATCCCGTGCAATTAATTATCTCTCGGTTATCTCTAGCAATCGATTAGTGCGAGATATCCACTGCGTAATTATCAGAAAGATTAATAAATCCCCAAACCGTTTGCGGCTACCCACCCCAGAGACTTCATTAAAATCGTTTTCCCGCACTTCGCCCGAAATTGCAATTTGCTTTTCATCAATCGAAGTGCTGATGCAGCTTTGCCCTGTAATTGTGCCTTTTTGTGAATTTTCCCACTTGCCTTCCTGTGTCGTCCAGGGATTTGGTGGGGAATATTCGAAAATAACGAGAGTACTTATTGAATATTCTCTTTTCTTCCGTGCTCGAATATTCAGCAAAATTGGAAATCGATGGACGGTTTTCTCTTTTCTGAAAAGTAGAATTGGGACCAACTTAAAGAATACTCAAGACTTTGATGTTCTTTTCTGGGGAAAAGGGAATTCTTGCTGACTCTTCCATAAGTTCTAGGAAACATTAGCGCTGCATTTTCTCTTTATTCCAAGTTCGTTTTTTTTCGAAATCGCAGGGGTGGAATGCTGAAACTTCTTGCAAAATTGTATGATAATTTCGAGCAAACGTGGATAGTGTTTTAACATCGTGTATCCTTTTTGTAAAGTTGAAAGTAACATTTCGGTCTTAAAATGGCACCTGTTTTCTTAAAAAATGAATAGTTTCGATTTATTTAAATCTACCAATTATTGACTTTAATACGAAATAAATAGAATTGTGAGGAAATATTTTCCAAGTTCGTTTTGTGTCTTGGATGTACAGAAAGAAAATACCTTTTAAAATTCTTGAATTTCCTTTTCATGAAATAGTTCTGAAGTATAAAATTTTCTTGCATAAACTCCAAAAATATTTTCTCATGAAAATATACAGAATATCATTACAGTTCATTTCAATAAAATTTGGAGCCTTGGGAATAAAAAAGGCATGCCTATGAATGAACAGAAAAAACGGATGAATGGACAGAAAACGGTTAATCTCCCGAATTCCTTTTAAAGAATACTGACAACATAAATTGGAATTTTTCAGCTAACATTATATGATGTATGAACAGTCTAAATTTTTTCCATTACAGTTCTGGAATTTTCTATACTCTGCTTTGAAATGCCTTTTATTAGCACGCAGTTTGTAGGTTTTCAGTATCCTTTCAACTGGTCAGGGATGGCGAATCTTTCGTACGTGCCAGAGTTGGCACGTACGAAAACTTTGCTGGCTCTTCAAAGAAATATTATTTTATAAGCTTATAAATTTTTCAAAATGTCATTTTAATTGTTACAATGTACAAATTAATAACAATAAATACATAGCCCATACTAGGGACAAGGATCAGCATCTGAAAACTCTACAGCCGATGTTAAGAACATTTAACCATTAGCTAAGGGACATAATGTCATAACTCAGCACCCTTTGCTGAGCACATTGATTGTTGACAGTTTGATCAATTTGACATCATTAGCAACAACAAAAGGAATAGATATTTGCAACGCAATTGTAAATGCACTTGCTGAAAGAAAAATAGATCTTACCAAGATTCTGCCATTAACTACTGACGGTGCTTGCAGTATGACCGGAGTGGAAAGTAATTTTGTCAACTTATTTACCGAACGTGTTGGACATTTAGTTCTGAGATTTCATTGCATTATACATCAGGAAGTTTTATGCACAAAGGCTAGTTTAAGCCGTCGGAAGATGTTATGAGCGTTGTAACACAAGTAGTCAATTTTATATCTGCACGCGCTTTAAACAAACGAAAATGTCTAGAATTACTAAATCAGGTAAACTCTGTTCATAATGGTTTACTTATGGATAACAACGTCCGATGGCTAAGTCATGGAAAAGTTCTTCAAAGATTTGTTGAGTGTATAGATGAAGATAGATATTTTTTACATGGGAAAATAGTTTTTAAATATAATCAATTGAAGAATGTTGAATGGGCTTTCGAAATTAATGTTCTTTCCTCATTTGTGCTTACATTTAAAGCGACTAGCACTAGCGACGGCTATATTAGAAATTTTCTCCTCTGCATATGCTTGTGAGTCGTCATTTTCCGAAATGAATTTTATAAAAGATACTCGTAGTTTAAGAAACAAAATAACTGATAAATGTAGTTCCACCTGTGTATTACTAAAAGTGACGAAATATGAACCAGATATAAAGCATTTGGCATCCAATGTACAACAGCAAAACTCTCATTAATTTGTACGTTAATGTGTATGTCATGTTATGAGTTCATCTTTATGAAATTAATGTTAATTTTTAAATTTATCTCAAAACTCTGCAATAGTAATTTTCTATTATCCCCCATTACAAACTGCTCCGCATTTCAGCAACAAATAGCATGAATATTATTTGTAAATATTTGTTACGCGCTCATAAAAAGGTTCACCGCTGGAACATGTCTAAACAAATAGAACTATAGGTAGTATTTTTAAACAGGAGCACAAATTGTTGGAAGATAATGAAAAAGTTCACATTCAGTGTGGGTTCTTTGAACGCAAATTTTTATAAATATATTTTTAGTGAATTCTTTAAGCACCCCGTGGTTGTTTTCCTTTTACAAGAGGAAACGCACGAATTTCACTCAACTAAAAAAATAGTATTCACATTTTCTCAATTTTGTTCAAAGCATCTTCGAATACTTACCAACTATGCTGTAAGATTTTTTAGATTTCTTATATTTTCAGTCCCGGAAATGAAATTCGCATAATTTTTCCTTTCAAGAATTAAAAGGTTCGTATCATAGCTCTGGTACGGTAACTTTCGGACATTAGATACGCATTTATGTACAGGAATAATATTTTTAATTAAAACGAAATCCACTGTTCCTCAAAATAAAAGTAGTTGTGCATGATTCGTTTCATTAACGTAAAAACAAAAATAATTAAATCCTTCTAAAATATAAAAAATGATCACATTATCAAATCTAGAGGACTCTTTATTGTTATAAAAATACATCAGAAAGGTGATAGTTACTAGTTAGGTAGGTAGTTAATTAACGTCGCACTGGAGCAACGGGCTATTGGCGACGGTCCGGGATCAATCCCGAAGGGAGAGAACCAAGGACAACACTTCGTAATTCTGAACCACGGTGAGATCAAGGCTACTTAAGGGGAAAGGTAGGGTTCATCAGAGTGGTTTTTGAAGGGGAGGAAACATGATGTCACTCGGAGGAATCGGCTGGTAAACAGATACGGTTCCTCCATGTAAAACCTATGAACGTCAAGCACAGGCCTGGCCAACCCAAATGGTTTCACGGGCCACTTTGATGACGAGTAACGTTACAGCGGGCCGCACTTTAGGTAAACATGCTTTTAAAAAATATAATACAAACATAAAATGAATAAAATTTTATTGTTATGCTATGATTCAAATATAATGAACTCTCAAGTCTTAATTAATGAGATATTTGTTTATCCTTTCATTCACTTAATTTTTGTAAATTTATATTTATGTTCGACGTTGCACATCGTAGATGGTTTTCTAAATTGGCATCAGTTAATGAAGCACGTGATAAACTCATTGTAAATTTCATCTTCGAAAAAAAAATGTTTCACAAACATATGTGGATCCAAAAGCACTTACAACTCGTTGTGCAAAATATCTTAAGTTGGAATATCTCTCGGATGTAATATAAATATTGTAAAAAATAATTTTTGACGTGGACGCAAAAATTTGTTTCATTTCATTGTTGCACTGTAACTCAATTAACTCCATTTGCAGATTTTCAGGAACACTATTCACGTCAACATGAAATGGGCATGAAAATATTTCAAACATTTTATCATATTTTGCTAATTCTGAAAAACGACTATCAAATGCAGTTATAAGTTTCTTGATTTGATTAGCATATTTCGAGAAATTCTTAGGTTGGCTTTTTGGGAAGTTATTTAACAGCGGAAAATGTTGAGCATTATTATTTCTAAGTTGGCACTCAAATAACAATAATTTCTTATTAAAAGCTTTGATGAAATTACAAGCATCGATTATTAAATTATCTTGCCCTTGCAAGTCCTTATTTAGCTGATTAAGTTTTTCTGTTATATCCACTATAAAAACATAGGTCTAACAACCAATCATCATCACTTAATTCAGGAACAGATTCTTGTTTCTCGTTCATAAACATATCTATTTCCTCCCGTAAATTGAAAAATCTTTTTAAACATTTTCCACGACTTAGCCATCTAACATTGGTAAAATATACGATATCACCATATTCAGAAGATAATTCGCTAAGGAATTCTTTGAATTGCCGATGCTGAAGAGCATGTGAACGAATGTAATTTATTATTTTTATAACTACTTTCATAACTTGATTCATGGATAATACTCGAGCACATAAATTTTGCTGATGTATCAAACAGTGAATAATAAAAATATCATTGGTTTTAATGCCTCTGCAATCTAGCTTATCCATAAGTAATTTTACAGCTCCCTTATTTTTACCTACCAATGCAGGTGCTCCATCTGTTGTTAATCATGAAAGAGCCTCAAAATTTAAGTTATTTTCGGCTAAACTCCTCTAGTTGTGTCTTTTAAATGTAAAAGATTTAACATTTCTTCTGTCACTTGGAATGAATCATTCACACCGCGAATAAATATCACAAATTGAGATGTGTCTGAGATATCTGTACTTTCATCAAATGCCAAAGAATATGCTTTGAATTGGTTAATTTTATCTCGCAAAGATACTACGATTTCAGCTGAAATGTCATCAAAACGACGACATATAGTTTGGCGTGAAAGACTGATACTTGAAAATAATTTGCTTAGATTTACTTACCAAGCACTCAACCTATAGCGGAAAATATTTGACTTAACCTGATAATCATTTTATGTAAATTATAAAGTACGTAATACTTTTATTATAAATTATTATTGATTATAAAGTTCATAATCCTTTTTGAATTCTCGCAGGGAACATGTCGAAAGAAAGAACTGTCAATGTTTTATGCCAGTTAGTGGATTCTGCTGAATTTTGCTTACAATGCAATAAATAGTCCTTGAAAGCGCACGCAGTCAGCTACTCTTTGCTATATTTGAGCGGCAGATAAAAAATAGTTTGAAAGTCTTTTAGTTAAAAATTTGTGTCTGAAATAAGTATAAATTATGCAACAAAATAACGTTTTCGATTTCGATTCGGGTTCAAAGGTGGACTATTTTTGGGGTTCGGTTTACGGTTAAAGAACCGCAGTTTTTCAATCTTTCCGGTTTTCGGTTCAGTTCTGGTTCGAAGCCCTGGTAAAAATACCAATATTTAATAACTTTTTTAAACTTAATGCAAATAGTGATCACTTAAAACTTGAAAAATTTTCACTTTTACTAATTTAACATTTTATTAAATTCTTACTAATTTTTAAATTTACTTGCATTAGTAAAAGTATACTCACTTGAATAAATTTCAAACTTTCTTTGGATGTCTTCAGATGTCACTTTTATTCAACTAACAGCACCACACACAAAAACCTTAGCAAACACGCCAGTAAGTCAAAAACAAACTTAACACATAAATAGAGATTCACTTGAAATAATAACTTCGTGCAGTGGATAACGAAACGATGACGGACCCAAGCGTGTCTAGACTAGTGTTTGTCTCGAGTCAGCCTTGACTGCCGGCTTCCATACACAACCAAGTTTACCCCTTGGCGAAATTATCACTTACTGGCGCAATTTATATTACATTTTTTACGTGTTTTTTCTATCGTTAATTTAAAACTTAATTTTTTATCGTTATTTCAAATTTTCATTTATTTAAAATTTTTTGGTATACATGCAACGAAAAACAAAAGTTTCAATAGAAATATAAAATCGCCTGGCGGGCCGCACAATTTAACGTGACGGGCCGCGTGTTAGCCAGGCCTGCTCTAATCCTTCCAATTTTTCTGTACTTACTTTTACTTTATCTTTTTATTTTTTGAATTCAACACAATTATTTTTTTAATTTAATTGATTTTATGCAGCTTTTTCAATTCTGAAACTCTGGTTTCTCCGTATTGTCCTTTTTTCGTACCACCAATGAAACGCAAACAACTGAAGCTCCATCCCCCTACATGTTCGACTCCAAGTGCCAAGTTCCTACCATCAAGAAATTTTCTGCAACTCAGTTAATAAATTACATGAAATGAAGTAACAGTATTCATTACTGTTTAATTTGATTTTGATTTCGCTGACATTGTGATTCATTTAGGTTGTTTGTCGTAATTAGTGAGGTTACAAGACTTTTTAAAAGTATAGCGTTATATTTAAAGATTCAATCACATTTTTATTTCAATAATGGTTTTTTCATAACTTACTTTTGAATTTGTATAATTTTTGTATTTGTATAATACACAAATCTATCGACACTACATGTGACACAGATGAGGCTGTGAACTACACAACATATTGCAGCCATCTGGAGTACCAGAGTTTTTGAATACATCGTAGCCATCTGGAGTACCCTCACACATATTACAACTAGAAATTGGGGCACCGATTATGCTTCTTAGAAATCTGCATCCACCTCACTCTGCAATGGAACAAGACTCTCTATCAAGAAACTGATGCCGAATATTATTGAAGCCACTATCATGACTGGACATGCCGCAGGCGAAGACGTATTCATTCCTAGGATTTCAATCATCCCATCGGATCTCTCATTGCAATTTAAACGACTTCACTTCCCTGTTCGTTTAAGTTTCGCCATGAGCATCAACTAGGAACAAGGACAATCGCTGAAAGTTGTAGGACTCGATCTCGTTAAACCATGTTTCTCCCACGGTCAAGAGTTGGAAAAGCCGAGAATCTTTAAATCCTGGCTCGAAATGGAAGAACATTCAACATAGTGTATCATGAAGCTCTCTAAGCAAGAATCGGTGAGGTGGAAGGAATGAGCTGACATGCCCGTGTCATGTCGGGTGGTGGTGGGATTCATTCTTAAAATTATTGTTTTTTCTTTTTAATGTTTTCAGAAACAGTGAGGACAAACAAGAATGATATCACGGGCAACGCCGTGCGGGTACTGCTAGTGTAAAAATATGTCGCAAAGACTGCGAATGTTCTTGAATGATTGCATTATTTTTGTCATCCATTTGTCAAGTACAATGTTTGTAAAGTTTCAATTACATATCATCGACTTACTAGAAGATATGAGGTTTTAGCTTTTCTAGACCAGAATGTGGCGATATTAAGCATGGTGGAAGTTCACCTAATCATTTTTCTCTGCATAAAGGTCAGATTTCTTGAGAAACGTAGTGTTAAACTTGGTGGAATTTGTTTCCCCTTTCTTTTCACTGGACTGGTTTATTCTTTTCACTGTTTCAATTGTAAGCCTACAATATTAATTATGTTGAAACAATTATTAGTAAAAATCAATCATCGTATTCCTGAAACAGGTTGGCATCTCTGCAGTACTTTTTACATACATTTGTCTGACACAATGTCTTTTAATGATCAATTATATTTAAATGTTAGTCATTACTGAAATTCTATGCAATCATTACTGACCTCACCCAAAGGTTGGCAACTGCCATATGTGATCCATGTGCTTAACGTTTAGGTAGAATTCAAACTCAAAATAGATAAGATAAGCTGTACAATTGGCTGGCATGTGCTACCATTATAACCCGAGGGTGTGACTTTATTTTAATGAACTAAATAATGCACGGTTCAATCAGGATTCATAATTTACCACTTACCACCATTTTTGTGTTTTATCTCTTTTCCTGTGTTGCACTCAAGCTATCAAAGATGCCACCTATTTCTGGAATTAGAAACCTTTCATTATTACAAATGATGAATTTTTAAGGTCTAAATAGGAAAAAATTCTCTAAATAAAGTTGTCCACTACGCTAGCAACCTTCGAGTTGTAGGCTGCGCAGGTTCGATTCCTGTCAGTTGCATTCCTCCCTGGGTGTATTTCTCTCTTTCGTGTCAGTAAAACTTGCATTGTGTGCTTCTGTCTATTACTTGATACTGTATGTCTTGTGTCTGGCGCAGCATGGCCAAATATGGCCTTGCACCATAAAACCCTGAAACCAACCAATAAAGTTCTACAAGCAAATTGAGTAAATTTTTTAAATAAAATAACGCTCAAGAGCCGATAGCTAGATGTGATTTCACTACAGGATTGAAAAATCTCAGCTGAAAGTGACAGTAGATTTTTGCGTTAGCTTTCCATGGTTTTTTTTGTCAGTTACTGGGGTTCATTGCAATCACAAAAATGAAATACAATTTGAACTTCCGCAGTCATCCCAACCCGAAATGGACAAGTCTTGTTCCTTTATTGACCACCACCATCCATAAATGATGTGTGATAGGCAGACAGTAAATTCTCCTTTCCCTCATTGAATTACAGTAAATAGTTCCTAGAATGTTTTATACTTAGTCATCTGTCAATCTTAGTTTTGAGTGTTGCTATTTGAAAGCATGGTCCAAGTGAAAATTTAATATTTTATGTATTAAAAACTGATAAAATAATCACATTGTTTATGTTTGAGTCACTTTTAAAACAGTGACTCGAACATAAACAAAAAAAAATCCAAATTGCAAATGAACATGTCTAAGTCTGGGTCCTAATCATTACTTTTTCTGTGTTTAAAACATCCGCGTAAAAAAAAAGATTTGAAGTTGCACTTATTTATAGTGTCTCCCGGGAAAAGGCAGATGAATCACATAGTTTTGAACTAGTGATAGATATCTGCAGCAAGGAGAAAATACAAAAGTTTTAAGTCTTATTTTGAAAGCTTTGTGTCTATCTGAAATGTCAGAGGCGAAACTGCAATTTTAATACGATCTCCAAAAAAAAATAAAATCTTACTTTTTCATGAATACAGCATTTTTTTAACCCCGTTCCGTTTTTGCCATCACAATGTTACGTTTTTGTCTCAAGAAAATATGGTCAGCCTAGGATATATTAATGTACAAAATATGCAGATTCAAAAGTATATTTTATTGTAATCGCAAAAAGAACCTCCAAATACTAAATAAGTATAAAATTAATAGTAGCGGGAAATTTATTGCTGAGCAATATATATTTAAAGCTGGAAGCATACTGTGCCGGTTTTTCGGCCGTCCTTATTTTTCTTTCTTCGTGCAACTGCACTCAGGAACGGCACTGTATGAATTATAAGTTCAAAAATAAACATTTCATTACTTCGGGTTTTGCCGTTTTTTCCTTTGTCTTGGCAGACCGTAAAAAACCCCAGCCTGTTGGCCTCTAATTGGCCATTTCCCCTTTCCCGTTCGTGTATATTTAAAGTTCTTTAGAAGGTGTTTACAGAAAAGCACATTTCCCCTCATTTAGGGAAGGATGTAATCGATAATTACGTTGCATACTTGTGGTGGTTGCTAAGGGCGCTTACGGGCATAACAACCGCGAATTTAATGAGGTGGAGATGACTATCTCCTCTTTCCCGCAAAAACGTGATTATTTAATATACCGTCTAGCCTTAAGCCGAAAATCAATTTCTCATCGGGTTAGTGTTTAGTTGAGTCGCAATTAAGGAAGCAATTGAAGTTCCCACTCCCCACAGGAAATTCTATTTTTTAGCAGCGAATCATTTCTAATGAGAAGTTGCAAGCGTTTAAAGTATTATTAATTATTCTCGTTTAGAAACACGAAATTCAAACACCAAAATAGTAATTAAGATAATTGCAATATTGTCATGTAAAAAGGATGAACTAATCTGTTGCAGATAAACAGATGAAAACGACACATTGGAAGGAAAAATACAAAACCTTCGAAACAACGATTAATAAACTCGTCAATGGCCATTTCGATGGAACAAAACGTCCACCATCATCCCGATAGAAGTATTCAGCATCAGTCGGTTATACTCTCCTGATGACGGTGAACGTCTTGTTCCACCGAAATGGCTTAATTACTATGGCACTACAAAGGTGGATTTGTGAACTACTTAGCGATACCCTGGTGCACGATGGGTGGGGGGGTCAGGTTATATCTCACAAACATCCACACATTTTTGGCACAACCTGTTTTTCTAGAGGCCAAACACATTCATACGTTAACCCTGGACTCGAACCAGGAACCTTTCGATCCAGACCTTGATCAATACACCGATTGGTCGGCTCTTTATTAATCGTTGTTTCGCACTTTTACTAATATGTTGCAACCTATCAATATCGACCATTGCCATACCCACATGCGTAACATTTCTTACCATTGTAGCGGATCAAACTGTTAGTGCATTGGAAGTGAACTGAACTACCCACCCCATAACAACTCAACCCCTTCATGGCATGTCGCCAAGTACGTCATCAAACGAATGTCATTCCGCCCTTAAAAGGGGAAGTTCTGCCCCTTCCTTCCAGACGCGCGTTTGCGCTGTGGTCCTGTAATACTTTATGTTTTCACGTAATTTGTACCCAAAAATGTAAATATGTAAATAAATTATGTTAATTTTACCACCGAGATGCTTACTCGACTAAACTCCGCTCACCCTCCTGTTATTATACCATTACATAAAAAATTTCCGAACACAAACAAAAGTATTTATTTTAATTTTTCCAGTGAAAAGTAAAATATTGAGGTATATTTTTACTGGTAAAAATTTAGTAATTCTTTTTTCATTGAAATATATATTTCATATTAAACACAAATTTAATGTAGCTAGTATAAAGTGAAAATGGAAGTGACGATATATTTTATAACTGAATAACAGTAACGTTATACATGGACAAATATCATTTTTGAAGCTAAACTCAAAGAATCACAATCCATAGTTTTTAGAAAGGTTTTTCTTAGTTCACAATTAAAAATTCTAGACTTTTTTTGTGCAGGTCCCCAAGGAAGTCTCAGAAAGTTTTCTAGAAGGGTGGTTGCTGTGGTTATTTTATTAGTAACTAGCTAAATACCCGTGCTTCGCTACGGAGTACTCTAAGATCATTACAGAAAATTGCTTTTTTTTGTACTAAGAAATAACAATGAACTTTTTCGATATTTATAAGGAAAGGAAAATAAGGAGCAACATATATTTTAAATAATAACATTGTAAATTTGGCTAAAGACTTTTTATAAAACTTCCCTGCAAACTACATTTTTCGTTCGCCCCTCTGGCTGCAGAATCACGAGGCTGTCATGAGAGTTTGTACGTGAACAGGCTACGTACAACTGGCCATGGGAGAAACAGCCATTCTTTAAGTCCACAACAGCAAGTTTCAAAGATTGCCCCTGAGCTTTGTTTATCATCATTGCAAAGCATACTTTGACGGGAAATTGCAGTCGTTTGAATTGAAAGTGGTAGTCGGAGGATATCAATGGAATGCGGGGTGTGAAATCTGTTTCTCCCGCACAACATACTGTAAAGATGGTTGCATCAATCACGTTACTATGTAAAGATTTCACCTGCAGCCTGGTGTGGCCAAAATGTAGTGTGTTTTCATCAGGGAAAAATCCATCCAAATTGTACGTTAAAAACATTTATTACGAACACATAACAACACAAAGAAATATACGGCTGGTTGACGGATCGATGGTAAGGCACATCCTTACTCTCCAATATCCGTTCTTAATCTAATCTCTCCCTCGGGCAGGGGAAAATCCTTTTACTATTTTCCCTCTTGGGGATTTTCATCCCAAATTAGAACATCCTCCCCCGATGAAGACTTTCATCATTTATCAAAATTATAAAACATTTTAACATTTAACACAGCTTAAACTGTACAAAAACAATTCTACATTCTCCAAAAGAAATGTAACGCAAAAAAATATTATCGGGTAAAACATAAACATAAAAAGTGTTTTCAAAATATACAAATACAGAAAGTATAATCAAATAAATGTAATTATAAGTACTGATAAACTATAAACAGATGAATATTGCTAGTATAGACAATACTACAAAACCATATGAATAAAAATGCAATATCAGACATGAATTTCAAATAAAGACATAAATACAAAATGCTACCTTATATTCTGAATACAAACTTAATCCATCCATGGAAGTTCCAGATGGTATAAAAGTTGTACCGGTCGTTTTATTATCCCTGAAGATGTTTTCAAAGTAACACTCCTTACTTTGTCATCACGACCTTTGTGAATTTCCATCACTCTAGCTAACTTCCAAAATTGTCGAGGTAATTTCTCATCACCTATCAAAATTATATCATTTATATTAAATTCACAAGTTACATTAATTGGTTTGACACAATTTGCACCTTTTAGTTGGAGAAGATACTCCCTTTTCCATCTTTTCCAAAAGTTATTTAAAAGTTTTTCACGATACATATACATTTTAATTAAAATTCTTTTGTTACTTGGTATAACAGCTCCCTTATCGTGACCAGCCCTGTGGGGTGAGGACGTCAGAATTTTTCCTGTCAAGAAATGAGCTGGGGTGAGAGGGAATGGTTCTGATGGTTCATTATAAATATAGGTAAGAGGTCTAGAATTTAAAATCGATTTCTATATCTGCAAGAACCGTTAGTAGGTTCTTCAAACGAAACCAAAACTCTTCCCAGCACTTTTCTCAAAATAACTTCTGTCATTTTTACCATTGTCTCCCCGTATCCACTCCACCGAGCTGCTCTTTTAACAATAAATCGTCACTTTATACCATTTTTACCAAAATAATTTTGTACGGATGTGTCAGTAATATTAGCATACAACCTTTTCAGTTCAGTCTGCTGCTTTGAAAGTTTTGGCATTGTCCGAGTTAGCAGTTCGGCAGACTCCTCTTCTTGAAACAAATCGTCGGAAAGCCAATAGGAAATGTTCCGCACTCAGACTTGATACCACTTCAAGATGCATTGCACGAGTGACTGCACAAGTGAATAGGACAACATAAATTTTGTCACTACCCTTTGTATACAAAGGTCCCGAGAAATCAATCCCTGTACTTCAAAAGGGTTTACCTCAGCTATTCTATCATCTGGTAGTGGAGCCACTACCTGTTTACCAGATCTGGCCTTGAACCTTTTGCAAATAAAACACTTAATCAAGCAGGATTTTACAGCCTGCCTGCCTCGGATTATCCAGTACCTTTCTCGAAGTTGAGTCAGTGTATCTGAAATACCAGAATGATACAAGTGCTGATGTTCCTTAATAATAAGCAATTCGGTGAATTTAGATTTACCTGGAATAATCCAAGGATGCTTTTTCTGAAACTCAAATTCAGAACGTTGCAATCTACCGCCGAGACAAATTAATCCATCAGCAGATATGCTCGGATTCAGACAGTAAAGTCTCGATTCAGAGTCTATAGGAACTCCCCTTCTCAGCTGAAGGTATTCACGGAATTCTGTTCTTTGCACAAAACAAACCCAATGTTCTTCAGCCATAAATAGTTCTGCGGCTGTAAGTGGCCCAGTTCCTTTTCTAAAATTTGGTTTATAATTCTTCACAAACCGCACGACGAATGCAGTTACCCTCAAAACCTTATCCAAATCACTATATTTGTAAAAATCAAACAATGTATCCGAAGATTCAAAACAAGTTTATAAGGTAACACAGTTGATTCTTTTTTCTTTCTGGATTTCCTGAGAGTCCGTGTCAAGGGTTGACACTGTACCATCACAGAACATCTCGTGTTTTAAAAGCCAGTGAGGACCGGTCCACCAGAACTCGTTGTTGATGAGAGAACGTGCACTTACTCCCCGAGTAAGTTTATCGGCTGGGTTGGTTTTCCCATTGGAATGATTCCAGTTTAAAGGACTGGATTTCCTTTTAATTTCCAAGACTCGATTGAGGACAAACTGTTTCCAATCATCAGCAACACCCTTATTCCAGTGTAGACATATCTGGGAGTCAGTCCACAAGAAAATATCACTTTCCTTCAATGAAGGAAATGTGGATTGCAAGTAGGAAGACAACCTCACGGATGTCAAGGCACCTAACAGTTCTAAACGAGGTAGGGTTATTCTCTTAATTGGAGCTAAACGAGACTTAGAAATTTTAAAACTAGTAGCACACTTATTTTGATATTTGATTTTGAAGTACGCAACAGAACCGTAAGCCTTCGGACTTGCACCTGAAAATATGTGTACTTCTAATTGCTTCACTTGCATTTCATCAAAATATGGTCGGGGTATAACGAGTCTCTTGAATTCGTCTATTTCATTGAGCCACTCTTTAAACGATGACTCCATTTCCACAGGAAGAGACTCATCCCATTGGATGCCTCGCTCCCAAAGTGTGGCATTATCAGTTGTAAAATAAACTCGTTGACCTTTCTTGAGATGAACAGAGATATGCATGACGGGTGGATATCTTTCATGAATGGGGAAGCCTAAGATTCTCCACGCAGCTTCCGAACTACTTATATAGCGTCCTGCCTCATAACAAGTAACTTCATCCCGTTCGTTCTCTAAGCCAAACGCTGCCTGATCACAGCCCTTGTTCACATATTTGCAAATATACTTTATGGACTTCACAGAATTACATAATTCCACGTTAATGTGGGCCATGAAGGTTCTGGACAGGACAGGGTTGTACGGCACCACCCACTTATTATCAAGGTCTACTCCGTTTAAATTGACTGTAAAACCGTCATCAGAAGATCGTCTGAGGTACAGGTGATAGTCGTGATCTGCACTGAGTATCCTTGGGTTAGTGGACGTGGGTATCTCTTGCTACATGAGCCGTCGATCATACATGGTGAATTTCTGTTCAGATTTCCGCATGGCCCGTGAAACATCGTAGACTTTACGATTTCATGAAAGAGTGGATCAAGTTCTGTATCAGGAATCTCCGCGCTTATGACACTATCGATTTGGGAAGGCATGATACTGTCTTGAAGCCATAGCACAGTGTGGGCTTGAGGCAAACCACGCTTCTGCCACTTCACAGTGTACATGTAACACCTATTTTGACCGAAAATAGAAACTTTTGTCAAGAGGGATAATTTTTACTTTTATATGGAAAACCCGAGCTATAATGTCATGTCTTTGGTGCTTTTGTCCCACATTTAATGCCTCTTGTATCTCGGTTCACTTAGGATTATATATGGATGCGATGAACAGATCAGGACGACCATATTGACGTACATGTTATAGCGTTCTGAGTCCGCTCGTGCATGTAACGGGTCCACCGGTAAAACTGGAAGGTAACACAACCACCTTGCCAAGATCAGAAACTTGCCCATCTCCCTTGCACATGGCGTCCCGCAGGTGTACGTAGTTTTCCGTTCGCAGTTTACTTTGTTTTTGTCTAATGAAATTCAGTCTTTCTGTTTCTATCTTGACGTACATGTCAACCAAAAACTGATTAAGAACACTGCAATTGAGTAAGATGTAGTTTTCCAGACCCTCTTTCCATGATTCGGTAAGAGTAAAAGTCTGGAACAGAAACTGTTTTCTTAAGAGGGGCTTTGGAATTTGGATCAAACTGGGGGATGCTAATGGAGTATCTCTACGGCAGAACATAAGAGTGTACTTAAGAGCTTAATAAGTACGGTGAGTTTCGCTGATCCGCGCACCAACTTAGTATCTGCTGTGAAAAACGTGGCCAATGTGAAGAGGCAGAAAAATGAGGAAATCTGCTAAGCATAAAAGTTTCTCGATTGCATCCTCGGTTCGCAAGATATTGTGTGGTTGTCTTAAAAAGGTTAAAACGAGCTGAGGTCGTGTTTTCGTTGATCACAACAAAAATGAGGGTAAGCCGAACCTCGTGGTTTTTTATGAATTACTTTGACAGTTTGCACTTGCCTTAGCATCATTTCAAATTCCTGTATGTCAGTGGTTCCCAAAGTGGGGTCGGCAGACCCCCAGGGGTCTGCGACAAGATTTCAAGAGGTCTGCAGAAAAATTCAATATTTCACAAGCTAAAAAAATAACTTTCAAGAAAAAAATATTTTATTTCTTTGATTCTTTTATGTTCTGAAGAGCGTTATGTTCTAAAAATGAGCAACTGAACTAAGAGAGTATTTTCAGCGAAGATTTCCCACAACTTACTTGTGTCAAACTTCTTCCAGCTCACATGCTCGAAATCTAAGTTAAGAAATAGTCTTGAAGTTGAATGAGTTTAATATTGAAATTAAGATATTTAATTACACATTGTTGAGCTAATTGTTTAAAAAACAGCCTTCATTGTTCACATTAAGTTTAAAGAGTATACATTTTCATCGCATTAACATTATAATTTTGCAAGTTGAGAGCCTTTTAATTGAAATACATTTTAATTAATAAACAGGAGTTTATATAATATTACTGTCTATTTTATTTTAGAACTAGTCTTATTTTTGTTTCAGAACTTTAAATTGTCATAACTAATCTTTTATGTGAAGTTTTAACATTTTGTTATCTATTTAACATAGATCAAGATATTTCACTACCTATATTGAGGTGAAGAAATAGGATTATGGTCTTCTGCAGGTCTACGTATGCCTTATATAATTTTATGATCTGAAAGGATCCACAAAATTTTTTAATTTTCAAGAAGGGGTCCTTGGACTGATAAGTTTGGGAGCTACTGTTTCAGCACTCAATTTTATGAAATGTCATAAACCAAGTAATATAAAATCATACAAAAGTTTTGCTTTAAAATCTTTAATACATATGTGCAAAATGTTACATGAAATTTTCATTTAACAAACAAGAAATCCTTTGGAAATGGAAAAGTTTAGATTTCCTCAAAAGTAAAACAAATACTTTTGAATATTCTGACAATCATAATTTGGTGGCAATACTTGAAATTTCATTTCCTGTTATATATATATATATATATATAAATGCTCTCTAAATAAATATGCTCTCCACAATAACAATGAGTAAACTTAAATTCCTAAAACAGTAAAAACCTATAACCTTTATTCCTTAAGAAACAATGGAGATATGTAATACATGCATAGATTCTAAAATATACATGCAAAATGAGTATATTTTTAATCATTGGGTGATGTGGGGATCTCGCTGGCCAAGAAAAGTTTTCAACACCACAGAGGCAATCCTGGGGTTGATCCGGGTGTGGCCTGGATTTATCATGATGTTCAAACTCTTTATAGTGTTGAAACTGTTCCTTGGCCAGCATATTATCCCCATGAAACAAATTTGAGACAGTTAAGTTTCGTGCGTTACATGATCTTAGTTTATATATATTCCATATATTGAATAGTTTTATATATATTCTATGAGCCTTTTAAAGCACATGATCTCTAATAATAAAGGATAAAAAATTCCAGGTTTGGCTTTTAAGAACAAAACAGAAAATATACAGAGCAATTAAAACACAAGGATTTTTTGGATTATAATTTATTCAACAATAATTTTAGGAATGAAAATTCCACAGGAAAAAAATATATAAAATGAGAAAATGGATTTTTCGGATAATTCACTCAACAATAATTTTCGGAATGAAAATTCCACAAGAAAAACATATATAATGAGATATGATGGAATATTTTAAATGTTACATCTTTTCTTAACATTAAGAATTATCCCAAAATATTTTATAGAATTTTTCAATGCATTACCAATGCATCAAAACTATTTTACATTGAATTAATTTATTTACACCTTCATACAAGGAATTGCAAGTAACAATGTTTCATATTGAGACAAACTTTTATATGGTGCAGTAATTAAAAATATGCACACACACAGAATTTTTCTGTGTATGTGTATATATATATATTTTTAATTACTACACCATATAAAAGTTCATACACATATTTGTTTATATATTAACAAGTTCTTTCTCATACATATTTCAGTTAAAATCTCTTAAAATGCTGGTAAATTACTAAATGATATTAAAACTGCATAATATACATAAAAACATAGCAATCCAGACACAGTGTGTATTAAGATTGAGTATAAAACTAATCTGTTAGCATGATCTGTTACAATTTGTTGCCACTGATAGTAATAAATCTCTCTTTCGGAAATTGACAGAATGCAAAATTGAATCTGTAGAAGTAGAATCAACAAGTCCAATAGAAGGGAAATTCTGAATTCTATAAAGAAAACAATACTTTAGCAATTAAGGATATAAAAATTGTAAAGATAAAACTTGAACTTTAAATGTATTTTAATCAGCAATGTGCTTGGCAGCTCTTCAAGTTATTGAATTTTTTTAAACTCCTGCAGCAATCTCCAGTCACACATATCATGTTTTGATATAAATATCTTCATTAATATGCCAAATGCACATTTAGCCTCCTAAATTAACTTCTGTAGCGCATCAGCCCCTTAACGTGTGTCTCAGCGATATGCGCCTTTATTGGCGATGGCGGACCACGTGACACACTCTCCGCGAAAGAGAATGAACCCTTTTTCTCTAGTTGTTTCCCAAGGCGAGCGTAGAACTGACGCGCTGAAGTTTTGTTCCCCCGAGATGTTACTTTTTATGTTTGTTTATTCTTGTAATTGTTTTGTCTTGTGCTTAGTGTTAATTAAAATTGCTCTTTTGGCCAATTCTTGCATTAGTCATTGGATTCAGCTCTAAAATTGACGCCCAATCTTGTGGCCCGAATTAAAGCCTTTGGGAACAACTCGTTTTTTGTTCAGGAATCTAGGTCCAATACTGTTGGTATTGAAAGAAAAACACACCCTGTGTTTCATTGATGTTTAGAAACTCATCCCGAGTTAGCATACTGGTAGGAAAAGCCATGGTTTTAGTGTTCTGCAGCGGCGTCGAACTCACTATTTTAGGAAGCCTCATCCCAGGTGTATCCTATTGAATATAGGTGGAAATCCCTTCCACGGATCATCCTTATGCTCGTATCCCCAAGTGGTGATGAAGAATGAGATAAGTTTATTTTAATTTGTTTAAAATCATTCTTGTCTAGCAGTACTTTCGATTTGGCCAACCCGTGTCCAGCAACAGAATTTTGAAGTTTCGTTTTGTGTTCAAACAGTATTCTTGTTTAAAATATAGTGTGAAATCACTTTAAATGTTACTATTCCTTTGGTTCACAAGTGCAAAGTATTTGTGTTTTATGAAAAGTTTTGTTCTTAAAGTAAAAGTGCAAAGTAGTATTGTTTTGATTAAGTGTACTGCTAGAATAAGTTTTTTTGAAAATACGTTATGTGTATTCATTTTGTAATAAGCTACTTTGTAAAATTAATAAGTGGTGTGAATTAATTGTGTTCAAAAACGAAAGCCACAACAGCGTTATTTCGTTTGAAAAGTGCAAGAACCGATCGCATTCTGATTCGGTCATGTTCATGAGTCATAACTCAATAGATTCAAGGTCTGTTTTCTGCCAGCTGCATTAAAAAAAAAAACTTTCTAGATGTTTAAAGCGATTTTTTTTCTTTATTTTGTGTTTGAGCTACATTGGGATTTCCTTTTGAGAGTTATTGGTTTTGTTAATCTATGTATGAAACAAGTGCAACGTGCGCAGAAATGTGTTTATATTATGCCTTTAAGGATTAGATATTAGGAAATATGGATTCATTTTGTTTAAGCATTGGTATTCTTTTTGAATTTTGAAATATTACGAGAATTTATCATTTCTTTTGAAGTATTATTGAAATAAGACTAACTCACGAGTGGAATGTTATCTAATGTTTTGGTTTTGAATATTTAAAAGTGTTTTGGAATTTAATGTTCATAAATAACATGTGTTTAAGTGTTATTGGACAAATGTTAATGTTTTAAAAGTAATTTGTTTAACAATGCTGAACAAGTAGTACCTATAAGAAGTGGTCATTAATTTAATTTTTTTTTCTTGAAAACAAACTGTGTGGGATCTATTTAAAAAATTTTTTTACTGAACTTGTTTACTTTCGTATTCAAAATTATTTGTACACTTCGTAACCTAAAGATGTCTTATTTGGCAAGAGCTCTTAAATGTGACCTGATAGAGTTGGCGAATGAACTCGGCATCGAAATACCTGCTGATGCTAGAGTAGTTGATATAAAAAGATTTATCACTGGAGATGAAAGTTATGATGAAGACTTCACGAAAAATCTGCTTCTGTCTATAAGCGAAAACCGTGCAAAAGAGAAAGCAGAAGAAAAAGAAAGAATAGCACGTGAAAATGAAAGAATAGAACGGGAAAAGGCTGAGGAAAAGGAAAGAATAGAACGGGAAAATGAAAGAATAGAACGGGAAAATGAAAGAATAGAACGGGAAAGAGCGTACGAGTTGGAAAGACTCCGTCTGCAGGTAGAATCACAGAAATTGGAGCAGGTCTCTGGTTTTAATCCTCTGTCTGCAGACCATCAACCCAACTTTAACTTGAAAAAGTTGCTTCCTGATTTTGATCCGAATGATGGTGATATGACATTGTTTCTTCAGTTATTCGAGCGACAGATGAAAGTTCTTAAAGTAGGGAGACATAACTGGGTTGCCTATCTCCTGGGCCTATTACCTAATAGCGTGGCACAACTCATCGCCAGAGAACCAGAACAGAAGTCTCATGATTTTGATCACATTAGAACAATGCTGCTTCAGAGATTTAAATTAAGTGCTGAGAGAATGCGACAACTCTTCGCAACTCACAAGAAAAGTCCTGAGAGCACATGGAAGGACTTCCATTTTGAACTGCGTAGCTATTTTGAAGCATGGCTAGCAGAATTGAACATAACGGATTTTGAGAAATTGAAAGACCTCATGATCCTGGATCAAATGAAGAAACGCGTTCCTTCAGAGGTTAAGAACCATTTCTTGGACGTATGGAGCGAATGGGTCACCCCAAGTGACCTAGTGGAGAAGATGGACAGTTACGACAACTTACGTACTGTCAACCCGAAGCTTCCACCGAAGCAACATGAAACAAAACCCGTGTTCCAAAAAAGAAATGACTATAGAACCCAACAGTCACAATTGGAACAAAGAGATAATAGACAAAGTCTGCCAGGGATTCCCAGTAACAGTAGGCGGGATCCCGGGGTCCTCAGTCAAAGTAGGAGGGACTCCTTTTCACAAGGCAGAATTACACCAAGGGGTATTGAAGAGAAGAAAGAAATATCGTGCTACGGATGTGGAGCACCAGGAACCATCAAATCAAAATGCAAAAACTGTTTGTCATCGACAAGAAGGGAGCCATTCCAAGCGAACTCTATCCGCATGTATACCTGTCACACCGATGCATCCCCGTTAGCGCTAATAGATATCTGTATATCGGGAGTAAGAGCCAGGGTTTGTGTTGATAGTGGTGCCAGCAGAACAGTCGCTGGAGAGATCATGTACCACCAATTAAAAAAGAGAGGAGTAGAGTTCCAAAGAGAAGTAGTAACAATGACTTTGGCAAATGGCTGTCAAACAACTGAAGAGGCTTGCACCGCCATGGTGACAATACAGATTGAAGGAAAATCAGTCTCGCTGAATTTACTGGCATTACCAAATGCAAAAAAGAATCGTACTCTACTAGGAACCGACTTTTTGGAAAAGTCCGGAATTGTTCTAGACATGAAGAACAAAAATTGGCATTTCTCTGACAATCCCTGTGGGAAGATTGGTTTCAAGAAAGATATCCCTGTAAAATATCTTCTATCTGTTGAAGACCCACCAGTAAAGAGTCGACAACTGTAGCAACAAAGGAAATTTTCATGAAGAAGATGAACGTTCAAGTTGCAACCAGCAACTCTCATACAGCCAAACTATATCACCAAGCTCACTGCGTTCTGATGAAGGAGAACATTTAACGTCCGATCAGCGCAGAAAGATGAATGGTTTGTTGGAAAAATTTGAGTCTACCTTCAAGCTAGGGGGAGAGCCTACCCCTTTTATAGAACATCGGATCAATACTGGTGATCACGTTTGGGTCACCATGCACCCTGTGAGTAACGCAGAAAAGAAAAGGACTGCCAAATTCATGCCTCGACGTGACGGACCTTACGTGGTGCTCACTCAACGGTCACCTACAACTTATGAAATTGCAGATCCCAAAAATCGGACCACACCTATAGGAGTTTATCACTCTTCAGCTCTCAAGGCATGTAAAGCTACTGACAGTACTCCTGTGGTCCCACTAAGAAAGAGAGGACGCCCTCCTAAAGCACGTAATGCTGACTCCTCGTCGGGACGTCGTCGGAGCCAGAGGGGGAGGTTGTAGCGCATCAGCCCCTTAACGTGTGTCTCAGCGATATGCGCCTTGATTGGCGATGGCGGACCACGTGACACACTCTCCGCGAAAGAGAATGAACCCTTTTTCTCTAGTTGTTTCCCAAGGCGAGCGTAGAACTGACGCGCTGAAGTTTTGTTCCCCCGAGATGTTACTTTTTATGTTTGTTTATTCTTGTAATTGTTTTGTGCTTAGTGTTAATTAAAATTGCTCTTTTGGCCAATTCTTGCATTAGTCATTGGATTCAGCTCTAAACTTCTTTCTGTTCTCTTTTCAACTTTCAGTTTTCCTCTAAGGATTAATTTTTTTGGGGGAGGGCAAACTTGTGTTTATTAAGCCTCACACAATTACATAAGAAGATGAAGCGGGTAGTGTTGGTGGATCAGGGTTTCATCAGGGAGGAGCCTGACCAAGGCAACATAAAATGGTGTTTTCTACATATGAGCAGCAAGAATGCTAAAGATAATACTACACTCCCCAAACACCATTATGAACGATAAAAGAAAAGCAAGTTAACCATTTCCGCACAAAAAATTAACATGGCATAAGACAGACACGATAAAAGTAAACAGACATACCCAACACAAAGCTGAACTGTTCCACACTGCGTGCCTCTTTTGTCAGAATTCTTTTTGAAAGAATAATAATTATTATGTAATAGATGACTAACCCATTAAGGTAACCCTAATATATCTCACATTAATAGTAACATCTCACCCTAATAGTTCACTATTTATACTCAAATGCACTGCTTGATTATCAGAGCCTAAAGTTGATGCAATTGAACAAAGCACCCTATAGCAAGAATAGAACACTCTCACCACACTAACTTTATACATTAATGATTCTTAAATGTTACCCTTATAATAGATAACTTATTTGATTTCGTAATGCGGCATTGCAGCAAAACATTTGATGGTTGTCTTCATGTAGAGTAAAGCACTGCATCCTCAGGTTGGGTATGTGTCTATATACAATCATTCTAAACTGTATAGCACGTTAATTTTTTGTGGAAATGGTTAACTTGCTTTTCTTTTATTGTTCATAATGGTGTTCCATGGTTGTGTATAAGCACTTTTTTAGCATTCTTGCTGCTCATACGTAGAAAACACCATTTTGAGTTGTCTAGGTCAGGCTCCTCCCTGATGATGCCCTGATCCACCAATACTACCGGCTTCATCTTTAAAATTCCTTTCAAATTTCCTTCATTTGAATTATCTCACTCATCATGTTATGTCTAGCGGCTTTAGCACACATACATGGAGTTCTGCTCGTTTAATGTTTCTCCGTTTTCTTGCATTTTTATTAGTTTAAGATTCCTCGCACCACATTGTCAAGGATAAACAGAGAGGAAGGCATTACCTTTCACAAGGGACAGCACATTTGCCGGTCACGTCTACAGGATGATCAAGACCATCGACGTCTGAGCAGAAGCATCCGTGCTAACAGACGAACGACACTGTGTGAACTGACTTCCACATTCAATGAGGAACACACAAGAGGTATGTCTGGAGCTCAGTGCAGCGAAATTTGGCATTGATGGGATATGGCAGCAGACCTACTTGAGTGCCTTTACTCATAGCATATCATTGGCTTCAGCACAGAACCTGGGCTTTCTACACATGCATTGGACCCTAAATGACTGGAAGAAGGTAGCGTGGTTCGATGAGTTACGTTTCCAGTTGGTACGAGCTGATGGACGAGTTTGGGTGTGGCGCAAACCCTATGCAACTATGGATCCAACTTGTCAACAAGGCATTGTGCAAGCTGATGGTAGTTCCATAATGATATGGGGATGTTTACCTGGCATAAATAAGGTCCTCTGGTGAAATTGAGCCAGTAAGTGACAGGAAATTGCTATGTTCAGCTGCTTGGTGACCATTTGCAGCCCTTTATGGATGTCACTTTCCCCAATAACGATGGGATGTTCCAGGATGATAATGTTCCATGTCACCAGGCCCATTTTGTTCGCGATTGGTTTGAGGAGCATTCTGTATAATTCCAGCACATGATTTGGCCACCTATATCGCCAGACATGAATCCCGTGGAGCATATCTGGGATATTACATTTGCAGCCCTTTATGGATGTCACTTTCCCCAATAACGATGGGATGTTCCAGGATGATAATGTTCCATGTCACCAGGCCCATTTTGTTCGCGATTGGTTTGAGGAGCATTCTGTATAATTCCAGCACATGATTTGGCCACCTATATCGCCAGACATGAATCCCGTGGAGCATATCTGGGATATGATCGAAAGAGCCATTTGTGCACACGATCCAGCAACAACCGCGCTTTTATGGGACGAGACAGCACGTCTGAACATCTCTCTGACGACTTCCGCTGACTAGTTGAGTCCATGCCACTTTAAGTTGCTGCACTTCGCCGAGCTAAAGGAGTTCCCACACGATATTAGAGAGGTATCCCATGACTTTTGGCAATTCAGTGTATATAGTCCAGTCAAATAAGACTCAAAATGGACCAAACTTGAAAAACAAAGTGCGACCAATGGGAAAATGTTCAGAGGACCATCTTGAATGTCCTCAAGAAAAATAAATTAGTGTCCTAAAACTAAACATGGCAGAGTAAAGGGCAAAATTTCAAAATACTGGAAAACCAGTGACAGGACTTCTATGGTATTTTCTTGTGGGATATTCAGGCAGACTGATTGCATGAATTATGTTTTAAAGATGGTAAAAAGTTTGTTTACCTTCCATTAGCACATTTAAATTTGTCAACGAATCATGTAACACTGATCAAGCCATTGCCACAGTAAAATACAAATTCAATTTATTTATTTAATAAAGTTTAAATGATTGATGTCCTTATTGAAAATTACACTTTTTTAAAAATCACTTCTGGGCAAAGCATCAAAAAATATATGTAGGTATACGATGATCTTACCCACTAGGATTTTCAGTCAGAGATTTTTTCATATCAGTGCAGCATTGAACATCCCAAACTTTTAGATAGTTGTCAAAGCCACCAGAGGCTAAAAGAGAACCATTTCTGTTATAGGCTATGCTCAAAATTCTATTACGATGAGCTTGAATTTCATTAATTTGCTGGCCAGATCCTAAATCCCATATTTTAATGCAGCCACAATCATCTGAAAGAGATAAAGTGCACTTATTTTGAACACACATTAGGATAAATTTAGGATACCTATATGAGTAAGTAATTTTATATGAAATGTTTTGTTGGAATATAAACATATACATACCAGCAGATGCTAAATGGCGTCCATTTGGAGAAAAAGCAATACAGCTAATGCAAGTACTGTGACCAGTAAAATGCCTAACTGAACGTGCATCAATAACAGTCCAAAGTCGAATTGTTTTATCAGAGGAAGCACTAGCAACATATTGACCATTGGAATGAAACTTAACACTCTAAAAATATAAATAAATGGAAAATCAGAATTAGTACATAACATTGCAAAATGAGCCTGCCCATACAGAAACCTACACTGAACTAAAAATGTACTTAATTTGAAAATTATTTTAATTTTAATAAATTTTTAGCCATGGTATCACATTAAGGTATTCTGGGTTCTTGTGTAATACAGAAAGAGACGGAAATTTGTGAAGCTATAAAATGGACGGTTCCTTAATTTGATGATGAATTTATAACTAAAAGGATCAGAATTACCTTACTTTGAAGCAAGCAATATGAATAACTAGTAATAAAATTGCAATACTAAGCAGGTAAGAGACTACCATACTTTGCCCCTTCATGATACATAATGTATACTTGCTACAATTAAGTAATTGATGTACTATTTATGTAATTCATTACAAGTATCTTTATCAAAATAAAAAGACTGCTTATCAAATAAGTAAATATCTAAATCCTATATTATAATTCTAATGATTTCTGAACACATTGCACAAGTTTTAGGAAATAGACAATATTTTTGTTTCATACACATTAATTGTTCAGGTTTTTTCATAAATTAACCATAGTATCAGTTTAGAGCAGAAACTCATTGACTGACAAAAATATTTTTTTACTGTACAGCTGCTTAAAAACTAACTATAAGTTTTTAGATAAAAAAATAATTTATCAGCATTTTGATTGCATTACATAATTTTTTAATAAATTGCAATATTGTATTGCATTTCTCATTGTTAAGAATATAAGCATTTAGTGTCTCCAAAAAAACGTCAGTTAACCCTCTTAGTCAGATAGCGGTCGAAAGTTGGGTACAGTTGTATCCTGAGCTTTGTTTACTAGTGTATCTGTGAAGTGGACTCGTCCATTATTCCCACCTTCACGGGTGGTCTTAAAGCCTCAATGCTGCATTGTCTGATTGAATGTCCACAGGAGCCACTTAACCTCAGGCAAGTGGGGAGATGCTCATTGTGGAAGAAAGCCCCTACACATATTGAGGCAGGGGTTATTTTGCATATTCTGGCAATTCTTTAGAACAAAAAGATAGCCCATTCAAAAGTGATAAACTGAAATGAAAATAATGCAGTCTTTATAAGTGTGTAAGTCAAAGATGCATATACCCTAACAGCAGTTGAATCTTTGAAAAAGAGCACAGATAGCTGGAAGTAAGCAGTAATGGGTTTCTCACAAAGAGGAGGAATTCTACTAGTTTCTCACAATGTCTCTAAAACATTTATTACTTCTGATGGAAAGAGGGATGCTTTTGAAAATTTCACACAAAAATATTCTACAAGTGTCACATGTCTGGATGATATACATCACAATGATCATTGCATTCCTTGTTAACTGCCGATATCTGGGTGTGCGGGAGATAACATGTTATCCCTTCCTTTATCAGAGTGGTCTTAAAAGATACCGCACTGCAATCTGACTCGATAGGCACGAATGGTTCTCACGCAGTCCACCAAAGGTTTTCTTTGTTATTGTCAGAACATCACTCATTAAGGAATGGTAGCAGTTCCTTTTTCTTGGGTTTGAAACATTTCGATTTTCAATTTTATCTTCACTCTTACTGCTTCCAATCTGTTTAATTAGCCCTCATGTTGCAAAAAGATAATGGTAGCGAGAACCAAACTAACCTGGCTTTCAGTTTTATATATTATGCAATAGTTAAGTGCATATTCAAATCCACTTATTGTTCGCAATAGCGACATAAGTATAGAACTGTTTTCATAATTTAGACTTTCCGTTTACTAACTAATGACGATAACCAATATTCATACTCTAAAAATTTGAAAAACATTCAATACTTTACACTATGAATTGCAAAATTTGTACTAGTGGATTTTTATCTGAGTTACACACGAATACTTGTAAAAGAATATTTTACTTCTAAGTCTTTTTAATGTCAAAATTGATGCATTCATGTTATTTTAATGTAAATGAAGCCTTCACTTTCATGATCACATTTCATATGGATGTAACGCTGTAATATATTATTAGTTAAAAATTATTCGAAATATTCCAATAATTTATTTTTACAAGTTTGATTGTACATAAACTTTCAATATTAGTTTTAGAGACGAGTGAATTTTCTATGGAGCTCCTGGACAGAAGGCCCTCTATCCCAGATGGCAGTCTTAAGTTCAGAATATGATAGGGTTAATAGAAACCTTTGGGGTGTAACAAAGTCTTGGCATTGGTGATGGAGGGGGAGGGGTGCAATTGCAGTTGATGCTGTAAGAGAAGACATTACAATGGCAGTAGGCAAGGCTATCACTTCAGTGAGATCTTAAAAAATACCAGAGTTCAGAATACCAGTGGCTACGGTGTTTAAAAAGGAACAAGAATAAGAAAAGTTATGTTTTTCTTTAATTGCATGATTTTCCAAAGAGGAAATTTTTTTTAACATAATGGATTAGAGATCAAAGGTATAAATTTAAATTATTATTTACATTTCTAGCATAGTTCATAATAGCTCTTGGTCTGTTTTGTTACTTGATAGACGATGGTAAAATGTGGGGATCTGTGCTACAGCTGAGTTTTCATTGCAACGAAAGAAGCGGGAAAAGTTTTACCAAAAAATTCTTTTAAGTTCAAGAATTCCTAGTTCATCTCTTAACTTGCTATTTCTGTAATATCATGGGGCTGTCCATAATACAGAGGGTAGAATTTTGGACTGCTTCACATTTGTGTATGTGGGTCTTAGTTGCATATCCTCAGACTTGACAATTAGTTTTTGATGGAACCATGGTCCTAAAGGTATTTCAAATTTAAATACGGTTTTTCAATAATCTTTCAAATCATATGCAAAAAGTAACGATGTTTTTGTGGGTAAATATTCATATTGAAATTTGTTATTTATAGTAACCGAAATGATTTTCTAAAATCAAATGGGAACTTCACAGCAATAATACTGAAAGTAGATCGAAATGTTGGAGACTATCCAGCATATTGATCTCACTTGATAAGAAAATTCAGATGGTTATTTAATGTCTTTCTCTTATCTATTATAGAATCCTAAAACTGATTTTTAAAACGAACATCTTTGCAGCAATAAAAAGAACCTAACAAGTACAATTTTCAATAGATTTTCACAATGATTGACAGTTCTATCCCGTTAAAATATCAAAGTATTTTAAAAACAGAGTATTAAGAGCTTTTCCTCATAATGTATTGAGCCTATTGAATTGTGTCTGTAAAGCAAATATACTTTTACAATGCAATACAAAAGTTTTCATAAATCAAGGAGGAAATTAAGTTACATTTGCTGAAGTCTGAATTACATGCTAATGAAAATTCAGAACATACCCCTTCTTACAAAAAATAATTTCAGATATAAAGAGCTATGTAAAATACTGCCGTTTTCAGAAATGCTTTCTAGAAAATATGTATTTTTCAGAAATTTAAATTATAAATGTTGGTCTTACAATTTTTTCTATCATTCTCACTAATGGAAAAATCCACCAAATTGAGAACAGTGCAGCCAAGGAAATTTTTTTCAGAATTGGTACATTCACATTTTGAATGATTTTGCCAAATACAAATAGCATCCCTTCCTCCATGTTAGCCATTAAAGTTTTCTGGGACCAATGGCAGTACATCACTGTCAAGTGTGAATGGAAGACCTTTGACCTCTTACTGCTCCCCAGGAAACCACAGAGACCCTCACTTAACTATCTGCGATGGAGGAAAATCCGCCCAAAACCATCCTGCCAGGACTCCGCTGATAGAGGCGGTTTCTGTGCTTCAGGATTCAGAGGGTTAATGAGTTTCTGCTTTAAGCCGACAATAGAGATATATGTCAATTTAGTGTGCACACAAGCTGCAGCTTTGTGTAAATAACCGAATGCTTTTGATACATTCTGTTAACAAGATAATATAAGAATTTCGAATAAAACCTCTTTTGCAGTTCATAATTGCAGATATTTGTTAATGAAAGCACATGCAATGACCCCAGTACTATTAAAAACACTTCACTTGAAAACTAAATTGTCAAATTGAAGAGTAAAGTTTTCTTGATTAGCTACATTATAATCGATTTGGTTTTTTGACACAAAAATGTAAAACCTAAATTAAAAATTGATATTTGTAACATATCAGCCCCTTAATGTGCGTCTCAGCGATATGCACCTTGATTGGTGATGGCGGCCCACGTGACACACTCTCCGAGGAAGCGAATGAATAATATTTTGTTAGTTGTTTCCCAAGGCATGCGTAGGACTAACACGTTGAGGTTTTGTCCCCCCCCCCCCCGAGATGTTAATTTTTAAGTTTGTTTATTCTTGTAATTGTTTTGTGCTTAGTGTTAATTAAAATTGCTCTTTTGGCCAATTCTTGCATTAGTAATTGGTTTCAGCTCTAAATATTTTGTTTAATTTAAAGAGTCTAGGAATCATGTATTCATAATTGTATAGCTCCTGGGAGAAAGCAACAGACCTTGGATCAGTTGATTTCTGAACAGATGTGAAAGTGCATTAGAAGGTTGCCATATGCAAAAACATGGATGGTGATTGCCCCTTGGATGTTCCCAATGCGATTTCATTATCAATGTTATCGCTTTCGGCTATAAACAATAAACTTTGAACCAGAATCCACGCTAAAGACAATATTTGTGGAAGGGATTTGTTTATGTTACCACCACTTTCCTAATTTAACTAATATGTGTTCAAAACCATATAACTCAATTGCCTTTTCCCTGGCACAGACTATATCAAAGACAACCTAATTATGTATTAACAGACATTTTTAACAAAACAATAAATCCGTTATACTAATTCTGTGTGGGACAGTTAATTCTAAATAAATTAATGCTAATCAAAATAAATATATGCAGATTCTTTTAACAAAAATTATACCAAATACATACATCTACATCGGCAGAATGACCAACAAAAATTCTTATTGGTATATCTCGTTCAAAACACCATAAACGAGCAGTCAAGTCTTTCGAAGCTGTAGCAAAATATGTAGAATCATAGCTAAAAAATATTTTAAATTAATGAGGTTTCAAATGCATATATATATAAAAAATATTTTTATAATTGTTTAATTAAAAACAAAAGTAAAAAAATGTTTTTAAAATTTGAAAAACTGCTTTTACTCTTCAATGACATGCTAACCATAACAGTATTAATATTTAACTATAGTCATTCCATGCAAAATGAGCAAATAAGCCAAGGATGATATAGAGGATGTTCGGACATTTTTTGAACGATTTTAATATAGGCTGAGGATCAATTTTTTACATGAAATTTTTGTGTTTTAAATGTTCTATTTGATAGCCCTTATTAACTATCTTTCTACACCTTAATTTCCAATATAATAATTACTTTTGTAGTATCGATAGAGGTATTATGTCCTATTCTTGTTCCACAGTTTTTCGAAATCCTTGAATGGTTTTCGGTGGACATTTTGATAATACTCTTTTTAGAAGTCCAAAAGCATAAGTCCATGGGTGAGACATCTGGAGATTTACCAGGAATATCAGTAAAGGGCTTGACACCAGTTTCTTGTTCCATTTTTTCCAAGAATTTAATAGTGGTTTAGATGTGTGGCAGCTTGCTTTATCCTGATGCAGCTCTACTGATTGTTGGCAATGTGGGTAAAGAAATGGTATTTCTTTTTTGAATATTGGGGATAAAATATGGTCCTGATAGTATGTGGAGTTGATTTTTACATTTTTTCCCACTCTCTTTACTTTTAATTTTCCATTACATGCAAAACATGCAACAATCATAAATCCCATAGAGAAAGTTTCTTTAGATTCTTTGAACCACGTTTTAAGATTTTTTTTCTCCTCTTTTATAACAAATTGGTTTTTTTATTGAAATCATTTAAATACACCCATGCCTCACCTATGGTCACAACATTTTTCCATCTCCAGTTAAATGCTTCTCATACAGAATTCTGCAGCGAGTTCTGAGTTCTGCAATGTCGTGGAGATAGACGATGAACATTGTATTTTTGGCCTTATTAAGATTCAAATAACTGTTCATTATTTTATTTACAGTTGAAACTGAACATTTTAATGACTTTACAATAGTCCTTTAACTTGGCGAATTCTCTCTTAAAATTAAAGATCTTATCTTACAAATATTCTCAGAAATTCTTTTCTTTTGGATAAGTATTGGGAAGTATTTTTCCACTTTTACGTTTTTTTCCTTTCTCATTAATAATATTACATATCGTACCTTTAGGTACTCTTCGGAAAGAGCGGAAACATAGCCTTCCATCCATTGCTTATTTAAAAATTTTGAAAGTAAACAAAACTCTGAGTTAGCAGATGATAAGTTATACTTTAACTATTTAACCTGTTGTGAAAATAAAATTCTTTCGTAACATACAATTTTTTTACAGCTTATCAAAAAATGTCCGAACAGCCTCTGTATAACTGATTTTAATGAAAATTAGTTTAAATAGATATTAAGGAGCAACTGCAAACTATTCGGTTTCAGAAATGTATATATTTTTATTTATGGATGTAAAAAAAATTGAAGGTCACACAAGTGTCAATTTTCTTGTGTAGATTCTAAAAGTGGCATGTTTGTATTATATTTCAAGCAGTTAATTACACAATTTGAAAATTTTTTTATATCGTTACATTCTTCAGAAAATGACTCTTAGGAAAGGTCAGAATAAAATTTAATAGTCATCATTGTTAAATCTGAGATTGACAAAAATTGAAATTTTGCCAATTTATTTCACATTTTAAATGGCTCTGCTATCTCTAGAAATGGAAAGGCAATATTGGAAATAATTCATAATGAAGAGCTTTTATAATAAATATTTTGGTGTAATTTAGGGATTGTGTTTTCAGTCCTTTGTTGAAAGTCCCTAAAGTATTTTTATCGTTATTTATGCAAATTGAGCCCCTGCACCAAATTTTATGAAAATTTGCAACTTTGCAGCTACAGGCTTTTCTTATTTTTTCTCATTTTACATAGAATGACCTATAAAATAAACATAAAATTAAAATCAAATTAAATTAAGTTTTTCATATTAACAGAATCTTTTTACAAAAAATGTGATGGAAAAATGTTCTTGTACTCTATTTCCTTATCTTTTTATGGCAAAACCTATCTTAAAATGTCACTTGGATACAATAATTGAAAAAGTTTTATCTTTTGAAGAGTGGAACTGACATTTTGAGTTCTGGCATCCATTTTATTAAAAAATAATAAACAGCTCTTCTCCCCCTAATATGTTAACTAATATTAAGCAATCCTCAAGCCTAAAAGTAAAACAATCAGCAATTTATCTAAAGCAGAAATAAAAACCGAAGCGTTTAAATCTTGTTTTTACATAAATTAGTTTTAAAAGGAATGTAAAAACAGGACAATTTAATTACACACCTGACAGCAATGTCCCAAACAGCACAGTTGTGATCGGAATAGATAGCTACAGTTTCACAATTTTCTAGGTTCCATGCTCGAGCTGAAAGAGGAAGAACAAATATTAAAACTAAATAGATAAAAAAGATTTAAAATAAAAAAACAGTTAGATGTAACAAAATAGCATATCATACCCCCTCTGATATTTACAAGTTTTTCAAAAAGTGTACTATTGTTTTTACCTTACAACACATTTTGGGTGATTAAATAACTACTACTGGTTGAAAGAATCCTATGGTGATGCAATTTCCTACTATTAATCAAGAAGTCTAAAACTGGTTACGAGACGGGCAGGGAAAACTTCAGGTTGCATGGTGAATTAATGCCTGCAAGACCCTCAGAGTTAAGTAAAAAAATGCAATTATAAGCCAAGAGAGAGTCGGATTAATTGCAGTATTTAAGCATATAATTTTAAAAAATGCTCAATGGATTTGAATAGTTGTGCTTTTAATTACTTAACTGTTTTTACATATATCAATAAAGTGATGAGATTAGGAAAGTACTATACATAGGCATTGTGAAATAACATTAGATCACTAATTACTATTCGATTGCTTGACATAAGTTCTGTATAGCCAAATTCAAAATTTAGCAACAATACTTTCTCCATTTAAATATTCAGTAAAACACAGGGTATTCAATACAGAGCTGTAGAAAAGAAATATGTGACAATATAAAAATTTTAACTTGGATAAATTGGAAGCCAAGCCTTCTAGTTTTTCATTTTCAGGTATTCAATTGAAGGTATCAAACAATTTAGAAAAAAAAATTTGTATTTTAATAAAAATATTCTAATTGAAACCCAATACTTTCCAGTTAAAACTGCATTGAATTTTAAATTGGACAAATTAGCCCCAGAAGTTAAATATAAAAATGATTACACGA
The DNA here is from genome assembly GCA_933210815.1 of Meta bourneti. Taxonomy (NCBI): domain Eukaryota; kingdom Metazoa; phylum Arthropoda; class Arachnida; order Araneae; family Tetragnathidae; genus Meta; species Meta bourneti. Next base: position 72,381,544 of record OW119926.1, on the reverse strand, counting down.
AAGTAGTATAAGTTTTTTCATCCAAAATTTGTTTTACCTGTGCAATCTTCAGAGCAAGTCAATAGAAGCTCATTCTTTGGAGTAAATGCCAAACCATACACAGATCCATCATGGCCATGTAAAATTTTATCAGGACTGAAAAATAAGTAAATACTAACACTTCGGAAAAACAGTTTAAAAATTAAAATATTTTATATCAAACTTAAGATCCTAAATCTTAATCTTTAAAAGTAAACATAAATACCTAAAGTTTGATAAAACTTCATTCTTAATACTTAAAAATCAATAATACGCAAGTACAAAATTAAAATGCCAAAAAAGGTCCAAGGTACAACACCTTCCCATACAGTTGATAGGTGCTAAGGAATGTTCGATTGCAAAATATGTCAGGAAAATCTAAGAAACAATTCACCCATAGAAATGTTAGTTCTTTGTTAGTCATTATTTGCTTAGTGAACAGAAGTTAAGATCCACTTTCTGATCTCCAACTACCTTTACCAAAACACTCCTAGATTTCATATTAAATTATTGGAAATAAAAATTAATGTTTTTATTGAGTAAAAAATTAAGAATGTGTGCTAAAAATTATGTGTATGAAAGAACTTTTAAAATCTAAAAGATATTCCAATTTAACCTGTATCTAAACACTAATCAGTTTTACAATCTTTTAAATGCATCACGAGAAATGGTTTTTTTAAATATCAGGTTTAAAAAATTACAATGGAACTAGCTACAACTGAAGCATATGCAACACAGTAGCTTTAGTAGCATAAATTCTGAAATAGTAGAAAACGTAGATTCCTCCAATGTTTATTTTAGCAGTCTCTATTCCAATGAATCAGTTAAAATAATACAAAATGAGTTAATTTTGTACAAAACAGATTGGAGAACTCACCAGTATAAATCTTATTTTTTAAACTATGGATATTTTCTTAGTGTGAAATCTGAATTTCCTAGTATGTTAGAACATAATAACTACATAATATTTATAGAAATGTTTCTAATTGTATACAATCAATTCTAGCATCCACTCTAAATAATTTACTTTAAAAATTCCATTCTGATTCTGGTAGAATTTTTTATAACTTTCTTTCAGAAAAAAAGTTTGGTTAAAAATAATACTGTAGAATGAAAAACAATAAAAGCGTCAAATTAGCCATAATTGTATCAAAGTCATTGCAAATGAAACCCTACTATTTACTGCTGTTGTCTGCAGTGTGAAATTAGCATAACTGATTTTCCAATCTTTTAAAAGTAAAATGGTGCTAAATGTTCACAAATAGTGATGGCATGAGTGACTTTTAAAGAAAAAGTCATAAAAACTAAGAAGTTGTGAAAATTCCTAAAATAGTATCTTTGAAGACATTCTTGCTATAAAAAGTTGTAACAGTTGTCAAGGTTGAAAAATAGCAAGTCGCCATTTAGTTGCTTGTGGCAACACTTAAAACTGAACAAAAGAATGCAGTTTATACCAGAAAAAGCAACCCTCTGGTATCTGCTATTTTCTGCCAGACTTCAGTCTACAGTTGGTACTACTGATTTGGTGATATTTAATATTATATAATTTATAGATAAATTTAGTTTTGGTTTAATATTTAATTTGACGATAATTAAAATGGTATCAAACATGCAGGTATTTAAGAGTTGCTCGAAAATTAATCATGACTAATTTTCAAACAAATCATTTATTTAATTTTGGTAAATCATCGACATATTCCATGGAGCTTATGATTTGGCTCACATTTCCTAAAAATTGCTTTTTTATAGCAGCTTAGATAAGAAAGAGCTTGGTAGAGAATTAATACCCCTCTTTAATTAAAAATATGCACACAATCAAGTATAGCTTACAAATACAAAAGATTCAAGATTAGTTCAATGATTTCCAAACTGTTTCAACCCATAATTATGATTTACAATTATTCTAATATGATTCATCAATTAATTGTAATAGAAATGGCCACAATGTGATGTAATAGGAAAATAAAATTTAATGAATAGATTTATAGAATTTCTTGGGAACACTGGAACAATTAAAATATAAAATGAAAATAAGTAACTTGATTACTTAGGGCAAAATATAATTTTATCTTCAAAGACAGATCCTTGAGATTCCTTTGAATAATCTGAAATATGTTTTAAAGATGGAGATTCTTCTGTGTTCTCTTTTGGTGTCATGGAATCAGGAATCAAAGTCCATAGATGTACAGAAGAGTTATCAAAGCCACAAGCAAGGAGACTATTTTTGGAATTAATATCAGCAACACAAAGACTGAAAAACAGATAAAATTAAAAAATGAAGAAAATAATTTAACATAAAACATTTTAATATGAATACAATTAACACAAAATCCCCAAAACTGTTTCAGCAGCCACTGATACTTCATTAAGTTGAGTTTGTGTATATGGGTAACTCCATGAAACATGGGACATGCAAGTGAAATTTTTTTTTAGAAAATTAGCTCAAATTTTCTTTAGTTCTTTTCTAGATGGTTTAAAGTTTCCAAACTTGAATTTGGGAACACCTTATGCATTTATTTTATCAGTACATGGTCAGCTGTTCAAAAACCATAGATGTGAAGTTTTTTAGTGAACTTGGCTGTCTTGGCAGGCAATTTTTTCTAATATTATTGTGCATTTTTGTTTAATTTTCATGCATAATAGAAAGAGTGATTTCAGTAGAGGAAATTATATCTAATTTTGTAAGATATCCATTGCTATATTTATGGAATAATTTCCAAAAAGTAGTTACTATAATGTAACATGAGACAAAAACTTAGGTTTTTTTTAATTCTTTTAAAATATTTTGTTTAAAATTAAAACTTTCACTTTTCCTATTACTTAGTATGAAGAGTAAGAGTAAATGAAAAATTTGTTTTAATTCATGCTTTTCCTTAGAAGACAGAACACGTTTAATTTTGTAGCGTGAGTCACACAGAACCTGTCATTAGGTTAAATGTTGTTCCCAAAGAATTGCCTTTTATTTTTCTATTAAAATTTGAAGTGGAAACGATTTTGTGATAGATCTATTTTATTAAAACTTGTTCTTTTTCTTTATATAATATAAAAATTATATTATGGCACCTACTGCATCTGCAGAGGCAAAGAAAGCATCGAGAAAAACTAAAGCAAGAAAGAAATAATGACAAATATAAAGAAAAGTACCACCTTACTATGAAATACTGATTCAGGAGGGAAGAAAAATTAATGAAAATGCCAGTAACTGTACAAAAGGATTTAAAATCAGAATAATAAGTTAGAAATAGAGTAAAAATGCGAACACTTTTGGCAAAGATATGACGAAAGCAAAACGAGGTTTACCTAGCACACAACATCATAATCAAGTTGTGGTGCATAAATTGTTTAGTAATATTTGTAATGTGACTTTAAATGCAAGTTTTGATTCAATTAGTAATCACTTGAAATCAGCTTTGAGTAGAGATAAGTAGACAAAATTATATCCTTTTATGAACAAGATATTAGCCGAATGGCTCTTGGATGTAAAGACGTTACGATTTGGGAAAATGGCCTTAAAATAAAAACAAGCTCCTAATTTTATGTGCTCACTTGAGGAAGTGTTTGAAATATTTAAACTGGAAAATTCATCAGAGCTTGGTAAGAGCAAGATTTTTTAAATTGGGCCCATAGCCTGTTTCTTTGAATGATATCTGAGAAATAGATTCTGCATAATATTTACTTATGTATATACCACAAGAATTTCATATAGGTGCTGTAAATACATTACATTTCTATATTGCAAGTGTTCCCGCTTACTTCCATTCACTCCCAGAAAAATTATTGTGCAGTCTTAGAAATTGTTGGCTAAGGCAATGTAGCATTTGCTAAGATACACAAGGTATTAAAAAATTTTATCCATTGTCTGGAACAGAAGAATTTAGTCTGACATGATATATTTGGAAATGAGATGCAGAAAACAATCTTCGAAAGATAGAAGGTTCTGGGTCATATTTGGATTTATATCAACTTATTTCAGGTGTTTTCTTTCTCAAAGGTTCGGTTTCAATGCAGATGTTGCAATTTCTGGAGCATTGTTACTTTAAGTGCCATTAAGTTAAGGCATATTAATCTATACATGATCCTGTAATTTCAAAAATTTTTGGGGGTATTTGTGCATGGTGCAAGTACTTTTCTGAAAATACACTTGTACCTTTCAGGAGGAGATCCAAGGTGCACATTGGAAACAGCAACAAGTGAGCTTGTTTAGAACTGGGTCATTCCATATGAAATGAGGAAAAATCAGAAAAAACCTGTGGCCTTAGGGTGACGGATTTACATGAAATTTGCTGCAGGGGTTAAGTTTGGGCATAAATAAAGATATCGAAAATATTTTGGCTCAAAATGAAATATTTTGGAAGATTCAGGCATTTTAAGGACTTGCAACTTTGAAAAGCATTTGTGAAATCGCTTGATGCTGCATGTTTGCAGATCTTTCTCAAAAACTACTTATTGTAGATAACAATATTTCATATTTTTGTACTCGGTGAAGAATTTTCTTTTTATTTATTTGGAAACAACAATTTTAAACATCATATTTAAGCTAAAAATTAGTAATGAAAAAGAGTCGATTTCGAAAGAATAAAAAAGGTTTCTATGGGCTAAAGGAATTTAAAGGCATTGTTGAAATTCATGCCAGATACAGTGCTAGGTATAATAAAACAACTGCTGGAGTTTGTAGTCAGCTTTTATTTCCTTCATCTTCCAAACAGCACAGAAAAATTATAAAATGTTAGTTTTCCACTTAAAATAGGCACACAAAATCAAATGAAGGAAAGTTACGACGAAAAATGTATTTTGGAAGAATATAATTTAATGTCTATCACTTGTAAAAAGTTCCAGATTGTATTTTGAGTCCCAAAGCAAGAGTAACAAAATTAGTAACACGCAAAAACATGTTCTTATCTATCAATCAATTGGCGACTGAAAGTTTCGTCACCAAACGACTATTTGGATAGACTTACAAAGGGTTACATATTCCATCAGAATCACCAATCATAGCATTTCCTTCCCATTCTATGCTTATTACTCGTTTCAAATGACAACACTGAAATACCAAATTATTTTAAACTTTTGAAGCAAATTATAAAAGCAGGACATCAAATCACAATTGAAAAAGCTTAAACAATTAAAACTTTTACTTGATTGTCTTTTCAAATTCACTTTCAATCTGTTGAGGTCTCTTGTTCAATTTTGCAGTTGCTTAAATTGAAATTTTTCCTTGAGCTGCCGAATTCTTAAAATCTTTACTTATTTCACTTGTGATAAATATGGAACAAGGATTCACGAGTTATGTAAATTTGGGAGAATTGGGTATAACAGTGATGTTTAAATTCTTTTTACTCTCAAAATTAATGATTACCTGACTAATAATGCTTAATATTTACAAAACGTATTTAATATTCACAAGTAGTAGTAATTAATACTTACGTAACCAAAGGAAAAAGCAAATCGAAAAGGCTTCTATAACAAAATGAACTTTCAGTCTAATTATTGCACTGATGGAACACTTCTTGGATTAAGCAAAAAAAGGCTTTAAAAAGAAATTTCATGTGAAATTTTGCAGGTGCACCATAATAATAGTTATTTCATTCTTATCTCACATTTTTTATGTTATAGAAGCTTATAATTCATTAACAGCTGAGATAAAAATAAAATTTACATCTAGTTAAAAATGTTCCCGAGACAAAAATAATCAAATTACAATTATGAAAATTTCAGGATATATAAGACATCTTGCTCTTGCATGTAGAAAAGTTCTGCTGTTTTCGGAGCTTTCACTCAGTCAAATATGCATTTTAAAAATTGAAAAATCGTATTTCTCCATAATTTTACTTTTAAATGTTTTTTCTTTATAAAGGAGTAGAAATACAATCACCTAATTGTACCATGTTATTTGTTAGGAAAAGTTCTTCATTAAGAATATTTTTTAATATTGTCTTTCCATTTCTTCTAGACACCAGAGCAATTTGAAATTTGTAGAAAATTGGCAAAATTTCTATTTTTGTCGATCTCTCAGATTCAGCAATGACAGCTATTAAATTATATTCTGACATTTCGTAAGAGACCTTTTCTGAAGAATGTAACAATGTAAAAATTTGTGTCAATAACTTAATGAAATATAGGGTCGCAAACAGGCCACTTTAGTGCTAAAAAAATCTAAATTTGTGTGACTGTGAACTTTAAATGTCAATAATTAATAAAATTTAGATTTCTGAAACCTAATATTTTGCAGTTGCTCATTACTATGTGACCTATTTAAAAACTGATTTTCATTAAAATCGGTGATATATAACCCACAGCAGATTTGCTCATTTTGCGTGATGGAATGACCCAGTTGCTATTTATTATTTGAGTTCCATCCATCCTGTACTATCAGATTATTGGGATCATTCTAAACAGGTCATTATTGAATACATATCGTTTTTATTCGAAGTATTTCAACTTGCGTGCAAAATTAAATTTGGTCTATCAGTCCATATTGGGAAGCCCAGTTTAAAAGCACATACATAGCAGCCTCTCTTAACACACTGGAACAAAGATACAGAGTATCCATTACATGGAACTATTTTTTAGTGTGGCACAAGGGCCACACTTGGTCAAGCAGTGCCAAACACCAGACAGAAAACTTCAAATATAAAAGATTGTGGAAAGGGGAAAAGAGGGATTGAGAATATAATAGTGGGATGAAAGCGGAAAAAGATCACTTGGGTATCCCAGGAGCACGACATGGAGCATGTTTACTAAAGACTAAACCCCATGGAAAAAGGAAAGATCAGGAGAGAACCTTGGGTAAGTGAAGCCGTACACACCTAAAGGAGATGAGCTCTTGAAGGCCTTTAATTTCATAATGGTTTCTTTTCTCTTCCATTGGATGTTTGATGAAAGGGATTAGGCAATCATCTTAAGCTACAATCTACCCTAGTTCTGGAGTAGTACAATTCCTTTTTCTGTAACATGACACCAGAACAGACAGTGGTATGTAGAGGCCGATTGGTGACATATTTTTTTAAACTATGTGGTTGAATAGTAATGTGTGTGAGGCAGGACATGCCATATAGATTTTTAAGAAAAAGTTCTTTATTTCTAGGTAAATTATTTACTTCGTTGGTCTTGAACAGATGTTTAATTGAAGAACACCTAAAAACAAATTGGTTATTAGCAGTTATTATTTTCTGGTTGAACTATTAAAATTAGCTGGTACACGTTTTCGTAGACAACAAATTTAATCATGTCATTGATCACCTTCAGCCCTTCCCAAAGAGTCTTGTGGCAAGGTTTATACTCCAGTTGTATTGATTAATATAGATGTTGCCTGATAGATTCAGGTGCTTGATTCTATTTCTCACATGTGATAAATTTAAAGCTGATTGATACAGTAGTGTAGCCAAAATTTACATTCGAGGGGAGCCGAAAGTTAAGAATGGAAATGTTTATGCAAAGTTAAGATCTTATCGCATTTTTTGAAAGATTTTTATATTGATTTTGGATAACAGACTACAATATTTAAATGAATTAATGTAAGGATATAAAAGGTGGCACATCTTGGTTGATCTAAGTACATGAATGACTAGTGGTTTTCACAAATATTAACAAAGTACATTACATTAAACAGCATTTTGTAAATATTTATTTACAGCATTATGTAAATTTCTGGTTGGTTGGTTTTTGGGGTTTTTATGGCGCAAGGGCCATACTGCACCAGGCATAAGATATACAACATCAAGTAATACACACAATGAGAGTTTTACTGACACAGAAGAGAGAAATACACCCAAGGAGGAATGCACCAGTAAATTTCTGGAAATCCCCTACTAATTTTGAGTCACTCTTAGGAGATTGATATGATACAATATGTAGATAAGACAGAAGATGTTCGAGTCAGTGCAAAAAAACGATGTCCGCGACCAACTCTTTCAGACTTCATAACGGATATTAGTAATTAAACTATCTCATAACAAATATTAATTCACATAAATTTATATCTTCATATTAAAATAATTTATTTTATTTTAAGAAAAAAAGTATTTCATACATTTGTAGTACGGTAAAGCCTCGATAGTCATCACTCAAGAGACCTCAAAATTGATGACTTAGCGGAGTAACTACAAAATGTACTCAATATGCACTACTGTAGTGATCACACAAATTTAAAATTTATCATGGTATTCATTACCCTGTACAATTAGTACCCTGAACTGATATAAGGTAATTTTTAATTGTTTCGAAGATTTCAAAAACTTGTGTTTTAATACACAGTGAAAGAATTTCCCCATTTTCACCTTCATTGCTTATACTTTCACTTTTTTAAATCTTTTAAAGTTGCTTGAGAACATACTACAATGCTGTTATAGATATCTATGTAGTCATTTACAACAGGAATAGTATATTAACTTTCAGTTAAGGTTTCAAATAAATTCAATCAAGAATCAGAGTCAGTTCTCATTTTCAATTTCATTTTGTTTGCCATTGGAGCATGCTTTAAAAGTTTAAAACAATGACAAGTTATCCAGGGTTGTCTTGAATTTTTGGTGAGTAAACAAGGGTTCAATTACAATGGCATCTTTGAGAGCTAGATGGGACTGAAGAAAATTTACAATTTATCGATAGTGACGAGATACCCAGGTAATGACTTTCAAGGTTTTGCTGAATTTTATTTATATATAGTTTAAAAATCCAGAAACCAACAATTTCGGAGGGAGGCTTGCCCAACTCCTCTAGCTATGCCATTGGATTGATGCATAAAATTTATATACGACGATTAGTCAATTCTTACCTTTCCTGACCATCTGTGATGGTGTAAAAGTAGCGTGAGAGCTTTTTCAAAGCTGTAGTTTTTCTTGTTTCTATACTAGTTTCCAAAGTCGATTGTTTTGATATTTCATTTTCTTTATCTGTTCCTGCTTTATTGGGGACTGTTTGTTCTGCCACACAATTCTTTGAATCGGAAATGGGGTGATTGTCATTTATAATATCTGCGAGAATGGAATGAAACGATTAGCAAACAGGCTATTAATTTATACTGCACTAATTGCAGTAAAAATAAAAAAACACTAATAAAAACAAAAGACAATTTTTAAATTCAGAAAAATATCTCTAGATTTTTACAACCTATTGCTGTTTAAATAGTTCAAAATTAAGTAAATATGTGACTTAAGAGTTTTATTTCTAAAGTCAGACATATATTCAAGATTTTTAACTGCTTCTAATAACAAAATTAGATTGAGTAATGTCTGTTTAAGTCAGTGTTTATCTAATATAAATTTCATAAATAATATGTGGAATACTTGGGAGTTTTTAAAATTGCAAGAAAAAAGGTGACATGCAGGGGACTTGAGAATCACTAGTCATCAATTGCCAACTTGAATAACAAAGTTTTGTAGGTTATTTTTTAAAATCATTTTTGATATTTAGGACATTTTTGAAAATTTTTTAAGCATTTGTTTGGACATTTTTCGAGATTTTAAGAGCAATTTTTGGTCTTTTTTTTTAATTTTTAGAATGGTATTTTAGTTTTGCCCTGGGTTTTAATGAAATTTTCATTAGAACATAACCAACTCCCAACCTTGTTTAAATGTTTCATTTTTACTACAGAATTTGTACAACAAATGACTGGAAAATGGAAACTTCTAACACCAAAAAAGTCTGTAATCTACCCTTTCAAGCCAAAAAATCTTTCTATGGTTTTCTATTGAACCAGGTAGAGGGTGAAAGTAGTGCATGTGGGGGTCCCTAGTGCTGACAGAAAAACAAAATATTACATTCGGATCATTGAGTTTTTGTCATGTCAGAAACAATCCATGTGCTAATGTGAAAAAGCCATCAAAAGTAATATTTCCCAAATGGTGGCCACCGGCCAGTGCTGGTTGAAGGACAAAACTACAGGTTCGCAAAAAATATTATGAAAATGTTGTCTCTGTATGAAAATGTCTCACTCTGTGTGTATGGGAAAACATTTTTTTTTATTTACAGATCATTGTTAAGAGAAAATATTCTGCTAATCAAAAGCATATGAATTAAAAATTTGGGGTAAATTTTCAAATTTTTAGGTCATTTTATAAATTATTTTTAATTTTTTAGGTCACTAAAATCTTGACACTGCTAACATTATTTCCTAATTTTAAACTTTTTACAGCCAGAAACTTTTACCTTTAACAAATAATTTTATCCCTTAGTAATCATGATTACACATTTTGACACCTTTCGCATTCTTGACAAAAAGCCTGTTCATAATTTGTTGATGGAAAAACTATAAGTACATATCCTATACTTTTAAGATTCTTTCATTTGATTTTGCTTTTGTACAGTGGAACCTTGAGATACGAGTGCCCCAACATACGAGTTTTTTAAGATACAAGCCATCATTAGGTCGATTTTTTGCCTTGAGTTACGAGCCTGCTTCGGTGATGTCACAACCACCATCTGCTCAGATTCCCGAGTCTTGCACGTCGTTCAGTTTACATGTTTACCTCACCTGATGACAGTTAAAGTCTGTCACAAAAACCAATCAATTTCTTAATTTGGTTTGACATTTACTGTCAAGTGCCACTCGGAGGTCCAAAAAAAAAGTCCCTTTCTTTTTTTTTCATTTTCTTTTCTCCAACCAGGTGAGTCAATTCTATAAACGGAAAAACGGGTTGTGTACAGTTATTTAGCTAATTCTTTTTGTGTAACCATAAGTCCAAAGAAGGTGAGTGTAAAGAACAGTGGGAGAAAAGGAAAAAGGTAATATCCATGGAATTAAAGAGTGAGAGAATAGACAAACATGAGCAAGGCATAAGAGTAATAGACTTGGCAACGCAGTACAATCACTTCTACAATACATACTTTTCTGAAGCAGGACTCGATAAAAGCTATAACTCCAGCTACAATATTTGTTCATTATAAATACATTATGATAAAAAATTGGAGTGGTTTGTACAACTTAATCTCATTTCAATGGGGAAAATTGATTTGAAATATGAGCATTTTGACTTAAGAGCTCGGTCGTGGAATGAATTAAACTCGTATCTCAAGGTACAACTGTATATTTATTATAAGCAACAAAATGGTTTAAGTTTCTGGAATTGGATATAAACTGTCTATACAACAAGTTGCTTAAGAAAGGTCTACTTTCTGAAGTCAAATAAGTGAATAGCAATAAAAATCTTCAAGACAAAAATACTATAGTATAAAAGTAACAAAATTTATACTAATAATTTTCGACAAACTGCAAAGTAAAAATTTTTAAATATGAAACAATCTAAGAAAATCACATACCTTCAACATGAAAATGTGAAAATAAAATTGATAGCAAAATTGTACTTTGAGCTTCCTAGGAAAAAATAAAAGTAAAGGTACATAAAATGTAAATAAATATATAAGAATATAATAATAAATTGAAACTAAAAACTACATGCACAAATAAATTTAAATTCATATTTTTATACCAGTGATTAAAAATACAAGCAAACACCATCGCACGCTGAAAATGTATTGGTTTAATTTTCCGATTAAAGAGAGAGTCAATCCTATGTTTAAATTTATAATAACAATGTATTTTCCCAGGTCTGCCTGGCAATTTGGTGTCTGATACTGTATAGCTATGGGGATCTTCATAAGTTGAAATTCTCCAGTTCTCTTAACTTTTCATTGCTATTGAATCTCTGTAAATATTTAATTAGCCCATGAAAATAGAGATTCAACCTTCATAAAGATACTAAAAACAATGCTGAAATGCAGTAATGAAAGCTATTTATATATGGCATTGTTTATATTTTATACTGCAAAGCTAAACCTAAAATCTCCTTACAGAAAAGAGTTTGCAAATTACCAACATTCTCATCATCTATAAATTTCTGATGAAAATTTTCAATACTGATTTTTACAGGTTTTAAGTTCTAATTGTCATTGAAGGCAATGAGATGCACATTATTTCCTAACAAAAAATTAATTTGATATCAAGAAGCAATGAGTTTTTACTTCCATAGCAAAGATAGAATACACCAAGGATAGCAAAGTGATGAATTACACCAAGGGTTCCTAAACTTAACGTGTAGAGGGACCACTGTTTGTATACAATGGCATTTGAAATTATTGCCATCTTATAAATACTAGGGGTGTTCAAATGAAAAGGTACGAAACGACACTGTGGGTATAATTGAAGTCTTTATTCAAAAGTAATCACCAGAGGACTGAGCACAACTATCCTACTGTTTCACGAGCCGAAGGATTCCCTGTTCCCAGAATTCCTGTGGCTGTGACAAGAGCCAGTCCTCCACTGTGTCCTTCAGTTCGTCGTCTGAGTTGAAGCGCTTCCCTTTGAGATGTTTTTTAGCGGACAAAACAGATGGAAGTTGTAGGGCGATATGTCCGGGCTGCAGGGCGGATGCTCAATCTGCTCTCTCTTGAACTTGGCCAGTACACTTTGTGTGACCCTGGAGACGTGTGGACGTGCGTCATCGTGGAGCAGAATCACTCCCTCCGTGAGCAGCCCAGGCCGTTTGCTCTTGATGGACTTGCGTAGGCTACGGAGTGTCTCACCTACCGGTTTAACACCTTCCGCAATCAGAAATCTGATAACACCTCGCTGCTCCTCAATCGTCGAATTTTGCAATGTGAACGCCATGATGTCCTCACACGCACTGCCGCGTCAATTGGACGGAACACATAACTGCATGCTTCTCTTCTGCGTCATGTGCGGGTGCCCGCGCATGCACACAACCACGCCGGTACTCGTGCATTCGCTTCCTTAGATGTCTCACTACGTTATCCCAGAGCAGCATATTCAAATTTCAACCGGTTTGGTTTTTACGACGTTTCGTACCTTTTCATTTGAACACTCCTCGTAGATCCCTGAAGTATGATTTAAAAATAAAGATAAAATATCACAACTAAGAAAACTCGTGAAGATGTTTCAGTAATGATAATTCCCCTCAAAACCAATAATTAATTGCTGGTTTTTAATCTCTTGTAGAAATATGATGTTGTGAGACACACAAGCTTTATAACAGACTACCTAGTACACATTTGCCACTTTGTCTGGATAGAGTTCCTCCGCATTTTCATGGTCATTTTCCCTTTTTCACAACCCTCACATTCCTGTAGAAAGTGTTAACCCATGGGAACTCTTGACTAATCAGAATGCAGGGGAAGAAAGGGGACTACTCAGACCCAGAGGAAAGAGCAACCGAGAGCATAAAGAGATGGTTTTGTGAAAGTAAGGAGGAAAGCTTTTAATTTCATGGTAGTCAAAAAGGGGGCCAATGATTGGAAAGGTCTTGCAATGATGTGGGCACACTGACTAGTAGCTGAAGTACTAGTTCGCTGCCACATAACTAAACTCTTTCCAGTTGCTAAGGAACTGGGCTTCCTTTCTCTTGAGAATCTATTGACAGCAAGCTTTCTATGTGTATTTTTGACATTTGTTATACTTTTTTGTAAAAATTAATTAACTTGCTTAGAAAATGAAAACTTTAGCATTCAAACTAATTAATTTTTTGATGATATGGACTGTTGACTTGGTGCCATAACAGTCATTCATCAACCTACACGTCTTTAAGTTCTTTTTATATTAAACAAGAACTAATTTATAAATGTAATGTCATTTGAAATGAAGTCACATCACTATTACATATGGATACCTTTCGAAAATTTACACAATTATCTTATTATGACTACAATGGTTACTTTGGTATGCAGATATATGTCGGAATGTCTAGGCGTCAACCTGCCCACGTTCCAAAAAGCGCGGGAAACATTTCCCAAAGACCAATCGGAGCACTTCCCGCCAGAAGGCGCGAACCCCGCAGATTGACTCTGAGCGATTTGATGTTAAGACGTGGCTTTGCACGGATGTGCCACCAGGATGTTAATCCCACTATGATTTGATGTTTAATCTGATATTTGTACATAATTGACCCCTGTAATTAACCCCCCTTTTCCCCTAGATTTTATTAAAACAATATTTAATAGTAATGATGCTCTCCTCAATTCACTTCTAACATATTAATCCACAACATGGGGGCTCAGCCTCCCATTGCCTCTCAATCGTAAGCTAAGTAGCTGTAAAGCTAAGTTGTGCAACGCCAAGTGTTAAGAAGATACGACGATCCGAATGGATAACGACGATGCCACTTTACGATGCCTACAAATGGATACATTCTGTCTATGGTGCCTACAAGTGAACGAGATTTGACGAGCCAAAAACGACGGAGATTCTAACCAGGACTATATGTGAGTGTTTTCTGTTCACATTTTTTAGATTTCATTGCATTTACATTGAAAATGACGACTCTTGGAACAATTCCACATGTTGCTTTATCCATAAAAACGTCGAGCACGAAAAACGTGCAAATGCTGCATAAAATTCTATTTCCGAATACAGAATTTGATAGAAAATGTCGACAAAATCTTCGTAATTTTTCTGGTTTTTCTGATGATACAGACTTTGACTCTATCAAGAGTAAAATTCTGGAAGATTTCTCACTTCCACAACTGATTACAATTTGCAATATTTTGCACATTGAAATTTTAGAAGACAAATCCCTTTGCTGCGACGCGATAATTACTTCTTTAAAAGATTTTTCGCTTCTAACTTCGAATGATGATTCAGGCGGCGAAAGCGAAACGGAACAAGAAAATCAAAGTTCTTTTTCCCAGCGTGAAAGTTCTGCATTCACGAATTTAAATGTGTCAGCAATTGGTCAAGGTAACGAGCAAATGCAGCGCTCATCGAAAAATACAAAACACATATACGAAACCGCTTTTGATTTTGAACCAATGCGGAATCCTTTTTCCAACGATTTGCGGTCTCGCAAAAAAGAAGAAACTGTTTATCCTTTTGCGTCTGAAAATAAACAGAGTTTCAGCATTAATTTTTCTCTGAACGATTTAGTTGAAACAATTCGACCTTTTTCATCCGAAGATAATTACCCCATTGAATTGTTTATCCAAGAACTCGAAGAACTGTTTTTATTTCATAATTTATCTAATGACATGCAAAAAATTGTTTTTACTAAGCATTGTCTATTGCACTCTGCAAAATTATATGCACAAACATTAAGAGGTATTGATACATTTGAAGCATTAAAACATTCTTTATTAGATGAATTTAAAGCATGTATTTCAAGTGTTGACTTACATAATCTTTTGCGTTCCCGTAAATTAAAACCTGGAGAAAATTTATTTGCATATCTAATAGCTATTCGAGAAATTGCAAGTCGTGGTAATATTGATTGTGCTTCAACCCTTGAATATTTTATAAATGGTATACCTGATAATTCACATAACAAAATTATTTTATATGGTTGTAAGTCTTTTGGTGAATTTAAAGAGAAATTAAAAGTGTATGAGAAGCTGTTTAATGTAAGCAACCATAAAAAAGATTTTATTGATCACTCTTATCGCCCAAGGTATGATTCTAATAAAAGTCAAAATTATCAAAGATCCAAGCAATCTTCTATGCAAAGTCCACTAATCACTGTTATATATGTGGTAGTAAATTTCATATTTCTAATGAGTGTACACATAAAATTAAAGGTTACAAATGTTTCTCCTGTAATGTATTTGGTCACCGTTCTGCAGAATGTCCCAAAAAAGCTGCTCAAACGCCAAAATTTACAAACTATTCCAGTGAACCAAAAGCTCAAGTTCATTCACTTGCTATTGAAGAACATTATCCCATAAGTCCCATGGAAATTGAAGTTACCCTTGGAACTGTCACATTTCGTAGTCTAATTGACACTGGAGCACAAGCTAGTTTAATAAACACTGATGTACACAAAGAAATTGGATCCCCACCACTTGAAAAATCCCAAATCACATTTTCTGGAATTGGTAACACCAAAGTTCACCCTCTTGGTTTTTTTCATGGTGATATCAAAATTGAAAACAGCAATTTTCCTTGCAAAATTCACGTTGTTCCAACTCATTCAATTCCCTACAAGGCAATCTTAGGAACTGACTGTATCCAACAAGCTGAATTTAAAGTGGGTAAAAATGGTATTTCTCTTATCAACGATGAACCAAATTTCCTTCTTAATGTTGTTAATGTAGTAGAAGATGTCAACTCCTTAGATCTTCAACATATAAAAAACAAAACAATCCGACAGAAGGTTGAACACTTAATTACAAACCAAACAAATTACAAACCAAACAAAACCGAAAGTACCGACTTACAAATGAAAATCATTTTGACGGATGAAACACCCATTGCACAGCGTCCACGAAGGTTGTCTATCGCTGAAAAACAAGAGGTAGACAAACAAATCGAACAATGGTTGAAGGACCAGATAATTTCTGAAAGTACATCCGAATTTAGTGCACCTATGGTTTTATGCAAAAAACCTGATGGATCAACGCGTATTTGCATTGATTACAGACTTTTGAATTCCAAAATAATCCGAGACAGACAGCCCTTACCGTTGATAGAAGACATCTTTGACAGCTTACAAAATGCTCAAATTTTTTCTACATTAGATCTCCGGAATGCTTTCCATCATGTTGACATACATCCAGATAGCCGCAAGTACACTAGTTTTGTAACTCACTCCAATCAATACGAGTTCAACAAGGTCCCATTTGGATTAAACAAAAGCCCTTTAATTTTCCAGCGATATATCCAAATTGTATTTCGTGAACTGTTAAAACAAGGAACTGTCATAATATACCTGGATGATATTGTTATTCCTGCTTCTGATGAAGAGGATGGTCTTCGTAAACTCAAACAAGTTTTCAATACCGCCTCAAAGTTTGGTCTTGAATTTAACTTCAAAAAGTGTAGTTTTCTCCAAAGAAAAATTGAATTCCTAGGTCATGTAATAGAAGATGGTACCATTCGACCCTCTGTAAACAAAACACGTGCAGTTCAAAATTTCCCTACCCCGAAAACTCAGAAACAAGTTCAAAGCTTTCTTGGTTTATCGGGATATTTCCGAAAATTTATTAAAGATTATTCACTAATTGCTAGACCCTTAAGTGACTTGTTAAAAAATTCTACTCCATTTCATTTTGGCCCAGAACAACGAAAAGCTTTTTTAATGTTGAAACAAGCTTTATCCTCCGATCCTGTATTACACCTATATCAACAAGGCTCACCTCTCCAACTGCATTGTGATGCAAGCAAACTAGGTTTTGGATCAATCCTACTACAAAAAGATTCTGATGAACACTTCCACCCCATTCAATACATGAGTATGAAAACATCACCTCAACAGGAAAAATACTCCAGTTATGAACTCGAAGTATTAGCAATTATAGAATCCCTTAAGAAGTTTCGACACTATTTAACGGGCACTAAATTCCAAATATTCACAGATTGTCAAGCGTTTCAGAAAACAATGACCAAGAAAGATTTAACCCCCAAAATTGCAAAATGGGCTTTATTCCTTCAAGGATTTGATTACGAACTATTACACAGATCAGGACAACAAATGCAACATGTAGATGCGTTAAGTCGCTACCCCGTTCTTGTGATCACACCTGACGAACTAACCCAAAAAATTAAAGAAACACAAGATAATGATGAGTTTATATCAGAAATTAAGAAAATGATAACAACAACCCCTTCAACTGAATTTTTCTTAAAAAATGGTATTTTGTTCAAAATGAACAAAGATGATGAACTCTTAGTTGTGCCACTAAGCATGCAAAAAGAAATAATTCAAAATGCACATTTAAAAGGACATTTCACCTCACGCAAAACTGAATCAATTGTTTCACAAGACTTTTACATCCCAAATCTTACACATCAAGTGCAAGAAGTAATTTCGAATTGCATCCCTTGCATTCTATCCTCACGCAAAACCGGTAAACCGGAAGGACTGCTCAATCCCATTCCGAAAGGCGACGAATCCTTAAGCTGTTACCACTGTGATTTTCTAGGTCCCTTACCATCAACAAATAAAAATTACAAATACATTTTTGCAGTTATTGATGCATTTACAAAGTTTTTATGGCTTTATCCAACTAAATCTACTTCTGCTCAAGATGCACTTCAAAAGCTAACTCTTCAACAAACAACTTTTGGCAACCCCTCAAGAATCATAACAGATAAAGGTAGTGCTTTTAAGTCAACCGACTTTAAGAATTATTGCAACGAACAATCAATCGAACATATACAAATTACAACAGGAGTGCCACGTGGTAATGGTCAAATAGAACGAATGTTCGGTACATTAATCCCGATTTTCACAAAATTATCACTTAACGAACCCGAAAAATGGTTCAAATTTGCCCCACATATCCAGCGTATAATGAACAGTACAGCTCCCAGAAGCACAAAATTCACACCCTTTGAACTTTTGATCGGAATAAAAATGAAACAAAAAGAAGACCTACACATGAAACAAATTTTGGACGAAGAACACTTATGCTCCACAATAACAGAAAAACAAATTCTCAGAAACGAAGCTAAAACAAACATCTTCAAAATGCAAGAAGAAAGCCGACGACAGTACAATAAACACAGAAAAAAGGCCCACATTTACAAAGTTGGTGACCGTGTCGCCATAAAACGTACTCAGTTTGGAACACTCCTTAAGTTACGACTCAAATTTTTCGGACCCTACGAAGTTACAGCAACACACCCTCATGATCGTTATGATGTTAAAAAAATTGGTCAACACGAAGGACCAAATGTAACTTCCACGTCAGCTGATAACATGAAACTGTGGTCAAGAACCTGATTTTGAACTTTAACTTTATTATCTTTGTCATTTTATTTGTATTATTTTTTATTTTTGTGTCTACTTTTGAAAATGAAAAACTTTTTCTGAAAATTGTCAGCAAATCTATTGTGAATCTGTCAACAAGCCAACGAACTGTCACGTGAACATGTTTGCAAACAATTAGCATTTCCTTTGTAAATATTGACTGATGTCCACTCCTGTAAACACCGTCTACGATGTCCCATGGCAACGATGTATAGCTAAATTAGCTATTAACCATGACCAATGGTTACGATATTATTACGATGAAAAGCACACACGATGAGCAGACCACGATGTTCTCTTTGCTGCACCAGTGCATTTATCAGTCCTTGAAAATTTCCCACAATGGAAGGTCGAAGCATCCCCAACATGCTCAATGTTGACAATCTACAAATGCTGACATTGACAGATATTTTTTTTCGAACTTTTCCTCTTTTGTTTTTGCTTCTCGTTTCAGGTTTCTTCACTGCCCAGCGTGTCAGGAGGACCTGGCATGTCAAGATGGACGAGTGTCGGAATGTCTAGGCGTCAACCTGCCCACGTTCCAAAAAGCGCAGGAAACATTTCCCAAAGACCAATCGGAGCACTTCCCGCCAGAAGGCGCGAACCCTGCAGATTGACTCTGAGCGATTTGATGTTAAGACGTGGCTTTGCACGGACGTGCCACCAGGATGTTAATCCCACTATGATTTGATGTTTAATCTGATATTTGTACATAATTGACCCCTGTAATTAACCCCCCTTTTCCCCTAGATTTTATTAAAACAATATTTAATAGTAATGATGCTCTCCTCAATTCACTTCTAACATATTAATCCACAACATGTATAATAACCAACATTAGATTCTAGGTTTGGTTTGCTCTATGGTCATATTTCCTGCTAAGTATACATAGCACAATGGAATATAAATAGTTGAAAAAGACAGTCTGTAATGCCCCTATAGATTATAGTTCATTTAATCTTGCAGTTTACTGTATTCTATTTCATATTATTTGTTACTATTATCTAATAAATTAAAATTAATAATGTGTAGAAAATAAACTGTATAGCAATTTACCTGCAAGAATGATGTAAAGCTCTTTAAGCTATCCTCCGAGACTTTAACCACGAACTTGCTTTCACTAAATAGAAAAATATGCAGTATAAAAATATGTAGTCTATGCACATGCAATAAAAAATAAAAAATTTGAATTAAAAAAATATTTTACAAATTTTCTAAAATATTCAATATTTCTAAATATAAAAGTAGTAGGATAGCACTCCATGGCATGAAAGGAATAATTAAGGCATAAAACCAACCATTTTATATATATCCAATCAAAAAGTTGCAGAAATTTGTAAGGCTCAGATATTATGCTATCTTGACAACAAACAAATATTTTTAACTCTTTCAGTAACTTCAAATAACAGCTAATACACCACATTCAGATGTAGAATACAGCAAAAAAATTTGACAGGCATATTTATGTAATATTTCTTTACACCAATGACATATTTTATAGATTTCTAATTTGAGAATAAGATAACACATTCCATTTTTAAGCCTTGTAATAATTTTGACATAATCAATAAGGGAAAAGATGGTTTAACTAAGTTTATGATTAATTTTAATCCACTTAGTACTTCTTAAATATATTTCTATGCTTTTTGAATCTGAAAACAATTAATACTTTTGATACTCATAATCTGTATTCTTATACAGGTGAAAACAAAAATAAAAAGCATACCAAAAGCGCTTAAAATATGAATGATTTCTGACATCTTGTAAGGTCTTGAACTCAAATAATGATTTAATTGCACTTCTGTAACCATCAGCTTTCAAAAATGGTTCTGCATAGACTGATAAAAACTTCTGAGCTGAAAGAAAAATAAATTGTAAATATAAATATGAAATTCTTATATTGATTAGTATACAATAACATGATTTATTACGCAAACATAGTTAATACTCATTATTGCAATTTTAAATGCCCGACTACTGACCTCTTAGCCTTCAGCACTACAAGGGGCAAACTGACACATACTAGTGAAGGAGCACCCAATGGGTGAGGAGCCACCTCTAATCCTAACAGGGCAATCACCAGCATCCATGTGCTTACAAACCGAGATTCAAACCCACGGCTTAATGGGTGGCAAATGTGCTATGACCACTATACCAGTTAGGTAGTAGTTAATACTTATAAAAGCAGTTTAAAACAAAGATAACAGTAGAAAGACAGAAGTCTTTGCCTCCTCATATGTATTTAATCACTTTGGCTTAGCTGTCATAGAAGCGGAGATAATGAACCATATACCTAGAAAGACTGGAAGGGGCCACAATCACATTTTGCAGTGATAGCACAAAATTTTTCTTGATTGATGGCTATAATTATGTAACGACACTGAAAGTAGTTTATTTTGTCTTCTTCCTCTACATCCTGTTTACAAGCATTAAAGGCCTTCCCTAGCTGTGAGCAAAGTTTGTAACACAATGAATGTGATTTAGCAGCAATTGGCAACACACTGTTGGCAGAACCACAATTCTTAGACTAAACAATTGCAATGCCAAATCAAATGCTTTGCTCAATGGCATATTGAATAGGAACATAAGATTAGTTACTCTTTTGGTTGAGAAAGATGGCTGGAAGACATGCTCACACATGAAGAGATTTTGTCAAAATTGCAAAGTTTAGATGAAATGGATTCGGGAAATAGTGAAACTAGTGGTTCTGAAAACGAAGAATATTTTCCGTCTAATAAAGGTAGAGAAAATAGTAGTTCTGATGAAGCTGAAACTAGTTCTCAGCCCCTTCCTAAAATGAAAAATCCACAAAGGCGAGGATGTGAGCACAGCAGAGTAACCAACATGCAATGAAAGTAAGTCTCCATGATAATTCTGAAACAAATCCACAGCCTTCTACATCTAGAACTAATCTGCAAGGACAAGGAGATGGAAGTACCAGCGATATATTCAACAGCCGTGGATGAAAATGTTGTCGTAAATCCTCTACTATTACACTTTGGTGCACTGCCAGTCAGATTCAAAGAAACTTCTGTAGACAGTACAATTTGGCAAGTAATGGAACCCTCTGTGACAGCAGGACATCATGGAAATGCAGGGACAGACCTTGTATACTAAAAGAAACACTTGCAAAGACAGTGTACTCAGTTCTTGGCATCTGATCTTTAGTAATACAATGATGCATCATATACAGCAATGCACAAAAGCTGAAGCTTATTGTTGTTTAGGTAAAAATACCTAGTCAATGTCTTTGGAGGAACTCAATGCTTCATTTTCAATGTTTGCGAGAGGTGTATAGAGCAAAGAACACCCCCTAAATACTTTATGAGTCAACTGTTTGAGGTCTATCCTTTTTCTGAGACTAGGCCAAGAGACTGTTTCAAGGAAATTATGAGATTCCTCCAATTTGATCTCAAATCAGAAAGATCAGTTCATCTCGAAACTGATCAATTTGCTCTTGCATCACCAATCTGGAATCCCTTTATGAATATACTTTAATGCAGCTTTATGAATATACTTAAAACAGTGCAGCTTGTTTCAAACCTGGAACGAATCTCGCAGTAAATGAGCAGTTGCAGAGCAACCAACAAAAGCAAGATGTCCTTTCATTCAACATATACCATGCTAAACGGACAAATTTGGCATTAAATTTTGGTTGCTTGTTTGATTGGACACCAAATATATCCTCAAAGGATTTCCTTACACTGGAGGTATCAGCCCGTAGATCAAGCTGTGCATGAAAATCTCGTCATGCATCTCACTGATGGTTATTTGAGAAAAGGGAGAAACAAATCCAGAGATAACTATTTTACATCCTTAAAATTATGTGAACAATTTAAATCAAAATGCACAAGCCTTGTAGGAACACAGAAAAAAAACAGTAGAGAAGTGTCATCAACAGCAAAGTTGTGAAAACAATCTCTTCATTCCACGATATTGTTTAGAAAAGGCTCAGATATAATGCTTACTGCTTATCACGGAAAAATGAACAAAAATGTTCTGTTATGAAGTTATCTTCACCCTACTGTTACCATCGATAATAATGAGAAGACACAAGAAACTGAACAGTATAATAACGTTGACATTGTAGACCAAATGGTACGCTTGTACACTACAAAATCGGGATCTCGTCGCCAACTATGCAAGTATTTTTTAATATTTTAGACATGTCTGCGGTAAATGCTTGGGTTTTGTATAAAGTGATGGGAAAGCAGAAACTTATCAGCAGAAATTTCATCCTGCAGCTTTGTGAAGAACTTCGTACTCCATATGTGGCATCTAAAATTAATGCAGCAAATATTCAGTTTTTTTCACAGGTAGTTATAAACGACATCACCAATAAAAGATTGAAATGCAGGGTGCAGAGATTTTGCATGGGAAAGCACACAAAAAAATAGCTGTGGGAAATACTCATTGAGAAGTAAAATGTGCTGATTGCTTCAAAGAATAAACAAAATAAAATTATATAAAAAGCAGGTCAATCTGATAAATTTTCAATTTGAATACTAGTATATATATTCTATTACTTATTATCTATCATTTGAAAATCTAAAATAAGCTGTATAATATAATCTAACCCTCAATAAGAGCCAGGGGCCAAATTGGCCCCTTCCATCTTTCTAGGTATAAGGCTAGTTTCCATCTTTCTAGTGTTAAGATATTGTACAACAATCAATTTCTTCCCACCTTCCCTTTCTTTTTTTTTTTGTGAAACATTTTTCACCTTCCCTATTTTTATGTCTATAACTTTGTAAATACAGGTATACTCTTAACATAATTACTGAGTTTCATTCCTATGACTAGGTCATTAAGTGAATTGGTTGATGAGCAAGGGGTTTAATCATTTTTATTTATTCTGAATAAAGAATGGTCTAAAGGAACTAGTATTGACAACAAGTTCTAGTCATTTGACCATGGTTTAAAATTATGAGGTGCTGCCCTCTGATCATTTTGGGGCAACTGAGTAATCATAATAGAAAATGACAGGTGCAGGGTAAGTAGAGCATATCAATCACCAACAGAACATGTAATGAGAAAATCCTATTTATCGAGTTCTACGACTACATTTGCAGGTGTTGACGGATGAACCTGCTATGAGCAAAATCCTCCATTTGATTACATTTTATATGGGATCCAGTGTTGACACTGGCTCCAGTGCATGTGGCTCAGACGAAGAAAGCGGATTCCCCGCGTTGGAAAGCTGGTTGTAAGTCCGAGTAGTCGCAAAACGTATAAGTGAGGAGTGCCTGTACTTTTCTTATATTATGTATTTAATAAAACACAATAGAAACTATTATGCAAAAAGGTTAAACGAATCTTGTTGCACTCAAAATGAATATTTGTTATCCTAAAATATTAACTGTTTTTCATAAATAACATTTTTAAATACATTCAAACAAATCTAATTAAATAAAATAAATCAAAATACATATTTAATATTACCAGCTGGGGCAATGTAAAAACTATTGAATACCTGTCATTGATTATCCATTATAAGTTCAGTGGATTTTTACACTCTGAGCTTTCCAAGCATTAATACACTCTCCGTGTGTTCAGTTTAATAAGCAATAACTTAGAAATGGCATTGAATCTCACTGTAACATTTCATTCAGAATGCAAATGTATTGCTAATATCTTTCTTGACATTGATTTTAATTTTGTTTTCACGAAAAATGTGTCTATGGGAAAGTTGAATTTCAAAATATTGTTTTGGGAATATTTGCATGTCTTTTGCTTAATAATTTTGTAACCCTACGAGGCATACCTTAGTTTAGAAAACACTGAATAAGACTAAGGAATTTTATATGTATTTATGAAAGAAATATTTTATCTAAATGAGGTTTCGCCATATTGTCAGGTTTGTATCATTTTGGAAGAGATTATAGAATGACATTTTAGCAGAATCCTCATAACAAAAAGTTATGAGGATTGTAATGAACGTGAATTTTGTTTGCCCTGATAAATGATTACATTCTGTATTAAATTTTAATTACATTAATTAACTTTAACAAATGAAGGGTTAAAATTGCATATCAGAAATTATCATATTATATATTGCTGTACTTTTTCTTTTATCAAAGAGCATACTTAAAAGAAATACTCAAATTTTGTTATTTTAAAAATAAAATATATTTCTGTTCCATAGTGAATTTGCTATGTGGTCTATTTTGAAGCATAAATTTTTGAGAGCATAAATTTTGGTTATCTTTCATCTTAGCAAAAAAATACTCAATGCATTGCATAATGAATTTAAATTTAACACTTAAGTATTTCCACATAATTTACAATTTTTGGTTAAATATGAACTTATACTGTAAGTTCGTTTGTAAGCTCTAGTTTCATATAAAAAATTGAGAGCAAAAGTTTTATTTGCTTCTCCATTTGGTTTTACTTTTCCCCTTCTATTGTAAAGCTGTCTGAAATAGTGGAAAATAATGCAATTGTTAGACAGCAACTAGGACATGATGTAGAAGATAAAATTGTAGAAGATAACTAATTTTCCCCAACAGCAATATAATAGTATTTTCTAACAAAATGCCTTAAGCTTGTAGATGTTGCTGCATGTTGAATAACACTGACATATTAACAGAAATAAAATTTATTTAACTTTAATAGGAACACATCAGAACAGGGGAAAACGTTCTCGTCACTCTGGGGTTACGCTCCTTCTACCCTTCTTACCGCGAGAGCGAGAGATTTGAATTTCCATACGTCAGCGAAACGTCACGGTTCGCCTCCGTCTCATCGGATGACGGAGAGAGCGACCGCAGCGCCATTCGCTCCCGTGGCATCACGCTGAACTAGAAGAGGAAACAGTGGTTGGATTGGTTCACTACAAACTTTAAGATGTTTAATAATAGTAGGTTGATAATACAAGTGCAAGAAGTATAACCATTCAACATATATGCTTTTTATGTTGAATGCACAAATGAAATATGTCAAAGTATATATATGAATATGTGTTTTTCTTTCACAAAAGTAAATGTGTGAGCATACACTAATCACACAGGATAAAGTAACACAAACAGAAAGTTTATAAGAAACATACTTACCATCTGATACCTTGTCTTCAGAGAGCAAGTATATGTACACATATACATAAAAGGGATATAAGAAACCAGTTAGGTGACTTTTGGTTGGTTGTGGTAGGTTTTGAATAAACTTGATCAATCTATAGGGATACAATGACAAAGAAAACATTTTAGAAATTGATTCATGAAACAATCAGTTATGAAACAATCAATCAGTCACATTATTTGCGAAAATTAGGAGTTTCTGTAGTACGGCTCTAACAAGAAGGTAGTCGACCTTGGATCAGTCAATTTTTGAAAAGGTGCGAAACTTTATTAGAAGGCTGCCATATACGAAAACATGAATAGCTATCACAATGGAGGTTTCTCTTCTGACACGTTATGACTGCTTTTGATTTCAGCATCTAATGATAAAGTTAGAACCAGAATCAGTGCTAAAGATGCCAATTGAGGAAGCAGTTTGCTTAAGTTACTATGAGTCCCTTAGCGTTCATTCGATACCCCTAATTTAACTACTCCTTTTTCAAACCCATGTGACTCGACAGCCCTTGACTACCTTGAGATGAACAATACAAGGAAATTCTTTAATATTTTTATGCATATAAAAATACAGTAACCCCTCGTACTTGAATGTCCTTTAAGTGTTGAGAAGGAATTCTGCTTTTAAAATAATTCTGCCCTATTTAGTAATATTTTAAAAGATTTTACCTTTGATTTAATTTAACTTGTAATTTTATATCATTTCAAATAAAACCAACATAATTTAATGCATAATTTGTACCTTTTTATTTCTAAAAGGTTTTTTCTGCCTCAGTATATTGTACTTTTAAGGAATATGAAAAAGGTGCTGCATTAAGCTAAGCATACACTAGTCAGCATAACATGGATCGGATTTTAGAATTATTTACATTGTTTTACACGATATCCGCATTTTAAGTATCGGAAGTCGCAAACCCGACAAAGTTTCCTAAGAAAGAATAAAATCCGTTCTGTCCATACAATGCGGATGACTCATCTGAAATTTCCTAGTAGTTTAGCATCAGATGTTGATGTGGCCATCAGTTTCTAAGTGAATCCTCAAATGCAAACATGGACCACACAAAACTAATTGCTATTTTGCAAAAATACGAAGAGTTGAACAACCTACGACACGCACATTATTCAAACCAACAGCAGAGGGACAACATTTGGGAAGAGATCGGGAGTAGAATGAAACATTCTGAAACTAAAATTAATACCTGATTTATTCACATAAAAATTATATTTTTGTTTATGATCAAGTCTTTCTTGAGTCTATTGACTTCTTGAATGACGTGTTCCCTCTATTTAAATGTGGTCTCATGATGTCTAGAAGTGACATAAATTTTGCATGAGTCATGAAAGTACTGAAAAAACTTGACATTGTTGTCAATTAAATCGGGGAATAATGTATGATCTTCATATTCTGACCTCTTCTTATTTATACTGTGTGGCCACAAGTTGGTTTTGTTCCTCTTCTGCTATCAACTGACAACTATTTCCTCACTGCTCACAACAGCGTTTGTGCCCAATAAAGTTTTAATCACAACTGACGTTCACATGAGAAAGTTACACAAATGAACTGAAACGCCTCCTGAAGGTGGCCACTTTTGGAAATGCAGATACTCCGAATGCAGTACACTAAATTAATCCGATCTATGCGATGAGCGCCATCTGTGTGATGCAGAATAGTGCGCACTTACCTTTATCTGGAAATCAAGTAGAGAAGCCTCAGTATTTTAGGCTTCTTTCTTATCCCCAAGAAGTGAGATATACTGAAGGATTACAGTATGTAAAGGGCCTTTTAATATTTACAGACAAACCTGCTTGCTGATTTTATGTTACAATACAGATCAAACTGCATGTTAAATCATAATCAATTAATTTAATCCTAAAAATTTAGAATATAGTAGCTATGCTCACCTCCCATATTCCTGGTCAGCTGAAACGTAGTCAACCGAAAGAGTCAAAGTTGTGATAGAGGTAGAAGATTCTTGATCTGATGCCATGTTTCATATTTATATTGATGGCTTCTGTTAATAAATATCAGATTTATTTATAGATCCTAACAAAAGGAGAAAATTATATGGTAATACATGTAGTTAAAACATACAACTGAAATCATACTTTGGGCACGGTATTAATGAAACCCAAACAAAGTAGAACTATGAACTTAAATTCAGTAGGCATAGAAAAACATTTATTTATTCGATGCAACAGAAAAGTGATGTTTCACTAAAGTAAAGGAGATAAATGTAGTGTGAAGAGGATGGTTGGTAGATTTGGATTTTATGGCGCAAGGTCCAAAAATGGAAAAGCTGCACCAAACACAAGATGCAAACCACTAAAATTAAATAGTTAAAATAGTCTGATTAACAATGAAAAGTATTTTTTAAATTATACATTTTATTGTATAGATATGTAGTTTTGATTACATAAAATGTGCACAATAAAATATATAATGTGTATTGGCTACCATTCGTAAAAACAAATTATGAAGGCTAATATAAATTTAGAAACTTGTGATAAGGTGGGGTATCCCATCTTACACGATTATTAAAATCCTAATGAAATGTAATTAAAAAATGATGAATTATAACAATGGTAAAATGCCAGTGTTCGAAGAAAGCAAAGAGTGACACATGTGGAGGTGACCCAATAAGTTTGATAAAATTGATGAAATAATAAAAGTGTTGATAAAAATGTCTAAGACTTGTACATGAAGTTAAAATGTGATTTATGGAGAGGTTCTTGGCAATGCTAGCACGATGGAGTGGTTTCACCGACCAATAAAAATCCATTAGTGTGAGGAAACAATCTTGTGAACACTAGTTGTATTGGTAATGCAAGCAAAGGTAAAACATTTTGTGTACTAGACTTAGAACACAAAATCAGTACTAAAATCAAGCTGATATACAGGGTGATTCGGACCACATGGAACAAACTTCAAGGCTTGAACATGGAACTTCTTCCTGAACATTGAATAAAATCAACTCAAAAGTGAAAATATATGGCAAAGTAATATTTCAAATAGACTGCTTTGTTTTCCCATAAAAAATCTAAACCCTGATAAATATTATATATTTTTGTGTTTTTTCATAAATTTTTCTCATTTTAAAACTAAATACAAAATACAAGAAATGTTCTCATTTTTGCACTTTCTAGAAATTAATTTTAGGAAGTTAAAGTAATGAATTTTTAACTATGAAATGATTTTAAGCCTTGGCTATATGGGATTTTACAAGTAAATGTTTTTTTCTGTTTTGAAAAATGTACTGTTGATCAAAGTCCAGTGAAATAGCATTATTTTAGATGAATTCAAACTGAGAGCTTCAATCATTACAGTACTTTAGTTTGTCGCTTTATGGTCATCTTTTGCTACACAAGGGCAAATTAGATTGGGATATACGCCTTTAAGGGGACCAGTGCACAAAAATCTTTCAAAATTTCGATTATTTTTTTATGAATTTAAATAAATGTTTATACAATTCTGCTTAAAATGATACATTATTTATGGAAATACGTTGAGTAGAAGTATTTTAAATAATTTTTTGAAAAATACTTGTACGTCAGTTTTTGTCATTTAAAGAGCTTCCATCTTTGTTTACATATCTTGAACAAACGCCCAAAACGAGAAGCCCATTAGAAAACCTTATTTACCAAGCCATACTATTTAATTTATCTATTTTATATCTATTTTGCTATCTATCTGATCCTCAACTTTTGGAACACTGTCTTCATAGCAAGACACAAAATTGTAACGAGAGTTTTACGCTGTTTGGTCAAGAGTGCCAAAAAATATTTTTGTTGGAATTACATGCCCTAAAATTTTAATGAAGGGAACATCAGTCGGTGTAAAGTTTTAGAAAAACTGGGTATTGAACCTGGAGTGAACATGCGTCGTGCAATGAAGCAAGGTGACAATGAACGACTTATGTATGCCGAAAGAAGCTTTCGTACCTTAAGTACAATTGCAAAAAGATGCAAAAGTGCTCATAAGAGTTCTATAAATAATATATGTCATGATCCAGATTATGGAGCTGTAAAATTTTGAGGTAGGGTCAATTTTATGCTTTAAACTTCAATATCTCAAAATGTGTATTTTTTCCATAAAAGGAACATTTTTTCAAAGTCTATTCAAGCAAATGTAAAAAAAATTGGTTTACAAGTGTATCATACCCTATAACATATTTTAACACAGGCATTTTTTCCTATCTGCTCAGAAAAGTTCATTTTGAGTGTTAAAAAGGATGAAAATTGGTCATTTTTCAAAAAAAAATTGGAGTCAAAGAAAAAAAATTCTCAAAACTTCAAATTTCAAGTTTTTTAAAAATCCCTGTGTTAAAGTGTCTTCATAACCTGTATAAAAAAATTCGTTAATACACATAAAAGATTCTGAGAAAATGTTCCTTAAAATATGACCATTTTAACATTACGGAGATAGGACTGCACTGGTTCCCTTAAGTGGATACCGTATCATTACAAACATCTATGCCTAGAGCCTATTGAACCCTATGTCAGCTCATTGATCACATCACTGTGTTGATTTTAACAAAAATATGGTAAGCCCATTAAAAAGTACACTGGATTCAAATAAAAATATGGTAATCTTATATAAATTATATGGAACAGCTAAAACCTTTTATATATTGTATTGAGTTTTTGTGTACTTTACATGGCGTGAAAGAAAAGGTCAAATTCGTGTTTTTAGCAAGTCGTAAATATTACGAATAAGCTTTGAAATTTCATCAAGGTGAGTCGAAATTTCTAGGAATTTAAGAACATAATTTTGGTTTTTGTTTCAGGACACGTTAAATCAAAACATTCTATTTGGTTGAAGAATGTTTAACTTTGTAAACTATTATATTTTTCTTAGTCATGCATTCTAAAAACTTTTCAAGCTTTACTGATTTCTTTACTTACAATTTTACTAGTAATTAAAAGGAATATAATACCGATCGATATCGAGAATTTGTTAACCAAGTTCAATTCGAAGTTGTGAATCAAATTCCCGGTCTTGCACATTGACTTGCATAGTAATCAATTTTTACATAAATTATTTGATTTGTGAAAACAAAATTGAGAATGAGTATTTCAATTGCAGTACGATTTCCAGGAATAAAAGTGGAACTTCCGATGTCAAATGATCAACTGTTTCACAAACTAAAAACAAATTAAATTGACAAAAGTGAAAACGGAACAGAAATTTTGCAAATTTGTCAATCCATATTTTATACTCTAGATTAGGGGTGGGGAAAGAAGAACATGTTCCTTTACACCTGTTCTTCAAAAAGAACGGGAAAAGTCTGCTCCCACTTTTCACAAAACCCTGTTCTCCGTTCTTTTTGTGAAAAGAAACATTCGAAATTTTTTTTACTTCGATTTTAATTCTAATTCGATTTCTAAGTTCGCTAAAAATTTTCACAAAATCAAGTCCGAAACACAGCTGTTCATTCTACGGGTTCTTGACTCACTATTTCCTGCTGATTCATTAACCCATTCTCTGTCCATAAATCATTATTAGCCCGTTGTGTTGCTCCAGTGTGACGTTAATTGTAAATACCAATACCATAAAGCATTATAACCACACAAGCGGATGGACACAGCAAGAATCCTAATGTCAAAACAAACGAATTTTCGAAGGCTCGCACATGCGCATTGGTTTCGTTAGTGGTAGGGAAAAGTTTAAGTGGGTTTGAAAAAATTCCTAAAATAATGGCGGTTGTTTATATTCATGTTATTTCATTTAGCATGGTCTTAATCGAGACCAAGGATTATATGAATTTCTGACGGTGGAAAAATGAAAGTTCACTTGCCCAAAAGAGTACTTGTTCAAAAGATTGGATATAAGTTGAAGGTAAACGCAATCTATTTTAATAATGAAATTTTATTTTCGATTTCGTAAATATGAAAACTGCATAAAATTATGGAAAAATTAATCGTTGCGCAGTTCATGTGAGAAATATTGATCAGTTTCCACTTTGATTTTTGATTGTCAATGTTTTTCTAAAGCGCATTAAATAATGTTTACGAAGGAGAGTTTTCGATGGATTTTGAAAATGAGGTTGTTTTGAGCAAGAGGTTGGTTGAGAGCAAGAATCCTAATGTTAAACTTATGCATGCCGAGATTTTCCCATTTTCACGAATATCCCTCCTTCAAGTATTTTTTCCCCATTCAAAATCACAACTATTGCGCGTGCGTTAGCCTTCAAAATTTCGTTTTAACATTAGGATTCTTGCTGTGTCCATCCGCTTGTATGCCTGCTATTAACATTGCTTAATAACAGAATATCACGAAATAGCAATAATGGTTAAAAGTGTTATAAAATAACTGTTTTGCTCATTTCTACAAATAAGCTGGTACACCGCCAATTGTGGCGACGTATACAGGAGCAACTCCTCGTCATGTGATTTTGACGGCCCAATCACGGTCTGAAATTTTGTATGTTGTGGTGGTGGCCTTTATGCCGATATGGATTAGCAACAAAACACGCTTGTAGTTTCGGTCGTTGGATTCTGACGGCCCAGTCGCAAGGTTCGAAAATTTGTATGTTGTGGTTGTTATAATGTATTACAAATACAAATGCAACATTTGGCAATTTTTATTTATTTATTTATTCCAACTTCAGTTCAGTACAGAGATAAGGCATCATTAAAAAAAGTGCGAACCCGAATATAATCCGTCACGTGACCTCTATTTCACCAGTTTGAGAGGGGGGGGGATATTCAATTAACGTCACACTGGAGCAACACAACGGGCTATTGGTGACGGTCCGGGATCAATCCCAAGGGGAAAGATCCGAGGACAACACCACGTAATTTTGAACCACGGTCAGATGACGAGGCAACACCTGAGCTGGCACCCCACTCTCCAAACTTCCACACCACGCCAACGTGAGGACATTTGAGGCCACGACAGATTTAACGTGCACCAGCCCCCTTTGTACACGACGGTGTTTTGGCTGGATTCGAACTCGCAACCCTTCGGTTGCAAGTCCGTTACTCTTCCAACCGGGCCACCGCGGCCCTCACCAGTTTGAATAACAGGAAGTAAAATCCTTGTTTTCCGATAGTTTGCGGGCCGCGGTGGCCCGGTTGGAAGAGTAACGAACTAGCAACTGAAGGGTTGCGAGTTCGAATCCAGCCAAAACACCGTCGTGTACAAAGGGGGCTGGTGCACGTTAAATCTGTCGTGGCCTCAAATGTCCTCACGTTGGCGTGGTGTGGAAGTTTGGAGAGTGGGGTGCCAGCTCAGGTGTTGCCTCGTCATCTGACCGTGGTTCAAAATTACGTGGTGTTGTCCTCGGATCTTTCCCTTTGGGATTGATCCCGGACCGTCACCAATAGCCCATTGTGTTGCTCCAGTGTGACGTTAATTGAAATACCCCCCCCCCCCGATAGTTTGCTTGTATACTGAAAACCATTCTTTAAAATTCATATATGAATTTAAGTTTTAATGGAATACAATACCGTCTAAAAAAATGCTCTTCAACAATGACGAGGCACAGTAAATAGGTATCGCGGAAATGTCGCTAGTCAAGAAATATAATTTTTTCTTTGAAACTTAGACTTGTCATATTTTATATTAAAAATCTGATAGGTAGGTTGATTTTTTAATTGACGTCCCACTGGAGCAACACAAAGGGCTATTGGTGACGGTCCGGGATCAATCCCAAAGGGAAAGATTCGAGGACACCACGTAATTTTGAACCACGGTCAGATGAAGAGGCAACACCTGAGCTTGCTACCCACTCTCCAAACTCCCACACCACGCCAACGTGAGGACATTTGAGGTCACGACACATTTAACGTACACCAGCCTCCTTTGTACACGACGGTTTTTGGTTGGATTCGAACTCGCAACACTCCGGTTGGTAATCCGTTACTCTTCCAACCGGGTTACCGCGGCCAATTTAAAAATGTTTGCACTTTTGTTCAGTGGAGTGCAGTAACTCTGGAAATGGTTTAGAATTCTTTGAATGGTAAAGTGTAATTTACCCTTGTGTAACAAAAGGTGATCATAAAATGACAAACCAAATACCTGCAATGCTTTTTCTCAGTTTTCCTTGTATAGTTTTGGATTAGCAAGAGAAGGTTTGCAAGTTCGACACTTGATCCAATCCATTCCTCGATCCAAGAACATTGGGGTTGATGCACGTTAAATCTGTCGTGGCCTTAAATGTCCTCACGTTGACGTAGTCCGAAAGTTTGGAGATTGGGGTGCCAGCTCAGGTGTCAGGACCGCGTCATTTGATCGTGGTTCAAAAGTATGAGGTGTTGTCCTCAGATCGTTCCATTCATAATTAATCCCGGACCGACGCAGATAACCCGGTTGAAGTAAACTGGGCTATCTGCGTTTGTACCGGTGAGAAGTAAACTGAACTACATACCTACTGTTGTGCCGGTGAGAAGTAAATTGTACTACAAACCTACTTTTGCTATCATCACTTCAATGTATCACAAAATTTCTATCGTCTCAATTATTTTTAAGTACGGATGGGGAAATTGAAATAATCTCGCACTGGAGCAACACAATGGGCTATTGACGGTCCGGGATCAATCCCAAAGGGAAAGGTACGAGGACAACACTATAATTTTTGTGCAGCTATTTCAATTTAGGAACACTAGTTCATTCAAATTAACCATTGGCGCAACTTGTTCGATTTTGGGTTTTATAGCGCAAGAGCCATATTCGGCCATGCTACGCCAGACATCAAATAATACACACAATGAAAGTTTCACTGGCACAGAAGAAATACACCCAGGGGAAATGTACCTTACAGGAATCGGAATCTGCGCCGCCTACAACTCGAAAGTTGATAGCACAGTGGGCATACCCACTGAGCCACCACGGTCCCTGTTCGATTTTGGACCTTGCATCATAAAATCCAATGCAATCATAATTAACATCAACACCCATTCTTGTTCTTATGGCCTACTCTAGTAATTCGGATGGATGGGAAGAACTACTGACAAAAATTAATTTTTCAGAGTTTCTGTAGGATTAGTGCGAGTGTTAACAAAAAGCGCATTCGAAATTACAAGATTTCTTTTCATGGGAAGCAATGACCGATACATCTAACCGAACGTGGCCTTAGTATTTCTTTTGAGACAAAACAATAAGGGACCGGACAACGATTTTGAAACTGGGACGTTTGATTATACTAATAAATTTTAACTTTTTGTATAGAATATAAAATTTTGAAGATATGTTAATTTCTTACTCTTGAGGCCTCCACGGCTCACGGTGATATTCCAAATAGCCTTTGGGCGATCCTATTAGATTCCCTGCAAAAATCGAACCCTCTTAAGGGCCAGATAAAAATATTTTCAGTTAAGACGTAATTTTGTTTATCACTGTTTTGAGATGATGTTTGGTATACATTTTTAATTCTTTGAGGTATGCCGAAATTGTTTTCGAATAAGAGGTCAAGTCACGATAGAGGAACTTAATTTTACCCCACCACCCTCTACATTTAGCTTTCAAAAATAAAATTTTATAGGAAATTTTCAAAGCAATTAGTATACAGGGTGTCCCAAAAATATTGTTACGCAATTTATCTTTTTACCATTTGGATATAGGTATGCAATGTAAATTGCAAAAGTACACCAAATAAGGTAAGTGATTAAGATGTGAATAAAATTATTATAACAATTTAAGCGGATTCAGTTTTTAATTTATATACGGCCCCTCTAGATAAAAATCGGATATAGCAAAAATATTCCTTACCTGTATCCCTATCGTTAGCAAAAAACTACATTTCTATAGGTTGAATAGTAACGGATATACAAGAGGTTCCATTTTAAGGGGGCCGTACCTACATTTAGAACGGAAACTGACCCATGGCCAAAAATGAAGAGCTGTTCTGCATTGCTGCAGATGGAAAACATTTTGAACATACGTTATAAATTTCCTTTTTTTTATTTAAACCCTTTTTTCTACTTTTTTTTTGTTAATGATTACATTGCCTACAATTATTCATTGCGATTTTCATCTGCAGTTGCAATACTACATTACTTTGCACAATGTTGCACTTTCTGACCGAAAAAAAATGCTTTATAGCATTGTGTATACGGTCCCTAATCTGACTGCTTGAACAGCTGTGCACAAGCGGTATAAGTCGACTTTTTTGCGTCATTATGCCTCCGTTACTGTTCAACCTACAGAAATGCAGTTTTCTGCTAACAGTAGGAATGCAGGTAAAGAACATTTTTGCTATCTCGGATTTTTATCTAGAGGGGTGGTATACAAATTAAAAACTGAATCCTCTTAAATTGTTATCACGTGATAATTTTATTCACATATCTTAATTACTTACCTTATTTGGTGTACTTTTGCAATTTACATTGCCTACCTATCTCCAAATGGTAAAAAGATAAATTGCGTAACAACCTTTTTGGGACATATTCATGGTAAGTATAATGAACAAAGCGAAAAGTGGTAAAATCGCATATTTTTACAAGAGCCATAGGTATGAATTGAGTAAAAAGAATAGGATGTTAAATATTTTAAAACTCACTGTATTCCTGAAGAGATTTGTTAACTTGTCAAGCATGGAATGAAATTGATTGTAAGTGAAGTTTTTCATACAAAGGAATATTTCCAGCAAAAGTGAGAACTCAATTTAAAGATTTCAAATATTTAATGTGAAGATTTAAGACATAAAGGGGAGATTTTAGTTACATTTTGTTTGCTACAATCAATTTAAAAATGTTCTTAAAATATTAGCATACAAGAATTTTAAATGAAACTATGCATACACTGTTGAATCTCCTTTTAGAGTATATTTAGAATCATCTTTAGAAATTCATGATTTAATGAAAAATTCAGCTGATGGATAGAAATATACAGTGGCGGCTCGTCAAGTGGAGGCCCCAAGCGGTAAAAATTTTGGGGCCCTCAAACTCAAGTTAGAAATAGAAGTTGCAAGAAACCTCTCATAAACTTATTAACAAAAAAGAAAAGTAATGAAAAATTTCATTCCGTTACACATTAAATAAATTTATTTAAAAAATATTTTTACATGAATTTCCGTCTTGCTTTATTTCTTGCAAAATCAGCAATTATTTTGGCAGTGTCAATGCAGTTTAAAATTTCCTGCTCTATATACAAAATGGCCAAGTTATTTAATCTTTCTTCTCTCATTGTATTCCTTAAATAATTTTTTATTCTCTTTAAAACAGAAAATGATCTTTCTCCGGATGCATTAGATAAGGGAATTGTTCGAAAAATCTTCAATATTTCAATATTCGGAAATGTGCAAGACATTTCTTTGGCGGCTCGATTGATGTGATATCGATCGACACCACTATCACACAAGAAATCTAAGATGTCTGGAGTGGTTTTTATGGTGTCCTCGTTTTCTTTTAGAAATATTAAGAAATGGTCCAATTCATCTTCCAAAGTACAAACATCAATGTCATTTTTGTACATATCCTTCAACTTTTTAACGTCTTATTTCTTTCTTCTGTTGACAATTTTCAATAAAAAAACATACGTAAAGGCTCTAGAACTTCATACTTCTGAGCTCTTTGAGATAGTTGTGCCTTAGTGTTATCACATATGACATAAAATGAATTGACTAAAATCTTCTCTAATTGTGAATTCGTGTCCGACTTGTTTTCATCAACAAACACGTTTCTCTTTTCGTCTTCTGCGAGTTTGTTCATCTTCCACACTAAATGATAGCCCTGATAAATCAGTTGCCTCTTTTTCATATTCTTCTCGGAAATTACTGATAAAATTTTTTCTAATGACTTCAGTAGGATAGATTCTTTGAATAGTTCGCTCTCTACTGATTGCAGTGATTTACTAGCAGCATTTATTCTTTACAAGAAAGTATTCCAAATCACTGTCATTAGGGGGGTTTCATATTTGTCCATTTTCTTCAGAAGTGAAAGTCGCCTCCACTATCGTAACTTGTTTTTCTTCTTCTGAATTATAAATAAATTTCATTTAAAGCCTCTTTTATATGGGCGATGGTCAGCTAATACAGTGTCTGCTCTTGCTGACCATCTTGTATCAGAAACTCTTTTCAGTGAGACGGATTGTTTATCTTTACACATTTCTAGTTTACTCGTTAAAATTTTCCAGCGATGAGTTAACACAGAGAAAAATGTGAATAATTTCTGCACAAACATAAAATATTGAACTGCAGCACTACAACTTTCTGCAGCGAAATTTCCAATTAAATTTAAAGAATGGTTAGCACACGGAATAAAAACCGCACTTGGACTATGTTCTTTAATGCGTGCTTGCAAACCTGAGTACTTTCCTGACATATTTGAAGCATTATCAAACGATTCTCCTAATTTTGTTAGTTTCCAAAACTTCTTGTTCCAAGTATGAATAATCGTGTTTATGTATGGGAATGAATCCCACAAATCTTTCCTTTATATTACCAGAAGATGAAACATATCACAAAAGTAAGTTGGTCGACATGAGAAATATCGGGAGTGTAGTCAACAATTATACTATAAGTCGCAGATTTGATTTCTTCCAATTATTTCAGCTCTTACTTGATTGCCAATAAGGCCTACAAATTCGTCATAAATATTGTGAGATAAATAGTTCACATTTCCTCGTCCTTGGTTGGCATATTTTTGTAGATGTAATTTCAAGAACTCATAGTATTCGCTTATGTATTCCAAGCAGGTTAAATAATTTCCATTCCTATTGGAATCTTTGCCTTCAATTGTGACCCCTAAATCCTAATCGACTCAATAATTTTATTGTTGACACAATTCAATTTCAACACTTCTCTCCAGTAACATTCTTTTCCTGTAATAGTTGAGTATCAATTCTATTGAATTTGGTTGATCTTTTGTACAGAGTACACATGGCTGACATGTGTTCTTTTGAAACTTCGTGGTCCGATAAAATAACAGTAATTGATCTCCAATTTTGCAAACCAGTTATTAATTTAGAATTTGATTTTGAAGAGTTTGCAAGGGTAGCAGTAAACACTTTTGCTTGTTTCTGAAAATATCAGCCAAGTTCACTTTTCCATAATTCCATTTGATTTTTTTCTGTAAAAATGATCATACGAAAGTCCTCTGTAATAAATTTCATCTCTGTCTTTATACACTGATTTCAAATTCTCTGTATACCCGATATTTTTTGGTTTGTGTTTAAGAATATGGTCAATAATAGCATCAGAAAAAATTGTTGGCTATAAAGCTATATCATTTATTACTTCGATGTCTATATTCAAGAGTTTGTCTGGACTATCTCTATCTTCTGCGTCTTCACACTTTCACACCTTTTATCAGTAGCATTTTCAACCTCTTGATGCTCAACTTGTTCTTTTTTCTCTTCTTCACTTATAGGCCTGTGTGGTTCAGAAGTTTCGAACGCAGACAATTTATCTGAAGTAGATGTTGATGGGGCAATTGTCTCTGAATTTACTGTTAAAAACTTATGCAATGCATTTCTTTGATTCTCAACAGGTTTGATTTCCAGGTTTAAAAAAAAATTTTTTCGCTTTTCTGCCCCACTTTGATGTCTCTTTATTTTTTACTGTGAAGAAAAAAGTTGTTTTAATTTTTTTGTAAATAAATTGAATTTTTTGTAAAAAAACTGAATGCTGCGAAATTTGAGGCCCTATGGTATCCCGGGGCCACATGCGGCCACTTACCGTTAAACCTGCCAGTTAAAACATTGCATTAAAAATACCTTCCTCTTCTCAGGTATCATGGAGATTTAAGATCCTTTGATAAATGTTTTTACAGCTATCATGATTAAATAAAGTATGGACTGCTTGTATCATAATTTTTCAAAAAATGTGAGAGTAAAAGGAAATTAAATATTTAGGACAAAAATGATGCACGAAAGTTCTTTTGTAAAGTCAAAAAGAATTATTTTATTTAAATGCAAAAATCTATCAACAGCATTTGTAAAGATATTTAAAGTTTATACAGCTATTATTTTCTAAAATCTTGCAATGCATATTTCACTCACAATGAAGATATATCTTTGAAAGTCATCAACATGTATAAATTTAAAAGTATAACTCTAGTCAACTACATCTTACACATAAATCATACTTTGCAGTATTAACTCATGTTTTCATTGTATAAAATATAACACAAAATTGTAGAAATCAAATTATAAAATCATGGTCAAGGTCTTATGATGCTAGCATAACATGATAAACAGCAGAAAAGTAAAAAATGTGAAAGCAAATATTTAGCAAGTACAGATACAAATAGAAGTTATTGTAAAAGTAGATAATTATACAAATAAAGTTATGCATTGGGACTAAATATCTATTTAGTCACACTTTGTGACGCCTATTAATATATAATAAAACCCAAATGCAACATACAATGACAATAAAAATGACATAACAGTTAAAATGAGACTCAAAAATCAACTTATTAAAATTTAAACACATTAAAATCAAATGTCATATAAAAATATTTATACATACAAAAAATAAAAATATGGCCATCTGTTTTGACTAATGTGATAAAATTTAAGTCACATATAAAAGTAAAAAACAAAATAAGCTCATAAAAATTCATCATTTGCAATAAAGCAGTTTTCAATGTAGTATAAGCAGTGGTTCCCAACATTTACCTAGATGTTCTCGTTTCTCTACCTATATTTTATGTATACTCCAATACAATATCCTAGAGCAAACTGAGTTTTAAATGCAAAGGAAAAGTATAGTAGTCATTCTTAGAGTATCATTAAAGGAGGTTAAAAACTAAAAAAAAGTTGCATCACAAAAAGTTATATTGGAATACCATAAGTTTATTGATCAAAATGTTTATTAAGTAATGCTATCATTCAAATCTGATCTTCCTTTTGTCTTTGTTTAGATAAATATCTACTTTGTTTTTTCTATTGTTATTTCTGACAAACATTGAAGTTTGTCATCGCAAATTAAACCAGCGATTGAATAAAAATAAATTGCACAAAACGTTAACCAACTTCAGTTCTAAAAATGGAAATATCTTCTGGATAATAAAGGATATTATAACAAACGATTTTTAAAAAGAATTAACCACATTATAAATACACTAAGATTGTGCAAGTACTTTTAATTTTTCCCCTTTTCTTTCAATTGTTAACGATGTTACCTTTACCCAAACGTTTTTAAAAAGCTTCAAAGCTTGATATATATTGGGAACCATAGTAAAAAGTAAACTAGTTAAGTAACCCAAGACTAAGTGTATGTCTGTGACTAAATATTAGCTATATAGGTTTGTAATAAAAACAGTCTTACAAATTTTAAGTATGAAATTGACTTACAAATATGTTTGACGGAAACAATGGTTTCACAAATATATAGATTACATAAAAACAGGGAACAAATACATAATTTTTATGAAAATCTATAAATGACTAATGACATTTCACAAAATGCGATGAAAATGTTAATATTTGTCATTATTCTAACACCATACTCTATATACCTTTAAAGAACATTGCAATATAAAAACCCTATATACTTAAAACATCAACAAAGTATGAATTACTTTGATATTACAACACTACCACATTAAATAAGAACAATTTAAACTTCAAAGAGAGTACTTGGAATTTATACAATCTTGGTTGTGATAAGAGCAAGATATGTCATGACAGTAATACATAAGTGTTTATATATATATAGGAACATATTTTCTAGTCAGTTGTTCGGATAGGAAGAACAATTGGATTTTTCAATAAATTATGTTTTTCTCTCAAGCATATAGTTTAGTGATTTTAAAAATAGGGTTGCAATCAAGAAATAAACTCACAATCTTGAATTTTCTTATAAGCAATTTATGTAGTATTTAACACGTATTTGTTTCCTAATAACAATATCAGAGTATTAATGAAAATACATGTATTTTATGATTTTAGATAAAAGTGCTGAAGAATAAACTTCAGCAATGGTCCTAATCTAAAATGCAATCGTATATAAATATGAATACTTATTTTATTATACAAGCAATGCTTTTTTAAGCTAAATGTCTAATTCTGTGTCTTACTATTATTCCTCATTCTAAGTAAACACCTAAATGCATGTCATAAATAATAAGATCTGAACATACATTTATGCTCAGATTTATTTACTAAAAGTATCATACGAATGACACAGAAGAACTTATAAATACAAATTTGTAGGTATATATATGCATGAGTGATCAAAAGTCAAATACCTTGAAATTGGACTGAAGCTGAACTTATATTATACTATCCAGAATTAAGAAAGTATAAATTCAGTTTAAACAAAAAGTTGAGGTGAAAGACAATTTAATAAAATTGAAAGTAATTTGTGGCAGAAAGATATCAGAATGGAATTAGAATCAAAGGCAGTAGCATACATTTTAGATGAAAACAGAACTACTGATCTTTGAAAATCTGTTTCAACAGCGAAATAGTCAGTCATGAATTAGGATAAGATACCTTTCCTTTGCTAATTACTGTTTATGAAATCATTGCTCATTTACAATACTTGGCATTTACCAAAATGTGGGAGTAAAGAGCTGTATTGATAGTTTGCACTGGAGCAATGACAGTTTAAAGAATTTGAACTGCATTAACATAGGATTCACAAGCTAACGCAGATCTGTAATTAGCTTTTCATATATCCTGGATATGGTTTTAAATTTGAGACACTTGCTTTTTTAGGTGGGTCAGGGAATTAAAAACTAAATACTATATTAGGAATAAATTTTGAATATCTGAAAAGTATACATAATTATTCACTTTTTTTGTCATAATTCAACTAAAGCAGCCATGAGTCTTGTGGTTGAAGATTAAACATGTTTAAGGTGTAATGTTACAGGACATTATATGAAGGCAAATTATGAATAGCAAATTCAGCGGTGAGACATCCAAGCTGCATGGAAATTAAAGTCAGAAGAGAGAAAACTGCACAAGGTGACAAACAAATACAACAAGCAAAAGAACACTTGAGGAACATACTGAATATTATATTGAAACAAGTCACAACTAATGCATTTCATCAAATCAAATGAGTAGGGAAGTTAAATGGGTTTGAAAACTAGTTTTACCATTTAATTATGCAAATTATATTTTTACACGATACATTTATAATATTTCACAAATACAGTATTTCCAACTTACAAAGAGAGAGATTGTTCCATTTTTTAAGGTTTATAAGGAAACTTACAATCCAATCAGAAGTGGTAGTAACTTTTGATCAGCCATGTATATCATCTATATGGTGAGATATAACTTTCAAATAAGAAACAGAAAACATTTGGAACTCAAATATTGAGAAAGAAACACACACAAAACATTTTTCTTATTTCGTTAAACTTGGAAAGGTAGGAAGACAAGCAACATCTACTCATATTATTCTACTTAACTGGCAAGTGCCACACATTTAATACACACAAGACATTTAACTGCTCAATAGAAAAAAGTAAGCATTGCGAGATACATATTGGGGAATAAAAATGGATATGTTTTAAGATGAACTGATCTATCAGTACCAAAAAGTAATTAAACTACATATATTTTCTTAATATATTTAAGTGTGATCTACTTAAAGAAATAAAATATTAAACTAAAATATGCAAATCAACCAACTCATATACACATGATACACATTTTCAAAAATTTACCATTAAAAGATAAATTCAATTCAGTTGCTAAATGCAGTTAATAAACCCTTTGGAGGAACACTATACACTTCTAGCATTGTATAATAAATATCTATGAAAAGTGTATGAAATATTCTATCACAGATGCTTTAGAGAAATATGTCATGTGCCTTGGTCAATGATTCCTCATCTTGCTGCTCCTGGCGCCCCTCTTCGATTGAGTCGAAGTTAGGCAAGCCCAAAGGCAAGTGCAGTAAATGCTCTTCAAATTGCAGAATATTTTCAGCTTCGCCTAAGAATAACGAATGATATCAAATTAATCAATGAAAGATAAAAACATTTACAACTGATTATGAGAATCTCAAATAAATTTTGCATATTCAAAGTATTTTCTGTTAGCTAAGAAAAATATGCTATTTCTGGCTGAGATTACAACTTTAAGTACATCATAAATTGTAACTTCAATATCTTTCATACATAGGCACTTTAATCACTGAGTTTATTTATAGTATTGCAATGTAACACCTTTTGTACAATGGATACAATCGATTGCAATTAAATTTATTTAACTTTTATTGCCAGCCACTTAAGTGCAAAAACATTTTAGTCACAGGAAATTTGAAAAATGCTTTGCAAAATTGAAATCAAAAGTATATCAATTAGTAGCTATTTTGAAAACCTTTTTAGGCATTCTTATACATTTTTTAGGTCAATAAAATGCGGGACTTGCTTATACAAGCACTCCTTACTTAACAATTGAGGTTGTTGAGGTGTTTAAAACTTTTTATTTATTCAGAATAAAAGGAGGTCTAAAGGAAACACCAACTTGATAACTTTGTTTTAGGGGAATATCCTGAACTTAGGCACCCCTGAGTAATCATAAAAGGAAATGACAGGTGA
Source organism: Meta bourneti (assembly GCA_933210815.1). Lineage (NCBI taxonomy): Eukaryota > Metazoa > Arthropoda > Arachnida > Araneae > Tetragnathidae > Meta > Meta bourneti. Next base: position 72,337,323 of record OW119926.1, on the reverse strand, counting down.
GGGGTAAGTAAAGCATGCTGATCAATAGAACATGCTTTGAAAGCATTCCATCTGATTTGAGGACGGCGATGTTGGCAGCTGGCCTATCAAATCTGTTTGACTGGGTTATGTGTGAAAGCCTCCATTTCATTGCATTGCATCAGGTGCCAGTGGCAACACCAGTTCTGTTTTGTGTGAAAGTTCCCTAAAAGAATTCCTGACAGGCTGAGAAAGGGAATTCCGTGCTGGAGAGCTGGTCCTAAGATATATTATGACATGAGGAGTGCCTGTATTATAAAAGTTTATGACATACAAATCTCTCATGCTAGCTAAATATATTACATGATTAAGCTACTACTTCAAGAATTACTGAAATAACAATAGGAATTTAGCACATTCAACTCCAGAAATAATTTTTAGAATGATAAAGATCTCACTGTGGATTCTTTGTAATTTGCTTCCATATGCAAGATCTCCTTGATACAGAAGAACGAATGTTAAAGGCAATAAAGCTGACAGCACAGCAGGTTTTTTAGTCTTTTGAAATCTAAAATAAATTCAATCTTAGTGATGCAAAAGAAAAATTTTTATTTGAAAAATCATTAGAATTTATAACTTATATTCTAAGTTTGAATTTCCATTTGAAGATTTTAAGTCTTTAAAAGAAGGGAAACAATGTAAATATTATTCTAATTCTATTCTAAGAAATTTGCAAAATCTAAACAGTATATGTAAATGATCTTTGATACAAGATTCTTCTAAAACGTCCGTTTCTTATCACTTTAACACCAATTTAAGTTCATATTCACTAGAATGTCTATCATGTGAAGAAGATCACAGATAACATTTTCCAGTATAATAATTAGATTCTTTTAAAACTTGCAATACTTTCTAAGCTCTGATTTGATAATTGAGGTTTGGAAAGTGGAACTATAAGATAAAACAAATGACAAATGGGTTTTGTCTTAAATTAAAAGGAAAATACCCTGTTTGAAAATTGAATCAGACAAATTTCTAACTATGCGACAGAAAACCAATTACAATGCATTTAAAACTATCTTTCAAAATATTTTTTAAAAAATACAAGATCAAAATTAATGTATTACATTTAGTGCTAGAGGCCAACTATGTTATCATTATGAGGAAAATTTCTATTTTTAAAAATCCTACTTAAACTTGAGTCAACATTACAAGTGCTTGTTATAGAACCTATCATGAAGGCTCAGAATTCTAATTATATGGAACAAATTTTTCATTTGAAGATCTGAGCACATTTTTCTGTAAATCAATCATTTTACAATGCAAAAAAAATTGAATAATTTGTTTTGTAGAGGTATTAGTGAATAAAAACACAGGCCATTTAATAGAAATTAGTAGAATATCTATGCTCTTCAAATTATGATCTAAGCAACATTAGTTATTACAATGAGAGGCTTCTTCATGATTTCATTGTACAATATTTTAATTAAGTTACAAAGAAATATCAAAGAAAGACTGTTATACATACGCAAATATAGTAGAGCCTGTAGCTAAGACATAGAAAGTTCCTATCCAGTAAAAAAACTCTCTATACTTAGCAATCTGCAAAGCCAGCTTCCGTTCTCGTATTTGATTCCTCATATGAATCTGACGTTCAAGCTAAATAAGGAAAAGTTTAATAAAATAAAACTACATAGGAACACACAACATAAGACTGACCAATGAAAGTTTCAAAACCTACAAAAATAATTTCATTAATCCTAACTAGCGTAACCACTTTTGACTCATAACTGATACAGCCTCTTATACTCCTATCCTTTTGCAGTCATAATTGGAAAACTAATACTATTCGAAAAATTTTACTGCACAAAGAACATTTTCAGTGATATTTTAGAAATTGAATTGTAAGTTAGACAGTACTAAAGACATCTGCATATGGTCTAAGACCAACAATACCAGTTGAGGGTTAAAATAGTGAAACTTGTGGGGTCTAATCAATTTCACCATGTCAGACTAGTAAAAAACAGCTTATGAGTTCAGGCACTACAAGCAGTCTAATTTTTACTATTGCTATTATGTTATGATTAATTACACAGGTCTATAATGGAAAAGTTGTTTTTGTTTCTTTGTGATTTTAATACAATTTTAGATGCAAAATAAACAAAATTCGAAAATTAAAGCCATTTTTCTCCACCACATAAGGACTTTTCATAATAGGGTCTGGCAAGCTGCTTGAAACAGTGCAATTTTGTCTACCAAAAAGTACTTCATGGTAGAGTTGGGTTACACTGTCATATATATACTATTGTATCATAAATTAATTTTTGTAGTGGTAGCTAAGCTCGCCACAATGCTCCCCCTCCAGAATTTAGAGAGGTAGCCGAATTCGATAGATGTCACCACTAGTTGAATGATTGTCATTTGTGTGGTACTGTGAGAGCTATTAAGATCATGTGTTTACTTTCGCATGAGTGGTCCAGTAATTTTGTTTGAGATCGTAATTGTTCTGCATTGCCTTTAGCAGTCGAATGTGAGTCACCTTGTGAAGAGAAGGCTGTGCAGCAACGAAAGGAGTGAAGCTGTGATACGAAAATGAGCTGTCTGCTATCACAGAGCCTCAGACGGTTGTTGAAAGTGATTAGCATCACATTTGGCAATTCAACTAGTCATCATGGACCATCCATTGAAGTTTATAAAGTTTGAGTGTTCAAATCACGTCCGTCGGTTACTAATTTAGTGAGCTCGTGTGAAACAGTGCAACCTTGTCTACCAAAAAGTACTTCATGGTGGAGTTGGGTTACACTGCTATATATACTATTGTATTGTAAGTTAATTTTTGTAGTGGTAGATAAGTTCGCCACAAGGGACTTGAAATTATACTCTTGATTTAAGGTCCTTGATGGTCAATCATCAATTTTTGATGTACAAATATATTCTTTATTTTGATTATGAAGATAATATTCAACTGCTTGTGCAATATTAAGTTACAAAATTTAGAGGATGTAAATAATTTAATAGATGAGTCTATGCATGCAGTTATTAGTGATTAGAAGTACCAGTACGGCGTTGCCCATGACATCATTCTTGTTTTGCTCACTGATTCTAAAAACATTAAAAAGAAAAAATAATAATTTTATGAATCCCACCACCACCCGACATGACACGGGCTATCGCCTTCCACCTCACTGATTCTTACTTAGAGCTTCATGATACACTATGTTGAATGTTCTTTCATTTGGAGCTAGGATGTAGATTCTCGGCTTTTCCAACTCTTGAACAACCCACATACAGTTGACCATGGGAGAAACACGGTTTAATGAGATCGAGTCCTACAACTTTCAGCAATTGGCCTTGTGCCTTGTTGATGCTCATGGTGAAACAAAAGCATGGGGAACTGAAGTCGTTTAAATTGCAATGGGAGATCCGAAGGGATGATTGGGATCCTAGGAATGAATACGTCTTCGCCTGAGGCATGTTCAGTCATGGTGGTGGCTTCAATAATATTCGGCTTCAGTTTCTTGATAGAATCTTGTTCCATTGCAGAGTGAGGTGGATGCAGATTTCTGAGAAGCATAATCGGTGCCCCAATTTCTAGCTGTAATATGTGCGAGGGTACTCCAGATGGCTCAAATGTGTTCAAAACCTCTGTTGTGTAGTTCACAGCCTCATCTGTGTTACATGTAGTGTCGATAGATTTGTATTATACGAATACAGAAATTATACAAATTCAAAAGTTATGACAAAACCACTACTGAAATAAAAATGTGATTGAATCTTTAAATATAGCGCTATACTTCCGGAACAACAGTCGCCCCATATTCAGGTAGTGGAATAAAAGCGCCGTAGTGTAAAGGTTAAACAGTAATACACTGTTACTTCATTTCATGTAATTTATTAACTGAGTTGCAGAAAATTTCTTAATGGTGAACTTGGCACTTGGAGTCAAACATGTAGGGGGGTGGAGCTTCAGTTGTTTGCTTTTCATTGGTGGTACGAAAAAGGACAAAACAGTGACAATACAGAGAAACCAGTTTCAGAATTGAAAAAGTTGCATAAAATCAATTAAATTTTTTAAAATAGTTGTGCCGAATTAAAAAAATAAAAGGATAAAGTAAAATAAAAGTACAGAAAAAATTGGAAGGATTAGAGTATATTTACTATTCTTAAAAAATATAGAGGCGAAAAATAAAAATTGTCCATTGGCAGTGTTCAAACTCAGGAGGTCTCCCTCCAAAGCACCAACAGCTACTTCAGTAAGTCACTTTACCCACTACACCATCAGTTCAATGTGAGAAGGGGTGTTTTTAGTGAAGAGATAGCATGCGTGTTAAGTATCTGTCAGATCGGTCTGTGCACATACATGTCATAGTGAAGGAGGGACTACACATGCAGCACAAAATATTAAAAAATTTTCTAGATTAAATTTTAAAATTTGGGCTTCGAGGGACATTCAGTCACCTTTAGGACTACTTGTGTGCCGAATTTCATGGCTGTAAGTGCTATAGATTCGTCTGGGCACAGACACTTCCTTCTATAACAGTAGATATCAAAGTGTAACTATGAGTCATAGTGAAGCAAGTGCCAACCTGTCGCTCACCAGCAAGCACAGGGACATATTCCCAATCAATTTTATTCCCAGGTTAAGACAAAAAAATTTCAGTAGCAATTGACCCCCCATCAGTTCACTTGTGTGAATAACATTCTTTTGTGTTAGTTATTTAAAAATTCTGAACTTAATATAGTGTTGCGTTTTTATGCAGTTGAAAGCAAATATGGCTTCTAGAGGTTGCGCGTGTACAGTCCAAATTCATTTTGTGTATACGGCAAGTTTGTTATCCAGAGGTAGAGGCAGAACATAACTGAGTTTGTGAAAAAGGCTTATTCTGCCTGCTTACTGCTAGGGTGTAAAACTGGGTGATGAAAAAACACAGTGGGCTCCACATAAGGTCCGATATGTTTGTATTGAAGAACTCTTGCTTTTTGTATTCTAATGACTTAGAGGGAACCAAAAAACCCCCAAAAGTGACTTACTTTTACTCATGCACAAAATGCACTGCTATAACTAAAAGAGTAAGAATAACATTTTCTAATGCAACCTACGGTCAGCTATTCAGTGAAGCATGGACTCGATATTCCAATCCCTACAAATCTGGATTCCACTGTTTGTAACTAAGAGAATTTTGAAGATGAATTGATTTCTGAGCACTCAAGTAAAGAGCCACAACCCTCAATTCAAAGCAAACTAAATGATTTGGTAAGAGATCTTGGGCATCCTAAAGATGTGGCAGAACTTATCGGTTCTCAAAACAAAGTATCCATGTTTTCTTTGTGATTTGGACAGCCGAGCAAAGAATATACATTAGGTTACGGCCACTCAAACAAGTCTTACAACCTGGTACCAAGAATATAATACAGCAGAGCTTGGTTAATCCAGAGAAGGTACACTACCATCCCTTCATATCAAGCTTGGACTGATGAAACATTTCATAAAGGCCTTAAGCATTGAAACTGCTTTTTGAACCTAATTAGGAACTTTTTAAGCTTATCCAACACAAAATTGAAGGAGGGAATAACTGGACCAAATATTAATAAAAAACTAATTTCTTATTCAGGTCAGGAATGTCGTGATGGTTGGATTTCAATCAAGGAGAGCTATGAGTGAGGATCAGGGCAAAAGGATCCAAGATATTACGGTTATAGAAAAGAGATACCAAGGACACTGGGATGTTAGCATGATGGCGGATTACTGTTGGGTGATTCAGAGATGGACCCAGAACCACACTATACAAATGTCATAGCATTAAATGCTGTTTTGAATATATGAAGAACCAAGTCAAAAATAACATTTTATGCAAGATATTAATCAAATTATACTTTTCTTTATTAGGCATGAAAAGAGCAAGTGATATTGACAATTAGAAATAATAATTTGAATGTTACATTTTTTCACCAAATACATTGGATAGGTAACTTGAAACCAGTTTTGTGCAAAAATTTGATGGGATAGAAATATTTGAAAAACATTTAAAAAAAATTAAGTTAAAAAATTTTCCACCTTCTAAAGTTAAATTTAGCAGACCTGTTTTTTATTATGTCAAAACTTCTCCCATAAATATATTAAAATATTTAATTTTACTTTACCTATGATGAAATTTTTTTTCAGCGATCGTCCTTATTCAACTTCACTCTATTGGTCCTGTGAGTGATGTCATGTTTTTTGGTTGCTAAATTTAATTTGAAGTTCATATTAAAGGTTAAAGCATTATGATCACTGTCATCTTGTGATAAAAGAATCCTTTAGAATTGAAGAGTAGAAAAGAGATATTCCATCTCAGGCCATCTCTTTTAACTCAATGACAGACCACCTTCAACACCATGGCACCTTAGGATACTCAAAGGCGAATTTGCATTCATGTACACAGGAAATTGTAGACAACTGCCTGCACACAAAAGCATTTGCAGTGAGAATTGTATTTAATCGCAAGCCTATTGTGATATAAGACAGGACAATAATGAAATATTCAAAGATTAGACTCAAACATGGGACACATCAGTTTCTTTCTTAAACTTCAAATTTTTCCAACTGAAAAGCTTCTTTTAAAGATTACTCAAAAAAAATTTTGTGTTTAAAACATGTATTATATTATTCAAGAAAAGTTTGTGCAGACTCAAAATTATCTTTTTAAACGTTGTGTACTAAAGTAAATTTTATAGATGTCGAATTATGCAACATCATTACAAATTCAAAACCATCATATAAAATAAATGAGAAATACTGAATGATTACTTGGAGCCTTTGCAATTGCATCATGAACTCTTGGTTGCGTTTGTAATTTTCTTCAACAGATTTTCCAAAATATGACCCCATCTATAAAAATATTTAGAAATTTTAACACAGTTGGTTTAGAAACGATATTAACCAAGAAAAATTGTTGCCATGCACAACAGACTGGAATATCATTCTTACTATGTAGTTGGAAACAAGTTCAATCACAGGAAATAAGAACTTTTATCTTTACTATCAATTCAATAAATTTTTGAAGATGTCATTCCCCCCCACAACCTTTAAAAAACAAAAAACATAAACCAAAACAATAAATACTACGAACGTTGCCAATTTGCTTAACTAAACTAGACTACGTAAATTTTTATTTATATTTTACTCTGAAACTAAAATGAAATTTGTATTAAATAGATCATTTTTAACAAAATTGTTTTGTTATAAACATGATATAATTCATTATAAATGTGAAATATTATTTATCGTTTTCGTAACTATGACTGAGAGCATTCCAGATTCCGGAACTACATTGTCTGCATTTTGCTGATTACAAGAACTGGAATTTGTGATCGAGAAAGCAAGATAAATTAAAATCCCTGATGTTCACTTGACACTCCAGAATTGTGTCAAAAATTTTCCAGGTACATTTTCAGTTTTCCTTGTAGACGTGAAAGAATAATGCTCTTTTATTGCCGTTCAGCTTTTCATCAAATCTATGTATTATATTTGCAAGTCATGTAAATAAACATAATTTTTTAAATTCTCCTTTTAGTGACAGCTTTAATTATTTGTACAGAATTTTAAAAAGTGTCTTCCCTTGGCATTAAAGAGTGATGTTGGTAACAGATCGTTTCGTTGACCAGTATTATATAAACCGATTTTAATTTTTAAAATCAAACCCTGAACGGTGCTGTGGATCTCTGATTTTGTATCAATCATGTTCTCTTAGTTATAAATTTTTAAAAAGTGTTAAGAAATTTCTGATGTTCATCCAACTCTAAGTTAGGAAAATATGATCAAATGATTTTTGAAGACCTTTATTCCATTGAAGTCATTGTCCATGGATTGTTTTTAGTTTTTTGATGGACTGAATGGTATAAGTTGTTTGAATACATTTACTATTCCATCTCTTGAACTTTGTTTTGAATGATTATTTGAACAGCCAATTTTATGATTATATTTACAAAATTTCCTTCTATATTAGATAACAATCTTTTCATTCTTAATACCAAGTTCAAAATAAAACTTGGGTTTGTTGCTGCTAGAAATTCTCAGAAATAGAATTTTACCAAATATCAGATGCAAGTGAATTTGAATTATTTTTTATTCAAAAAGATCTGATTATATTCATTCTATTGTACTTTAAAAATTTTATTAAGGGAAAGATATTGGTAATTAATTTAACTAATGCTAATGAATTTTATGCACCTTTACTCGTAAAATTAAATTACATCTTGTTATGGAACTTAAAATATGATAAATCAAATTTTTAAATTACATAATTTTAGATATATGATTAACACTGTTGATCGAAAGCTAAAGTAACACTATCTGCTGTATTCTGTGAAATCTGATGCCATATATTTCTGATTAGTATTCCTCTTTTAATTGTTTTTCAGATTTTTCTGTTAAGTTAGGAATGTACAATGCCAACCTGTATACCCCAATATTCAAATAATGGAACTCATAAATATTGCAACCATTTGCTTGGTACCATAGCCTTTATTAGTTCATCCATTAATTATCAATTGTGTCAACATTAGTAAATGGCAAAGAAGAAAGAACACACTGAAGGTCACAGGCAGTGCTTCAGGTCTCGATCAATGGAGGAAGATAAAGAAAATTTGTGTGCAGATGGAGCTATGCGATTCACTGTTGCTTCATACCCAAAGGAGGCGTTTGAAGTCATGTCTCTTATGAGGCAACATCAGAAGTTATGTGATGTTGAGATAAGGGTGTGTAATGAAATTTTTCATGCCCATAAAATAGTACTTGCTTCTGCTAGTCCATATTTCAAGGTGAGTTGTATTAATTTTTAAAAATTGGTATTTTTGTGACTTTAAGAAAACTTGTTAAGTTCAAGAACATGTCGTCAATTAGCGATTAATTACCATTGGTAATTAATTGCAATTGATAATTACTTACCATCACCAATTCACAATAATTATGGAATATGGTAACCCGTCTTTGCCCTATCCAAATTGCCATTTGTCAACGAAAATTTTAGTCCCTGATTTGGGGCATGGGACCTAGTTCCTTGGTCTTGAGTTTTACTCTTTTGGTTAATGAAGCTGTTAATTTTAATACTTTATAATAACAGCTCTCACAAATTGCAATAATCATTAAGACACAAAAGTAAGTTTTGTCCATCTCTACAACAATGATCTTTGTTGCATGCAGATTATATTGGGGTAATGAATGACATGAAGACTGGAGGGAGCAAACAAACGTTAAATTATTTGATATACATCTGACTATCGCACTCTTACCATCATTTTCATCTTGATAGTTCGACATTCTGTTACCTTGTCTTTGCATTGGACATTCTCAAGTCACACATAGATTTTTCTTAGTCAGTAAAATTACTTTATTGCCAACAACCTCTTACTATTCATTGTATATTAACATCTATATCTTGTACTGGTTTTAGAGAGTTTTATAAATTTGTCACCTGTTAGTATCTAATTTGTTGGCTTACCCTACACATTCATTACTTTTTACCTTTTTACATCACTCTGGTTTTGTACTACATTCATACTGATATCTATTATTTACATTTAATATTAAATTTGAATTGTAGTTGAAGATGGGATGCTCTATCTTAGTCATTTCTTTTTGAAAAGATTTTTTAGCTTCCACATGTATAATTTGTTTTTCAAGGCTGCATCATTTCATCTGTTTAAAATCAACCTTCACATCAATAGACTTAAAACTCTACATTTTACTTTTTGTGTGTTGATTAGGATATATTGGAGCTGTAGTAGCCTGGTTGGAAGAGTAATGGATCAGCTATCTGAGGGTTGCAAGTTCGAAACTCGGTCCAACCAAAGACTCGTGTATGCAGGGGCTAGTGCATGTTAAATCTGCAGTGGCCTAAAATGTCCTCACCTTGACGTGGAAGTTTGGAGAGTGGGGTGCCAGCTCAGGTGTTGACCTCGTCATCTGACCATGGTTCAAAATTATGTGGTGTTGTCCTCAATTTTTCCCTTTGGGATTGATTCCGGACCATCACCAATAGCCCATTATGTTGTTCCAGTATGATGTTAATTAATTACCATTTCATTATGAGATGTTTTAATCTATTTATATTTTTCATACTTTTGATTTAAAGTTTTATTTTTTATCTTGTGTTGTTTACTGATATGTTTTATTATCTTTTAATTTGACATGTTATTGTGTATGATAAGGAGTACTTAATTAATCACAAGGCCTTACAGACTTTGATATTAAAAGTATCTTTCTTTGTGACTAGTTATTTTAATGCTGCGATTAATGAAACTGTGGTCACCTGATATTTGTATAGTTGTTTGTAACTTAAAATTGGCCATTTCTGGCTTGGTTATAAAATATTTCAAATCGTATATATACTATGAGTTTAGAAATATGATGTACAAATTTTTAAAGTTGTGCACAAATGTGTTTAAGTTGGGAAGTAGCTTCATTAAAAATAAAAGAATTGTGTAGTTTTATACTGATATCCGTTTTAATACTTTCATTTGTTTCAGGCAATGTTTACTAGTGGTTTGAAAGAATCTGAAATGTCTGTAATTAATATTCAAGGTGTTTGCCCCATGAGCATGGCCATGATTATCCATTTTGCTTACACTGGACAAGTAAAAATTGAAGAAAATACTGTTTGTAATCTTCTTCCTGCTGCGACAATGTTTCAAGTGAGCCTTTTCTTAATCTTCCATCTGTATATATAAAGCAGAGTTGGTGTCTGTATGTTCTCTATGCAAATCTATATCGTTTGACCAATCCACACCAAATTTGGTACACTTATACTTTAGAACCCTGCGGGTAACGTAGGCTACATACTCTAACCCCCAAATAATCAAAGTTCATCACAATATCGTATTAGTATGATTTATCAGCCTTTCATAATGATGGTGGAATTCCGAAATTCGCATTCCTGGTGCAAGGTGCTACAAATAAAAAATATTGATACGAAAAAAACTGACTGCAATGATACGATGTATGTCATTTTTTTAAGAAAATGAACCTAAAGGGCATTCACAATCACTCCAAAACCCAAAATTGACTTTTGTATATAGTCATCTCAGTATCAGTTTTTGTAGGCTTGTCTTACGTATAGTATGTGAAATGGATCTAAAGTAAATTATAGAAGCTATAAAAATCTCAGTTTTGAAAATTATTTTGCTCTCGCATATTTTTTCTCTGTATTTGCATTTTCTATCACGGAAAAGCGATTTTTTGGATCACTTTCAATCAATGTTTAACCAATTAAAACCAAGCAATGCCAGGTAAATTCAGCTAGTATTTTATTCAATAATTTAGACTTAAAATAGATTAGTTATGCATAGTACATCATAGATTGGATTTCATTCTTTTATCAAATCATCAGACATTTAAAAATAAGTTCATTCATTTAAAAAATAATTTGCTTAAAAAACTTCCTATAACAATTATATGTACAAAATATGAACCTGCAGTTCTTTACCTTTTGATCTATGCAGATCCCATTGAGTCACTTTAATAAAGGTCAGAAACCCATAGAGGTTCCAACTTAGCAAGCATAGAGGGACAAACACATTTGTTTCTTTAAATTTGCCTGCATCTGGCACCATAGAGACCACCTTGGACCCTGGCTCAAATATATGTGACAGAAAATGTCAGATTGCCCTTTCTAGACTTTCGACAGGGCACATTGGATTTCTTTCCTTCACTCAGGGACAAAAAGCTTTTCCAACTTGATTAAAATGTGACTCTGAACAAGCTTCCTTAAGCCATCTTCTGACCTGCATTGGTTTGGTTAGGGAGGATCTCTATAGAAGTCCTGATCTAGTGTACTGTTTGAGTACGATCAGACTCATGGACCTGGTCTAGCTGCTTAGCCAAACCTTAAGGACTGAGTAACAACAAATCAGATTACTTTAAAAAATGGATTTCCAATAAATGATTAAAGGGCCCCAAAACCTTTGAAAGGTAAAGATAGAAAAAATTAATTTTTCTTTAGAAAAGATCATTCTCATGTCTTACATTTAAAGACCATTAAACATGTGGTTATGAGTTTTTTATAAAATTCTCCATTAATCCATTTTATTTTGTTCAGCTGCTCGAGCTTGATTTGAGCAAGAATATCTCCTAGAGATATTAGATTCATACTTGTGAAACATCCCTTTTTTATGTATATTGAAAACAAACTTCCACAACACTATAATGCTATACATATTTTTAGGAAGGAAGTATAAAATTGCCTTGCTATAATCTGAGTGAGATACTAGGTAACAAATTTCCAAAATGGGGCAATTCAATCCAAAAAAGTAGAAGGGTTAAATAAAATTAAAGCAATGATTTGTACATATATTCTGTTATTTAAATCAATATTTTAATAGGTTTTCTCTCCAACAGGTGCCTCATATAATTGATGCTTGCTGTTCATTTTTAGAGAACCAGCTTGATCCAAGTAATTGCATTGGGATTGCAGATTTTGCTTTGCAACATAGTTGCAATAATTTGTATAGCACTGCCAATCAGTTTATTGATCAGCATTTTTCTCAGGTAATTTCTGATATTGAATCATTCCTTTACCATTTGTATTGAATTAATTTGCCTTTTATGCAGTGACCCACTATCAAGTTTATAATTTAAATTTAATTCGAATGAGCATAAACAACATGGCTGAAACATAATTTATTGTTCATTGATTGAGGAGATAATTTTAAGATTTTTGTTTTGAGAAACTGCTGTGAGTTCTAAAATTTTGCACTGGGGTCATTAAAAAAACTTAATAATTTTACTCATTTAAATTTATATGTATAATATGTGAATATTATATTCTAATTAATTGTGGTTATTAAAGGTAAATGTGTTTTAAAGGTAAATGTATTTACCGAATAAGTTCCACTTTATTTTACTAAGTTTACTACTATCACATCTCATTGATATAAAACTGATACAGAAACTCAAGGGTGAGTTAACAATTATCTGCCCAATACACTTATAAACTTTTTTGGAATGAAAATAAATAGTTCATAGCATCATTTTTCAATATATTCATCCCTTGCTTTTCAACTCACTTATTCCATCATTGTACAATCTTTTCTGTTCCCTTTAATAAAGGGATTTGGACTGACCAGAGAGCAGCACCTACACTATTTCTTTCAGTTCTTGGTCTGGTGAATGACTTATTTTCTATTTCATGAACAATAGCCATTCTCCTGTATAAGAGAACCATGTTACATACACTATAAATCACTGTTGTAGCCAGTTGTGGTAGAGGACAATCATTTGACCTCTTCGTGTATAACATTTGTGTGTAACATTTTTCAACTTTCCAATCCATTCATTGACATTCGATTGCTGTAAAACACTGTTCCTGTACTGAGCTGAATGTCTTCAATGGATTTCAGTTCTTTCAGACCACACAACATAACACTGTTCGTGGTGCAAACGGAAAGCAGAGTGGCCATGGTCGCATCACATCAGCGGCAGTGATCACAACAGCGACAATAGAACTGACTAAACAACTTCAAATCCAGGCAGCATTGATAAGAGAAACCTCATTTTGTGATGCACTTGAAAATGACAGTGCTACTAACAGAAACAAAATTAAGCTGGATTATTATTCACTCACCTTGTATTAGATTTCATTATTGCTGCTCTAAAAAGTTATGCAAATGGCAGTAGTACCAGTATACCTGTATGATCACCAACTATGTTATGTGATTAGATTTAAAGCAGATTTAATATTTTTCAATAATGCTAAAAAATTGTACAAAAACTTTAAAATCAAGTTTTATGATCATTGTATTTAGAAAACCACCACCTCATAGGCATCATTTCAGTTTTGGCTGGGGATGGAGCAAGTTTCTTAGAGAAGACCTGATTTGGTATGGTGTAGTGTACCCTATTCCTCTAACATAAATTTCCATACCTTTCAGTTTCCACTCATAGTTTTTACTTCTTATCCTACATATATGTAATGTACATGTATTTGCTGTTAATATCATGAAAGAGCAAGTAAATGAAAACATTCACAATTGATATTAAAATGAAGAAATTTCAATTTGAAGTAACTAAAAATTGTATTTTATTGCAAGATAAAAACCTCTAATGTAGCTGAAGGTAATGTCTTGGTTTCATTTTAGCAATGTCACTAACTAGATCATCAAGAAATTTTCTTCCTGCACCACAGCTAAAATCATTAAAAAACTCCTAAAATCAGGAGGGCAATTGCCCTAACCTGCCCTCCCTAAATTATGCTGCTGCACTACCTGGAAAAATAAAACAATTACCTGGTTATATATTTATTTAAATTACCTAATTGCTTGCAGATTTTACTTATGATTCTTAAGTATTAATGTGTCTTTTCATTTCTAATTTTGTTGCCAATGTTCAAGCCATTTTTCAAATCCATGCATATCTCAGGTCTCTCAAGGTGATGAATTTCTTGCTTTATCTGTTTGTCAAATGGTGTTGTTGATAAAAAGAGATGAACTAAATGTAAGGAGTGAAATGGAAGTATTCAATGCTGTCCTGCGTTGGGTGAAGTACGACAAAGCAAGGAGGTGTCCAAAATTACCAGACATCCTAAATGCTGTCCGGTGTCACTTTCTCACGCCTCGCTTTTTGAAGGAACAAATACAGAAGTGTGAGGTACTAAAAAATGAACCTCAATGCTGTGATTACCTAAGCCGTATTATTCAGGTTTGTTTATCTTTGAACTGCTTTTTTCTTTGAATTCAAGTGAAATAATACCTCTTTAAGTGCATTTGGTTTGGTTGGTAAAAAAACTGAATCTGTAAATTACTAATCTAATTCAAAATAACAAATATTGGAACAGCTTTGATATAAAGATTTTTCTGGCAATGCTTTTGGTGCGTTTTTTTGGCATGGTTTTTGTAGTTAGTTGCGACAAGTAAAGGCAACCCTGCTTTATTAGGATTTTGGCAACCTTGTGATTATTTGAATATATTAATTTTTGTAAATCGTTATCTTTTTATTATTGTACCAAGCCTAAATAACTTTAGTTTGCTAGAATAAAAGTGATGTTTTATAACATTCATATTACATAGCCTGATTCCATTAGATTTATAACTAATAAAAAATATTTTAACTTGGACACACTTAAACAATATTTTAGAAAAAAAATTTCATTAAAGTAAATACTTACCTTGTAGTAAAACAGATAATCAGCTGTGTGGATTTTTTTGTTTAAAAATTATTTTATTTTATTATTTTCCACTAAGCCTAAAACTGTTTTTCTAAAAAGTTCTTCCTTGGCAACATAAAAAGCACACCAGAAAATATCCAAAGCATTGCCACAAATAAGTCTATTAAAGAGTGGGGTGCCAGCTCAGGTGTTGCCTCGTCATCTGACCGTGGTTCAAAATTACGTGGTGCTGTCCTCGGATCTTTCCCTCTGGGATTGATCCCGGACCGTCACCAATAGCCCGTTGTGTTGCTCCAGTGTGACGTTAATTGAAAATACCAAATACCAAATACTATTAAAGCTGTACCCAAATGGTTATATATAAATTAACTATTTATGTAACTGCAGGTTCCTAAAGAAAGCCCCAAGAAAATTTGCAAGCCTTTTACCTGAGTCGTTAGCATACTGGCACTCAGTTCAGACTTCACTTCAGGTTTGAATCCCAGTCAGCGTGAATATTTGTAGTGGTTTGGAATCCAATTTAAGCTATAGGTCCTTTTCTAATTAGCACTCATGTGGCAAGAAAATTACTAAGCCAATTAACTAAACCCTCGTACATAAACTCATTCTTGTTTTATTTTATTTTAAATTCATATTCCATGTTTTCATGGAAATTGATTCCTGACTGAAACAAATTGTTACATTACAACAAATGAAATATTTAAAAAAAAAATTCTTGTGGTTATTTCATATTTTACATTAAAATATTGTTTCTTAAGGATTACCAATTCCAGGCATACAATGGAGTAATTGAATGGTACATTGATCTATTTTTCTTTGAATTTTCGTAGAATGTTATTTGCAGGTCCTTATCTGTTTAGCATTGTGTATTAAAAAAGGACCTGAGAGTCAAACCAAACCTATAGAAAATTCAGGTATATTATTATAGTTGTAACCTATATACACTCAGGAACATTGAAAATAGTGCCCCAAGAAGGAAGAAAGGTACAATCGCGAAACTTATCAAATAAGTACAATGAGATCCGATATGCAAATGATCCAAATTTGGTGCCAATGCGCATGACCACACACCCTGCAGTGGCGCTACAATCAGAAAGTGGGACCGGCGCATAGTGGAAGATTCATAAATGTGACAATAACATTCTGACTCTAGGAGGACTTTAGTAAGCGAAGCAATGCCAGGTAGACGTGTGAGAAGACATTTCTCACAGTTACGCGAGTTTGAGAGGGGCCTCATCATCGGCATGAAAACCGCAGGCTGGTCGACGCGCCGTGTTGCTGTGCAGTCAGAACATGTTGTTAGCAGTGGACACGAGATGGTACCCACATGCGGCATACTAGGTCTGGAGGGACCAGGAGGACGACGAGGCGAGAGGATCGAAGGATCGTGCGGTAAGCGCTCGTGGATCCCGCAGTGAACTCGTTCCACGATACAATCAGATGTAGGGGTGCCAGTTGTTCCACAAACCATTTCCAGATGCCTTGTGGAAGCGAATCTACTGTCCAAGCGCCCTTTTTGTGTACTGCCTTTAACACTGAAACATCGGCGACTCCGTCTACAGTGGTGCCAAGCCAGAGCGACGTGGAATGCCACAGATTGGCAAAACGTGGTGTTTAGTGATGAATCCCAGTTCATTTTGGGGACAAATGATAACCGTGTATGGGTTTGGAGGCGCCCTGGTGAAGGTACAATTCCACCCACGCTGTCGCGTGACACACTTCCCGCACAGCAGGCGTAAAGTTCTGGGGGGCCATAGCCTATGACAGCGGTCCACTCTAATTGTGGTACGTGGAACGTTAACGGGCCAGCGTTATGTTGATGACATTCTTCGACCCTACGTGGGACCTTTCCTAAATGGTCTTCCAGGTGCAATTTTCCAGCAAGATAATGCTCGTCCGCATACAGCTCGAGTTGCTCAAGACTTCCTATGTCATGTTCAGACTCTTCCTTGGCCAGCCCGCTCCCCGGACTTGTCCCCTATAGAGCATGTGTGGGACCAGCTGAAACGCCAAATGCCGCCGTGTCACTCTGTACATGATTTGGAGGTGGCTGTTCAAGATTTGTGGGCCTATCTGCCTCAGACGTCTAATCAACCCAATGCTGTACTGTGTTGCGGCATGTATTGCAACAGGAGGCGGTCCGACGCGCTATTGAAGTTGCACTGTATTTGTCTAATTGTACACACTGTGTTTGTTTAATTGTCTTGATTTTGGGATCAAGTGAATCTCATCTGTATCATTATGTGTATTAAATTTCATTTCAATCCGATGCTCCCTTGGTACGCTATTTTCAATGTTCCTGAGTGTATTACATTATAGGTGATTAATACATATGGTGACTAGAGCTGCCTTATGTATTAATCATTTCAACCTGTTTCTTTTGAATAACATTTGTATTTATGTACTGTGTTAATTGATTGACTTTTTTAATTTTTAGGATTTAACATCACGGAGGAAGTATAGTTGCAATCAACGAACTCCTAAGGTTCCCTATGTGATATACACTACTGGTGGATACTTGCAGCATTCACTGAGTAACATGGAATGTTATAATGCTATAGAAAAACAATGGTTTTCATTGGCTGACCTACCAACTCCTCGAAGTGGTTTAGGAGGTGCTTTTATTGAAGGCAAATTCTATGCTGTTGGAGGAAGAAACAATTGTCTTGATGGCAATCAAGATTCAGATGGTGTAGACTGTTATGACCCTATAACCAATAAATGGAAATCGTGCTGTAATATGACTGTTGCAAGAAATAGGGTAGGGGTAGGAGTGTTAGATGGACTTTTGTATGCTGTGGGAGGATCCAAAGCGACAACACACCATAAAAGTGTAGAGAGGTGAGTATTTTTTAACCTAAAAGCATGTAAAAATGGTAGTTATTTGAAATTGAATCATTTAAATTTTATTTTATGTAATCTCTACTTTTAATTTTAGCCCATTATGATTACATTGATGTTATGAGAAGAGGAGTCCTACAAAATATGATTAATTTGCCAGGAAATTTTAATAATTTCAATTCTGAATTTGGAAAATAAATTTTTATATCCCAGAATGCAGGATTTATGTTCTATAAACCAAGAGTCCTTTTCTTTTAAATTCATTTTTTAGCTTTAGCAGACACGTGTAATGTTCTGACATTTCAGTAGAAATTTGTTTTTATATTTTAAGAGGTAAAATATAATTCAGTAAAGTATCTGGTGATATTAAGTGTGCGAATGTTTCTTTGTTGCAAAACCAATATAACAATCACAGTTCAAACATTTAAAATTTTCTCACATTTTCATGAAATTTACATTGACGGATATATAAGTTTTTTATTTTATGGCTATGAATTTTTTTTTGAACTTTTAAAACAAAAAAGGGGGGCATTACTGAACTGTGAGAAATAAATTGAATTGAAATCTGCAAATACATATAAAAATATTTGGATGTATGTTTTCAAGAGGGAAATCAGGCATCAAACTGTTTGACCCAAATAATTTCTTTTGATATGATGTATTTTGTCTTCATGCATTTAATAATTGTGAATATTTTTGTATCATTACTAGGCCTGTATTTTTAGATACTAAAAATCTTAAATTAAACTGAATAGATACAAACCTAAAAATCCAGGGCCTAATGACAAACCAAAATTATAATTTTTTAAGGATGATTTTTGAGCTACCTTCTTTTTTCAGAGAAATTAGTCCAAAAAATGCATCTATAGATATTCAGAAAATACTCAATGCCAAATTGTATAATTTGTGTTAAAAACTATTCTGTATTATGAAATTGCTTAAATATACTGAAAATTGCATTTTAATGCATATTAAAGGTATGATCCGGCAGAAGATAAATGGAGTAATGTGCTAAACATGCTAACAGCAAGAATAGGTGTTGGAGTTGCTGTGGTGAAACGTCTGTTATATGCAGTGGGTGGTTATGATGGGAATAGTCGGCTCAACACAGTGGAATGTTATCACCCAGAAAAAGATTCCTGGACTCAAGTTGCTAGTATGAATACTAACAGAAGTGGTGCAGGTTTGTAATTCTGATTTTCTGGAAATTACATTTTAGAGCATTTTAGAATGAAAATTATTTCTCCAGACAATCCTACTGCATGTCGTACCAAATACAACTTAAAACATCTGTAAAATTACAATCACTGACTTTTTAAAAATATTTTTACTGTTTCATTATATTTAGAAAAAATTAAAACATCTCATAAACGGATAATTCAACTGTTTAACAGGGCCAGGTTTCAAATTCAACTAAAACATAACATATTAAATTAAAATATTCCTGTTCCATTTATTTGTCATTTTTGAGTTCTGAGAAATACAATTGTTTGCATTATGCAAACAAATTTTTATGTGTACACTGAAATCCAACTAGAGCCTGAACAAATTGGTTAAAATTAGTGAGTGTTATGGAGTTATTTTTTGCCATCCTTTAAATTTTGTATAACTAGTCAAACAATAAAAACTATTAAATACTGCTTAATAAGGGGTTTGTATATCTCAGGTGCAATTTGCATGAAAATTAATCTCAGACTCACATTTTTCCCAGCAAATCACTGGTATATTACTTACCATATTTTCTTGGGCTTATGCAGAAAAATATTTTCCTGATTTTTTTCTTCCTGGAAAAATCGCCAAACTTGATACTTTTCTTTATAAATATTGCCAATTTGGTTATGTCAAGTATGAACCTGAGCCAAGCTGAGTAGATGTACTTTTTGGTGTGAATGTTTTTATATAGCATAGTTTTAGTTTCAGGGGCAATTAATGTATTTTAATAGGCTTTTTTAAACCATTCAAGGGGTGATGGGAAACCATATTTCGCACTGCTCCCTGAAAGGATTGAACGATGCATAAAAGTGCTTGGGGGTTTCATTTTAAAAAACTATACAAGCTCTAATAAATCAAGTTTCAATTGCAACTTTAAATACTCATCATGTTGAATCTGCACTGTTCAAACCTTGCAGTCAGGTAGACAAGATAAAATGTGATATTTAACCAATGGAAATCTATGATTCTCTTGTGCTGCTCTTTCTACTTTGAAATTGAATTGTCTATAATTAAATAATAAGTTTAATAAAAAATATTTTAGAAGTGTTTTTTGGGTTGGCAGAAAGTTTTCAAGAATCTGGGAAACAGCCTTTTCATATCTTCATTCTCATTTCATTTTTTACATTATACTACAGGTTGTGCAATACATTGCTGCAAAATGCCACAATGTAACATGCAAATACTTATGGTGACTGATCAACTTATATCAATTGTAAAACAATTTGGAGTTTTATTTAGTAATCACTATTTGATTGTATGTATTTTGATTTAATGAACATGTTTTTGCAAATTTTGATTCAATAGACATGGTTTTACAACAGTACATTATTCTGTATCACATTAATTTTTCATATTTACCCTTATTTTGTGCACTTATAAGTATGTATAAATTTTTTCTTTTTAATTACTTTTTTGTTTTTTAATCAATTGTACTTACTGAAATCTGTCTTGTGACATATCCATGCTTCTCAATCATGTAATAATAGTTACAATGATTTTGCATCAATTTTAGCAAAACTAGCTGTTTCATAGAAAACTAAGCTGATTAGTGCCTTTGCATTGTCATACTTTTTTGGAATACGCAAAATGGCATTTTTTAGGTTTTCTGTCATTTTGACGCAATTTTTGAGTCATTCCTTTGCATATTTTAGTGTTTCAGGAAAAGGGCATTTTTAGACAGATTTTCCTAAAACTCTGTTTTTTGACTTTCAAGGAAAACTGCTTGTGAAACATTTAGCAAAGTGACATAATTTATTTAAAATGTGGTTTCTATAGAAGTGTAAAGGAGTTTTTAGTGTTTTAAAATTTGGTAGCAGATCATAGAAAATAATTTTTTTGCACCTGTTGCACACAACGTAAACCTGCACATGTTTTGGTTCTGTATTTTTAAGTCATTTTGGGGATCATAAATGCGTTTTTATTAGGAATTTTCTAGCCATTTTTAAGTGATTGAAAACCTAGCCCTAATAATCATCTCAATTTCATAGTTTTTGATGTTTTTATTTTCAGAGAGCTTCATTTCTTTAAAATGTATTTTTTAATTTCAAAGGTGTTGTTGCATTAGACCACTGCATTTATGCTGTGGGTGGTTATGATGGGGCTCTTCAGTTGAAGTCTGTTGAAAAATATGACACAGAAATGGATGAGTGGGTGTATGTATCTGACATGTCCTCTCCTCGAAGTGCTCTAAGTGTAGCTGTCTTAGATGGAAAAATTTATGCTTTGGGTAAGATATTCTGCTTATTTATATTTTACACCAGCCTTTTTCAAACTTCTTTGGTCCATGTCTAAACTGTTCATGTTCTTTGGTCTTTATCTAAACATAAATCTTAGCTTCTCCTGCGTATGAAATAGTATTAGAATAAATTGCATATATTTAATATTCTTAAACATAATATATTTTAATTAATTATGTCCACAATTTATTTGTCATAAACTTTAAAAAACACAAATAACGTTTGTGAACCAAAAGAGAAACAATTACGGTGAACCACCATATTATTTCCTCAATTGTATAAATACAGGTAACCCTCCTATAACACAGTAGATAGGTTCCTAGAAAATGCCATGTTGTGTGAAACAGTGTTATATGAGACCCAGAGCCAGTTCAAAAGGGGGTTACATTCCGAAAACCTATCAAAAACAAATTTTTTTAATTCCATATAAGCAACTTAATTTTTATTAAAAATATAAATGTATGTATAACACAAAACAAAAAAAAAGTATTTTCATTTAATGTAACCTTAATTTAATAAATTTCCTCATCACTACTCAGTACAATCAAACGAGAACATTTTATCGGTTGAACGATATCACTTTCATTTTCTGAACCTTCTTCATTTAGATTTTTTGCACCTTCTATCCTCTTTAAAAAATCTGTAATTATGGTTTGTTTGCTGGTTCTTACAAGGCCATTGTAGATTTCATGGTATGAAGATAGACAATTTTGCAGCTCCCTTTTGAATTTTCGACTTCTTTCAGCGGAAGGGTCTGCATTCAAGAAAAATGATTCAAGATTTTCAGCTAAGCTTAGGCCTTCTTCTAATTTTTTTAATGTTAAATTATTAGCTTCACAATCTTCATCAGTGCTATTGTCCTCAGAATCGATTCGATTTGATTTCCAACTTCGGATGCCATTTCCATCAAATCCGCTTTGTCAACTACTTCCAGTAATAAGTCTTGAACATCCTCAATAGCCATATCCACAAAGCCTTCGCTTCTGATAGATTTAGCATGTTCTCATATGCCACCAATTTCATTTTCTGATGATTCAAACATGTTTTCTATTTCAATTGAATATGGCCATATTTTCTTCCAACATGCATTTAACGTTGATGTTTTTAGTTCTTTCTGCGACAAAGATATGATGTCAATGCAGTGCTTAATTGAAAATTGCTTCCATTACATTAATGGATTTCGAATCGGTTACATCTAAAATCCACTGTAATGCTCTTATGTAATAGGTTTTAAAGGTATAAATAGTACCTTGACCCAATGGTTGGAGCAGTGAAGTATGGTAGGAACACTATTGTGACATTTAGATGACTCAAATCTTGTGGGTGACATTGAGCATTATCTAATAGTAATAACGCCTTGAAGCTCAAATTTTTCCGTTTTAAATAATTTTCAACGTTTGGCACAAAACAATTTAAAAACCAATCTTTAAATAAATTTCCAGTCACCCAAGCTCTTGGATTTGCTTTCCAATATACTGGTAAGGTGTTTTTATTAAGCCTTTAAGTGCACGGGGATTTAAAGATCTATAAACTAGCAAGGGTTTTGTCATAAAAAGTCCCCCGATGCATTACTGCACAAAAGTAGCATTATACGATCTTTAGACACCTTAAATCCAGGTGCAGTTTTTTCTTTTTTCGATATAAAGGTTCTACTAGGCATTTTTTTCCACCAAAGCCCAGTTTCATCAGCATTGAAAACTTGATGTGCTGTGCATCCTTACTCTTCTATAATGTTTTGAATTTTGTCTGGATATGTCCTGGCAGCTTCATGATCAGTCGATGCAGTTTCTCCTTGAATTTTTATGCTATGAATTGCAAAGCTCTTTTTGAGTTTTTCAAACTAACCTTTACTTGCCACAAAATCTGGGTTGACAGAAGATTTTCCATGTTCTTTAAGGTATTTGTAAATTTTAAGTGCTTTTTGCTTAATGATGTTACCATCCAATGGAATTCTTTTTTGATAGCTATCATCAATCCAAATGCTGAGTGCCTTTTCCATTTTCTCAATTATTGGCGCCTGGGGACGAGCTGCATATTTTGCATATATCGAAGATCCTGCAGCAACTGCACTTCTAATTTCTTTTTCATTTTTCTTAATAGTCCAGACTGTTGCTTCATTTAAATTAAGACTATCCAATGTGAGATGCTTTTTCTCCTTTTAAAATACGATCCAAGATTTCTATCTTTACTTCTAAAGAAATAAATTTCCTCTTAAACATTGTTTTTTTTATCTTTATTAGACATGGCTTGGGACTGAAACTTGATTTTCCAAAAATTTAGTCTTAAAGACGAAAAAATCACTCTTTAACATATCGTGGTTCAATGCAGACTGCCGACCAGCCGCTTAAGACACTTTGTCTCCAGACCACGGAAATAAAAAGAAACAAAAAGGGCCTGCCTTTCACGGGCCTTCTGCTGCGATCATATTTCACAACAGATTGATACAATATGACGATGTCACATTGCACTTTATCCTTTTAAATACGGCAGGACTTTCTGCAATACTGTATCTCTGAGACAGCAAGTCTCGCCGCGGATGGTGCGTAAACTGTGTATGATGCTTTCTGCTATAACATCGGAATAGAGTTATAAATGAGTAAATTGTAATTTATTTATATATTTTCATGTAAAGGCACTATAGTTCATTATTCCTTCCCGTCATTATTTTAATGTAGTTTAGTTTTTAAATGTTAAACAAAAATCATGTTATCCAGTACTGTAGAAGTACAGTGTTGTACAAAGGTTTTCGCAATTTTCTTATCGTGTTAGAGCGAAACCGTGTTATAGGTTGTAGTGCTGTACGAGGGTTCCCGCAATTTATTGTATCATGTTAGAGTGAAACCGTGTTGTAGGATGCCGTGTTGTAGGAGGGCTACCTGTATAAGACTTGACAGTTTTACAATAACATGTAGTTCATACCTATTACTTCCAGAAGTACAGAACCTGAGAGGTACTGGTCGCAGTCGCAGTGGGTTTCTCACTACACTAACACCCTGCAAGTTATAAACGTCACAGGTTTGATTCATCCCTGAGTGAATTTCTCTTCTGTGCCAGTAAAGCTTTCCTTGTGTGCATATGTCCATTTATTGACCTTCTCTTGTGTTTGACATAGCTTGGTCAAATATGGCCTTTGCTCCATAAAACCCATCCAACCCCAGAGATGTCCGTTTTCTTCCTAGAATGCTAATTCTTATTTTTAAGAATTTATCTCTTTTCTTTCTAAAATCAAAATGTATTACCCCACAAATGTTCCTTAATTTTCAAGTCTAGCACTTCATGGGTTATCTGCCTTTGTTTACTGGCATTAATCTCATGCGACAGCCTTAGTGTTATTGCCACAAGTGTATAGTTATGTAAAATACTTAACAAAGGATTCATCATTTTAAAAAAATTGCATCATATGGAACATCTAAAATCATGCAGTATTCAGCATTCATAGCTTCCTTGGCATAAGAACATTGATCTCAAGCAACAACTTTAGTTTTATTACCAAATGTAAAGTTTTGCAAAATACTCAACCAGTAACCCCTGGCTACAAGGCTACAGTTCCCAAGGGAACCATTTGGAAACCTCTATTTTATGCAATGTGACTAATGCGGACTGTTATGGCATAATATAAGATGTCTGTTAATGTTGTAATTTATTCAAACAGCTTGTGAATGATGGAAGTTAAAAATCATATGAACAGTGTTTTAACTCTAGAGTTTTCAACTATCAAGGCTTTTATGGTTTACTTATGCATTTCTTTCATCTCCAAAGTTAGGAGTATCTCGTGTCATTTACATTTGTTTATGCATTACAAATGTACCTGAATGCACTCTTTCCCAAAAATAGAGTTTATATGCCATCTACAAAGGGAAAAACATAAAATTCTCCTAGAAAATAAACACAATATATTCAGTAAAAACTTTTTTAATGTAGTTTCTTCAAATTGTCTTTTATCAACTTGTTCAGCATATTTTAATACGGTAATTTAATACTGTTACATCAGGGCCAAAATGAGCATTTTTCTCCAGAAATGAGGGCATATGAGAATTCAAGAATTAAGGTAATTTATTATTGAATTATAACTTCAAAATTCCTTTATAATGAAATTGTATAGACACAAATTATTTTTCTAAACTTCATGTTAGTACTTCCTGACAAGTTTTGATATATAGTAATAGTTGAATCATTTGAAAGAGAATTCCATTAAATATATTCATTATTTCTTCAGTTCCTACTTGCTTATATAGTGGCACCAACTTGAGAAAATTATTCAGGGGGCCAAGTCGATCCTCAATAGCTTTGTACATTGATAGCTTACAAGTGAAACTCGCCAAGTCAAAAAACATAGTTGTGAAAAAACGAAGGGAAAAAAGTCTACTCACTAAGTGTGTTTCTCAAGAAATCTAACCTTCATGCAAGAAATGACTTAGTGGAATCAATATAAAAATCACATTCTAGTCTATAAAAGCTAAAAAATATCATTATCTCGAAAATTTTAACTTAGTGTGGTTCACTTGTAAGCCGACAACATGTTTGTTTTTGGAACAATTTATATGGTTTAGCATTTCATTATCAATATTATCGGTATATTTTTTGTATTTTCTCTCATGTTTGAGGGGCTGGACCCCAACAATAAAAATGTAGGAGTAAGGGGGTCTGGCTCCAACAAGTTGGCACACCTCTCCTGATATTGACCATAAAACATAATCTGTGAGGTTGAATGAACCTTCATATTTGGTTACCTATATTTTGCATATTATTAATCCTTGCTCATATTTGGGGTTGGGCCACAACTGTAAAACTTGAGGGCCCCAGATCTCTAGGAGTCAATACCCCTGAGTGACATATACCAGTTTCAGGTGATTTCTTGGGTCATTGAATGCTTATTCTTATCCTCTTATGCGTGAATTCTAGTCAAATAGTGATAAGCTGCTGAGTTAAAAGCAAATAAAAATTTGATAAGAGTTTACAATGTGTTTCTTTTTATTGATATGAAATCAACCTTTTATCTAAATACAGGAGGATATGATGGTACAAATTTCTTGAATACTGTGGAGGTTTATGATCCAGATAAAGACGAATGGGAAGCGGCCCCCGACATGTCCTGTGGTCGAAGTGGTCAAGCCTCCGCTGTGTGGAGGGCGCCATGTTTGGCTCATGGAATTTCATAACAATGATGAGGGGTCTGCTATCTCAACAACTTTCACCTCTTTTATAATGCTGTGATTACAGCATTTGTCGACTCAATTATTTTGTTAATGTGATATGTTATATATTTACAAGCCACATGATATGTGTCTTGGAACCAAAAGCAAGCTCAAGCTTTCTCTAGTTTAATCAAACACTATTTATCTGACCAATTGGGAATTTTTTAGTGAAATAATTTACATTTGTTTTTCTTTTATGCACTCATTGAATTGTTTCGTGACTGCTATTCATAATGGGTAAAATACAGAAATGATTTAATTTTATATACTAGTGATTATTCATAAATGGCAAAATGGAATACAATCACAAGAACACAGAAGTGCTATTCAATATTCAGCTTTCTATATCTTCTCATGAGAGAGTTTTTCTGTTTAAACATAAACAAACTACAAGATGTGAAGATATTTTACATCTGGTGCAATAGTATGTACAATAGATCATTATGTGCAGTGGATTTATCTGAAAATGTGATTTATCACCAATTTGGTGAAGATTGGTGTTGTCTCTAACACTCAATCATTCATTGTACAATTAGAGCCAATATACATGAAGCAGCCTTATTCAATGCATATAATGTACATATTTCCAGTTAAATAAAGAGAAAACTCAAAAATTATTAAACTTATGATTCATTCTATAAGTAACATGCTGAAGCTGCATTTGAATAACTTGCCAAGTTATATCACTTTCAAAACAAAACTGGAAGCTCTTTTTAGCCAAATAGAAAAACCCTCTCGGCTGTACATAAAACTAAAATGTTTGTTAAATTTTGTGTTTTATTTATATATTTATCCATATGCTTTGGTAGTGTCAAAATAATATATATTAAGACAATTTATGTTATGTTTTTGCTTTTTTTTTTGTGGAGCAGGTCTCCTTTTTTTATACAGAAAATTCCTTTTTACATTCAAAACATGCATTCTGTATAGTGAGTTTCATTTTCAAAGAACTTTAGAACCATAAAATATATCATCAATTTTCTAATTTATATAAAATGTACTTATGATAGTTGCATCCAAGCAGAAATTAATTAATCATGCCTCTTTTATTTTTTATCAGCAAACATGTGTTTAAAAATTATCTTTTTAGCATTTTACTACGAAACTGTTTGAGTTTATTTAATCAAAATCGTATGTGTGTTAACCATATATATATGAATGAGTTATTTGTAGGATATATGAAATTGTATTTTGGAACATTTTTATTTATTTGTAAATTATTATTATTTAAATTAATCTTTGTAGGTATAAAAATTATCTGTAATCACGTATACACATATTATGTAAACTATGGAGTTCTTTAATTTGACCCACTGACCTAATTTGTTACTATTTTCTTTTTGAATTGTATGGTCCACTGTGGCATATGGCATCTTGTTTAGAAACATGAAACATTAGTGTTTTTATTCCAGGCTCTTAAATAAATTTTTTCTATTATCTGTTTTGCAATTATAAGTATGATCTCATGAAGTGAAAGATTAAAATTAATTTTACCACAATTTTAAATACCTGTTTCCAAATTTATTGGAAGCACAGAAACACGTACAGGTGTTGTGATTTTATGGTTAAGTATATTTTATTATAAATGTATTGTTTTATTAATAGGTTTCAGTTTATCTCTTAAATGTGATTAAGATAAAAACTTTCAATATGCGTTCACTGAATTTCCTAATTCCTTTATATATAGGGGCATCATGACTCAGTGAGTTTGCCCACTGCATTAGCAACTGATAGTTGTAGGCAATGCAGGTTCAATTCCTCCTTGGGTGTATTTCCTTGTATTTGGCATAGTTTGGCCAAATATGGCCCTTGTGCCAATTAAACGCAACCAACCATTTTTTAATCAAGAATTTGGCATAATTAAGCTACTGTTTATAACATTTTAATTTAGCATTTGCATAAATATAAAACTTTTGTTGCCAAATTCCAGGAAAATAATTTGTTTTTAAACTATTAAATTTTTCTTTACTTCTAGATCATTTGATAATGTGTTTCGTTTATCTGGTTAAAAATATTAAACTTTTTCTTTGGTTGAGCTTACTTCACTGTTGCTTATATTATGTCTATTGCATTATTTTATTTCTGATGTGTTATTGTCTGGAATACATTATCATGGATATAGTAACATGATAAATTAGTAACTATATGAAAATGAAGATTGTTGATTGTGATAGTTACTACTAAATTCAGATGGTTTTTGTAATAATATGTGATGTGTGAATGGCACTTATATAATTACATAAATTGTTTTGTAAGTGTTAAATATCCAAAGGCTTGTTTGGAATTTGACTGAACATTGTTCTGTTAAAATTGAACTGTAAATGTGTTTTTATGTACAGTTTATTTAGTGACCAATCTGTAATGTACAAAATGAATTATACTTATTCATTTTTTAAATTGTAAACTGACAATGAGGTATATGTTTTACCTTGTGTTGTATCTCCAAATAATGTTCAAATTTATGTGAATTTTTAGTAGTTTTATTGCAATTTATATATTCTCAATACTTTTCTTGTTTGCATTACTATGTTCATAATTTTATTGCTACTTTATATTGAAACACTGCAACTTGACTCCAACACATCAAGCATTAGAATCAGCTTTGGTAGTTGGTTCTACCAATGCTGACTGGATTGGGGAAGACTTGTAGTAGTGGGCTATCAGAATTTCAATTCATCTATAGACTGGATACTATTTTTAGTTACAAAGATGACTGACTATTAAAGTCCAATTTTGCTAACTTCAGTAGCATAGCATAACATTGATAACTGGGAACGACAAGATTGGATCAAAATTATTTTGGATCAATTTATTCCTTTCTAGCACCTCTTTTTATAGGCCTTTTTCATTTACAGGACCAGAGTCAGTGGGTTTTCCCACTGCTATCAATGTACACATTATAGGCAGCTCAGGTTCGATTCCTCCCTGGGTGTGTTTCTATCTTCTGTGTCAGTAAGATTTTCCTTGTGCTTGTATGTTCATATACTTGATGTTGCTTGGCACATCTTGGAAAATATGATCCTTACACTATAAAACCCAACCAACCATTTACAGGACCTTGCCATGTCTATTCTGTTTTTCATGGACATCTTTGTACAATTTTAATACATGTTTTATACCGCCAACAGGCAGTATAAAACAGAATTCAAACAATTTTAGAGGGGCCCAATCTTTTGTTCAAGTTTTCTATTCCAATCAAAAACTGTAAAGCGTATATCAAATGAACATTAAGTTTTATGATTTTTTATATTTTTTTAGATATGTTTCATTTATTACATGTGTGATAAACGAAATTCGATTTATGATTATTAAATTATCATCAGTATGTGTTTTTTATTATTTTTAACATTTGAAATGTTTTTTTGTGGTCCTCAGTCCTCTGGGTACTTCTGAATTTTTCCTTAGTCTACCTAGGCAAACAGACAAGATTTTTCTCATCTCATCCAGTCACCTAATGCTAATAAATGAATTTTACGCTTGTTTTAGAAACCAAATTGCTTTAATATTAAATTAGCATTTCTTTAGCAAATATGTTTGACAGTTTTCAGACCTGTCCATGATTCAGTTTGCATTGATTAAACTATTTTCAGCATTTATTTTTGTAGCATCATTTTGGGGGCTGCCCCACCCCCTCTGAATACAGCCCTTACTGCCAATCAGGAATGTTTCATGAATCATTTTGAGGAAATATCCATCTGAATGTTAAAAGATATATTTGGTACAGGTGGTCTCCAACCTGTAGAGCTGTAAAATAAGATTGAAATATATATTCATGTGCATTTTATTGAACTTGTTGCTTTTAGATAAATGAAGCAATTAGATTCAAGCAATGTAATCTTTTGAAAAGTACTATTAAAAAAAATTTGTATTTACAAAGTGCAGATTTTAAATTAAAAATTTAAAGCTGGTTACTAATATTGAAATAATTTGAAATTTCTATCTATAACTATTAACTGGACTGATAAGTTATTAAAATTTACTCATTTGTATCTTATAAACAATAAAGTTTAAAGCAACGTTTTTCCTTTTAAAGTAATAAGTACTTCACTTTGTTCCTAATTCTTCCTCATTTGTCTTTTACACAACTTTTCATCTATATTTATGCTTCTGCATATATGCTAAACTTGTTTCTCTTTTCTAAACATTGGAGACCACTGTATTCTCATTGCAAAATGATCATACTAAAATCATAGTCATTTTATAGATCTGCACTCTAAAAATTCTTTTCCATTTCTTTTAAAATCAAAATTGAGTAATGCTTTGGTAACCTAATTAATTTTATATATTAGTTAGAAAATCGTGTATTTTAAATGTGGAGTCGTTTTTCAACTGATATTTTTCATGTCATCCTCACTTAGCCATTAAAGTATGTGATTTCAAGTGGTACAAATCTGTCTGCATACAAAATTAAGTGACTTGTGTATGAAAGGTGTCGCTATAAACAATAATGTGCCAAATCATGCAACTTTCACCCAATGTTGTGTAAGTTTTATTATAATTATTTATTTCTATAATTCACTTCCTATTTTACACATCCTCAC
Source organism: Meta bourneti (assembly GCA_933210815.1). Taxonomy (NCBI): domain Eukaryota; kingdom Metazoa; phylum Arthropoda; class Arachnida; order Araneae; family Tetragnathidae; genus Meta; species Meta bourneti. Next base: position 72,306,202 of record OW119926.1, on the reverse strand, counting down.
AGCATTTTTATCGGTTGCTCAATTTTTTTATTTTCCATATGGCTAGTATTTTGTTTTTCAGTATGTTGTAATAGTATGTCACTTGTGAACGTGTGGGAAATAGTGTACAATTTGAATCTGCCACCCTTTTGTTGTGAAATATTTGGAAATAAATAGTGTAACTTATTCTCTAAGAGAAAGAAATTGACAACGTACATCCATTATTTAACAAGAGTTGATTTAAACTTTTAATTTTTATTTTTCAATAAATTTCAGTAGAGTAGAACCCTTGTTAACTGAAATAACAAATAAAATTCCATTTGAATGAAAATGTTAACAAAATTTCCTTATAGATGCATACATACTACATTTGTTATGTATTTACATTATGATTGAAATGAATTAAGCTAATTCGGACAATAGAAGCACATTTGAAAAGTAATTTGCATTGGGGAGGATTTAGTTCAATCTACTATTAATAACTTCATTTTCTGGGTTCATCATAGATAATCATTTAGTCTGAGTCATCACCTTTCAGATTTTGATGAGTATGAGACTTAAGCTAACCTGGGTTCCCTAGCATTAGAATGAACCAACTGTCAATTTTGAAATGATTTTATTTGCATAAAGTGATTTGGGTGTTCATGTATGTAAATAAATTAAAGCTATTGCACATCTTGCAAGTTAAAATCATCTGAACTGAATTGATCTTGATTGTATCTTTCATTTTACGAATTGCTTTGCTTTCCTCCCTTGTATAATATAACACTTAGGAAGGTCTTAGTATCATTTTTTGTTGTGTAGTGTATATATCTGCAAATAAGTAATGGAAATTCTTGGAATATCTCTTACAAAATACTAAATACATTCTTATATTTGAACTATGAACTCAATTTTATGTGATTGCTTTAATGTGTTTACCTCTGACCTGGACTGAACACAGGTGTTGATGTTTTACACGAGTTTAAAGTACATTGAAATTCAATAGTCTTAAAATGTACCTGTTTTTGTAAGAATGGATTATTGCCATGTTATAAGATCAGCTGTTTCAATATATTTCTGCTTAAGGTTCTTTGCTTTTATTGTCGTTCACATTTTTGTCTTGCAAATTTTATACCCAATCATTTAAAATTATTTTTTATAAATTTTGAAGTTATTGATTGTTAAATGTTTCAATATATTGAAAAAATTTCATTTGTTAATGAAAATATTCCAATTATCTTTTTTAAGTTTGAACAATTGTTAAAAACTAGCTGAAAATATAAAATGAAACATTACTAAAGATGTAGAAATTTTGTTTGTTTCTTTTCACCAACCTTGTCATTTTTATCTAAAATTATTTTATTTTCATTGAAAGTATGAAGGAAAGCCGATTGTGTTTGACAATTATCTTTCATAGTTTTTAGGTATCTAAATTTCAAATTTTCATCTGAATTCAATGAAATGAATTATTGAATTATATAATCACATATAAGTGGTACACTATATTCACGTGATTTGAGAAATCTGCTTCTACAGGGTTCCCACTCTTCAAGAAACAGATAAATTAGGGACTTTTCAAGGCTATTTTTCATTTTTTAAGGCCACATTTTGCATATATCGCGATTGATTACTCAGTAGGTGCACAGGTGAAAAACTTAACGAATACTAGGTTTGGGTCTCACTGAAAACTCTTAAAATTCCATCTTTAGCTAACCTATAGATATATTATGCCCTTGAATTTTGATTACACTTAACCATGGACGAGTATGTTTGACCTTGGTTTTTGAATACGAGTGAAATAAAATATGCAATGTAAAAATTGAGGCTTTTAAAAAAATTTTAAGGACTTTCAGCAAATATTAAGGCTTTTTAAGGCCCTTAAAAACTATAATGAAAAACCACAGGCCTCGAGTCTTTTAAAGACCAGTGGGAACCCTCTTGTAGCGAATTCTGGGGAATATGAATTATTGAGCTTAATAAATAAAACCGAGATAGTAACATTGAAATTGCTGAGTATAGTGTTTCCATAATTGTGTTACAATCCAAATTGTGGACCAAATTTTGTATTTTTAGTACTTATTTATATAATTTTAATTATATAAATAAGGTAAATAGAAAAGGTTCTCTACCTTTTGTACCAAACTTGTTTTGTGTTATTGACTAGACAGTTAAAATTAAGTTGCTGAAATTACAAATCTATCTGCAATGTGTATCACCGCTACATGAATATGGAAATATTTTTAAGGTGGTACACTACAAGTGATTTGAGAAATCTGCTTGTGACTTGCACAAAACAGTGAGAAAGCAAATGGTGTTTTGAATGAAATGTATGTATGAAATTAAAAGCCTATTTATTCAAGCAACATTTGTCTGCTTCATTTGTTTCTGCTTTAATTTCACTCAAATCGTTACATGATAAAATTTTAATATTGTGCCGATAGCAGATTAAATACCCTCAAAAAAGATTGCATATTTTGCTTATTGTCTTGTTTTCTCATAAATGAATACCAAAAGAATAGGTCTTCTGTACAAGTAAAAACATGTCATAGCAAAAGTAATAGATTTGAAATCGGCTAAAGTGGAATAAAAGGAGAAACGGATTTTATGCCATTATTGGTTTAAGTTTGGTAAAACAACTATTGAGGGTAGAGGTTGGAACTTTGAAGCCTTCGTACTGGAATCTTAACAGGCACAAAACAGTTACAATTCAAGAATACTCATTATTTCATGTTTTATACCCTTTACTTTCTGCAGTATACTGCCAATCGGCCACATCTATCCTACTTCCCGTTTTTATGCTATGCACGGAAAATAATAGAATTTTACTCCAACACTAGGGATGACTTGTACCCTCATGGTAAGCGAACGGGGGATGCGAAAAAAAACCCTTTGCTCTGAAACTAATGTGTAACTTAAGTAAACTTTTCCCATGAATCCAACCTTTCATAAGATTGATTTTTTAGCAAATCTACGAAACAATTGATATTTTGAAGTCGACCATTTCGATATCGATGTGGCGCGAACCTTGTTCGAACATTTTCAAGTCGGTGTTGCTTTGGGGTGGCTGAAGCTTTTTAATCTTCTTTTTCTAAACTGATACCAGGACTAAAAAAAGAAGTCTAATTGAAATTTTACGATTAACGAATTACTAAGAAAGGTAATTCTACGTATTTGTCTAGGAATCAGCCTGGGATTGAACCAGCGGACATGAAATTTTGTACCTGTGTCTTGTCCATTGGGCTGCTGTGATTCAAACCCTTTGGTACATTGCAATGACGTACAGGGCTACTGGGAAATTCCCGAAAAGCTCTTACATGTACACATTTCAATTAATGAAATAATAGACTAGGAGAGGTTATTTTTACTGTAATTTAAATGTTTTTTTTCAATTAGAAAGAATAAGCTGTTAAATAATGAAATCAACTCATACAACTAACATCGACTATAGCTCTTGTATTTGAAAGTAAGGTAAGTATTTGATCAAACGATGGCCAAAAGCTCTAAAGGCTTCTTTCCTGAAACAAATTGAACAAGTGATGAGAGAAACCACTATATTGATAAAGGGTATAGATATGCCCTTCTCACCCCTTTTGTCTCATCACCGTTTAACCGAAGCATTCAAAAGAAAAAAGTTGAAATCAAGTATAGACCGTGGTAGTTTTTGGAATTGATCTTATTTCATAATCTATCTACCCTTAAAATTTAACTTGAGAATCAATTTTGTAATGTTTTTGCACATATTGAATCAATATTTGACAAAACAAATGGGGGTAGTTAAACATCTCACTTGAGCAGCAAAACGAGATATTGGCGACGGTCCCGAAGGAATGATCAAAGACAACACTTAATTTTGAACCACGGTCAGATGAGGAACACCTGAGTTGGCACCCCACTCTTCAAACTTCCACACTACACCAACGTGAGGACATTTGAGGCCACGACAGATTTAACGTGCGCCAGCCCCCGTGTACACGACAGTCTTTGACTGGACCGAGCTTCGAACTCTCGACCCTTCTGTTGCTAATCCCTTGCTCTTCCAACTGGGCTACCGCGGCCCGACAAATAAATGAAAACATTTTTCCACAAATTAACAAAACATTTCATTGAATTGATATTTCTATCACTCATTTGAAGGCCGGTCAAACAAGGCCTAATTGCTTGAAATTGCATATTTAACTTAAATTTTCAAAATTTCCCACCTGGTGTAGTGGATGGCACATATCCCGTGAAGGTCATATGAGCCAGTCGCTCACTGATTGGATGCAACTTTTCGACTAATCTTACTTTTGAGTATATCCAAGTTCTTTTTTATTTCTAATCCCCGACCACTAAACTCTTCGGCTTTCGGCACTATAAGGCTGACGGCTATTTGTGAAGGGTGAGTGCTTGTGACTGCCCTTGTGTGGCAGAAAAAGACCGTTCAGTGACAAACCAAATCAAAATTCACCAATCCTTTTTTCTATTGAAAAATCTTGGCGAATTTCCAATCAACTGAATCCCTATGGAATTCATTCGCCAGTTCCACCGCTTGGTTTAAATAGCTTTATTTGAGCTATGGGACTTTATGTTGCTACCATGAGTGCCTGAAAGTGACCTTTCTCGCAAGCAGACGTCTAATTTTACTGATGTATCTGCTAAGAAACATGAGAGAACAATACATCTTCAATGGATCCCTTCACATGTTGGTATGTAAGGTAACGAAACCGCCGACCTTTTAACTATGGAGGATAGTCTAGATGCCATCTTACAGCAGGCTTGCCTATGAAGAAATCTCGTCGAAAATTAAAGTGCGCATGAACAGAATTTGGAGGATTCAAATTGACTGGCACTCCTGCAGTCAGTCCGGTGCTTCTCTGAGTAAAATTGTCAAGAGGGAAGACCAGACTGCTCTCACTCAATGCTTCGCAGTGGTCACTTGAAGCCAATAAAGATCGAATTGGATGCGGGCATTTCCTTCTATATGCTCTAAATGCAATTCAGCTCACGCTTAGCCGGATCTGTCGACATCTACTGTCTCGGCTGTCCCTCTGACAAGCTTATTCACCACCCTAAGCTGGTTCTGGAGGACCTCGAGTCTCACCGGCTAATAGACTTAGTGTAATTTTTTATACTAAGTGAGATGGGTAAGAAAAAGAAGGTTTAAATGCTGAAAACCACCGAAATCGCGCTGGTGTATGGGATGCTATTGAAGTACATGTTCAGAAACTAATTGTTGGCATGACTGAGGAGTGCAGTTTTTGCCATATACATTTATTTGGAGTAAGAAGTACAAGAAATGCGACTTTACATATTTGATTAATTTTATTTCATTTGGAGGTATGAAGTGCTCATATAAATGGAGGAATCAACGGATACAACAATAGAAAATGGACCGTGACGGGATTAATTCGCCAATTTTACCGCTCAGTTTAAATATTCTTGATTTGAGCTATGGTGCTCATAATATTGCTAAAACTACATGAAAGTGTCCCCATTCTAGGGAAATTCTTCAGCAGTCTGATAACAAAAGACAAGGAGAAATATGGAAAAGAGAAATCAGCAACAGAAAAGAAAATATGAGCGAAATAGATTCAGCGTCAAAATTCATAAACATTAAAAACGATGAATCGACTAAATAATTTTTCCCCAAAACGTGACCATTACTAATAATTAACAGTTGTACGAATGGTATTAACCAGAGCCCCCACATTGGGGATATGGGTTTCTGTTTCCCGTTATCATACCCATGGTAACTGGAACCATGGAAAAGTTCTGGTACTGTAATGTGCATTCCATTTCCAAGTTTAAAAAAAATTAAATCTTCATTGCATATATCAGAACGAAGCTCTACCTTTTGGAACCAAGGGTAAATGAAGTTGATGCCTCCCCGGTTCCGAAATCTATAACTCATATCTAAATCTTTTACTCCCAATATTAAGGTGAAAAAAAGGATTGTTATGAACTCTTAATGCAGGTCTCATGTGCCCCATTTAATTTTATAATCTCAAAGGTCCACAAAAATTTTAATTTTTAAGGGGGTCCTTGGACTGAAAAGTCTGAGTATTTCTCAAGAACAGCGAGAAAACGAGCGGATCTGGTCTTTCTATTGGCTCGACCTGGGCTGACATTGTCTCATTATTAATAATTCATAAACATTGAAAACAGATGAATAGACTAAATGAAAACGTTCACGAAAACGCAGCCCTTTGTAAATAATTAACAGTTGTAATTAAAAATTAAAATCGTTATATTAATAGTTGTGTGACATATAGTTTTTAAATAAAATTATTATTACTCATACTCAAGTAACAAGAAACAAAGTCACAATTTTAAAAAAATTCAGACTAGTTAAAAATTTTCCACACTGAATTTTCGAATGGATGTGGTGTTGATCCGACTTCAATGTATTTCTCTTTGTTAATCTCTTACAGTGGGATCTATCCAGTGGGTGATCCACCACTGTGTTGTCCAGTATTACTCGATTTCCACTCAATCAACTTTTTCTGGTTGTTTCTTGTCCATGAAAGGGGAGGAAAAGACCTCTCTTCCGCCTTCACATGCAAATTCACAAGGTCAGCGAAGCCTCGACCTATGTGGGTTGCAGAGACTGGGAACCAACCGGTAGGACCGGCACAGCGAGTAGCCAACGCAGAGAAGGTGAACGAGCCTGCCCAACCTCACTCGCGAGCTTTAATCACAATCAAGTTAATCCGACAACTCCCTTCACTAGAGGTGAATTCGTGAACAAAAAAAATCACCTGTAACTCTTTTATTGTTTGTTTATATGTGAACTGCACCTCCTTCTTTTACTTGGCTTTCTCTGTTGCGAAGTAGTTTCCCATGCGGCACCAGCCAAGTTCCAGAGTAATTGAAAGAAAATGATTGGGTTTTTCCTCCACCCTCACAGAAAAATAAAAGCTGCAGTAGAATTAAATTCGTTTCTCTCAAAATGATTGACCCGATTCCGAATAGCTTTATTTTGGAAATTTACGTTGTATACGAAATGAAAGGAGTCCTAGTTTTTTGTACAGAGAGAGAGAGAGAGGTATTCTATACAATCCTTACATACTCGTTCCAGCTAGCCTGGGCCGCGGTAGCCCGGTTGGACGAGTAGCGCATTAGCAACCGGAGGGTTGCGAGTTCGAAACTCGATCCAAACAAAGACCGTCGTCTACGTGGAGATTGGTGCACGTTAAATGTAGCCTCAAATGTCCTCACACTGACTTGGTGTGGAAGTTTGGAGAGTAGGGTGCCAGCTCAAGTGTGACCTCGTCATCTGACCATGGTTCAAAATGACGAGGTGTTGTCCTCGGATCTTTCCATTCGGGATTGATCCCGAACCGTCGCCAATAGCCCTTTGTGTTGCCCCAGTGCGAAGGTAATTCAATTACCGATTACCTTCCACCATGTCATTTCTCTTGTCTCCACAGAAGTACAAATGGTTTTTCAGTGCTTTATTTCTAAACACGCTGAAAAAGCTTCAGCCCAGATAGGCAAAATTAGGGGGAAGAATTGCCATGTATCTACCATCTTCCAAGAAAATATCCATAAGATTTTTAGCGGCATAAAAACCAACGCGGAAATTCAAAACAAACACAACATATTGAAATAGTAGATACATGTGTGTGAAATCCCCGTTTCCCAAAGTCGACTTGCCCATAGCAAATTTGTTTGGCAACTCGCCATCCTGATTCCAATATCGTTCTAAGATGTGTCAAATGCAATTTTGGCATCATTTGAAAATTTCTTACTGAAAAGAAAAATCCAGAAGAGCTATTTTTTTTCGTTCCGAAGATCGGAGCAAATATTGGTTTTCCGGAAATCCAGAAGAGTTGGCAAGTATGGAGAGTGGAACACACAAGTGCGACCCCAAATCTTCTAAGTTGATATTAAACCACAATTACTACACTGTCACAGTAATTAAAAAATTTCGTATTTTACTACACACTCTCAGACTCTACTAAAATGGTAACACTCTTATTTGAAAAACTTAAAGACCACATCGTTTCATTTATGCCTTTCTTTGGTCTGCGCAACTTCCCGGTCGAAATTCGAAGCACTAATGGTGAAACTAATGTATGAATCCTTCAAGCATTTACAGCCAGGTGGCAACCCCTTCTTCAATCACAGACACGTTTTATACCCAGGGAACGCACTTTGGAAACACACCTGCCACACCCGACCAATCAACTGTACTTTTATAAAAATTAAAAATATTTTATTTACTAAATTACAAATTAGTTAGTTCATTGCTATAACGTTTAATGGAAGCAGATGGCCAAAACAAAAAAAGAATTCAGCAGATGAAGACGACCTGTAAAAGGATTTGGAATAAGGGTTACGAGTTAACCTACAGGCGTCAAAAGGGTTAGTCGGGGCTCTGTACTTTTGATATCATAGCGCTCGTGGGCAAAAGATGGCACGAACTCAACTATTTGAATAACTCCTGGAAAGTCACATGGCCATCATAATCTTCAAAAACAGCGTGAGAGGATTTTTCAGGGTAAAAATAAACAGCGAAGAGAAAATACTTCCGGTTAAGAACTAATTTGCTTTATCCCCGTTTTGACAAAGTTTGGCGTTAATTTTTAATATATGATGGTTTTAATATTGTTTGTATATTAATTCATGGTCCTTAAAGGACCATATACTGAATTTTTTGTATATTTACTAGTGCGCTTTAGTTTATTATTTTATTTTAAAACTTTAGTTGTTAGTGATTTGTTAATCATGTGTTTTAAGCACAACACGTTTTAAGAATTTTTGCTAAAAAGCATCAACATCAATTAACACAAAAGTCTGTAAGTCGTAGTAACTGGTTATTAAAGCCGCATCTTTAACCAACATCAACTTTAACCAACATGCAACATATTTTTGTCCTAATTTTATAATATCAATTCTGTTGCAGTCAGGAACCTTTGGAATAGGTAGGAAAAAATTTAATCACTTGTTATAAAATGATGAGCTGTATGAACTTAAATATAGGAATGAGGTACAACTCTAAACCTTCCTGATAAATATGTTCCTTTTCGAAGCATTGTTTCAGATAAATATAAACACTAAAATTTGAAAAACACTTTAATTTTCCTGGTTCACACACATTCTGTTTAGTTCATTCGTATCAAATTGACAATTACAAAGAATTGTAATCTTGCCATTTGACATCAACGATTCTACGAATAAAAGAGAATCAAGGCCCCTTGAAATTGATTCCTGATATTTTTTCCAGAAATTCTTTTAGTTGATAGATAAGTTCTCATTCTTTCATTATCCAGTTTGAAATATTATCCGGGACCAGTTCAAGGGCCTGGTTGCTTCTTCATAGGCGATATTGATTGTAGTGCCATCTTTTGTAGTTTCACAATAAATAGAAGCAGCCACATAACCACGCACAATTCTCTTTAACGCAAGGAATAAATTATAATTTTATTTTGATTAGAAACACCACAATCCCATCGAGATATTATCACAGATAACGCAAATGTTTAGTAACTCTTGTAAAGCACCGCTGATTATATGTAAATCCTGCAGTACACACACGACAAAAAAAAGAGTTAAAAATGGGGACTTGCTTTTAAACTCTACCGCTTCCCTCTGTTCTTAACCGAAAACATTTTCCAAAATGAAAACTTGCCGTCGTCTTTGTAATTCACATCCGCTTTGTTGCGATTGTCCGGAACAGACCTGCTGTTATGGCACGCCTTGTCAGCAGACCTGACATGGCGTGGCTGTTGCATTTGCTCTTGGTGAGAATCGTCGTCCGAGCTGTTGGGATTGTCCGCGCTGCAATGACCCGAGTCTGGCTCGTTGTCTTTCAGTAGATCCAGGACATTCTGCTCGGACTTGGAAACCTTAGCTCTAGTTAACGTGAACGTACGATCAGGCGTCACTTTGTTGTTGGATTTGGTTTGAACAGGCGGCGGCTGACTCGTTGCTGTCAGGGCCAACTCGGGATCGTCCACGAAAGCTTGGGCTAGGTTGCGGCTGATTTGTTTCCGGATGGTCTTCTTCATGGACAGATGCCGCTCCAGATGGCGGATGTCGCGCTCCGTGAGAGTCCGATTGGCGTAGTAGGCGGCGTCTTTATTGCTTTTGGAACTGACATTCCGCTGATGATCGTCCGACGATTTCTTGTTTTGTCTGGCAGGGGCGTCGGACACTTCGTCCGAGCGATGCCTGTTGCTCTTCCTGTCCTTGTTGGCCAGACTCGGTCGGCTTTCGGAACTGTGGTGGTTGTGGGAGGACACCCGGTTGTCATAACTGTCCATGGCCTCGTGTCTCCTGCGGCTGCGGGGAGAATAATCATAAGATCGCAGCTCTTGCTTCTGTTTGTGAGCAGAGTCCCCTCCTGAACTACGCCCGAAAATATCCCTCACATCTGGAATGTTACGCTCCATCCTTCGAAAAAGGGTATTGAAACCTATAAATAACAAATTATAATTAATAAAACAGTAGCTTTCTCCCTATAAATAGATCAAAAGAAAATATTTATACAGCAACACTTTTCGTTCATGTGACACAGCAATAATTTCAATTTAAAATGACAATTGTGAATTGCGTAATATTTTGAGGTTGTATTCAAATTATTCGCTTCAATCTAAGAATCCTTGAAAATCTACTAGAGAATCTTCAGATAGCAAGGGATACGGAGGGAAAAATATAAGGACATCAATTCTTACTAAACCTCCAAGAGACAATTGTAGACTATGGACATTTTTACTAGAATTCTTGAGTCAAGAGTCAACGAAGCCGGCATTAAATCATCAATAAGATGATCTTGGGTACCTTTATTTAATGAACTTTTAAGCTACCGGGATAACCATGATTCCGGGTCCGGGAAATGATAAAAAGATATGAATCACTTTTGAAGCAAAGTGATCCATATCTTTCTTTGAATGAATCACTGTCTATCAGTATTTTACGTATGACTGTTCAATCATTGACATCTTGAGTCCACATTACGTGAATGTTTGATGCAACTATTGCTTCAATTTTGGCAGAGAAATAGTAGCAAGTTTCGAATACAGGCAAGGGTTGAAACCCATCACAAAAAAGCTGTACTTATTCCTTTACATTTTCCCTGATTCTTTGGACAATGGTGCAAACTCGTAATACACAATCAATATAATTCGAATAATCACTGGACATTCATTTTAAGGTTACAGCTAGCATCCCAATAGAGAGAGAAAATTGTTTTCCTTTTAAACAAAATTTATTGTTCAACTAACTAAAAATTTGAAACCTTGAACAAAGAAAACCGTCGAGAAAAAAATAATCTCAGAAACTATTTATCCAGACGATCTTATAGTCAGAGATGCTTCCTGTTCATATTCACTGACTCATTCCTCATTCATCGAGACTTACATTCGACGAAAATTGGGTTATTTAAGTCTGATTGAGCTCTAGTATAAGTAAAAGGGCCTAATCTAAAAATACCAATGGTCACCAGCTGCTTTTCTTTACTTTTCTCAATTTTCATTTTATAATTCACTCAGCACAAAAATTAAAAATGCAAAATAATGTGCCTCTACACCTCTCAAAGAGGAAAAATAAAGACGAAAAAGCGTGACCAGACTACCGTTCATCAAGGAAGTGAATCTACCGTTGTAAGAAGATTCCCTTAAAATCAGCGGTTACGGTTCGAGTCACAGATATAACACTCATTGTGTGTGAGCCGAACGATTATCTGGACGATAACTGGTTGCTCGTGAGTTCTCTCGGGCATACTGAAAAACAAAATTTCTTTTGTTCTCGAAGTGGTCATCGGAGTGCTCATATTTCTCTCTGGACCGGATTCCAGATCCTTGGCCTGGGTCTCTCGACGAGTTCGTGTTCTGAAGCAAATGGTTGGACCGTCAAACGAATTCGAACAAACGGGAACGTAATATTCCACTTGGAGAAATGGCGAATGAAGAATTGAATAAGAAAGAATACAATGAATAACGGCTGCACACGTTCTGATCTCCGTCATGCTATAACGTTTCTGACCTTACCATTCTTACAGTTCCTTTTGTTCCAATTCTAAATGCGATGCTGAATATCAATAGGAATTGCATTGAAAAATTTCTCAAAGATAACTCAGACAAAGAATCATTCGTTTTAAAAAAATTACTGCTGTAAATTTAATTTTAGGGGAAAAGAACAGTACAAATCGGAATGAAGATTGAATGACAATTTGAAAAGGTTGGGATGCAATTTTTCTGTTTTTTATAATTCAGACCACCTAGACTAACAACAAAGGTTTATGGGATTGCACATTATAAAAGGATGGTACCATTTGTAATGCGTTTGACGTACGACTACGTCTAACTCCGCGGATAGTATGAGGCGACTTATGGCCAATAGCCTGAGACAAAAATAGGTCCCAATTGAAATCGGTAAAAATATATGTTGAACACTTATCGTATTAGCATATTCATAAGAGCATGGAGTCCAGTTTGCATACTGTGCAATGCATGTGCATGCGATGCTTCCTTAGGGCTGGGAAATGATGCCATATTCATGCCACTGCGTTTGACTCAGTTTATCTCGGTAACCGTGAGTGCAACACGACTGTGAGTGGTATCGTTTCAAAGCTCTAAACGAGATGTATTCAAATATACGAAGAACATTGCTCATGAGTTCTGTCGCGCATACTGAAAAGCAAAATTTCTTTTGTTCTCGAAGTGGTCATCGGAGTGCTCATATTTCTCTCTGGACCGGATTCCAGATCCTTGGCCTGGGTCTCTCGACGAGTTCGTGTTCTGAAGCAAATGGTTGGACCGTCAAACGAATTCGAACAAACGGGAACGTAATATTCCACTTGGAGAAATGGCGAATGAAGAATTGAATAAGAAAGAATACAATGAATAACGGCTGCACACGTTCTGATCTCCGTCATGCTATAACGTTTCTGACCTTACCATTCTTACAGTTCCTTTTGTTCCAATTCTAAATGCGATGCTGAATATCAATAGGAATTGCATTGAAAAATTTCTCAAAGATAACTCAGACAAAGAATCATTCGTTTTAAAAAAATTACTGCTGTAAATTTAATTTTAGGGGAAAAGAACAGTACAAATCGGAACGAAGATTGAATGACAATTTGAAAAGGTTGGGATGCAATTTTTCTGTTTTTTATAATTCAGACCACCTAGACTAACAACAAAGGTTTATGGGATTGCACCTTATAAAAGGATGGTACCATTTGTAATGCGTTTGACGTACGACTACGTCTAACTCCGCGGATAGTATGAGGCGACTTATGGCCGATAGCCTGAGACAAAAATAGGTCCCAATTGAAATCGGTAAAAATATATGTTGAACACTTATCGTATTAGCATATTCATAAGAGCATGGAGTCCAGTTTGCATACTGTGCAATGCATGTGCATGCGATGCTTCCTTAGGGCTGGGAAATGATGCCATATTCATGCCACTGCGTTTGACTCAGTTTATCTCGGTAACCGTGAGTGCAACACGACTGTGAGTGGTATCGTTTCAAAGCTCTAAACGAGATGTATTCAAATATACGAAGAACATTGCTCATGAGTTCTGTCGCGCATACTGAAAAGCAAAATTTCTTTTGTTCTCGAAGTGGTCTGCGGATGTTTATATTTCTCTCTTTACTGGATTCCAGATCCTTGGCCTGGGTCTCTACGTGTTCGTGTTCTGAAGCAAATGGTTGAAACGTCAAACGAATTCGAACAAATGGGAATGTAATATTCCACTTAGAGAAGTAGGAAAAAATTGAATATGAAAGAATACAATGAATAACTCGGTAATTCTAAAACGTTTCTGATTTTACCATTCTTACTCTTTCTTTTATTCTAGTTCTGAATGCGATGCTCGATATAATCAACAGGAATTTCACTGCAAAATTTTTTGAAGATAACTCAAACGAAGAATCATTCATTTTAGAAAAATTACTTTAATAAATTGTTTTGGGGAAGATACAAGCAATGCAAATCGGAACGTAAGATCGAATGACAATTTAAAAGGATTGGATTGCACTTTCAGAAAATAGTAACTCCATTCGTAATACGTTTTTGTTTTCAGTCAGTAGAGTAAGAATGCGTATGGAATACATACAGTTGCGGCTGCTAATTTATTATTTGTCAATGATAAAGCAATAATTCGTGATGAAATGCAAAAAATTAATTCTAGTGACAAAAACATTTCTTGTGGAAAAGTGCCAAAAATCAGATAGAAGTGTCGAATAAAATATACCTGATCGCGGAAATATCACAAACCGTATTTCGTTCACTTTGAAGTCGGTTTCTTCTATATCAGATTGTTTATTCTAGTTTATAAATTTCCAAACTTTTTAGACTGAAGAATCCTTTGGATCTTAGGTTGACTTTAGGGGGGGGGGATTCTAAATTAATTAAAATTCTGAGCTGCCCAGATTCAACCGGGAATTATAAATTGTTCGGATTTTTCAGATCCGCATTCATCAATCCAATCCAAATGTTGTATTGCTTGAATCGTTTCGTGTACGAAAAATGTGTTAGTCGAGAACGGCTGTTCGTGGAATTGTATGCGTCAAATCCGATTTTTTATTTAAGAGGTATTTTTTTATTAGTAATGCAGTTATTTCTTATTTGTAAACAATGTTTGACCGTTTCAAAGTAAAAGTTTTTTATTAATACCCATCAATTGAGAGAGTTTCCACTTGTCCGGACTTTTCCTGAAATATCAGGAATTATTCTCGAGTTTGTCAGGAATTTCATTTTTAGTTCTAGTAACCCTACTTGTTCCAAAAAACCTTTCTGAATCTCTCGTATGGTCTGCCTAACAAATTACTGAAATATTTGTTTACCACCCAAAACATTCCAGACAGTATTAATAAGCTTTCATCAAGACTTCAAGTTTCTGATGGTACTATTTCAGACATTAATACTAATAATGAAAATAAAAAATATATAAAGTATCATTTCATTGTTCTTAAGACTCAAGAGATATTGAACGGCAGTTCTTTTGTATTTGGCTGTGAGAAATGCACTTTTTTATCTCTACCTGAGATAAACAATTAATCTCTACATAATTAAAAATCCACTGTATTGTAAATGGAGGTACTGGAAATAAAATTTATTTATCTTCCATTGAATGCATAGAGGCCATTACAAAGTCCGTATTTACAACTATTATGTGTGTTCATACGTTAACAAGTTGCTTTCATAATCTAGTGATACGAAACTGACAACAAATGATTATTTTATCTGCTAACGAGATTAATAATAGATATATTCAAATCGTTAAGAGTTGGAAAATAAAAAATATTACCCTGTTTTCCATACATTGTTGGATGCTGACCTCATGTGGCAAAAAATGATCACAGAGCGACAGACCAAACCGTACATTGTTATACAAATTATACATACAAATCAGACACGGATGTTTGTAATTTTTTTAATTATAAACTTGGTCTAAGTTTCTTGAATGTACATGTGACGTTCTCTAAGCAGTTTGAAGATAATTACTGGTTTGAAATATGAGTCAAGCTTTTTTATCCGTAGATAATGCAATGTGATAGATGCAAATGGGAGAAGTTTTTAGCGTGAATTCAGAATAACTTCACATTCGGATATACATTGATTTTATCACATCAAAATTCAAGTTATGTATCTGAACAATGTCTCAGCTTCTGAATCAAAGCATCACCCCACAATTTCACCAGATTTTCTCAGAATACAACTTTTAGTTCTTGGTTCAATACATTGAACCAATGTGAATCACTTCATGGATTACATCTGTCGTGTTTTCTGAGTAAAGGGCGAATAAAAACATTTAATTTATACGGAAGAAGAGAACACATAATTAAAGACCTTTGATATATGACTCGTTTAGGTTTGTTAATTAGTACCTGAGGGGAAAATGCTCAAAAGGTCATAAGTGAAAATGACAGACATAAAAAATCAAGTATTCTTGGTGTATTTAACTCTTGTCCGTTGAAAAAGCTAAAAACAATATAAATTTAAAATTGGGTTCGTTGGATTTAATTCTTAATTCGTTGAAATTTTCTTTCTGATTCTTATTTAATTTATTTTTAATGAAGTTAAATTTCATTTATAAGAAAGTCCAAATTCGGA
The DNA here is from genome assembly GCA_933210815.1 of Meta bourneti. Lineage (NCBI taxonomy): Eukaryota > Metazoa > Arthropoda > Arachnida > Araneae > Tetragnathidae > Meta > Meta bourneti. The sequence continues at coordinate 72,290,193 of OW119926.1, read as the reverse complement.
GAAATAGAAATTAAGTCAGGTCAAAAGAAGTGCTTTCAAAACATAAGAGAAAAGGAACACTTAATTATGCACAATACTTGGTCATTGACCTTGAATTTTAAAATAACCGATCACGTATCGAAAAGTTTCATTAAAACTTCTCGTCACAAAGATGTATAGCATTTCACATTTTCAACTCAAATATTGTAAATTCCACACGCAAAAAAATAACAATATCCTTATACTGGTTCGTATTGTTGGTGGAGAAACGCAATATCTATCAATACGTATTAAATTTGATTTTTTATAATTATATATATATATATATATATATATATATATATATATATATATATATATATATATATATATATATATATATATATATATATATATATATATATATATATATAACAAATTTTATATTTAAAAGAAAAATTTCCTTTTGCTTTTGAAGTGAAATTTCCTAGCTCTTTCTGATGTGTTACAATTGTATCACGAGTTCACTTGTTAATTAATAATAATGATTGTCTTTCAAAATTCTAACGACAAGAAATATATTCAAGGCTCTATTTATTCGACGGCAACACGGCAAATGTCATTTTATATTATTTATTGCCGTAATTTACGAAATATGTCAAGTAATTTTGTCGTGACACTGACAAATATGGCTAAAAATAATCTATATCTTATCTTGGTATAGCATCCATTTCGGAGTTAAACTTATATTTTTGAAAAATATCTCAATCGATTAAAATTATCAATTTTCAGGGGAATGGCTCAAAAAATGTGGAGATAATCATCTCTAGTGCAGATTTCAGAAAAATCGAAATTTAAAACATCATTTTGCTGAAATTTTTATGGAAAAGTAACAGCATTTTTATAATTTAAAGCCTTTCGAAAAATCCAATGTGCCACGTGTCTAGTGCGTTATCCGATACCGATTCCAACCCTATGCTAGATGAAAAACAAAATTTTGTTCTATAGTATACCGATATTTGAACTAAAATAGCCTAAAAATCTTCACTACAACAGAAATTGTCCGTTTTCAAATAATCACAGCAAAAATGCCGTTTCAATCATAAAAACTAATTGCCCACCACTAACAACGTTCACATCTCAGAAATATTTTTAATGGGCAGATTTTACAAATTGATGGTGATGTTCTAACTCGTTGGCATGCTCAAATCCTTGTTATAAAGTTCGCGGCATTTTCGTTTTAGAAATAATTTTAAAGGCAAATTACACGCGGACAAAAGATAGAACTACGCCCTTATATTGATAAATAGTTAACAAGACAACGTTACATAAGGCCTGCTGAATCCAAATTCCATTACTCGTGGATCCGATCATGGTGTACTTTGTTATCTGTTTCTATCGTTGTCTAAATGGGCGGGGCCTGCACATGTAGTTTTAGATGTCCAATTGCCTTACACGCCCTGATTTCAAATAGTTCAGAATGACTGGAAACCGTTTCTGGCAACATATCACCTTGAAAATTGAGTTAGTCTTCGTTTTAACTAGGGTGTGTTTGACTTCAGCTTTTATGAGAATGAAAATACAAGAGATACAAAGCTGGGCCCTGATTTTGTTGACACGTCAACTTGTTAGCATTTTATAGACAATGCCTGTATAGATAAAAATTCCGCATACACTATTCTGACTCTGGATATGTACAGTTTTTCAGGTCACTTTTTGTGATATATCGGTATTTTTGATTTTCAGGTCATTTTCCCGAGATTTTTAGGGTATTTTTAAAATCAAATGTTCGAGTTTCAAGCATACTGCTTTCGATTTGTCCTGGATTTTAATGACATTTTTGTGGCAACATTCCGCGTGTCGTAATCTTGGTTCCATTTTTATTGAAAATATATTACGAATGACTCATCTGTCCAGTTCTGGTGCCCAAAAATCCTTGACCTATTCTTTATCGTAAAACAAATCCTTCATATTCTTTCAATTGATGGGTGAATGAATCATCAACACCGGTAATCAACAACACCGATAAGCTGGAGGGTTTTTACTTTAGATTTGGCTGAACACAACGAAAACCTCTCATTCAACTTTTGGATATTCGAATTGTTACTTGAAACGAAACAGTGTTAAGAAAAATATTGGTTCACCAAAAATATTAGAAAACATGTACGAAAATGTACGTACACTTATGTGAATGGCACACGGGGCGACTAGGTGGATGAATGCACACTCCTGTCACATGGAGTAGCGCTGTTCATCAAATCGCGTGTGACGGTCGATCATTCGCGATTTACAAGTCGCGCCATTTCGCCAACTTGTTGTTTTCAAAGGTAGGTGACAGACGAGGCAACTTCGGAAGCGCGACAGGGGTTCACTTTTTCTTCCTGATAGGGAAGAAAAAGCGAACCCGTGTTGCGCTTCCCAAGTCGCCTCGTCTGAATAGCTCCGAACGCGCCACTCAGGTCGTAAGCCAAATCACGACGAAACAAGAGCGATCTTGATCACACTTCCGAGGTCGTCCCGCGTGTCGCCGCCCTAGGAGCTTCAAACTAAATCCGCGTCTTGTTAACAGAGATGAATTGAGTTTATCAATCGAAAATGAGACGTCGGGCTTAAAAATTAAACTTATGGGAACAAGGATTGACTCTTCTAGTCCGGTTTGCTGCGTTTTAAGTTAACCAGAAAATACTTCAACCTTTAGTTTAATTTTTATCGTAGAGGTCTGCTTCTAAGTTATGTTTCATTTCAACGTAAGCGTACACGGCTAAAAGACATGGCCGTCTTGAAGGCATTGGGCTAACCTATATACTGCAGACGCACAACCAGACTTTTCTTTGGGAGGGGCTGAAGATAATCAAATTTGTTGTATAACCGACAACGATAATCCTTTTTGGATCCCACGAAGAACTCTAAACCTTTCGGTGAGTTGGGAGGAGGAGAGTCTCCAATCCTTTTTGGAAGCACCCACGAATTTCGATGAACGTGAAACCAAAAATTAATAACTTTCAATAAACACACAAGCAATTGGTGTTTGGATACTCATAAATAAACAACAAAACATTTTAAAGGTAATTTATGTTTCTCAAAAGACGTAAAAGAATTGCATATGGTTCAAAACGAGTCCCCGGTTACTTAAATAACAAAAATATTTCCGGTCTTACATCTCTTACTTTTCGGCAGAGTTAATTATGGACCGCCAATCGGCCACCCCATCTGTCCTACTACATAAAAAGGGTGGAATTTTAATGCTCCAGAACAGAAATAGGTTGCCTCGACACCACAAAATAAGATGCACTTCCTTTGTCAAACATCTGAAGAAATCAAACAGAAACTATCAGACTATGAAACTAATTACCTTTGCTCATACATCTAAATTTCCATTACATATTGGTGTAAAATTTTAGTATATCCACTCTTACGAATCGATGAAAATTTAATTCTTCAATTGCTTTGAGTGTGGCTGAGGCCCATCAACCAACTCACTAGGAACGCCAATAATGCACTGGGGGCACAATCATTCATAAGAATAAAAATGTGAACGATTGAAAAAATAAAATTATTAGAAATTTCAATAAAATCAATGCTTGCAGACTATTAAAAGGACACTTTTCCTATAAGTTTTAAAAACATAAATATTTCAATTCTTAACATAAGCAATGCGAATCGTTCCCTTCGGGATTGATCTCGGACCGTCGCCAATTGTCCAATGTGTTGCTTCGGTGTAACGTTAATTAACTACCTATCTACCAATCAATGCAGCATGTGAATTACTTAACTATTATTTTATATGAACTCGAGAAAAATAATTTGGTTCAATCATTAAATTCACCACGGAGCCCTTAAACTGTGGGTCCCCTGGGCAACAACTGCCCATGCGTTTAGGAGACTCCCTACGTTAGAAACTAAGTTTGTGCATTTTTATTTAACTCAAAAATTTCCTTGTGAATGCGTTTGAATTAAAAATGTTTTAAAATAATCAAAAGCGGATAAATTTTCAAGAAGTTGATAATTTAAAAAATATATTTCCTCTTCTACAAACACACATTTGCAAACTATCTTTTAATATACTTATCCATTGTGGGAAAACACGGATTTTGGATAACTTAATTACCTTTGAATAACAAAATAAAATTTACGTGTATCACTTAAAATTCAGCAGAAAAGTTTCTGTAATGTCCCGAATTTTCAAGATCAGCATCAAGTACCAACGAAGAAACCGAAACCAACGTCAAAACGGTGCTGTTGCCTACTGATACTTTCTATGGTGCCACAAAAAATGACAATACCCATCCTGTTTCTGGACAAAGCAATTCTTTCCATAGTAGTTGGCAAGTTCATATTTTGCATTTCAGTAAATTTGCATGCTGGAAAGGCAGAACTCGTTTCCCCATTAAGTCTCCATGACGTTCATGAATAAAATTTCTTGGTGCGCCATCTAGGAGGAAGATTTTGAATTAGGCTTTTTATTCGTTTTTCCTGAATAGGTTTAAAACCGGAAATTTGGAAAAAATTCAAGTTTTCCAGGGATCTTAGAAAATTAATTTCCAGAGTTTCTAAGGAGATCAACAGGAGGTCATCAGACGGAAAACTGGCGAGTTAACGAAAGTTGAGCTCAGCTTTAGCAACAGAACAAAACACGTGAAACATGCAATTGTTTTCCGAAGTTCAGTAAACAAATTGTACAAAATAAATTCTCATTACACAACAATTGTTGTTACGTTTCAAATTCAACCCCCAAACGCTGTTACGTTAACATCAAATTTCCTTGGTACTTTTCTATCGCATTCGAGAGAAGATATTGGATTTTTCGTTTTCTTTTTGGATATTAATGAAAAAGACACTTTTCGATTGTCTTAATGTATAAAACCAAGTCCTTAGGCTTGATGAAACAAATAAATTTTCTTACGATCAATAATGTGACCCTAAATAAGAAATTCTACACATAAACACGCATTCATTAAAATCACGTCTTTAACTCGGCTCTATGAAGATTTTATTGAGAAAACCAGAATAAATCCTTCATGAATTCAAAAATAATCGAAACGATAATGCAAACAACAATGCGAACATGTGAACTCATTTTCATACTTTCGAACTTAGAACAAAAATAAAAATCACCGGAAGTGTGTCAAAAGAACTCAAGGCGCCATTTTGTTCCCATTACATTCAATGAAAGCGATTTTTGTCGTTTTTCAAATGCTTTTTTTTTGCACCTTTGCGCAGATTCGCTGAAGATCTATTCATAGATGGCAACACCGTAAGTCTCAGATTACGCGAAATCGTGATTCGACGAAAGAATGGGGCCAACCTGTTTTATTGTTTTCAGAAAAAGGCATTCACAGCACAGATTTCTACTTTCCGAAATCAAATTTCCCTTTCTTCCAAGAGAAAGGAATAAATCTCATTGTGTTCCGTCATTCGATAAAGATCTAATTTAAATTTGTATTTCTAAAACAGGTTCACTCGTCTGCAGGTGTTGTTTAAGAATATAAAATGTCACATTCTCTCGCTTGTGAGATCCAAAACCACGACTATCCAGTTTCTGCTATTTGTTTTTGGACTTTTATTTTCCCCGCCCTTTATTATTTCTGTCTGTTTAACTATTTGTTGTGGACAAGTTTTCTTGTTTCATGCAAGTATCAGGACTGCCACAGATAAAGTACCTGTGATATAGCTTTAGTAGCATAAATTCTTAAAAATTGTAGCAAAATTAGTCTTCCCTTAACCCTTCTGGTGGCAAGGTTAATGGTTATAAATTTGTTCTGGTGGTTGTCTCTACGAGGCGTTTCGTCATTAATAAAACTGACCAGATCGTGATCGACGAGATATCTCGTCAGTCGAAGAAAATTTACCAGATCTTGATCTCATCATCATCGGCAATATCTTGATGACGAGATGTCTTGTCAGAAGCACAATTGGTCAGATCTCGTCGATATCGCGTCCATGGAAGCCTGGCATCCCCTAAGGGAAAAAATTAAAATTCGGTGGAAAAAAAATCGTTAGAATCTGAAGCAAAAACGTCAATTTCTGTAACGTAAATATGAGTGAGTCGTCAGTTTCTATTTTGATGCCTTTGATTTTCACCGCATGAAGTCATGCAGGGATTTCTGGTTCCCGCTCCTGAAAGGCCTCGAATGGTTTCTTACTATGATTGGTTTCTGGCGTCATCTATGTGTGCCTCAACGCAGTCTCTTGCTTTCCACTGAAGCTAGCATCCAGTCCAGATAATATGCACAGTGGGTCCTTGTGCATGGTTTATCATTATCTCCTCATTTTCCAGCCTTTGCAAGAAACTACCATTAAGCTCAAAGACATCTACATAGTTGTCAGGGATTGGGCGCAATTGTGTCTTATGGATCCCTTTTTAACTTAGGGGCAAATAGTGATATATGCTTTATTGCTTTTGAGGGGAAAAAAACGGAGAATCTAGTTGACATAAGGTTGTTTAAAGGTTTTGATTTTGATCCACTCTCAGTATTCCCGGTTATTAATATTATGCTAAGCTACAAGAAAAATACTGTCCATAATGCCCGGATACACATCAGCTTTTTATATGCAGTTTTTAGATATTTTCGGGCAAATATAAATGCATATACTTCCTAGAAAAATAAAACAAAATTCCAGTTTCCGTTTTTCAAAAGTTTTGATTGTTTGCGAGGAATGTGCACAAGGAACATCTCAATTGAACAAATCAGGAAAATCCTTTTCAGGTTCAAAAGCATTGTAAGAAGTATGGTAAGAGCATTATTCCGACCAAACTGTCGATTCTTTTTCATTTACGAATGGCGTTATTGGTCGAAAACTTGACAAGTGTGCAAGAAATATATCGAACTCTTCCAAAACCAAAACTGCGCTTTTGCTCAATTGGACTCCTCAAATTTAGACAAATAACATTCACAAATTTGCACGTGGGTGACAGCCTGCTCAGGAAACAAATTTTATTCAAAATTGATCTTTATTCAGCAACTGAATAAGAGGAATTTCGGTTCCACCCGTTTTGACTAGATCTGACACGGAGAGTGGTGTAACAGGAGACCAATTATTGTCAACATCAATCCCAGACAAAATCAAGCATTCGAGCACACAGAAATGTTTCCGAAAATATGATGATGCACGTTTATAGCTGTTCCAGTTTTTCTTTCAGTTTTAAACAACGAACATCTGAATGACGTTATTAAAATATCAGAAAGCTGGAGATCAAATTCCATTCTCATCTGCTTTTAGCGTTCTATAAAAAACGAGCTAACATCTGGAACGCATTTCTACACTCTTCAAAACCATTTTGTTTCATCAGCCCAACCAAAAAGAAAGCTCTTTCCCACCACCAAAAAAATGTTACAGGAACATATAAAAGATAAAGAATTTTTTATACAATCAGAACTATTTTTTTCGTTGTATTTCTTTTACCATCTATGGTTTGATTTATTTTTTGTGCCTTTCCAGAATTTATCGCTTGGTTGCGTGCGGTTTCTACTCTTCAACGCGGTTCGTTTAACTGTTTTGCTGACAATAAACAGTTTCGTTTTCGCATTTCTTTTTCGTCCCGTTCACCATCGGTGATTTCGCTGATAGTCTTCCCTATCAATTCCAGGTATTTTACGAGTTTATAACGCGAATTATACTCAAACTACTATCAGATTATAGATATCGTGATACATTTTCGCTTTCTTCCATTGCTTCCGCAAATACAAAACGAGGACAGATCTAAATCGTTAAAAAAGATGATAGTGATCATCGGTGTAAAACGTTTTGAAAGACAAAAAAAAAATTGATTTTGCGATTCGAGGATTTTAAGCACGAAATATTGTTTCCCTCATTTGAATTATTTGAACAGAATATCTGGAAGTCGGCTGAATTTATATATGAAAACTTCTGCAACCTCACTGAACTGTTTTTAAGGCTCTAGTTCTAATCCAATTATAGTAAAGAAACAAAAATGTGTATTTTGTATCAGTATAATTTTGTAAATGAGTGATGGGTTTATAATGCATTACATTGTCATAGGCTTTGTCAATGAATTACATTTTCCCTCCATATACTCTCTTCTCTTTGATAAGACAAATAAGATGTTTTGAAGTATGTGGTCCCCCGTATAGACCAGCATGTGCACCATAGTATTAAGACACGCCTCTGACGTCAGTGAGAACTATTCATGCACTTATTCACATTTATACCAGAAGATAATTCGCACATGAGAATGTATTTCTACTATATTATGGATGACATTTCAATATGACAACGGTCATTTTGCTAAAGAACAGATTGATCCTCAGAGATTTTCAGATAACTAGTTAAAGTTTGAGCATCAGTTTTTTAAAGTTCTTATTATTTACGAAAAACAGACTTACTTTAATATCTGGCAATTCACACACATATAAGCGTGCCATTTTTATCTCCTTAAAAATGGAATGCTAAAAACTGAGAAAGATCAGAAAAAATTTCGATTCTGGATCCATTAGGTATCAAAGAGTGAGATCGGAAGTCGGTGATCTAATTACTTTTACCTATACGAATTAGAAAAATATAGGAAAAGGTATGCAAAATCTAAAATGTTGAAAATCAATTTGATTTAGGTAACAAAACGTATTTTGCATAAAGTATAAAAATATATGAGTGGGCTCACCCCCAGCTCGCCAACCCCTAAGATTACTAAGCAATATTCATTGATTCGCTGCTCAAACCAGGCTACTTTCGTTCAATCGCAATGCACCCTCGCTTCATGACATTTTACAAATATTTTGTTAAACCTCCAAGTGGTTTCGACGAGATATCTCGTTCAAGATCTGGATAAATTTGTTAATGACGGGATACCTCGTCCATCGAGATCTGGTAGTGACGAGATATCTATCTCGTCAAGACAAAATTGCCCAATGACTCCAAGCGGACTGAAGATCCAAATAGAAAAACAAATTGTCCCTTGCCTAGAATTGGTAACGGTTTAGAATAGGTTTTTGTATCAGAGGCTAGCTACAGGATAGTTTTTGACGTGAAAATAAACCACCAGGATGGTTAAGTAAAAAGTGCCTATTTAAGAAACAATTTAATAAGTGTTGGAAGAAGCTTGTCAATTTCACATTTTGCAGTTAGGATTTCAAGACGCTGACCATATATCCAGAAAAAAGGACAAATTAAATCGCTTTTAGAGGATAAATTGACATTGTTTGAAGCCAAGTGAAATAAACCTACCCTTTCATAAGCCGTAATAGAATTTCACAACTAAAGAAAAGGAGTAAACTTATTACCGACCTCAGGAGAAACGTATGGAGGGAAAATCCATTAAGACATTCTATTTCTTGATACACTGCAGATAACTTATCAATAACTTTTCAAATTTTTCTATTTCCAAAATAAAAGTTATTAAAGCGTCAAGACAATCTATTTTCTTCTGAAGTAATTACTAATCTGTCAATGCTATGTCACATGAAAACACACAACAAAATACAGCATAAAATAAAGCGAAGAATTATTTATATTTGGAGCATAACTGAAATAATTTCACAAAACACAAAAAATTAAGGCCATCAAAACGTAATCTGTAAGTAATAGAATTCTGTTTTCCACAGAATTATAATCTATGCATATAAAGAGAGCAGAGTTGGTATCTGTCTGTCTGTTCTCTATACAAATCTATACCGTTTGACCAATCCACACCAAATTTGATACACTTATTCTTTGGAACCCTGCGGGTAACGTAGGCTACATATTATCCCCCGTTCTATTTATCTTGGGTGTGCATAGGGGTGTAACGTCCCATCATCCTGGACAGAGCACTTGCTAGGGGGCGCTCTCTCCCGGTCTGGCTGTAAGATGACGTCAGAGTTAACATCTACAGGTGCCGCCTCTCAAGATGACCTTGTAGGTTTTCTTAGAATCTTAGATTATGATGCAATCTCAGATGGGTACGGTTGCGCTGAAAATCTCTGAGTATCATATCGTTTGTATCCCGTCTGTAAATTCTTAAAATGTAGCTTTATTATTGGAATGTAAATTTTTATGATAATGTAAGACTATTTTTATAGAAAGTTGTCTTTTTTTATCGTCGATATGGTACAGGGGGCTAAAGACAATTCGAAATTCTCATAGAAATAACATTACGTATTTATACGATCAATGTCAGACCAATTCACTCAGACAAATTCACACTAAATTTGGTACATTCATCCTGTAGAATTCTGCGGGACACATAGGCTATATATTAACCCCGTTCGATTTGTCCTGGGTCTGCAGGGGGCTAAAAACAATTCAAAATCTCCATAGGAATAATATTGAGTAATATTACGATGAATTATAAACAATGCAACCCGAGCAACGCCTGGTAATTCAGATAGTTCTTTATACATCATTTCAAAAGTTAAGAAAAGCGATTTTCAACCGGCGTACCAAAAGAATGGCATTGGTGTGCATTATGGTTGGTGAAGTAGTTTGAATCAAAATTTATTTCATTTCAACGGTTTAGCGTTTTGAACTTTTTCCAAGTGTGCTTGAATTCAAAAATAATTTCAAGTAATACCCATATAAATAATTTTAAGCATTATATTTTCATTGCAAAGTATAAATAAATGGTTTCAAATAAATTTCTAAACAATCACTGGAGCGAAAAGGTAATTACTATTTTTAAACCAATCAAAATTATACCTTTTTGTCAGATCAGTAAAAATACGTGTGTTTTGGTGTGCTGCAGAATTTTGGTAATTACACTGCTGGCCACCGTAAATGCAACACCCTGAAGGAAGCATGCAAATAATATGAAATTTACAACATGCATTAGCGGAGGTGAGATATGCTGTTGGGTTTTATCGATTGAAGACAGAGTTTTATATTAAAAATAAATTTTATTACGTGACCAAGTCTTATGGTTTAAAAACATACAAGAAGTCTGATCAGATCATGATCCCCAATACACTTCACATTATCTCCTCTTTTATACATTCAATTTACATAATTTTCCATATTGATGTGCCCCACACGGCACTATAATTGGAGGTTTGAGACCGATTCCAACATGCGGCCCCATCGGTTGTAAAACCTCAGCAGATGTATTACAATTCAATATATATATATATAAATCTAACAAAATATTAAATTTATTTAACAATAAAGGCTTTGTTAAAAAGTCAGCCAAATTATTTTCCGATGAAATATAATTTACGTTAAATAGTTCATCTTTTATTAATTTACGAATAAATTTGTACTTGATATCAATATGTTTAGTTTTCACATTTTCTTGACTATTTTTTGAAAAATAGATAGCAGATTGATTATCACAATATACTTGGGGTCTTATGTAATCACACAAACTTAATTCATTTATAATTCTACTAAACCAAATAATTTCTTTAGTGCAATCGGTTAGTGCAATAAATTCAGATTCCATTGAGCTAAGAGCTATGCACTTTTGTTTAGAAGATTTCCATGATATTGGGATGTTACCAAAATAAATTAAATAGCCACTGCTTGAATGTCTGTTTGTGAGACCACATCCCCAATTTGCATCAGAAAAAGCAATCAAATTTGAACTTTTTACATTGGAAAGATTAATTTTAAAATCCTTTGTAAGAAAAACATAGTTCATAATATCAACAACGTAAGACCAGTGTTTGTAAGTATAACCATTACAAAACTGAGACATTATATTAACGGCAAATGCAATATCTGGTCTGGATCTATCTGACAAAAACGATAAACATCCTATTAAGGAACGATAGGGAAATTTCCTCATTAAATCATTTTCAATTATTTCTTCCTCTTTAACCTTATCAGGTAAGTTACAACCAATTTTAAAAGGTAAATTCACAAAACTTTTAGGAAGATCTTTGAATTTTGACATTAATTTTTCAATGTAGGTAATTTGATGTAAATAAATCGAATTTTCAATTTCTTGAAAGTTTACGCCTAACAAATATTTAGTTTTACCTAGGACTGTAAGATCCAATTTTTTGTCCAATAATTCGATTACTTCATTTATCAAATGTTCCCTTTTTGAAAACAAAACCATATCATCTACATAAACAATTAAAATAACATCTTTAAATTTGTAGACACAATTACACCAATTTAACTGAGAAAATCCTAATTTAGTTAAAATACCGTCTAATTCCAAATTCCATTCTCTACCACTTTGATGCAGACCATATATAGCCTTTTCCAATAGACATACTTTGTTTTCGGATCCTTTCAGCACAAATCCTTTTGGCTGTTTCATGTATATAGTATCCTTAAGGTGTCCATATAAATATGCACTTTTCACGTCAACTTGACAGTGATACCAACCCAACATAGAAATCAATAGTACAAACAATAATTTAACAATAGAAAAATTCACAACTGGTGAAAAAATATCTTTAAAATCAATGCCGGGTTTTTGCTTAAAACCTTGAGCAACAAGACGAGCTTTATACCTTTTAGGTATATTGTTTTCGTCCATTTTTATGCAGTACACCCACTTACTTCCAATTATGGTTGTATTTGGGGGGGTGTCCACTAATTTCCATACTTGCCTATCCTTCATTATCCGAATTTCTTCATTCATGGCAGTATTCCATTTAATTTTATCCTTACTTGCTTGCGTTTCTTCATAACTTTTGGGGATTTCGACATTGTAACACTGATCATACATGTCGTACATCTGTTGGTCTAAAAAATTAGATTCATCACTAGAAGTAGATGGCACATTAGAAATATCCACATTAGGATGTTCAGTTTCTGGCTTAAAATTGAAATTTACAGGATCAAACCTAATCTTATTTTTAGTACAGTACTTTTTAATATCATTTAAAGATCTCATTCTCAAATTTTCAGGAGAATAATAGTATACATCTATCCTATTGCTTTTATTTCTAGGTTTTTCGATTCTTCGCCAATTTGAAATGTTAAGACTTATTAAGTCCTCAGTTTTAACTAAATCTTTAGAATCTAAAACTTGAGTTTCACTTTCCGATTTTACTTTTATATTTTCATTTGATTGATAAATAGGAATATTAGAATTAAGATCGAAAGAAACGTACTCAAAGTTTTTACCAAATAGTACATCAACAGCTTTCTTACTTTCGTCGATATGAACATGGACTGTTTCAACTATTCTCTTCTCGTTTGGTACATATATTCTGTAACCTTTAGTTTTCAAACCATATCCTGTCAAAATACCAAGTTTAGCTCTGGGTTGTAATTTATTTCTCTGTATTTTAGGAATATGAACATATGCCAAAGAGCCAAAAATTCTAAAATGTTTTACTGATGGTTTGAAACCAGTCCATATTTCGTTAGGAGATATACCCTCAGTTAATTTGTGTTCGCATCTATTTTTAGTATGAATAAATGCTAAAAGTGCTTCTGACCAAAATTGTGGTTGTAAACCACTGTCTTGAAGCATAGCTCTGACACAATCCATGGCTGTTCTATTGAACCTTTCTGCAATGCCATTTTGTTCAGGGGTATAAGTTGAAGTTCTTTCAATTTTTATTCCTAGATCATTTAAAAACTTTTTAAATTCTTTGTGACAAAATTCTAAACCATTGTCAGTTCGGACACATTTTAACTTAACATTTAGCTGTCTTTCAGCTTTAACCAAGTATTTTTTAAAGTAATCAAAAACTTCATTCTTATTTTGAATAATATAAACAGTTACTTTACGTGAAAAATCATCAATAATAGATAAAAAGTATTTGTTTCCACCTAGAGAGTTAACTGGAGCAGGACCCCACAAATCCATATGGATCCTTTCCAAAACATTTTTAGTTTTCCTTTCGTACATATAGTTTCTTTTTAAGGATATTCTAGTGGATTTAGCAATAGCACAAATCTTACAATTTTTATCTATATTCTTACAATTAAGTTTTTCAATTCCTTTTACACAATTAATTTTACTCATATTTTCAATTAAGGGCATGTTAACATGACAAAACCTACGGTGGGCTTTTTCTAGATCTAAACCAGTTACATATGTATAATTTTTAATCTTGGGATAACCTTTCAAGATATACAATTTTCCAATTCTGGGAACAGTAAACAAATATTTATTATAACTATTATAAATAATCATTTTGTTATTTCCCCATTTAATTTGGTTTCCCACAAGGTCAATACGAGCACCACTAATTAAATTTCTTCTCATATTAGGCGAGTATAACACATCTTTTAAAGTTATATCATAATTTCTGTTTCTATCTAAAACTGTAAATTGAATATCACCCATACCTAATACTTCCGAGGTGCTGTCCTTGTCTCCGACTAGGATCTTCTGTGGTGGTAGTTTTCTGAATGTCGTAAACATATCGCGTTCTTTACAGAAGTGGGCAGTTGCAGCAGAATCAATAAGAAATTCCCTCGGTCTTTCATTTGGAAAATTTGAAACTGCATAGGCACGTTGAAGATCAGTTTTTGGATTGTCCTCCATATAAAATAATTCACCACCAGGTTTCTGCCGATTGCATTTCTTGAAGCACTTCGATTCGTAATGTCCCGACTTTTTGCAGTAGTTGCAGAATGGTCGCGGCCCCATACGACAAACTGTCGACTTTCTTGGGCTTGAAGGAATTAATTCAGGGTCCAGTACGCATCTGCTGTGATCAGGAGTAGACGCCCGTGTCTCCTTGTATCTAGATGACTTGTTTCTTGTAGCATAAGCATCGGCCACGATACTTAATTTTGTGCCTTCGTCTTTCCGCTTCAGCTCGATTCGGCTGGATTCTGTTATTAAATGTTTAGACAAATTGTCTAGCGTGAACTCGTTGTCATCCATCCTGTATAGCAGTTGTACCAGATTATCGTATTCGTGAGGCAAATGTCTTATTAGTTGAAAGCAAACTAAGAGGTCTGGGATTTCGAATCCACCTTCTTTTATCTGTAACAGCTTCTCATGCACTCGTTTGCAGAAGAGTCCAATGGATTCGTCCTCCGGCTGGTAGCGGATTGAAAAGAACTCGTCCACAAGGCCTGCCAATCGTGCTCTAGATGCTGGTTCAAAGTTGGTCTTTAATATATCCCAGGCTTCCTTACCATCCTCAGTAGATGAAATTAAGACTTGATATTTTCTGTCTATGCCCTGGTAGATAGTTGTGTATGTCCTCTGCTTCCTATAACGATAGTCTCTTTTTTCTTGTTCTGGAGCATCTTCCAATAATAGAGGTTCCGTTTTAGTGATAAATTCCCAGCAGTTCCGGTCCATTAGCAATACCTTCATGTCCGTCTTCCACGTGACATAGTTGAAATCCGATAACTTCGGGAAGGAAAACATGGACATTTCTTGAATACCCATCATACTGGATACCGGTAGTGGCAGAATTCAGGTTCAGCTTAAGGTCTGTGGCCCATAACCAATTGTTGGGTTTTATCGATTGAAGACAGAGTTTTATATTAAAAATAAATTTTATTACGTGACCAAGTCTTATGGTTTAAAAACATACAAGAAGTCTGATCAGATCATGATCCCCAATACACTTCACATTATCTCCTCTTTTATACATTCAATTTACATAATTTTCCATATTGATGTGCCCCACACGGCACTATAATTGGAGGTTTGAGACCGATTCCAACATATGCAAATGATTAGAATTTCAGCGCAGACGCACATCACGCGCGCCTGTGGCGCCACTTCAAAGCGCTATTTAAGGCTTGGAGATTTCGACGATTTCAAGTACGGCAATTGTGTTTTTCTTGTGTTTTTTCAAAAAAACGATCAATTATGCCTCGTAGAAAACAGCGATCATCTTTTGATCAAGTATCCGAGTTCGACAGAGGAAGGATAGTGGCCTACCGAGATTGTGGATTATCTTTCAGGGAAATCGGTAGTCGTGTTGGACGAAACCAAACAACTGTAATGCGGATATGTGATCGTTGGATGCAGGAGGGTACGACGGACCGACGTGTTCGATCGCATCCACCTCAGTGCACCACTTCACGTGATGATAGGCATATTGTGCGTATGGCAGTGACGGATCGCTCAGCCATATCACGAACCATAGCACAGCACATTCAGTCTGTACCGCATCATCCAGTGTCTGCGCGTACCATTCGACGCCGTTTACAGCAGAGTGGTCTGTCCGCAAGACGTCCATTGCTTCGTCTACCCTTGACGCAGAGCCACAGACGTTTCCGCCGCCAATGGTGCGATGAAAGAAGGATGTGGACGGCAGAATGGAATGAAATTGTCTTTACTGACGAGTCACGCTTCTGTCTGCAACACCACGATGGTCGGATTCGAATCTGGAGACACCGTGGAGAGAGGATGCTGAACAGCTGCGTTATGCACCGCCACACTGGTCCTGCACCGGGTATTATGGTATGGGGCGGTATTGGATATCACTCTCGCACTACTCTAGTACGCATTGCCGGTACTTTAAACAGCCAGCGCTACATCTCCGAGGTGTTGGAGCCAGTTGTCCTTCCTTACCTTCAGGGCTTGCCCACAGCCATATTTCAACAGGATAATGCGCGACCACACGTGGCACGCATTGTCCAAGGGTTCTTCGTCAATCGCCAGATTGAATTGCTTCCCTGGCCAGCTCGCTCTCCGGATCTTTCGCCGATAGAAAACATGTGGTCCATGGTTGCTCAACGATTGACCCAGAATACATCCCCAGCTGCCACACCAGATCAACTTTGGCAACGTGTGGAAGCTGCTTGGTCTGCTGTACCCCAAGAACACATCCAAAGTCTCTTTGAATCAATGCCGAGGCGTGTGGCAGCGGTGATCTCCAACAATGGCGGCTACTCTGGCTACTGATTTTGGCAGGAACCACACTTCACAGAAGTCTATAAATTTAATCATTTGATACTTGGTCAACATGTTATCTACAAAATAAATTTTGTTGTGATATCTCTTGTCTTTCTTGGTGTTGCAATTTGGGTGGCCAGCAGTGTAGTTTATGTGATGAAAAGTTGAAATTCCCTTGTTTAAATCATTCTTGTTAGAATGAAACATTTTCTAGAATGCTGAATTTTAATTCATATTATAATGAGTATTATTAGTTTCAGTGAAACAAAGCATGAATTCAAAATACTGAATGCATAAATCGTTTTAGTTTAATCATCATTGTTTCGATATACGTACTTACTTTGTACAAGCCACAAAATCAGAACTATTTGTGCTAATGTAGCAATCGAAATAAATGGATAAAGCCAAACAGGGATTTGACAGCATGTGTTCAGCTATAAAGCTTTAACACTAAGAAATTTACTTTCTACATTAAAAATAAGTTAAATAACTATTAATAATTTTTATTTAAGTGCTCTTAGAGCATATACGTTCAACTTCGTGATGACTCAGAGTACAACATTCTTTCACACGCTATTTTCCGTCTGAGAAAGTCTGGACACAAAGGATTGGGAAACTGTACAGGTCGAAAAATCGCTTAAAGCAACCCCCCATCCACAAAGCTCGTAAATGACACTCTTGTACTGAGAGAGGATAATAGCTTAAAGGGCCTCCCCATACTATAGTTTGGCAAATTCCACCACTGACATATCCTTAGAAATCAACCCCTTTCACGGCGCTGGTAATAAAAGTTGTACTGTTTTACCTCCTTGTACAGATACAAAAGTTCACAAAGACCTCCAAGACACTGGAAAAAGAAAAGATCATCCGGAAAATTTTGTATTTTCGAGAAAAGTAATCCTCTGCATCTCTGAAAGCACCAAAAAGCTCGAACTCGAGCTTTTGCCACTTTTATTGAAGAAACACTCAAATAATTAAACAAATACCATTTCTGAATCTCTAATGATGGTGTTAAAGAACACAATGGAATCATGCAGTGCATAAATTGTGTGAACTATTTAGAAAAAATGATTTAATATCCTTTGTCATATTTTGTCCTATACATAATACAAGATTCATAACATCAAATAAAGGAGAGCTTCAAACTAGATTTCGGTAAACTTAGCCTTCGTGTAGCAAATAACGACCGTTGAGTGACAAATCGATCGCAATACTAGAAAAAGTTGGTATAGATTGGTCCTTTGCTGTAACAGTACTTGTTCTTGAAGATCCTCTCAGTATGTATAAAAAAGACAACTCAACTGCTTTTTCTGTGCAAATTTTAAGAGAATTCAGGGTTTTAGTAAATAAATATTTATCATCGACTCTTTCTTATCTTAAATTTGATACAAACCAAATCCCATTATACATTAGGAAACTGCTCCAAAAGAGAGATTCTTGTATTCAGGATGTGATAAAATATAAACACCAAGCACTAGCCTTTGTATTTGAATGAGCAGCATTGCTGAAATTGTATTAGAATTTAATTTGTTGTAGGTTATTATAGCTGAAACTGATTTTGTTTCTTGAAAAAAATGAGCTTTCTCACATCCTTTTCTTATGTTGGGAAATTCAATTACAGCTTATGAAAGGTAGGTTTATTTCACGTGGATTCAAACAATGACCATTTCAATGGAGATTTAACTTGTCCTTTTGAGGACAAATACCTCCACCCAATATTCAAAGGAATTTTGAACAATTTCCTTTCGTTAGACATTTTTAAAATGTTATTGTTTTGACCCCATTTTCCTCTATTCCACAGTATGAAGAAGAAAAACCGTCGGAGGGATAAAATACATTTGTTATCTTCCAATCACCACATTAATAATTAAAACATTATTTTTGGAAGTATCTGAGAATGTATTTATTTATAAATTATTTATTAAATGGGAAAGTTTAAATAATACGAATAATATTTGAATATACTTGTATTTTATGTGTTCTGATATTACACAATTTCAAAGCAATATACATCATCGTTATTTTTTTAAATAAATGAAAGTTAAATTTCTGGATGTTTGACTCTTGTATGTACGTAAAAGTGTTCGTAGATTCTATTATAACACTAAATTTACCAAGCGGATCAAATGACCGTTTTAAAATTTCGACGAAAACAACTTTTTAAGTTTTATCGCATTTCCCCAATAGACTTAATGACTTTTCCTGAAATGTTCATAAAATTAATTTTGTAGTATATATTTCTCTTCGCCTCTTACTGTATTCAAATACTTATGAAGTATAGCTATTTTTAACGTCATGGGTCATTTAAACGGTTTAATATTTTATGCGGTTTTATAACATTGTCAACTCTAAAACCATTTCATATACACAGCTGTGCAAAACAATAAGTACACACACCACTGTAAAGCGTTTCATGCTTCATGCATCCTAATGATAACAGAACATCTCAACTTCGAATTTTTTCTTCTCAACTGAAGTAACGGTATCAATTCGAGATAACCGCTCAAATAACGAATTCCATTCAAAACATTTTGTACACATACACCTATGCCTATTATTTTGCACAGCAATGTATATATATATATCAACATCATCTCAATTCGAAAAATAATTTGGATATTCCCCATTTTTTATCCGGATATTTGGTTGTATATCATTGCAATTGCAGCAGTTTATTGTAGATCATCGCAGAGATTACTTCGTAGTATGTTCAACTACAATCATACTATTTATTGTTATAAAAATTTGAATATTGAAAGTGTAATTGTAGAGTAAGAAGTAGTGAAAAAACTTATGACAGTAGTTTGTTTCATATTTTATTTTTAGTTTATTCACTTTTTCTAATCGTAAGGATGCCCAGAATATTAAAAAACAAGTTATTGGAAGCAATCAAGAATGTTCTGAAATTGGTGAACATTTTGAAAGAAACGACTTATTCTAAGTGATAATGTCAACTTGGTATTTGTTTATAATTATTTTATTATTATTTAAAGATAACTTACTTTATTACTTTTGTTTTGATCACTTTTGTTTATTACTTCAAGCATTAATTCCACTTTTATCCTCATCCAAATGAAAAATTGGCCATTTAGACCGTTTCGGTAAAAATAGGTAAATTTAGTGTTAATCATCTTTTTACCTCAACACTTAATGTATAATGTTCTAATACCAATAAGCCAAACTGAAAATACTTGCAGTTCATAGTAAAAAAGTTTCCGTACGCCCTTACTATTTGAAATAAATTGTTTTATTATTTGCAGAATAAAAATATTGAAGAAATAAAATGTGGAAAACAGATGAGCATAATTGCATAGAAAGTTTCTATGCATTTAAACAAAAGTATTAATATAATTTAACGCATAATTCACAATAACACAAAAATGTGGCAAATATGAAGCAAAAAGTCTCCGTACGGTGAAAAATATTTCACTGAACGTTATTCCCCGCATGTTTCATCATTTAATGGTATAAGTTGAACCTACTTTTTCTTTAATGACCTCTCTTAGAAGTTTAGGCATGACTCCCACAAGTTGTTTGTTGTTTCTGGAGTAATTTTGTTCCAGACGTCCAGTTTTCAGGTTATCTTTGCTTCTGGTGTCATAATTTTTCAGTTCACAACCGATTTCTTCCCATAAGTGTTCCATGGGGCTTAAATCAAGAGAATGGTGGTGTGTGAAGTTGCTGCGACATATGGTAAAGGAATCATTCTTTACAGAACGTTGCAGTGTGTTTTGAATCGTTGTCCTGTTGGAAGATAAATGGTTTTCCAAGAGGCAGTTTCGTAGCACTAGCAAGGACGTTTTGTTTCAAAATGTCTAGGTTCACATAGCTATCCATGTTACCTTCAACAAAACATAAATTATACACACCAGAAGAACTCATGCACCCCATACCTTTGCATTTCTTCCATCGTGTTTTACAGTTCTACATAAGTTTCTTTTTGCATTTGATGTTTTGGTTTTATCCATGCCATAACTCGTCCATCTGAACTATAGAGACAAAATTTTGATTCATCCCTGAAAAGTACTGAATCCCCAAAAGTTAAGGGCTTACTCACATTCTTTTTTGGAAACTCA
Source organism: Meta bourneti (assembly GCA_933210815.1). Classification (NCBI taxonomy): domain Eukaryota; kingdom Metazoa; phylum Arthropoda; class Arachnida; order Araneae; family Tetragnathidae; genus Meta; species Meta bourneti. Next base: position 72,269,448 of record OW119926.1, on the reverse strand, counting down.
AAACACTTTCTTCTGTTAAGTTTGCTAATGAATGACTTCTTACGTGCAACATGCCCATTGTAGCTATGCTTTTTATTACTTTTCTTATAGTCTGAGGTTGTATTTCAAGATTGTAATCAGTTTTCAACAAGGATATAAGTTGCGGTGCCTAATTCGTGTATTATCACGAACGTTTCGCAGAATATTCCTGGTTTATATGGCTCAATTTTTAAGGTCTTCCGGACCCGTTCCTATTTTCCAGTTTCTACCTAATTATATCTTTCAGTGATTTTTACCTTAGATTTAGATTTGTTTGCGATTTCGTCAATATTTTGCTCATTGATAATCCGTTATTTCTCACCTTTATCACCAATAATTGAATGTGGGGCTGCTAGACTGTACGTTTTAATCAATTTTCATAGTGCGTACGGAAACCTTTTTGCCTTTCATTTTGTATGTTTTTCTCAAAGTTTTAATTAATTACTTTTTATTTGTGAAAATTAAGGAACTTTTGTTGAGAACACATTCTCTAGTATGAAAGAAATTTTTTGTGCAGTTTCTGAATCTTTAGTGAGATTTATTTAGAAATAACAATTTATACGCTGCTTTCGTTTCCGTACGGAAACTTTTTTCATCCACTGTATATTTTGAGAGAACTATTTAATATTATATCTACTATAAATCTTACCAATTTTACATAATTTAAAAGGAAGAATGTTGAAATGAATAAACCGCAAGAAGCAGCCGTCACACGTTATGAAATCATGCATAGAAACAATTAAAAATTCTACCATTATTTTACTTGTACACAAATTATTGCAGTTGTGAAGAAAATTACCAACAAGCAGGGAGAATTTTGAAAATTCTATGTTTTCCAAAAAAGCTGAACAATTACATGTCTTTAAGGCATTTACGGAGATAACGATCCAAAAATCCTCAAAACAAATCCGCGCACTAGAAGACGTTCGTTTGAAAGCATTAGCGAATCTTTTCATGTCAGATTATGTCCGAAAGGCATAACCTCGACGACTACCTTCAAAGCGCTTTCTATTTTATGAATATATTTTTCAGAACAGATGCACAGGAATTCTTCCAGTGTGTTGGGAAGGTCAACACGTGAAGCAAATGAGGATCGGAAACTCAGTGCAGATGCAGAATGTTCTTAGTTGTTTTCGGTGAAAAACGAAGAAATTTAAATGTGTGACATCTGGAGACAATTTTATCCTTTTCTATTTATAGGGGTAGGAGGTATTAAACCCGTTGAAAAACCTGAAATTTAGCTAATATCCCTATCAGTGGCGTAGTCACTGATAGGGATTTCAACTAAGGAGTTTGATCTTAAGGGTCCGAACTTCCCAGTAAGTGTTGATATCTGATTTTTAAAATATTTCTACGAATAAAATTAAAAGATTTAAATACATTAATATATTTTTAAAATACAACGAATGAACTAATATTCATTATACAATATAGAGTAATGGTTCGATATTCATTACTAAGTATGCAATCAGTGATTATGGATATCGTGTTTTCTGCTCTGTCAACCGTTTTCTAATGCAGTATTCATATATCAATACCCAACAGTTATATAAAAGTAAAATGTGAATTTTCAGAAAGTTTGAATATCTGCTTTTTTTTAAATGCAATTTATTTAGAAATATTTGCGGTAGGTAGTTAATTAATGTCGCACTGGAGCAAGACAACGGGCTATTAGCGACGGTCCGGGATCAATCCCGGAGGGAAAGATCAAGGACAACACCTGAAAGATTTGCGCGCGGTGGAACAACTGCTGTACAATCATTTATATTCAACAGAGTTCAACCGAGATGTGTCACTCCCTATCCTTTAGAAGTTCAGTTTTGTAATCAAAAATTATAAATGCGTGATAAATTTCATTTCTAACTTTCTTCTCCGAAATAAAATCTTGGCTCGCCTCTACCCTCGATAGTGATGTGATGGTTGCCATATGCTGAGCTATAATGAAAATTTTCAGTTTGAGCCCAAAATGGGATTTATTCAGTGACGGGACTGGTTCAGATTATCGGTCCAGGAAATCACCCATCTATCAATCTCAGAAGGAGACTGTTATGGTTCTTGTGGAAAAAATATCCATTTGCAAATGGTGATATAATATTAGCATAAGACAACACATTACAAAATGGATCCTAGTGAGGTTTTTAGACTACAATGAGATTTAATTTCAAGAAACTACTATAGTCTACTTAACTCCCTTCTCCTTTTGGATGCTTTTGTTTGCAGCGATATAATAAAGAGGGTGTGGTATTTCAACAATTCTAGGTTTCTCATATCACTGCTGTTTTTTTCTTTTTCTTGATCGACGCTTCTTGCGTTCCTTGACACTTAATTCAACCATGATCGCCATTGCTATTTATACTATTGTCGGATAAGTCCGAGTTGATTACGTTATTTAATTATAACATTTCTGTCCCTTGCAATGTAGTAGGTTCAAATAAGTGGACTGTATAATTAAAAACTTATTTATTTATAAAATTCTATATGCATTAACAGAGGCCGTGGCTCTAAAATAATGATTCCATGCGGAGCGCTTCTATGGGGCAGCATGGAATCACCTGTGGCAACCCTGTCACATTTGTACGTTATTTAAATTCGTTTACAACGATTATAAGTATTGATACGCTCATTTCATACCTCCAAATGAAATAAAATTAATCAAATATAAAGCAGGGTATTTCGAATAATTCTAAGAGTTATAATTTTTATTTTTTAATTTCTAATACAGTGCGTGACTGAATTGTGCACAGTTCAGAAAAGTTACTACAATTAGCTTCTTAACGCCCAATTCAATTGCTCAACATTCACGTGTTAAAGATTCTACCTTGACGTCTAAATACAGTTTCACATTCGCTCACATTTTCTTTTTGCGCTGATTTTCATTTATATTTCTCATTTCCTTCTGTAATAAGACTGTCGAAGAGTAGCTTTTACAATATTTTGCAGCTCCAGAGCTCAAAGCAAGCATTTCTAAACTAAGTAGCAATATTGGTTAATGAATCCAGTAGAGATTGATTTTTTATTGTTTATATCTGTTTATTACCTTTAACCAATAGTCAAATAATGTCGATTTCTGTGTTACGCACGTTAGTGTTCTCGAAGTAGCTATTTTTTTGATATACCAAAATAATTAAATTGTAAGAAGGCTTGCATAAAATGAACGACACATCTAAATGGCATCCCATAGCGGTAAAATTTGAGCTGTGTAGCACTAAGAATAACTTGCTTCTTTTCGAGGAACAAAGAAGTTTTGATCCCAAACACTTCTAATTTTTTAGTGTATTTAACTTTAACGTATTAAGACATAACTGAAAAATAAGTAAGACAGTTTTTATCACTTAAGGGCCTATTCTGAGTTGTAGTGTGGAATTTATCGTTTGTAAATTATGTCAAACGCCACAATGAATTTAAAAAATAGTAACGTATAGAGAATTAATCTATTTTGTCATGTCAATAACTCTTTTCAGTGATAAATCAAATATATTCAAAGGAAATTTATTTCAAATGATAACAAGAAATTCTAAAATTCTTTGTTGCCACACATTCTTAGTTTAGAATATACAGGCAATATATTGGATCATAGCCAAGATTCGAACAAAAGATATGTTTGTATTTAATCCATACATTGAATGACTCTTTAATAAGCAAGAACAAGTATTGTTAAATAAGAGTTTTCGAAGTCTGTTTTAAATAAAGTATTTTAAAATCTTTTCAGAAAGAGATAATTCTAAAGCATCCTTCCATTTCTCAAAAATTAATACTCACAGATGTGTAGCGCTGAACTTACGGAAAATGAAGCACTGAACTTGAGGTTACAGAAAGCGCTTTAAATGACTTGAACAGCTGTTAAGGAATCTTTTGAAGCATGGCATCGAAATACAAATCGCTTATAAACTCTCGTTCAATATCGTTTGATATACATGAAAATTATACGCAAATTTACCTTTTGGAACGTGTTCTAAATATGAAATAGGATTCTTAAAATACTGTTCCTTCATAACATAATCTTGCTCTATCAATCTCGAAGATCTTAAGTTATTTTAATGCGATTATTTTGCCAAACCACATTACAAAATAAAAGAATTAAAGTCCCAAATCTGTCTGACAATGTAAATAAACTCTGAATTGTTTAACATTCAAATTCACTAAGAGTAAATAAGCTTATGCCAACAAAATACAATTAAAGTCAACAGTTTACCAACATTTTCTGCTGGGCAGACAATATTTGCAACCTAAAAAATCTTTTTTCATTAAATTTTCAATAAAAGAAGAATATTTGCAATCTGATATAAATTTAGTTTGAGTCTTAAAATTTGCACTCATAAAAATTGGAAAGATCGATGCATTTTGTTGAAAAACTATTTGAAATTTCATTTGATTATATTTCAAAAATAATCTGAGATATAGTATCGTTGAATGGAACAGCAACAAAAAAAAGTCTATTAAATTTATATACTTCTAAAAATTTAGTTTCAATGGTACCAACTCCTAGGACTTAAGGAACTTTATTATACCATCAGGTTTAACACATTATATGATGTAAATCTTAAATGGATCTAAATTAAATTAGGACATCTGCTTGATATTCGATTTGATATGGGGAACTTCATATTTCGTGTCAAGCAAGTGCAAAGACACGGCACTCTTGCAATTGCAATCGGTAGCTTTTTGGAGAAAAATACAATTAGTCTAAGTAAAATTAAAGTTTAAAAACCAAGGAATGCTCTCGACAATAAACCATTTTGAGCTTGTATAACCTGCTAGAAATTTTCAAATCATGATTTTTTTTAAATGTTATACAGCCTATACACGCTTCAACTCGAGACTGGGAAAAAGTTTGATGAAGGGAATTAATGAAAGATTTCAACTATGTAACATGGGCAACAAAGTCAACGCATTTTTGAAGAAAGTTATGTACATATCTCATTAATAATTAAAAATAATACGTTAGTTTGGATATTTCTTGCGTTGATTTGAATGTACTGTTTTTGAAAGAATGAATTTTGTCAGTACCAACCAACGTTTCTAGAATGTAGCGCTGGACAGGAATAGCATGTCCTTCCTCGTATTACTCATTAAACTATTGGTTTATAGTCAAAGCAAGCCCCATAATTTGGCCTTGACGATACCCTAAATAGATTTCAACGTGTTTTGAATAACGTAATGCTGTCCCTTTTTCTAAGTAATTTTTTTTTAATTTTCTTTTGGTTCATAACGAAGAATGTTCCAACTCCTGCTCAGGGTATGCCGATTTAAATCAAGTAAAGTGGATTTTTATTAAAAAAATAATCGATTTAAATCAAAATTTTTAATTTCATTTTTCTTTCTGTTATATTTAATAATATTGAAAATGAAATAATTGAACAAGGTGCATATAATTTTATTCAAATACGTTCAGAACTTCGCTCGTTCTGAGTTTATCCCAAAATTATATTGAAAATCATCCTTCCTTTGAAGACACTAAATAACAGTATTTGTTGATTGGTATAATTACCAGACAAGTATGTATTTCCATTTTGAGCCTTTGACCAATAGGTGTTACTCATCAGCGTTAGTTTTGTTTAAGCAATTCCATGTGACTATAAATCGCACATGGCCAATTTTAAACTCCATGTGATTTTATCTTCATGTAAATTTATTCTCCATGTGATGAGTGAAGATATTCGAAATACACGGCTGGCCACCCAAATTGCAACACCAAGAAAGACAAGAGATATCACAACAAAATTTATTTTGTAGATAACATGTTGACCAAGTATCAAATGATTAAATTTATAGACTTCTGTGAAGTGTGGTTCCTGCCAAAATCAGTAGCCAGAGTAGCCGCCATTGTTGGAGATCACCGCTGCCACACGCCTCGGCATTGATTCAAAGAGACTTTGGATGTGTTCTTGGGGTACAGCAGACCAAGCAGCTTCCACACGTTGCCAAAGTTGATCTGGTGTGGCAGCTGGGGATGCATTCTGGGTCAATCGTTGAGCAACCATGGACCACATGTTTTCTATCGGCGAAAGATCCGGAGAGCGAGCTGGCCAGGGAAGCAATTCAATCTGGCGATTGACGAAGAACCCTTGGACAATGCGTGCCACGTGTGGTCGCGCATTATCCTGTTGAAATATGGCTGTGGGCAAGCCCTGAAGGTAAGGAAGGACAACTGGCTCCAACACCTCGGAGATGTAGCGCTGGCTGTTTAAAGTACCGGCAATGCGTACTAGAGGAGTGCGAGAGTGATATCCAATACCGCCCCATACCATAATACCCGGTGCAGGACCAGTGTGGCGGTGCATAACGCAGCTGTTCAGCATCCTCTCTCCACAGTGTCTCCAGACTCGAATCCGACCATCGTGGTGTTGCAGACAGAAGCGTGACTCGTCAGTAAAGACAATTTCATTCCATTCTGCCGTCCACATCCTTCTTTCATCGCACCATTGGCGGCGGAAACGTCTGTGGTTCTGCGTCAAGGGTAGACGAAGCAATGGACGTCTTGCGGACAGACCACTCTGCTGTAAACGGCGTCGAATGGTACGCGCAGACACTGGATGATGCGGTACAGACTGAATGTGCTGTGCTATGGTTCGTGATGTGGCTGAGCGATCCGTCACTGCCATACGCACAATATGCCTGTCATCACGTGAAGTGGTGCACTGAGGTGGATGCGATCGAACACGTCGGTCCGTCGTACCCTCCTGCATCCAACGATCACATATCCGCATTACAGTTGTTTGGTTTCGTCCAACACGACTACCGATTTCCTTGAAAGATAATCCACAATCTCGGTAGGCCACTATCCTTCCTCTGTCGAACTCGGATACTTGATCAAAAGATGATCGCTGTTTTCTACGAGGCATAATTGATCGTTTTTTTGAAAAAACCACAAGAAAAACACATTTGCCGTACTTGAAATCGTCGAAATCTCCAAGCCTTAAATAGCGCTTTGAAGTGGCGCCACAGGCGCGCGTGATGTGCGTCTGCGCTGAAATTCTAATCATTTGCATATCTCACCTCCGCTAATGAATGTTGTAAATTTCATATTATTTGCATGCTTCCTTCAGGGTGTTGCTTTTACGGTGGCCAGCAGTGTATATTCACTCAAATTATTAAAATTGGGGAAACTGGCTTTCTTTTGTAAGAAGTTCTACTTATTTATTTAGTATTGTAGTCTGTTTATAAAAAATAGACACTTACAACGAAAAGATTTTCTGCAGTATCACAAAAACATTCTAGTTTTGACTATAAATCTTTATAATTGGCAATTTTAATAGTTTCATTTTGTTTTGTGTAATATAGTGGTTAATTTTTATTTCAATTTATTGAAAAATTTTATGCATTGATCCCTTAGAATTCTTTACCCTGCTAGAATAACCATTCAATATTTATGGAATGTAAAAGTTTATTCACTCATCTGATAATTGAGTGAGTTTGTTGAGAAAAGATTATAAGTTGAAGCAGAAAGCTATTGGAATTGATATATTATTTATTGCAAGCTCAAATTCCACTGAATTGGCATATTCTGGTGGATACTATTACACTCGTTCTATGCTGTTCATAGAGAAAAGCTTTATTTTCTTGAATTATATATAAACCCATTTTGTGTGCTTGGAATATACCTATGTAATACTTGTCAAGGCTCAAAGAATTTGAAAATTAGGCATATTTGATTTTAAATTTATGTATTTTCATTTCGCCTCATTTTTGCTGTTAACTTACGAAAACTAAAATTTTTTCACCAATAAGTTACTTTTGCAAGCTAAATATTAATGAGAAGTAGGAATTTTTTCACGATGCAAGCTTATTTATTTTATTTTTTATTGGTGATATGATTTTTCTCAAAAGCAAGTTTTGAACCAATTAATTATTTTATATCAAAATAATTAAAGTAATTCAAAACATTTGATTCATATATAATAAATATATAATGCAAAAAAATTCTGAAATTTGTATGATTGAAAAAATTAATATGGTGTCGGTGAGATCCCTCAACTATATTTGTCTGGGTCCAAAACTTTCACGTCACTGGTTATGAATTAAACTCAAAGTAATCTAAACTGCTTGAGAGCCAGATGGAAAAACATTGCTTATGCTTGGCACATTTGGGGCACTGTTCTATTTACTCCATCATGTGATTTACTTTGCTAATTCCTATGTTGCATTTTATTCTTTCGAAAATTTACCAAGCTATATTTCCTAATACGTTAATGTTGTACATAAAAATTATTAATGTTTAAATAAATCAAAACTATCCAGAAACTACACTGTAATTTGCATGCCTCATATCCAACAAATTTAAACTTGTATGGGCAGGGAATTAATTAAAATAATAAAAATCCGATTTAAATTAAAAAAATCTGATTCAAATAAAATAAATCCGATGTTTATTATTTTTTTTTATTGTGATTTTTTATACCCTGCTTCCGTTGGAAAAATTGAAAGAAAATTAACATCTATTCAGAAACAAGTTGAATGCTGTGTTGCATTATTTATTTCAGAAGAACAAACATCTCAAAAGTGAACTGCATATATATGCATTATATTTTTTTACAAAAATAAATAACCATCAATGATATACACTGCTGGCCACCGTAAATGCAACACCCTGAAGGAAGCATGCAAATAATATGAAATTTACAACATGCATTAGCGGAGGTGAGATATGCAAATGATTAGAATTTCAGCGCAGACGCACATCACGCGCGCCTGTGGCGCCACTTCAAAGCGCTATTTAAGGCTTGGAGATTTCGACGATTTCAAGTACGGCAATTGTGTTTTTCTTGTGGTTTTTTCAAAAAAAAACGATCAATTATGCCTCGTAGAAAACAGCGATCATCTTTTGATCAAGTATCCGAGTTCGACAGAGGAAGGATAGTGGCCTACCGAGATTGTGGATTATCTTTCAGGGAAATCGGTAGTCGTGTTGGACGAAACCAAACAACTGTAATGAGGATATGTGATCGTTGGATGCAGGAGGGTACGACGGACCGACGTGTTTGATCGCATCCACCTCAGTGCACCACTTCACGTGATGACAGGCATATTGTGCGTATGGCAGTGACGGATCGCTCAGCCATATCACGAACCATAGCACAGCACATTCAGTCTGTACCGCATCATCCAGTGTCTGCGCGTACCATTCGACGCCGTTTACAGCAGAGTGGTCTGTCCGCAAGACGTCATTGCTTCGTCTACCCTTGACGCAGAACCACAGACGTTTCCGCCGCCAATGGTGCGATGAAAGAAGGATGTGGACGGCAGAATGGAATGAAATTGTCTTTACTGACGAGTCACGCTTCTGTCTGCAACACCACGATGGTCGGATTCGAGTCTGGAGACACCGTGGAGAGAGGATGCTGAACAGCTGCGTTATGCACCGCCATACTGGTCCTACACCGGGTATTATGGTATGGGGTGGTATTGGATATCACTCTCGCACTCCTCTAGTACGCATTGCCGGTACTTTAAACAGCCAGCGCTACATCTCCGAGGTGTTGGAGCCAGTTGTCCTTCCTGACCTTCAGGGCTTGCCCACAGCCATATTTCAACAGGATAATGCGCGACCGCACGTGGCACGCATTGTCCAAGGGTTCTTCGTCAATCGCCAGATTGAATTGCTTCCCTGGCCAGCTCGCTCTCCGGATCTTTCGCCGATAGAAAACATGTGGTCCATGGTTGCTCAAAGATTGACCCAGAATACATCCCCAGCTGCCACACCAGATCAACTTTGGCAACGTGTGGAAGCTGCTTGGTCTGCTGTACCCCAAGAACACATCCAAAGTCTCTTTGAATCAATGCCGAGGCGTGTGGCAGCGGTGATCTCCAACAATGGCGGCTACTCTGGCTACTGATTTTGGCAGGAACCACACTTCACAGAAGTCTATAAATTTAATCATTTGATACTTGGTCAACATGTTATCTACAAAATAAATTTTGTTGTGATATCTCTTGTCTTTCTTGGTGTTGCAATTTGGGTGGCCAGCAGTGTATTTTGATTATAATTGCTATCACTACACAAATTGTATGATACGTCTATCATGGGTATGAGAGGATTTCTTTCAAAGTTAAAAAAGGGATGCTAGAGTTTTTGTGGTATTGTGTACTTCTTACTTTCTACTGAAGTGTTACTTGGCTTGCTTTTCGAGCATGTCATTTCTAGCATTAATCATACACTTGAGCGTTGTTTACTGCATTTGTTTTTCTGCAAACATGACAAACACATGTATTGTAAATGCTCCATTGAAGTTGGCTCTAATTGTCCCAAATGAATAATTTAATGTCGGAAGATATTGACTCCAATCATCAAAATGATGACAATCAAATTAATTCTTAACTAGAAGTATTATCATCGTCTTCTGGTAATTTGTTTATGTCGTCACTGAAAAACTCAAAAATAAATCACTTTTCTAAGGAAATACTTTAAAGGTAGGTAGTTAATTAAAGTCGACTGGCGCAACACAACGGGCTATTGGTGACGTCCGGGATCAATCCCGAAGGTATTGGGCGACGATTGGTAATTTTGAACCACTGCCAGATGACGAAAACACCTGAGCTGGCACCCACTCTCCAAACTTCCTCACCACACCAAAGGAAATACTTTAAAACTTTTGGGGTAATGGTAATTAATTAAAGTCGCACTGGAGTAACACAACCCGCTATTTAAACATTTTGCGTGTTTATCGAAAGCGAAATTGAGCGCTTTCTTTAAATATGGCAGCAATGCATAATTTCTGGGTGGGACTTGTTGAAAGTTCGTAAAAAAGGAGTACGTTAAAAAGAACGTCGACTGCAGAACATTCTCAAGAACAAACGAATCAACTAATAATTTTGAATCGTTTACAAAACAAACAAGAAAAAACACCCAGAAAATTTTCACTTTTCTTAATTGCCGTCATTAGCCCTGTTTGGGAGAGGGCAAAAATGAAAATGGTGCGGAACAAAAGGAAAGTTTTCTCTTCGACAAATTACTCCGGAAACTTGAGAGAAGATGAGCACAACATTCAAAAACTATTAAATCTCCAATCTAACTGTTATAGCAAAGCCACTCTGCGTGACAAGTATGAAAAGGAAGTCAATGCACCTCATTGATTGAAAGGACTTTGACGGTCCATTTACTTCATATCGGTTTCACAGCAAAGGCGGAAGATTATTTGCATTCGAATCGAACAAAACTCTTCCCGCCTGTTTTCTGAAAAGAAACACAAGCGTAAAAAAGATGGGTACTTCCGCTGAAAACGTCTCTTTCACCCAGTAAATTTCCCTTTCCCAGAAATGTCTCAAGGGGTCAAGATGTCTCAAAATAATCGAAGGATGGTCGATTGTATTTGGTTAGAAGTTGACCTAGAAATGAAAATGGAATATCTCAACACACACAAAAGAATGAAGATGGAGTGTTTTCACTTGTGCGGCACAGATGTTTTGAAATATTCTTCCTGTTGTTCTAGAGCCATAAATTGCATCAGCTGTTTGAAGGACTGTAAAAACATAACACAAAATAATTACCTTTTTCTTCGATGCTTATCGAATCAACAAAGGTAAAGAAAAAGCAATTTTTATCCTCATCATTCATAATCAATGTAGATTCACCAATCTTAATCTTTCAAGCAATATCTCAATAACACGAGTTGGTATAATTTGAATTTTAGTATTGAAATTTCACGCACACAAAAATTCAGTGATTGTAAAATGGTGTTAATAAATTATTATTACTAATTAAATACTGATTGAAAATCTACTGTGTTTGTTGTTTCCGACTACATCGCAGTCATCTAATTTTGTAGGTGAAATTTCATTAGGAAACAACGAACGTTTTATTGATAGGATGTAAAAATAAAATAGTACAAATTTAGAATTGCATCGAATTTCAAGTAACAAAAAACAAATCACACATCCCATGTTGGAGGCAAAATTGACGTTTTGTGACATTTTTTTGCCAAAAGGGAGAATTTTCTATCTTAAATTTAAATGATATTGCTTCCAGAAATTTTTCTCGAAAGTTACACAAAACAAATTTATTATTTACATTTATTTCTCGGCTATCATGTCTAACCAACAGAGTTGGTTCGATTTATCGCTCCAACGATTAGTTTTCACATCACGAGGGCTAGTTAGGCCGAACCAACAGAGAAAATCACAAAAATTCATCACTGACTTAGCAATTAAAATAAAAAGACAGTAAGAGAAAAATAACTAAAGCGAATTTAAATTATTCGTTGTTGGCGCCAAGATAGAAGTGTCCCTAGTTGTTTTCCTGTGATGAGTCGGTGGTTATTTTCCCTGTGGTACAATATTTTTATCTTCGTTTCAACTTTTCCATAGTAAAACGAAATAAATGTACAGTTATTTCGAGTACGGCGTGGGAAAAGCACATAACAAAGATAAATTAATGAAGAAAGCTCTTTAGTTAACTTAAGAAATATTTTATAGGAAGTATAAGATACAAGTGTAAAGATCAGTATTCATTATCGATGCAATAAATTAGAAAAAATGTATTAGTTCAACAGAATGAGTTTTCGGCTCAAAGTTCATAGGTTCATCTGAACAAATTCAGTAACCCCTCGTTATATGACGCATCGATATACCGCTCATTTTTTACTTGTTCCCCGAATGAATTTTAAGTTAGTGAACAGCAGAAGTAGGCAGGCAGTTGAATTTACGTCACACTGGAGCAACGCAACGGGCTATTGGCGACGGAAATATCTATCTGGTTCTTTGAAATGGGAATTCCTCCCTGGATGTATTTCCCTTCTGTGTCAGTAAAACTTTCATTATGTGTGTATGTCTATTTCTTGATATTGTGTGTCTTGTGTCTGGAGCAGCATGGCCAAATATGGCCCTTGCGCCATAAAACTCCAAACTAACCAATTATGGAATGAGGAGTTCGAAGGTCATTTGTTTCATTCAGTTACCTTAGACTTTTCCAGTAGACCCTTCCAGAAAGTGAAATTCCGTAGAGGCATTTGTAGACCAGGTCAAATTAGGGGAATGAGGTTCTTCAACGGAAGGATCCTGAAAGGAAGAGGAGCCGCCGTGGGTACTCTGCTCTCGCAACTTGCGAGTTGTAGGTAGCGCAGGTTCGATCCCTCCCTGGTTGTATTGCTCTCTTCTCTGTAAAACTTTCCTCGTGTGTGTATGCCCATTACTTGACCTTGTCTGTCTTGTGTCTGGCGCGCAGTGGCCCTCTCCTCCATAAAACCCAACTCAACCAACCCCGAAAGGAAGGTAGAAAAATCGTAAATAATCTTCGTATATACAGGCTGTCCCATAAGTTCCGAAATAGTTTAAAAATTCATAAAAGTTGAAGGAATTGGTATATTTGAATGCGGTTTGCGATAACGTTATTCTCATGAAAGGGGATTTTTTTTGGTAGAGAAAAAAATTAGTTCAATCTTTTGTCAATAGAGGGCGCTGCACCCAACAGAATTCCGTGGAAAACGACGTTTATTTCCATGCAGGCAAATGTTTACAAGCACATCACAGCACTAGAGTACTACTTGTTCGATTAAACTGAGGTAAAACAACTTCACCAATAGTGCTTTATCCACCAATGTCAACATCACAATGAAATCTCAGGAATACGTATCAATCACAGGAAAATTCAGAAATGAGCTTTAAATCATAGACCCATCATTTTGTAGGACTCTGATTTGCATATTTCCTGTGATTGGTTGCGTGCAGCGCCCTCTATTGACAAAAGATTGAACTAATTTTTTTTTCTCTATCAAAAAAAATCCCCCTTCATGAGAATAACGTTATCGCAAACCGCATTCAAATATACCAATTCCTTCAACTTTTATGAATTTTTAAACTATTTCGGAATTTATGGGACACCCTGTACAAAACATATTTTACAGAATTGTAGCTTTCCATTACTTAAAATGAAAAACGTGTAACATAATGCATAATTTGAGCTTGTTTTTCTCTTTTTAGTCCATTTTTCTCGGCCGACTTGTTACATTGTTTCCCTCGGTACATTAATTAGTCCATAGAGGAAATATAAAAGTATAGTGAGCAATGGCAACTTTTCATGTTTCCAGGATCATGTGATCAAAACTAATAGTAATGTGACATTTAGACTGCTTTCGTCTGCTGGGTAGGTATTGGTATTTTAATTAACGTCCCACTGGAGCAACACAACGGGCTATTGTCGACAGTCCGAAATCGAACCCGAAGGGAAAAATCCGAGGACAATACCTCGTAATTTTGAACCACGGTCACGACGAGGTCAACACCTGAGCTGGGCACCCCACTCTCCAAACTTCCACACCACACCAACGTGAGGACATTTGAGGCCCCGACAGATTTAACGTACACCAGCCCCCTTTGTACATGACGGTCTTTGGTTGGATTCTGTTGCTAATTCATCTTCTGTGTGGAACCTAACATTTATCATCTGATTGGTCCATTGATTGATCATCTGATAGAAGATTTTGGCGATTTCACCACTTTTGTCATCACTCTATAGAAACGCGGATTCGCACACCTACCCTGTCATAAGATGTTACATCGCTAAACGATAAGATACCAAACCGACCATCCAACTCAATTATTCACATATCGGTCACGTGACTACTAGTCAACATTTGGTCATACTCCTCTCAATAAAAATGCTCAGTCTACTGATATTTCACGTCTATGTATTGACCTGCGAGTTGTAGGCAGCGCAGGTTCAATTCCTGTAACTGACCTTAAGTGTATTTCTCTCTTCTGTGTCAGTAAAACTTTTCTAATGTGTCAAACATTACTTGACGTTGTCTGCCTTGTGCCTAGCACAGCTTGATCAAATACGGCCCTTGCGCCATAAAACCAACCCTCTGTATATTGCCCTTTTTCCTTGTCGAGTGAGTTGTTCAGTGAGACACGCCTTGGGTGCATAGTAAAGAGGAATAGGTGTTTATAAAAATGTAGTGAAATAAATAAAGCACTCTTAAAATATTTGGATAAAAGACGGCAACTAAAATGCATTTCACACAGCTCAAAAATCGTGTTGGAAAACACAAAGGAGAACTAAAGGGCAAGAGAAAGGAATTTAAAAAAGAAAGTGAAACTAACGATTCTACAAGCGTTTTATAAAACCGGTTTGTGCCGAAACTTGCCACAAACACGCCTATGTCGTTTATCACTAGAAACAATGCATGTGAATGAGTTCATAGATTTCGTTATTTCTATAGTGACGAATATTTATCGAACTGTTTCTAAATAAATAGGAGGACTATATGTAAAATCCTTCAAAGAGCAATCCCGAGCAAAATGGGAAAAATAGTTTTATTCAATAATTTATTTTCGTTCCGCCACAAAATAGTTTGCATCAGTTATTAAAATATACCGTACAATAATTATTTTCAATTTATATCACTGTTTTACAGGTATGCGTTGCGGTGGAATTGGCAGCCAGTGAAATAAGCTTTTAGACTTAGACACATCATGGGGTGTACTAAGCCCCCAGGTTTAAAAAGACTTCTATGTAATGACTGAGTATCCCTATGGAGTGAAAAGCTTAAGAATTACAACTATGTACTTGTTGACTGAAACTTCTATTCATACGATCCACTAAAGCATACACCCTCAGATTTTCAGGGCTCGCCGAGGCTCATTGTGTTTGTCCACTGCGTTAGCAACCTGCGAGTTGTTGCAGTTCAATTCCTCCCTGAGGTATTTCTTTCTTCTGTGTCAATAGAACTTTCCTTGATGTGTATGTCCATTACTTGACATCGTCTGTCAAGTGTTTGGCGCAATTTGGTCAAATATGGCCCTTGCGCCATAAAATCCCCAACCAACCAGGTAGTAGGTAGTTGAATTAACATGTGACTGGAGCAACACAACGGGCTATTGCAGATGCTCCGATCTTCTGATCCATCCCGAAGGAAAAGATCAGAGGACAACACCTCATAATTTTGAACCATGGTCAGATGACGAGGTCAACACCTGAGCTGACACTCCTCTCTCCAAACTTCAACACCACGCCTATATGGGGACATTTGAGACCACGAAAGATTTATCGTGAACCAGTCCCCACGAACACGACGGTCTTTGGTTGGACTGAATTTCGATCTGGCATCCTTTCGGTTGCTGATCTGTGGCTCTATCAACTTGCCTGCCAACCAGCCACTAGTCTTTCAACAAAGCATACTGGTTGTAGGATTAAAGAGGATGGTCAAAATATAAAAGCAAACAGAATAGTAAAGACATTTAAAGGGAAAGCCTCCCAAGTGTCAAATCCTTTCCTAACATAACACGCAGAATTTCTTATTGTTAGAAGTTTACGTATATAAGACAGGTGCGGGAATTTCGTACTTTTGCTCGACTGCATTATTTTTCAGAAGGATAAGTTCCGATTCTGGGAGAACATCAACAAATTTGAACCAAAACGGCATTTGAATACCTCCTCTCTTCGAGAGTTTTAACCATATTTTGGTACCTTTCAACTAACAGCTTTGAGACACAATAAGTGAAACGTGTGGGTTAGGTCATGGTCATTTTATTCCGGATCTATCAACATCTTTACTGTCCAGGTGGGCGAAGTAATGTTTTCCTTCGACTGCTATGGTAACTTAATGCTTTCATTGGAATGAAACACGTTAATGTGACCAAAGCGTTCAAATTCATCGGAGACGTTGAAACTTTGCAAACACTTGATTCAACTTTATGAATATAAAGTGAATCGGTATGTTTAGAGATAATATATACTACTGCTACGAGAACTAAAAACCAACTGTGGGATTAAATCATTAAATAACAAATGGAAGTATAAGTTGAGAGGGTTTGGACCGAACTTAGAGTTACATTGTGTATCTCAATATATTTTATAGAGATGTAAGAAAAGAGAATATATAAAATGTAAAAGTCTACCCCGATTCCATTGGCCCCAATATTTCTATGGTTGGATCCAAATCCGTTCTCTACATGAGGGATCAATATTATAACTATATATACAAGTAGTAATATATACAAGTAGGTAGCTGAATTTACGTCGCACTGGAGGAACACAACGGGCTATTAGCGAGGGTCCAGGATATATCCAGGAGGAAATGATCCGAGGACATCACCTCGTAATTTTGAACCACGGTTAGATGACGAGGCTAACATCTGACTGGCATTCCACTTTCCAAACTTCCCCACCAAACCAATTATTCTAACTAGGACTTTTGAAACATTGAAAGTTTTCGTCTTAAGTGACAGAAGATCAAAGTTGTTTACTTTTAGCTGAAGCTATTATACAACTTTGCTATCTCAAACATTTGTTGAGAACATTGATTTTCTTTTTAAAAAAAAAGCTGTGAAAATGACCATTCGTTTTTTGAAAAATTGTAATCGATTAACTTCGTTTCGTCTGTACCGTCCATTGGGCCCCAATACTTTTATGGTTGGGTCCAGTCCCCTCTCTCTAACATGAGGGATAACTATTATAGCTGCAGAGAAGGTATACAGATGTTATGGGCAACCAAATATACGGGTTGGCTCGACATCATTCATTAGCAAGCCTTAGGGACCCGAACACCTTGGGCTCCAATATTTTTATGATTGAGCCCAATCCTCCTCTCTAACATGAGCGATAAATAACACAAATGTACCAATAATAGTGATAATGATCTGTATATACAAAGTAAAGAGTCCTGGAAACATGAAGTATATATGAAGATACCAGGGTTTTTGTTAGGCCTCGAATAATTTCCCCAAGTCAATGACGGCATGAGGTATGTTGAGTCTCCCTCCCTCCTAGATGTCAGAGGAGAGCAGGGTCATGGAATTATGAAAAGTTTATTTTGTAGTGTAATGTACAGTCTGTTCCTAAGTAAAAAGGTTATTTTCTTTGTAATCATAACAAAACTACACAAATGTGTAAAGTTGGTTGAGTTTTATTGCGCAAGGGCCATATTTGGACAAGCTGCGGCAAACTCAAAACAGACATAAAGTAATGTACACACACAAGATAAGCTTTTCTGATAGAGAAGAGAAATACACCCAGGGTAAGTTACAGGAATTGAACTTACGCCGCCTACAAATCGCAGAATGTGCAAAGGAAAGAAAGAGGAAAATATGTGCATTACGCATCCCCAGTAGAATTCCATCACAACTTAAAAAAATACAAATGTTGCCATATGTGGAAGTTAAGAATTGAGTACTTGGAATACATCATGAAGGGAATGCTGGGCCCAGAATGTACATTTGTGGGTCTGGGCCACACACAGATGAGACACGCGAGTTTCGAAGTCAAAACAAAACATCAATACAGGGGTCGAAATTTCCTCACGTCAGATCATTATCATTGGTAATTAGTTTTAATCATATTCATTTTTAAGCAGTGAGCAAAACGTTTTGTGTGGGTTGGTAGTTGAATTAACATCGCAATGGAGTAACACAACGGGCTGTAGGCGACGTTCCGGGATCAATCACGACGGAAAAGATCCTTTTACAACACTTCGTAATTTTGAACCACGGTCAGATGACGATATTTGGGGTTGGTGTGAATTTCATTTGATGCTTGTTCATCCGCATTTGAGTTTTTTTGAAGTTTCTACTCGCCAAAGTGTTCATAAAATCTCATTATCTGTGTCGATATCACCGAACTTGCATGTGTATACTATGGGGTGCTTAGTTATCTCTACTCTCTAATGCATAAAAAATTATCTAAACATTGCGAATGTGTCTATGGGTTAAAAAACGATGCACTCGGGGCATGGATAAAAAACAGATTCGTTTATTCTATTTCTGTACGAGGCTCCCCCATATCCTGAGTATACTTCCATCCATCTTCCTCATGACAGGATTCTAAGAATGGACTCATTTTAGAGACCGTGAATATAATTCCTCCACCGAAAAATACGTGCTTGGACTTATGCGATTTCATTAGTAAGTCTCCGGGACTTTGGGACTTCAACATGTGTCAATTTTTTCATTTTCTAAGCAAAAGTTAAAATTTAAAGGACTATGCGAGTCGATAAAACTTAAGGGTAATCACGCTAAAAATTGGAATGTAACCAGGTTGGTAAAATACAATCAGTTTTCTTGAGTTAGTTCTTTACAACACATTATGATTGTATTTCTAATATTATCCTGAAAGAAAATATGTAGAATTTTGTTGATGACAATTGAAAATTCTGTAGGGCTTCTCTTTCACGTTTGTATTCTATTCGTATCAATAAATTGTTATTTACTTATAAAAATACAAATTAGGAAAATATTTAAATTAGATAAAAAATAATATGTACTCAGAAGAGGAAATATCCGCTCTTTGGAATTCATAAACGTAACACACTTATAAATAAACAAATGGTAAACACTGGAATTTTCAGATTTTTAACAAAAGAAACAATTTTTTCCCAGAAATATTATCACAAATAATTTAGTATGAGAACAAAAGGTTTCCAGGAAACCTTGTCTCATTAAAAAATGAAGTTTCGTTTTCCAACTAAATTAAATGTTTCTCAAACATCACATTCTTTGAAGGACTTGGATGGGGAGTCTTTCAAATTACTTTTCAAACACAAAAGACGAACACGAGAGAAAAACTAGAAAATAACAAGGGAAAACTTACTTTTTTGATGACGATACGAGAAGAAATTTTTAAAACCGAAACTATTCTTGAAAAACACAAGTGATTGCACAACAAAGATTCTCTTCGATGGACAACATTTTACTTTTTTTTATCTTTTTGAACAGAAGGTCCTTGACCGAACGAAAACGTTCTGGCAGAAAATTCTTCAGCAATTAATTCGACAAATTCTGAAATTCACACTTTTACACCATGTTTATTCCATCTCTCCAATTTGATTTGACCACTGACATTTCATCTTTGCGACACGATAGTCGACGAAATTCTACTGAAACGTTCTGTCCACTCCCGTGGGTTGGGAACAAACAGATCAGAATCTGGTGGTCCGTCAACAAGTGTAAGTTATCGTAGGATGAAAAGATTCAAGAAGTTCTTAGCATCGTTCAGGGTTACTGGAATTCGAATAACATTCGCCATGTTGCCAAATCTCGCCAATGTTTACAAGCACAACCAGAGAATTTCCTTCTGTGAATTTATTCCATAAACTACGGAGGTAGAAAAAAATGGTTGTTTTCGGAATGCATTATTAGAGCGAATTATGACGATTTTTGCTTTAAAGTTAAGAAACAATCACTGCAATTGAAAACAAACGTTCAATCAACTTGTAAATGAAAAGAATGAGGACTCTTCCTAGTTCCATTAAAAAATTTTGCAATGCACACTTACTTTCATTGTTTTATTAAATAATTTTTTTATCCTGTAAAATAATCCATTTTAAATTTTTTTCGGAAATGGATTTTTTACGGATATTTTTGAAGATTTGAAGATATATTTGTGTTTCGTCTCAAAGAAGCGAATCATTTAATTTCTCTTTCTACGAATTTACGATCGTCTGAGATATTAAATTGGTTTATTATTTTAACTGTTCTCAACAGCTTGAATGATTTTTTCAAATGATCTAATCTGATTCCTGCTTAGAAAAGTTTTAAACAAGTCTTAAAATATTGGGAGTACTTACTGGACAGTTAGAAATATAATTGAACGATATCTCTAGTCAAAGAGAAATTTTAATGAATGTAACATTTCAATGTGTTAAAACTTGGTTTGTGTTATTACAAATTAATATCAATTTCATTATATAAAAATTAATATCCTCATACTTTGAATTCAATAATAAACTATTATGAATGTGAGAGCCTTAAGAATGTGAGAACATTAAAAGTCAAAACATGAAAAAACATCTGCACTCCTTACAGTATACTAGGCAAATGATATTGTGAAAGATAACTAAAAATATAGTACCATAAACAAATTAAGTATAAAGAAACGAAACAGAACCTTTATTTGGTAAGTGATTAATGACATGCTATGGTAAAAGCTGAAACAATAATTGTAAAAGGATTAAAACATTTATGACAATCGTAGTAACCAATTTTAGGGAAAGTTAGTATTAACTGATTATGACTCAACGTATTTTCCTCTAGTGCAAAATCTAATTTGACTCCAAATCACCTGTTTGACATTTCTGGTTTCAGGTTGCCACGTAATTCCATGGCACAAGTCCTCTGCAGGTCACATGCAGGTATATTTATCTTTACAATAGAAACAAAGTGCCAAAAGAACTTTTGTATTTCGAACATTCTACACCGTTGTGCACTATTTTAAAATCGCACATTCCCCCAATCCAAACATCTAATGAAGTAAGACAGAATTTAAATTTAAAAACTTTCAAAATAAATTAAAAATAATTAACAAATGAAACAATTAACATTAAAAAAAAATCGAAATGTAAAATGTTCCTGTTTTACTGCCAACTTGCGCACTCCGATCTCACGTTTTAGTATTACGTCTTGTATTACGTCATTATTAGGGCTAGGATTTTACTGATCTAAAAATTGTTAGAAAGTGCCCAATAAAAATGCATTTATGATCCATAAAACTACAAAAAATGCCCTAAAAATTACATATTAAAACTTTTTTTTGCAAAGCTTTGTATAAAAAGATGCATATAAAACGAAAAGGAACTTTAATATCCCCTATATAACAGAAAGAATGAACTGAAAGTCTTCGTTTTGTTAATAAAAATTGGCCATATAGAAAAAATATACTACTATAAAAGTAAAAGCAAATTCATGTTTTGACACTTCCTGTGTCGAAAAGGTTGAATTTTACAAACAAAAACATTTATTTGAATATTTTTAACTTGCCATGACAAATCGAATGATTCTTTTATAGCATCAGTCTAGAATTCCAATGCCGAAAAAAGTAAGTGTATATTTTCAAAAGAGAATGATTTTCTGGGGTCACCAACAAAGACTAAAACATTTAGAAGCTCCGTTTCACTTCTTTATTCACAGGACCACTCTTTAAATTATTTAAAAGATCACTCTTAAAGATCTGTGTCACTTTGTTCAGTATTCTTAAATTTTATTAAGGGGAAAATCTTTTCCAGACGTGTTGGGAAAATGTCCTAAGGAAATTCACCCTAAAATGCTGCTTTTCTTAAAAGTAGTACTAAAATATGTAAAACAATGACTCAAAAATAACAAAAAATGTCTTAAAAGACTCCTAAAAATAATAAATTGAGTTACAAACTAGTTAAAAAATTACAAATTAGTAGTGATGACATCTAAAAGACCCAACAGTATAAGTTTAATTTAATAAATTTAATTTAACTGATGAACATGAACAAGCAAAAAATCGTGATTCACATCTCTCGTTTGTGATTAGATCAAGAATATGGACGGTAAATTTTGGGTTAGTCTAGAAACAAGGGAAGTGCAACCTTGTTTTTGTCTATGAAAATTACTTAATTTTTTCTCTTCTTTCTTGTCTCCTTTAACCAAACCAGTTGAAATAAATAAAAGAGCAAGTTGACTATTAAATTAATAAGGCCAACTTCAAAGTTACTGCCTTGAAAAAAGTGGAAATTCATAAAAATTTGATTGTGATATATATGAAGGCTGTAAAACCCCAAAGGTAGCTCCTAAAATTAAGTTATTTTGGTGATGAAATTTAAGACAACTACAGAATATTGCGATATCCACACGATGATTTATGTAACTAAAAATTTATAAAAATTATTTTGGTCTAGATTTTGGGTCTAAGAATCACTTTTAGAAATAACTAATCTACGTTTCAGAAAGTGATGATTCTGATAAAATTTATATAGAGCTACTGCAAATCGTATATATACTCATATTTGGTGAAAGTGACAAAATTAAATACGAATTTTGTTTTTGTAAAACTAAGCAGTTTATCTGATTATGGATTAATTACACACCATTGGTTCCTTGTCGAATACATTCTTACTCTTCTACAGTGAGTCGAACTGGACATTAGAGTAAAACTAATTAAAAAACAGTCGTATATTCGAAATAACTAAGAATAGTAAAAAGTTATACACCAAATTTAAAGGTCACTTATCTTTTAATGCTTCATTATTTCATAACTATTAACAAATAAGAAACGGAACTGATAATAAAAATTACATATTTTTATCTCAAAGGGAAACTGGACACAGTGAAATTCAAATAATTTTTAAGAACAGAGATAAATAAATCAAATTTTTAATACTTAGTGTACACTTAATTTTTTTACAGGTAAAAATTCTAAATATTATTAAATAATTTTTAATACTTAGTGTACACTTAATTTTTTTACAGGTAAAAATTCTAAATCCTAAAATATTTTGTTCTCAATAGATTCTTAAATTCTCAATAATAAATTCTGGGAAGTGGGGAGGTGTTTCTATATAGGAATTCTATATTTAGGGATAAATCACAAATACGGCTTGGAATCGTCTTGCTTTAAATTTCGGTTTTTCTTGCACTTTATTGTTTCTCTTCGAAATGTCAATATAAACATTTTTTTTACCTATGCTTGACCTCAGCTTTTTCACCTTAAATCTGTCTGGCAACCCAATATAGACTAGAAACAAATAAAATCTATCAGCAGTGTTTCTCATTGCGACGTCAGTAAGATCAGGGTAACTATTGAGGTGGGCTCCTGTCATGTCTGAAAGGCCACACACTGGACAAGCTCGACAAGCCAATCCGGCATAGATGACTCATGCAACTGCTCGTGTCCAGTGAGAACACGAAAACGAATTGTCACGGCTCTTGGTAGATGCTGTGGCAACTGAGACCTTAGCAGGGAGCTCCAGTCTTCATCTTTAGCTATACCTTAAAAGTAATAAGTCGAGAGTGCTTGATTTTTGAATTTATAATCCCTTTTCCTGTATGGTATTCATTTTTACTCTATGGTTACAATAGGAGGATATGTTGGGGCAATTCAGAATCGACCTTAGCTAAGCCATCCACCATTCGTTGCCGGGGATCGGGATCTACTGCGGTGTGATAAATCGTCCACTGACCATGATAGAATCTATAGCAATTTGTTACCTGGAAATTGATGTTGAGTAACTGTTAGATGCAGATGGTACTTGCCTTGATTGTGACTTGAGAGCCAAAAAAAATGACAATGTTGGGTTCGATTCTTTCTCTGATAGCTTCAAGAACCATGGAAACAGCAGACACTTCGCCGTCAAAATTGTTGACGCACATTTCAACGGCGCTACTAATCGTGAAGTGCCTCGAATACATCCCATTCTCTACAATTCAACGGGATATCTCTCAGTAATAGGTGCCAGAGCTGCTATCTTCAATTCCGACTCCACAGTATGCTTCTTACCAGCAGGAATAACCCAGTCAAGTCTATGGTCCGCAAGGTGTAAGTATTTGTAGAAATTTCTATTACCGAACAGTTGTCTATTAATGATAGTAATATCAAACCTAGTCGAAAGTTCATACATCATTTCCAAGGTCTTTTGTGTTGTTAACCAAAGTGGAGCTGGGGTCAAAAAATCATAAAATGATCCATATCTACATAAAATATAGTTTGCCCACGCTTATTCATTTTTATGATCAAAAAGAATTTGTCGCTTTTTTGCTCAAAAATATAAATTGTCATAAAATTGTGAAAAGTGCAATAAATGATCTTTAATTTAGTGTATAACTTTTTAGTTGCAAGTTTATACAACTGCTGAAACTAATTTCACTCTAGTGACCGGTTTTCATTTTGACTTACTGAGGAGCTGTTAATTTATTACATGAAGAATAAGAAAGCGATATTAGTCAGATTACTTCATACGTGTGTTTCGGGTTAGATTATTTTCTCTTAATTGAAATTCTTAACATTTTAAAATTCAAAAAAAAAATTATTTTCGTTCGTACAAGTTACTTCAGAGTAAATGTTCTTTTTTGAGCAACCACAGACGATTTTTTAAAACCAACATTCCTTCAAATAATTTCTTCCAAAATAATTTCTTCCTTTTCTATTCCAGAACTTTTCTAAAAAGGCTTCCATGAACAAAAACTGGAATTCTTATTAAATGCGACAGTAAAAAATTCAGGCAAGTCATGTGGAATGCAGGCGAAGAAGCGGGCGCAGAGGTCGAAACTGTTTTTGTGGAGGATAATGAAAATACCGCTATAGGATAGAAGCGAATAAGAATGAGCAGTTTCTCTCAGCCCCCTCTTCTTTCCACTCTCGTCTTTTAGCCTCTGTGCAAAAAAGAAAGGTGGTTACCCGACCAACCGGATCGACCGCCTCGATCTCGCACATTCAAGATTTGGTTTTGTTTTTTCTTTCACCATCCCACTCCCGGCAATTGGACAGGGTTCCACATTTGGCAGTGAAGCGCTCACTGGCGTGATGCTTATCTTTTGTAAAATTGTTCAGAAGCTGATAAAATTAACGCTTTATCTGCCATATTTACTTTACCGTCAAATGACCAGTTTTAAAATTAAGTTTTCACTTAAAATTACTTTTTAAGCTTTATCATTTTTCCTCAATTGTCTTTGAGAAAATTGAATTGAAACGACTTTTCTTTGTTTATAAAATTAATTTGGTAGTATACCATATTTCTCACCTCTCCCTACATCCATGAAGTATACTTATGACGGGGGATTAGATCAGTTTAATATTTTATGTGTTTTACATCATTGTCAACTCTAAAACCATTCCATATACATTGCTGTGCAAAATAATGACTTCAAGGAAAAGGAACTAATATGGAATAACTTTCTTCTCTTCATCGGCAAGGCTAAAACAAGCTACTAATGTGCGTAAAAAGTGCCGAATGAAATACTGCCATGAAAATAAAGTCACTAAAATCTGATCTCTGAACAAGAGATTTGTTTGCGGAAAGTATTTAGCATAGGAATCTTGCATCTGAAAAAATGCAGCAAATGAGAATAGATTTTGTTATAGAATACTCAAAACAAAGTGAAACAACTGAAAAGTCAAAATATTATCTTACTTATGCTACTGAATTTTTGTTACTTTGTTTATAATTATTAAATTATTTAACATAATTTGTTTATTATTTCAAAAATTCCACTGTTACCTGCATCCAAATGGAAAAATGGCCATTTAACCCGCTTCGGTAAAAGTAGGCATTTACAAAAGGTCGGTAAATTTAGCGTTAAGAAGGAAAGTACCACAAGCTTGACTGATTGATTTTTTTACTTTAAAGTATCTTATTTAAAAAAAATTTGAAAAAAGTCGCCATATTTCCTCTTATATCATTATTATACGTGTCTTAGAATTCCATGCCTAGACCTGGCGTATTTTCTAAAATTTTGCAAAGCAGGTTGTCATTGCTGTTGGACGGCAGTGCAAAGGGTACTTGGGGTCTTTGTTGGCTTTTAGAATAGGTATTAGGCTAGCATATCTCTATGAGTGCGGAAAAGTGTATTCTCGCCAGATTCTATTGTAAAATTTGAAAGGAATAAAAGTAGGGATTGGGGAATAGAATAGGACGAAAACAGAGAAAGATCGCTTGGGTATTCCGGGAGCGCGACACCCGTATTTACAAAAGACAGTAAACCCCATGGGAAAAGAAAAGATCAGTAGAGTACCTCGAGTCAGTGAAAGACCGTACACACCTAAAGGAGATGTGCTCCTGAGTGCTATAAATGGGATGGAACAGCCTGTTTTTTCCCGATGTTTTTATGTCGGAAATGTTTTTAATTATCTGACGTACAATTTTCACAAGTATGCCAGTTCATTTGATCCCCTAATATACCAGTTCATTTAGAATTTTACGCATCCTGTCAGTTCGCCCCTGGGTCATTCCATGCAAAATGAGCAAATGCGACTGACATATCATGGATTTTCATGAAAATAAATTTTTAAATAGGTCACATATAGTAAAGAGCAACTGCAAAATATTAGTTTTCAGAAATGTATACAGTGGTGCCTTAGTTAACGACTGTAATCCCTTCCAAAATTACCATCGTTATCCAAGGCGCTATTCCCCATAAGATTTAATTGAAAATTGATTAATTTGTTTGATTTCATTTGAAACATTTTTGATTTCAGCAGTCGTAATTTTTCTTTCTCTCCATCCTCATCTTCAGATGAAATTTCTATTTCCTTTCCTTTACATTGCTTCTTGAAACGTTCTTTTAGCTTGTCAGTAGTCAGTTCTCGGTCATGTATATCCAATATTTCTTTAACAACTTCTTCCTCTACTTCCAAGTTAAGATCATGAGCAGTTGCCACAATATCCTTTACTAATTTGTGTCCTTCATCTGAAGTTTCTTCATTACCAAAGGAAGGACAGTTTCCTCCAATGAGACATTTCATTACTTCTTGACAAACCTTTACAATTAGCCTAATTGCTATGACAATATTGAATTCTTCCTTAGAAAATTTTCTTAGGGTCATGTTGGTAGCCTCACACTTCAAAGCACCTGGTAAAAGTGCCCTTTCCGGTTTTTTGGATCGGATAGAGGTTTACATAATCAAGCGTCGTTAAGAGCCTGTGTCGTTAACCAAGATTTTTTTTCTTACAGCCACTCTTCGTTAACCAAGTACGTCGTTATCTGATGCCGTTGTTAACCAACACCAACGTATTTTAGTATTAGCAACAAATTTCAAATTGTTGTGGTAACTCTAGAAATGGAAAGAAAATATTGAAAAGTATTCTTAATTAAGAGCTTTTTATTATATAACACATAGCGTGGTGTAATTCAATGATTGTGCTTCTATTCCTTAATAAGGAAAAAGAAAACATTAAAAAAGTAAAATTATGGAAAACTGCGATTTTTCATTTTTTAAAAATGCACAGTTAAACGAAAAACATAATTTTTCAAAACTACAGATCAAGATGTCTATGTTATGAAATTTTCATTAATGCCTTTTTTGTTTATTTTCCCCCCCAGGAACATTTTTAACTAGATGGAATTTGGCTTTTTCTTTTATCACAACTGATGATGGAAGTTCAATAATATAAAAATGTAAAAACCCGTTTTTTCTTGCTTGATCCAAGAAGTGTTTCATCAGTGAAATAATCGTATAGTTGGAGGAATGTTCATTTGGTTAGTGAATCTTTTTATTTCATTAGGAAATGCACATATTAAAAAATTTTACTTGTGAATATTGAATACGTCCTGAAAATATTAATTTTTTTAGACATGTAAATACAATATCTAATTTTTAGAGTAAAAGAAAATTAAAATATGATTTTCAAACGTTGACGTGGGAGAAATTTTGTCTTTTTGAGAAGCTGACCCTAGATCTATTATGTAAAACCACCTTTTCAAAAGAACTTTTTGAGCTTACATATAAAGACAGAGAACTTGTATTTCCAGATTGGGTAGGAAGTTTAAAATAATTTTTCTTCGCTAATGAAATGGAAACATCAGAGCAGTACGAGAAATTCAATAAGTCTAGTTAGTGCCTACAGCTATTATGAGGAAATAACAGTTGAAGAGGTCCGTAAACAGTGACTCAAACACAATACAGCAAAACAAAATGATAGGAAATTGTCAAATGCAAAAATAAATTTGGCTACTGGTTTAACAAGTATACCCCGATGAAATTGCTAATGCACCTGACTGACGAAATGATTTTCATTGGTTGACAAACATCGTTTTTTCATGTGCCGTCAACTATTACTTAAATTGAGTATCAACAACTAAGGTAAAATGAAATGTCTACAGCAGGATATACCGCTTTAAATCAACTTTTTTACTCTATTTAAGTTTAATAATATTGAAAATAAAATAACTATCAAGATGCATATTATTTTATTCAAATTAGTTAGAACTTTGCTTCTTTCCTTTGGAAACGTTACAGTATTTGATTGGGATAATTTTTTTCATACAGCATTTCCCACTTGGGCCATTGACCAACAGGCATCAATAACAAGCCTATTCATCAGCGTGGGTTTTGTTTTAAACATATCTTGTGATTATAAATCGCATATGACCAATTTTGAATCGTTCTTCTCCGTGTGATGGGTGTAGATACTCATACTATATTCATTCAAGTTATTAAAAAATTGTGTCAGTTTGTTTTCTTTAAGATGCTCTAGATATTTTAGTATCGTAGTCTCTTCGTGAAAAAATAGACATCTAGTCACAACGAAAAGGTTTCCTGCAGTATCACAAAAACATTCCAATTTTGCATATTAATCTTGATAATTGTTAATTTTAGTATTTTCATTTTGCTGGGTTATTGGGAAATTTTATGCATCCTAGGATTTTATGATTCTTAAATCTACTAGCATAACTCTGTATTTAAAAAAATGGAAATTTAGAATGTGAAAGTTAATTCCCCTATTTGACAATTGAATGAGTATGTTGACAAACTAGGTCATGGATTGAAGTGGAAAGATATTTAAATGGCTGATTTCAATGATTAATTTTTTATTGAAAGCTCACAGAATTCGTTTAATTTTCTTGCATGTTATGTATGAACACTACTTGGAATGTATCTTATGCCCAAAGAACATTTTGAAAAAAGGTATTTTTGATTTCAATTTATGTATTGGGTCATCCGGAAAGTTCTGCTGTTTTTTATGATAAATACCAACGAAGCAGTACAAAAACTTAAAATGTTATTGAATCACATAAGCACCATTTTGTTCTGACTTTTTGCTATCTTTCCGGCAGCTGGAAAAATCCTTTTTTAAAAGTCATTAGGCTTATTTGAAAAGAAGTTATCGAGGTGCTGTTTGAGTCTCCAAAGAATTGAACACCAGGCCGTTCAGATAATTTTGAAGTGACCTGAAGAGGTGAAAATCTGAGGGGGCAAGGTCTGGTGTATATGAGTAGTATACGGGCCCGTATAGTAGGCGGAAGTGACGTCATACCACGTGACCGGAAGTGGGCGTGCCCGAATGACGTCACACCACATGACCGGAAGTGGGCGGGGCCAAGTGACATCACACCACGTGACCGGAAGTGGGCGTGTCCGAATGACGTGACGTATTGTTTGTTTACATTTTGGACTTGGAATTTTTTTTTGTCATCGTGCAGGCGTTGAGTTGTTTCAAGATGGCGTCGTTTCGTTGCCATGGTGATGAATCACTCGCGTAGTGCCATCTGGTGGAGAAATTCGAAACCCTATTATTTTTAATTAAAAAGCAATTTCGTGGATTCGAACCGAGGACCATAGGATCCGAAGTCGAGTGCGCTATCCGTTAGGCTGTAAGAGAGTTAACTATGAGCGGTGAATTAATGTAGTGTTGGATTTTTTTTTCTCTTTTGGACTTGTATTTTTTCTTAGTATTAGGAATGGGTTATTTTTAGAAAATGGTTTGAATAATTGCATAGGGGTTTTAATAAATGCTTTTTCAAAATGACTTATGGCGCCATCTAGTGATTTTAAAAGTAATTAATCTAAGGAACGAATTGATTTCTTAATGGTTTTACTTTACTCATGATATCAGTGACGTCAGTGTGTTTACGTTTGGGACTTGGATTTTTTTTCCTTCTGAGATTTCGATGTGACGTCACAAGTCCATCAAGTCTGAACTTGAAAAAGCCAAGTCTGAACTTGAAAAAACCTACTCACAGTACATTTCCTACGCAGGTTACGCGGAGGAATACATGAAATGGACCAATGGGAGGACAGGAATGTGACGTCATTACCGTTTCGTCGAATCGGAGTAGCGGATAGCTTTCAGTGAATCACAACACCGTATGATTACAACATGAATTAGAATTAGTTACTGTGTTATACCAGTCAATCTATACAGTTCTGTCGTCGAGCCCGAGTGCACACACACACACACACACATCGTGTCCATTTTAATTGTGATATTTGCTGTTTGCTTCCTTGACTTTTCGTAAAATGACCACAACTAGCCATAATAAGAAACGAAATCTTACAGAAAATATGCCGACTGAAGAAAGTCACAAGAGAATTAAGAATGCACATAAAGTAAGTAATAGTCTTTATTTGTTATGATTTTTAAAATTTAATCTCTATGAATTTTTACTTCTTTTACATGTAATTGATATCTTATTATTTTAATCTTATTTTGCAGAGTGGAATCTTTACAGAAGATGGAATTCCAGAAGAGATGTTTCATATCGGAGATTCCATATTCGTTTATCCAAATACTTTTCGAGGAAACGTATTGGTGCACATCAGACGGTTTACAAAGTATGGATCAACTTTCTATCCGACGAAAGAAGGTGTGACACTCTACCCTGGATGGATTGAATTCATCATGAAACCTGGTGCTTTACCACAAGAACCCCGTGATCTGAGAGGAAGTTTTTTCTTACCCAAAGATGAATTCAAAGTTGATAGTGTGGACTTCGAGAACTTTACATTCACTCGATTCCAAACTACACAAAGTGGTGATACCTTGAAAAAAAGCATAACTCTCTCTTCTTCTCAGTGGACTGAAATGAAACAACAGTATAATTTTATTGCTGCGAGTGTCTTGGATCATGTTTATGGCGCTATGGACCTTTTGAGTGCCTACAAGACTTTCGAACAATGTGTGAACATCGATGAAAGTTTGCCGGACTCTTTAGATGTTAGTCTTGGGACTCAATGCCTGATAGAACTGCTGAAAGATTCATTGAGCCATTGCCTAAAAGAAAGGGGTTTGAAAGAACCCGAATTATTATCTGAGGAACTATGGGCCAATAGGGTTGAGAGTTTTAATTCTGCCGCATTTTCTTTGGAAGTTACTGAAATCGTCGATTATTTTTACCACAGATTGTGGGAACATAAAGACTTTTTGTGCTTGTCAAAACCTGCAATGTATGTTACATCACAATTCTTAAAGGACATTCGATTAAAAGATGTTCTGAGAGAGGTAAGAAATGTGCTCTGTCCTCCATATACGTTTGAATATTTTGACGATTGTAACTGATTCATTGCATTTTTTTTTCTGTGCACAATATGTTTAAATAAATAAATAATTGTACTAGCATTTCTCTTTGGTGTTTTATTTTCTCATAACTGATTGTCTTAATACTTTTGTACTTGATTATTCAGTTTTAATCTCTTAAAAGAAAAAACTTTATTTCCTTTTGTACTTAGTAGTGGAGATTGTCATGAGGAGTATATAAATACTGTATTTCTTAAAATTTTAACAGTCATTATGAATATCAGCTTTAGGTTAGACCACAACCGCTGCTGCAATGGAAGAAATTCTGAATCAGACATATCGGAATCCCAAACTTCCCGGCAGCTTTGGTGGTATCAATGCTTTACAGCGTGCTTTAAAAGGTCGCGTGAAAAGAAAACAGATAAAGAATTGGCTACAAACGAAAGATTCGTATACTTTACACAAGCCTTTACGGCACAAATTCCAGAGAAATCGTGTAATAGTAGGAGGATTAAACGATCAGTTTCAATCTGATTTAGTGGACATGCAATCTCTCGCCCCTCATAACGACGGGTATAAGTATTTACTTACTTGTATTGATATTTTGTCTAAATATGCATGGGCCATTCCTCTGTTAGATAAAAAATCTGCAACTATATTGAGCGCTTTTGAAAAAATATTTTCCGAACGTACTCCTCAATCCTTACAGACAGATGCTGGGAAAGAGTTTACCAATAAACTAGTGCAAAATTTTTTAAAAAAGAAGAAAGTTCATTTCTTTACCACACATAATTCAACAAAAGCTTCAATCGTTGAACGCTTTAATCGTACCCTTAAAACTAAAATGTGGAAATACTTTACTGAAATAAATACGAAAAGATATATTGACGTCATAAACCAATTGATGCATAGTTATAACCATACTTGGCATCGTAGTATTAAAACAGAGCCTTCATCAGTGACATTACAAAATGAAGGAAAGGTATGGGATACGTTATACGGTCAGCAAACTGTTGCAAAACAGAGCAGTTCAGAGTTAAAGGTTGACGATACTGTTTTTATTAGTCGGGAGAAAATGCACTTTGAAAAAGGATACGAACAAAACTGGACAAAAGAAATTTTTACTATCGATAAAATAATACATCGGATACCTGTTGTGTATAAACTGAAAGATTTAGCAGGGGAAGTGATACAAGGAAGTTTTTACAAAGAGGAATTGCAAAAGATCTCTGATTCCGGATTTTATCCAGTAGAAAAAGTTTTAAAGAAAAGAAAGCGTCAGGGTAAAACGGAATACTTTGTGAAATTCCAGGGTTATCCTGACAAATTTAATGCTTGGGTTGAGAATGTCAAAATGATATAAATAGAGCTGTCACCGTACTTACCTTCTCATTTTCACTGTACGATGTCGTTCTACATTACACTTCCCAGCGATAGCTCTATCGAGTTTTATCCTGGCAACACAATGTCTCACTTCTACACGAAACTCCCTAAGCGTCTGGAACTCTCAGGTGAATGGGAAGTAGGATTAGTTGAAATGATTTATCCCAGAATGTGGAATAACATCATTGATGGTGAAAATTCTTTCGAATATAATTTAGGAAACGGAGTAAAAGTTAATGGAAAAATAGCGTGCGGATTTTATGATTCTCCGATCGACATTTTAAATGCATTTCCAAAGCACATAAAAATTCAAATGAAATATAACAAACACACTAAAAAGGTGATGGTGCAGCTCACTAATGGTGCAACGGTGAAATTATCCAAGGGATTAGCTGAAAACTTAGGTTTTGAACCTAATAAAGTGATTGGAGAAAATTTTATTCCAGGAAATGGAGGCCCAGATACAGTAATCACTGAGAGTCCTTTTGTTGCGGATCCTAATGTTGATTTACATTTGTTGTACGTTTATACGGACATCATTCAGCCTGAATTTGTTGGTGGGATCTTAGCTCCTCTTTTACGAACTCTGACAGTGAAGGGAAGAGATGGTGATATGATTCAGGAACAATTTGAGAGACCTCATTATTTACCAGTTTCCAGAAAAAATTTTGACTCGATTGAAATCATTATAAGGACGCACACTGGTCGTTACGTCTCATTTGAACGCGGAAAGTTGATAGTGAAACTACATTTTCGCTTGAAACAAATCATATAAAAAGAGTGTTCCTTTCTGAATTGATTCATTTTTCATTTTCGCATTCAAGAAAAGAAGTAACAAAATGTTGGTTCCTTACACGTGTTGTAGTAAAAAGTTTGAAGATTATTATTCAGAGCAAATTGGAAATGGCTTGCCCTACTATAAAGGAGTTGTTTTTCAGAAAGGGCACGGAATAGGAGGATTTTTTGCAAAACTATTTCGCAGAGCATTACCTTTTTTGATTAGTGGTGCAAAAACGGTTGGAAAAGAAGCTTTACGGACAGGAACAATGGTTGCTAATGACGTGTTATCAGGCGAAAATTTCAAAACATCAGTTAAAACGCGTGCAAAAGAAACTGGGAAAAAATTAGCAAGAAAGGCGATTAAGAAAGCAGATGAGATGATTGGTCATGGAAAGCTTAAAAGGAAGCGCAAACCCTCGAAACGTGTCATTTCATCTAAAGTCAGGAAGCTACAAGGACGTGATATTTTCGACTCGTAACACCATGGCTTTTCTACTAAAAGATTCTCCAGAATGTGTGAAATCAGAACTAGAATTATTCTCTTTACCTCCAACACAAACTGTCATCGAGAGAGGTCAGTGGGTTGAATTTCATCCCCTAGCCAATGTTTCTGGTGGAAGCCCTATCGAATTCAATGTCTCTGGAAGCGGAGACGAATACCTCGATTTGTCACAGACCCAATTATATGTTAAAGTTAAAATTTTAAAAAGTGACGGCAAACCAATCACAACTGAAAGTAAAGTAGGCCCTGTAAATCTCTTTCTGCATTCCATGTTTTCTCAGGTGGATATCAGTCTAAACGAAAGACTCGTTTCCTCCAGTAATAACACTTATCCATACCGAGCCATGATAGAAAAATTACTGAATCATGGTTATGATACTAAAACTTCTCAATTGTCTTCAGAACTGTTTTTTAAAGATACCGCAGGTCGTATGAATGTTTTTGATACGGCAGATGCTCAACCTAACGATGGATTTAATCAAAGGACAGAAATGTTTAAGCTAGGTGCATCGGTGGATATGATTGGCCGTTTGCACTTGGATATGTTTCATCAAGAGAGACTCCTTTTAAATATGGTGGATGTGAAAATTAAGCTTATACGCAGTAAACCGGAATTTTGTTTGTTGGGAGACGGGGAATTTAAAGTTTTGTTGGAATATGCTTCCTTGTTTGTTCGTAAAGTCAGAGTGAGCCCCGGTGTTGTTATAGGACATGCAAAAGGTTTGGAAAAAACAGCAGCTAAATACCCCATTAACAGAGTACTGTGTAAAGCTTATTCCATTCCGGCTGGTAATATGAGTTTTGTTCAAGATAACATTTTTACGGGACAGATGCCTAACCGTATTGTGATTGCCTGTGTCGATAACGACGCGTTCAACGGACACTATAAGAAGTCACCCTTTGAGTTCAAACATTACAATATTAATTTTATAGGAGTCTATGTGGATGGTCAGCCCGTACCTCATAACCCACTCCAACCAAATTTTGAAAAAGATCAATTTGTAAGAGCATATCAGAACTTATTTACG
This sequence comes from Meta bourneti, assembly GCA_933210815.1. Lineage (NCBI taxonomy): Eukaryota > Metazoa > Arthropoda > Arachnida > Araneae > Tetragnathidae > Meta > Meta bourneti. Next base: position 72,234,118 of record OW119926.1, on the reverse strand, counting down.
AATGCTGAAAATAGAGGCCTGTACCTCTCAAGGTCAGAATTTTCGAAAGGTTATTCTTTATTTTGCTTTGATTTATCCCCAGATTTGTGCGATGGTTCACATTTAAATCTTGTTCGACACAGTAACTTAAGAATAGAAATAAAATTTGGAACTACGTTACAGCAAACAATTTCATTGTTGGTGTATGCTGAGTTTGAAAATCTAATCGAAATCAACAAAGCTCGTAATATACTTTATGATTTTGGGAACTAATGAATTCATCACAGATTCATAGAATCTTATCTCGTGATTCTATTTCGGCGAGATATTATGGTGGTGTTTATCCCTCAGATAAGATACCAACTATTGAAAAGTTTCCCTCTGCTATAGTGCTCAATACTGATAAGCATGATGAGACGGGTTCTCATTGGCTTGCTGTGTACGTTCAAGATAACAAGACTATTGAATTTTTTTATTCCTATGGATTGCCTCCCGACGCATTTGGAAAAGACATCGCAAAATTTGTCAAGAAATTTCAATACGTTCAATGGAACAAGGTTCCACTTCAAAGCTTAACGTCTAATGTATGTGGACACTATTGCATTTATTTTATTGTTAAACGATGTCAAGGATTTTCTATGAAATTTATTATCAATCAGTTAGCAGGAAAGAAGAATGATTTTAGAATATTTCAATTTGTCAAAAAAAGATACGGTGTAACCATGATTTTTAAAAAATAGTAATAAAATTGTTTTATTGCCAGATATTGACTCATTTTTATTTACTTTTTCGATACTTTTTAGATGTGTTTTATTTTTTTCTGACAAATGGTTTTTTTTGGGGGTAAAATCCAAGAGTTTAAAAGGGTTGACGTAGGAAAAAGAAAACACTTTGTTAAAAATATTCACCAGAGTAAGTCGTACAAAAATGGAAAGCACAAAAAGTCAAATAATATTAGTTACAATACTTATTTTTTCCTATGTTTGTTTTTCTGTTTTTGTTATCTGGAGCTGTTTTTATCGGACTAAAGATCAATCACACATCTTGTTTCAGAATGAAACGACACTTGACATATATAAAATATATCAAAGCATTGATTCAGTTGGATACATCAAATGCAACGAATTTTCCAACCTTTATTTCAACAACTCCGATTGTGGGAAAGAAATATGTGATTGCGTTAAAAATTCTTTAAATGTCTTTGAAAACCACTGTTTAGAATTGACTCAAAACATTGTTGATTCGTTCAGCGAGTGTCGTCTCGTAGCAAACACAATTAAAGGGTGCACAGACATGTTCTGCAAACTATAAAAGTGGAAACCTCAGCAATAAATTTATTATTATAGAATATGGAACTCCCCCGGTTAGTTCATCCTTCGACATGCCTCCTCAGTGGGCCTACAGGATCAGGAAAAACTGTTTTCGTAAAGAAACTGATAGATCACAAAATGTTCCATCCAATGCCTACACATATTGTCTACTGCTACGGAAGTTACCAATCTATTTTTAATTCTATGAAAAATGTTAATTTTGAAGAAGGTTTGCCCTCCAACCTCAGCTCCATTCGAGATGCTTTAATTATCATAGATGATTTGATGGTAGAGTTATCAAGTGATACTCGCTTAAGCAATCTTTTTACAAAAGGTAGTCATCACCGAAATCTTTCAATCATTTTTATTACGCAAAACTTTTTTCATCAAGGCAAAGAAATGAGAAATGTTCATTTGAATTCGCATTATGTAGTTCTATACAAAAATCCTAGAGATAAAAGTCAAATAACGCATCTAGCTAAACAAATGTTCCCCAGAAAAATCAAGGCTTTTCAAGAAATATTTGACGATGCCACCTCAACGCCCTTTAGTTATTTGCTCATTGACTTAAGACCGGAGACGACTGAACGGTTACGGTTACGTACCGGGATATTTCCTGGTGATAAGCATTTCGTGTATGAACCTCGATAGGGTCATTAAACGGGTACCTTCGAAACCTATATAAAACAAAGTGAAAAAAGCAGAACAAATCATTTTCTATTTAGAATGCCTTCTCAGAAGGATGTGGTATGTCTGAAACTCTTACAGAAAAGCAGGAGAAAAGCAACTGTATTGAAAAATTGTCCAAACAGTCTCATTAAATCAGTTTGTGAATGTGTACTGAATTTATTAAAGGGGAATCTTCCTATCAGTAAGCGTGCTAAAAATCAACTCATTCCTTTCAAAAGAACTTTAAGAATACTGGCTGCGAAAAGAGTACCTCTCTATAGAAAAAGACGACTTTTAGTACAAAAAGGTGACGGATTTTTATCCTTTCTTATTCCAGCTGCAATAACCGTCTTATCATCTCTTATACATGGAACACAGTAAAAAGTTTGCACTGGTACCGTTAGACCGTATGCAAGAATTGGAACAGGATCATCTGAGCGAAATAGATGCACAGATTCAATATATCTTGAAAAAGAAATTAAGTGACGATGAAAAAGTGAAGTTGTACAATCAAGTTTTACAAAAATATGTCACGTTCCCAAACGTTAATAGAACTAAACCACTCGACGAGAAGCCTCCCGATAAAGACCCTGAAAACAATTTTGATATAGAAAATGAAGTTCTTGGATCCGTTCCTGTGAAACATAAAGAAACTGCAGTGAAAATTATGGAGTTCTTAAAACACCATAAAATTTCCTGGAGTCAGAACAAAGAAGTCAAAGTGAACGATGAGATTATTCCAGGCTCAAATGTTATTCAATTCATCAATTTTCTTTTGAGAAACAGAATTAGAAGACCACCGGCCTTTGAACAGTTTGAGAAAATACTGACATTCAACAATTTTCCTCAAGAATTTGTGAAAAATACTTATTTAACTGATGTGAAAACTATGTATGCCAAACCTAAAAAATCCTTAAAGAGACTGTCTTCAAGAAAATGGCTGCAGTTATGAAAAGCAACTTTGTAATTTTTTCTTGAAAGTTATGAATAAAATACTTTTTTCCATTACTTACTTGTGAATTTTATTTTAAAGTAAATATTCATAAAATTTAATAGTTAGGTCAGTTTATTTTTTACACAATAAATTAACTTTTTTTACTTTAACATTTTAACAAAAGAAAAAATATTAGAAAAGGTCATATAAAAGATACTCGTTTTTGAAATGTGAAAAAAAAACATTTATTTGACACGATATATAACATTTTTTACACCATTTTACAAATAATTGCAACACGTATTTACTTTAATATCCGTATGGAAGAGTGGAAAAATTTCCTTGCCTTACTCTTTTTGTATATACAGTTTTGTATGTTTTATTTTCTTCCTTATTGATAACTTTTCGTCGTTTGCCTTCACGGACAATTTTCTGTGGGTTGCATATTGTGAGGGAGGCTGTAGGATCCATACTCTGCACCAGATCTTTCATAGAGTTGAAGTTCAGCAGGGCGTCATTCCTATAGTTCAGAGTAAAGCCCCGAACTTTGCAGCATGTTTTTCCAGTTGCCGTTTTGTACGCGTAATTCTTTGGACCACCTGCAAAAACAAAAAGCAAAAATACTAAATTAAAAAGTTTTAAAATTCCAAGAATGAAAAACAATTTCATTTTGAAGAACGTACAAAAAAGTAATCATTTCATTTAATAGTGCACCGCCTTGAAAGCAATAAAAAATTCACTACTAACCAGACACGAATGTTGTAATCTCGTCCCCACCTAATTCATCGGTAAAATCTCCTAGGAAGTTTCCTAGAGGTGGGTCGTTGACTCCATTGGTGGCGTAGATTATGGAGTCCGTGTCGTGATAAAGGACAGCTTGGCCCAACTTGTCCATTTCTGCGTACAATTTCATTCTTGCATACGCTGTCGTGAAGGCAGCCAGAAAAACATTCGTTGCACAGTCTTGAGCTACAAACTCTTTCGCTAAATCGAAATGCACCGCAACTGTGTCTTCGGTGCAGAAGTATATGTCTTTAACCTACAGGGAAAGGTGATGTTAGCCACATTTCATTTAAAATGAACAAAAATAAGTTGAATATCAAAGGTAAAAGAAAGCGTACATTTTTCGTTTGATCCACTAGAAGTTTGTTAAAGTCCGTCACAGAGTTTATATATTTCAGCTGCATTTTATTTATGTTCATTCCCCACCTGTAAAGAAAAACAACGGAATAAACTTACCTACTCAAACTATTGGTATGGAATCTTTTTTAAAATGGAAAAAAAAAGAAGTTTACCTTCCCCAGAAACTATTCAGTGCCAATTTCGCTACCTGCCTCCGTCCAGCATTATATGCGATCTTAGAAGCATCCAACACCACTCCCTCGCGCTCTTTATACTCTTTGATATATTGGTCACGTTCTTCGGGTGTACAACACTCAGAAGGCCATCCACTGCTCTCTTGCTTGATCTTCAAAAATAGATCAATGTATGACCTGAACAGAGAGTCAGAGGATTCCTTGAATTGATATACTTCGAAGATCTAGATAAAAGCAAAACAAAATGTATATTGGTATTTCTAAAACAATATTCAGCAATGAAAAAATATATATATAGATAACTTACATCCGTGACCTTATACCCTTTTTGAACTGCTAGTTTCAGTTCTTCTGAGACCCAGGTCCCAATGAGAGAGCGTTCTTCGTCAGAGTGTTCACAGGGAATTTGCTGCATGAGTTCGGCACAAGTCCGACAAAGGGGAAAGAACAGCTTAGCATTACACCGCACCGGAAGAACTGGAAGGTATAACCCTCTAGGAGGAACAATCTTGCATTTTACAATGCCAAAGTAACCTTGGACATCCCCAAAATTTTCGGTGATTATTTCAGGGTGTCCGACAGGGTACCGACAATATTTATTCACCTACAAATAAGCATGTATCAGAAAAATGTAAAATCAGAAAGGAAAAACAAAGTTAAAAACCATAAAAACTGGAATAGTTACCCAGGGATAGAGGGATGTGAAATCCACGTATTTTGCCTTGCCCTCATAGTAGAGGGTTAAAGCGTTAGTCCGACCGCCAAAAAACGCGTCCCTCGCATTCAATCTGCCTTGAAGGGGGTGTTTTGATATAAAATCTCTCAAAGACACGTCTTCTTTTAGTTGTACTTTGAACTCATGCTCCCATTTCTCAATGACTATAAGTCCCTTAGACCGAAGAAAAGCAGTGTTATTTTCAGTCTTTTCTTTTAGGCTGCCCATGGTAACTGCCATCAGTGGATTTATGGTGTCGGCATCATAACACTTAGAGCATCCGTGAAAAAAGCATCCCTAAAGGAATTGTTAATGTATATATATATATATATATATATATATATATATATATATATATATATGAGAACTTATACTTTTATATTTATGTAAACATTGAATTAAAACTAAATGTCAAACATACGTGAAACTGATAAACGGTATTCGAATCAGCACAATAGCCGTCCACAAAAATTCCATGCATCTTTTTTTCTCCATTTCCATTTAAGGCATGCTGAATGGAAATGCTTTCAGACCTGGCTATATGATCCAACCACCAGATGCTCTCGCTACTAAAGTTTATGTGACTATGATATCCACTTGCCGGAATCATGGCAATGGTGCCTTCTTTAATGTGATTGGCCCTGTACATAGCCATGCACGTGGATGCAATCGTCACATAACTGAAAAAAAAAAGAAAATTAAGGGTAACTGTGACCGAAATGTATGTGGTGAAAAAATGTGTAAAACAAATATCAAAATACCAAAATGGATCAACTCCGGCAACATCCAATAATTGGCTTCTGAATTCCAGGCAACACCTTCTGAGAATATCAACGTCCGACCTTGAATGAAATAGTATATTTACATAACTCAAGTCATTACATATCTATACCTCAGTTCCAAAGAATAACTCAAATTGAAGTAATTACATGAAAATTCACATACCTACAGTAGGACAACATTTCCTGTTGAAAATCAAAAGTGTCCCTCTCGTGCTCTCTATGCCACATAAGAAATGCCGATCGGGCAGGCGGTGACATGGTGTCCGGGCTATAAAGGTTTACTTCAGGTAATACTCCCACATAATCCTGGTTGTCAGGGGTGTTGAAAAGATGCGGAAAGTACCCTTTTTTCAGTTCTTTCAAACCGAAACAGGCAGGCAACTTCGACAGTGCCATTGGCAAGAAGTTGAAAGAGTCGATTACTCTTAAATTGAGTGTCTTGCTGGTGATTGCCATAACCTTTGAACCATTGGGGATCACTTCTGGAGGTGTGCCCTGTTCTAAAAGCCACGCCATTATAAACTGGCCGTCGAATCTAGAAAAAAGGAAATTTTAGCTGCATATTAAAATGGGTTAACTAATTAATCAGGATACAAATAACTATAAGAAAAATAGTTTTCAGTTTATTAAATAAATAAATAATTTAAGAAAATCAATTACGAAAGCTTACCCTTGCATGTTATGTGCAATGGCTGTGTAGTCTTTGTGATGTTTGGTAAAAATAACCCATTCCTAATACTAAGAAAAAATACAAGTCCAAAAGAGAAAAAAAAATTCAACACTACATTAATTCGGTATTTTTTTTTTTCGGTATTTTCAATTAACGTCACACTGGAGCAACACAACGGGCTATTGGTGACGGTCCGGGATCAATCCCAGAGGGAAAGATCCGAGGACAGCACCACGTAATTTTGAACCACGGTCAGATGACGACTACATTAATTCACCGCCCATAGTTAACTCTCTTACAGCCTAACGGATAGCGCACTCGACTTCGGGTCCTCGGTTCGAATCCACGAAATTGCTTTTTAATTAAAAATAATAGGGTTTCGAATTTCTCCACCAGATGGCACTACGCGAGTGATTCATCACCATGGCAACGAAACGACGCCATCTTGAAACAACTCAACGCCTGCACGATGACAAAAAAAAATTCCAAGTCCAAAATGTAAACAAACAATACGTCACGTCATTCGGGCACGCCCACTTCCGGTCACGTGGTGTGATGTCACTTGGCCCCGCCCACTTCCGGTCATGTGGTGTGACGTCATTCGGGCACGCCCACTTCCGGTCACGTGGTATGACGTCACTTCCGCCTACTATACGGGCCCGTATACTACTTATATGGGGATGACACAAAACATTCCAGTCACGTTCAATAAGTCTGACATTCATTGTCATGCTGGAAGACAACATCACGACGATTGGTCAGTTCTGGACGCTTTGCTTCGATTTCTGCATTTAATACTGCCATTTGAGAACAGTATTTTTCGAATTTATTGTCTGATTTTGTGGCAACAATGCTTGATGAACAATTCCTTTGTAGTCCCACCATACACAAAGCATTACTTTTTTGGGATACAGCCCCCCTCTCGATGTTAGTTGGGGAGGTTCATTTGGCTTACCCCATGATCTTTCTCTTGTAACATTATTGTATCGTATCCACTTCTCATCTCCAGTAATGAGCCGTTTCAAATAAGGAGCTTCTTCATTTCGTTTCAGTAAAGAATCACGTCGAAATTCGAGCAAGCATATTCTGCTGTGTTAAAGTATGGGGTACCCATACATCGTAGCGGCTTACATACCCAATCTTCTTCAGATGATCGTGAACTGTACTTTTTGGAATATTTAGTCTGTGATAGTTCCTGAACTGTGAAACGTGGATTTTCAGCGATGGCATCTTTTAATAGGTCCTCGTTTACAGAGATCAGAGACGGCATCATCTTCGAGGCTGAAATTTCCGCGCTTAAATTTATCAAACCACCTTCGAACTGTCATCAGAAACAGCACTTTGTCCATATACAACACAAATTTTACGAGCAGTCTGACTAGCATATTTTCCTTTCTTAAAATAAAAGCATATGACGAAAATGAACTTTTTGGTTCTCCATTCTTAACACTGCAGTGAAACAAAAATTGTGCCACAACACAAGCTAGAATTATGCAATGAAAACAGAAAAGACCGAATTTACACATCTGCTTCAATCAAGGTCACTCCTTATCAGCGGTAGCAAAGTAGTAATAAGAAAACGCGCTTCGATTTGAAAAACCGCAGAACTTTCCGGATGACCCAATATTTTAGTGTCTTGAGCTTCATTTCTTGTAAACTTGCAAATAACATTTTTTCACAAAGTACTGTTTCTGGCTAAATATAAATAGCTACTACACTATCTACCAATAAGTATTTGGACACCCATGCAAATGACGATATCTGCGGTCCTGATATACGTCACGCCCTCCGCCGTTAAATATCGTGTAGGAAACAACATTGGCATTAGTCGCATGCAAGATGCCACGAAGTGCAGAGTTATCTGATTTCGAGAAAGGTGTAATCGTCGGGTATCACAGAAATGGTCGATCCTTAAGGGACATATCTAGCGAGCTGAATTACCCAAAATTGACAGTGGCCTATGTGATTCAGAAGTGGAAGGTGAGCGGTGATTGTCGGAATGTGCCCCGAGTCGGCAGACCCACGAAACTGGGAGATACAGACCGACGGGTGCTGTCCAGAGAAATTCGGAAGAACCGCACCCAACCGATGGCCCACATACTCCAGGAGTTTCAACAGGCATCCGGGAGTGTTTCGATGAATACCATCCGTAAGGAAGCACATCTGCTTGGTCTTCATGGTCGTGCTGCCGCCCATAAGCCTTTGATCACAAAGTCCAACCGCGCTGCTCGGTTAATGTGGTGCAAAGCACGTCAAAAGTGGACCGTAGATCAATGCAAACGGGTTCTCTGGAGCGACGAATCAAGGTTCACCCTCTACCGTTCGGATGGCAGGGTCTGCTTGGAGAACGCCTCCTGAAAGAATGCATTGTGCCCACAGTAAAGTTCGGCGGAGGTGGAATTATGGTCTGGGGGTTTCTCCTGGTATGGACCCTTAGTCCCAATTCATGGTAAACTCAACGCCGACTGCACTATTTTGGATGACAGTGCGCTTCCTACGTTGTGGCAGTTTTACGGGTTGGACCCATGTTACTTCCCGGACGACAACACCAGCTGTCATGTTGCGAGGTCAACCATGGATTGGTATGGTGACAATGGGGTTAACCGAATGGACTGGCCTGCCCAGAGCCCAGACCTAAACCCTATCGAGAACCTCTGGGACGAGTTGGATCGCCGAATTAAGGGGTACAACAACCGTCTAAAATCGGTGAAGGAACTTACATGTCTTCTCCAAGCCGAGTGGAAGAAAATACCACTAGCCATTATACAAGGACTTGTGGAAAGCATGCCCCGGAGGGTTGAGGCTGTAATTGCCTCTCGTGGAGGCTCTATCAACTATTGAATATGAATAAATTTTGTTTTTCTTTTCTATCACAGGTGTCCAAATACTTATTGGTAATAGTGTATATTAATAGCTGAAATTTTTAGTTTAGAAAATTTCCTTTATTTTTTACTGAGGACATATTTTTTCTCAAAAACACGTCTAATTATTTTTATGAATACCAAAAAAAATTCAAAACATTTTAATATATTATGTAAAAAAATTCTGAAATTTGTACGATTTTGAATAATTTGGTGTTTGTAGGACCCCACCAACCTTATTCATCTACTTCCAAAAATTTGACGTCACTGGTTAAAATAAAATCTAACCACTCAAGAACCAAATGAAGAAACAATGCTTATACTTGGCATTTGTGGCATGTTTCTACTTACTCTATCATATGATTAACTTTGCTAATCCCTACTCTAATCTTTCAAAAATTTATCCTAAACCATCATATATATCAATGTGTTTAACATAAATAAAAACCATCTAGAAATTACACGGTAATTTGTCCAGTGATGGTAATTACTAGTGTTTTGGAGCAGATCTTGATTAACATTTTGGAACAGCACATCAAAGGAGCAGTGGAAGATATTTTAATAATGAAACTAATAAAATTCAGGTTTTTAAACATATGACTGTATGAATGATAAACAATAAACATAATTGTAAACTATTACAAAATTCATTTTAAATACTTACTAAAATTGATGAAATACATATAATGAATAAGAAAAACATACATAAAAACTTACCAAGTGCTTTCCATTTCCATAAAGTCATGTGCAAGGTAAGAAATAACTTTGACATTAACATGACTAATAAACATTTTATTGAACAAAAAATATTTTCTTTTCTTATGTTTGTTACATTCCAACTGCTCCTTTCTGTTTTCTTCTAAGGCTATCGTTTTAGACATTCTATCTTTAAAAAGAATCTGTCCGCTTTCAACAGCACTCATCTGTCTGCAATACCTTGTGAAATCTTGCTTTCATCATGATTTAATAGTTTTTGAGAAAGTTCCTTTTGCAATTTAATTTTAAATTTTCCTCATTATGGCAAATATTTTCTACTTTTCTCTTTTGTTGTTCTGCTGCTAACAGCAATCTGTCATGGTACCGCCTCAAGGAATTTCGAACTGATTTAATCAAAGCCGTAGTAACTTGAAAGTTCTTTATGCTTTCTGTATTAGTAAAATGCGACTTAATTTGCCTTATACCATTTGTACTGAATAGTCAGATTACTATTTTCCAACATGCGATTGTTCTCACTGAAGCCTTTCTACATCAGTTTCCATGCGATAACTTAAAGAGACTTGACAAAATAGGCAAAATCTCAAACTTAAACTTGCCAGATGATTCTCTTATATTAAATATATTTATTCCTCCAATAATGGTCTATACGACTACATGTTGAAACTTCTGGAAAATGAAAGCTGTCAATAGTTTCACATTGATATTTGATCCATTCATATGATAGAGCACCTTCACTTGGTTTTACAATAAATGGAAAAGATGCTGCTCAAAACTTCAGAGCTTAAAGATTTTCTTCAGTTCGCTTCATGGGATGAAGGCAAGAAAGTAATTCTTATAGCGGGGGAAGACCTCAAGAGTGAATTTTATTACTCGAACACGATTTGGAGCAGCTCTGGTGCAATCTTAGCAAAAACGGGCGTTTTGGAGCAGGCAATACGCTATGGCGCAATTGGAGCAGCATTACCATCACTGTTTGTCTCATGTCAGACAAATTTAAACTTGCACAAGGGCAACAAATTAATTTTAATAAAAAAATCTGATTTAAATAAAAATAATCTAATTTAAATCAAACAAATCCAATGTTTTTAATTTTAAAAAATCATGATTTTTTTTTTCATATCCTGGTCAACAGTGAGTATGGGAACACTGTTACATCTCTATTCCCAATCGCATGAATCCCTTGTTTCATATTTATCACAATTATTAGTGAAAGAAATTCAAGATTTAGGCACACTTGATTGGATTAAGTTTTGAACTCACAACCTTGTGGTTGCTAATCCACGACTACCAAATGCGCTGAAACGGTCCCAAGAGCATTTCAGAGAATCAGGAGGATATTGATGCAAGAAAAACTGGCAGATAGTTAATTAACATTGTACTGAAGGTACACAACAGATGATGGTCCAGGACCAATCCTGAAAGGAAAGTTCCGAGAACACCTCACCAAGTTTGAACCATGGTCAGATGAGGCAAAACCTGAGAAGGCACGTCTCCACGTGAGGACATTAGGAGGTACAACATGCCATGTTCAATAAAGTCAACCATTCCTCATACACACACTTATGAAGAGTCGAAAAATGGAAGGTTAGAAAAGAAAGTGCAATCAAATCTGACACATAGTGTGAAAACATTTCTCATATTTAAGTGACACATTTGTGTCCATGTTTTAAGATTTACTTTTTGTGAACATTTTTTACCTGAATATGTATTAGACAATATTTCTGACAAATGTTAAACCTACTGAGTTTAAAAATGTCAAAACGTAACCTTATAAAACAGTTTTCCAAATTGAGTGTTGCTGCCCTGTAGGCACAATGGAATGCCCAGAGGAAACAGGAGAGCAAGAGTGGGCAGTTAGAAGCTAAAAACATTTGTTGCCTTATCTGCTTAACCATACTCACTAGTGATGTAATGTCACAAGAAATGTAAAATGCAAGTTATGACTGATCAGTCAAAACAAGCCAACAGGTCGTAACAAGATAGTGTTAGCATGTATTTACAAGCACTTTCGATAAAAATTTGACATCCAGTTTAGTTGAATGTGAATTTAGTATGGTAACAATCTTTTAAAATGGGTACCAACTGCATATAGCTGATTGTCGAGATTTAAGGATGCTGGTGATGAAAATAGAGCCCAAAGCAGACAAATTGATAGAACACCAGGTTCATCTGATTAGTTTTAATTTAACTGATTTGATTTATAATAGTGAGAAATCTAGTGTTTATGAGTGCAATTTATTATTTCATTTTAACATTTCCAAACCAGTTTTTGAAATTCTAAAATTACAGCTACACTTGCAGTTTGTATTAGTTGTGTTTTATAGAGGGGGTACACAATGGAAGAAAATTGTCTTTGAAAGGGGCATCAAGTTAAAAGTTTGGTAAACTAGGTTATAAAAGCTATACAACCAGAAAATTCAAATTGATGTGTTGGAAGTACACTCAGTGTATATATTTTGACACAATGGCATTAAACATTTCTATTTACGACCTAAATGTAAATATTTTTTTTGGTTTGAAAATAAATTTCTGGGTAATTATCGAAGTTTCTCATTGTGAACCAAATAAAGATAGAAGAGACCTAATTGAAATTTAGCATTAGAATTACGAAATTTTGGTAAAAGTGTAGGGATCTTTCAGAATGTAGTGCACAGATACAGAAATATACAAAACCATACTTAATTTGATTCATGTTTTGTGGGTGTAAGCTGATTATACCAACTCTTCATAAGTCTAGTATTACAATCAGAATCGATGTATTTTCCAAATTACTCTTCAGTACTTGAAGTATATTTTAGAATTAAAAAATACACCATAAAGAAACAAATACAAGAACTTTACTTCAAAGATTATATCAATAATAAATCATCCTTATAAACAGCATACAAAGCAATTTGTTCACAATGTGAGATTAACAATTGACTGGTATATACTTGAAATATAATTCATAAATGAACAATTCTAGTGTAGTCCTTAAACAAAATAAGTGAAATTGTTCTGACATATTAACCACATAATCTGGAAGACCAACAGGAAACAATTCAGCATAAAAGCAAAATCTTGTGGAAACAAAATTAAAATTTAGTAGAAAATAACAGAAAGAGAAAGCTATTATAAAATCAAATATCAAACTACATTTTAATACAACTGAAGAGAATATTTGATTGAAATTGCATAAACAATATTGCCTTTAAAGTTTGATTATATTCAAGTGTTTTGTACCATAATCTCTGAATATTCAACATGTAGACGATTTCACTTGTGGAACAATAGTGTCAAAGTCAGATATCATTCATTACAAAAGACGCAAGAATCTTTCCAATTTCACATTTACAAAGCCAATAAAAACATCACTGTTACAAAAGCAATACAAACACACAATCAATTGCTTATTTAAGATTAGCATCAGGAAATAATTACAGGCACTTAAAGAAAGGGAATGAAAGTATTAGTAAAATCACTAAATGCACCATTTTTCATTGGATAACTCAAAAATCAGATTTTTATTTTTTAATTTAATTTCACCATCAACTTCTAAAAATAGTTCCCATAACAATGATACCTTAACATTTAAAGAACCAATTTGAAAAGGATATTAGCCACCTTAATTTTGACAACTGAGAATTGTCAGGAAGCACAATATGGTTTATTACAAGAATTAAACCTTTGATTTTATTTTTAAGAGAAACAATAAGTTGAAAGGAAAAATTACACAGAATTTTCTGAACAGTAAAGTGAGTACAAATAAATAAAAAATCTTGAGATAAATTGGGAAACAAAACTCTTAATATGCAATCTGTATACATCTGATTTCTCCAACAGAAAAGAAAGTCTAGCTGCTCCAAATACACCAACTTAAAGTTTGTCAGGAAAATCTGAATGAATAGTTCTACCCACTAAAGGAACAGATGCAGTATAGGACATCTTTTGGTGCATTTTTTTCTTCGGATTTTTGGCAACCCCCATAACTGTTAATCGGCAAAGGGATTTTAAATTCAATTTGGCCTATTATGTCTATAAAAGCGTGAATGAACAGCAAATTGTCTGTTTCTCAAAATTTTTGGAAATAATAAGGGAAGTAAAGTGGGCGGAATTCAAAATTATACGGTTTAATATGATTTATTTTTTAATTTCTGCTGATATTTGATTTCTTTCGCATTTGTGTGGCTGTATTGAATTTTGTAATTTCAATGTTTTATTAATTTACTCAAGATTTACATATTTAATCCAGATTTGTTTTTTATCAAAATATCTTATTTAATCAAGATGTGCTTATTTTACGTTACGTTTTATTTTCAAATATATATTTAATCAAGGAGAGTGTGCAATGTTTTTTTCTGTGTTGAACCACAAGGCAAGACGTGTTTCAACGCACTAAATGTCCTATACTGCATCTGTTCCGTCAATATAAAAGATAAATATCTTTTGGTACAGCTGTATTATATGTCTCGTTTGGTGGCAATGCTCTCGGCTCGTTTTTTGGTGCACTTTTAGTAGCAAGTTATGGCAGGTGAAGACACCCCATCTTTATTAGGATTTTTTCAAACGTTTTGTATTTTTTCCCGTTAATTACTTTCTGCTAAAGCTTATTATTTCCGTTTAAAAAAACTATTTTTTTCTAAGAATTCTTTCCTTGGTGACATAAAAAGTGCACCAAGAGTGTTGCCACCAAACGAGGTGAATGATATAGCTGTACCTATCTTTTTATCCTTTCCCATTTGCTAATAATTTTGCACAAGCATTATTTCCAATAAAAATACAAGAAACTAATCATGATATTAACATCAGAACCATAAGTCTCAAAGCACACAACAATCTTGAATCCTGAAAACCAATTTTTTTCAATAAACAATTCAATCACGGTCTAATTGATATAACATTTGGTCAAGCACCTTCATCGTACTAAAGGCAATAAAACTTTACAGAAAGCATGAGACTTAGAAGATTCATATATGTATATGGTAAAATTGAAAACAACATAACTAAACATAATAATTTGAAATACTTTTCCCGGCTTCGTTATAATAAACTTATAATTTAGCACCATTTACCTCTTTTCCAGAAACAATACTTATATTAACTATTAACATTATAAATCAAAATTAAATTTATAAAATTGTAGATTTCAAGTAGTATATTATACTGTAACTTAAGATAAAAGGTTAACAAAAGAAACAGCTCACTTGTTCTGACAGAAAGTTCATAATTATTTCAAATGCCCAAATGAAAGCAAACTCAATTATTTCAACAAGCTGTCACTGCCGAAAAACATTACATTTCCACAAAACATAAATCAACGAGCCTACTTAAAGAGCTCCGAAAGATAAAGCAGTGAAATTGACATTATCTGGATCTCGTTGCATGTATTCCTTGCAGATGCGAGCGGCATCTTGTAAGAATGTCTCTGAAGATGTATCCCCATGGAGGACTGGTGCTGTTTTTCTACCATCCAGTTCATACAACTTAGAATTGACTTTCACAAGTGCTATGAAATGGAGATTGCATTTATCCTCTATATTAGGAGTCTCAGTTTGGCCCTGCTCTGCACTAGCCTCATGAGCTGCACTGATCTCATTGCTACCTTCCAAAACTGCCGCCTTTTCTTTGGGTGACATGGATTTTGTACCATGGACAAACTTAGCAAGCACAGAATCAGCCGGCATATTCAACTCATCAAAATTATTAGCAATAGCGTGAATTAAAGCTACAGTGCCGCATGCGTTTCTAATGGTCTGGTACATGAAAAAGACTTTTGGATCGACTTCCCATGGATTTGACTTGTAGAGCTCTTCTTGTTGGTCACAATACTCGCTGTACTTAGAAGAGACAGGGAAGAGCAGTAGCACAGCGAGTACAGGACTTGGTACCATCTGAAGCAGTTCATCATCCAAGGATATGATATCGGATATGCCCCACTTAGCGGGCACACCCAAATTTTCAAGGAACTTATTCATCACATCAGGATTGGACTCCAAAGGCAACCATTTGATAGTAGACATTTAAAAAATCTTTTCGAAAAAAACAGCTGAACAAAAATAGTTACCTTTTAGCACCTTACCGCTACTTTTATCGTAAGTCGTCAGCAACGAAACGTACAAAATACGTTGACAATTGGCGAGAAATAAACACACAACTAAACTGAAACAAGGGTTAGAAAATTTCTTAGACTCAAACGCAACGACCTAGCCACAAATTTAAATTATTTTAGATTCAAAATTTAAAATCTAGCACATACTTTGGTTCACTGATAAGAAAGGGAAAAAAACAGTGTCGGCGAAGGAAACATTGCCAACAAATATTTTGCTAAAATATAAACCGTAAGTTACGAAATTTTTAAAATACATTCTGAGTGGGAATATGAGGAGCTCGATAGTTTGATGAAATTAAATCAATCAATTAATATTCTTGCAGAAATAGCACGAAGAAAAACAAAAGGAAAGAGGAACGAGATGGGGTTTATGACGGTTTCTGAAAATTTTAAACTTGCCTTTTTAATATGGCAATGGGGAAAAAGGGTCCAGAACGAGCAGAAATAAGTTCGTTTTGTTTTTGAAACATTTATAAAATCTAACGAGAACTTATGCAGTCTTATGATTTATTCAGTAGATCATTGAAAACATGTAAAAGAAATTCGACAAAGAACTAATCTCCCTCAACACATTCCTAATTTCAATGATTTAATTATATTAAACAAACTTAAAGCTGAGACCCGAAACTTCTGATTTCGTAAAAAGTACAGCAGAAAATTTTTTCCCTCCACATATTTATGTTTTGAAAGAGGGCTATAGATATTTTGCCCATGATTGTTTCAAAAGGTAAAGTATTCATTTTTTGAGTTGTATGCTATTTTCTTGTATTGAAAGTAAGTCTCCAATATTGCTCTTCAAATTCAGTCAATGGAATTTTAAAATCAATCGAATGAGTCAAAATTATTAAGCATCAACCTTGGATTCTGTGCATTCAGAACTTAATTTTTTGAAGCATCACTTGGCATTTTAGGAGTTTGAGATTTTCAGTACTTCGGCAGGTTTTCAAATTACTAAACATGAACTAATTTCACAACAAAATCGACGTTGCAGCGTACGGAACAGAAAATTTTAAATTTTCAGGTGAAATAGACAGGTCTTTTCCTTTGGGATTGATCCCAGACCGTTGCCAATAGCCTGTTGTGTTGCTCTGGTGCGACATTGTTTCAAATACCTGTCTGTTTTACTCTGCTCATTGACACAGATGATACTAGAATAATTTCATTGGCACACTTTACTGAAAAGAATATGTGCTATCTCTCAAAATCTAGTGCTCTTTCCAACCTCTTCCATAACTTATTTTTCAGTGTTGGATTTAACCCTCTAAGTGGCTGTAGCATTCCCTTTGATGAGGGCTGCGTCATACTAAGGTGACTGAAAATTCCCACTGCCCTCCAAAGTAATCAACTCGTGTGCCCACTTTCCTTCCTAAAAGCAATGAAAGTTAGTGCTGGAATCTTGAATTTTACATTTTCTGTTGCTCTGTGCCCTTTATTTTAAATCCACGAAAATTTTGTAAATGTCTAACTGCTGTGTAAATAAATTTAATGAATGGAATGTGTAATTTCCATCACAGTGCCTACTGAGTTTGATTTAAGCAATTTGTCAGCATTAAATTTGCATTTTATAAAAATACATAGAAACTGAAATTATTTTGTTGAAAAAATTTCCAGAGCAATTCAGAAGATGCTGGCCCCAATAATAAATGGGAAACATTCCACATTTAACAATATTTTGTAACACTTTTTATTAAAATTGTTCTTTCTCCTGGTTCTAATTGCTCCAGTGCTGCGTAAATTCAACCACCTACTTACTTGATTCCTCTAGTAGGGTTTTAAAAACCTGCTGCAATGAATTTTTTCAAAATATACCTTAGGTTGTGTTTATATTATAACAGACTACCATAATTCCAGGTACAGGTTTCCCCATTCTTGGACATTTTGGCTTAACAGTTTGAAATGCCCAATTACTTGGAACATGAGTGTTTAAGGTCTGCATATACAAATTGAAAAGGAATATTCTAAAATTAAGTACAAATTAATTTCAGTCTAATTTTTATAAAAATTTTTTAAATTTATAGAAAATATGTAAGATTTTTAATTAAAATACTGACATTTCAATTTTGGTATGACCAAACAGATTCATTACAGTTGCACACAATTCATAATTTAAATATGGATGCCCTTTAAAATGAAATCCTAACTAGCTATTGGGCAATATTTAATTCCTCTCATTATTAAAAAATGGCTCAGATGGCTTTTATTTTAAATATGCCATTGTGTGAGATATAGGTAAAAACAAATCCTAAAGACAATTTTTAAAAATTATAAGTCAAGCAGAATTTAGATTTGAACATATTTTAAACATTAACCATAATGGTTATTAGACTATCAAAACTTTTAATTTTCAGAAAAATGATCTATTTTTCTTTTCATAAAATTTTTAGAAAAATGAAGTGTGCCGAGAATTAGTTTCAAACAATTTCAATTTTGCATTGAAACAAAATTTTGGCAGGTTTTGTGTTTTGTTTATGGATTGTTATTTTTATTGGGTACTTACGTATTATCAGTGCCAGGTTGGTGACAATAAATATGTAAAAAGAAAAAATCTGAATGCACCACGCGTTTCACGAGACACAGCTAAGCAGTTATTAGTTTCCCCACAGAAAAAGTGGTTGCTATAATTCACATTATCGCCGATACTATTACTGGCAGTTTTATCTCCCTGGCACGAATGATACGTATATTTTGTTATGGTTCAGGATGGCTGCATTTTTTAATTTGCAAAATAGTTTGTCATGCAATTCACAGTAGGGTGAAGTGAGGCTTTAAATTTCACATTCAGCTGATATTTTTAACAGCAAGTATGGGAGAGCTTTCCTCCTTCACTCCCAGACATCCTTCCCTTTTTAAGGTTTGTGTTTATGCTCAAAATGATTGAATTTTTTAATTATGTAAAATAGTTTAATCAGTCCAGAGTAGTGGTTTTATTGCCATGTGCAATTCAGAATGTGGGATTAATTCTCTGTCACAAGACTTCAGTTGTGCAATGTTGCTTTTACCCTGCATCACGTTTAGATTAAATTACTATTGTATTGAAAAATCGTAGGAAATATTCTATTGGGCAAGAAGTTGGCTGGTTAGTAATGCAAAGACTGCAAGAATGTGTATCAGTTTAGCCAGCAGAAACTCATAAACTGACAAAAATCAAATTTTATAGTACAGCCATTTAGACTTATTTTTGGGTCAATAAAAATTATAAGCATTTTGGTAATGTTATATTTTTGTTCTAACAATGGCAATATATTTCTCAACATGAAATCAAGCATTTAGTCAAAAAATGTATTTCTGAAAAATGTTAGTTTGAGTTTCTGATCTAAGCACATTCAGACGTTTTTAACTCAAGGAGTGGTGAGTGCTGGCCCCTTCATCACTCCTAGAGCATGCAAGAAATGACTGCCTTTTTTGGTTTCACTGTACTTAAAGTATCAGATTTACTTTTATTTTCTAGGTCAGACTACTAAGATGTAACACTCCCTAGTTCTGCCTGCAAAATACTTATGCATCTTGTTAGTTCTCATTTTCATCATTATTTGGATAAGCAGGACTTTTAAGTATATTTTATTTGTTTATTGATACCATTTATATAACATCACTGATAGATTGTTTATTGAACTAGTCTCTGGCTCTTCACTGCGTTTAAATTATTGAATTCACTGATATTTGAGACCAGGAATGTGTTATTTAGCTATTTGGATGGTATTTCATTAATGCTGTTTGTATGTTGGCTTTTCGGTCTAATGTAAATGTAGGCATTAGTTTTTCTGCTATGCCTTCTCGCAAAAAGACCCATCTTAGTGCTCGCTCAAGTAGAGCCAAGAAACTAAAAGCCTCTAGGGATTCTGAAGATCCAAAAGAAAGGAAAATGAGGCTTACTAAACAACGGACGAGGCAGTCTGCATCTAGAGCTGCCGAGTCCCAGGAGCAGAAAGAGGATAGACTTGCAAGAAACCGTGTTCGTGTGGCATTATACCGCAAATGTCAGAGATCAGCTAAACGGAAGGCTTGCCTCAAAGCCATTTTAGCTCTTGAACAAAAATCTCAGAATTCAGCTAAAGTAGAGCCAAAAAACTAAGCTTTTAGGGATTCTTAAATTCAGACAAAGAAAATTGAAGCTTGTTTAGCAGGACAAGCAATTGGCATTTCGACTGAATCCCAGTAAGACTGAAGCTAGGCTTGTAAGAAAACACCAGCCTGTCATTATACCCAATGCAGTCGGCTAAGTGCAAGGTTTGCATCAAGACTGTTTTAGCTCAAATTAAAATCTGACCAAGAGTGACCAAAGGCTTATGTACAATTGATTGCACATACTTCATTTCAGTGCTTGAAACTAAGGCTAACACTTTAATTTTGCACCCTATTGTGGATGTAAATACAATTTACAGAAAGATAAATGTACATTTTTGAAGGATTGGTTCTTGTGATACGTGTATGAAAATAAAGCAATACATCCAAATAACAGTTGTGTTTTAATGAATACTTGAGCATAGTGGTTTCATACATAGAAAAAGGAAATACAGAATATCAACAAAAATGTCACAATAGACAGTAGGGTATGGGGAACAATTAAAAAAAATCAAATTCATTTTAAAAACCACAGCTCAAAATTTTATGGACGCTTGGTACAAGATCAGACAAAAAGATAAAAACAATTCACAAATTGGCAATTTTTTCTTTCATTTTTTTTCTTTTTACAAAATGTGCAATGTAAACAAAAACAATAATACTACCAACTAATTTGTAATAAATTCATTTCTGTATTTTCAGCCATTCTAAAGTGGAGGTGAGTATTTCAGTATGCATTAAGAGGAACCATTTATATCGTTGTTCACTATCCAAAAATTCAAAACAGAAATGTCGAAATTTGAAAGACTGAAAATTAGAAATGTGATTTGCACGACACAATCTTCAAGAAAACTTGATAATATTGAAAATTTATGTGTCGACATTTTTACCAGAATTCAAAAAATTATTTTATTAAAAATATAATTTAATTGTTTAGAAAGTACTCAATGAAAAATAGAACAGAATTTTTTAACAGAATACATTAAGATTTAGAGGTGAATGAGAATTGAAAATGCGGCTTTAGATAACACATAGCATCATGAATTCTATAATGGTATGCATTTGCATTATATTTTAAATAAATGCTTTGGGCATGCTTGTTTCTATTAATATTTTCAATAATTAAATATATTAGATTTTTAAATGCCTTTATTTTCGTTATAAAATAGATATTCGTAATTTAATATTTTTGTTAGAAATAAGCAGTATAATTGGTAATTTTGTATTTAAATTACAAATATTATTTTTAGATGCATTAGGCAATTATTAGTTTCCAAATATGCAATTTCACAATAAACGAGTATACAAGATAATTTGTGCTTTTAAAATTTAAAAAATGAAATCTTGAGATTATGCTCCATACAGATCACTTTCACAAAACACAAGTGAACTATGCTGTATCAAGAATGAAAAGTCTAAATCACAACCATTATATGTAAAACACTTGTATTTTTAATCACTTTGTTTACATACCGACAAACAACCAAAACCTAAATCTGAGCAGATTCACAGTACAAACCTTATTCAAACCATAATAAATATATTCAACAATCGTCACACATCAGCATCCAGAATTGTGCGATAATGCTCTGAAATGGCAGCTATGTTAACAGATGAAAAAATTAATTTCTTTATTGTTTCTTCATGTTGCAATTTCAGCAATGCCTTGTTTGGTTTTTAAATAAAACTTTGAAAACCTTTTGCAATGTGAGCAATAATGTGAATTAAAAATGCATGCCAGCAGTCTTTTTGCATCAATAAGATTACATAAACAGTTTTTACTAATCTGTACATTCTATACACATCAAAGAAAAAAATTCTCAAAATTCAGGTTAAAAACTCAAAATAAAATTTTATAAAATGAGCATTATAAAGATGAATATCATTTTCTTTTCAATAAGTCAATACAATATTAATTAAAATTAGAAAATAAATAATATGGAAATAGTAGGGTACATAAGCATTTCAATTTCATTATTTTTGTAATTCCGAAGCATGTAGGAAACTTATCCAATATTTACAAATGCTACACAAGCAAAAAGTTCATACAGGAACAAAAATTTTACATACAGAAACTTGTTAAAAAGGAATTCGCACAAGCTGCCTTGAAATCCCTTCAGTGTAAAAATATCACACCCATCAACAAAATAATAACATACACATGAAAAACAAACTACAATCAAAAGATGCTGATTGCAGAATTTAAGTCAGGTATGAAAACACAAGAATTGATAAAACTGAAAGTGAACTACTAAGTAGATATGATACAACCAGATTAAAAACACTTAAAACTTTCATCACATTTCTCAGAACATAATTCAATTTCAATCAGCATAATAAATAATACTTGTTTTAACTCTTAACTGTTTTGAGTTTTCCAATATTCTTACCATGCACCAAATTTCATGCCTAAATAACCACTCCTATTGGATGTTAAAATCCTAGGAAACATTTAATTGGTCAAAAAGGCTGGAAACAGTTAGGAGTCAAGTAGAGAAAGTTGTTGGTTACTGTGCAAAATAATACATTAGGATCTATCAGAGGGTTCAGTCTCCTTCCTATTAGCCCTATTCTCTTTTACATTTCTTTACAAATATAGTTATATCCAATAGCAATGAAAGATTCCTTTATAGTACATTTTCGATAAATTATTTATAATTCGTTATTAAAATTGGCATGTAATTGATAACAAAATGTGACGATTTACTACAAACAAAATTCAGATTTTTAAGGGCAAAAGATATTGACGAGACATTGTAGATCTTCGATGTCCAAAGCAATGAAATCCAACTATCTTGAATTTTTTTTACAAAAACTAAAAGGTTTACAATTACCAGATTTATATTTCCAACGATTGGGAGAAACAATTTGAAAGGGCATATACGTATAATTTACATCTTCAAAAATTCTTCACCAGCTCAAATTTTTTTTAACAGCAGTTCTTAAAACATGTGGTACATGGCCAATGGTGACAAGCCAAAACTTGGGAACAATTACAGAAGCAATATAAGATACAATAGGAAATTCTGATAGTTTTAAACAATTAACTGATGGTATGCTTTGAAATAATATACGTATATCAGTGTAATTATACTTTACTGCTACATGAAAATGGGCATTTCTCCTTAACCTTAATATTTGATTCAGACCTAAGGTGTGACCACAGCTCTGAAACTTTATAAAAGCTCAGAATTTAAAAGGTTAAGAACTACTGTTTGAAAGTCAGGGTAAATAATTTCATTTTGACAAAGGTTTATAATTAAAACTTGCACAAAGAGACAAAAATAAAGGAGTGGTAATAATTAACATCTAAGAGCTATGAGAAGTATGCACCAACAACAACCTGAATTTGTTTTTTTCATAAATATTATTGTTGCTTTAGAAGCTTTGACACAGAGACAAACACACATAACAAACAATGGATACGTTCAGACATTTGAGCAGTTCAAAATTTAGCACTGTTTGTTCAAACATTCTGAAGGGGTCTGAAACAGTAATGATTACAAAGGTCGATTGTGTTGTTTAAGTACTATACATAAAAAGAGAGCAAACAGCGCAGAGTGATAGAGATTTGCCTCAACAATCATGAGGTACCTAGGGTCAAGAGATAAATTTTCAACAACAAAAGGGAAGAAATCAATTCTGATAGTTAACAAGTTTTAAACAATATAAAAATGCGCAGGATTGAAGCACCACTCGTTTTTTCTCCTTTTCTAGGTATCCCTAACTAATATTCTTTTAAATTAAAATGAAAAATAAATTAAAAAATTGAGCTTAAATGGAAAAAGTGAAATTGAACAAAAATAAGTGAATCTAATATTTTGATTCACTTTGAAATTAATCTCTCATCTACTGGTGCCAAAAATACAGCATTTAACCAATTGTGATTCTTTTGCACATGAATTGCACTGTCGATGTTAAAAATGACCTATGCACTACAAAACAATAAAGTAGATAGTCTTTGGCACAATATCAGTAAAAATATCTTGCAGTGGTGAAAGCTGGGATTAAAAATAAATTTGTAAAACTTTCTGTACCTTGTATCAGAAATGCCACCTTTGCGTAATATACTATAATGCACCAATAAACTATGTTTACTAATTATAATAGCAAATTAAAACAAAATTTAGATCTGCTTCTTATACTCTTTAAAAATATCGTATCATAAAGAGTTCATCACATTTACAACACATTGTTTTAAAAACAATTATTTTCAGTTTGTAAAATTGTACGCATTCAAACAAAAATTAGTTAACAAAAGTGAACGTATGTGCCAGTCTTTTTTTAGTTTACATTGAGCATTTTTCTCTTATAGCCATACCAGACTTGCTTTAGCAAAACACACATTGCTGCATTCATTTTGCCCAATAAAATATAAATTACAGTGTACAAGATAGCAAGTCTGCTAGTTTACAAGATGAGTATTTTGCAAGACTGGATAAAGGTGATGCATAGTTCCAAAAAATGTAGCAATTATGACAAACTTAATTTTTTCTTACAGGATGTCTCGAAAATAGTTTATGTGCTGAGTATTTCCATACAAAATCTTCATCAGCATGTAAAGCAATAAGGAAAAATATCACAAAACCCCAGATCTATGCTTTAGGTAAAATTAAGAATGTTCACACATAAAATGTACTTTTCATTTAATTAACATTTTAAAGTAATAAATTAACATTTGAATCACTATATTGATGATGTAATTCATTTGACTCAAAAAAATATTAAAAAATCCACACCAATATAAGAACGCATAAAAAGTTTTTGTTTAAAAATGGACAGCTTACAAGGAATTCAATGAGAAAGAATACAGGAGACAATGTAAACTTTGGTTTAATGGGATTTAAGGAGTAAGAAATACATTTTCAGAATGAAATTACAGGCAAAGCAAGCTTCAAATTGGGCTTTACTAGCTTTTCATACTCAGCACATAGTGAATACAAGAAAATGAATATTCAAATAATATGACTGAAATGCACGGCAAAAAGTCTAGGGCATTTCACACCGGCTTGGAAAAGCAAAATATGCAAGACCTTCCATCAAGCTCCGTCATAATTTCAAAGGAGATGAGCGATAGATGCAAAAAGTAGTGAGAAATGCGCCAGAAAAATTGAGTTTGGGACACCAATGTCTGAGGTGAGAAGGGGACAAACCTATAGATAGACACTAACAATTTTCTGTACACATACGTAAATCTACAGCAGTTTTCAAATGTCCACTGCCTTTAGATACTTTGCTAAAACATAGCAGAGAAGAGAAACTGCAGGAGATGTAGAAGAGAGTCTCGTGTACACATTCACTTTTCTCTTAGCCACAAATAGCGGTAGAACATTTAGTACCAGTTGCATCACCAATACATATGCTTATTATTATTTTTTTCTGTAACTCACAGTATCACTTGAATGAGCAGAGAAAAATAGTTTGATTATCTTTCTGAAGAGAGACCAATGGGAGATCTATATTTTTCAAATATGATTTTTTTTCTCAAACTAAAATTCACACGTTAATCATTCCATCTTTACCTTCCCAGCAAGCAACGTCCCTTTTCAAATGGTAAAAGGACATTTTATTTCAAATGTCAGTTCATATAAAATCAGCCACACTAAAAACCAATGTGCAAAAGTGGAATGATTAACCACAGAAGTGTCACAGTCACACCCATTTCTTGAGCACCCAAATTATAATAAGGAGAGTTGAAGAAAGCTGGCCTCGGTAGTAGAGTGGAAACGGCATATTGTCGAATGAGGTTGTCACAGAACACGATGCGATAAACGAAAGGTGCAATGCATCTTACAAAGTAGATTATTGCCTGAACGTGAGATGTGAGTTGGTGTAGATAAGCTCTAAATTTTTCTGAATCTTGTTTCTCCTGCAACTTCTCTTATTAAGTGCTACGACTGGGATCAAGCTGATACTGTAAAGAAATAAAAGAGCATCTTTAGTAATTGCACAGCACGTAGAAAAACATAGGATGGTTATTTTAATCAGATTTATAATGAAGGTTGGATTTTGGCCTTCATGGGACAAAGTGCTGTTTGTTTGAATACTCTCTTCTGTTGAGATTGAAAAACATTGGTTAATTCATAAGCATATTTGTAATAACATAGGATATTCAATTAAGATTCTTCTGATATTGTATAGTGGGTCAGATAAAAATGGAGGTAACACAGCATATCATTGTTTTACTATCAAAACCTTGTTAGTCTTTAAATCAAGTCTTCAGGAACGATAAGAAACTAGATACCAAATTGTAGAACAGTTATGAGATACAAGTTTAAAAATTCACTGATAGGTTCTTTATAACTGATGTAGACCTAAGAGCTCTTGAAACAAGTTAAGTAGGCATATTTGTAATCATACACTGCTAAAACTGCATAACCAAAAAATTGGACATGTTTTGTTAATAAAAGAACAATATATTAAAATTTATGGTTTATGTATGATCCAATGAAATGGTAAAAATTCAATAGTATATTGTTAACCACTAAAATTAACCTTGTTTACTCAGAATGCTTTTTCCTAGTTATAAATTTAACAGAAAAAGTAATAGCCAAATAAGTAAGCTTTGATCAATTAAGAACCAAACAATGGTTCTCTAATATTTGTACTTTAATTTTCACCTTCAGAAGTAATAAGTATATTTCCCTCTATACTATAGCAGATGCAACTACTTACAGCATACATAAATAGCATACTTACATTGTCTTGGCCATAATTTGGAATGCCATAGTCCCCCATCTGAGGTCCATCTTCTCGGGGTGTGCCTGGACCAGTGGCCGGGGAATTCTTCATGCCCTCCATACCATCTCCTGAGAACAAAAAAAGTAAATTTAATATTAATTTTGTAGAACTTTGATAATTTAACATTTACTTTACATAATTTAAACAGTATTAATTTATAATTATTTTTAATTTGAATAAGAAAAAAAACGTATCACATGATGAAATGAGCTTGATTATGATATTTTATCATGTGGGAGAAAAGTAGCAGCAAATGCTGTACTTCTAAATAGCAGACTACAGAAACTTTATAGAGGTAGATGTGAGAAAATGATTGAATATACAATTTAAAAAACAGAAATATAAGAGAAAAACACCAAATAGTTATTTAGTTGATAAATCATGTATTTACTAGATCTTTTGTAATGTAAATATAAGTCATAAGGACTGATTGCTGATTTCCTTGAGTACAATATTTTTGTCTACCACAATGTCTGTTAAGGTGCAATTAACTATGAATTGTGTGGTTTTAATGTTATGTTTAAAAATGTAATCATAGAACCGAAATTGTATGTAATCATTGCTGAAAATCAATATAGACATAATCTGATATAGACAGCCAAAGGTTGGCATCTCTGCATAAATCAAATGGTTAACATCTTGCTACTTCCTATGAAATTTCAATAGTATTTTTACAATCCACCGCTCATTATTCCATGCAAATTTTAGAAACTTTTTAATTGGAGAATGGAAAATTATGCTATATTTTACCAAAACCAAACTGAAATATTTAGACCAGGGTTGAGGGTTTAGCCAGCAAAAGTGGAAAAAAGCAGTAAAAATGCTCTAAGGTGTTATTTATATGGAAAATATATTAAAATAAATATACAAATGTACTCAACAGTGAATAAATGTCATAAACATTTCAAAATTGAAACACAGAATAAGGTAATAAATGAATTATTGAGTTTAGAAATTATAGTACAGGACTTTCTGTTAAAATATTCTCCACGATGAAACCTGCTTTGCTGTGATTAAACATGCATTTATGTCCCATGGTGGGAAAACAAACTCCACTATATGCACTGAAAAGAATTACCTATCAATTTGTTTACCATAATTTTTTTTGATAAACCAAGGAATGAAAACAAACAAAACACTTCATCAGTTCATTGTGGCCTTCACACATGACATCAATGACAAAAGAAAAATCCACGAAACTGATGCTGGCAGACATTGAATAAATAAGTCAAAAAAGATTAGTGATAAGAATAGCTTTTGCTATTCCAAATTGGATTTTTATAATTAAAAACTGCTTCCATGCAGTTTTAGCCATACTAATCGGTTTAAAATGAAAGGAAGCAACATAGGACAAATATAAAATACAGGTCAACATAGGAGGTTCTTTTGCATTTTTGAAAAATACTTAGGAAGAGACAGAATCACTTCGGCCCCTGATTTAGATTTTTCACATCAGAGGCCGAATGACATATCATCTGCAAATATTTTAACATTTTATTTTAAAGTAATGGCACCTAATAAAATCAGAGGATTCAACATAATTGAGTAATTTAGTAGATGAGCATGATCTAATACAAAGTATTTCAGCTAATTGTGATCAGACCAGTAACAGGGGCATGTTTTAATTTTGTCTGGAAAAATTAAACATGCCCCTGAAACTCAAACTCTGTTACTAAGGGCAGGATTTGGAAAAATCCTGCCCTTAGTAACAGAGCATGAGTTTCTTTGAAATGACATTAGTTATGCATTGGTGGAGTGATCGCCACGATTGGATAAGTTTAAAAGCTTTAATTTATACTGAAGTTTATGAATGTCATAGACAAACCCACTATAATTCATTTGATAACATTTTGCTTAAGAATAAACAAAAGGAATTACCTGAGGATATGCCATTAAGAACAGGTGGGCCCATATCAGGACCCATTGGCCCCATAGGTCCATCTGGACCAGGTCCCATTGGAAACTGAAATGTGAATGCAAAATGTAGTTCTCAAATTTTACAAAACAGAAACATTCTAACCTTGGATTCAAGTACACAAAATGAGAATAAGTGGTTAGTTTCCCTATAATTACAATCTTAAATAGCAACACAAATGTTTACTAATGAACTTATAGCTTCAGTATTGTGATTAATTAGCTTAATAAAAGTTTATTATTGAGCTCTGTTCAAAGGTAGAAATATCACTATTAGTAAAAGAATTCTTTTTAACTGACTGACCACACTAAAGATGCAGCTACATTTAACCATGATGGTTGACTACAAGTTTCACATAATATTAAATTATGCTACACTTGGGTAAGCAACCTCATAAAGACAGGTAAAAGTCAACTGCAGATTACTTATTTACACATTTTACAGATAATTTGATAAACATGAAATTTTTCAAATGTTATCAAAGAAAATTATAATTCAAACACTACACACAAAAAAGTTTTACCGAAAGAGACCTGAAGATAATTGGTCTAAAACCAATTATAAGCAAATAAATTATACACACATGAATCATGAAATGCCTATGAGAATAATTTTTTAAGCAAATAAAATTTTATTTTTAAAACTCAAACTATATACTGAAAGGTGCATTAATTTTTTCTGTTGCATTACACACGCAATGAATAAGGCTAAATATATATGAAGATTAATTCAAATTTAGATGTGTCCTTAATATTAAAATATAAATGTTGATGAGCAGTAATATTTTATTTGTAATAAGAATTACAAATTACAATAGAGATATATCCTAAAATATTAAAACTTTTTCAAAGACAAGCATTTTACAAAACAAAGAAATTTCTTTAAGTCTCAAAACAGGTTTTAAAGTTTTTCGATTTTAATAACTAGACATCAAGATAAGGCATTTAACGTATTATACATGAAGTATATATTACAAAGAACAAATAATGTTGAAATGTAAATTTTTACGATATAAATACTAATAAAGTATCAAGAATTAATAGAAATAAATTTCAAAGCTGCCAGATAATTTTCCCTTTTACTTTAATAATTTAAAACAATGTTTGTTACCTTAACAAAAGAAAGTACAAAACTGCTCTTACCCCTGGCATATTACCACCTGGTACGGGCTTCATCATGGTGTACATTCCATCTGGTCCAGATCCTGAAGAATCTGAAGCATATAGCAATCAATTCTTTTTGATAAACAAAAATTATTTCTTCCCCAAAGGATTAATCAGGCAAGAAATAATTGGAAACACTACACAAAACTAACATCATGCAAAAATAATCAAACAAGAACATCCAATAACAAAAAAGTACATTTAAAATGAGGAACATAAAATTTCAAGTAGAGCAACTACAATTAGAAAAGTAAAACAAATGCATCTCAAGAAAAAGAATTGAACCCAAAGTTACTGCTAAATACACATATTCAATACTTTAATATGCCTAAAAGAAAATTCCTCTCAATAGATAACCAATTTAGAAAAAGCAAGTACAGAGAAATTAGAAACTTATTACAACAAATGTTTGAAAGCATATCAACGAATACTAACTGCTTATTCTTCCTCTGCAATTTAGTTTGTGTAAATGTTTATATTTGGTTGTTATACAAAAAATATTGACCTTCTCTACCTTAAAAGGACATTTAAAAAATTAAACTTCTAGAAAATGTTTACATGAGACACTTTCACAGGGTCTAGTTTGAATGTAAAAGATTTTAAACTAGTAAAATAATATATACACCTATTGATAATAGGTGTATATATGTGATACCCTGTGACTCATCTCACTTCTGACTCATCAAAGGTAAACACCAGCGACGTGCAAGAACATTCCAGAAGCAGAACATGAGCGACTTCCAGAAAAGGGTTGCAAGAACGTTCTAAGAGAATGATTTTGGATGGTGAAGGAATAAGATGTGAATGGCAGATGGCCATTCTTTTTTGTTGTTTTAAATGCTTAACTGTTCTGGCCTTAATTGCTATTTTTTAATTAAGTGTTTTACCTTTTAAAGAATTTCCCAGTGTTCTTTAAAGTCCTGTTACACTACCACTGAACTTCACACTCACATACAGTGGTACCTTGAGATACGAGTGCCCCAACATACAAGTTTTTTGAGATACGAGCCGCCACTAGGTCGATTTTTTGCCTTGAGTTACGAGCCAGAATTTGAGATACCAGCCTGCTTCGGTGACATCACAACCACCACTCTGCTCAGGTTCCCTACTCTTGCGAGTCTTTCAGTTCACATGTTTACCTCACCTGATGACAGTTAATGTCTATCACACAAAATCAATTTCTTAATTTGGTTTGAAATTTATTGTCAACTGCCACCGGGAGGCCCGAGTCCCTTTCTAATTTTTTTACATTTTTTCTTTTCTCTGACCAGATGCGTCAATTCTGAAAATGGAAAAGCGGAGTGTGTAGTTATTTAGCTAATTTTTTTCGTATACCCATGAGTCTTAAGAAGGTGAGTGTAAAGAACAGTGGTGAGACAAAGAAAAAGGTAATATCCATGGAATTAAAGCGTGAGATAATAGACAAATATGAGCAAGGTGTAAGAGTAATAGACTTGGCAACACAGTACGATCGCACTACTTCTACGATATGTACTTATATGCTATAACTCCAGCTACAATATTTGTCCATTATAAATACGTTATTATAAAAAAAATGGAGTGGTTTTTTGGGGGCTGGTACGAATTATTCTCATTTCAATTAATTTCAATGGGGAAAATTGATTTGAGATACGAGCATTTGACTTACGCGAACTCGGTCATGGAATGAATTAAACTCATATTCAAGGTACCATTGTATAGATACATCTTATTTTCTTGTTTCTCCTGAATTTTTTTATTTTTCTAGTAGTTTCTACTTCTTATATTTATATATCCCTAAAGAAGGTTGAAAAGAAAAACATGCTTTCTATACTATAAAACTAGAAAAAGAATCCAGAAAGTGGAAAAATAAGCAGGTGTAGGAATTTCAAGATGCAATAACATTTCATAAAAAATACATCTACTGAAGCATTAAGATTTTACATTAAGACAAAGTTTAAAATCTTAGTTACACAAGATGTGATTAGAAAGTATCCAGATTAGTTGTATAGTTGAATATAATATAGAACTTGGTTTGGTGCAAGGTGACCTATGAACTTATTATCCAAGTAAATGGAGAGATGTTATTCTTGTTCTTATGTTTACTTCAAGGTAGTTATTTTTCTAATTTTGCATCAGAGTTGATAAAAACTTGATGAAATTTGCTGACATTAACTACTGCGGAAAGTCTTTGGAGATTTGTTCAATTTGTATATACATTTATGATTGATAACAATTTAAAGATCAAGAGAGTGTGATGGAAGGGCCACAACTTGCAAAACTGAAAATAGTGTTAAACTTGCACACACAGCTACACTAGAAAAAAATTGTCGAATTACTTTTAATAAGATCTGAATACTTTAAGGTTTTGTTTGTCGCTCTACAATCAGTTTATGCTACACGAGGGCTAAGTTAACTGATTTATGGCTTCAAGTAGATTCTAAATCACCAAATATGCATGCCGAGACTGGGATTTGAACCCAGAATTTATTGAACCAAGGGCCAGTGCTTTAACCACTAGACTAACAGACCGGATGAAGACTTTTAAATTAGTTTCAAAGGTCATACAGCCATTCTATTTGCTATATTGCTTTTTATGACTTTACATCCGCTAAACACAAAAATTACTTGAACGGACTAAGATTTCAAGACATTGACACAATGCAATAGAATCTGAGGAAGCAATTATTTCAAATTTCCAAAAAATTTTGAGAAGAAAATATTGGATTAATTATAGTGCAGCTCCCGAATGATGGTAGCCAACCATGGGTCAGTTGATTTCTGAATATGTGTGAAAGGTTGTCTCAGATAAAGGATGCCATAGGCAGAAACCAAAGAAACATGTGCAGTGATTGCTATAGATAATTTATCCATCACCAGCTTTGGAATCGAACAATAAGTTCGGTGCCAGAATCAGCACTTAAGAAACCAATTGAGGAAGGGATTTGTTTGTTTCCACCAGTCTGCCTAATTCAACTAATAGACTCATTCAAAACCATGTGACCTAATTACCTTCTTGTGGGAACTGGACTACAAATGGTTTTGGAAGGGAGTACTTTGAAAAGGATTGTTTTAAAAATTCAGTCTGGATACTTTAATCTCATTTTGTACATTGTTTCAAAGTTTTATAATTATAATACTTTATTACATTACACTTATTGGATATGAGTTATTATATAAAATTTTAAGTAAGGGAAAAAGCATTAAATGTCTTCAAAGTAAATTTCTCTTGCCAAAGGAGATGTTAATGAAATAGAACACTTGGTTGAACAAATATATGAAAGATATATGATAAATTTTATTATGTTGCAAATATGCATTTGAACTGTTTTATA
The DNA here is from genome assembly GCA_933210815.1 of Meta bourneti. NCBI lineage: Eukaryota > Metazoa > Arthropoda > Arachnida > Araneae > Tetragnathidae > Meta > Meta bourneti. The sequence goes on along the minus strand of OW119926.1, from coordinate 72,200,882 downwards.
AATGTTATGGAATAAAATAAACTTAAAAAAATTATTCCCATTGAATTTTCATAAAAGATGCAATTTTTCATTGATTATGTTGCAACCAAATTTGGGGAAGCCTTTAAAATTTCAGTTGTCGGATTGGGAATCCTGTTTCATTAAATCATTCATTCCTAATTATGAAATCATGATTTTTGCATGCTAGTGCATCAGTTCATTTATGCATTTTCTGAAATACTGATTTAACATGGCTTTTTTAAAGATTGAAATGTTATACTTGACCTCACAATAGCGGATTGCATATAATTACTTATCGTCAAATGTTAACTTAATGTTTGTAAGGAAAACTCCCAAATGTGTGTGGTATTTTAAGTAATCTTCAAAATTAATGATTAGCTACTATCATAATTGGTATCAAATAATTTGTTCAAAATTTAATTTAAAAATGCAATCAAAAAATGTGTAATATATGTATATATTGAAGATAATAAAATGAAAGTACATAATACAGTACCTTGTGGACTTGGCATTATTGGAGTGCCTGGACCTTGGCCACCCGAACTTGATACTGGGGGTCCCTGTGAAAGAGCATAATTTATAAAACCTTCCATCATTTGGTAATAATCTAAATTAACTATCCTTTGAGCATTAAATAAAGTTGACTAGACAGCTAAAAGTTCATCGATTTTTACAGTATAAAGATGAATAAGTTTAAAACTGAATTAAGGGTAAGCACCAAGCTTAGGTAAGAAAGTGTAGCACAAGAGTTATATTTATTTTAAATGAATCAAATTAAGTAAAGGGTTGCCATTAAAATATTACTCAATGCAGGAAATCCTTAGTATTTTTGTAACCAATTTATGAAATTAAAACATTTTCTAACAGTTAAAAAAGATTATCCATCCAGAGGATGTTAGCATTTCTGAAAGAGGAAACTTGTTTCTTAATCTCTTGCTGAAATTGTGGAAGTCCACTGAGCAGGAAAATGGAAGAGCTTTAACATCAGATGAAACAATTGCAGAGCAGAAGTGAATGCTAATTAAAACAGTTAGTTAAGATATACATTGATGCAGTTGTCAATCAACTGACTATTTAAATTAGTCACCAAAATGGTGTCTAACATAACAGGTAATGAACCCTGTTGTGCATTGGACTCAGCAGATGAGATGTTTGGTGACAATTCCAATGCTGATGACTGCATTGCAAAACACTGGTCTCCACATAAATGGTATTGGTAAAGTTTACTAAATTCGTATATTATAAAATTCGTATGTAAAATTCATCTATCTACTCTTCAATTTTACAGGTTTGGTATTCCATAATTCCAATAGAAATTTGTAATGTCTGACTTTGTACCAAAAGAACACTTTTCAATAAACAGAAAGTATATAGGAATCTGGCATAAAACTGGGTAAAGCAGCGATTTTCAACTGATTACGGATGGTGAAGTGGTTTAAATTGTGTAAAATTTATTTCAATTCTATTGTTTAGTTTTGAACTTTTGAAAAGTTTGTTCACAAATTTAAAGGGAAGTACCAAGCAGAGAAATAACACCCATATAAATAATTGTGAGTATATTTTATTACAAAGTATAGACAAATTGCCACAAAAAGATCTTTTAAAAAGCAACTTTGGAGAAAAAGCTTAGATAATTTTCTTTATGGTAAATCAATCAAAATTATACTTGTTTCTTTTTTGTCAGATCAGCAAAAAATATAGCATTTTTTTGGTGTGCTGCAGAATTTTACAGATTAATTCATGTGTGACATTAGATAAAAGGTTAAAAATCACAGGGATAAGCATTGGCACAAAAATATGAAAATGGGGAATATATATCATGCTTAAACACATAGGACATGAATACATTTTGAATGGATCATTTTAATAAGGAAATTAGTTTTCCAGTTGGGGGGGGGGGGGTCGAACCCTAGAATTATGGGTCTGCTCCTCTTACAATAAGCAGTTCGTTTCTGAGCTCTTACCAGGATGGGTGGTCAAGGCAAGAAGTATTTGTTACATAGATTTGTACTGTGACCAGGCTTTGACAATTATTGCTGACAGCAATATTCAAATGAGAAAGGGTTGAAGCAGCGAGAAAGAGGAGTGGAAGGAGAAAATATGATAAATAAGGGTTGGTTGTTTTATGGCCCAAGGGCCACACGTGGCCAAGCTGCGTCTAACGCAACAGACAACTTCAAGTATGAACTGTTGTGAAAGGGAGAAAAGAGAGATTGGGGATTAGAATCGGATGAAAGCAGAAAAAGATCGCCTAGGTATCTACAGAGTACTGCCCCCGTGTTTACTAAAAACAGTAAACCCCATGGAAAAAGAATAGATCACTAGAGTATCTCAGGTCTGTAAAGCTTGTACACACCTAAAGGAGATGTGCTCCAAATACTAAGGGATTTAAGCTGAATAAAAAGGGCATAAATGTTTATGCATGACATACTTGTTTAAAATTTAGTTCATTTTCATGTTTTACATTAACAGAAACAATAAAACATATGAAAATAAAATTTGCAAAGTCATTGCATTTCTAAAATCTAATAAAATACATACTCCATAATGACTTCCAGGCGATGATGATGAATAATTCATCTGAAAATGAGAAACATATTGCAGCATTAAGTTCATAATTCAAGAAAACTACAAAGACAATCGTGCCCAGGCTTATAAAATTAGAAATAATGTATAAAGTTTCAGCATTTTTCTATGAATCTTGTAAAGAAATAAAATAATTATACTGTGAGTGAAAATGTCTCATTGTAATGTAATTTCCAACGTAACGTCGAACATAAACGTTCCTAACATAAAACATGTCAAGTCCCTCCTCATCATACTTTTTGGGATCCTTTAAAATATAATAAATGTATCACTAAGGAGTTGGAAATAGAAATTAAAATAAAATCTACAAAGACAAACTATAAACTTAATAAACTAGGAGATAGATAATTATATTACTTACAGAAGATGTATTTGGATTCCACGGTCTACCTCCAGGTCCAGGCCTGTAATACAAAAATAGGATTTTCATGGTCAATTAAAAATTGTCTAGAGATCATGAGCAGAATCTTCATTAGGCATGATATACACATTATGTTGTGCGTCATGCTTAAAGACATGACTTAATTTTAACTATACTAATTTCCATAACCATAACTATTCCAACAGAAATCTATGAATATAATAAAAATTTGTTTACATAGACATAGGAGACATCTGCGATCCAGATGGCCCCATGGCACCACTTGGAGGCCTCATACCACCATAATTCTGAAAATAAAAAGTTTATTGTTTTAAAGTTTATGCAAGTTTAAGATACAACAAATTTATTAAACAATAGATTGAAGCATTGATTATTCTAGTTGGGATAAAGTAACCTTTTCGCTTTTAAGATATCACAAGATTCAATGATCAACTCTTCATTTTCCAACATCATCAAAATTCTCAGTTAAATTACATTTCCATTTTTGCGATTATATAAACCACTATAAAAATTAATTTACTATACAGGGTGATGCAGCCAAGTGTGTGAAAACGTCTGGGAGGAGTAGGTTGCACAAAGACAAATCAGAATCATAGCAAAGCAGGATCGTAAACGCCATCTTCATGTGCTAGTGTACAGAGGATGAGAAATGAAAGAACAGAGCGTAAGAGAACAAAAAGCTTTTTATTACTTACAAGACATTTGCGAAATACTTTGAGGTTACAGGTGTTCAAAGTTGCGACTATGAGCTGTAACATTCCATGTTTGACATCATTGGCGCATGGATCACACACATTTTGGAAAATTCCTGGTGTCTTGGACTTTCCAAGCATCTAGAGATATGTGCTACAAGGTCTTCATCACTTTCAACTGGGATGTCGTAGTACACCAATCTTTTGATGTAACCGCAGAAGTAATCAAGGCATGTTAAGTCTGGCGATCTTGCAGGCCTACAATGAATGCAGCGTATCCGACCCTGCATTCCTGATTATGATTTTGTCTTTGTGCAACCTACCCCTTCCAGAAGTTTGTACATGCTAGCTGAATCGCCCAGTATAGTGGTACATATAGCAGTGCAATACTTTTTGGTAGATTAAAGTTGCACTGTCTGAACATGCTCTGCTACATTGGTTAAAAGCAGATGCAGTTACACTCTCAAAAGCAAAACTGATGGTGCTTCTGACAAATTCCAAGTGTCATCACATTTGGCATGCACTTTTATAGAGGGTCAACAACAAATAATTGAATTGCCAATGCAATAATACATCACTTCTAACAGCTGTATGAGGCCCTATTACGCTACTTCTACCTTTATCATAGCTTCATGTTTAATGGAAATAAACTATGCTGGCTAATTTTAAAATCCAGTTAACCTTTACACTACAGCTGGGACAAATGAGTCCCATCAGAAGTTTCCTTCGCACAGCGGTTTGGAACTGCTTGGAATTCCCCCTTTTAAGTGACCGCTGACATTGATCACAATTTACGAGCTGTCAGCGACTGGCATTTAAGAGGGTCCTTCCTTTTGTTCGGTGCCTCCCTTATCTATTATTGTGTGAACTCTTTGGGAAAGATAGAAAGTGGTGCAGGTGATATCTATCTACGCCACAAAGTACAAAGGCATATATGGGAGCGCTTTTCTCATTCAACGCTACTCTTAGGGAAATAACATGTCATACAAATTGGTAGAATGGCTTAAAACATACTGATAGCAATCTGACTCGAGGGGGCACGAATGGTTCTCACGGTGACCATACCATCGAAGCATCTTTTCTTTGTATTGTCAAAGCATCAATCATGCTGGAACGGTTATACACTTCTTTCTTATCTCCTCCGCTTGGATTGGAAACATTTCGAATGTTAGCACTATTTTCAATCTTCCTCTTTAAGTCAGTCTAATTAGCCTTTATATTGTAATACATGACCATGACCGAAATCAACTTACTTTCAATACGAAATATACTTACAATCAATTTCAATAATACTATATATTACGCAGTAGTTTGTTCATATTCAAATACGTTTATCCATTAATGAAAAAAGAGGTTGAAGGAATTCGACGAAGAAAATTTTGCTGATAGCGATTCAGAATGTGAAATTGAGCATCCTGTGACTGATCTTGTATCCGAACAAGAGACTTTTGTAGTTGATAGACAGAATTCTCAAATATACATTGGAAATTGATATTTGAGGAGGAAGAAAAAGCAGAAGGGTAGACTAGGGTAAAAATGAAAGGGAGGAAAGATCATTTGGTATCTTGGGGTCGTGATGCCCATACACACCTAAATAAGATGTGAGCATGAGGGCGTTACTTTAACGTAAAAGAAGCATCCACTTTTCATGATCTTAACATAATGGTAGAACGTGACCCTGTTTTTTATTAGCCAAAAATTATATGAACTGTTCCAATAATTTATTTTTACGTTTTGATTGTACCTAAACATTCAATATTTTTGGTGGGACCATGATCTCCTAATTATTTTAATTTAAAGATGATTTTTCAATCATCTTTTCAATATTCATTAAGTTTGTAGTATATCTTTTTTTGTGACATAAAATCTTTGTCACAAAAGAAGTGATTTTCTTACATCCAATGGAAACTTGAGTGCTATAAGAATATTAAAATTAGATCAAAATGTTGGACACTGGTGTGGATATGATACTCAATAAGGAAATTTAGTCAGTTTATATATCTTCTCTTGTCTACGACTATTCTAAAACTGATTTTAAAATGAAATAAAACCTTTACAACATCTATTAAAAATAACAACCAATTACTTCCCTACATGTACAATTTTCAATAAATTTCAAAACAAGGATTGATGGGAGTTCCACATTCAGTTAAAAAGTTTTTTGAAAGCACAGTAGTAAGAGTCTTTTCTCATAAAGGGTATTGAGCCTATTGAATACCACCGGTCAAGCAAATATTCATTTAATTATATAATCATTTTTAACTCATAAAATAATAAAAATTTTAATCATATGCAATCAAATTATACTCCTAAAGAGAACCAAACATAAGTGTACTCTTTATATGTTTGTTTACGTATTAATTATTTAAATAGAAAGTATCTGTCATTCTTTTAGTAATGTAAACACTTTACACTTTATTTTCTACCAAAATATGAATATTATGAACGCTAATTAAGTAGATACAAAATCACACTGACCATTTTAAAAATGAACTATCAAAATCTTGTATTTAATTTGAAAAAATGACTTGTGCTTGTCAAAATCAGTCATTGAAATACTAATATAAGTAAAACAAATGGAGTATGCATTTGCTATTGTCCTAACTTCTTTAAATGATTTTTAATTCAAACCTTATACAGTTCCTAGTACGAAGAATCAAGTGGGGTAGAAAAGAGCACATATAGCGAAAAGTAGAAACCCAAGAGGTTTTTCAAACAACTATTCGCCCAATTTCCATTGAGCGGCATTGGGACAACACTATGAAAGGAAAGCATGCTAGGTAGTTAGTCATAAAAGTCATTCAAGACTCTCTCGCCCAAATTCTGTAGGGGGAAGGAAGTTAAGCGAAATATGCAGTTCTATGAGGCGTTAACAAAATTTGGCCGCCGTATTGTAAAGGTTCAAGTTGTTACAGTTGTAGATAAATTAATGAAAAATCAGTAAAACAATGATTCAGCCAGCTTAAATGAAATACGGTGAAAATCTTGATATCTTATACAACAGAAAACAAGACCCTAGAACAAAACCTAGAGGCACCTAGAACAAAGCCACAAGTATCTTTCTGCACAACTAGACACTGACTACCTGTGATCCATTGAAAAGCTTACATTCAACCATCTTGCAACATCTCACCTTGCCCTGCCTGAGTCTGATAATAGTTATGTATCGCAATTCTGAAATTAAATATTAGTGACATCAGATTTAAAAAATGACTATTTCTAATTTTGTTTTTGCTGTGCAAAGTACTGATCTCCAAAAAAAGCACACACATTATTATATATTGCACACACATTAATCACATTTCTATGAAGTTATTGAAATTTTTACATTTGTTTCATAACTGATAAAAATCAGTGTAGCATAAAATTTTATTAAGAAAAAATTTATGTAGATAAAAAGTAAAAAAGAAATAAAATTAAGCATGAATGATGTCTCTCAAAGGAACTACATCATTCTTAATCAAACACCAACTGCTTATCTTACAATAAAAAAAGCACTTACACCAGGATTCATGGGTCCCATAGGTTGGCCTCTTGGAGGGTTCATGCGCGGGTTCATTGGGCTCATTCCTGATGGACCTAAAACAATAGGGAAAAGTTTAAGCTTTTTGAACTTATATAATTATGTTCAATTTAATACATAAACCACAAAGTTCATTTTTGAAATTGACTTTGAAAATTTGTATATTTAGTCTTGATTTTTCAGCAAGTGGAAGTGACTGAAACCTAAACTAAAATGTTCTATATGCAATTGTTTTGAAGTGAATTTAAATCCACTACAAAGGCCTTTCTTTAAAAATTATAAATATTTTTGATTCCACTGTCTAAGATTAGTAGCCATATTACAAGGTTGGATTGGTTCTCTTTTTAACATTGGTATTGTGGGGTGCTTGTAACAGATGTTGATCATGAAAAAATATTCAAAATTTATTAAGACTTAAAATATCATTTATACCTTATAAAATAAATATAATCTATGTAATAGACAGGAATTTTTTTCAAACATTATCTCTGATATTCTGTCTGATCAATTAGATGATATCAGAGTGTTGCAGAAATGATGGGAATGGGATAGCAAAGCAAAATCATCGAAGTAGGTAGGTAGTTAATTAATAATGCGCTGGAGCAACACACAAGCTATTGGCGATGGTCCAGAATCAATCATGAAGGGAAAGATCCTAGGACAACACTATGTAATTTTGAACACTTGAAGTTTGTAAATACTCATAATTGTAACTTTGTACATAATGAAACTGCACAGAATTAGAGTTCAGTTTGTACTTTTCCCAAATACAATAGTTCCAAAGTAGAATCAAACTATATTTAAATTGTAAGGTTGTTTTGGAGCTTTATGGCACAAGGATCATATTTGCCAAGCTGTGCCAAACACAAGACAATGCCAGGTAAAAAATGTTGTGAAAGAGGATTGGATTGGATGTTAGGGTTTTATGACGCAAGGTCCAAAAGCGTACAAACTGCACGCTTATCACCAGTTGTGAAAGGGGAAAAGAGGGATTGGGGAACAGAGTAGTGGGATGAAAGCAGGAAAAGATCACTTGGGATTTAAATCGTAAGATGCAGATGAAATAATATCCAGACTACAAAATTTCTTTAGTAAAATGAAATTTGCTTTTGTCACATGGTTATTTTTTTGTAAGTTATTAAACACAGATCTGTGGATCTGAACCCCTGTGAACATCCATGTCTACACTAGAATATGAATCCAGAGTATGTAAAGCAAAGAGTTACCTTGGTTAAAAAAGCCTGTTAAAATCTGACAGAGAATCAAGAAAAACGTTTGCTTTGTCAAATAGGGAATAGACAGAGCCCTTGCATAAAGAAGGTTCTCCTTCCCCATGGTACTAGGCACCCTGTCTAAGTGCCTCAGGAAGTGTGAAATGTTTTTCTGCAATTGGGTAAAGTGCAGTCTGTTTTGTAGGTGCAAAAACTTGTTAATATCTTCATCAAAAAGAGAAAGTTATACTTTTGTACAAGTTAAACATTGAATACTTAAGATTGCATATTTTTACTTCGTGAAAGGCCCATCATCTAATTTTGTTCTCATGCCCAAGGTGCAGAGGTGGGAGTCTGACATTAGGGGACAGCATATTTTAGGTGTCTACAGGCTGCAAAATGGGACGTGCAGTCATGCGCTGTTTCATCCCATTTCAACTTATTTATCCATTTCAAAGGAAAAATCAATGATTAAAATCAATCCATTTTGTATTTGTCTGCACAATGTTTACTTCGATGAGCATAGTGGCATAGACAGAGGAAAAATGCACCCCAAAGTGTTGGGGTTTCTGAATTTTAACATATATCTTTACAAATAAAATACAAGGGGGAATGCACAAAACAATTTTTATATTCTTGAAATAAAATGAGTTAATCATTCAGTACACTATGTTATTGGTTTCAAATGCCAGGCATTAGGTAACCAAGGCATCCTTACATGAACCTCCCAATAGCATTGAAAAGATCCAGACGAAATATTAAGGTAATAATTAAAGTAAGAAAGTTAAGAGAATTTTCCCCAAAAGATTTGAATATTTGTTAATATTATTTGTTAACATTAATATTTGTGGATTGCAATCATAACTGAGCTTAGATAATCCGAATGTGTCATTTTAATGTTTGCAGTAATACCTTTAAAATTTAGTCTGAGATGGACAGACAAATATAGTCACAATGAGCCCCTTTAAAAATGTGGTACTGTCCAGATCGAATTTCGGAATAAAAAAAAATTCCAATTTTTGGCCCCCTCCGAAATAAAATCTAGTAACGCTACTGAGTGAGCTAACCTCAAATAAAACGGGAAAAGAAAATCACTGAACAATTTTTAAAACCTCCATAAAAAAAGAGGACCAAGAGCAGCAGACCTAATGGCTACTTGAAGTTGGGTAATTCCAGACTTCTCTCGTACGTCTCCGTATATATCCTTCCCAAGGCAGGAATCACACATCGTACGAGTCCGCGCTGGAGAATCTATCTTCGCCAAACACCTTCCCAAAGAGATTGAGAGCGGAATGGAACGAGCAATTAAAATCTCCCGGGGCCCATCTCCCGCCGAGTCCCGGCGGAAGGGGCCCGCTTTCCTCCAAGCACCCTACGGGGACTCGTTTCCGATAATTCGCGCAGTTCCCGGGTACGTGAGTCGTTTGTTTGTCTTGCACTTCGGTAAGCCCCTCTCACCAGATATCGGATGATGGTGAGAAAATAAAAGAAGGGGTTACTTACGTGACTACCTTTTCAAAGAGTTCGGTAGCAGATGGGTTTGCTTAAGGGGCGTGGAGCAGAGATACGAACTTGCGGTTTTGTAGCATTTTTCATCTCTAATTTCTCTTTCACAATAAGTGTATCTTTTCTTGAGCAAAATATGGTTTGGGGTTTTTAAGGCGGAAGCGCTATATTCGGCCAAGCTGCGCCAAACACAAGACATGTCAAGTAATGGACGTACACATAAAAGTATTACCGATACAAAATAGCCAAATATAGGTGGCGGAAGTGTTTCTAGGGCAATAACGTGTTTCCTTTACGTATTCTAAACGTGACGTCAGTTGGCTTGATTTTCGATTACGATTTCAATCAATAGAACTTTTCAAAGAATTTATTTTGAATCGATACTCGGTAGTTGATTGGTCAACGCCAGTTAGATTAATGTCAAACGTCACCAAAACGGCGATAAACTACATTTCAAGGTAACCAAGATATGCATCATGTGAGAGTATTGGTAAAGCAGAAGTAAAATCTTCGCTTTCCGAACTGGTTAGATTGTTTGCACTGAAAATCCCTCATACCTTTTGTGTGCAAGTCATGCATCTAACCATAAGTAGTATATTTCATATCTGCTGCTCTCTAGCACCGGAAGTAAATTGGATGTTGGTAAAATTGCCACAACCCTACCAGTTGTTATGAAAAGCAGAAGGGAATGAACATTTTTTGGAGATGAAAAATTAAAACAGTTTACACAGTTCTTACCTTGCCATGAAACGAATTCTCCGCTTTCACCTGTAATCAGAACACGTAAAGGTAATGTTAGTCAACCAAGCGTGCATGCAAATGGGTTTTGTTAATAAAAGTAAAAGACAAGTATAATATTAATGAATGCAAAAATGTTAGTTTGAGCAAAGGTAATAGTCAAACAAGTCTTTAATGGAACAGAAATGAATAAAAGATGTGAAAAGATTAGAAATACTTTGCGAAAACGTGTTAATTGAGATCAATACATTGATGATGGATTAGTTTGTTAGCTGCACCATTCAACATACTTGGGTCAGATGTCAAATTTCATTGGGATTTATAATTAGAAAATTATTAATCAATAGAGGTATAGGAAACGAACAACCAAGATATAACAAAAAGCAATAAATGTTGAAATCGTTATTATGCAATCGACAAGATTCTTCTACATAGGATATGAAATTGTGTTTTAATAAATACATATTCACCGAATAACATTCAGATTTAAAAGTATTTTAGAATATTTATTTCTAACCTTTCTGTACACTCTCATTAGTGGAAAAAACCCGCTTAATTGTACAGAAATAATATAATTTTAAATTTTTAAGTACAAATTATATATCTCAGCATGTGATGTATATTAACTCTAGAAAGTTAATAATTCGTAAATAATTCCACAGCCAAAGCACTTGTGGTATGGTATGTATTTTTAATTAACGCCGCACTGGAGCAACACAACGGGCAATTGGCGACCCAAAACACTTGCGAAATGGTAGGTTTAGTAGAAATCTTAAAAACGGTAGCAAAATTAGACCTCAAAGCTTATTTTAGTTAACCTCAGCAGGACATCCTTTGGAGCAGGGTCTTCAAAAACGATGAAGTAAGAAGCGTTTGGCGTAGCTTGGCGTGAATTTACAGTTCACGCTTTAACAGAAAAATATTATACGCGCAGTTATACATTTTCCAAATGATGAAGCAGATTCGTGACTGAAACAAGGATCGTGCTATTGATTAAAAAAATGGGAAACACTCAATTTTTATTGACCTTTGGTGAATTTTCAAAAAAGTCGCCAAACCTTTGAAAATAGAAACATTTCAAACGATCTTTAAAAGATACCCTCAGTCACTAAGATTGAAAAATGGTAGCAGAGTCGTCTGTGGCAGCCCTGTAAGCGTCAACAACACAGTTCGACTTCCAAATCGAAGTACCGGCGTACACATAAAAACAAACCCAAGCATCTGCCCAAATAAGTCCAGGTCAGCAGAGGAAAGAAGCCATTCCAGCGCGGAAATGGCGTTCAGGAGGAATAAAAATGTCACCGCTGATTAGCTAATTCGAGCGGCAGAAGAAAATGCCCCAAGTTTCCGACGGCTGCAAAAAAGTTGCACAACGGCCGCATTCATCAAAGGAAATTTAATTAAGCCCAAACGAGCGGGCGCAACTGCCACAATCTGATAGCGAGCGACGCACACACGGGATAAATGGCACGCGCATTTCGAGCCAGCCAGCCCGTAATGTGCCGTTGGGATGCCAAAGAGGGCATTTCACCACACGAAAAAAGAGGCGCAGAAAAAATAGTTAAAACCGAAACCTCTCGAAGACATTTCAGATAATGGCTTCATCCCGGTCCAGGGTAATAACCCGTTACCGGAGGCATTTCGCCTTTTGATAGCTTTTGACGCTGGGGATCTCTTTTCCAAAAGGCAAGTGCTTTTGGTCAATGCATAGCAATGGAGGAAGGATGGATCGCTTTTACGGACTCCCTGGGCGAGATAAGAACGTGCCGCAGCGGCAATTTGATATTGCTATCGCGAGGAGTGAAAATTAAAATGGCTACTGGTGCCCTTCTACTAATGCTTCCCTTTCCCAAAGGCTGATTAGAATACGGAATGGGATGGCTGACAATAAATCACTTCCAACTCCTGTAGTAAATATCTTCATTCCCAGACGATGGAAACTTCGTGGCAAAATTGCTACAAGAACGCGTCTGAATGCAAAGGTTCTAAATGCAGTACCGATCTTTATTCGCATTGCTTGCCACAAGGGAATGATAGCAGGATGAGCGATTTTGAAATTCAGAAGCGCTACTAAAGCGTGGAACTGAAGGAATGATAGATATGAATTTGTTCTCGGAATAAGATTGCAAATAGAGTTGATAAAATATCATATGTATGCAGCATTTAACACCAATTTTCTTACACTCTAATGAACTTTATTCACATTTCATTCGCGTTTTGATGGTGTGAATCTTTTAATCAAAACGCTTGGTCGGTAGAAAAACTTAAAATAACAACTTGCAATACTTTTTGGGATAAGGGTAGCAGAAATGAGGACTTTTATTGAAGGCAAAGGAGAAAGATACCTTCTTGGCCTATAAAGCTACTACTTTTCACAATGCAAACACCTTTTATGCTCTCAGTATTCAAATATGAACACGTCAAAAGCTCAATTTTGAAAACAGAAAAGGAATAAAGAATCTTCTTCAGTCTCTTACCTTGCCTGGAGGGATCCATACCACTCGGCATCATTGGCTGCCCAGGAACATTACCTGGGGCCTGTAAAAAAGAAGCGATATTTAGATTCCAGCTTTAAATAGTTTAACAATGTTAGAAATCGCAGTTTGGATGAGTTAAGAAAATACATAGCAATTAATATCAGGGTTCCTAATCTTCAAGCAAAAGAAAAATAATGCCAAATAGCATTTCCAAGACTATTTTTAATGTTTTTAAGGCTATATTTCACAAATCGCAATAGATTAATCCGCGAGTGACAGGTAATGAAACTTTTACGAGTGCTAGGTTTAGGTCTCACGAACCGAGTTCTAAAGATTTCAGTATTTAGTTAACCTATAAATATATACCATCAATTGTTGGTGACACTTGACCTTTGGGTTTTGAATGCAGGTGAAATAAAATGTAAAAACTAAGCCTGTTTTTCAAGGGCCTTAAAAAATAAAGTGAAAAACTAGGTCTTTCTTTAGGCTCCCCTAAGGAACCCTGTAATGTATACCAATTTTTGCTTTCCTGAAACAGAAACCGAATACATTTGTCTATGTAGCGTCTTTGAATCTAGACGTATTTTATAAGTTAATGAAACTCATCAGATAAACTGCTAAAAATAAAAAAATAAATATTTGTTATAACACAAAACCTACATTCTCGGAAAGAATAGAATTAAAAGATACTTGTCATAAAAGCATATATTTAAGTTCCACAAATCGCATCTTCTCGAGAAAAAAACCCCAGCTCAATACGAAGATTTTATTTTTCTCAATAGCAAGGGATACTATTACACTAGAAAAAACCATGGATATCAAACAGGGAAATATTCCACACCATTTTAAAGATATGGCAGAATTGCAAATTCCAAGTAGCGAAGTAAAATATGGTTAGACATTGGTAATCTCCTTTTGTTTTCCTGTAAAATCTGCTTTTCCTAACTGCGTGGCTTCTTTTGAGATGTGATGTTGAAAGTAGTTTTTCAAACTTGGGAAATCTTCCACTTTCTATCGAGTTGTTTTTGCATCGTAAATGTCCCACGGAGACATCGGAACGAACTCCAGTTTTTGGTGAGATTAGATGAAATTCGATTCACAAACGAAGTAGTGTGATGGCCGAAAACATCCATTCATCAACTATTGCGAAACTCGTTATTGCCAAATACCTGATTTAAATTTTTTTTCCGACTGTTGTTGACAAGCAGCATAGTGCACTGATAAAAAACAAAGATGTGAAAAAGTAGTATTTTTTGTACTTCTGGAACGCAAAGGTTAAAGATTCTTCATTTCAGGTCACCTCAACAAATAAGGAACAATAAAGCATTTTTCTCACGCACAAGCCATGCTGACATTTATCAATAGTCGGATGGTTATTTATTGATCACGCTTACTAGAACATCTTAAGATATTAAATGGGCTGGAAATAAAAAGAAAATCAGAGATAATATTCAGCCTTCATAAAGTAATCACGGAGTGAAGAAAAGTATATTTAGTAATAAAGCAATTAAAATTGATAATAAATATCTGATTTCTTGGAATTGTTTTTATAAGCTTCTATGTATTTTGTAATATTTAAAGGTTGACAAAAAAAACTAGATAAGGTGGCCCTAAAACCGGTTTTCAACCAAAAGTAGTCTAGCTGACGAATGCAGCACAAGTAGCAAACGCGTCCGACATTAGAGTATATTAGATTACTGATAATTACACAAATATTGCAAGGAATCCCATCAGTACAGTTGCTCTACCATTTTTACTACGAGAACCAACTAGACGGGAACCTATAGTCCGAAGGCTTTTAACGTAATCAAATTATTCATTTGTATTTACGAATTTTGATGCGGAGTCAATGTCTTGTATCACCAAGGTTTCACTGCTACAGAAAGCAACACTCGACACACAACTTCAATTTAATAAAACGCACAACTTCTTCAGTTTCTCCACCAAATTCCCATCTGCGCAGGATGGAACTCTGAACCGGTGTTGCTCAGAGCTTACCAATCGATTAAAGTGAGACCACCTGAAGAGCGAGCAGCGCAAAACTTTCTACTCTCCTCATTAAGGGACGCAACTTTTCAAATATCCCAGCCGCCAAAATACTTCTGAAATGGTAATTTCACCCAAACATCAACCTATCTACTCCAGGTGCCAACCTCAAGCTAACGCATAATTGGAGTTTCGGCATTTTCTTATGAGCACAGCGGCAGGTCAATTAATTTTCAAGCGAGGAAATGTAGGGTTTCCCTCTTCCTTTCAACTTGTGATCCAACGTGGACTGACACAACTAGAGAATATTAATCTAAAGTATAACCTCAAAAGGACAGTTCCCAGGAATGAATTGTAACTGAAGACATTGGTACAAGAGGTTCCTGAAGTTTTGATGATGGAAAGGTATCCCAATGACTGAGAAAGGGGCTTTTCAAATACTAAAGCAAAGCAGATATTCTGCTACTATATAAAAGGTTGGTAGTTTTGGGTTTTATGGCGCAAGGTCCAAAAACGGACAAACTGTGCCAAACACGAGATAATGCAAACGAGTACAAATAAGTAAAAGATCAAAATAGTCTAGGCAACAATAAAAAGTATGTTTAAAATTATATATTTATTATACAGATGATATGACATAGTTTAGATAATATAAAGGTGCAGGCTAAAAGATGTAATGCAAGGTCACTATTGGTAAAACATTATGAAGGCTAAAAAATATTACCGGAGAAATTGTGATAAGATGGGGTATCCCCATCTAATCACAACTTTTAAAATTACATTTCAAATCTGAATTTTAATAGTCGACTAAGACAGGGTATCCTCATCTTTAGTCGACTACTAAAATTTAAATTTGAAATGCAATTTAAAAAAAGATGAATAATAATAATGGTAAAATGCTGCAACGATGTAAGACAGTGATGCATGTGGAGGGTGACCCAATAAGTTTAATAAAATTGGTGAAGTATTAAAATCACCAATTTTTAAGATTTGGGTCACCCTCCACATACCACTATATAGAGAATTAATATTTGGCCACAAGGATCGAATGAATAGTTGCAGAGCTAAACGTATACAGTAATTCCTTAAAAAAGAGGGGATTTGTATTTATCTATGGGATTTAGATTTAATTTTAAGACTGGCCACTGTGATGTGTGTTAAAATAATAAAGTCATATCTGTTATATGGAAATCAGGGATCCAAATAAGTCTGGGTGGTCACCTGTATAGGGTTGATGAAGTTTTTATGGTGCAAGGACCATATTTGAGCAAACTGTGCCGAACACAATACAGACAACGTCACGTAATGGACATCACACAAGGAAAGTTTTTACTGACAGATGAGAGAAATACTCTCCGAGTAAATTACAGGAATCGAACCTGCGCCGACAATAACTCGCAGGTTCGTATCACTGGGCAAATCCACTAAGTCACTACAGGAACCGGAAATTATACAAAGTTTTTGAACAGTATGTAGTCAATTTCATAAAAACAGGTACTTGTCATACATATTGGTATTTCATGAGTCCTGGTATTCCTGTCACCTCAACACGGTACCGGTGTCCGTCATCTAGCCTGGTACAGGGGCCCGAAGAGTAGATATGGGGCCTGATAGACACAACTGAATTTCGAAAATACAGGGTAGTTCAGCTTGAATTTTTAGCTCAGACAAAACCCAAATATAACAAAAGAATTATAATTTAAAATAATCAACAGTTAGTTGCTTAGCGGGGTTCGATCTTTTATGAAAGATTTTCTCTTAAGGGGCTAAGTAGACTTACAAAATCACCAAAATCGATCTTTTACTTTTAGCTTTAAAAATTAATCGATATTAAATTCTGTGGATAGTGCAAAAGGAATTCTTCAATTAAAATAATTCTTGACGGAGACAACATAAAATGTTGCAGGTGAGTTTCGTATGGTCTACTACAAAAGCACGTTTTTCTCCTATTGAGTATTTTTGGCATTCTGATTTCCCAAAATGTTCACTAAAAATCTGTTTTAATTGATTTACTTGAAATTTGTTTTGGAAAATTCTTGAATTCCGTTGTATATATCAGTGCAAATGCGAAATTCATGCTTCCAATTTTTTAAATTTTGGTTCTAAATGTTGCTTCACCTATGCATTGTTTTTACAAAATTTTGGGTGTTTTAGTATAATTTTTTACTATACAATTGAATGATACACTTACCAAATAGTTAATTTGATTTTTTGTATACAAATTATTATGTGAATTAAAATTTTGTCAATACCTGGAAAATTTAATTCACATGTTACCTATCAGTTTATGGACCGAACTTTATACATAGGCGTTTCAGCAAAATATAGAACGCAAAATTCATAACAATCGGATATCTACAAGTTTGTTTGGAAAGTTCACTGTCCGTTCAAAGGATTAAAGAAACTTATTTTTATATTCAAAGCGTTCACAAACTAAAAAAATGACATGACAATTTTCACCTTTCTAAGCATAACAGATTAAAGCTAAAGGCGGAACATAGTTTTCTCCTCCAGGGTTGTGTCAAGCAGGAAAAGAATGCTTTACACTGAATGTCAGAACCAAATGCGTATAATCGAGTTTTTTCCTCTCAGAAATCTCAATTTAATGGTTTAGCTAGCATACGTTTTGAAAAGACTAGTCTATTCCAACACAGGGTTTTCCCACAAGGTGAGAAAAATTATAAAAAAGTAATTTGATTTAAATAGGATTTTTATTAATTTGCTGCCCCTATCAGTTTAAATTTGTGAGACATGCAAATCACAACGTAGTTTCTAGATCGTATCAATTTATGTTAAACATATGATGGTTTAGAAAATATAACAGGGCAAATTTTCAAAAAATAAAAACAATTAAAATTATTCTTGGACCTTGTTGTATTTATATTTTCATTTGAATTCTATTTCATGATACAAATCTTTTTCATTACACTCAATATTTTAATAAGAGATTGCTTAATTTAAAATTTTATAACTCAAAAACGAAATTTTAACTTTTTCTATCTTTTCGTTACCCAGATACCTTCACGAACGACTTCGTCTTCTACGCAAACACTAAATGATGGTTTAGAATCCAAATGAGTTTCCCCATTCCAAAGGCGATTTCTGGGATACATGTTTTGGTAAAGAGGAAACCAAAAACATCTTCTTTCACTAGAATTTTCAATGATTGAGTTTAATGAGCATGACACTCAATGAATATTTTGCTTTTGCAAATATTCTTTCTATTTAAGCTATGAGGATTTTCTTCATACGTGTTTATTGAATAAGCTAGGAAGTGATGAGCACCCAAGGCTCATTTCTAACACACTGAAAACAAATGTAACAGTGATGATTCCTTTATCAGAAACTATGAATTTCGTCTTGAAAGGGGTCAGTCCAAATATCCTAAGTACACTGCTGGCCACCCAAATTGCAACACCAAGAAAGACAAGAGATATCACAACAAAATTTATTTTGTAGATAACATGTTGACCAAGTATCAAATGATTAAATTTATAGACTTCTGTGAAGTGTGGTTCCTGCCAAAATCAGTAGCCAGAGTAGTCGCCATTGTTGGAGATCACCGCTGCCACACGCCTCGGCATTGATTCAAAGAGACTTTGGATGTGTTCTTGGGGTACAGCAGACCAAGCAGCTTCCACACGTTGCCAAAGTTGATCTGGTGTGGCAGCTGGGGATGTATTCTGGGTCAATCGTTGAGCAACCATGGACCACATGTTTTCTATCGGCGAAAGATCCGGAGAGCGAGCTGGCCAGGGAAGCAATTCAATCTGGCGATTGACGAAGAACCCTTGGACAATGCGTGCCACGTGTGGTCGCGCATTATCCTGTTGAAATATGGCTGTGGGCAAGCCCTAAAGGTAAGGAAGGACAACTGGCTCCAACACCTCGGAGATGTAGCGCTGGCTGTTTAAAGTACCGGCAATGCGTACTAGAGGAGTGCGAGAGTGATATCCAATACCGCCCCATACCATAATACCCGGTGCAGGACCAGTGTGGCGGTGCATAACGCAGCTGTTCAGCATCCTCTCTCCACGGTGTCTCCAGACTCGAATCCGACCATCGTGGTGTTGCAGACAGAAGCGTGACTCGTCAGTAAAGACAATTTCATTCCATTCTGCCGTCCACATCCTTCTTTCATCGCACCATTGGCGGCGGAAACGTCTGTGGTTCTGCGTCAAGGGTAGACGAAGCAATGGACGTCTTGCGGACAGACCACTCTGCTGTAAACTGCGTCGAATGGTACGCGCAGACACTGGATGATGCGGTACAGACTGAATGTGCTGTGCTATGGTTCGTGATGTGGCTGAGCGATCCGTCACTGCCATACGCACAATATGCCTGTCATCACGTGAAGTGGTGCACTGAGGTGGATGCGATCGAACACGTCGGTCCGTCGTACCCTCCTGCATCCAACGATCACATATCCGCATTACAGTTGTTTGGTTTCGTCCAACACGACTACCGATTTCCCTGAAAGATAATCCACAATCTCGGTAGGCCACTATCCTTCCTCTGTCGAACTCGGATACTTGATCAAAAGATGATCGCTGTTTTCTACGAGGCATAATTGATCGTTTTTTGAAAAAACCACAAGAAAAACACAATTGCCGTACTTGAAATCGTCGAAATCTCCAAGCCTTAAATAGCGCTTTGAAGTGGCGCCACAGGCGCGCGTGATGTGCGTCTGCGCTGAAATTCTAATCATTTGCATATCCCACCTCCGCTAATGCATGTTGTAAATTTCATATTATTTGCATGCTTCCTTCAGGGTGTTGCATTTACGGTGGCCAGCAGTGTATATCCAACCTTTCAGTAGGAAAGTGTACCTTAAAATTAACTTAAATCACTGAACACAACGTTGCATCCCCATATGTATAAAACTCGGCATTTACTGATAAACAGATTTGTAAGTGACTCTTGTTTACAGTGAGCAAAATGAGAAATATTTGTTGATCAGTTGTCATCCCAACCCCTACGAGAAAGGAAAATATTTCCACACAATGAGTTCCCAAATAAGTTCTTAAAAAAATACCTACACAAGGCCTGCAATGTCCATGGGCCCGACCTCCTTGCAAACCTTAAAAAAAATTTATGACTAGGACCTAAGACCCCCAAACATAAGGGATAAATATTACAAATAATATGAGCAACCAAATATGCAGTGAAATAATTTATAATTTTATGGTTGGGGCGTGCCCTCCCTCCAACATGAGACACGTATTACAAATATGCCGATAATAAAATAATGATATATGTAAATAAAATAGAATTCTGAAATACTTATAATAAATGAAGCCAATGGTGTTTTAGGCCACCGTTAATTTCCCCAAGTTGAGTCCACGTCATCCCAATCAATTTAGTGTTCTCTAAGTAAGGCCAGTTCTTTTATTTAAAAACAAGGGTCATTCTTAGGGTGCTACTGAGAAGAAGCAATTTAAAAAAAATTGAATAAAATAACAAGTATGATGTCTTAGTTTTAACTTTACTATCGAAAAAAAAACATTTTAAAAGTTTGATTTAACTCACGATTTTTAATAAAAATCACTTGATTTACATCATGGTTTAAATCGCGATTTAAACCAAGCTTATTTAAATCGGCATACCCTATTCCCACTCTTCAAGCAAAAGAAAAATTAGGTCAATTAAACAATTTTTCATTTTTTTCAGGCTACATTTCACATTGATTACAATAGATTAACTCATGAGCACAAGTAAAAACACTTTCACGAGGGATGTTTGGGTCCCCAAAGACCCAGTTTTAAAAACACCAATTTTTAGCTATCGATTTCAGATTACACTTAACCTTGAAAAAGTATCGTTGATCACTTGGTGTTTGAATGCAGATGAAATAAATTATACAGCCGTCTTGTAAGGCTTTTAAAAAAAATTCAGACTTTTAGCAAATACTAAGGCATTTGGGGACTGATTTATTTAACGGTTTTCCAGTTCCAATTGCTTTCATTTTGAAATTGTGAAGGTGATTCTTAATAAGATTTTAAACTAAATCTTAAGCATTTAACAGCAAAAAGAGCGTTGTTGAGATGCTGGAGAATTAAGCCAATTACTACTACGGCACTTGTTTGGATGTTCACAAAAAAATTCTTTTGGAATGGGTCGAATATCATTATTTGAATGTTACTTAAAACCAAAAGTTTTTCACGATTATTGCATTCATTCTACGAGTTTTTAGCAATCGAACCGCACAGAAAATCTACTATTTCAACTCTCGGTGGTTCTCATCCATTCGGATTAATGTCCCGTTATAAATTAAATCCCGAGAAAGAACGACCTGTTTATTTAGCAGTATACTTGCCCCGTCAGGAAGCGAGCGCACGTAAATCGATCACGCTTCACCCCTTTACGACACCCCTTCCACGGGCCATAATAATCTTTTTCATCACTCAAATATGCTGCCCCATCCCATTCTTAATCCCCCATCCTCTGCGTGAAGTCAAATTACCGAAATGCCTCGTCAGGGATGTCTCCCAATACTGAAACGATACCCGCCCCAATTTTCCCTTTTCAAAACCAGTTATTGCCGTCATTTATATTTTCGATATGCTTTTAACGTTTCTGTTTGCAGTAATTTATTTCCTCCCCCTTTCCCTATCCCCCGACTTGTATCGTTTTTGGCTCGTCCCGGAATTGGAACGGAATATTTCATTTTAATTTTAATTTGCTCGTAAATTCTCTTCCCTTCTGACCTCTTCTCCAACCCCTTTTTCCATTTCGATACCCTTTCCATTTCCACCCTGGAGCAGCATTCTGTTCGGGAAATATCATCTGGGGTGTTTATTAGCTAAATTAAATATCGAACCGTTCGCTTTTCCCGTTTTTTCCCCTCCACAACTCCCTTTCCCCGGATTATTTCGAGTGTGCGATATAGGTGGAGTTATAGGGTTATACGATTTATGTTTTATGCATCAAAGAAGTCGTTTCATTTACGATGTCCCGTTCGGTCTCGCCCGATAACGACCCGAAATGTCAGCCCCGCGATTCGAGAAGTCGTCGGACGGGGATTTTTAGCCGCAGATTTACGTTTGCAACAAGATTAGCAACTCTCGTTGACAACGAAAGTGATACCTTTATTCTCTCTTAACCCCTTCGCTCTGGGGATCCAAATATCAACGTGAGGACATTTGATACCACGACAGATTTAATGTGCACCAGTCCCCACGTACAAAAGGCCTTTGGTTGGATCGAGTTTCGAACTCCCAACCCTCCATTTGCTAATCCGCAACTCTGTCAACTGGGCTACCGCGGCCCATTTTTTACTGTAACTAATATCATTGGCATCAACTTGGGGAAGTAAATCCTCAATGTATATACAAATGGTATATGGGTGTTTTGTTGAAACATTTTTTAATATCCGGCGACTGGCCTACTCGGCACTATTGGCAGATATTTTCTGAGGGGCACACAGTGGGTAAACCGCAATTACTCCCAACAGGAACAGGGACAATCATCCACTTCCTTGAGCTTACAAACCGATTGGCAGCCGGGACCACTGGGTGGCAAACAAGATTGTGACCACTACACCGAGTAGGCAGCGTTTTATTGAAACTTGTTTGGTTATTCATTGGAAATATTAATTGGTAATATTGGCATATTTTAACAACAACCCTTCCCGTTTAGAGGGTTCCATAAAAGTATTGGAGTGGGACAAGAGGTTCGGGCCTCTGGGAGTTGACGCCATGTGAATTCATGGTTGCCCCATCATGAATTTTTGCCTTTGTGGTGTTTTCATTTTTAGTTGGTTTTCAAGAGGGTAAAAACAAAGTTCTCTCACATAATTGAACATCTGGAACGGAGAAGTCCCTACCCACTTGTTTAGAACCAGAAATTCAGTTCCGACTCTCTGAAGTTCAAAGTTTACCCTAATCCGGTACACCTACTTTCGACTCGTAATTGGTCTCTTAGACGCCTATTACTTAAAAGTAACATTAATTTTCAAAACAGTTAAAATTGTATCCAGATTACGTTTGCAATATTTCAAAAGAAAATATTGAGTTTCGCACAATTAAAGTTGAGGTCTCGAAAATCTATCAGTTAAAGGTTTAAAACATAAGATTTTTATAATTTATGAAATCATGTACACCCGTTTAAAAATTCCACTGTGTCCAAAATTATTCTTATTCTAAAATTATCTTACATATTTGGTATCAAGAGGTTCGGATCAGTTTCAAACCCCTAATTTTTTAATTAAACCCCAAATTAATTGTTTTGTTTACCAATAAGATATTATTATTTAAGTGCTGAAATTATTCTTCAATAAGGCTAGCTTCCCATTTAATGGTTCTTGAGGTCTGCCATGTCTTAATTTGCAGATCTGTTTGGAGAACTGGCTTTGAAATCGAATCAGATTATTCTGGACCCTGTTTGCAAAACATCAACCGAGGGAAACGACGGGAATCTGGTACGAGCATCTTGTATTGAAAAGAATTGGACAAAGCTATAAATGTAACAAATGATTTTGTATTCCAGTTATAAACTCAGGTCATCCATCGGGCTATCATAAACGCGGCAATCCGAGAATTTATATTCTCTCGACGCTGCGTAAAACCAGTATGCACCGTGATAATAAAACTGGTCTTTGATACCTTGTAAGTCGATAGAATCATGCAGTTTCGATAATAATCTTAAGAGGCATATCGAAGAACAAAATAAATTGTGATCGATGATTCTGTGCAGCAAAATGAACGTGGACATTGAAGATATCAAAAGATCTCATAATTAGAAACAAGCTTAGTAAATTTTCTTTAAGTCTTCGATAAAACATAATTTTATATGAAACAAAATTTAATTTTTGCATAAAAAATAAATCAGCGAAAACTAACACAACGATTATGTGGAATTGCTTTCTTGTGGGAGTTAAAAATGCAGGCAAGCAAAAAATTACTCTTACGGTGTTAAATGTATGGAGTTTTGACATTCCAAACAAATAATGGCTGGGACAGAAAAATAAGATTTCTTTTTTGGAAAAGAAACATACTTCTTTTTAATTTTACCTAGCGTAAAAAAGTGGTCCGAAGCGAGCCATTTTATACGTGAACGAGCATGATAACCTGAACACGCGAAATTTTGTACAATCTGTCACCGTCCCACCCAATTTATATCTTTCGGAGGGTGACGCTGTCATAGAGGACAACATTAATAGCCTGGACCCGAGGAAAGCGACAGCGAGGACAAACGGTATTTTTTTAAATTTATTTTTCACGTTGGCATCAGAGATCTCGAGAAGAGGAAAAAAGTTTGGAGAAATGATGAAAAGCAATTTTTCTTATTCAGGAGCAGGATTTTATAACAAGCATAACATTTCGATCGGTGCGCAAAGGTAAACTTCAGAAAAAAATAGGGGGGGGGGTGAATGTAGATATTTAAGAGACTGTTTTAAATTCTGTTATTATCAGTTTCCACTTTTGCAGTAGACATAACTGAATTAAAATTTATTGCTAAAGCTTGAAACAAGGGTTGGATAAAGTTTAATCTGACTAAATGATTGAAAGCTAAAAAATTAATGAGTAACGATTGATTAGTTTTAGTACTTCAACGTTAACTAATGATTGAAAAGTTTTAATCAAGTAATCATGACTAAACATCATGATTGAAATTGTGCCTATGCAACATTCTGAATCCAGTAAAAAATAGCATGTACCTGTTTGATGGTTGGTTTGGGTTTTATGACGCAAGGTTGCGCCATGCGTGTTTGAAGTTTAGCAACAAAATACCTACCCCCACACACATGTTGGAGAGGAAAATTACAATAAAATGAAAAACAGGAAAACACGGTTAAGTAATTTATTAACTTATATTTTACAGGGTAACACACAATTCATGTAACACAACAAAAAATTTAATTACAAGAAACGAATCAAATGTATTGGTTCAATTAGCTTGTTTTATAGTAATGAAATCATTTAAATTGGTTTTCATAACGTTTCGCGATTCGAGAAAATCATGCTAATTGAGAGTAAAAAAGATCGTCAAAGTAATTTTGCATACCTCTACTATAGGAATTAGTTAACGTGATTAAAACTAATGAAATGATCAATGACCAATCGATTTAGCTGACTAATTTTTCAATCATGATTAACTTTAGTTACGATTGAAATTTTAGTTAATTAATCATCGATTAAAAAAATCGTTGATTACGCCCAGCGCTGCTTGAAACCAGCTATGTGTGACCAAAATATCATGTTATCCTTAAAACATTATTCATTGTTAAAACTGTTTTGTATCTTTGATCAATATTAATTAACTCATTCGGTACAATATGAATCTGAGTTAAGGATTTCTTTCTCAAGTAAAGAATAATCGCTTAAACTAGTCTATTTATTCTTACTATATTCCTTTGGCAAGTTCTGTGCACAAAATTATTTTAATCTAAATTAAGTTCATTCTGCATCGATAAAACTGAATTCATATCTTAAGATATACTAGAACAATAAAAATAAGGAAGGATAGAATAAATGTGGGGTAAGAAATTATATAAAATATAATTACTTACATTAAATTCCACCTGTTGAGGCATCCGCACACCTGGTCCTCTGGGTCCGGGATACCTGGGGCCCGGGCCCATGAAGCTCTGAAAAGAAAAAGAAATATACAATAAGAAATTCAGCTCGTTAATTTTGCATAGGCAAACCAACTCGATGAATGAGCACTATTTTTAAGTCGAGCAGATCCCTGCATACATTAAAAGCCAGCAAATAATTTACTATAATAGTCCAATTTTCCATAAGCATTACACATAACACACATCCGCATTCATCTCTTATTGATGGTCTAGGTAGGGAAACAATTTTTATATTTGAATCGATGTAGAAATGCAAATTCGTCAAATACTTTTCTATCAAAACACACCAAATATATAATTGTGATGAATAATTTGAACATCAGGTATTCGATTCTCGTTAGCTAATTTCAGATATGTTCTAGTTAACCAGAACTGAATTTCAAATCTACTAGATTATATCAGAACAGGGAAAGTTTGAGAAATAATCAAGCGCTTTAACGATTCTACAAATGAACTTAAATACATGAAAGATATAAATATTTTATAGCCTTCAATAGCTGATCCAAATGCATAATTTTACAATTGATTGATATAAATTGCTTTCCTGTCGATTTCTCTCAGATCAAGAAAATAAAACACAGAAACAGAATTTACATTTCTGTCAGCATCTGAATTCATAACCAATTGCACAATTAAGGATGTTTACTATACTTTAAGAGCATGCCAGGCGCCCCCACTATGCTTCCGTTATTCCCACTCACTACACCAGGATACAGGGGCGCACCCATGGAGGGGGCTCCTCCCAAAAAGCAAAAATATCCTCATTTAATTCATCGATCTCTTTAAAAGTGTGTTATGTTTTTTCCATTATTTTTATACGTAAACGAAACCGATGACTCTTGTCAATGAGGGCAGTGAACAGAGTTCTCTCTCGGACATAGCGCTTCACTTCATCAGAGGTCCAGTAGGTGAAATTTAAAAGCCCTTGGATTTCTACTCATCACAGGTACTCAGCTAAGCGCTTTCAATTCAGTTTGGTGGTTCCAGATCATTGCAAACTGCTTTGGCGAGATTCAGAAGAGGGAACTCCAAAAGTATGTTTTTCGGGCTCAAAGACAAGGTTTTTTCATCTAGCCATGTACTGCCTCGCTTGCAATTCCCTCTCAAATCCTTGACTGCATTGGCGCCTCTGGATTTATTGGTGAAAGACCAAGAGGTGGCAGCTTCTCTCCTGCTCAGACGACAAGATCTTATGGATCTGGTCAAGTATTTTACAGACTTGGGGATAAGCAATATCATATCATTTACAAAAGTGTTCCATTCCTCATTTATAAGGGTTGACATATAAACATATACTTAATCAAAATATCAATTGATATTCTTTCTTAGTAAGGAAATGGGGACCTCTCCCCTTTAATAAAGCTTTTATTCGTCTTGGAGTAATCACTCCGAAACTAGTCTCTCCTGCATAGATACCAGTTTTCGTTGCAAACCTTGATCTGGAAGACTATAACAAGGGAATCTGTACACAAACACTACTTCAATGGTAACGTGCAGGTCACACCGCCATTGCATTCCATCAAGTCCCATCTGCGACACAATACGAAACTATTAATAAACCCAAAGCAGCTTTTGAAAACCCAAATAAGCTTAATTCGTGCTCAGATGTCTTTGTAAGGCATTAGACACAGAATAGACACCGCCTGTAAAGCCAGAACACACAGCTTACCACTAATCTTAGCGATCTATTCAATCAAACTTTCATAAGCGACTTCCTCCCCGTGATGAGTTTGAAAATTGATTGCCCTAGAGAAGAAAAAAAAGGAAACCACTCGAATTCAACAGAACAAAAGACCAGCGATATTAATGGACATGGGGACCTTTTCTTCGTAATCTTCCTTCCAAGTAACATAGCCAGACACCAGGTAAGAGATAGGAAATCCCGCCCCTCTCCTCTTTCTCGGGAAAAGAATCCAAAGAATTAAGATCGTAATCGAGTGAGGGGTACTTATGAATGCTGGCCCATCCATGTCAGAACACAATACAGCAAGGACAAGTGATTAATCACGAGAGGAGGACATATTTTTCCTCTGTTCCCTTCGCTTTCCCACCCACGGCATCATTACTTAGCGTCACATGTGCAGAACAGTCGAATTCAACAGGTTTCACGCAACTGCAGTCTCCAAACTTGCAACTAAAGCTTAAGTTTGTTGAAAGCGGAGAACACATATATCACAGACAGATAAGATCCGGATGCAAGGTATTGTGTTTCAAGCTAGATTCCACGTGATACCATAGTTCTCTCGAGTTGAAATTCACATCGTCCCTGTGACCTGAAATTAACTGATAGTTCCAACTTTGCATCGAACGAAAATAATTTGTATTTAAAACCATAGCTACGCTTAATTATTTCAGGGGTGGTGTGATGACATCCCACCACTTCTCAAAGGATTAAAGCAAGTTTCAAAACTTCCTGTACAAACTTTAAAGGCAGGTAATAATCAAACTTAAACCGTACATACAGAAATGTATGCTCGCAAGCACCACCCGGATGTGCTAGATGGTACACTAAGGTGCACAAATAAGACAACAAGTGTATGTGAAGAACATTTTAATTTTACAATTTGACGGAAGTGGCAGTTTCACAGTAGGGTCATTCCATGTGAAATGAGCAAAAATCAGAAAAACCTGTGGCCGTAGGGTGACGGATTTTCATGAAATTTGCTACAGGGGTTAAGTTCATGCATAAATAACGATATCCGAAATATTTTGGAAGTTTCAGGTATTTTAAGGACTTGCAACTTTGAAGAGCAGTTGTGAAATCGCATGATGTTACATGTTTGAGATCTATCTCAAAACTACTTAACGTAGACAACAATATTTCATATTTTTGTAATCTATGAAGAATTTCTTTTTATCTATTTGAAAACAATTTTAAACATAATATTTAAGCTAAAAATTCGTAGCGAAAAGTTGAAAATAGTCGATTTTGATAGAATTAAAAAGGTTTCTATGGGCTAAAGGAAATTAAACGCATCGTTGAAATTCATGCCAGATACAGTACTAGGTATGATAAAACTACTGCTGAAGTTTGGAAATCGGCTTTTATTTCCTTCATCTTCCAAACAGCAAAGGAAAATTAAAAATGACGATTTTCCACTTAAAATAGGCACAAATCAACAATGAAATACCAAATTATTTTTAACTTTTGAAGGAAATTTTAAGAGCAGGACACCAAATCACAAATAAAAAGCTTAAACATTTAAAACTTTTACTTGATTGTCTTCAAATTCACTTTTAATCTGATAAAGGTCTCTTGTTCAATTTCGTAGTTGCTTAAATTGAAATTTTCCTAGTGCTGCCGAATTCTTGAAATCTTTACTTATTTCACTAGTGATTGTGATAAATATGGAACAAGGATTCGTGAGTTATATCGTTTGGGAGAATCGAGTATAACGATGTTTAAATTCTTTTTTACTCTCAAAATTAGTGTATACTTGACTAATAATGCTTAGTATTTACAAAACGCATTTAATATTCAAAAGTAGTAGTATTTAATACTTACGTTCCCAAAGGAAAAAGCAAATCGAAAAGACTTCTCTAACAAAATTAACTTTCCACCTAATTATTTCACTGATTGAAACACTCCTTGGATTAAGCAAAAAAGACTAAATTTCATGTGAAATTTTGCAGGTGCACCATAATAATAGTTATTTCATTCATTATTATTCATTCATTATCAGCTGCAATAAATAAATAAAATTTACGTCTAATTAAAAAATTTTCCTGAGACAAAAATAATCAAATTACAATTATGAAAATTTCAGGACATATAATAGACATCTTGCTCTTGTTAAAAAGTTTTGATGGTTTTGAAGTTTTCCCTCAGTAAAATATGCATTTTAAAAAATTGAAAAATCGTATTTTTCCATAATTTTTACTTTTAAATGTATTTTTTCTTTATAACGGAGTAGAAATACAATCACCAAATTACGCCACGCTATTTGTTAGGAAAGACTCTTCATTAAGAATAATTTTTAATATTGTCTTTCCATTTATATACCAGAACAGTTATAGAACATAGATACCAGAACAGTTTGAAATTTGTAGCAAATTGGCAAAATTTCCATTTTCGTCGATTCCTCAGATTCAGCGATGTGTGTGTGACGGGTATTAAATTATATTCTGACGTTACCTAATTAATAGACCCTTTTCTGAAGAATGCAACGATAAAAAATTTTAAATTTGTGTCAATAACTTGAAATATAAGGTTGCAAACAGGCCACTTTTAGTGCTAGAAAATCTAAATTTGCGTGTCCTTGAACTTTAAATATCAATAATTAACAAAATAAAGATTTCTTAAACCTAATATTTTGCAGTTGGTCATTACTATATGTGACCTATTTAAAAACTGATTTTCATTAAAATCGGTGATATGTCAGCCACAGCCGATTTGCTCATTTTGCGTGGAATGACCCAGTAGCTATTCAAAGTTACGACCATCAACAGTAATGCACGCATCACAGCGTCAACCCATAGATTGAGGTACAAACTAACCAAATACCGAACAAAACCCTCTAGCAAATCTAGGTGGCTCTTGCGGACATTCCGAATCTCTTCCTTAAGTTTTTGAAAGTTTTCAAACCAAGTTTTTCCTATATAAATATTCTAAGTATATTAAGGCTCCATCATTTAAATACACTTTCATTTTATATTTTGATGCCAAGGAGTGCTAGACAGGCACGGGAACATAAGTTGCTCCGCCACTCCTTAAAAATAAATTTTAAAAAATGGGAAGAAAAAAAATCTTAAAAATTTTTCGCATGTAAATACATTTATATAAAGTGACAGGTCTGTCCTAGTTTTTTTTCTTCCAAAATTTCTTTTAGCATAGCACTTCGCGAAGGGTTAAACAGAACATCAATAGGGGTACTGAAAGGGTAAGTAGCGAAAAGGCTTTGGCCGGTCTTCACATTCTAATTACCACATTCAAATTTACATTTGTGATGCTAAATCTTATTTGGTTCGTTTCACCATTTTATTTTCTTCCTATTTTTAATTTATTGGGATCTCAAAATGGCCCGAGTCTCTCTTTACTTCTGTTTGAGTGTGAACGTCAGTAAAAAATAACTTTGATTATTTAGAATGGATCAATTGGGTAACATGTGATATTGTATTTGGCCAACACAACATGAAAAACATTATAATCTGTTAAAATCATCAAGGGACACAATCTATTATACAGAACAAAGGATTGAATATACTTCGCTTGGAACAGATTTTCGCTTCAAGCAGAACGATAAAAAATAAGGCAGAACTTGAAGAACCGTGGCTTTTCTCAAGCAGAATTACGTTTCGCAGTATGTTTGTGAATGATTGAGGTTTTAATGTGCATGATATTTAATACTTAAGAAAAACCGTGAAAAGACAATACTGCAGATTCGAAGAACACAAAAGCCGTGTGGGGTAAGTGGAACGTTATAATCCAAGGGCTCGATGGCACTTACAAATACTAAAATAAAAGCATAAGAAAATACGAACAGCTTAAAAGGCACTCCTTTTTTCGACTTACAAAAAAGGCTGTCAGCCCTTGACTGACAAATATTTGTAATCAATCGGAAAGGCAGAATCAGTATGAAGTGCACGTTGCGTGTAATCTTTATGTGTGAAGACACATTACGATTTAAGGAGATAGAGGTAAATGGCTTCAGAAAATCCCATCGTTACTGTCAAGAATCGAGAGGAACACCTTCAGTTAATTGAGGAACATCAGCTCTCTTCCTCTAACTAAAGACAGCTCATCTAATTAAGTTTTGGACCATTCTCCACACAAAATAAATTATTGGAACCTTTTTATTACTAAGAGGAAACAAAAAGGATTGGGCCAAGCTTTAATCAGTATGTGAAATAGAAAAATCTACAAAAAATGCTTTCAGTTCCAATATGCGTTGAAAATAAATAATCAAACCTAATTACCTGAAAAGTGCAACCAAGAATAAAGATACGACTAGCACTAACATATCAGTTTTTGATTGAAATTTATTTCCTTCATGTAGGATGTTCCAAGAGTGTATTTATTTCCTTCATGTTAATGTTCCAAGAGTGTATAGCTGTTTTACGAAGGAAGGACTGACAAGTTTAATTGGTCAGCATGTCAAACGTAACCTCCTAAGTGACGTTTCGCTCCGATAAGTATAATTCCTTTATTAAAAAGTCAGACTCATTTTTATGGAAGGCATGAACCAAAACTTTACAATTTCCGAGTTTTGAGGAAATATTACACATTAAAGAGCTTGATGGTTTGGCTACAAACAGATAATTCTCTCGCTATTCTGAGACGCCGTGGCTCAGTGGATTTGTACACTGCTCTAGCAACCTGTGTAAGTGGTGTAAGTTCAATTCCTGCAATTTATTCTGGGTGTATTTCACTTCTGTGCAAGTATTTCTCTCTTTTGTGTCAGTCTCTTGTGTGTGTGCATATCCATAGCTTGACGTCTTGTGTTTAACGTAGCTTGGCCGTATATGGCCCTTGCGTCATAAAATCTAACCAACCTCTTGCTATTCTGCCTTTGATGCTTTATCCTTTGAAAGGCACTATGCTACCAAAAGAAATTTTTCTCAAATTTCTTTGGGAAAAGATAAACCACTTTGTATGAATGTGTTTTGTACAAGCCAAAAAATTTTATTTTATAAGGGGTATGTGGCAGCGCCCATGTAGAACTCTAATATACATTAAAATATCAAATGAGAGAATATTTATGTGCCTCAGTAATTTTAATATACCTGATTATTTATAAACATATCCTTACCCATTTCTGTCCTTATCCGTCCCACTGCCCTTGCAAATTTTAAAGTAGGATGTCTAAGCGAGGGGCCAATCTAATTAGCTCCCATGTAGCAAAAAATGACTGTAGTGACAAACCAAGTAAATCTACGAGAGCGTGCCAGCAAGACCATTTAGCTTGGGCTTCACATCCTAGGGGCACCTCTATTACTTCATGTCGTCTGTCTAGCGTTTGACGCAACTTGGCCAAATATGGCCCCCTGCGCCATAAAAAAATTAACTTAGGGGCACCTCAAACTTACATTTTTGATGTTAACTCTCAATTTGGACTGCGTTAGTTTCCATTTCCAAATTTAATAAAGGGTCTCCAAATGAAAATGGCTCTGGTCTGGTTTAAAGAGTAACTACTTGCCTGAAGAATCAGTAAATAGTTACTCTTCAAATATAATGTAGAAGAATGACCTACATTTTCCCATCGCAACTCGGCGACTCAAAAGTCAAAACTCGAAAGCCCGCAGACATCCCGGCAACACAATATA
Organism: Meta bourneti; assembly: GCA_933210815.1. NCBI lineage: Eukaryota > Metazoa > Arthropoda > Arachnida > Araneae > Tetragnathidae > Meta > Meta bourneti. Next base: position 72,167,939 of record OW119926.1, on the reverse strand, counting down.
CATATTCCAGACCATCCAAGCGAGCGTGGGGCACCTGCCAAATGACGCAACGTTTCAGAGTCACCACCACCCACAAAGAGCATTAGGCTAAAGACGCAGTTAAAGCGGCACACGCGCGGAATTTTAAAAGTCAAGCTGCCTCATAATTAAATAACTTTTCCGAGAGGACCCCATCTTCCCTCTCCATCTCGCGGCTCCTGACAAGCAAGCGCTTTTCCGCGGACACAAGACGTCATAAATCTCCCGAGGTGCAGAATTCGAGAGATCTTCCCCCCTTTCGCACCAGAAACAAATTCTTGGGCGCGTAATTATTCGGTCCCCGTCGCCCTGTTAATGGAATGAGACAGCTTATAATAACTGCAGTGCTCGCCCCGGAATGAGCGACGAGCCCACTCACTCAATTAGGGTCTTGAAACGAGATACGGGACTTCACTCCCTTAATGCCCGTGTGTGTGCGGTGATAAAGTGCAATAGGCTCGTTGTTCCGGAGAGTTGCGTTTCTAAATTGTTTTTGATGACGTCGGTTGGGTTGGGGGAAAGACTCGCCCGATGCCGTGGGTGGGTGGTGCTAGAAACTTAAAAAGTTCGGGGTAAACAAATTAATTCTGCACTCACGGCATCGTCGGTGAAAAGTGCAGTCTTTCAATCGATACTTTTTGCACCAGAACATTTTTGTTTCACGTGAACCGATTTATGGTTGGTGGCCCAAAGGCCATATTTGGCTAAGCTGCGCCAAACACAAGACAGACAACGTCAAATAACGGACATACACACGGAAATTTTTACTGACACAGAGAGAAATGCACTCATTATAAGTTACAGGAATCGAACCTGAATTCGTGAATAGGATACCTCTGTGGGATTACCCTAGGATGTGCCGCCTATAAGGAACTTCCCCGGTAGGCTCGGGAAACCATTCCTGAGACAGTTCCAATGGAATCCTCCCAGGGACATTCATTATGTACCCCGTTTATTCCAGGCATGCTTTGCCTGACTATATGGAATACATTTTCAATCATTGTGGAGGATAAATTAAGGCAATTGTGTCTTCAGCACTCTTACTAAAATTAGGTGTTCAACTACCAAATCCACAAATTTTCTCTTGAAGAAAATAACAGATATGTCTTCTTCCACGTTTATACTTCATACGCCATTTAGATTGATAGGCTTCAGCTCCAGATTTGTTGATGCCCCCATAAAATGCAAATTTAATCCAAACATCCGATGCTTAACACACACACACACAAAATATTCTTTACTTTTCCTTTTATTTTGCTGTTCGGCTTCATTATAAATAAAATGAGATGTGTTTTTAAAAATAAGAAATCAACTGTATATTGAAGTGGAAAACCATTTCATATTTACCTGATCCCCTAGGACCCCCAGTACCATAGTACCGGCGATCCTTCCCCATGCGGGAGGGATTCTGAATACAAAAAGCAATGAAAACATTGCTTCAAACTACAAAAAACAGCATTAAGGCGAAAACCCATTGCTGAATCCACAACAGCAAACATTTACGGAACCGAGTGAAACTTCAAATTAGAATTAATATAATTCACCTCCACCATGCCTCGTCAGAATTTTCACGAGGTTGGAATGACTTCTGAAAGGATATAAGGTGGAATATTACACAACTGTATCGCTTCAAGCTTATGAAATATGGAGTTTGAAATACGAATTACTCTACAGAAGAAAGAGATTGCAAACAATAACGGAGTTCAATTTCATTCTTCACGGAGAAAAAAAACTTTTCACACCCCAACGCCCTAAATGGTTCAGCTCCAGACACCATTTTCAAAACGAAGTTTCCTGTTCACATATTTTTCCTCCGCGAAAAAAAGCCCACTCCACCACCACTAATAACACAAAATAGCACTGCATAAAAATAGATCACCGATACATTTATGCAGCTCACGCATACGCGAAATGCGAGTTATAAATCAGCAACTAAAATGCACAAAGTGAAAATACAAAAAATAACCCTTCATTTTTCACAGGGTATAACCCGCGCGCATAACAAATATCGCCGCGGAAAAAGTATAAAAACGAAATTTTTTCTTTCCTCCTCTACGAGTAGTTTCGCATTTCACTGTCAGAGCGATAGATACACTATGTTATTATTCCACTCAGTGACGACGCAGCGCCATCTATGGCACACCAGAGAAAACTCGGACGCTGGAGCAAGTTGTTGACAGAATCCAGTTGGACTTCGATCCCTTTAGTCGTGCGAAGGCTGAAAGTCGCCGTTACTGCTGAATCCGCGTTTATTCTAAGCAGGACTCGGGAAAGTATGCGGTCAAATTTGTCGTTTACAGCGGTAGATATACGCAATTACTCTATTTTATAGATTTGAATTAATTAGTATGTAACTAGTGAAAGTTTTTGCGCATTTTGTCGAGATTGACACAGAAAACGCATGGATGAGAGAAACGGTTTCGAATCGTGAAACATTTGTTGCACGTTGGTCTCTATCAGATCAGATTGTTGATAAAATTTTAAAGCCAGTAGTTTAGATTCCAACGCGTAGATTGGATCTGAGATCGATTTTGTTTCCGACCTATTCCAGAAATGTACTGCTGAAATCAGTTTTTATGTTTTTGTTATGTTAATGTTTTTTTCACGAGCCGAACTTGAAAGTTCAGTCATGTCATTAACGACATTGTGTCAAATTGTACTGTTTCAGGTACGTAAGACTTAATTTTAAAATATTTGTGAACGTTTAACAGTACGAAAAAGTTCCATGAATAAATAATTCATCCGGAAGTGAAACCGAAACTTGGATTACCCATTTCTGAAATAATGTGACAACCTTTATATGGGATTAATACCTTACAATCTGTGGATTATTACAATAAGCTGTGACCCAAAGATTCTTATGGATTAATTCTTGCCTCAAGTGACGGTAAGTAAATATTTTTCGTTTTTAAATTATTTTCTTTAAATACTCGATTTTACTCAATAGAAAAGTAGAATTAATTACATATTCCTTTTAAGCCGTGTTTTCTGTGGATTCTAAGGTCTCACCCTTCGTATTAGATTAAATACTATTCTGAAATGCTTCAGGTACACCATGGCTCAACACTTCAGTTGGTATACGTAACATTTCAAGAATTTTGTATGCTAGGAGATACTGGTTAAAAAACTGACATTTGTAGTTGCTACTGTTTTACAGATTAATAAGACTTTTAAATTGGCGTTTTGTCGATTTTTCAAAATTTCAATAAGTTAAAGGCAGAGAAATGTTTTATGTACAGTTAGAGTCGAACTTAATTATACCTATTAGGATAACAAAGTCAAATATTTCCCAATTGAGTTAAATCAGACTTGGCAGAAATTTCCAGCGGCATAAGATGTGACATCCGTTCGTGTTTACATTTAGGACTAGACCAAGACGATAGTAAATATTGAGATATCACAACTACCAAATAAACCGTTCACGAACTATCGAAATGCTTCAACTGCTTTTTGAGCCAAACTGTTAAAAATGCAAACAAAACGCATACCAGCCTGATCGCGTTGGCACAGAAAGGTTCTCGCGCTTTATTGAAACTGTCCTGGCTTGGAGCCATGTAAATCAACAGCTGCGTCTCGCGAAGGAGAGCTGATAAAATGCACATTTTGAAGAGTGCAGGGTTAAAAAAAATGGGCCCCAAAAAAGTTAATTTCCCTCTGCATAGAGATAAGGGCCCACTCTTGCCGTTCGCAGGGTGAATGTGGAATTTCAGCAGAACAGAGCAAAGGGCTCTCGCGTGATACTGTCAACAAAAACCAGCGCGTGACTAGGTCGTTGTCAGCGCCCCCTGCGAGCCGTATCAGATCCTAACGGATTACAAGTGTTTCCGGCCATTATGTTCATGATGCACCCACCGGAGAGTGTTTTTATTCTCTTCGGCATTCTCTGGAAAAAGTGATCGTAATATTTGGTGGTTCCTGGAATGTCCGGTTTAACGCTGGGTTCATTATGCGCCCTCCTGTCGAAGTTCCCATAAAAAATCGGTAGTTTTTTTTAAAAGTGAAGTTAACATTAGAAGCTTTCATTTTCTCAGCTGTATTTGCGAATACGTGAGGATTTATAAGAACGGTGTTCGGCGATTTCAAATAGCTTTGTTAGAAAAGCCGCACTTCAGAAAATACAAATCGAATTAAATCTGACATCCAAAGAAAAAAATAATGCTTAATTAATTTCTAATTCGTCTCGTTTTTAATAAAGTTTTTAGTTAAAAATATAGAAGTTCAACTACAGTAAAACAAAACATGATGTCCCCTCCAATGTTTGTATTACTTTTTAAATTTCGCTAGTTGACCTAATTAGCACATACGTTTCAGGTGTGAAACAAATATGATAATTCAATAATATAGATAACACACAAAAATGTTTTGGAATTGCACAAGAATTATATTAGGCATTAGTAACTGTTATCTTAAGTTAATTTTTACCAATAATTTACTCTTAAGTTTTACGCTGAGGACTTCATTTTTCCACATTCTTTTAACGTAGCATTTAAATCTTTTCTTGGTAAATTGGATTATCTATAAGAAAACGTTTAACATCGTACTTGTGAATTGTAACAAATGATGCGTCACTTCTATGCAGACGAGATGAAATATCGAAACCGAAACTGAGGGGTTGGAAACTGGTAGGGCGACTTAATTGTGGGGAAACGGGCATCACGTGGCGCTCCGCGTGTCGGAGTATTTGTAAAACTGTTCACAGTAAACCGAAATAGACTTCACATTTGTAGAATTTTTATTGATTGTAGTTTTAAAAGATCCTTATTAGCCGTGACTAAAAAACTTGCGAAAAGTTTATTACTGAAATAATGCCAGGATAAAAGTTCGCCTTTGTAGAAAGTTTAATGCAATATGTTAAATATATTGGGGAAGTGGGTGTATTTGAAAATCTTTTGTTGAAGGAAGTTGATGCGTGGTATAAAATGGGCAGAGATGAAACTTCTATTTTTGAGTGATAATCTGCAGTTTAGTTGCGACTGTTGAAAATATGCGTATTTTTCTCAATCCGAAACTTCGTATTTACATCGAATTGTAGATCTGCTACGAAAATCGGCAATGCGTTTCTGGAATTTAATCCCGTTCGGGAATGTTTCGATTTTGAATGTTGAGCATTCCAAAACTCAAGGCTTTTATTCACAGGTAGAAATTCCGAAGTATCCTTATTTTGTAAAAGTTAAAATATTTTTGTGTTTTTTAATTTCATATAAATCTTAGTCATTTCAAGTTCATGCGCATCTTTATATTTCTCGTTGAAATGGGTTTATTTTTTGGAAAAACAATTGAGGAGCTCACGTGGGAAAGCCACGAAGCACTAAGTCCAAGAATCACTTTTGTTTTTCAACGGACCTGCAAGTAAAACGCAATGCCAATGACGTGAAATAAGCTCTCTAGCCATCTAGCGGCTATAGAGAAACTAATCTAAATAAGGTACGGAGATAAGCGCTTTTCCGCGCCATTGGCGTTGTGGTTTACTTGCAGGTCCGTTGAAAAACAAAAAAAAGTGATTTTTGGACTTAAGTGCTTTTCCACGGGAGCTCAATTGATTATTGCCTGCTGGTTACAGCGGTAACTATTTTTGATTTTCAATTTGAAGTTTACAAAATTCGTTTTTATTTTTATTAAAAATTTGAATGATTTCTTATTTCACTTCCACGGTTTTTCGAGTTGAACAGAACAGTTTTAAACAAAAAAATAAATCTTCGTTGTCACTTTTCTCGCGAAGGCATGATTTGAACTGAAGTTTGTGACACGTTTCCTACTCAAGTGTCAGTGTTCATGAGGATGAAAACAAAGCTTTCTCCATTGTTTAAAGCTGCCTCGTTGATCAGTTATCTATAGCTAGTCTTATTTCAAATGTTACGATTTTAAGGAATTGTATTAAGAATTCCTTTGAAATTAATACTACATAAAATAATTTTAAGGGGACTGTCTATATTTATAAATGTGAAGTGGGACTTGGAATTTTTTATTATCCCCGGGTCAAAATTAGAGTTCCGTTATGTCCTACCAGAGAAAAAACATCGAAAAGATGTCTCGGATCATCATGAATGTCTTTCCTAGTACTAGCCATGCTATAGTCAGGACTAGCCATGCTGTTACCCTGACAATTGTGACAGGGTAAATGTTTTTCCCTGCCATACATTTCACTGCTTTGGTGTGACCAGTTCTGAATCTTCAAAACGGACTTAAAAGTAAAACGTTTGAGAACGGTAACCTATGTTTTGGAAATGTCAAGAATCAATGTTCAAAGCGGAACATTAGTGGATTCACTATAGGAAAGTCACAACTAATTCACTTCCAAAGTTGTGCCCCGTGTGGCTTCTGTTTTAAACCCCACCACGCAAGGCAGAACATTTTCTCACAATTCCGCGGTGGCCCTCTTCATTCACCAAATTAGCCCTCTCCGTTCCAAAATATAACCCGAATCTCAGGCCTGCGTTTCATCTCGCACATTTCAGCCCCAGCGCTTCCAAAACGCAGCGCGCGGTGGGAAGTGACATTCTTCAGGCCGCAAGTCCTAATAAAAATGCCGCCGGTGCTGGTGGGGGAGTGGATGGAGAAGGCACCGAAAAATGCAGGTGCCGGTGAAGTTCGGAAATGAAAAATGAGCCGCATCCACTAGCTGTCCAAGGCCGCGTTATAAAGTAGATTTTGGGAGATGTCAGTGGCGGCGGTCGCCCGTTAAGGGTTGGATTAATCGTCGGTCGCAGAAGTCATTTAAATTGATTTTCGTTTCACTCTTCAAATAATCCATCGATGAGCGCAAGTTCGGGGTTTCCTCCACCGCAACGGGGAAATTGTGCCGTTATCTTCCATCGTTCCAAACCAACCCTTTTCGAAACAATGGTCCTGTTTTTCTAAGCTGCTGTTCTGTCGGTTAAGGATCGGTTCCAATAAGGTACAGTTGTTCGATGGAGCTTTTCAATGCGAGTTAGCCATAAAGGCATCCTTGTACCGGAGATTAAGAATGAGACCCTTCAAAGGATAATTTTCGGCCTTTCGTTGTTGCAGTCTGTTTCCCAAGTTTAAAAGTGATCTATCTTTCCATTGTACTTCCTTCACCTATATATACGTGCAAAGGAAGAGAAAATTTTAATTTAACATTTAGTACTTGAAATCCATGTCATTTCTACTGGTACTAAAGCTCGTCATATAATTTGGTATTGGGACCTTACATCCATCCTGGTACTAAGCCCGGTTTGGTTTATCGCCTGGTCATTTTCTTGCTACACGAGGACTAGTTCCGGAACTTAACGGCTTAAAGTGGCTTCCGAACTACTACGAAACCTACGCCAAGACTCGTATTGAACCCGGAGTGCGGGTAGGGGGGGGGGGGGTCCTGGAGTACATAAATCAAGTGCGAAATTACGGTTCATGTTGTGCATTGAATGTTAGTATTGCTTGATAAGCATGTGGTCTTAGTTCTGTCCACTGCAAAACATAGATGGCATCAAAAATGCCTTGGGAGCCCAGTTATTTTGTTGCTGTGTCGAGGTAATTCGTTGATCTTAAAGATTTCGTTTCTCCGGTTTAAATTGTGAAAGAAAACACTAAATACTACTTATTTAATTCGGCGGCCTAATGCTGCAAATTAAATCTTGCTCATAAACTGAGTTTCGATTGCGTCAAAAAAGATCGAAATCTATGATTTTTCAGACTAAAATTAGCATATTTTTAGATTAAAGGACGCATATTTACGGAGATCCATACAAAAATTGTTTTTTTTTAAGCTTAACTCTTTAAAAACCTCTAGGGAGCTAGTTCTAGTTGCAGTAAAATTAAAAAAGAAGTCTTGTCACCTTCGATAAATTTTAAACGCAGAAATTATAAGTACATAAAATTGCAATTGTTATCTCTTAAAAATTCCAGTTCGATCGAAAAGACAAAAGGAGTTTTAAAATATCCTTATAACATTTGTCTTTGATTTCAATGCAGAATATAATGTTCGATAGAATGTTTTCTTTGAGAGATATATCCCTTAACTTTTCCTTCATCAATCAAAAACAAGATGCAGTTTTTTAAAATTAATACATACAGCCTTAATGCCAATTTGTACTAGTTTCTGTGTTGGTTTCATGTTTATGTAGTACTATATAAAATTAATTACAGCCAAGTTTCATATTCTACACTAAAACTGATTAGAAACGAAAATACACAATACAAAATTACTGGAGTTTTCAAACGGATTTTGACAATATTCTAGATCATGCCTGAAAAAACTTAAATAACTTGTCATTCTTTAGAAATAGTTTATATGCATGATTTTGGAGGTGGGACTGGCTATATTTGTAATAAGTTTTGTGGTCCCAGAACAATTATTTCTTCAGCGTTCTCACTCTTCAAGCAAAAGAAAAATTAGGTCATTTTCAAAACTACATTCCACACATTGCAATAGATTAACCCGCGAGTGCACATATGAAGAAACTTGCACGAGTGCTAGGTTCAGGTCCTAGGAACCCAGTTTTAAAGATTTCAATTTTAACCTAATATGACTATAAATATATGTCATCGATGACACTTGACCTTGGACGAGTGTCAATGTTCTTGGACTTTGAATGCAGGTGAAATAAAATATGCAGTGTTCTTGTTATAATTAAAGCTTTTTCGGACTTTGGGGAAATAATTAAAAAAAATTCGGGCTTTTATGAAAGGCCCTTAGAAAAATCAGGTCTTTAAGGCCCGTGGGAATCCTGTTACAGGTATTTTAGGCGAGCATGTAATCACTTACGGACAATGTATAATTGTTACTAATATCCAAATAAACCATCAACGCCACGTCATTTGTTTAATTGGGTCCATCCAGGCGAGATGCCCCATCGACCGGAAATGAACCCGGGAACACCTTTCATCAGCAGCACCCTTTGGCCACCTGTTATTAGTGTCCCTTTCACGACACCGTACTCTGAAAGGGGCAAAACTCATTAGGAACGGGGTCGAAGTCGTTGCACTTCCATACTGAAAGTGTGAGCACTGTGGCTCACTTGGGGTGCATTAAAGCAAACAAGATTCGTCTGGCTGGCCATATCCACCACGGCCATTAATCTAAATGCCTGTCCACGTTGCCGGCCCGTTCCGCATTCGTGCCAGCATCACCCGAGAGTTCCGGTCACAGGGAATGAATTAGTGAGCGCGGTTGCATATCAAAACTGCGCTTGCGTGAGTCGGTTTCCAGTTTCCTCGGGGGAATAATAGAATCTTAGCTCCAGCAGCTGCTGGACACCAACTGTACAGCAGACACATTACTTTCCGGCCGGGAACTGTTAAAGAGATTTCCCTGTGCGCGCACATGAAAGACATTTATCTTCATCTGGGAGGCAGCGGTCCTTGAATCTTATCTTTCATTACGAGAAGAGCGACTGATATTATTTATTAACGCCCTTGAAATATTACACTTCCGTAAAAGAAACTCAGAAATTCGTGACCTTCTCAAATGCAGGTTTGCAGCATTGTTTCAATCCAATTCTTTTTGTTGCACGTCCGAGCGTAGCGAGGAATTTACAAATGGTCATTATTCATGTTAAATTTGCATATTTTATCCGTTCTTCCCAACGAGTTGTCAACGTCAAGTAGTTAAATAAAATAAAAATGTTTGGTAATAAGTTTATCAGTGTGTTCAAGAATAATTAACATAAATACCCCATACATTATACTCGTATGCATCAGACTGGTCCTTTTCGATTTTCAGAAAAATAACTGGACGCTAGTTTTTAAATTAATATCTAGAAAAGACGCAATTTTTTTCTAAATAACTGAAATTACCTCACTTGCTAAGGGACTTTTGGACGGTAAGAAAAGGCCCTAGTTTTTAAAATGCTTTTATACATTTTGTATTAGCGACAGACGTCCGTTAACGTTTTTCTATATTTTTCTAACATATAACCTTTCCTTGCGATGCGCCAAAATAAAAAATTAATCGTTGCAAAACTCGGTGATATTGCGAAAGATTAAAAGCTTCGGTTCAGTCTGCGATATTCAAGTCAAACCGAAAACACCGACTTTTGAGAATTCTAAGTGCAAAAAATTCAGTTTTGAAACTTACAGCCAAGACCTGTACATGCTCGAAAATGGAGTATATTTCTGCTACAGAAGAAATGGAGTACCTTCCAACATTTCAGGGGGATAGGGGATTTAGACAATGAGTTTTTAAGGCGAATGGGTTGTCCCCTGGGAAGCCATTGCTTTTCCTTCCGCGACACATCTTCAGGAAAGTAACAATAAAGGCAGAAAATTCAGAACGGAGAAAAAGGGGAACAAAACAAAAACCGGCCTTCCTTTCATCCAGCTTCATCTCATGGCTGGATGGAATATCAGAAGACGAGAAGTAACAAGTGGCCTGGAGATACTTCGGTGACAGTGGCTATAAGGGAAAAGGGACCTCCAATCCAAGAAGCAGAGGGAGAAGACAAGGCAAAAAAGAAAGCGGGCAAAAACAAAAGTTGCCATTTCTCTTACGTCCATGTCCAGAAAAGAAAATGGCTCCCCTTTTCCTCTCCCTAAGGCAAATGCCACTCTGCGCACAAAGTTCAATCAGGCATGTCACACGGTATTACTCATGTTCGGACGGTCAGAGCCGTCGTTTCTGGAGGACTGTCATGCCTCGTATCTCACGGTACATCGGCAAAGCTATTCCTTCTCTTGGATTTTGTTTGCTTTTTTCTTCTTTCCGCCCTCTATGCCGTTATAAGGAGGGGAGGGAAAAATATATAACTTAAAATGACTTTTCTCTTTCTTCAAAAACTCCCGACACTTCCTCTACCCGATCTCCTCTTTCCTGGAGCTTCGCGTTTTTTGATATCGGACGTCTGGAGAACAGAACGGTTTTCACTTTATTTTTAGGAAACGCCTCCAGCGACATCCAGGGGATTAAAAAGTAGCATTTTGATTTTGAGCAGAAAGGCAGAGTGACAACGTTTGAGAAATATTTTTTTCTCGCAAATAGGCAACCTTTCCAAGCCTCTGCGAAATCCGCTCGCTTCTTTTCGTTTTGCAAGAAAATTAATCTCTCCAATTATATTTTTTTCCAATATAATAATTAAGCAAGACCAAGTTAAACTAAACTTCTTTACGCTCAGAGAAAAATAACCTCCGGATTTCGTCTTTTTCGAAAATCAATTCCTACCGAGAAGTGATGACCGTGCTTAGAGAAGTTTACTCTGTTCCACTTAGGGCTAGGGGATGGTGTATGAAGAAAAATGTTCAAATATCGAAGTTTGTTGCGTTAGGGGCGAAGAGTAAACGGGTGTAATTTCTATACCTTGGTAGAAAAAGGGCCCCATGTTCAAATTCGGTTATTCTGAGTTTATGTTCACTAATCACGTCAAGGTTAAAAAAAATTATAATTATAAAAGGGCCTATGTTCTCTTGTCAATACATTATGAAATAATCAAATGATTGGAAAGTATTTTTTACAACGATGTATTAAAAATTAATAAGTCAGGAGTTATCAAAGGGTATGATTACTTATTTTAGCCAGACCGCTCTTTAACCCTAATTTTTAAAACTGGAAAAATAAAAAACGAAAACGGATAAAAAAAAAATACGAAACATATTTTCACATTCCTCTCATCTTCTCGGGACAAATTTTGAAATAAATTAACCATTTTCTTTCCCCAAATTTTTGCAAGTCTGTAGCGAATCATTTCACCCAATCACGTTATACGTGATTATTTCGGTTGGTTAATGATGTTATTTTAATGTGACGCATTCAACTGAATACAAATTGCATCGGGCTTTTAACTTCAGAGAAAAAAATGGAGGTCACCAGCTGCCTTGGTCAGTGCAAGGACTACGATGGATTTGAGTGAAACAAACCTAAAGAGTTTGTCGCGATCATTTTTTGCAACTCGAGGACCAACTGAAAACATCCATGACCGGCGATTCGAACCCAGAACCTGTTGAACCCAGTGTCAAAGCATTGATAACCGGAGGTCTAGAGCGATAACCCTTCGGCTATCAGACCGGCATCGCAAGGCCTGATTCGATACTAAACACTTTCAGGAATAAATTCTTTTAAATTTTAATATTCCTTTCTCAAAATGAATCAGTGGGTTTGTCTACTGAGCTAGCAAGATGTAGGCAGTGCAGGTTCGATTCCTATAACTTACACTGGGCCATAAAAACCAATCAGCCAACATCCCTCAAAAGTTCTGACCCTTGGTTCAGCAGACTCGAGGTTCGATGGTACAAGGCCATATTGTACGATGTCCAGTAATCAACGAAGGAGGGGGAAAAAGCAAAAAGTAGGAGGGCAGGCGAGGGTAAAACGAAGGGGAGGACTGATCACTAGAGTACCTCGGGTTCGAATCCTGGTCTGGGCATGAATGTTCGAGCCACTTCAAGCCGTAGATCCCGATCTAATTCACTCTCGTTTAACAAAAAAAAAAAAAACCATTGAGTGAAAAATCTTAGGTTTGCGTCACTTGAATCCGTACGAGTCTGTACTGACCAAGGCAGCTGGTGACTTCCTTTTTTATCTCAATGAAGTTCAAAGCCAGATGAAATTTATATTTGAAGCCGTAGGTCCCTATCTAATTAGTCCTCGTACAACAACAACAAAAATGACAGCAGAGCAACAAACCAAACATTCCCCAAAAGCTCGGAAGTTAAACCATTCCCCATCCCTTCTGATCGTTTTGCTCAAACGAATCTGCAAAGCGCCGCAGACTGGGACAGAGTAAATAACTAACCGAAATGGGAGAGGGGGTCTTCCAATCTACTCATCGCAACAGGAAGGGGACTCCACCCTCGCCCCAATCTTACAAGAGCAAACGACTCTCGATTGAAGATCTCCCCGGGAACGTTTATTCATTCGGTGAAACTTTCTATTTTTTTTTGTACCGCGAGCACACTCACGAATACAAAACAAATACGGCGTACGTCTTTTCGGTCGTTTATGGACCATTAGGGAATCGCTGTTTTGGCAACGACCCTGCGCAAACACGAACTGAAATGAATGCGGGAATACGATACGTCCCTGCCCGCCCTCTGCCAATCAAACATGAAATCGTGGTAGCTCTTGCGATGCTTCCCGGAGATACTGCAGAATCTCGGGAAACACAGCGTCTGTGTAATGAGATAGCTCTTTGAACAAATACATTCCGATCCGTCTCGAAACTACCCAGATGAGATTCATAAGAGGGCTATTTGGGATTCTGAATAAATTCTTCTTTCCGTTTTTGGTGTTTTTTTTCCCCGTTGCTGGAAATGTAAGTGCATTTGTGACGCGTCCAACATTTACTTTATCATGCAATTGGATGAAATGTTACCTGCCCGTAAGTGATTCGTGTCCAACTTTGGCACTCCCTCTTTCTATTTTCATATCTACGTCATTTTCTTGACAGCAAGATGCCACTCAAAGGAAAGGTAGTTAAATACATTGTTGTTTTAAGCTTGGAAGGAGGCAGAGAATGTTATCGGCAATCGAAGAAAGTGGTTATGGCCATGAACTGATACTAAGTTTCAAGATGCAGATGCTCACGTTTTCATAATTGCATAGAACTTCCTTTTTACTCCGCGACTAGCGGATATGTATTTCGAGACTTGAGATGTGTCCATTATAATGTTTAAAAGTGTCCATTATAATGTTAAAAAGAGATTAGATTACTCCAGAAGACAATTTTGGGTGCTAAAATCTCTGCGTTTTAGTAGCATGGCACTTTTAATTTATACCAATAAATTTTTCAAACTTTGGCCGATTTAACGACATGGTTAAAAATGCATTTCGAAACATAGATATACGTTAGTTTGAATTGTCAATATTTTGCTGCACTTGGATCGCTTTTCAGTTTCTTTGTCATAAGTGTAGCATAATTGCAACAAAGCCATTGTATGTATTTCGTGTAAACGTATTTGTACTAAGTGCTTTGTGTAATTTGGCGTGTTAATGACTGTTACATGCTGGGTAATTCCAATCCAACCAAGTGGTGAGACATCCCAGATCTTCACCTGTTGGATGGACCGCTCTTTCTCAACACAATTTGCGCTAGAGTCCACCAAAGGCTGACGATAATCTCAAAGCCAGGACACCAAAAGCAGATAAAAACTCCCCAATAACTCTTCCAACAGCGCCCGGGCATTATAATCGCGAGCGGAGCACAGGCATAACGCAAACTAAGAACGGATTTATCTTAGTGAACTCGATACCGAGAAGGGATAAAGTAAGATTTATAGGGAAAGCTGGAGCCTCGCACACACGCCGGACATAAAGCAGCTTCTCGGGAGCGCATATCATGTCAGGAAGGTACTTTCGGGCAAACTTGGGTCGCAGTCATCAGGGTCCATTTCTCACGTATCCCGGGAGCCAGATGACGGGAGATCTTTTCCTTTTATTATTATTTTTTGCCGGGAAAAAAAATTTAATAACGCTCCGGGACCTCGTCTTGCACGTCCCGGGAAAGACGAACCGCGAAATGGGCTTCTTTAATGGCCTGGCGAGATGGCGCGAATGGAATTTCTGATACGAAACCCCTTCGCCTCGTGGCATGCGGAAAGGGACTATCGATTCTCTCCCAGATATAAATGTTCCCGATGTAAAACCGTTAAGGCGCGCGGGAATTTATCTTTCCCCTTTTCCTCGAAAATGTTGCCTTGTCAGGAGTCCGGGAAAAATCAACGAACTTATTCAATCTGCACGCGCCGGTGATGACAAGTTTGAAGGAGGAAAGTTTGATCGCGTTACGGTGGAGATTTTTCTTAACGTTCTTCCGAAAACATTTGGTAAAGAATTGTTCTAAATAAAGCAGGAATCAGATTTTGTTTTCTCAATCTAGCGTTTTAGAAACATTGTTCTGATTTTACTAGCTTGTTGATGATAGGAGTTTCCCTACTTAGATTTCATTTCTGGTACATTACTCGGAAGTCAGATGGCAGTCCATTTTCTTAATTTTTCAGTTCAGCAGTTTTAAATTTTGTTTAGTAGAAAGATAGTTAATTTCTTAAAAAAAAAAATACCGCACAATAACCACCCCTTCTTTTTCCTAACTAACATAGCATAGGTTTTGCCAACTTCCACCTTTCATGAAACACATGGACTCGGATCAAAAAAATTCTTAAAATGTAATGAGTTGGACAAAATAGGTCATCTTTCTTTCCAAAATGTTAGATGTCTAGTTTGTATGAAATTTTAAAAAGTAACTGGAACGCGATATGCTATGCAGTTCAACTCGTAGTACCTTACATTTAGGAGTACATTCTCACAAACACAGCGTAAGTATAGGTACATAAAGACTTGTGTTTCATTGCGTATATTGTTTTAGTGAACTGGGTTTATTGGTTGTGTTTTGGTTTTATGGCGCATGGGGCCATATTTGGCCAAACTGCACCGAACACAAGACTGACAACGTCAAGTATAGACATACGAACACATACAATGAGTTTTGCTTACAGAGAAGAGAAAAATACACTCAGGGTAAGTTACAGGAAAGAACCAGCGCTGCCTACATATAGCAGATTGCTGGCGCAGTGGGCAAACCACTATGGTATGAGCCACTTGAACTGGGAAAACCCCTTTCTAGTGTTTTCCTGCAGCTAGTCTAAACAAAGCACATCAACCAGCAACGTGATGCCAGAAAACGCGGAAGAAATCCTGTACTCAGCAGGATCCAAAAACAGCGTGCACCCTTTCCATAACAAAAAAGGTCACAGCACATAAACCCTCTTTCCCACATGCGGCAGAGGGGTGAAAGATAATAACGGCCGCCACCAGAAACCGAATTTTTCCATTTGT
Organism: Meta bourneti; assembly: GCA_933210815.1. NCBI lineage: Eukaryota > Metazoa > Arthropoda > Arachnida > Araneae > Tetragnathidae > Meta > Meta bourneti. Next base: position 72,152,200 of record OW119926.1, on the reverse strand, counting down.
TCCAAAAATCCGATTCGGGATTTTTATCACGACGGGTCGAAAGGAAGTCAGATGGCAATTTCGATTCAGATCCTGGGGAAGGAACCGTAACTCCGGCCCAACAATCCTTACTTACGAGGCGGGCGGACACCACCCCTATAGACCGCGGTACGTCTGCCCCTCTTCTTCCTTTCGAACCGTGTATGGTTTCGAAATAACTGCTCTCGCGAGATCGGTACACACGCTCGCGGAATCGAATCACGTAACGTACGACCACTCCCCACACCCCTGGCGAAGGAAAAGGGGGGAAAAACTCGGCAACTTTTCAAACCAAATATTTTTCTGGGGGTATAAAAAATATTAAGAGGAAGGAGAAGGAAAAAAAGCATCGTCAAACGTCCGCGCGGAATACAAAACGGGACGCAGAAATTCGCGTTTCTCGCCCGCTTCCATATCATATTTTTATTGACTACCATTGCCTGCTATCCAATCAGCAGCCGACATCCCAACCTGTCATAAAAACCACTACCTGCAGCAGAGAGCGAGCGAGATGTGTGTCTCCGGGAAGAAATATGAGTGCTTGATGGGGACACGGTAATGGATCCGAAATGCCGAGTAAAAAAAGACATGGTGTGTGGCATGTAGGGGCTGAAGGTACGTCCAGAATGTACAGGGAAGGAATTCGAGGAGACCCATAAAGCTAGAAACGACGCTGTTAGGCAAACATAACTCAGTGGGAAAGAATAGGGGATTGTGGGCGGCCAAGTCTGCTGTGTGTGTCTAGTAGATTTAAATGGGCGATGAAATCGTTGAATCGAGGCGTGGTGGCCTATAGTCAGCGATCGAAGAAACAGAAACAATGGTAAAAACGCAACGTTGGGCGTTTGTTCAAGACTTGTTTTATTTGGACTCGAGTAAAAATCTTCTGGAAAAGATAAGTTACTGAAATAAAAGGGCAACATTCGAATCATTTAAGGTGTAAGAGCGATGCCACGGTTCGTTAAAATTGAGGAATAGTTTTCTAACCCAGAAGCAAATTTTAAAGTGGGAATTTATTCATTGGAAAGTTGGTTTTTGTGGCGTAATAACCAAATCTTTATAAATAGGAAGGAAAGATCAAAATATATCGTAGGCCAGACACGAATCTGTAAAAAACATGTTTTAAGATTCGACAGTATAGGTTGGTTGGGCCGCAAGGGCCATATTTGGCCAAGTTGTGCCAAACACGAGACAGGCAGCGTCAAGTAATGGACATACGCAAGCAAAAGGTTTTCTAACACAGACAGAAGAGAAATACACCCCGGGAACGTTACAGAAATCGAACCTACTCCGCCTACAACTTCCGACAGTATAAGAGTGTTAAGGTTATAGATGTTAATTTTGGGTGTTAAGGCGATGAATTAGGATTTACTTTGACACAGAACATCTAATTGAAGATTGTTGAGTGCTTGGGGCTTATGGTTACAACTAGTCTAGGAAATGCATTTAGATGAAAACACCTATGCATATACGTTCCTTAGTCGTTCTGCTGACTATACCATTAAACATCTATTTTCGCATTTCAGAAACTAAGACATTAGCAAAATTTGGTTGATTTTATACAGAAAAACTACGAAAATATCAACAAACGATGGGTTATCACACACAGTTAATGAATTCTACCCAAACCCATTATTGTATATATCCATTCAATATTTTATTTTCTACTATTTCCTCATTTGAGAATAACAGCTAAATCATCTAATGAAACTAATTACTTCCTTTTAAGATTTAAAAACCCCATGTAGAATGACTCACTCGGCCATATATTTGAACAAATTTTTTCTTTGGTCGTTAAGCAGAAAACATTTTTAAAGTAAATATGAAAAATGAAAATATCGATTAAAAATCGCTTAGTGGTAGCTGCTGCTCACAACGATCTTTAAAAAATAACGTTCTACTCAACGAGAAACGCTCGTCTATGATGTACCAGGAAAGTATTCAGAAATTATAAAGTATGTAGTTTGAATATATTGCTTACTTCAACGATGTAACTTATGATACCAAACCTAAAACTGTATCCTTCTTGCCTCCTTCAAACTGCATGGGTTTTTTGACGGTGCCAGTTAAAGCGAGAAAAAAGCTGTATCTAGTTATTCGAGGAAATAACTTGTAGGAAAAGAGAATAATTTGTTCCAAACAATTATTGAGTGTAAAGCTAATGGGAAAAAGTGAACATAAAGCTACCCTAAATGATAAATCCAATTTAGATGATTAGTTAATGAATTAAAAAAAATGATAATTTAAGGGCATACAAAGACTTTTTTTACTACTTAAAATTAATCCCTTTTAACGTCATACAAGTAAATGAGATCAATAAAAACAGATTAATAATTTAAAAAGTATAAAACAATTATTCAACAAATGATTAAAATAAAAAATCGCGTAATTTGAAGTAGACGAACGAGATTTTTTTTTTGTCCCTTAGTAATGAAGTTTTTAGGTTAATCACATTTCCAATAATTGTATGGGGAGACAACTGAAAAACGTTATGTGGCAGAAAAAGTTTTTCCACTTCCAGTCTTTGTTTTGAGCATTTTTCTCGAGTCATCTATACCAGGACTACACAAACTTTTATGAACTTTTTACTTCTATGAGTAGAAAGATGTTTTGATAACTTTCAGGCCATAACAGCCTAATCATTGAAGTGACATGTTAAAAATCGATGATTAATTTTTTTATGTACATAAATCATTTATTTTTATACTTAAAACATAACACCAACCATTGTGTTCACATTTTAATGCAAACTAAAAACACAAAAGAATATTAATTTAGAATTAGTTCATTAAAATTAAATAAATTGCACGAAAAAGTCAATTTTCTTTAACAATTTAAGCATAAAACCGAATGGAGAATAGTGAAATATGAGGAATGCTCCTTGAATACTGAATTTTGTTTACTTGTAAAAGTATGCCTCGTAATTATGTAGCAATATCAGTTATTTGCATTGCATGACCTTCCGTTTGTGTCGAACACTAATGCAGAAAAGTTAGGCATAGTTTGAAATTCTCAGTCATATCGATTTCCATCAAATTACTATTGCAGCGAAGAGCTATATGATGGAATGGGAAACAATTAGTTCATCCATATTTCACAACCCTTTTTACACCACGTACAATGATTTGAATCCGAAGTGTACATGCTTCTCGAATCAAGACATTTAGCAAGTGGAATAGCTCTTTTGAAGATCACAAGGAACGATTTTTTCTATTATCAAAATTTGGATTGAATGGACCAGCTTACACACAGAATTGGTGGAAAGACCCTTCCATCTTGAACAAAGTTCGACATCTGTGCGACAATTTTTAAGCAGCGAAATATTTTAACAACCTCTTTCTGGGATTCTTAAGAATCTTAAATATTCATTGAAAAACCGTTCCAAGTTTTCACTGGCACCTTTAAAATCATCAAGGAAACCCAAGAACCGTTAAACTTCCGTGAGGAAAGGTGTCGATCCCAAATATTCAAATTCCAGCCCTCGACGGCACTCCCCGCTACTGTTATGGTTATGACCCTGTCATCTTGCTGTTTAGGTGCAAAAGCATCAGCTGAGGCTCGAAAGAGAATACGGGAGCTGATTTGGGGAATGAATTATTGAACAGTTTTCGCGGAAAGCAGCCGTTATCCATGAACTCTGGCAAGCACATAAACACACAGAGAGGTCCATCGGCCTTACGGCGAGTGAATCACGGTAGTCACGAATGGGGCTTGCAACGCATCGTCTACTTTTTATAGCGATAGTAAAATTAACTCTCCAGCGCCCACATTTCCAAGTACGGTCGTGAAAAACTGAGCGTGTACCTGGAAATAACGCGAGGGAATCAGATAAAACATGCATTATGGTCTAACATAATTCAAAATTTGGTTTAAGCATCCTGTTTTTAAAGCGTTGCATAAGGTTGTCGGAAAGCTATTTCAATACGATTCTTTAAAAAGTGTACGTAGTATTTATTACATTAAATCATTAGTTGCGAAATCTGATGTTATCAAAGCTTCGGTATAGGATATACGCAATAAAAACCAGATGATTAAATAGTCTATTTCACAACTTTCAAATCCACATGTATAAACACCTTGATTTGATAAAAGTTTGTTTTATTGGTGCGAAGGACTGGATTAATCATTCCAAAAGGCTTTGGATATAGGTAGTTATTATAATTAAATTTGGTTGTATATAAGGATGTATAATGAATATTTATATTTTAAAAATAGTTTATTCATTCATACAGTATATGACCAGCTTTTGTGTAAGTATTTTTTTCCTACTAAGATTTATTTTAACTGATAACCGAGTATTCATTCAATAAATTGTAAGAATTATACCGCTGATGAATTTATAAATGTGAACGAAGGCAGTGCAACCTATTAGAATAGTTTCCATGCTTGGTTGCTTTTCTATGAGAAACTACTTGAAGATTTATTTCTCTTTGACTGATCAATGTTTAACTTCATTCTTGGAAGAATAGTTCAGCACAGCTGTTATAAGAAATCGGCTCTAAGGTTTGGAGTCTTTCTAAAAGGCGCCTTCCACTAGTTGAGCTTCCATAAAGGGTGTTAAAAACAATTATTTCAATTCCATTCAAACTTGTCTTATAGCCTTTATTAAACATTTAAGCAAAATTTCATCACCAATATCGTACGAAGGACTTGCTACTTTTTTCGCAACAGCTCTATATTCCCTGGTCGTAGAAAATTTACGTAATAACTACTGAGCAGAAATTTCGTTTTCATATAATTCTCTTTTCTCGATCATTAGAAATTCCAATTTACTTAGCAAGAATTTTCCGGGACACATTTTAACAGGAAGTTTGAGGTGATCAATTCTAATATTCCACATTCCAAAACTAAATTGAATACCAAAGCTTGCTATAATTCTGGTCTTTCTGATATTCCCTTCTCAACAGAATGGAAAAGCAAGAAACGATAAAAATTGCCCAGCAATCCCTGGCATTCCATGCCGTTGGAATAAGAAAGAAATACGATATTTCGAATGCCTGCATGACCAATGAGCTGGGCGGGTCGGTGGAAAATTTTCGAAATTTCTACTGTCCATTCCAGCGAATACGTGCGGACCAGAGGCAAATAGCGATGCAGATATTCTGAAATATTTTCTTAGAATATCACTTCGATATTCCCGCGAAAGGCATCTGTGACACGTGATTTTTTCGAAGACGGGGAATAGTAGTTCTCTCATACGTGACAAGGCATGAAGATCTGCGTGGAATATTTTTTGGTATGGGTGAGGGAGGCATTTTCTATTTCCCAAAAACAGGGCTGGATATTTTTGAGCATTCGAAACATTCAGTTCATTCGTGCTGTTATCAATACTATCTAAACAAGTATGCTGAGGAGACTAATACCAAAGCCTTTCAAATACCAGCACGAGATTTATAATTAAACCGTCGCTTCTTAAAAGTTCCGGAAAAACGTATGAAATATATAAATTAAAAATGGCTTAATATCTTCTCATACTTTATTCTAAATCGTATCACTTATAAGACAATGGAAAAATTAGACATAATTATTGTAATCTCAAATGCTGAAGTTGGTATAAAAATACTTCCGAAACATCTAACATAATGAAGCAGGTCATACCACATCGAATGTATGATTTAAGCAAGGTTGATGGTTGGCTGGACTTTATGGCCATACTTTGCCAAGCTGCACCAAACAACGTCAAGTTTATAGATATACACGCACAAGGGAAGTTTTATTGAAACAAGAAATACATTCGGGGAGGAATCGAACCTGCGCCGCCTACAACTCGCAATTAAGCACATTTGAATCAAGTTATGCGTTCAAAGTTATTGGAACTCAACTAGTCCAAATCCCCAAACTACTCCAGAACAGCGACGAGCACCCACGCAACATATTCGGCATTCCGTCGCGTTAATAAAAATGTTCATTTCTGCTGACACTGCCGAGACATTTTTCCCTCCTCCCAGCTGACGACGCAATCATTTCACCGTGAGGAGGAACGGGGCACCATCATATTTACTCATACGCAGCGCTCAATTGTGTAATAATAACAACAACGCGCTACATTGTTACTGCGTCCTTTTGTGCAAAGGAAGGACCTCGTTACCCGGGGACAGGCTGGGCTGCATTTATTATGGGCTGCCAATTAAACGCTGCGTTTTCTCTCAACAATTCGGACGTCGGCTGTTATCATTAGGGAAAGGCGTGCGTGGGGTGCAGACTATTAACGGGCGGGGATGTTATGGATGAAGGAATACATATAGTACTGCAGGGGGTGAATGGGGTTGCGTAACACCCGGGAGAAAAGCCTCTAATAGCGCACGAATGAGAGTTGTCTTGGGATTTCGGAGGGCGACAGCGTATAATGCATAATGGCCGGGGAAATGAAAGGTTGATTTGTGTAGTTATCCCTGTTATAATACGCTCGTGAGCACACACGTCCCGTGGCGTGCAAGCATCTCTCTCCAGGTGCTTTCAAGAGACACTTTATGAAGTCACTGTGGCGTAACATGTTGGAACCGCGGATTATATTTCGGGGCACGTAACGTATGGGATTATATTATGCTTAATGGGCAGGAAGGCGGCACGAATATCTGGCAGGTGTACTAATTCCTGTTCATAGCCGTAATTAAAGATCGTTGACAGTATTTTATGGCGTCCATCAACGCGATTAAGTTGTGCTTGATAAAGCCGAGAGCTCACTAGCGAACTGTAACATGTAATGTAACCGAATTCTTGTGTACGCCTTCCAGGCTAGGCTCGCGAACAATCGTGTAACGCTCGAAGCGATCCGGCCAATTGTTTGGTGCGAACAAAAGGGGGTCTCCCAGCAGGGATTGAATGATCTGGTGGAGTGGTCTGCTCCCGAGCATGCTCTGAACACTGGATTTCATTATTCGCGACGTATTACAAACCAGCCAACAAGATGTGGGCGTGCAGTCCACATCTTGTTGGCTGGTTTGAGTTTTATGGCGTAAGGGCCTAATTTTGGCCAAGCTGCCCCAAAGACAAAATAGAAAACATCGCTTAATGGATACATAAATACAAGAAAAGTTTTACTGACACAGAAATGTGTAGTACACCCAAGGTAAGTTACAGGAATCGAACCTGCGCCTCCTACAACTGGCAGATTACTAGGGCACGCAAGCAGTCCGTCCACATCTGGAGCTACTTACAATACAGGTTACTATTTATCAGTGAGTACGCAGCCTTATAATGCTCTCGTGAACGCATCCCATGGCTTGCAAGCATTTCCTGGTGCTTCCAAGAGACTTTTTGAAGGTTTGTGGAAGTAACATGTTGTTACCTCGGATTATGTTTCAGGGCACGTAAGTTATAGGATTATAATATGCATAATGGACGGGAAGGCGGCACGAATAGATGACAGATGTGCTAATTTTGTTCATAATTATAATTAAAGATGATTGGCAGCATTTCAAACGTCCATGCAACTATTAACGCAGTTCAATTTTGGTTGATTGAAGTCCAAAACCGTAGCAAATCCGGATCGTAATTTTTTGTCCGCATCGTTAATGGCGAGAAAAACTTCAGTGATCAGTTATTCCTTGTACAGGTGATTTGAATCTTAAGTCATTATGCTAAACCCATAATAGTACGGTTGAAAATTTTAAGTATAAGAATTTCTCAATTATTTCATTACCTTGAAAGTGGATACTTGGGAAAACCGGAGTACAAATCATGGGCAGTTATATTTTACTTTCGAATTTTTGTTGTGGTTAATACAAGAAATATAAACTGGAACTGATATCAAAGAAATTTTTACAACTCGTAATTTTGTGATGTTTTATTTCCTTTTCAGACCTGTTTTTCCGTTTGAAGTCGAAACATCGGGTACACTTTTTCAAAAAAATTAAAATGTCAAAAATATGCATTTAAATTAAATTTCATCTCATTCGTTTCTCGATTATTTTTTCATTTTTAACATTCAGCTTAACATTGCTTCCAACAGTTTAGTTTGTATAATCTTACGTTTGGCACAGCTTGTCCGTTTCTTTCGTCATAAAAGCCCAAATTCAATCTCATCCAGAGTCGGATCTAAATTTCTTATTCCAAGCAAGTTTGTAGGAATCTCTTAATTACGGTGTCAAACACAGGAAAATGAACGACTGTCTGGACATAAAATGTCGCTGATCTTGGAACTTACTCTGCTAGTCTTAAAAATAACAATCAAAGTTCAATGACTCAGTTGTCCTTCTTGACAGATCTTACAATATTTCATCATGTTATCATCTTTCACCTTAGATTAAGTCCCTTTCATCTGGACAAAATGCATTCATTGCCCTGTGACATTAATTGCAGCTGCGCAATACCAGCGGCCAAGTCGAGCCGCCTTAAGTGTGCTAGGAGAGTAATAAAAAATAAGATCAAGGCTATAAGTTCCCGGACTCAATTTCAAAAGTTGACTCCATCGCTTAAATGCCATAAAGAGATGGCCTAACCAAGAATGGCGAGGCAGTTTTAACAGCAGGGCGCACGAAAACAACATTACCGCTCTACAATATTAGAAAATGAAAGCGTTGTGAAGTTAGAATATCGCGCAGTATGTGAAAGCTATGGGGTGGAAGAGGGAAAGAATGGCTTATAAGTCTGTTCCAGGAGTCAATAATGGCTGGACTACTAACTTGAGACCAGAAAGAATATGCCTTTGTACAAAAATAGTAGTTTGCTCCTTTTTTAGTAATGATATCAAAAGAAATTGAATACACCTTTATTACATGTTTCTCGGAACTAATGATTTAACTTTCAAGGTGTGGCAACCCGTTGAATGCTAGGATAAAAGACGAGTGCATTTTCCTATTATCCTTCGTGTAAATCGACACGCACTATCATGTTATATTCTCTTGTAGATTGTTTTAAATAAATTTAGAAAATTGCAAAAGTGTTTCAAAATTGTCTAATCGAAAAGTACATTCGATTGATATCATTCGCGAACGACGACTTTGAACCTACATTTTGAGTACTGCTACTACGTATGTGGGTTTAGTTTTAAAAACCATTTTGCATTTTTCTTAGGGAATAGAAAAATAATATTGTTTATGCGTAAGGTTTCTTAAGTGTTTTACTTTTACTTAATAATATAATGAGTAAAATATACGCGGTACGGATGAGTCCTTTAAGTATCGTAAGATGTGTAAAACAATACAGTTGTTTGGATGGAATGGTTTTCCGGGGACCATCCGTAGACATGTGCAGCAAACCTGCAGGCAGTGCGATTCAATTCAAACGCTACATTGACGAAGGGGCGTATCTGTAATGTCACGAGAGCGAATGTCATCAAGAGATAGTATAGCGGTTGCAAATTATAATTTATGGAACAATGACTCGTATGTTCCCTCCCGGTAGTCGAGTACATGATCTATCCAGAGTAATAGCAGTCAGGCTCAGTTTGTCATTCTAATAAACTATTAGATTATATAGCAACCAATCTGATTAATAGTGTGTCCAGGCAGTCCAATGAAACAGGTTATTGAAACGAGTTTTATTATTACTGTTGATATAAGAAATAGAACCCCTCGCTGACCGATTTAAAGGACACTACAAGTACAGGAAATGTTAATGTTCAACATTACTTTTGATTGATGGGCAAACGTTAATTTCTCCTCAAATCACTCACAAATCAGCTGTAGCTACATTGGCAATGCCGCAAATGGGGCCGCATGGTAAGATCGCCGTTTCTATTATATCAGTATCAGATTTAAATGGAGTACTTCCGAAAAATTTCAAATGAAAAGTTGCGTTAGTCCGATAAAATTTAAGCAATCCTTTCGATTATTTTTGCATTTCTAATCACGAGTTCTTTTCTATGTTTATTTCTATTTATGGTTCATTTCCAGGGTAAGCAAGTAATATTCAAAATACAAAAGAGGTAAGCGCGAGCTTGGCTATTAAATGAGGGAACAAAGTTCTAGATCATTGATTTTCAATATTTTTTCATCTCCATGGCACGAACTAATTACAAAAATTCTGCGGCACACCAAAAAATATAAAACATTTTTTGCCGATTATACAAAAAAAGATAATTTTGATTGATTTACAAAAAATAATAGTAATTACGTTAACTTTTTTGCCTCCCAATGGATTTTTAAAACTATTTTTATTTCAATTCTCAGAATTTCACGAGCTATATGCACAAACAGGCCGGTGTGGGAGCTATGAGATCAAATTTAGGGGTTTGTTGGACAAGATTGTACTGTTGCTGAATTGAAATTCAGTCAGTGCTTGGGAACTCATCGGGAAACTATCAAGAGGATATAGTAAACTTTGCCACATACATGTACTCCTACACTAATTTAATGACTAGACAACTAAACTACTTTCCATCGGAAAAAGTTGGAACTTTACCACCGTTATCAGTTTAAATTCTAGGACTGACTCTTTCGGCGAGCGTATTTCAGAGCTCCCTCCGAAAGGCCGTTTCGTTGACAGTGCAGTTCTAGGTCGTAAAAACTTGGAACACGGGCCTCAGAAAAAGCTCGGTTATCGCTCTGAGGAGATAAGAGATCAAACTAAACAGCCTCATCCCACTCGACTCGATGTCATCTCACATTATATATATATTCCCATAGAGAACCAGTTTCCTTTTGATGTCTCTTTTCACATTACGACGGCAGCAGGGAAAAGGAAGATGGGAGAAAAAACGACCTGAAAAAGGTTTTAAAAAATATATAACAGGCGATGGAGAAGGGACTCTGGCAATAACCATAAAACTTTACACGTCATTTATTCATAGGGTAGTGGTTCCTTTTTCATTATTATTTTACCTTTCTCTTTTTTTCGCTGAGTACTTCCAGTGCTGTTGCCAGGTCACGGCGTGGTTTTAAAAGTTTTCTACTATCTGTTGTCTTAAGATAACGACTAGGGTGGCACGGTTCGATAACGCGAGTCTGTGTTGCGCTGGTACAATATGTTAGTATTTTCTTCGGTAATGTTACCTCGCACCCCTCTTCCTTTTTTAAAATCATTTAGACACTTTTCTTTTAAGAATAAATAGTGCGCTTCGCCCCATAAAAATAAGAGTTTGCTATTGATTCTGTTCCATATAGTGGTCCTAACAAAGTAGTCTTAGTTCGATTCTGAGTAACTATTATTGTTGAGTGCGCTTCAATTGCTATGGAAAGCTATGAGCGATCAGATAATTTCGTTATTCACTTAGGCTATGCTCAAAAGTGCACACAATTTGACGCAATCTCGCCTCAATTAAACTGCAGAGATGCATATCAAATCTGTCCCATTAACAACTATTTCAACACGCTATGTTTGTTTCATGAAATGGAATATAACTTCAGGATTCCCTTTTAAAGCAAAAGAAAAAGTAGGGTCCTTTTAAGGACTTTCCAAGAATATTTTTCTACATTTCACTTAGCAATAGATTAATCTCTGAGTGCACACAGGTGAAAACACGTTGACGAGTGCTATATTTGGGTTTCACCGACCCCAACTTCAGATATCCTATAAATATAACGCCATAGATTTTGTGACTCTTGACCTTGACCGAGTATCATTGACCTTTTTAGAATACGGGTGAAATAAAATATGCAATGTTCTTGAAAAAGTAAGGCTTTTTAAACAAATTGTAAGAACTTAAAGCAAATATTAAAGCTTTTAAGGTCCGTGGAAACCTTAAACATTGCTAGTATGCCTTAAAATAGGTCATGTGATCATGGGGATCTCCAACACCCCTTAAAGACTAAATTATTCTAATGTGCAAAACATTCATAAAGTTCCCCCTTCGAAATTTTTTTTTTTTTTTTTTTTTTTATAATTTAGTGCGCTTCAAAGGGTTAAAATAATTTAACCACAGCTTTCGAAAAAAATGTTTCGGGCAATTTGTAACTTGCAATTTCATTCAATTTCACAACTGTTATCCCAAGGGAGGATATCTGCCTACGTGACTTCAATGCAGAACAAAAAGCAAAGAGCATCCTCAGATATGCATCTTCAAAGCATTTGGATTCCAGCATGACTAACAGCATTTGCAAACCCTGCGCGGAAACAGACGTTGTTTACTAAACACGTAAATTCATTGGAATAAGAAATTCAAATTGGTGCCATGCGTCACTCTTAAGACATCACTTAAACTAAATATGACTTCGTGCCACGTAATCGGAATAAATTTCATTCTTATACTCCTGAGTAGAGAATAAGTACCAACAAGTATGAACATTTCAAAAACAAGTTATGTTAACGATTGTTAACCCATGCATAAATTTTGTTTTAAATAGTATTTTAACGGTTCCACGAGGAACCGTTAAATGCTATTTAAAACAAGGTTTCTGTACTTATTTGATTTTACGACGAAGTTTTACTGAAGACAATGGAATCACCAAGACGGCGCACACTAGACAAAAAAGACATGAAAGTGCTGGATTGGCAGTTTCAAATGAAATTCATATTTTCTAGTATGTTCCATACGAAATGAATGAACGTTTTTGAGTACATAAATTAGTATAATTTTTAAAAGTTTCGAGGATTAGACATAAACCAGATTTTATATTTTTAAGACAGCTACGAAAAAGTGAACATCTATTTTTACACGTGGCTTGATAGATGTTTTTAAGCCAGACATTTCAAGTAAACTTACAGATCAAGATTATGAGAACTTAATGCGTAATTACTGCGCACATTTATTATTAGTCCCGAGTTCGTTTTGTATCGCTGATGATGACCCTTTTCATTTGTCCAAAATTATTCCGACACCGCGGATCCAAAGCGCACAAAACCAGATCGCATGTTTCACATTATGTAACACATACAATGATTAACATTCCCCGAAGAACCTTTTCCCGCGAAGTAAAACGACAAAAAATCGATAGCAATTTAGAAACATAATCGTATCGTTACACATTAAAGGTGGCGGGAGGAACTCTTAAAGCTACACCACCAAAATGAAAAGGTATTTTGTTTTAAAACATGAGCACGCGCTCTTCCCCAGTCGTTCTAACTTAATCTAAGGGGCACCAAATTTAATTTAAGGCTAAGAAAATGGGCTATTTTCCAAGTAATACTTTTAAGTTTTTACAAATGGAAATCTTGCGCGAGAAAAAAAGGCAACATGTATAACCTTTCCAAAAGTACAATGGTTAAGTAGTGGGGACGGCGGGCTAGGGGAAAAATATAAATACACCGAGAAAAAAAATTCCAAACACTTTTTACTCGGCACGTGAGAAAACTGAATTTAATAAGGCTCGCGCAGCAAGAACGCGAGAATAAGGAACACTTCCGCAGATAAAAATCGTTGCTATTCTCTCTGCTAGAGTGCACATTTGATTTCTAGTAATTTTTTTCCCCTTTAAACATACGAATGACTTTACCTTTTTACATTCACATACCGTTGAATTTAAAAGTGAAACACTTTTATAAATAAATAAAAGTAGCAAACAAACAATGCCGTCCTGATTTTTTTTTATTTTTTGTTCCGCCCTCCTTAAGATAAATCAAATACAACCGAGAGCGAAAAAAATCCACTCAATTAAACGAGTCGAAGATGTTGGTACATTCTGTCAGGTAATTAATTACATGATGTAAGTATTATGTTCTGCTGACTTAAGAAATAATATTCTTTCCTGTCTGCTTTTTATTAACTCCATTTTTTTCTTTCAATTTTATTCGAAAGTGAAGCGTGAAATGATTTTTGCAAGACCCCAAACAGAAAGCACATTAAAATAAGAAAGAAATTTGGAAAGAGGCAAGACCGTGAAAATGAATATCTTTATCGAAGTATTGTAATATTGGAAAAATAATTCTAGTCCCTGGGGAATCGCTTTTTCTTTTTGAAGACAAATCGTTCGGTAAATGTAATTATTTTTTGCTATCTAGTTTAACGGAATTCCCTTTAATTGAGAAGCACAAAGAAATTGGTTTAAAAATAATGTAGAAATTAGCAAGAAAACTGATGTGTTTGAGCAAGGTTGGTGGTAAATATTTGTTTTGCCCGTGTGTTTATTCAAATATATTTATTTATTCACTGTAAAGTTTTTTAAAGACGCGGCGAAAAAACGTCACTGAAAGTCTTAAAAAATCTTCTGTTCTAATTAATTGGATGGTTTCTTATACACGAGATATATAATAAATTGCCTTCAACTAATTAAATCCAAATTATTTCCTCTTTTAAAGAGGCCAAAAATTGCATTTGTCTGTTTTCCCACTACAAAACAGTTTTAATTTTTAAACGTCCCTGCTACTGAATTAATGATTGTTCCCCCAAAAAATTTTATGTTTAATTTGAATTTTTTTAAATGTTCATCTGTCAAATAAATGCATTGTATCAAATGCCCTCGAAATGCAGCAACCTTTCATTCCCTTAACAATTAAAATATTTTCTTAAAAACTGTTCTCTAATCAATGACGTACACAGAAATATATTTCAATATGTCTAGATCTGATATATAATTTGACTCTTCGATAACGAAAAATATTGCACTTCTAGCATAAAAGGAAACTATCTGGTAAATGTTTTTTTTCCCAGAATGGTAACGAAGATTACTTGTTATCAATGACTAAAAAATGAATTAAAATTATCAAACCTTAAATATCCTAAAAGGAAATCTAAAACTTAAAAGTTCTTCCCATGCACAAAATTAAGAAATGGGATGTTATTCCGATTGCAGTTTAAATTGAAATTTATAAAATACCGGACAAATATAAAAAGCCGAAATTCTTTTTTAAAAGCAGATAATTCAAACAGTTGATAACTGCAAAAGTTAATATTTTATGTCCCTTTCTTATGGTTGATAGCCGTTGAATTGGATTGCTAACTCATAACAAAAGTGTCAAAGTTAACAGTTATCGCAAATTAAAAATAGTTAATATGGTTATAAAATAATTTTTGTTCATTAACAAAAATTAACACTGCATTGGGGTATCTAGTCGAGTGATCAGTGACCATTTACCCCTTTCCTTATGGGTAGTTTTTTCTCCCATTTTTATACTAATTGTGTGTTCCGGTAAGTAACAAGTTTTAGTTTACAATTGTAATTCGCGTGCAACCTTTGGACTGTTAGTATTTTTCTAGTCATGGTCAGTCAGTTTACATTTCGTTTCTAAATCGCTTCCATGAATAGTCCAAAACGAATGCGAGCAAAACTGAAGTACTTTAGCAGATCTAAAAGGTCTCTCCGATCCAAGAGAATCAAAGCATCGATCCAAACAAATTTCCCATAAATTAAAGTACTTATTATCTATATCACGCGATTCTGAGAAAGAAAAACAATACACTTTAAATATGTGTTAAAACGATTCTCGAATCATTTAAGAGTGTGGCCAATGACTAGGGCCGGAACTTAATCTTTCTGTGCCTATAAAAGGGTTTTTTCGGTGAGCTAAATAGAGGAAGGCTAGTATTTCAACAAGTTCTTTTGTAACTTGGCATGTTACTTCAGCACATCGCTTGACAGGCCTTTTCTGTCAATCTAAATGGAAGTGGCGGTAGTGTTACTGCGGCAAAACGTGTTTCCTTCATCGACCTTCTAATGAAATAGACGGTGTGTGCGCGCAGCTTCCTGCTATTTCTTCCAGTCGCTGTCGCTCGGTTTGAAGATGTCACGTGATTGTGAGAAAAAGCATGAATTCTAATGTGGGGCAATTTATTGATTGGTTAGTGATTACAGTGATTGAAAACACTAGTTTGCGCTTCGATAGCAAGTAGACCCAAGACGATTCGTAAGCCCACGTGACTTAACCCTTCTGAGATAGTGACTCTGTCCACATTTTGTCTATTTCTTTAGAAGGTTTGATTTCCTTACGCATTCCGAACGTGATGTCACTTAGCTTGTTTTTGGAATGCGATTTCAGCACAGCGCCAAAAAAATCCAAAGAATGAACTCCGAATTGATGATTGGTCAACGCCAATTAGATTAAATGGTAAACGTCGCCAAAACGGCAATAAGCAACATTTTAAGGTAACTCTGATATGTATCATACGAGAGCATTTGGGTTGCTTGTGACATTTTATGGCGCAAGAGCCATATTTGTCGTGAAAAAATGTCGTGAAGGGGGGGGAGAGGGATTCGGGGCGAGAGCATTTGTGTAGTGACGTAAAATCTTCGCATTCTGACTGCACTGAAAATCCCTAATAAAAATTAACGCCAAAAATTGTCAAAACGGCGATAAATCAAATCAGTTCTTAACCTGTGTATTTTTCCCTTTTCCGATTAATGTTTTGCACTGTAAAACCAACTCATAGGCTAAACCCTGCCGCCCCTATTCCCAATCTAATCACAGACCGAGTTCAACTGTAAAAGTGGGGTGTTCAGATTTTGTTGCAAGTCATTACGATTGCCTAATTCGTGATTTCCAGTTGAAAACCCCCAATTCTGCAGCCCTCATAATTGCCGCTCCAGACTACAGCGTATTTAGAAATACGACGCAATGTTAATGACCGAAGGAACAACACAAACTGGGCAAAAACTTGCAAAAAAAATGCGAGATACGTTAATTGCACCAAAATCCCAACTCCCTGAGCACCTATTCCGCATCCAATTCCCGACAATCACAGCTTCACTCACGCACTCAAATATATAAAGATTATAAAGGCCTCAAACAAATTTATCGTGACAATTCCGATCATGGTTATTGCATTTCAGCTGCCTCTTAATTTAGCCAGCGCGGACCCATTTCCCCCTCCACTATCCACAAAACCAACCCCTTAACACACACGAGATCGGGAGGGGCGCTGAGTTTTAAAATGGCCCTTGCACATGGGGCGCGAACGTCGTAATTACGCTAAACGCCCCAATATGCATAAGTACATACATGAATTTACTGGACCCCCTCCCCCACCCATTCGACTGGCATTAACACCGGCAGGAAGCAGAAAGAAACAAAAGAAAGCACACAAAAATGGGAAGCAGAGAAAGAAAGCGCCATTTCCTTTAATGGTATTTTTAAAAACCCTCCCGTGGCAGCAGGCCTTGTTACGTGAGCATATTCGGGCACCCGTAACAGCGTGGCAATTAACTGTCTGACCGCCATACCTGGCACATTGAGAGGCATCTGAAAGTGAAAATGCATATTTGAGAGCATTAACTAAATACGTTAGCGGAAAACGAAGTGTCTCTTTTGCATAAAACATTCCCCCATTTGCGGGTTTCGCCGCTTTTTTTTAAGTAGAAATGGAGTAAGTACGTATGTCTAATGCGATAGGGGAAAAAATAGTCCTGTGTGCCGCTTTGTTTCGTTCGTATCACCTCACGCACCCTGACTTCAACATAAACGCAGTTTTAATTATTCCGAGACAGTGTTTAAATTAAATGGATACCAGAAAAAAAGAAGACAAACATCACCGTATGCAATTAAAGCGTGCATCTGCATCCCAGGTCGACTTTTTGAGTACGGGATGTGTGTGGAGTAAGTTGGCTATCAGGAGAAATGAACAATTTAAAAACCCAGCAGGCACAGAGTTGCTAAGTAACAATGATAAAGTCGGCTTTTATTTTGAGTGCGAATGCAGTTTATTTAAAAATTTACGCATTTGATTACGCCGTTTCGAAAAAATACGGAGTACGAATTGTACATTTCATAAATATTCATTCGCTTCCACTGTGTATAATGGTAGAAACAAAACGATGTTAAAATATTAAAAATGAAGCCTTGGCATTCGAGTTCCATGCTTTCATAGATTAGCATTTCTGGTTATTGTGTTGACGTTTCTAACAAAAGCAGATGTCAAAACCGACACTTACTTCTTATTTGCATACTTTTTACAGGGGTGTGGTCGCAAAATCAACTTCATCAATAAAGCAAAGGGTCGTGACTACAAAATAAGTCAGATCCATTGTTGAAAGACCTTTGAAAAACAATGAATGGGTAGGAATTATAGGATAATCTAAGTGTGCCGACTTGCCCGTATCTCACGGAATATTCCTTGCTTGCATTGACTGGGCATTTTCAAGTGATTTATAGTAAATTTTACTACCATAAAAAAATTTAAATTCTGCATATCTTGCTCCTTCTCAAGAAAAATTGTACAGCTCAAAGTGGACTTAGTTTAACGATTCTGTTAAATTCGAACGAACCCTGAAATTAAATAAGGAAATATGCTACGAATTTTTAATAAAGGAAGTATTCTTCAAATTCAGAACTCGTTAAAATATACTCGAAAGTTGTGTGTGAATTTCCTTTCGGTTCTCCAGTAAAATTTAATTTATTCTTGTATCATTTTTCTCGAAATGTATAATTATACAAATCGCCCGTATGTGATTGTTTCTCGTGTTTAAACAAATAAGATACGTATAAATTGTAAAGATATTTTATTGAAGAAATTAATTTTGCAGTCGTGGATTGAACATTGGAATTATGGATCTACTCCCCGTTTCAAGCAGCTCGTCTGTGAGGGTATTATCAAGTTGTCATAGGAAAGTATTTGTGATATGGATTTGATATCGCGATCGGGTCGTATTTGGCGATGGAGAAATAACAATTATCGCTAATATTCAAATGAGAGGATTGAAACGGAATGAGAATGTGAAAGGCGAAAATAATATACTAACAGATTTTGAGCTGAATAAAATGTTAGTTGTTTAAGTTTTATGGCGCAAGGGCCAATATTTGGCCAAACTTCAAACACAAGACAACGTCGAGTAAAAAATATGAAAGGGGGAAAGAGATGAGTAAGAAAGAGTAGTGCGATGAAAGGGCAGAAAAAATTGCTTGGGCCCGCGACTCCCGTGTTTACTAAAGATAGTACATACTATGGATTGGTTTGGGTTTTATGGCGCAGTGTCCAAAAGCGGACAAGCTAAACCTCATGCGAAAAGATTACTAGAGTATCTCGGGTCCCTGAAGCCCGTACATACCTGAAGATGTGCCCCGAAGACTTCAGCTGATTAAAAAGGGCATATCGTCGCTTAAGCCGTGATACCAATTAAGTCCGAAAATGTAAACAAATGTGTTTTGAGAGAACACGTAAGTCCAATTTAAAAAATGAGCAACAGAGAATCGCAAAGAATGGTTTCGTATCACGTGTTAAATGAAGTATTAAAAAAACGTAAAATAAACAAATGTACGAAAATGAATTTTTTAGAAAGTTTTTTTCGTTTCCTGGAAAGTTATGATTTTTAACTTACGTGGTATCACGGCGTAAGCGGCGATATGTACAATTACGCATATCATGTGTGTAGATTACAATTCCCACTTACATCAATATATATGGTTCGAAATTCTATCCAGATTGATAGCCTATAGAATTTTAAGGTTTTGGCGATACTTGAGATAATTAGAAGGGTATTTCATGGGAGAAGGTGAGAACCAGTCCACTGTTATGTAACGTCGCATGATTATCAAATACGCGGGAACTGCAACGATGCAATAATCTTTTTCTAGAAATACATGCAGAAGTCTTGACAATGTCCATCCCAATAATCTCAACAAACGTTAACACTTTTAAAGCATTGCCCTTAATATTCGCAAATTTGAAGGGAAAATGCTTCGAGACAGGGTCGGAAGATAATTCCAAGAAATATTCCCCGAAAAAACACTTTCCTCCTTTTCAAGTGCCAGAAACTCCAGCCTTCGGTGCCCGCAGGAAAAAGTACTGTTCAAATATGAAGATACAAGTCGGTAAGAAACATTTCCTTTTCCTCTCCTCTCTCCAGTCTTCCTCGACACTTTTTTCACTCGGAATCCAAAATATAAAGCAATTTATAGCCAAACGACATCGATAAATAATAATGCGGGGGAAGAGCTAGAAAAAAATGGCACCAGAGCAAACCGGGGAAAGGCCCCCATCTTTCTCTATGCTCCCCCGTTTCCACTTCACGGGGAAAGAAACGCATGTGTCCATATTTTATACGAGCCCCCAAAAAACTGTATGTTTAAGCAACCTGTCACGGTTCAGTTCTTTACCCGATGACAGTTCGAATTCTGCAACTCGAGAAGAGGAACGGGTGGGGGCCTCGAAATGTGCGAATAAGAAGTTTCGAGAACAAAATAAGAGAAGACAGACCAGTGATGCAATAATAACAATAATAATAATAATAAAACGAAGAGGGCCGGTAACAAAAATATAAATAAATAAAATAAAGCTAGAGGAGGCAGCAAAAAAAGGGAGAAAGCATTTGTCAAGACATAAATGGAACCTTTCAAATCTGAAGAAATTGAATTTTATTCCTCCCTCTGTGTTCTTTTTTCTCGATTTCTATCATGCGGTAGCAGGTGAAAATTCACTATCCCCCTGATGCCCCAGTGACAGTTTTCCCCCATCAATTATATTTACTTGTTTTGTTTCGAAAAATTGATTGCATTATTTAATGTGTGCGATGAAAAAAAGCGGGAAAAAAATGGGTGCAGGAGAAGTGAAAAGTAACATCGAGATAATCTTTATGAGATAGAAGCAGTTTTCACTCGTTGAGAAAAACCTCTCGCGATTATCAAAATTGTGTAGATGTCACCTCGCGAACAAGAAAAAAATATACTGCAAGTTTAGTTGTCAGTGCAAAAGTGGATTATTCTTGAGTAAACGGGATATTCTTTAACAAGATAAACACGTAACAGGGCTCATGACAGCGACTGACAATTTTAAGTTATTCGAAATTATGTAACCGAAATTCACCGAAAAAATATTATAAACTCACAGAAATGTTGGTTTGGAACGAGGCAAAAGATGTTTGGTTCTGTTACTTGTTTATCTTTACTCTATAATACTAAATTTTTGGTTTTAAAATTAAAATGAAATGCCTCATTTACATTTGACTAAAATATTAAAAATGAATTGCAAAACAATGTTACTTACACGCTCCTACGAAAACCAGCCGTCGGGGGTCGCCATTCATATTCAATAAAAAGTCAGTTTTCTTCAAATATTTCGAATGTCCGCATTCTTTTGTGGAAAAATGTTTCTTGGAATTTTAATTTTAAAATATTTGTTTATTAAATTTAAAATAAGTTTCGTCAGTTTGAATCAGTGGTAAGCTCTTAACCGTTGAGGATGAATTAGTTTTGAAATATGAAGATTTTCAACTCCAACCTTTATCATATTTTCAACTTCAAACACAGAAAAACTATTCTACCTGATTCGTAAATTTCGCTAGGACATAACTGAAACATAAAATGCATGCAGATATACTCTTGCAAAGGTGTTAAAGGCAACATTGAGTTTTACACAGGTCACTTAACTATTGCTGCGTTGTAACAGAAGATATTTAAAAGTAAAAACAATTTTCGTTCTACTTTGAAAGCAAATTCAGAACAGAAATAATACGCAGTAACTTGGTGCTTTCTTGACACTTGGAATTATGTTATTAAAAGCTGCAACAATAAAAGATCTTGAGTTTAAAATTGCCAAAAAAGTTATTTATATGGACTTGTTAAAAGTTCGCTAACAAGCCATTGAGTGGGAAAAAATAAAAAATGCAAGCAATTGCATAACACATAAAGTTATTGAAAATTTAAACAGAACTGCTACCTTGCAGATATCAGGGCATCAATATACAAAACGAAAAAAACTTATTCCAACTTGATTTAATAAATTCAAATGACAAAACATTAATTGGCAGAAGGCGCTTGACTTATGAAAAAGTAATTTGGAGTAGCATAAATTATTAATTGTTTAATCCAGTTATTGAATTTCTATGCACAATGGATACTTTAATTACGGCGGTTATACATATAAGATCCACCAATTTGCTTCACGGAATTTGAATTACTCGAATGAAACAAATCTGTTTGAAATTGAGCTTTAAATTAATAAGTGCTTTATTGTAAAACATACATGTGGTTTCACATCTAAGTTTTACTGCAAACAAACATCCTTCTGTTGAAAGAAAATTAAATATTAAAAGTTAACAACCAAGCTTTATATGTATTGAGACGAATTAATTTCGAAGGTTTAAAGAATTGCGTTTTAAAATCCAATTACTTAATATTTCGTTCAAAATTAATAATCCAAAGACCAATGTACCGTAAGAATATACGAAGATATTGAATAGACAAATTTAATTAGTTGGTTTTGAATATATTAAACATCTAGTTAATAGAACTGATGTTATTTTAAAATGAGTATCTTTAAGAATTCGCGAACAATGTCGGAAATTTGATGTGAAAAGAACTAAAATTTTTATTTTCGATTTCTAGATTTGATGGCCAAATCGAAATTTAAAAAATAAAAGGTTCGACCAGGTTTTAAGTACCGAATTTATTAGGTTTATTTTTTATCAAACATAGAATCTGTGATTATTCCAAAATAATGTAAAGCAAACGTCAAATATTCTAACTAGATTCCAATACTCAAAAAACTATTATAGATTTATTTATTGGATATTGTCGCACTTAATACTTTGCCGCAACAGCTTTAGTTTTTTATTACCTTTTGCGTTCCTTTATTATTTGGACGTATTATGCAGCCTTTTAACGCTATTTTGGGTCTAATTTGCATTAATTTTTCTTCGCTGATGGAAAGATCGAATAGTCAGCTCAGAACATCCCGATTTTCAAATAGGACAAGATTCAGATGATCACTTCATGGATAAAACGATTCTTCGTGTTTACTTGATTGCGGAAGCGAAACTCGGCATCTGTTCAGCAATGAGTCTTCATGCTGATTGAATAACTCGTAATTTGAGTACGATGAATCTTGGCATGGTCCTTCTGAGGAACATGGCAAAGAAAATTGCTAATGCACAATTTTGATTTCAAAGCGTTTCAGTTATCTTCAGACCATTTAGAATCATTTTGCAATCACCTGTACTTTATGTTTATAGGTTCATCACCTTCTTTCAGTTTTTAGTGCAATGGGCATTGTCGATTCCAGCAATTTTCGTAGTTTTCTTTCCGTGAGGCAAACCAGGTATTTTGCTCTTCTAAAATGCTGACATCTCTTCTAACTCGTGAAACATCTTCACACATTTTCATTAAATAAGCTACTACATATTGTAGTTAACGAATGAATCACAGGGAAAACTTATGATTAACAACTGCGTCCTAAGAGATCCCTGCGGCTACCAAGAGAATGTTTACATTTTTGTGGCAACTTTTTTGGCTGCTCACAATACACCCATGCAATTAAAGGAAACTTAGGGAAAGAAAGATGAAAACGAAAAAAATCCGTAAGTTTTCATGATTATTTTCCACTGGCCTTGGTGGGTTACTTGAAGCAGAATTTCTCAATTTTCAACCCTTTTGTTGATTCCCTAAAGAACACGAGGACCTCTCAACCGATGCGCTATTTAAACCAAATTTTACAAATTCCGCATCAGTTTCCAATACGTACATTGTTACTCAACTCCCTCATAACACAATTAGTCAAACCTGAAGGCCACGCTTTACGGGGGCACTTAGGGAAGATAAAACATTTTGGAAAAGTTAAAAAGTTTGCAGGAGAAAAAAACACTTCGGACCATCCTTTGGGAAGCAAAGAAAAAACGGATAAAACGCTCACAAAGGTGACCAAAAGCTTCCTCACACTTTCGAAATTTTCCCTCGACCATTAATGACTCAGTCAGTGGAAGCGAGCGAAGATGAAACGGGGTAGAAGGAAAAGAGGGGAAAAAATATAATGTCGAAAGTTACGTGCCCATTAACTTAAATTACTCATTATGGTTGTATTCATTATAACGACAAGCGTGATACCGAGCATATTTTATTCTTCCCCTCTTCCTCGCCAACCATTTCATTTCTTCTGCTGGGATGATTATGCTGGTGTGGGGAGGGTGCCGTAAATGTATGTAAATGAGGTTTGAGAAGTAATTATTGTCAGTTTTGCGGGAGCGCAGAAAAGCGTCACGCTTGTTTTAAAGAGAACAAGGTCCCCGAGTTCCCCTTTTCTCTGGAAATACTCTGACGTAGCGTTCCGCTACGTTTAAAGGCCGTTCGTGAAAGAAATGGGAATTCGAAAAGGACTTGGTGGGAATGGCACTTAAATGAGACGCTTTTTATGTAGAAAATATACATATTAAAGTGGTAAACCTAAATTCTGCACAACCCCATTTAGAAGTTCGGTTAAAAGCAGAAAATACCGTTTTATTGAAGTACGAGTCGATACGCATGAGAACCTTGTTTGTTAAGGAAGGTAGGTTTTCAAAACGTTTTGCATAAAAATTACTGGATTGTAAAACCGATTGGACTTTAGTGGCTGAAAATTCAGTGGTTACTTATGCTTCCTTATTCCGGGAGAAAGAAAAGTGATGCATGTTTTATACGACATTGCAAGTTCAGCAGTGCACCCACTTCACGGTCTTCTAGGTTAAACCTCCATCTGGAATGCAATGCCGTATTTCTAGATTGAGTATCTGTATGAGAGATAAAAATTTCGTATTTATTTCCAAAAACAATACTTGTAAATATTTGTTTAAATTATTTTGAAAATGTACTAAAATTACAAACGAATTCATAGCATTGCCGTCTAAAAGAGCAGAAATCCCACCACAATAAGCAATTTGGAAAGTGAACAAAATCGGGTCGATCAGATCGGGGTTAGGGTACAGCAGGATTTATGTATGCCTATAGGCGGTAAAACGAAAATTCTGGCCTTGCTGAAAGGGATGGATACAGAAATTAAAATTGAAAAATGTTCGATGTGACCAGTCAATTTTGAAAACATCGCGAAACGAATTTCTACAATTGATCAAATGTAAAAGGTTCCCCCAGGTGGAATATATAAATACATATATATATCTGTACCCAAGAGGTACAATCGTAACTCCAATTTTAACAATCTTTCTCCCATTGTATCAGTATATTGATAAGTCTTTAGGCGATATATTGAAATGAGCCCTTAGGCGATAGTGTTGTTACTAATTCCCTTGGTCAAAGTATAACCTAGACCAGTCCAAAAGACCATGTTTTTCTTGTCGTACAGCGAACAACTGTTCATCCAAGAGCTGTCCCAAAGACGCCGTCACAATCCAAAATATGGGAAGGGGGTTGGGTTTATATTTTGTGTGGCACAAAAGTCATATTTGGCCAAACAACAAGTAAATGAACATACATACAAGGAAAGCTATTCTGGTACAGGAGAGAAATACACCCAGGGAGGAATCGAACTTGCACCGCCTACACAACTCGCAAGTTGTAAACGCAGTGGGCAAACCTACAAAATATGGGAAGGAGTTGCTGAGGTTGCGGAACATGGACAAGTTGGTTGGGTTTAAAAGCGCAAGGGCCATACTTGGTAATGCTGCATATACAAGACAGGCAAGTAATGGACATACACACCCAGGGAAAGTTTTACTGACACAGAAGAATCGAACTTGGCAGGAATATGGACAAGTTGGAGAATTCTTAATTCCTCTAATGAGCCAATATAGTAATATCAAATAAAATGTCAGGTCAGCAACCAATAGACGACAAAACTTACCATTTTTGTTACCCCAAGAAAAATTTATGCAGTTAAAGGAAATTGTTGTACACAAGATTCGAAACTACTAGTCAACGAAGAGCTTCCAATGTCCTTATGTCCACAAACTGAGCATTAATGACGGGAAACCTCAGCTTTAAAAAAAACACGCACCCCACAAAGAACTAAGAGAAAGTGTAAATGTAACAATAAACTTATTCCTTTCCTCTCGCGTACATGCATCCCTGTCCCGATGAAGGTCTTTTTTTACTCTGTCGCTCCTCTCTCGAAAAAAGACGTTCAATTACGGTCGAAGCGATGACAATAGCCGCAATTTCCCCTTGCCTCAATTTCCGCGAGGTCCTCATCTGACAGCCTTCATCCTGTAAAATAACGAAACAGGAGGTGGCGTGTTGGTTGGAAGAGGTGGGGCAGAGGAAAAAGACGCGAAAAGGAATACGTTGACGCGTCTCTAGTTCCTAAACGCCAGCTAGGTGGAAGTAACGGGTGCAGCCATTTTTTTCTTAGCCACCATTAAAAAATGCCTTTTTCCTCTTACTAAGTATGCGGATTGCATTAGTGCAGAGTAGGTGCTGTCTCTGAAGTAAAAGTCACCAAGTTGGACTTGTCATCTAACACACATGGAAGTTTTTCAGTAAACTAAGACCGAGAATTATGAATATGACGAAAAGAGGGATGTCTTAAAAAATGAAAACTACGGAGGTAGAAATCAAAAGTAGAAATAATTAATTTCATTGGGGATGATACAGTCAAAAATCACCAGACCGTCAGGCCCGAACTTTAGCTAAGAGCTGAGATGGCAAAACGGTGCTGTTCGAAATAATAAATATAAAGGAAATTGTGAGTGGTCTGTTCACATGACCACCAAAAATAAATTTGATGTAACATTAACGCGCAGAACTGCATAGTGCATTTAAGTTGTAACAAAGAAAATCAGAACGATGATCAGCCCATCTTGGGGGTAATACTTGAAATGAAAACAAGTGAGGGATTATCCATTATTAAAAAAAAATCAAATGAAAAATATAAATTCAGAATATTAAAGTTGGTTGGATTTGGGGTTTTTCATGGCGCAAGGGCCATAAAACCCCAAATGCTGCGCCAAACACAAGACAACGTCAAGTAATGGGCAAGCAATGAAAGTTTTACTGACACAGAAGGGAAATACACCAAAATATAAGATAAGTTATAAGAATCGAACCTGCGTCGCCTACAACTCGTAGTCCAAATATTAGAGATTTAATCTAAAATTCACTGCATAACTTGTGTTTGAAAAATGTGACCCATTCCACACTGAAGCGATTGAGGTACAGGAGAAAGGAATTTCATGAAACCAACGAAACTTTCATAAAACTAGAAACGAAATTATTCTAAAAATATTTTTAATGACGATTCAGTAACTAACATTGAGAGTGGTTATGAAACTTTTTCCTCCGTAAAATCAATAAGTGATAAAAATCTGTAGTTTCAGCATTGAAATTTTGATTCGGTGCTGATATTTCAATCTATGGGAAGTATACCTCGAACTTGTCTTTGTTGACAAATTACAAAGCAATTAGAAATAGCAGCGTTTAGAATATGCAGCTGTTACATATTTCATATATATATCCTTACGACGTTGAAATTCTCAAATCGATTGATTACATAGCTGCAACATTCATTTTTTTAAACGACCAGTCTCATTCGTAACACCCAAATCAGGTGGTTGAAAACCAAACTGATTCACATGACAGCGAAATGAATTATTCAGTTCAGTTCGTAATCCCAAGAAAAGGAACTGCAACAGAACCGCCCACGAGGTTTACACAGCTGCACGAGTTTAAATGAAATTTTAACAAGACGCATGCAAATCGAAGCCACTTTATGGGAAATTCTGGCAGTAAAACAAGTAGGACTCCCCCGACCACCCTTTTTAAGGACCACTGTTTCCGTTCCGATTTTTAATGGCTTTTCATTCGTCAAACAACGTCACGGTAAAAAGGACTTCAGTTCTACATTCTGTCGGGGCTGCTATTTTATGAGGCATTTTAGTGGGCTTCTGCGCCCATCAAACCCATCTGGGCCGGGTAGCTGATGGTTTCATTAAACGACGTTAATAAAAATAAAACGTATAAAAACCCGAGTCGCTATCCTTGCCTCATAAAACACTAATGTAGAAATTTATTTGAAATGACCTCCGTCGCGGGTGCGCGATAGATATACGAGCATGCTAAAGGAAGAAAATAAAAAATACTGTACATCATAACTTTGTTTTTAGACAAGTTTCATTACATTTCAGCTTTTTAGTGCGTGATTTTATAGCACTTTAATTAAAAACAAATCAAGCCGCGCCAGTTGCCAGCCAATGTAAAAAACACCATCCCCAACTTCATTGACTACTCCTCATTTTCGCAAGGTTTTCTACAAACCATAAATAGGGATTTTTTAATTTAGAAGGCGTTTGTGAAGCAATGTTAATATTTTGGTATCTTAGAAGCAATAAATATTTTAGTGGACATAAATATGTAAAAACGATTTTTAATAGCAGAAAATATATGAATTTTTAAAGCCCATTTATTAAATTAACTTTTTAGCGAAATGGTTATCCTAAACTATACCAAGGCCTTTATTGGGAAAGTAGTTGAAAACAATATTTTTTAGTTCTATCGGATGGTGCCGAGATCAGAAAATAGCTGGAATTTTTCCTTGAAGCTATGCATCGGATACGCTGGAATTGTTTTATTAAGTGGTAATTCCCACGAATTGCACTTTTATCTATCCAGACTTAGCAAGCTGATTTGAAGAGTATGGGATGGGGAGTAATGGATATGAAAATTGAATTTAGTTATTTTAAGAATCCGTGAGCTAAAATAGATTGAGACCACTTTTCTAGAATATGATTACTTTGTAACACATTTACGGCTAGAACCGCAGTTGGGCAAGTGAGCAAAAAGATCATAATGCTTTGAGGTATCCCAAATTCCAAAACGATAAATTTACTTTGAATTCAAAGCTATTTTTACAGCAAGAAATTTATATCCAACTTATGTTGTCTCATTTCTCATACATAAGTTTTTCGTTCACTTAAAACCCAAAGAATAACAGTAACTTCAAACAGAAACGTGACTGCTCGACGGAAACAATCGTTATATAGTCAAAGAACAACGCTGCGTGGAACGAAAATAGCATCCCAAGATTTCTTAACCATCAAATACGGCGATATTGCCTTCGTAAGTTGACGGGAAGGAAACAATGCTATGGTTATGAGAGAAACGAATGAAAGGATAAGGGGAAAAACGCACTTACCTTTTTACTTCTCATGATATGCTGGAAAAACAAAGCAATCGATCGATTGTCAGAGTCCAGTTTGGAGATGACGAGACCGTGACATTTTAGGGAAAGCATTGGAAATGAAAAAAATTTAGTCTTGACGCTTCAAGTTCCCTTAACAGCCTTTGACTTTTTCAATTTTTTGCTTTGAGTTGTTACTTTCAGTTAGATGACATACAGGTTTGCGAATATTGGGAGAAATAGATAAAATACTAGCTTTATTTGAACTGAATTATGAATACTCATTCTGACTCATGAGCAGTATAGAT
The DNA here is from genome assembly GCA_933210815.1 of Meta bourneti. Classification (NCBI taxonomy): domain Eukaryota; kingdom Metazoa; phylum Arthropoda; class Arachnida; order Araneae; family Tetragnathidae; genus Meta; species Meta bourneti. Next base: position 72,123,316 of record OW119926.1, on the reverse strand, counting down.
TCAGAAAGAATTATAATTGCAATTTTTAGTTATTTTAATACGTAGATTTAAGAGAGATGCAATTTTCTCCTAGTAAAAGTTAAAAAATCGATCTTAAAACTGACACAAAAATATACTGTCTCCAAATTATAATTTCGTGAACTTTCACTTATAATTTTAAATAGTCAAACACTAAAAATACTCTTTAAAAACTCTGGTTTTAAATGCCAACGGTTAACACTTAATTGCCTTAAGCTTTGAAAATTTATTGGATTTGCCCACCATTGCAATGGATGTATAGATCTGGGTTTTTTTATAAAAGTAAAGGTAATAATTTTTTAAGTGTATGTTTCCGAAACCAAATGTTTCTAACAGAATTACTAGTGCGTTATGGCTAATAAATACTAATACGAAACAATCATTGTAATATGTCATTAAACCTGTTAATTAATTTTCTGACTTAATACTATTTTTTTTCAATCGAAAAAAACTTTGGGAGATAAGGATAATTTTGAATATTAAAAACCGATATCTTTATGTAACAAACTGAAATCCGAAGAATTTTTTGCGAACGGGAACACGTAACTACCAAAAATTTCATAGCTTTAATTCGATTGATCTAATTTAATCTGTCGGAGAATAAATCGACGACTCGGGAGTAAAAGTACAGGATACATTTTTTTGGAAACGTAGAGTAATTAAAATCAGCAATTAATTCATAATGACGACATTAGCAATGCTCTGCCTTTTCACGTGACGATTACAATAATGACACGAATAAAAAACTACGACATTTATCAAATGTTAATTTTGACCTTCGAATGCCGTGCAGCTCGCTGCTTAATTAAGTAAAAAATTAAATTATGCTAGCGAATAATATTTTAAAAATCGGCTTTGTGCGCTGTATAATTTACCAAGTCTCATAACTCATTTAGAATATCGTTTACAAGATTTAAAAAATGTCGTCACCTTGCTGACTTTAAATAAAGAGAAAATTTATATTTTTATCGTTTGCATCAGATTTGGACTTGAATAACTTGTAGAATGTCTGGATCTAGTAATTTCGTATTAGCATTGGCTTGAGGATACTATTTTAACAGTTCTTTCTGGAAGAGAATATATTTTGCAAAACAATTTTATTCGATTTATTTACTTTTTATTAATGACGATTCGAACGGGATGCCGTTAGATAAAAGAATTTACAATATCCACCAATATATTTTTACACATAGCATTTTACGAATAAAATAACCTGGAATCACTTGCTCGCCAGTGCTAATAACTCGACGACTGATACGAACTCATAAGTCTCCATCAGATATTATAACAATTTGTTTGCATAAAGTCCCTTTCGATGGCGATGCTAACGGGTGGATTTAGGAAATTGCGTGATAACGCAGGACATGTAATGGGCCAGAAAAAGAAAACGAGTCCCCTCCCACATTTTCTTTTCGCGGAAAGCACGGAATAAATGGATAGTCTTCCACAAAAGAAATATCTGTAATGGCGTATTCATAATGCATCACGCAGCAAGAAATTACAAGACATTGCAGACGTATAACGATTTCGGCCATTTCATTTTTAGCTACCGTAATTACAATAATGGACCTTCCTTCGCAGTGGTGTCACAGCTTAAGATAGGAGAAATCACAATTCATTAGCTTGCAACGAGAACGGGAAAGGAGGAAGTTTTGGACAATGCCATTTGCCGTTACTTCCGGAGTGGATTCGAAAACGACGCGTAATTAAACAGGACCCTTTGAATACCAAATAGGAAACTTGCTATCTGCAGTGTTACCGAAACATGCTCGATTTCCCTTCCTCTTTATGAGGGCAGAAGCGATAACCGAACTGAAAGCAGTCATTTGCGTTACGATATCCTACTTTTTTCCCCCGAAATTTTATTTAATTTTTAAGGGAGATAATACACGACGACAGTTAAATTTCTTCCAATTTTCATAAAGATACGTGAATGTTAAATCAGTTAGATACACAAGTACCTTTAGTGTGCTGGCTCAGCTCTTATATAATGACCACACAGCAAAGCACTTTATTGAATTGCCAAAAATCTGATATCTTTTAAAAAATATAATCTAAACAGACCCTAAGAGAAGATAAAGAGAAGCCAAATTGGGAAATCAAAATATCTTTTCTGCTCAAAGGTTAAATAACCGAGCCAAACTAAATATTTAAAACAAAAAGTGCTCTGATCATTTTTAAAAACTGACAAAATTCAAACATCCCCTTAAAAAGTTGCTAATTTTTATACTCCATGTATTGAGAAATGAAGACTGATGTTTTATAAGTTTGAAGAAATTGTTGACATCAGTGTTTAAATCTTATTACCACTCCTGGCTACATCCTTAATTGTTCTGATCATTCCAAACAATTACTTTTATTTTCTCCACTTTTAAAAACGCTTAAAACCCATTTGAGATATAAGGATATGTGTACTAAGTAAAATCAACCATACTAACTTTTACAGATCTGAACTTAAATCAACATATTCTTAATCCTTCACACATAAAAGCATTTCCTAAATTACATCAAAATTTGTTAACTTCACACCCCCATTCCCTTTCATTTTAATACTTCATCAGAGAGCATTTGAGCACTGGTACTTCTTTAAATAGCTTTCATTCTACATTCTTTAAATAGTTTACATTCTCTAATCAGTATTATAATACAATTTCCTTATACATATCATCAATGGTTTCTACCAGTTTTCTTCCTTATTAAGTGATGACAATATTAACATGTTAAGAGAATGTAAAAATCTTAATTTCCAAAGTACTTAGATTAGTCTTAGACAGATGTTAGATTTCTTTTGAAAAGTATTATACACAAAACCATACATAAAAATGCCCCCTTCCCAAACATATGAATTAAATGTTTAAACAAAATAACATCCTTTGTGATTTTATTTTGTAAAATCTTTTTGCTGCTTTTAGTGTAAAAACTGAAAGATTTTAACTAAACAAACTGGTATTTCTAACTAATGAAACAAATGTCCCAAGCACATTGAAAAACCATTTATGGAAACTTTTAATAGTTAATGGCTGTACACACAATTCTTAATTGCCAGGTTTATACATACTCCATAACTTGTGGTGTTGATTCAATAAAAATAAATCTAGAAAAATGTAACCTTTCTATTTATTGCATTGATTTTTAGAAGCATTTTGAAGAAATTTTAGTGCAATCAAAATGTGTGAAATTTTTTCTACACAAATGCCCCATTCCTTTCATTTAGTATTGATATTAACAGTTGTAACCTGCAAGACATTTTACATGAATGAATATTTTTCACTTTTATTTTATAAGTCAACCAAATCCTTGCAATTCTCAATTAAAAATACAGGGTTTCCTGCACAGCAATTTCTTCCCTATCTGCTGATTAACTTATAAATAAAAACTAAAACTTCAACTGTTGTAATAAGTTCTATATCAATTAGAAGTGACCAATTTTTTTATTCAACAATACTTGGTTTTGTTACAGGTTGTCTTGCTAGATTGTAATATGTTATTTTTATAAAGAATATATATTTTTTCAAACGACTTTGAACACACAAATAAGAAATCTGAAAATTTAACTACTCTACAATGTATTCATTACTTGCTAGTTTTTCATTTTAGTAGTGCTACCATGCATTACAGCTACCATCACATCTCTTATCACATCCTTGATTTTTTTCATCATCACTTGGAACATTCAAATTAACTACCTGTAATGCTGTCAATATGGTAACAGCTGAGTACAAAATAGCAACTTGTTATTTCTGTATTTTATCATTTTCATCATCAGAAATATTTAAAAGCTATATGAAACCTTGTTTTCACATAAAACTCATCTTTAAAAGAAATGTGTCTTAGTTGAAAGGAATTATCTTAAAAAGATTCGGAAATCAGGTGTACCAATTTTCATCATTTACACTTTAGCACAATATTTATATTGAATATATTTATCCCTTTTAATATTTGTATTTCATTATTGAATAATTTATCATGAAACTATTATAAATTTTTGACATAGTCAATCCCTATTTTATGAATTTCTGTATTGCAAATTTTTTCTTTTTAGATAATTTTTTAGACTGAGCAACATACAAATTTCTTTAAAATATATCTCCAAAACTTTTCTTTCACCAAAAGTTATTTAAAACCTTTTTCACTTTTGTGGTACTTAAATGCATACTTAAAAATTCTGCAGTGAATACCTAAGAATCAGGGCACAATGTCAATTGTGTTTGGTCATTTTGGACACCAAGAAATCACAATACAGTAGTAGATTGTGATAGAGACAAAGATGTAAATGAAGCCGAACTTATCAGATCTGTGCAGAATAATTAGAAGCGTTTGAAAGGTCTTCAATTTGAATACAATACACAGGAAATTGTTTTTGTACTTTACAAAGATGTGAAGCATATTATAAGAAACCTGTTTCAAAAGTAGACAAAATTGAACTTTTCCTCAAATTTTATGCAGTTATTATTTTGAAGCAAAGGATGCATATACTTAAGTAAGCAATTTATACATTCTAAAAATGAAATTTTAGTAGTATCCTTAACCAACACATCTGGAATTATAATGCTATGATTAAATGTCTAAACGGTTAATTGAAACAGTCAGTAATTTGACAAACTTATTGGCACTATCTTTTAAGTTCATTACATAGAGGTTTAACTGCATTACAAAATTGATAAAAAAATAATTTTCTAATTGAGAAATTTAGCAAAATTTGTTAACTTGAAAAACTGAACACTTACTATAATTGTCATAAGAAAATAAAAAGAGAAGTAGCACTCATTCTTTCAGATTATGACCTCCAGAAAATTAAATTCTTAAATTGACAAAACAAAAATCATGCTATAAATACGTTAGTGACTCACAACTCCAAACATAATTTTAGTAGCAGGGTAGTAATTATGTTTCTTAAAAAGCCATCAAAAGCAAGCTCTTGCACTGAGGTTTGCACTCTACATTTATCCTTACCTTTATGGAGTTACATCCAACAACGGCTGCATTATTCACACAACCAGCATCCCTGCAGGCACAGTTCTTACATGACAGCATATGAACCCCCTGATGTGTATCATTCCATTTATTTAATTTCGTCATCATAATGAAATGTGAACAAAACATATCTATCCACTAATCAGTACATACACGCTCAAAAAAATTGCACTGTACATTATTAAAATGTAATCAGTACCTAATAGAGTTAGTCTTCTGTATAAAAAATTTTTCAAGTATATAAATAAAGTTAATTTTGCTAACTTTGATATATTAGTGTGAAGAATTATTTTTCATTTTTCAATTCAATATTAATTGAGCAGAGAAGACTATTCTTTTTGAAATTTGCCTTGAGCAAAACTTATCTTAAAAAAAAAAAGAACTAAGGCTTTCTAATGTAGTATCAATTTCATTTAAACTTGTGTTTGTTAATAAGTTCTTGTACATTTTATATTACTTTTAATGACGCCAAAAGAAATGCATACAAAATATTCTGTATGAATAATGATGCATTAATTAATGAACTAAAAGCATTTAGCTTTCCTTTGAGAATCTATTTTTTAAACAATTTTTTATTTGTGTTGTATGTTTATCTAGATATTACAATATTTTTCTCTTTCAGATAAATCTTCCTACGAAATTTGATTGAAATTTAAGGTAAGATAGTAAATTTACAAAACTGTTCGTAATTTTATGATATTAAATAAAATTTTGATACAGAAAATGTGATTTGTTTATATTCTTAAAAATACACACAAAAAACAAAGTTTTTTCACAATACACAACGTTTAGGATGTGAATAACGTTTATTCTACGTCGGTAGCTTCAAAAATGTATATGCATATACATTAGGTTAATTTTAATACATATAAACTCCAAAATTTATTATTGGGTTTATGTTAGTTTGAAAAATGATTGATTTTAATGTCTCTTAATTAGACATGATTATAGATAAATAAGCTGAACTTGCTGATATATTTCATTAACAAAATGTACCGTTTTCTGCTTTAAAAATCCAATGATAGTATAAAGTGTAAAAGGTACAGCAATTTGATGTAAAATACTAATGTGAAGACATTTATAAGATTTCAAAGGATTCTAATCTGTTATCTATAAATTACAAAAATTGAAATACATTTATTCCATTCTGAAAACTTAAAAGATTTAAAGCTAATACTACCATTGCTACTATAAAAACTCAACATATAAAATATGTAGTAAATTGTAAAATGTGAATACAATAATTCATTTTTAAAGAAATAAATCTATAAAAATTTATTTCTTTAAAAATGAATTATTGTATGAATTTTCTACAAGTAAAAATATTGCGAGATGTAAGCATTATGAATCCATACTGTTTTTTTTGCATTTAAGCAGGTTAAAAATCATAAGCAAGTTAAAGTAAATGAAAAAAATTTTGAAGACTAATTTTCTGTTTTTGCAAGTAAATGAACATAATTTTAAGCAATTTAACTCTACTTACAATGAGGTAGAAAAAACACTGGTAGCATTCAGTACCACAAATAAACACCATTAATTTATACATAAATATAAATTAAGGAAATGGGAAAATATGTAACATCACATTTTATCAACCCATCAAAATGACTAAATTTTTTAAAAAAATAAGCAAATCAAAGCTGCTTTCAAAAGCAAAAAGCATTGTAAAAATATAAAGCATGTGCTAAATCATCTTCAAATGACACAAAAATGTTTATTAACCTTTAAAACTTGTACAGTACCACTGTTTGAAAAATATTAAAATTTTATCCAGATTACTTCTTGTAATATTTAAAAGGAAATTGTGCACTTCCAGCTAAAGACAGGAGCAGGCTCATGGACTAACTATACCAGTATTCTCTTTTTTATCAAATTTACATTCAAATAAACTGAAAATACTTCCTTGTATGTGAAAAACATTTGATCTGAGCTAAGAACTATTTGTGGATACACAACTTTTGAAAATATGACCAGGTCTATAATAGTACTCAATTGCATTAAGATGTAATTTTTTTTTGACATTAGGGTTTCCTTTTAACATTTTTATTCATTTCAACATGTATTCAAATGTTAAACACTCACCTGATTCTGCATCATTTGAGAATGAGGCGGCGGCTGAGGATGAGGGGACGGTTGAGAGGCTGGCTGTTGTGGCGGCGAAGGTCGCATGTGTGAATTCTGTTTCAAGATGGTAAAAGTACAAAGAATTCGTTATTTTAAAATTGTTTGCAGACAATACAACTAATGCTACAGCATTTACTTTAAAAACAAATTACACAGGTGTTTTTAGACATATCCTTCGAAAAATAAAAATAGCAATTGAAATAAAATCTAAAAATATTAAGAAATACTAAAAATGAGTTAAGATAATTTTATTAATTATAGTTAATGAGGGAATGCTCATGCATTAAAATACAGGGTGGCTATAAAGGCTGGAACCACAGGAGAAGGGGGCCCTGTGGAATGGGCAGCAAGGTCACCCGACCTGAACCCTATGGATTTTGCCATATGGGGGATTGTGAAAGCTGCGGTGTATGCAGTGAAAATTCAGGATCTGGAACATCTCCGAGAAAGAATAACCACTGCAATTGCTGCTCTGGAACCACGTATGTTAAAGACAATTCAAAGAAGTCTTGTAAAACGTCTCCAGAAGTGCGTTGAGAATGGTGGCAGATATGTGGAGCACGTTCTTTAGTAGGAACATGTGCTAAGTATCATTTCTCCCATGGTTTCTCCATGTATCAACTACTTTAATTGCTTGCAATTTCTAATACCATGTTAAAGGTTTGGAAAAATTTATAACTAGTTTTATTCAATATTGAAGTTAACAAGATGCTGCAACAATATTGAAGTTTCAAACAATATTTTGTAAGACACATTTTAATGAAAATGGAATTTGAACAAAAGGTAAAAATGATGACACAGGAACTCAGTTCAATTGAATACAATTACATGAGGAATGAGAAACAAAGAATCACATATTTTTTTTAGTTTATATATTTTCAAACTTTTTGTAACTTTTGGTCTGGCACTTAAGTAGAGGAAGTTCTTGTAATCTAACTGACAAGAAAAGCTGTTTAAATTTTAATACATATTTAGCTGCAAAATTATGAGTAATTTAACAGGTTAAATTAACTGCACTTTCTTAGATAATTGTTTTATATGGTCTCTTATTTATTAGAAATAGAGCATATTAAAGCACATATTTTCTGGAATAAGCCTTTGTTAAACTGTAGCTGGCTAAGCTTTTGTTAAACTTTTCATTAAGCTTTTAGCTTAAAACCAAAATAACAGGGTTTTCTATTAAGCGTATTTTCTGTCCATCAACAAAAGAATGCAATAGAGAGAGGGTGTATAAACTGAATTTTTCTAAAACAGGAAGATGACTAGAATATGAGCACTTAAAATTGAGGGAACTAAATTTCAGAATTTTACAATACATATCGACACTTAAGTATTAAGCGTTTAATAAAGTAATATTTTTTATACAAGTTCAAAACTGAGTTTTTCTGTTAACCTTCAAATAGAACTTTCCAAAAAGTACCTAACTGCACTGGTTTTGCAGCACACCATTTATTTGGATGCTTTAAAGGTCAGCAAGGTTGATTCCAATCATACATAATAACACAATGAACAATGGAAATATCTGTGCCATAAAATGCTATAGTAGTAGCTGATAACATAGTTACAAGCTTTGATAATATACAAATGCAATATAGAAATGAAATAACTATTATGCACATGCAAAAATTCACATATAATCTTTTAGGTGGTGGAAAGTTCACTTTGTTAATAGTCTTAGATTTGTTTATATCCTTAGGAAATATAAATATTAAATACTATTACTTGTGAATATTAAGTATTATTAAGCATGTAAATGTCTAATCTTGGGGGGAAAAGCATTTAAAATCCCTGATCTTTCAAACAGATTTGGGAGAAATGCTATCTTTTCGGATGCTGTGAATCCAGTATGTAAAACAACCTGTTTAAAAGAACTTTCTGAGATTACAGATAAAGTCAAGGAACTGTTGCATTTGAGAGAGGATAGGAAGTTCAAAAACATTCGTCTTCACTTATAAAATGGAAACATCAGAGAACAGCAAGAGAAATTCATTAAGTCTACAGGAGATGGAGAATTCACCAGTTAAAAAGGTCTGTAAATTCAGTATGATTCAAAGATTTATGCAATGCTGCCAGCCAAAACACTTGTGAAATAGTAGTATAAATTCTTTAAAAAAGCAAAATTAGTCTTCTTAAACCTTATTTTAGTTGCTCAGATACAAAATGTGCTAATTAAGTAAGAAACAGTTGTTGCAGAACCCATCAAGAAATTAAATTTCCAAAGTTTTCGGAATTTGCAGCATTTTGGCAAAAGTTCCGCAGAGCACCTGCTTGGTGATATTTTTTCTTTGAACTTCTTTTGGCGATATTTATACAATATTAGAGATCGCTTGCTTTAGTCTCCGCTTACTTATCGTTTGTGTTTGTTTTCTTGAATAAATAATGAAGCTAGAGCGAATTTAGGGATATTTTAAGAAATCTCTTGGAGAAAAGGGATTTCTGGATGTACTGAATTTTTTCGAAACGTTTTTCGTGCTACTTGTTATTTTGATTGAACTCTTCCAGAGTGAAAACTCATGATGGATTTGAATACTGTTTCTAAGTGAGTCCTATTTCTGAGGTGGTATAATACGAAGGCTGTTGAAATTTCTCAAATAAAACTAAACAGAGAATTCTCAAATGAGACAGAAAAATAGCTTAATTTTGATGCATAAATTTCACTTGTTATCTATATATTTTATAATTAATATCTATATTTTGATTCGAAAGGTTTTCACCCGAACACACTTTAAGTTTCGATTGTGATATGTGGAAGACGTATGCCAGTCTTGAACCTTAAAAGAGACGCTCTTGAAGAGTTGGGTTCCCAGACGTCCGGACTTTTGCGTTTGGAATTACTAAGTATCCGGTTATTTTAGAGAAATCATTTCAATCCAAATGTTGAAAATCTTGTGTAAAAACATATTAGTCGTTAATGACGCCAAATTACGTGTGTTGAGTCAGTTTTATTTATAATATCAAACATTATTAAAAACAAGAAATAACAGTATTTAGTGTTATTTCTTGTTTTTAACAATGTTTGACCATTTCAATGGATAAGTTTTTTTAATTAGTGCCTAATCAATGAATTTTATTTGTCTGGAATTTTTCTGAAATGGCAGGAATTAAATAGAATCTGTAAGGAACTTCTGTTTTTAGGTCTGGTCCTATTGACGAAGGCTTTCTAATTTACTCACTAAATATCCTGATATTCTTGGAGGCTATGTTTAGGTCCGGACTTGACATGCATTTCGGATTTTCCTCATGTATGCCACTTTTTGAGAATTGGAGCATTTTAATATTTCATGAGCATTTTTTTTAAGTCTCCCCAAATGGGAGAGATAAATATTACCAATAATAGCCAAGTAATTTTAAGTCCTTGGAGCCCGACTGCCTTAAAGTTTAGTTTGACCCGGGACCCCCCAAACATAAGACTAAACAGTTATGCAGTCAGACACGTAGTGGTAACATCTATTCATTATATTGTAGTTAAAAAATTGTGTATAACTTAGTGATCTATGAAGCTACATTCCTTAATGACAGTTATTGTTGTCTGTTCAGATATAAATGGGAAAGTAGTAGTCAATGAAATTGGAACAGTACTCTTACAAGTGGATACATTCTTTATATAAGATATCCGTTTTCAGTGACAATTGTTTTGGACAGAACTAGAATTAATATATAGTTGCTTTATGCCTGTACCTAGTTGAAACTCATTTGTAACTAGTAGAATCAACAGAATACACAACGCAATAGAGTATAAAATAAAATACATTATTTTTTCCATGAATGACTAGTTGAATGTGATGCAATTGACAAGTTATTTTTGTAACATATGTACATAACTAATTTCATTAAAATATGTCCAGTAGTTCTAGAGATAATAGCCCCAAAGTTAGAATTCTCTTAATTTTGAACACCAGTGTGTATCAACTTTAGTGTGGTGTCGTGACTTTTAATGACCCTTTTGAAAAAGGAAAGCTAATACGAATCTTTTTTATTATTATGTACCTTTTAAACTACAATCAGAGGTAAAAGTATAAACAAGCAATCTGTTCTAAAATCCATTGAAATTGGGAACATTTCAAAATATGACAATGCTTAAGACTCCTTTTGTATGACTGAAAACTTCACAATTAAAAAATTTTCTTTCTACTGTCAATATATTATTTTTGAGGTCAGTGGTTGGGCATTGAAAATTTATAATTTTTTTACTTTAAAATCTTAATGTACCCAAACAAGTACACAAAATACATTTCTAACAAACCTGAGAATAAGAGCCACATAGTAAGATACTAGTTCAGTGAACAAATGTGGAAGGAACTCAAAATTGAACGTGAAATAATCAGAATTGAAAAGGAAAAATGCGTGATTGGCAAATGAAACAAACACCTTGTCAAACAAATGCTAAGTAGCCTAGGTGCTTGCTATGGAAAACATAGTTGAAAAATACTCATCTACTGTGATTCTCTCCAACTCTAAACATAAATATACCAGTCTTAAAAAAAATCAGATTCAAAAACGGATTATGGCATAGAATTAATTTCTCTCTTCCCTTAATAGTTAGTCTTCCAACTCTAAGGAAGCATTTCAAATATCGCTTAGAATAAATTCTGTTTGTGAAAATTCAATCAATAATTTCTGACTTTTCTCGAGAATTTCTCAGTGGTCCTGTTCGTCAGTGTCGGTCTACCTTTACATTTTTGATTCGTATTAATGTGATTACTATCCATAAAAATATTTATTAAATCGCAAGTGCCTAACTGGTAAGTGGTCACAGTGCTTGTTTGTCACCCAGTAGGTCCCAGGCTCAAATCTCGGATTTTAAACGCATGGATATTGGAGATTGTCCCTTTTCGGAGTAATGGCAGTTCAGCTACTGAGGTTTCTTTCACACAAATAGCCATCACTTCGCCTCTTGTAGTGCCAGCGGTCAATCAATTTTATCAAGAAGTGGTTTATCAATTTTTATTAGTTTGTATGTCTTGCATATGGCGCAGGTCGTTCATTTTGGACCTTCCACCATAAAACCCAAACCAACGAACCAAAAAATTCTCAAATGCAGAACTATTGTCTGCGGTACATTTAAATGAACAGCTGTCTGCAAAATAAATTGTCTGTGTCGGATTACATTCACAATGAGTTACGTTATATAAACAAATCGTTTGCGTCGGATTAAAATGTGTTTTGTATTGATTAATTAAAATTTATCATCTGCTTAAATTATCGAAGGATATATAAGGAACCTGAACTATTTATCCGTATTATCTTCTTTTGAGTTTACTCGACAGACGGTTTTTATTTCTTTCCTGATGGCTTTTCATATGGACTTTTCCCATGCTTCCCTGGACATCACGCGGGATAGGGAAACTTGTATTACGTTGCTGGAGGAGCAACGACTGAATTCCAAGGAGAGGCGTTGTGCAGAAGGGCACTTGATGAAGCTGGATAGTCAGTCAAAAAGGATTGGGAATCTTCAGATGTCAGAAAAAACACCGGTTTGGAAGTCAAGAGAGTGTCGCACGGGCACGCGGTACCTGGCTCGCAAACACCAAACTGTTCCCGGAAAAGGTCACAAAAATCACTTTTTGTTTCACACAAGGATTGTCTTACGACCAGACAATCTTGAATTCATCGGATAGAACTGGAACAACCAGCCGGGTAGCTGACTGGTTCAGCTACTGTAGAGAAATTCTAATGAATTATATGGTCAACCACCAAGCTGGCCAGGGTCTCTTAGGAGGTCCTGGAACAATTGTAGAAATTGACGAATCAAAAATCGGAAATTCCATGTTGGTAGGTTGAGGGAAGGGACTTGGGTGTTGGGTCTCATTCAAAGGGAGACAAAAGAAACGAAGTAACTCTTATGCCCTTAATCTTAAAACGCACTGCACCAGGGACTACCATCATGAGTGATCAATGGAAGGGATACTCAGGACTCTTCGGGGAGGACGGGATTATATTATCATGCAACCGTCAACCACTCAGAATTTTGTTGATCCACTGACTGGGGCCCACACCCAAACAATAGAATCCTCCTGGAGAGATTTGAAGATGAAAATTAAACTGGGACAGCCGACAGGTTATTAGAATATGTTTGGAAAAGATGCCGCAAGCAAAACCTCGACTGTTTTTCTGAATTTGTAGAAATAGTAAAAATCAACTATCCAGTGCCATGAAATCCACACGCGTGATCTCAAAAAGGGCCCTTTTTAGGGTCATCATAAAAAACGGCCCTTTTCAGGGCTATAATAATTTTGAAAATAGAAATTATCACAAACAAATAAATGCATACATATACACTCATAAGCATGCCAAACTCACTCAGAAATAATATACATGTACACATGCGTGCATGTTAATGTTAAAAATATAAGTTCTATCATTCTTGAACCCTAAGCAAAAAATTTCTTTAGAACCTTTGATTTTATCTCAACAGAACAACTTGATTAAAATGACAGATTATGAAGCACAAACCTAATTTATTCTGCTGAGTAAAAGAATAAAAAACACAAGAGAATATTAAAAGAATTTGATAGTACGAGTAAGAACATCAAAGTAGAACAAACATCCCCTCCAAGAATGACTTAGTTCAATCCGAACACATTCCATGCTAACCTATGAACTGCTAACTCTGAATTTTTTCTGATAATTCTAACAAAATGCGAAAAAAAAAACCACTAAAAAGTAATGAATTCTAATTCGATTTTTTAAATCTGAATTTAAGTATGATTGTAATCTGATCTTAAACCTGCTGTCCTGTAATGTAAAAAAAGTTCATAATGAAACGAAAAAATGGAAATTCGAATTATGCAAGTGATCACGACTCACAGTTTGACATTTCGATTAATCTCATCAACATTGATAATATCACTTAAATTACATTAAAAATTCAATTCGACTGGACCATAATGGAAACTTGTGTAAATGGTTCTGATGATACTCGCTGTTCTCTGGAAGAACAATGATGCAAGTGGAATTCGTCAATTTATTCAGAAAAAGAAAGCTAAGAATATCATTCATGATTAATATTAATTACAGCAAGAGAAATTTTGATGGTAATGAAAGCAGGGCTGCTAATAGCATATCACGTTACTTTTAAAGGGGCAGTAGATTTTCAAAATCAGTCGAAAAATCAATTTTTTTAATTTTAGTGTTAAAAATTAATTGATATCAAACTAAATAGACAATTATGATAATTTTTGACAGAGTTACATGTATAATAATATAAATCATAATAGATAAGTGTAGTAAGTCTACTACAAAAGCCTATCAATTTTTGCTGATTTATAAAAACTTTTGGCTACATTTTATGAAATAACTAAAGTAGAACTTAATATTTTTGGACCAAACTTTAAATTTGGACTCTAATAAAAAAAACAGTCTGCAAATTTTTATAATTGCATAATACTAAAAGGTTTGTTTTGAAAGTTCACTATACCCTTAAATAATGACAATTATACAGGTATATCTGGAAAATATTCCAATTTTGCATTTGCGTCGCTGTTCTCCCTAGACAGTGATGTGCCGTACTTGAAAATAAAAATATTAGCCAGCAAATCGAAAACAAAGTATGATTAGGGCTGATATATCAGTATATTAGACCCGGGATTTTTTTTATTAAAATACTTTGTATGTAGCTTTTCGTAGTTCTACATGTATCAAATGAGTGAAATACATAAATAAAATGAAATATTTAGAAGTAAATGCTAGTAATGAAGTTTATAAATTAAAACTGGTTAATTAACCAATCAATTATACAAATGGTAAAATTAGTTTTACTTTCGAACACAATTCCTGCTCGAACCCCTTCGATTTTGGTGAAACTTTCACAGAATGCACTCTAAAGAATTATACTCATTTCTAGGAGCTGAAACTTCCTACAAGCAGTTTCACCATATATAGCCTCGTTCAATCACCAGCGCCATTTTCGTGAACATCTCTTCATTTTCGCAGACAAAAAATCAAATTTGATACTTCACTGCTAATTCAATGTACCTAGATTACTAAATTTAGGTATTCTTATTCAACTACATGCTTAAAATACAACTATGCTTAAATAAAGTTCAAACTACATTAGTTTTATCGTATGGCTTCAAACTAGCTGAAAATTTTCGTTCAGCTCAATTTTTCTAATACTTAACGTCAAATTCTAAACGAGGGTGAGAATCTGATTTTTAGTCATATCACAGATCATATACATAAAAACCCTGTTCAATTGCAGTCTTTCCTGCTTGTGTATTTAGCGTGTTATTCGTCCTTATATAACTTTTACATAGTGCTTTACATGAAATCATGTCCTTACAGAATTAACCGAGCACCAAAATTTATTTGCTAGCAAATCCGCTTCTCCCTGCTCAATAACAAACTCTGCATAATTAATTGTTCTTTATAATATTAGATTAGTGGTTAGAGCTCTATTCCTCGGATCAACAGGTTCTGCGTTCGAATCCCTGCGTTGAAAGAGTAACGGATTAGCAACAGGAGGTTTGCGAGTTCGAATCCAATCAAACAACGTCGTGTACAAAGGGGCTGGTGCACGTTAAATATGTCGTGGCTTCAAATGTCCTCATGTTGGCGTGGTGTGGAAGTTTGGAGAGTGGGGTACCAGCTCAAGTGTTGCCTCGTCATCTGACTGTGGTCCTAAATTACATGGCGTTGTTTCGGATTTTTCCCTTTGGGATTGATCCCAGACCATTGCCAATAGCCCATTGTGTTGTTCCACAGTGCGACGTTAATTAAAAATACCATACCTACCAATGTATTTTATTTCAAAGCTTTCGCTTCAAGAAAACAAAGGGTTTTGTTTTTTTTGTTGTGCTATCGGCAACTAATTTGTAATTATTTACTTTATTCTTAAAGCAGTGTATTAAAAATTCATGGATAATTTTTAATGTAAAATTATATATTTTGCTTTAAATTGATGTTTAAAAAGAACATCAGAAAAATAATGCAATATGATGCAAATGGTCATTTTTCAATATTTCTTCCCTATAAATAGAATCTCAAAACAGTGTGAATTTTTCGATACGGTTTTCTTTTCCAACTGTAGACCCAAAACATCTTGGTACATCAATGATCTTTCACTAGAATCACGGTCCAATTATATCCCTAAATAGAGACTGGTGGTTTGGTGGCACTTTTTAATATCTCTTCCTAAAGACGCTAAGATAGGCACAGTTTTAAGTACGAAAACGACAGAGCAATACTTCACTGTATTGCACTTTATGGTGGGAGGTATAAAGCCAACATACGAAAACAACTTGCTTATTAGAAGTCTTACATTATTATTATCACCCTGCTGTCAATAATTAATCGCGAAATTAGCATTTCTTGATCACCATTCTTTAGACAATATATCATTTCCAGCAATTATTATAACTACATAGGCACAAAAATATAGAATTAAATGTGGCAAAAAGACAAGCGAAACAAGTGCTTCAGTCAAATTCTATTGAAAGCGAAGGTCATGTGTATGTTACACAATAGTGCAGGACATTTTTTTCCCATTGTTATAAATTAATGAGAACTCTCATTATGAAGTACCGAGGCAGATGGAAATGGTTTTAAATGTTTAAGTGCAGATTACCCAAGTGACTTTGACACATCAGTTGTAGATTCTTAGAATTTTACTCTATTTGAGTTCAAGAATAGAGACACGACAAGGTGTGGGATATTTCCTACCCTTTTGTTAGAAGTCTGTGAACTCTCATTCTAAAAGACCAAAGGGGATTGAAACTGGTTTTTTCGATGAGGGAAAAGTCACTAAGATCGGCCATCCCATTCTTATGGTATACATTCTTAGAATTTTGTTCTTTTGAGTACTGGGTTAGGGCATAACCCTATGCTACCTGAGCTAATGTTCTCACCATTTCCCGAATTATTTCTGACTACCGGTCGAAGCACGTGGTTTTGTATATAAGAGGAGCTGACTTATGGACACGAACTCAATTGTTCACTCAAGAATCTTAGGCTTCGATTCACAGCAACACTGGGTCTTGTATATTTTAGCTCATGTCGAAAATCTCACGCGAGTTTATCCAATCCGCAGTCAGGCTGAACTAACAGATGTATGTAGTTAGAAATTGATCCTTTAACACATGATGATCATTTAACAATGCTTCAGGTGACAAGAAAATGTTCGAGAAGCTTTTGTAGTGGTGATGACCGATTACCCTCCTCACTGGTAGAGGTTAAGAAATGCTGATTACTTTTTCGGCCGTCTCAGGCAGAGACAGGGTGTTTGTATGTAAAGGCGTTTGGCTGCCAGAGGGTTAAAGTTGCAAATCCTTAAAATGCCTGAAACTTCTAAAATATTTAATTTTGAACTTGGTACAGGGTTTAGTTTATGCATAAATATCTAAAATATCTTGGATATCATTATTTATGTATAAGTAAACCCCTGTACCAAGTTTCATGAAAATCCGTCACCATATGGCCAGATATTTCTTATTTCACAAGGAATAACCTCCTGTCTTATACATCACAAAAATATTTCAAGACACAAAACTCAATTCACTTACTGGAAAGAAACCGGGTGGCATTGGACCTCCAGGCATGCCATCATTTGGTGGCATTTGACCAAGTGGACTGGGAGCGGTAGGATTCTGAAACAAGGTTAATAAAGTTGTCAAATTAACTACATATACTGCCTAGCAAGTATTGTATAGCTGACAGAGAAAGTATTGCTTTCAATCGTGGACTAAAAGATTAAACTACTACCTGTACATCTGTTAAAAAAACATGCATGCTTTCAGGAATGAAAAAAATCAAAATAACGATTTATTTTATTTCAATTAATTTCATTTGGAGTTTTGATTTCAATTAATTTGTTGTCCCTACATGTTTAAACCTGTACAACATGAAACATGCAAATTAGTGTAGTTTAAGGTAGTATTAATATATGTTAAACATTAACAAGGGTTTAAGAAATTAGCAGGATACATTTTTGAAAGATTAAAGCAATTAATATTATTCTTGGACCTTGTTGCTTTTATTCTTTTTATAAATTATATTTCATGATACAAAATACTAAAAAAAATCTAAATTAAAAATTTTAATAAGGGGAAATAATTTTGATTTTCAGTTTTATAAATCATGAACATAAATTTTAATTTTCTGGTCATTATAAAGGCGATTTCTGGGATATAATGTTTTGGCAAAGAGAAAGCCAAAACAATTATCTGCTGTCACATCCATTTTCATGATTACAAACATTATACTCAATATTTTGCTTTTGCAAATATTAAGCAATTCTTTCTATTTAAGCTCTAGTAATTTTACTCAAGGGAGTTAATTAAATAAGTTAACTGAGAAGCACGTAGTGCTTTTTTGTAACACACTGAAAACAAATGTTAAACAGTAATGATTCCTTTATCAGAGGTGGCATAATTCCTTTTGAAAGGGAATCAGTTCAAAGGAATTATCCTTTGAACTGATTCCCTTTCAACACATATAAACGCTCAATAGCATCAATCAGGAATGCTTATGTAAGCCACCTTGATCATGAACATAATCACTGTGCAAAGAGCAGTGCGGAAATGCCAACCTCTGATTTGATGGTTCAGGAATCCCGAGTTTTAGGAATATTTCAAATATTGCATTAGGAATTTAAGGAATTATCCTTTGAACTGATTCCCCTTCAAAAGGAAATATCTACCCAACTTTTTCATGGTGAAGAGTATATCAAAACTTCCTTTAAACATATTAGGCAGCAAATGGCCCCATATGTATAAAGTTCAGCAGTGACATTTATTTTCAGTGAACAAGAAAAATATTTGTTGGATAGTTGTCATTGTCATCCCAATATAGGCACCAAATGGGAGATAAATAGCTCCAATGAGAGAAACCAAATAAGTTTAAAAAACACCTACACCAAGCAAGTCCCTTGTGGTAGGGTCCAGGACCCCCAAACATAAGGAATAGATATAAAAAATATACAATAGGAGTAATCAATTATGCAGGGTGATTTGATTTCTTATTAGGTCACTTTAACAGAAAGGGCAGTGTTATAAGGAACCGAACTCGGGTCATGTTTTTGTGGTTGCTCCCCCTTCAACATGATGGATAAATATTACAAATATACCGATAATATCAGTAAAGTTTTATACAAACAAAATAGTTTTGAAACACATATGAAGCAAGTAGTGTTTTACTTTGGCACCCCTAATTTCTCCAAGTTGGCATGCATTTCCTCCCACTGCATTTCGATCTAGTGTCCTCAAAGTAGGAAAGCCAGTTATTTTCAATTACGAAAAGGTCATACTTTAGGTATTCTAGAATTATTTGTATAAAATAACATGCATTCTCTTCCAGGTTATATTTCATTATTAGTTATTAAAAACAAAAATTTTAAGATTGATTTAAATCATTTTTAAATTATACTTATAATATAAAAATGATCAAGATAGCTTATATAATATTTACTGCATGATATAATGTGTTATCACCCTTCCTTTTTCTACTTCTACAATTCCCTGAGTTTACATGAGGAGGATTATAGTCAACCAACTTAGGATTAATTCAACCCTCTAAATACAACGCAGCAGAATACTATTTCCTCATTTGGTTACAGGAGCCGGCTGAACTGCCTTACAGGCAACTTACTGAATCGGACGAAATCGGCCTTCACAATGCTTTTCCCCAGGAGGAGAGGGAATGTGTGTCGTCCCATTATCACTAGATGTTGTGGTTTCTATTGTCCGGTCGTGGGTATGCCTAGGAGGTAGATACTTCCCGGATAAACTGAAAGGGCAGCGGTGACTTCAATACGTTAATACTTGAAGGATCTGCAAGTTGCCTTGGCACCATTTTTATATGGGCAGATTGAGAAAAAAAGTTTCTCGCTATCATTCTTTTTACACTAACATACCTCTCTTGTACCTTGAAACACTAATTCCATGCATCACAACATAAGAAATCTCAGTTGTATTCCTCAGCTGTATTCAGTATTTTCGACTCAGTTTATACTGATCAGACAAGCTTTGCCATTGCTCCCTATTTGCAGATCGTGGTTTCAATACATGTCTAATTCTCTGTTGATTTTTAATAAGTCTTTATCAAGACTATTTTCTTTGGTTTATTGTATAAAAATCCTGGCAGGGGAACATGCCTTACTAATTGAAAAAGGGGTAATGCATCAATAAACCATACCTCCAAGTTTAAGTGGAAATTAGCTTGATACAAATGCTAGATGATGTCATTCTACTGATGCGTTTATAAAATTCTCATACATTTTAAATGATATTTCAGGAATTATATTATAGACGTTAGCTTTCTAAGCTCCAGCTAACGGGATCCGAGTTATATTTTTAGTATGGTATTAGAAATTAATTTCTTATGGCTTTATTCACATATATATAATATTCTTTATTTCAATAAAAAATAAATTTTTCATTTTTTAAATTAATCTCAGAAATGAAGAAAATGATAAACTGAATTAAACATGATAAAAACCCATTTCTTCGATTATTCTTCCAAAGTGGAAAGAATAAGAAAAATGTTAAAAAATAAATTTCACTTGTAAAATACAGCAGTAGTTAATAGGTTGAAACTTTTCCTGATATAAAGATCATCTGTCCAATTGAGGTTATACAGTATAAAAGGTTCGCCAAGTACAGGAAAGCCCATTAAATTTTTATAAATTTTAAGTCTACATGATTACGGTTGATAAAGTGCTCGCAAATTTTGAGGGTGCAAACTTAATTTTAACAAAACCTGTAAAATATTTCTATGTTTTTATTTTCAATTTGAAAAAAAATAACATGTATATAAACTTTTTAATTCCCATCTAACAAGTGAAATTGATAACATAACAAATATAATTACCTTTCTATACCTTTATGGCCCCTAAAATTAGAACCCTTTCAGTCAATAAATTATTAATTTTAATTTTTTAATTATTCAAGTTGTAGGATTTTTTAATTTCCAATTTTATATTTGCAATGTTATTGACTACTTTTTTCTATAGATATCTGATTTCTGAAAATTGTATTAATTTCCTTACAGAATTTCTTTAGTTTTTTATATCTGTATCTTAAGTTTATTACGAAATAATCACTAAGTTCATTGCAGGACAAGAAATGCTTTTTTGCGTGTTCTAAACTAAAACTTCCCTTGATTTTTTTAAGTGTATCTTGTTTCAATCTCTTTTCATTTACTCAACCTCTCAGACTCTAGATGCTCGAGGAGAAACGATTTGCAAAGCTCCCCGTCAAGAACCCTGACATCTCCATCAACGGAGATAAAGTTATTTACCCTCTGGTCTGTTGCACAGAAAAGAGGGGGTGGAAATTGTAATGGGCTTCAGCTGATTCTTCAGGAGTTTGAGGAATCCAAGCCATTCGTAATAAGGGAACTAGAAACTTTCGGCCGGTTCCATATCCAGAGGGTTCAAGTCTCATTTGGTGAGTTGAGAGGCAGGGATTTAAATATAGGTATTTATATATTTCAAAGAACACAAATAACCTTTCCCAGTTTGATTAAACAATAACTACATCTAAATACAAAATATTTTGATATGATTACAAATACATGTATTAGTCTGTTATATTAAGGACAGGTGATCCTTTTTAATAGCCGACTCAACAATACCTCAATATTAAAAAAATGGCTGGTATACTTACATGCGCTATTCCATTTACCGCATAACCGGAATTTACAAAGCCCTGTGAAAATAAAGACAAGATATATTAATAATGTAACTGGATGTATATAAATGATGCAAACATCCACAAGGTAATCAAAATATTGAAATTGTACTAAAGTGAAAAGTAATTTTTGAAAGCTAATTGAGCTGCACCTCACATTATTTCAGGTTTTTAAACTGAATTCTATATATAATTTGAGTATAATCTTTGAACCATCATTTCATAGAATTTTACATAGGGTTAGAATCTTGGCTATGTGATGGCCATATCATCACACGTTCGTACAAGCATTTTGAGACAAAAAATTACTTCATAATATAAGAAACAGCATGGAACAAGTGTCTCGTTAAAAGATCTAATTTGGTTACATTTAGGGCTCTGCCACTAAATGTTTTCTAGCCTTTCTTGATTTTGCTCAGCATTTAATTTTTGTTTATAAACAATCAAATTAGTCATCCCTTTAAAAACTAAAGGTAATCCATGTCAAAAAAGAATTTTCAACCGACACTTTGTTACATTTTGTCCTTGGATAGTGCCAACAATGAGATTAGCCATGTTACGGACTGCCTCGGATGATCAATTCGGGAAAATGTATCCCTATACTAAACTCAGATTTGAAGACTTTGAACTGTTCTTTTTTTCTTATGCTCGACCAATGATCTCTTCAGCCTGACACTACAAAGGGCACACTGACTGCTACTTTTGAAGGAGAACCAGTGGCTAAACCACCATTACTCCTAACATGGACACAACCACACTTACAAACCGGGACCTACTGTGATATAGGGACCTATATAGTGGTTATAGCATTTGTCTCCCACAAGGGGACCACTATACCAGTAATGTGACAAAAACTGTTAAAAGTAAAAGGTGCAATTTGAAACAATTTAGTGCCTTATAAATTAGGCAATAATTTTAGCAAAATTTTTTCAAGGTAATAAATAACTTTTAGATTGTCATCTTGTGAAAAAGTTTTAGTTTGTTTTAGTCAAATATATTAATTCAATATAAGCAAAAGATTACAAAATAAATCCAAGTTAGATTTCAAAATTAAGTAGATAGATCAATGATAATTATTTCCAAGAAACTGCCAGGATCTATACTTTTGAACTAAAAGTGTGGCTATATACGCCTTTCATCACTATGGTAAGGATTTCTCATATCACTACCACCTCTTTCACAATCAAGGCCTCAATATTTCTAGCATTGCTTTACCACTTAATTGAACCTTGATTTCAAGTACAACAGAAAACTAAAGCTCTAGTCACATTATGCTATAGAGTAGATCTCAAAGTTAATCTGTAAGTCTTTGTAATTGAATACACACACGTTTAAAATACTGTATGAAATAAACTCTCCTTGTCTAGTGCTACGGTATTTTTCTATTGAAAGCTCTACTGGCCTCTTAGAAGTACCAGCCTCTTTTGAATTTCCATGTGGACCTGTCCATTGCTGAATCAAACATCTGGTCCATCCAGGTTAACCTTATTCTAGTTACTAAATATAGCTTCTATCCATTGGTCTATACAATACATATGATGAAAGGTCCACTGCGCAAGAATGAATCGATGCACTTTAGTAAGGACTAACCTCTTGACACATGTGACATTTTTTTGTCAGACCATCAGAATGTATTTTACAAAACTATAAAACATATTTATGAAAAAATTGTTCAATTAAAAAATTTATACATCATGTCAGGTAAAAACTTCAGGTTGAATTTTTATAAATTAACCTATAAAAAATGTATTCTATAATTGTATAATATATTTTTTAAATATTAAAAGTTTTCATCTTTAATATAGACAAAGAATTAAAAGAAATGCAAGAAAACGAAGATAGGCATCATATTCTGAATTGCCAAGATTCCTCATCAAATGCTGTCATAAAAAATTTATGGTTTAGTCCCCCCTAATAGCATTAAATATTGCAAAAATATTCCTAAATACTCCTTAATATTTGTCATATTTTACAAATACTTTCATTATTGTTTTACACCATTGCAAGAGTTCTGATTTACTTCAGTTGACCTTAAAATACCTTGTAGTGAATATTTTGTAGGACTATTTTTGAGACAAAAGAGCTTATGCTGGGTACTTTTAGTAAAGCTACAAGTTAGGGTTTTAAAAGGTGACAGAAATACATACATAGTCATGAAATGCCTTTGCTTCACTCGAATGTTCACATGTTTCCCTTCTTTCAGGGGCAGCACAATACAGATCCCAGAAAACACTAAATAAAATACAATGATAATTAATAACAAAGATATGAATGATTTCAAACAGTTCTAAAAGTCTTACGAAAGAAAATTCCAAGTTAAATTACTCCAAGTTTCTAAACTAGCTTTTTCAAAAATAATTTATACTTTACAAACAAATGCAAGGATATTAAGATCATGCACAAATTAATCAAAATGGTGACAGCACCATTCAAAATTTCTTAAAACTAGATCCTGAGACATAAATGATTGAATTTAAAATTTTTTTTATCAATAGTTATTGAATCCATGTACATGTGGTTATTTCAAAAATTTCTTTAGGATGGTTGGAGTTTTATGATGCAAGGGCCATTTTGGGCCAAGCTGCATCAAACATGACATGCAATGACAGGACACACATACCAGGAAAGTTTTTCTGACCCAAAAGAGAGAAATATGCCCAGGGTTAGTAACAGGAATCGAACCTGTTATTAACCCTGGGTGTATTTAACCAGGAAGGTTCTAATCAGAAACCTTCGTTACTGACCCACAAGAGAAATACATCCAGGGTTAGTAACAGCAATCGAACCTGCACTGCCTACAACTCGCAATTTCTTTAAGAAAATCAGCACTAAAACCAAATGCACTGAAAAAATAACCAGACTAGTTCTGCTGTGAATAAAAGACATCTGCTATTATTTTTTTCTATTGTCAATAATAATATTTACATCAAATACAATCTTCTATCCAAGAATAAAGTTTATTACTTTATTTCTGCAGTAATTTGTACAGCAAATATTTCATAGTCAATTCAGAATTTTGTTGCAATCTATTGTTGTTTTGTTTCTTGTAGAAATTTTTTTTATCCAAACATTTTTTAACAGAAAAATATTACTCATATATAACTTTGAATAGTTTAATTAAAAACATATAACATCCATTTAATTTGTGTACAAGTACAAAATTCATGTATTTAAAATTAGTGGCATCAAAAGCAACTGAAATCAAACTATAAGAAATAATTAACATCTTTTTGGAATAAACTATATTTGTTTTTCTTGGAAGCATGGACATCGAAATATTGAATTTTAATCAAAACATTTTTGTTAATTATAAAATCAGATAAAATACAGTTCAGCATTTTACTGGAAGATTTAATTATTAAAAAACATTAGCAACATTTAAAATACCAGACCATATAATAGATTGCAAGATTTAAAAATCCTCTCATTGGATATTTATTTTTCCAAGGCAAGATTTAATGTATAAAATTAATGAAAACTAGGATAACTAATGAAGTTGTTTAAAATATCTTTCAGATGTATTCTTGATAAAAATAAACACAACTAGTCATGCATAATTTAAATTTTGCCATGATATAAAATGTTTCATTAAAATTTCATAACTTAGCCATCTAGAGTTAACAAAAGATCAGAAAACAGATATTTCGAGAACGAGAATACTCTGCGACAATAATCTCCAAATATTAAAATTTGAATATTCAAGAATTTTCTATTTTATCTATCTACCTTATTTTCAGGATATTGAAATTTATTGCAGAAATAAACCTAAAGCTTATTTGAAGTATCATACACACTGTATCATGCACTGTTTTATATAAATTATTATTTTTTAATGAACATTTTTTTACTTAAAATTTTTTAATGCTGCTGTGATGGTGAAATCTAGATACGATAAACTACACATAGCCCCATATTTCAGCATATGATTATGTAGCACACATTAAACTTATTGGTTGGGGATATATTAAAAATGAACTCTTTGAGTGAACTCAAAAATAACTACACATATTGTCAAAGTAAATAATTCACATTTAAATTTTGACATATTAAAATGTTTCTTTAAAATATAATTTAACCATCCATTAAAACATCTATAAAACTGCAGTGATGAGAGATGTGCTCATAACATAGAGCTTCTAATAAAGAACAATTCTAATCAGTTAGCTGAAAAATAATGCACCAGAAACGAAAAAAGAATTGCAAACAAAAATATTTTCTTGGTCAGAATAGATATGCATTGTCAATACTTTATAAAATAACTAATCCGTAAGTAAATATATATTTTTCAAGGATACTTACCACCACCAAGAGTGTAGAAAGCCTGGAGGTTCACCTAAAGTGATATTTTTCTCCCATCTTATCTATAAACACAATAATTTATATAAAAATAAGTTTCTTAAAACTCATTGACAACAAAAAAATTAGAAAGAAATTTAATACAAATTAAAATAAGCATTTACTTTGAAGTGTAAAATCTTATGCTTGTATCTAATATTTTTAACTTTAGTGCATTCCAATGTTTAATGAAACAATTTTCTTAAGGTGTATTACAATAAGAGTGTGATCCTACAATAACCAACTTAAAATATGCATGTTTATAAGACAAAAAGTGAAAGTTTAGTCTTGTACTGAATGGACTAAAATTTGTTAAATCTCTGTAAATCTAAGTTAAAAAGCAACAAGGATATTGTATGCCATGAAGTACCCCATTCTTATACAAGATACTCTACCCCAATGTGGCTCCCATAATTCCTCAGTTATAATAAATTAATAGAGGAAGGGATCATTCACCACTAGACAGAATGAGATAGTGAAATAGTCACTCAGGTATAACATTATTCAATAATTTGCATTAGAAAGATAAATCCAAGATCAAACCTCGGATATATTTTCCTTTGTGCTTATTTAAATGAAATATTAATGGCTGAGAAAGAAGTAAAATATTCTTTGTAATACTACATCATTCAGGGTATGCCAACTTAAATCAAGTTATTTTTATTAAAAAATCATTGATTTAAATAAAAAAATTTAATTTCATTTTCCTTTCTGTATTAAGTTTATTAAATGAAATAACTATGAACAAGATGCAAGTTATTTTATTCAAATAAGTTAAGACCTATATCAAATGAGTTAAGTAGTCTGTTTATGAAAAAAAGACACTTAGTCACAATGAAAGTTTTTTGCAGTATCACAAAAGCATTTCTTGCACATAAATCTTTATAATTGGGAATTTTAATATTTTCATTTTCTGATAATTGAGTGAGTATATCAACATGGATTGAAGCGGAAAGCTATTTTAATGATAACTTTTTCATTGCAAGCTCACATTCCACACAATTAGCATTATCTGGAGGAATGCTATTACACTTATTATATGCTGTTCATAGAGAAAAGCTTCATTTTTTGTATGTTATGGAATTTTGTGGAATTTTGGACCCTTTTTGTGTGCTTGAAATATAATTTTGAAATACTTATTACTGCTCAGAGAAAATTTGAAAAATAGACATATTTGATTTCAATTTATGTATGTTTTCATATCTTGTCACAGTTTTTACTATTTACTTACAAATAACACTTGCACAAATAAGTACTTTTGCAAGTTAAATATTAATGAGATGTAGGAGTTTTTCAGGAATTTTGTTGCAAGTTCCTTTTATTTTATTTTCTATTGGGAAATGATTTTTTCTCAAAAGCAAGTCTAAAAATAAGAAGAAATTGTATATGTTTTATTCATCTATGATAAACATAATACAAAAAATGTCCGATTTTTGATTAATTTTAAACACAAATTTATAACATGGTGTTAGTGGGATCCGACCTAAATATTTCACGCCACCAATTATGGATTAAAATCAAGCTAATCTAAACCACTTGAGAAAACATTGTTTATGCATGGCATTTGTTGTGTTGTTCTATTTACTTTATCATGTGATTAGCTTTGCTAATTCCTATATCGTGCTTGAATCTTTCAAAAATTTATCATGCTATATTTCCTAATATATTAGTTATTCATCATAAATATTAATATATACTATAAATCCAAACTATCTAGAAACTACACTGTGATTTGTGTCTCATGTTCAACAAATTTAACCTTTAGACTACGGAATCTAAATTTCGTTACCCATGTCTCAGAATGGCAGATTTCTAGACTTCCTCCCCCTACAGAACTTGTGCGAGAGTCATGAATTACTTTTACGACTAACCACCCAGCGCGCTTTCCTTTTATAGTGTTTGGCATGCTAGAGATATCACCGGCGCGACATTCTGTGTTTCCCAAAGAGTTCACAAAATGATCGACAGGGTAGGGCTTCGAACAAAAGGACTGATCCTCCTAAGGGCCAGTCGCTGACAGCTCGCAAATGGTGATCGATGTCAGCAGTTCACTTAAAAGGGGGACAAAATCTTCAGTACAACATCTGTACCAAGCTGCTCTAGGAAGGAAAATATCACGGTACAACTGTTGAACCGCCTGTAGTCTAAAGGTTTAAACTTGTACGATCAAGGGATTAATTAAAATCATAAAAAATCTGATTTAAATAAAAAGAAATCTGATTTTTATGATTTTTTTAATCATGATTTTTTAATACCCTGACAGCATTTGTTGAAATTGGAATGAAAAGTTTGATAGGGTAGTAAGTAGTTAGTTAAAAGTTATTTGGACTTTCTGCTTTTTATTGAGGAAGGAATAAAAATATTTCTGACTACAACCATGACTGCATACAAGAGAAGATAAAACTTTTGACTCAATTCAGTTACTCTTTAGAATCTATTTACAAGACTCATGTTTTCTAAGCATCATTCTGAATGCATAATCTACAATACACTGATAATAGATAATCTGAATATATCTGCAATACACTGATAATAGATAATCTGAATATATCTACCATACACTGATAATAAAAGTTGAATTAAAAAAGACCTTAAGATACAAACCTAACTTATAGAATATAAAATTTGCATAAAATTATTTACTTTAAAATTGGTCCATAAAATATGTTTTTCTGACTGACTTTCAAACATGAAAGTAGTGAAGTTTATAATTATATCAGCTGAAACAATTTTTGATGTTACTAACCTCAGACAGGAATGTTTGTGCAGCTTTTTGAGCTCCAACGTGTAATAAGTATTCATAAACATACAAAGCAAGTCTGAAAAATATTTGAAATTAAGAATACATATTAGAAGACATACAATGAATTAAGGATTAATAACGGTACTTTAACAAATATTAAGCTAAGAAAATAATCTGAAATTGTAAATCAACTCTACAAACAACCATTTGAATTCTTAAAGAAAGTATCTTTGTTTAAAATAAGATTTCAAAGACAAACTTTCAATGGAAAAATAAAAATGCACATCAGAGTATTTGAAGTATCACATATTTCAAATCCCAGGTATGCGATTCTATCTACTAAATAAGAGACGAACGAAACTTGAACAAGGGTCATAATCATGATTTACACAGTATGGGGGATACAAATTTTTTACAAATTACAATTTAAAGTAAATGATATCTGCTCATTCATGTTTTGTGGTATTTCAACAAAGATTAGTTCATTCCCAAATATTTATTCAAAATACTATTTCAATTACTTATAAAGGATCTCCAGTCCAAAGGGTTCACACCACCCTGATGATGATTTTAAATTAATATACCTCCAGATACCTCTGAATTTTTGGTTCTTTTAAGTGCACAACACTTGTCCAAATGGATATATTGGTTGGGTTTCATGGCACGAGGACCATATTTGGCCAATCTTTTCTAAACAATGTCAAGTAAATAGACATACATACAAGGAAAGTTTTACTGACACAGAAGAGAGAAATACAGCCCAGGAATTGAATTTATTTACAGCTCACAGGTTTGCTAGCACAGTGGGTGAATAAACTGAATAATGGAGACCCTCAATGGTTAGAGATAATAAGCTGATAAAGAAAGATATTCACATCAGTAGTCACAATATATTATACACAGTAGTAATGACATTGTAAGGGTAGTATCATCATACTCTATCCTAAAAGGGACTATTTGAGGTAGAATAAATTTAATAAAATTTGGCAGGTAGACTTGGGAGACGGTGGTTTGAACAAAGTGCATACGTATGTTAACGTAAGAACAAAGTGGGAATATCATAACACATGATTTTGGGGAGGTCTTAGTGCCTTTCTTATCTTAAAAAAAGCAGGCCTACTGATTACAAATACCCACTGCAAAATAATGTACTCTTGAATTGTATGTAAGTGTTTTCTAGTCTGTGGCTGATACGAGGGATATTCGGATAAGAAAGTTCCATAATTTTATCTATCATATTTTTACGAAAATGCCAAAATGCGTTTGATGCAATTAGATTCCAGTTCCTGGGCTATGACAATCTGCTGTCTGCTACCCTGAGGACTGCTCCAAAGTCTGCCCCTGTCTGTCGCAGTAGAAGTGGCCCTTATCCTATTTTCCATAGAGGATAATAGAAGAAATATTGCACATGTGATGACAAATTGGAAATATGTGTTATGATTTCTACTTGTCACCATGATCTATATAAACTACCTCTTTCCACTGGCTAACATTCATGAAGAGAAATTAAGTCATCTTAGAGTGAACCCTATTCAAAATGAATGAGTCCTGTTTCTAAAGCAACCCACGACCCAGACGGTGCTGGGAGCAGTTCTGATGGTAAACAGACTATATGTGTATGTTACAGAAAATACAAAAAGTTTGCAAATTAATACTCCCTTAGTGAAAAACCAAGCATTTTTATCAATCAAAATACAAAAGTCAGATAAAATGCGAGTCTGAAGAAATAGAGACGAGCTTAAAATGTAATATTTTAGTTTCGTATATTTTTATATAAAACTAAAATATTTTTACTTTCTCAATAAATTGAAGTCAGCACTATATTTTATGTGTTAATAATTTAAATTACTAAATAGATAACCAATAAGAAAAATTGAATTGTAATAAAATTAATTAAATAAATTTAACTACCTTAAAGGTTGATTCTTACCCTGTCAGAAATAAACCTAAATTTATACAATTCATAGAAAACAAATCTCATGGCACAAAGAGAAAGACATTTTTGTTCGCTTATCATGTATAATCCTTTAACTAGACATAAATTTGAAAGTTTTTGGAGCCTAAAACAATTGTAATCTTTTGCAATTGTGATTGCGACATCTTGCAATTTGTTTACTTTTCCAGATTCAAGTAAAATGTGTGCATAACCATTAATAGACCTCTACTGTTTGTAAACATATCAACACAATCAAAATGCCATTGTAAGGCCATGATTTTCTCTTAAAATGACTACTTAAAAATGCAGCAGAACACATACATTAGTAATTGAAATGCTTAGTTACTGAGAAAAACCAAGAATTAAATACTTTAAAAGTCCTGGATATTTATATTGATGTTCTAAAAACTGTTGACTGACACAAAATACTTAGACTTGACTTGTGTTGTGGGAGTAATTGATCTTTAGTATATAATTTATGAATTGTTGAGCCTCAATGAATCTGTTTTTAATAATTCAACATTTATAAAAACTTTTAATGTTAGATAAGTATCAAAAACCTAAAAGGAGAAAATTCAACCAATGTATTACAAAGTAGAACTCATTTTTGAAAATTTTAAGCATTCTTTCATAAAACTACAGCAAGTGGAAGGATCATTTGACTGAAGAAACTACCACATGCATACTGTGATTAACCTACAAACTTTATGTAACATTTCATTAGCTAGAACATTTTATAAACATGATTACGGACCTAAGGTGAAATTTTTAAAACGAATACAACTTTTTCCAGCACTGATCTGTTATGAAAAAGTCATATATGATTTCAAAATTTTTAACCCTTAAATGTTAAGTAATGTTTCACAAAAGCATCGTTAAAATCATTTGACGTTTCAGTCGATACCAGTTTGCCATTCAAAAGACAATCAATATCGAATGCTACGTTCTTAGTTATGAATTTGCGGCAAATGAAGCACGTTATGGACCTACTTTTCTCTTGCTTGTGCGTCTGACGGCACAGTTGAGCCTTTGCCTTTAGCATACATGCTGTAAGTATTTAACAATTGCGTTGTAGTCAGGACATATAGAACACCACCAAACAGGTTTCCATAGAAACATCAATTCGGGTTCGTAATGTACAGCAGTTTACCCGATACTTTTATCACATTAAACTTGATTTTACATGCAGAGGAGAGAGGAACTGTACGTCATCCTTGAAAAAGAACTTGATCAACAGCTTCTTCTCAACAGACACAAACACTACAAAGCGTCAACGATTACTCTCAGATGTTACCGAAACCAGAATATTGCTCCGATAATTAAAAGAGACACAAGGATGCCGGTTCTGTAAATATTTACAAAAAAATTACATCATGTTTTGACCAAATCACCACAATGTTTCGATTGGAGAATGGCGTCTTTTGGACAAAATTTCTGTTGCCATCTCTGCTTTAGAAATAAACGAAACATTTTCGGTAATATTTTGAAAATGTCACTCACGGGTGACAAATTATCCATCAAAATAATCAATACCAATATAATTTTAGAGAAATTATATATTTTTCCACACGCTATTTGATCATGTGTTTTTGTGAATTTAAAGAAAAATAAATGTATGCTCTGGTTGCACGTCTTGTTAAAGGAAAAATCATAGATTTAAATATTCGTGAAATTAATAATAGGAGGGGGGGTGTATTTCAATTAACGTCACACTGGAGCAACACAATGGGCTATTGGTGACGGTCCGGGATCAATCCCAAAGGGAAAGATCCGAGGACAGCACCACGTAATTTTGAACCATGGTCAGATGACGAGGCAACACCTGAGCTGGCACCCCACTCTCCAAAGAAATTAATAATAGGAATCGAACAGTTTGTTTTAAAGACAGAAACTTTTACTGGCAGCATAACAATTGTTTCATACTTGTGCAATGAGTAACATTTTACCTAGTTAAAATAGATTATGTAACTTGAAGGCATTTTTTGATAAAGCTTCCTATAGATGGCGCTACAGCTTTTGTGGTAGAACATGCTTCCTGTACACATTCCGCCTCACGTTGACGTGGTGTGGAAGTTTATAGAGGGGTGCCAGCTCAGGTGTTGCTTCGTCATCTGACCGTGGATGATAATTACGTGGTATTGTCCTCAATCTTTCCCTTTGCGATTGATCCCGGACCGTCACCAATAGCCCGTTGTGTCACTCTAGTGTGACGTTAATTAAATACCTACCTACCGAAAGTGATATTTTTGGTGACATTTTAAAACTCCGTTATCTACAAATTGAGAGCCTTATATACCGGAAGTAGACTGTGTGGTGGGTGGTGAGGTTGGTGTCCGAATTTTAATGGAATGGAGGGCTACCTACCTATCTCGGCAGTAGTTGAATTTCCGTCGCATTGGAGCAACACAGTAGGCTATTGGCGACGTTCTGGGAACAATCCCGAAGGGCAAGATCCGACAACACGTCATAATCTTGAATCACGGTCAGGTGACGAGATCAACACCTGAGCTGGCACCCAGCTCATAGAGGAGAAAAAAAAGTAGTGTGAGCTATGGCAACCTTTTTAAGTCCCAATGATATTGTGACCAAAAACAGTAACGTGATCCTTAGACCCTTCTCTCCAACGCGCATATAGTTTGCGCATTCCTCCTTCCATAGCAAATGCATTGAAAGTGAAAGCTAACGTGGACCTAAGGTGCTGTGTGTGTTACATTTCACAGGTGAGCGATTTACGTGTACTTTACATTTGTTTCTGTGGGTTTTTTCAGTATTTACTAGTATGATAAAAAAATAGATGTTCTAACTTTGGAATTCTTAATACAACCTGCTGACATTTCCCGTTCTATAAAAAAGATTTCATTGATTTGCAATCAATATATATCTAAAATGAAATAACTGATGTTCGAGTGCGTTTGCTATTGTAAATTGTACATCTATAAGGGCTTAAAATATTAAAAATAATAAACCGAACTTTAAACACTTGCGCGAAATCGTTCTGTCTTGGCGATGATTTTTTAGGCGCCAACTAGGAGCACTTACGCTGTAAAAATGTAATGAATTGAAAACATTAACTTAAGTACATCATTTAAATTGTTATTTCTTACTGAACAAAATTGTTTTGTATCCACCCATTTGTGCAATTATACATAAGAATAATAATTAAAATAAAATATACATTTTATAATTTTTAAAAATTATAAATTAAATAAAATCAATTTGTTAAAAATAGGATTAAATCATTCATAAATCGTATTATAGTTGCCCACATTTATCCGCTTTAGGGAACCTTTCTGTTCATGTTTTTAAATATATGTAAAATCTTTCATTATAAGATTGCATTTGACAAAGGAGCTTTTCTTTCAAATAATTTCCCTTGAACCTATAACTTTCTACTGGAATGGCGAAAAACAAATTTCCGTTATCTTATGTGAAAAAACAGTGGTTCAGCGGAAATTGAAATGCTGTACCTGTTTTGGCGTATTTTTATTCTTATTAATGAAACACAATATAGCAAATTTGGAAAGCAAAAAATTAGAGAACGAAATGAAACTTCTATTGTACTAAAACAATCCGCTCAGCTGGAAAAGTTCTTTCGTAAAAACATCTACTTAGCACCCTGATTTTTTTGCTTAGTGTTTAAATAAATCTAGCATTAAAATTTAATCATTTTCGGCTTTTAAACCAGATTCATCTCTCTTCCTTACAAGTTTTAATCCTGAGATAAATTGAATTTTAGGTTGTTTCGAACAATATTTGTGAACATTTCAATATTTATATCGTTCAACTCGATAAATAAGCTTGGTAGTGATAAAAACACATTCCACAGCGAAATGAAATCCTTCACTCTTTGTTTTCTACCTAAAAAGGGGGACACTTTTTGATTCTTTTCTAAGTAGAGTATTTGAACGAATTAATTACATTTGTGAAAATGTATGCACACATAAAACATGCTCCTCAATCGCGCGAAGCATTTTTTTTCCACAACTTTTTTAAACTGAAAAAAAACTATTTTTTAAAAAGCATTGAATTTTTTATTTAGGATTTTTAGAATTATAAGTAAAATAATTTATACTTATAATAAGAACTTGCAAAAATGTGTATCTGCTAAAAATTCATTTATTCAGTTCTTATGCATTTAAAAAATTTTTTGTTCCATTTATTAGTTTTCCCAAAGATGAAGAAGATGGCTAGTAAATGGCTACATGTTTCTATATGAGTTTTACTCAGTGGATTTAAAATGTGACGAATCTGACAATAAATTTTATAAGTTTACTGTTTCTTATTTGTCTTTCATATTTATAAAGTATTGATTTCACACACACAATAAGTAATACAAATTTAATATTAAAAATCTTGCACTTTTGCACACACTTAAGATTATAAAAATTGTCAAGAGTTATTTACATGATCAATTTGATAAATTCAAAATCCAGATAGACACACGGATGTGACATATTTAGTTTTTGAACCAGAAATTTAAAATTGGGCAAAATAGCTAACAATTTCAAGTATATGGTTCCATCTTGTAAATTATATGTATAACTTTTCATGTTAATAATATTTTTATGCGTAACTGTTGTTTGCTAACTAAAATAAATTTGCGTTTACGAAAACATAAGCACATCCATAATATAAATGAAAGCTTTCAGTGGTGACCCGGACTTGATTTGAGCACACAACTTCATCTGTTTTCACTATTTTTATCTTATGCATCAGTAAAATATTTATTGAAGCAGTCATTTTCAAACATGTGCATTTATTTTTCAATTTGTTCCAACTTGTGTTAACCTCATGAAATTTAAACAAGTTTGGCTTATTTTCTGCTATTAAATCTTTAAGATAATTTCTCCAACACCTAATACATGTTAAAGAAAAAATATATAATATATTGAATTAATTAAAGAACGTCTGGGTTTAGGACTACTATCTTATACAAAATTTTAACCAGTGACAAAATACTTGTGAACATCCCTACCCCGTTTGACACGTCCTTTCTTCAATAGCAAAGATAACAGTCGAGTGATAAATCAAACCGGTACTACTGGGCCAATCTCGACTGCGGGCCTGGTAAACTTGCGCGGAGGACCGTATCTGAACTGCAGGCTGGTTAAACGGAATTGGGAGGGCCGGGTCTGATAAAAATATTTTTAAGACTATCTGGATTGCGGGCTGGGTAAAATTGTCCTGAGGGCCGTATCTGGATAGCGGGCAGGTTAAACCTTTCAGGTATATCTGGTCTGCTGTCCTAATAAAAATATTTGGATGACCGTATATGGACTTGTGGGTCGGGAAAACCTGTACGGAGAGTCGTATATGAACTAATATTTGGAGGGCCGTATCGGGTATGCAGGCCGGGTCCAGGTCCAAATCTGCCCGTAAGACCATATCTGAACTGCGGGTTGGTTAAACTGATCTAGAGGGCCCGGCCTGGTCGGCGGGCCTGATAAAAATATTTGGTGGGCCGTATCTGGACTCCGGGCCTGAGATCAAATTATTCACTACAACCTATTTATCTTACGCATATGGTGTTGTGTATCGTGCTAATGAAGCAAAATGTACGAGGGTGAAGGCGGGTGACACGTCTGTGTTAGCTGCTGACAGGAATTTCGTATTTTTCGATTTAGAAGGGTTTTTTTGACTGCTTTGTGCCTTTAGTCTTTTCAATATTATTATTCCCCTAGTGAAGGTTTCACTAGGGCTTCGCTTTTGTTCCTACTACTTGGGTAAGTAGTTTTTTTTTTCCTATTATCGGCTGATCAAATTTTTGAGAGAACAGAGGTTTACTTCTCAATGAGTGACGATCTTACTTCGTCCCCGGCGGGGACGAATCCTGCACCTGAACTTTTACAAGACATCGACCTAATTAACTATTGTAGTGATGAGGGGATCTATAACTTCACTTTCATCATTCGCCCAATCCAACTTTTACTAAATAAAAATCCATATATAATTAAAAAAGAAATATATAAACACTTCTCTGAACCCAAAAATATCATAGTATGCCAACGAACTCGAAACAACAACATTATCATCACAGTAGAAGGTAAAGTCGCGGCCCACGAAGCTTCCAAAATCAAAAATATCCTGAATACTATAGTTGATACCAAATTAACGAAGGACAATTTAATAACGCAATACGTAATAAATGGAATTGAAACAGAAATAACTTTAGAAGATATAACTGAGGATCTAGAAGAACAAGGAATTAAAATCGCAAATATTATAAGATTCGAAAAATATGTCAACCAAATAAAAATCCCATTAAAAACTATAAAATTCGACACCCCTACCCCTCGGAAGAAAATTGGAGATAAAGTGCACATAGGGATGATGATGCACCAACTGAAACTTTACATAGAAAAACCAAGACAATGCAAAAACTGCTGGCTATTTGGACATGGCATGAAAGGTTGCAGATCCAACCAAAAATGCAAAATCTGCTCAGAAGACCATCCAGAAATCATATGCCCAAATAAAGAAAAAAAATGTTGCAGAAACTGTAAAAAACCGCACACAGCAGATGATGAAAATTGTGAAAAGAAAAAAGAAGAGATAGAAATATTAAAATATAAAAACGAAAACTTAATAACCTACATAGAAGCAAAAAATATACTCGCAACCTCATACGCCAAAGCGATTACTCAACCAAAAAAAGTAGATCAACACAGTGAAGAAAGAGAAATAATAAAAAATAGCGAAATAAAAGAAATAATACTTGAAACTTTAAAACCAATACTAACTATAATCGAACAAATTCAAAGAAATCAAACGTACATACTAACACTAATGATTGAAAATAATATAATACCAAAAGAAAATATAATTTATGAAACTCAAGAAAATATTACAAATGAAAATGAAATGATAGAGGAAGAAAATAACAAACAAACAACTCAAGATCAAGAAGTGGAATCACAAAAAGATAAACTACTAGAATGGCAAATAAAAAACCTAATACAAAATAGGAAAAATAGTGTAGATAAAAATAATACCACAATAATAAAACGTACGAGCGAAGAATCTAAAATCACTCTTAACCAAAAAAAAAAAACTGACAAAAACTACACATCCACCATCTCCAATAGAACAATCTATCATATGTGGCAAAATGGAATACGAATAGGACTTCCCGCTGCCTGATCCTTAAATTTCTTTCTTTCTTTTTGTACCGTGTTTGGAATCAACCTCATTCAATGGAACTGCCAAGGCGCCAGAGCGCGTCAATTTGACCTAAATTACAATAAATATTTTAACCAGGCTGACATCTTAATTTTACAAGAAACCTTTTTAAAACCGAATAATCGTTTTACTCTTTTCAAAAAAAACATTTTTCGTTTTGATCGACCCTGTCCTTTCAGAGGAGGAGGATTATTAATAGCCATCAATAGTAACATCAGTGCTCAACTCATCAAAGAGGAAAAAAATCAAATATTCGAATCCCAAGAAATAAAAATTCACTATAACAACACAGCCATTCACATCATCAATATCTATTGTCCTAAAGGAGTTAAAGAAGAAAGAATGCTCAACAACCTCAAATTAGATCCAAATAACCTTTATATTATAGCCGGAGACTTCAACGCAACACACTGTAATTGGGGCTTCAAGAATAACACCAGCGGAAGAAATTTAATAAAATGGATAAACAACCAAAACCTAATTATACTCAATCACCAAAGTGGAACTCATATCAGCAACAACGGAGTCATATCTGCTATTGATCTAACCTTAGTATCCAACAACTGTACCTCAATAACCTCTTGGCAGGTGCATCAAGATAATTTTGGAAGTGATCATTTCCCCATAAAATTTTCCTATAAAACTCCGACTAACAATAAACGTAATTCTACTATACAGTTCAATTGGAACATATTCAGCAAATTTCTAAACGATAACCTTAATAACCTAAGTGATCCATGTTCTTTTAACAATACTTTTCAGAAGGCCATAGAGATTTCCCAATCTAAAAAAGAACTTCCGCCACCCAGGGCCCCTTGGTGGAATTCAAAATGTAGTCAACTAAGAGCCAAAAGTAGACAACATCTGAATAAATCTAAAAAAAATATAAGTACAACTGACTGGGATCAATATAAAAAATATAAAAAGAAGTTAAAAGAATTGATTCAGAAACTTAAAAAAGACTTTTGGTATACTACCTGCAAATCAGTCGCTAAAGACAAAAATATTTATAAAATCCTACAAAGACTAAAAGATCCAGCCAACCAACAAAAGAATGCTTACAATATCATTCATTTCAACAACGTAAAGATCCACTCCCCCGGAGAACAAGCCAACCTCTTTAACAAGCACTACACCTCAGATGAATATCTTGACTTCCTTCCCCTGAGTTTTGTGGATAACAATAGCTATACGCTGAATAAGGAATTCACTTGGAATGAATTTTCCAGAGCTATTTCTCAAATTAGGAAATCAACCCCAGGAAAAGACAAAGTTACCATTACTATGATTAAAAAATCACCTGAAAATATCCAGAAGAGCATTTTTAAAATTCTTAATTACAGCTTTGACACCGGCTCTATCCCCATGTCTTGGACCCACTCGCTTATCATCCCTATTTTAAAACCACATAAAAATCCTCTGGACATAACCTCATATAGACCTATCTCTTTAACTTCCACATTTGCTAAAATTTTAGAACGCATGATTCTTAATAGACTCATGGAAAACATCTACTATAACAGAAAATGCATTAATAAAAATAACCATGGATTTTTACATAACAGAAGCTGCATTACCCTCTTAACTCATATCCACAATGACATACTGATAGCTAGGAAAAGAAAAAATAATATCGTTTTGGCCTCCATAGATCTAAAGGGAGCTTACGACTCGGTTTGGAGAGATGGTCTCATGTACAAATTATTAAAAAAAGGAATCGCAGGAAAAATGGCTTTATGGATTTTTAATTTTATAAACCAAAGAACTTGCCAGGTGAAGTGGCGCAATACCATATCAGAATCAAAGCAGAGCTCTCGAGGACTACCTCAAGGATGTATTCTCAGCCCTTTTCTTTTTCTCATTTTCCTCGATGATTTATTCTTGCATATCCCTTCACACGTCAAATGTTTAATATATGCGGATGACATTTTTATTTATAGTGAAAATCAAACTCTAACCGAATCCACAGAAGCAATTCAAACCACAATTAATATCATCAACAATTGGTGTAACCGCTGGAAATTAACAATCAGTTTGAACAAATGCAATATCATCAATTTTTCTCGAAAAAAAAATTCTCATAAATGCAACATAAAAATTAACAATACTCCTATCCCAGAAGTTAATAAAATCAAAATTCTGGGCCTCAACTTTGATAAAAACTTAACTTGGAATCATCATTTCAAATATCTACAGTCCAAAGCTGCACGTGCTTTAAACGCTTTTAAATTCATAGCTTCAAAGAGGTGGGGTGCAAATACCAAACACCTTAAACAAATAGGTAATTCTACTATCCGTAGCCAATTTGATTTCGGAGCTCCTATCTTAAATACAACTGCAGATTCACATTACAAAAAAATCAATCCAATCTTCAACTCCATGCTAAGAATTGCTACTGGACTACCTAAATATACTCCTATTGATATATTGTATGCTGAAACTCAAACTTCATCCTTACAACAAAGACATAAACTATTAAATATGAACTTTTATATAAAACATGTTTGCCTCAGAGAGTGGTCTCCGTTATATGACCTTATTTACAATCCCCCTTCTATCACTTTTACTCCATGGAAAAAAAAGAACAAACCTATATCGGCAAATATGATAAATTATTTCGATGATCTCTGCATTACTAAAAGAGATATTATTCCTTGGTGTCCTCCTACTTCTGATTTTAACTATAAAATACACCTCCAGAATTTCTCATTTCAAGATAAGAGTCTGCCTGATGGTGCAATTCAAGCCTACTTTGAAGATTTCCTACAAACTTTTCCAAATCACATCATCATAGGAACGGATGGCTCAAAAACTAGTACAACCAGCTCATTTGGAATCGTAATCCCCAAACTATTTGTAGAAAAAAGCTACTCAGTGAATACCTTCAATTCAATTTTTACAATAGAAGCTATGGCAATTTTTAAAGCAATCCAAGACTGGGTCCAAAAATACCAAAACGTCATCTTAATAAGCGATAGTTACAGTGT
Source organism: Meta bourneti (assembly GCA_933210815.1). Lineage (NCBI taxonomy): Eukaryota > Metazoa > Arthropoda > Arachnida > Araneae > Tetragnathidae > Meta > Meta bourneti. The sequence continues at coordinate 72,082,396 of OW119926.1, read as the reverse complement.
TTTATCCAGCTTGGAAAATATAAGTAAAAATTCAAGCTGTATCATTTTACAAATTCATAATATTTTAAGCAAAAAAAGCCAATATAATAACATCATGTTAGTGTGGACCCCTGGACATAAAGGAATAACCATAAACGAAAAGGCCGATCATGTAGCACGAATGGCTGAACTTTTCAACGTTGCTGAAGGTGTCTCGGCTGAAGACCTTATAAAATACCACAAAACTGAATACAATAATGAGATCTATAATAAATGGAAAAGATACCATAGAAGTGATCACTTTCCTCATATTAACCCTAACACTTTATGGTATGAAAATATTATTTTAAATAGAAATTATGAGACCCTTTTTCAAAACTTTCGGGCAAATACCCTGATGGTGAATTCGATCAAAAATAAAATTAAACTTTCAGACACCCCAAATTGCCTCAGATGTCGCACTTATGAAGACTTAGATCATATCCTATTCCAATGTCCAACTTTCTCCAAAGGCCGTAACAAGTTGCTAAGCACACTCTCCGCCTTAAAAATTCCACATTCTTTGAAAGAAATCTACTCCAATTTTTCGTTGACTATCTGTAATTCTATTTGCTTATTTTTAAGTTCTAATCCTCGTTTCTAATTCTTCATTCGAAATTATTCTATTTTTTTCTCTAGAGGCACAAGGCAAACCAGCCAAGCCTCAATAATATGCTTTTTCCCGTGGAAAAGGCATCATCATCATCATTATCGTGCTAATTAAACTTGATCACAACGAGAACGTCAGCTAGTTATTTAACTCAAATAGCTAAAAACATTAAAAAGTAGCACACATTCAAGAAGTATTCAGTAGTATAGAACCTGTACCGCCTACAACTCGCAGATTGCTAGCGCAGTGGAAGAACCCAATGAGCCACGGCGGCTCCGAATATTTATTTCATATGAAAATTAATTATTCTATTCCCTAGAAGGGGGGGGTATTTCAATTAACGTCACACTGGAGCAACACAACGGGCTATTGGTGACGGTCCGGGATCAATCCCAAAGGGAAAGATCCGAGGACAACACCACGTAATTTTGAACCACGGTCAGATGACGAGGTCACACTTGAGCTGGCACCCCACTCTCCAAATCAACTTGAGGACATTTGAGGCCACGACATATTTAACGTGTACCAGCCCCCGCGTACACGACGGTCATTAGTTAGATTCAAACTCGCAACCCTCTGGTTGCTAGTCCGTTACTCTTCCAACCGGGTTACCGCGACCCTTCGGGTTTGATCCCGGACCATCGCCAATAGCCCGTTGTGTTGCTCCACTGCGACGTTAATTAAAGTTAAAAACCCTCCGTAAGAAGACCGTGGTATAGAAAGGGGGATGGTGCACGTTAAATCTCTTGTGGCCTCAAATGTCCTCATGTTGGCAAAATATGGAAGGTTGGAGAGTGGCGTGCCAGCTCAGGTGTTGCTTCATCATCTGACCATGGTACAAAATTACGTGGTGTTGTCCTCGAATCTTTCCCTTCGGGAATGATCCCGGACCATCGCCAATAGCCTGTTGTGTTGCTCCAGTGTGACGTTAATTAATTACCTACCTACTCACCCCGACCGTCGACAATAGCCCGTTGTGTTGCCCCAGTGCCACGTTAATTAAAATACATACCAAAGAATAAATTCTGAATTGATATACGATGGTTGATTGGTCAAAACGGCGATAGAGAGTGGGGTGCCAGCTCAGGTGTTGCCTCGTCATCTGACCGTGGTTCAAAATTACGTGGTGCTGTCCTCGGCTCTTTCCCTTTAGGATTGATCCCGGACCGTCACCAATAGCCCGTTGTGTTGCTCCAGTGTGACGTTAATTGAAATAAATAAAAATAAATAAATAACAAAACGGCGATAAACTACATTTTAAGGTCATGTGTATCATGCGAAAGCATTAGTACAGAAGTAAAATCTTCGCAGATTGTCTGATTTCACTGAAAACCCGTTAGATTTCAAATCAGTTTTCATTTGCATCTACAGGGTGAGTCTAAATTGTTTTTACAAAATAAGAGGGGTGATAGTACCCATCCAGACGAGCAATAATTACCATGGAACATGGGGTCGCATTCCACTCTGAGAGGCAGGAAAGAGTAAAATTAAAATTTCAACATGAACTTACAAGTGTTGGGAAAGCAAATGAACGATACCAAAAGTTGCACAATCTGATTGATTGATCAGAGAAAAACTCACAGCAAGTGCTCAAAGTGGCGGCCACGCGTTGCACAGTTCACACCGGCTAAGGAATGACTGGCGCACCCTCTGAAAGATTCTTGGTGTTGTGTTAATTTTGTCTGCGGCAACACCGATTCTCGCTACGAGATCTTCAGCCGAGTTCACAGGCGTCTGGTACACTAAAGATTTCATGTGCCCCCAGAAGAAAAAGTCCAGTGGGTTGAGGTCCGGTGAGCGAGGAGGCCAAGCCACAGGTCCGCCACGTCCGATCCATCGTGCGGAATATGTGGCTTAGGAGATATGCTACGTAGGCAGGTACAAAACGACGTCAGAGGCGATGACTTGTTCATGCTCGACGCGTTTTGACTTTACTCTTTTCTGCCTCTCAGACTGGAATGCGACCCTATGTTCCATGGTAATTATTGCTCGTCTGGATGGGTACTATTACCCCTCTTATTTTGTAAAAACAATTTAGACTCCACCCTGTATATTTCTTACCAATAAACATATTCAATCCTTCATATAGACCACTGTAAAAAACTTCGCCCAGGGGACCTCCTTGTCGATATATCATCTGATACGCAGGTAAAACTGCTTAAAATGCAAATTCCCTTGGACCTTACATTGTTTCAGTAACGCCACATAGAGCAATTAAAACAAGTCTGGGTGTGATTTTCGAATCCGATTTACTCCACACAATGGACGAAATCATCGAGAACCTTCATAATGAACCTGTTTGTGGTATCTACAGAATAACCATCAATTGAGACGGTAGGTAGGTAATTAGTTAACGTCGCACTGGAGCAACACAACAGGCTACTGGCGACGATGCGGGAACAAACCCGAAGGGAAAGATCCGAGGACACCACGTAATTTTGAACCAAGGAAAAGATCCGAGGACAACACCAAGTAATTTTGAATCACGGTCAGATGACGAGGTCCCACATGAGCTGCCACCCCACTCTCCAAACTTCCACATCACTCCAACGTGCACCAGCCCCTTTGTATACGACGGTCTTTGGTTGGATTCGATCTGGCAACCCTCCGGTTGCTAATCCGTTACTCTTTCAACCGGGCTACCCGGTCCCATCAATCGAGAATAGCCCGTTGTGTTGCTCCAATGTGATGTTAATTAAAATACCTACGTACCTACCTATCAATCGAGACAGGTAGGTAGGTATTTAATTAACGTCGCACTGGAGGAACACGAGCTATTGGTGACAGTCTGGGATCAATCCCGAGGACACGTAATTTTGAACTACGGTCAGATGAGGTCACATTTGAGATGGCATCCCACTCTCCAAACTTCCACATCACGCCAACGTGAGAATATTTGAGGCCATAACAGATTTAACGTGCACAATATCCCTCTGTACACGACGCCCTTCAGTTTGATTCGAACTCGCAATCCTCCTGTTGCCAATCCGCTACTCTTCCAACCGGGCTACCAATCGACACAGATAACCTTTTCACAAAATACACTATCTTAACATTTGACACCCTAACATGGTCCAAACGAATCGAAACAGGATATCTGAGTTGTTCAGTCTACCTGATTTGGACATTCAAAAAATTTTCTGTTGTGGTTAAATTGCTTACGCACGACGTGGAGAAATCGGCGATGGCAGTGATGCTACACTGCACCTGTTCATACGATCGACTGCAATGGAGATAATTCATCATACTCCAGATCCTGCAGCAAATGAGTGAGAAATTCAATCTTTGAAGATTTCTAAAAAACCTTACGAAAAGTAGTTGAATCTCGAACACCCAAACCAGGAGTCTCCTATTCTGTGTTGAAAAACCTCTCAAACCTACAGCTAATCAAACTCGATTTCTCTTTATCTTCGGCTAGAAAACCATTGAAGACACAAGCAAGATATTCCAATCACTAAAATACTTCCACCTCCTAAAATAGAATATTACAAAATATATAGCTTGATAACCTCTAAAATTCAAATCAAAGGATAGTCTGTCTCGCCACTTTCCGATTCATATTCTGTCCCTCAATCTGTTAGGTGGTGCATCTTACATCCTTCGTACGAGAATACTTGAAATTTCATTGAAGGATTCGCCAGATATTCAGATGAATGACTCTTCTAATCCATATGACCTCCCTTGTCTCATGGAATTGTCTAGTATTTGATCCAATAGATGACATCAAAGCGATTGTATGTTCTCACCATCCCACATATGGCTTTTCAGAAAACATGCTACACAACAAACATTTTTGCAGGAGTGTGGCCATGAAAATTTACATCTAGTTAAAGATTAATTGCTGCCTATATCTTCTGCAGCATGTCATCAAACAAGAAACTCGATATACTCATACTGGTAAACTCTCAGTTCCTTTCATTCTGCTTGGTGACCCTAATGACACAGTATCTTTTGGGATCTAACGAATTGTCAAGGCAACACATCGAGCAACTGATCTTGGATAACTCGCTCTGCTTGCTCAATGATAAGAAAATGTACCTTAGTGAACCCACGAGGCCATTTTACACATTGGACTTGGTCGTCTGTTCTCCAATACTACTACTGTTGAATTTTGCAGTGGGAAATCACAATAGCGATTACTTTCCCCTTTCCATCTAGCATGACAATAACAGGTAGAGTGAGCTCTCATCCACATACCTACTCATATCATCAAGTAGATTGGGATGCAAATATATAATTGACAGCGGTGATGGAAGCAATGATCACCAGATATTAACAATGCCATGTATAATGTCACAGAAGCTACAAACACAGGTATTCCTAAGAGTTTCTCAGCCACACAGAATTTGTATTCCTTGGTGGAATACCGAATTTCCATCTACTTGCAAGAGACAAAGGAAGTTATGGACCAAATTTTGGAGATACCCACTAACCACCAACTTATTACTGTCACAGTCAAAACATTCGCCGACAACACGAGAGGTTAGTCTTGAAGTGGATGGATCCCATCGTCAACATTGAGCAAATAGTCGAGGAAGATAAAAGCAGCCAACGAACTGTATCACGAATTTTCCTGACTTGACTTGAAACTGCTTCTCATGACACAGCCATGAATTCTGAGGGTTTTGATAGCATGTCCAACCACAACTGTCACAGTCCTGCTTTTCAAGCGACAAAGAGTTGATCTGAGAACACCAATACATTTTAAAGACTCCCATATAAATGTAAGCTTACTATGTTCAAATTGAAGGAGTTATCTCAATTATATAACCACCAGATGGAATCATTTATCAAATTCCTTACAAAACATCTTTCTGCAATTTAATAGTCAGGAGAGAACAGATATTTTTATCTTTGTGGCAAGAAAGCATTGATTCCAATCCGGAAGCCTGGAAACTAAATCTGATCTGAAAAGTAACTGTAAAGTGTGATTCAACACTCCACAATACTCGCCACCACTACCCATGAGTCTGCAGTCATTTGCAGGGAGTTTGCTTGTGAAGCCTTTTCGGACTGTACAGAATTAAATCATTGGATGATGTTTATAGCTCATGATTTATTTTCTTAAGCAGAGAATATTTGAGAAAACAAGATTCCAAATGGAAGAATTGATATTATTCTTTGACGCATGTTCCAGAAAATAAGTAGTTGAAATGAATGATTTAAATTCAAAAACCAGAGGCAAAATTTTCAGTTTTTAAACTATGTAAAGGCTAAAAGGGTTCTTAAACTATTTAATTTAACTGTGAAAACTGAAAAAGTGATTTGATTGTGTATAGTTAAAATACCTTACACGCAATGTCTTGAAAACTATATAGACCTTTGAAGGATTTTGATAAACCTTTTCTTAATGACTACTGTTTGAGAAAATTTGTCACTGCAAGCTTTCTTACAGAATTCCTGATACTTCAACAAGGAACCAAATATGAGAATTACAAATATAAGCCAACACGCTTGTTTGTTTATTAACACTTTTTATGATTAAACAACTTATTAAACACAACTCAGTTTAAATCCTCAGTAGCAATAAATTCCACTGTAAAAAATTAAAGATGAACACATTCATTGAATATTTAATGAACTGGAAGTAACTAAAACAACTTTAAAAACTGTCAGACAATACTGTTCATATCATAATTATATATATATAGTCACTATGTTGAATTACTCCACTCAATGGGATTTATGTCAAAATTTCTCATTTTTAGTTTCATGTTTAACCATGTACCAAATAAGCCTATATCTATTATCCTCTCATGGAATGTTAGGAAGCTTGGTTTCAAATATTTGCACTGAGCAGAGTATATGTTACAGTCTTTATGATAATCTGCCACCCACATTAATGTAAAGAAGAAAAGGTCTGTTCGCTTCAGTAAGCCTTGATTTTCACACCTTGTGAGGTAGGTCACATGGTCCTCTGTCACTGGATTTCTGATGGGATCGCCAACCATTGAAAGAGTGGTAGCATTTATAAGGAGACAGTCATAAAAGGATTGCTCATCTGGGTTTGTTTTCAATGCTGTAAAAAGAACACCAAGACCTACAAAATAAAAATGTAATTTTATTCAAAAGAAAGAAAAGTGAATGATAGCATCACATCACAAGTTAATACTAAATGCAATTCAGCAAATTGAGGCACAAGATTTACAAAGGTAATAGTGGTAATTGATAATTAATTAACATCGAACTGGAGCAACATAATGGGCTATTGGTGATGGTCTGGGATCAATCCCCAAGGGAAAGATCTGAGGATAACACCATATAATTTTGAACCATGAAAAAAGATTTACAGAGAAAAGGCTAGAGGATATTTACAATCACAACAGCCTTTCTCTGTATCCTTGTATACAAAACTTAAGTACTTACTTTCTTGTTTGACAAATAGTATATAGTTAAAATACATTATAATGAAACTTATATAAGCAATCATGCCATCCTAATTTTTTAAACACTATGTATCACATATACCTACTCTAAAGTACCAGTTTGATGCATACAGATGTACTGGAAATGTGAAAATATGAGTTTATGGTCTTACAAGGAGTACTTACTTGAAATTTGCAAACAGGCTTCTTGCATGAGTCTAAAGAATCAGCTTCTGGAAAAGCATTCAATGCTGGCTTCTTTAAATTCAATTTATCTCTTCTATTCAACAAATATGAAAAATAATTGTGCTTTTGGTCTGTTAGTGGCCTGTTTGTTCTGACCATGAAAACTTATTTCCAGTTATATTGTGAATTGAGGCAGTTTTGAGCTCTAAAAAGTGAACAACTCTTGTGGGTAATACAGGCTAGATCCTTTCACTGAGTACTCTGTACAGCATGTATCACTTATATAATTGGACTCAGAACTTGCGTCACAAGGTTTGTAACATCTAGTTGTAAATTATACACTAGCAGGGTTATCTTTGGGATGTTTTTACATTAATAAAGAAAGATCTAAAGAATTTATATTTTTACTTGCTAATGCAGTAGGGATTCCCGATAGGTTGGTTTTGGGGTTTTATGGCGCAAGGGCCATATTTGGCCATGCTGTGCCAGACATAAGATATACAATATCAAGTAATAGACAAACACAACAAAAGTTTTACTGATACAGAAGAGAGAAATACACCCAGAGAGGAATACACCTGACAGGAATTGAACCTGTGCTACCTACAACTCAAAGACTGTTGGAGCAGTGGGCATACCTACTGACCCACGACTGCCCTGGATTTCCGATAGGAAAATGCAGGTTTGGGTGAAAATACTGATAGCAGGCAAAATGGTGGCAATAGCAAGAGTATTATTCTGGAAACCTTTAAACATCTATTGTCATAACTGAATCACCACTATACTGAGGCAACGTGATGAAACAGGATAGCCAATCATGTATTCAGAATCAATCATTCATCAGAGCAATTCAGGTAATTTCTATAAGACTTCACTTCAGGATTACTGAGAAAATTTTAATGCACAAATCCCTTTAGTTGATTGTGGATGATACTTAACAGCATAAGAGCTGACAATTCTTATAAGATTGTTCAGAGTATGTTAAAATACAGCTTCTAAAATCAATATCAGTCTTCTCACGAAGACGAAATCTCTCAATTTTAATTGTTCAGTATTTGTCTTATACCTATATATTTTCTGCTCTTACATTTGTGTGGATGCTTTTTAAGTGAAATTTTTGCCCTAATTGTACAAGAACTTATTATAAAAGTGTACTAACTTTATACTGTAAATAATTACGAAACTGAGCATAGACAAATAACTGACATCTTTTCATAATCAATTTGATTTAATTTTCATAAAAAATTCCATAATGTCTGTTTTGGACCTTTTTTCATAAACTTCAGGTGTGGGAAAATATATCTTGTGTCAGGGCAAAAAGGATTAAGTCAAAAAGGCTACTTCATGGAATCTTAAGTTGAATATTTCACTTTCTCAAATATTCAGGAAGAAAAAGAAACATGCCATGACACAAATAATTGTAATTTAGATTAGTAGATTAATTTAGTTTTGATTTAAGCATATTATATTATTCCTTAAATTAATGATGCACTTGGCTCCTTTGAACCCATCAAAATTCAGACTTAATCCCTTTTGCTCTGACACTGAAGATATATTCAACAAGACTCACGAAAAATAAAATTTCAGTTATTTCTATGGTTCTTCAAATTGGCAATCCTGATTCTCTAAAGTATTTAACATAAAAAATATTTCATTAAAGTGTCTACATATAAACATCATTTCACATGAAAGAATTATTTCAGAATGGAAAATTCACCACTTACCAGTCGATATCATGATTGCTTTTGTAGGTCTAGTTCTACATTCTTGAATAGCATCTGCAGCGACTGATTTGTAATCTAAATAAAGACCTTGCCAAAACAAGCCTGTGGGAAAATAAAATCTATAAGAAATCTTTAAAAACAATGGAGCAGTGAGTTAAAAAATGTACCTAGTATTACCAAGCACTAAATGTTGTTGTGAGTATTTGGCTATGATACTATAAGCTCATGTGCTCTTCAGAACTTTTACAAAAGTCTGTTAACCTTTAAGTGCTGTGCACATGTATCCAAATGATCTGCATTGAATAAAACTTGTCTAGTTACATAATAAACAAGTCGGTCAAACCCATTTGAAAACGATGGGCAAACAGTTCCCAGAAGCAAATTCTATGGAGTTTTGTGCAATCAAAATGTTTAGTCCTTTTAAACAAAATGAGGCCTCCAAATTTGATTAAAAATTATAAAATAATAATGAATATTTTAATTATTAAAATAGTTTTGAATATTTAAATATTATCCAAATAGTTTTGATTTGATTACTTCATTTGACATTTTGGTGGAGATGTCGAATCCGAGACAGTGACGATTTATCACCAATTATGGTAACCTTGCAGTTTTGCTCCAAATTTATGGCAATCCAATGCAAAAGGTTGGTTTTTCGGAAGGAAAGAGAGCTTCTTTTTTTTAACGAACGCATTTTTCTTCACAAAATATCGATGCAATGTGTTCTATGATTGGTTACCATTTTAAAATTTCAATTCTTTTTGTGTTCTTTGATGTTTTAGCTTTTAAGAATGATTTTAATTGGTTACCGCCTAACCGGCTCGCAACGGATTATATCAGTGCATCTTCAGCTACTGTGCTTGCCATTGGGTTTCCGAAATTTTGATTACTATCTTTTTAAGTAAGAGGCCCATTTCTATTGCTATTTTTTTGGTTTTTAAATTTTTCAAATTAGAAATTAAATTAATTAATTATTGTTCGTGATATTATCGATTTATTAGCCACTCACTTACCCTTGATTAGGTATGGCAGTGGATGGTTTGACTGGACGTATAAATGCGTTTTTTTGCAAAAATGTGTGAATCTGTAGCAAAACCGGAGAGCTTGAAGGTGATTGAATGGTGCCAGAAAGTTGGTTTGATTGCAAAAAGTGTTAAATGTTCAGAAAGTGGGAGTGAAATGGTTTTGAAAGACAGAAAGGATGCGGTCGATAAGTACAAATGAAAGTGTAGAAAGATGGACATAAGCGAACGCGATCGGTTCGAAAGGGAACATGGTTTGAGAACAGTAATTTGCATTTGTAAGATTCTTTTGATTATGTGGTACTGGGAGAAACGCCAATTAAATGTGTTATGAATGAAATGTATGTGGCGACCCATACGATGACTGATTGGTATAATTTTTGTAGAGAAGTGTGTTTGGATGCTTGTTTGAAATTTAATGGTAAGATTGGAGGAGAGGGAAAGACTGTGGAAATTGATGAGAGTAAGTTTGGCAAAAAGAAGTATAATAGGGGGAGACGAGTGGAGGGTAAATGGGTGTTTGGTGGAATTGAAAGGGGTACGGACAAATGTTTTATGGTTGTAGTGAATGATAGGAGTAAGGCTGTGTTGTCCAAGATTATTCGTGAAATGATTTTGCCGGGAACTACCATAGTGACTGACTGTTGGAAGTCTTATGCTGGTATTGATAACCCGAAGGACGAAAATTTCAAAGGTTATCGATTCGAGCATCTGACAGTCAACCATAGTGAGCACTTTAAGGACCCGGCTACAGGAGCCCATACCAACGCAATTGAGGGGACGTGGGGTGCTGTCAAACGATCCCTTAAGGGAACGAGTACAGTGAAAGATCAATTTGACGGTTACCTTGCCAAATACATTTGGCGGCTGCAACACATGGGAACGGAAATCCAGCGGTTGTTTCTGGTATATGTTGCAGAAATTGTTATACACTACAACCCACAGGATAATTAGACCATAAGTTTTATTTTTCTTTACTTATTATTGCTTATTTGTGCATTCCTCATTTATTGTTGCCCTATACAAAAGGTTGTTCGCGTAGGAAAGTCTGCGTTTTTTTTAAGAACATACTGGCTTTGGACACCATCTTGATTTGGCGACAAACATGTCTCGGATTCTACATCTTTACCGACATTTTACTTAAGAGTGTATTTTGGAACATCTCGTGGAAAAAAATTGAGTTATAAAGGAAGTACATAAGTGTTCACTACTATGTCACAGTACAAAAAACCTTACATATTCCCTACATTGGTGATCCCTTAAATGGTGGGTTTTACTTATCGCAGTACAAACCACCCATATTACCTATTCCAAATGCAGTTGAAGAAAAGTGCCAGCCCTGCTAAATATGTGATCTGTCAGGACTGGAGACCGTTTCTTAATGGTATTTTTATTTGTTTAAGTGTTTTATTTTATATGCGAAGTATTACAACATTTAGTGAAAAACACATTCCTTCAATTTGATCTATTTAAATTGGCCATTAAAATTCACGATAAAATTTTGGGAACACTAAAGAGCAGTAAGAGACTTCTAACATTTAAAAATATTATCCATTACACAAAATTTTTCAGACCAATTAGAAAACATAATCTTCAGAAGCAGGATCACTTTTTAAACAGTTTGGACACTAACTTTATTTTTAAATAAGTATGCCGGTATGGTCGTAAAATCGATAAACTGCCTTACTCCATTTTTCAATTCTTCCACCTTTCCACTTCTCAGGAAGCTGAAATCGCTGAGATACTGCCGATAACCTCTTCAAAAGAGTGCTCTTTAAGGTTAATACTTGTTTCGCAATCATTTGTGTAATTTTAATATATATTAAAGGTGAAATTATATAGTAAAGGTTTCATGAGATCAAAACAAAACGAAGTTACATAATAAACAAAACTAACTTTATCTCTTCACTTCAAAGAGTTATCCGTTAAACACAACAAAATAAATAAAATGGTGGATAGGTATACAGAGTAAATAGCTACGCATACAGAGGGATCACTGCCATAGGAAACAATGGTCTGATAAATAACATGGCAAATTGCATAGACGGTGGCGCCCTTGGTGGGAGTCCAGCACCACGACTATGGCGATTGATTTAGCTTCGTTTCCATAACAACCGAACTAGTTGATTTGTTGTTTGTTTATTATTTTGGTGTTTATTTCGTATGTACATTTTAAGTTAATGCTACAGTGCTGGGGTTGTTTATTCAAACAATGTCAACAGATTTGTTTGTTTTAATTCTGAAATAGATGGGGTCAGGAATGCTGTAGCACAAGCTTGAAAAAACGAAAAAGCAGTAAGATTTTTTTATTTAAGTACATCCCTATCCGTTAGCTGCTTCATTCTATACGATTTGAAAGGCCATTTGTATTTTTGCTATGTATTTCTTATTAAAAGTTAAGTATTCCTTATATATTTTTAGCATTAATGTTTTAAATTAGCAATTTTTAAATGTCTTCTGAAATTAAAAAGAACCTCAATTTATTAAAGCCATTTGTGAATTATAAAATTTTACTAATGTGCGAACTTGTTTCTTCAATTTTAGTTGATTCTTTTTTAAGTGAATGCTTTTTAAAAATACGAAAATATTCCAAAACAAGCCCTTTCGATTTATTATTTAGAAGATTGTTGATCTCGGTAGTCTGAAAAATTATTTGAATAAAAAGGAACATTATAATTTTTTTATTTACACATAATCAGATATTTAGTCTGTGATCAGGTACATCATCCATTTTTGAACAAATTATACAATTTGAAAGGAACAGAAATGAAGTATTCTGTTGGAGCGCACAATTAGTTTAATTTATTTCGTTAAAATCGTTTGCACATACTTTTATGATTAGGCTCAGCGAATGAGCTTGAATCAGAACATGAGTTCGGCTTCATATCTCAACGATATTTTCCTTGTTCGGGTTCCTGCAATTGGTTGTTATACAAAGGAACAGCGTTAATTTTGCAATGGGAATCAAATTTCATTCGCTCTTGGCTCCTAGATTAATGCCCTCCCCACTCGCCTTGGATGCAGCTAAAAGGACTTCTGTTTTGATATTTGTGCACGGCACATGTGTGCCTTTTACGTAACTTGATTAAATTCGTTGTTATTGTTGACCTTTCTCCCACCCACCAACATATTCATATCAGTAAGTAATCAGAATGTTGAATATCGTTCGCAGTTGAGTATAAAGAAAAAGTAATAAATTACTCTTTTCCGCTGCTAAGGCACCACAGTTCCTCCGCGCGCAGGCGATTTACTTCTCTCATGTAATCACTCTAATAAGGGCAGTACGCAATATGTAGTGCAATGAAATTGCCTACTCATTTTGTGCTGTCTCCAGCTAACTTGTAAATATATTAATGTTTTAATGTCAATAAATTCTTTTATTCGAACCTTGAGAAACCGCTGAGTTGCTCAATATAACACAGGCCACTGGGTAGGGTAGTACAGAACATAAACTCCAGCTTGCAAATGTCGCATTCTGATGTAGAAAGAGCGAACACGACACGTTAAGACTCAATGCATCCTTACAATTGAGTCTGGCATTTACTGAAATTCAACAGACAATCGCATCTATAGTTGGCCAACAAATCCACACTAGTTGCTCCATTTTTATACGGCTCAAGCATCTGGCACCCTCGAACAGTGTTCCCTGCATCAGATAACAAATACAATAACATCATAAAAGGGAAAAGTTTATTAGATCTTGACATAAACATAAGAAATACAAATGTATATAAATTAAATGTGCGATAATTTTTTTTAGAATTCTTATCTTCCAATGTGTAATGCAGCGATTCTCAACCTGTGGGGCGCGCCCCCCTAGGGGGGCGCGAGCACACTAGAGGGGAGGCGCGAGAATATCCAAGAGAAAATATTATTTAAAAAAATTGATTAACTGACTGAAAGGAAAGCACACATACACATAGAAAACAAAATACATTTCGACATATTTAACAAATAAAGTAAAACAACTTACTAAATCAAAACTTACTTAATCAAAACATACTAAATTAAAAACAAATTTAATAATTATTAGTGACTTCCTTGGGCCTGTCTTGCAGAGCAAAGTTTTTCGAAGGAAGGCTTAATATTAGAAATAGCCACTCTCAGTTCTGTTTCTATATTTAGCCGAGATCTATATTTTGTCTTCAAAGAAGCCACAGCAGAAAATCCAGTTTCACAAAGGTTGTTGAAAATGGTAATAGAATGCGAAATGCCCTTGTTTTTAGTGCAGAAAAATCATCCTCTACTCCTGCCCAAAATTCAAATAGTGATTTATTACTAAATTGTCTTTTGGTTTCGCCACTTGTCATGAAGTCTATGAATTTTTCTTCCTCATCAATTGAGAGTCCTTCGGGAGTCTTATGAAATGGGTCCCTAACCCACTCGTAACTTGCTAACAGTTTGTCGTCAGTAAGAAAATACTTTTTAAAATTCTTTGCCAGCATGGCTAAATGATTTTCAATGGTTACAAAACAACTTTTACATGTTCTTTTTCAGCCTTGTAAGATTTTGTACAATCATCCACATTTGCAAACATTGTTAGGTTTTTTGCTTTAAATTTCTGCTCCACAATTCCAATTTTCTACAAAAAGCATTAACTTTATCACTCGTATCCAACATGTGTATTTGCTCCTTGGAGTTGAAGATTCAAGTTATTTAATTTCTCGAATGTCGACCAAGTAGCTCAATTTCATCACAAATAAACCATCGCGAAAATTCTCGGCTTCCGGTCTGTTTTCTTCTTCTAGGAAAATGGCGATTTCTTCTCTTAATTCATAAACACGTTGCAAAAATTTCCCACGTGATAACCATCTTGCCTCGCAATAAAATAGTAACGCTGAATGTACTGAACCCATGTCTTTACAAAGTGCGGAAAAGATTCTCGATTTCAGGGGTCTCATTTTTATATAATTTACTACGGTTACAACCGTAGTTAACACAATATTCAGACCAGGACTCATTTCTTTCGAAGCCAAAGCTTCTCTGTGGATCATGCAATGTGTCCAGATGCACTGAGGCGATTTTTTTTTTACAAGTGCTTGTATACTTTGGAATCTTCCGGACATTGAACGAGCACCATCGGTGCATATTCCGACGCAATTTTTCCATTCTATGTTTGCCTCGTTCATAAAATCATTTAAAATAGCAAATGATGCGAGCGCTGTTGTTTTGAGTTCTATTCGTCTGCAGAAAAGTAGTTCTTCTACTACTGACATATTATCACAAAATCGAACATAGGCAATTAAATGAGCATCTTTATTACTATCTGTTGCTTCATCAAGATGTATTGAAAACAATTTGTCACGCAACTTCGAGAATAGCTGACACTCTGTACATCTTCAGCTATATCACCAATTCGACGAGCAACAGTAACATTTGAAAGAGGCATGGACTGCAATTGTTTTGAAAAATTATCTCCAAACATAGTTTCTACAATCTCAATTGCTGCTGGCAAAATAAGCTCTTCACCAATGGTGTGAGGTTTTTTACATCTGGCTATTTTATATGAAACTTTGTAAGATGCAATGAAAGCTTTTTTATTCACAGACAAAGTTTCTTTAAAAAATGATTTTTGCTTTATATAAGATTTTAATTTTAATTCGAAGAATTCTTTGTTGACGTACTCACTATGAAGCGTTTCCAAATGTCGTTTAAGTTTATTAGGTTTCATGCTGTCTGCGGCCAATATTTTTGAGCAAATGATACACAGGGGCCTTTCTTCTTCATTTACTTCAGTACTGGTAAACCCAAAATTTAAGTATTCTTGAGAATATTTTCTTGATTTTATTTTCGGAACCACGCTCGTCTGTGTACTTGTTGATGCTTGACTATCGTCTAATGCTCGCTTACTTCCGCTTAAAAATTTATCCATGAGTCTGCATAAATCTGCTGCCGTGAATATTTAATATGGTGAATTGCAATTAACACGAAAACATTCACGATAGATTCGATAGCGATACAAGGATCGACTCGAATGAGACTGGCTGGAATTGAAACTTGTGTTATCGAACATTTTCCTTCTTCCTATGAGAAGACATTTGCTCTGCGCATGCTCGAGACGGCATCAGTCGTGTGGATTCCCTTCCACAAACATTACTTATTTTTTCTTTTTTGTTTAGTCATGCTTTTGTTTTATTTCTTTTATTATTCGAAAAAATGTATTCCCAGTTTCTAAATTTAATTCAGCCCGTCTAGGTTAACTTTCATTAACGAATTTTTCTACTTTCATATTCTTTTAACGTTATCTCCCTGTTTGGCTTTCATTTCAAATATAATATTTAAATTTTCCCCGCTTTCATTCGCTTCATCTGTTCACCGCCCGCTTGGCAAAATGCCAGATGTGGTTTCTCGCCAACGTTGGCTCGCTTTTACTCTTGTTTTGGCAGTTAGTTAAAAATAATTTTAAAACAGAATCCAAAATACTCAATATACATTATTGTTGTATACATTTTATTGTGAGCGGGGGGCGCGATGAAAATTATGATTGAAAACTGGGCCGCGAATACTGAAAGGTTGAGAAACGCTGGTGTAATGCATTTAATATCTTTACGTTTGACCACCGTACGACCAAATGCTGGCACAAAGTTCTTAGAAGAAAAAAATCCAGGTTCTTAGCAAGGTTCTTAACTACTAACACTCCATGAAAGTATGTAAGAAGCATAACAATTTTGCACATAAATCTTTATAATTGTATTTATAAAATAGGTTATAATTCAGAAAAAGATCAATTTTAATTACCAACGAACAGCACAAAATAACAAAATAAAATATATGTATTAAGCAGAGCACAATTGTACAGAATTCTGAAAAACACATTTTTCGTACGTTCAATTACGATCAATTTTAATTAAATAAAAAATGCACAAATTAACACTCTGAAAGATTGTTAACAAAAATCAATAATCTTGGGCGAATGTCTTAACACTAAATAGAATGATTTCGTTTTTACTT
Source organism: Meta bourneti (assembly GCA_933210815.1). Taxonomy (NCBI): domain Eukaryota; kingdom Metazoa; phylum Arthropoda; class Arachnida; order Araneae; family Tetragnathidae; genus Meta; species Meta bourneti. The sequence goes on along the minus strand of OW119926.1, from coordinate 72,065,520 downwards.
CTATCAAACAATTGGGAATTCATTTAATTTGATTGTAAAACGATTTTTAAAATGACACACAATTTCACATTAGTGGTTTTGTAATTTATGAATATATTTTATGAAAAACTAAAAAGAAACTTACCTTTCAAGAGAAGCGGGAAACATGAACAGAAGTCTCCGTTTTCATCAACAACAAACATGTCAAACTCCGCCCACAATTAGGGACATCAGACCTGCACCGAGGGCGCTGTAAGTCATACCTTCAGTGAAGCCTCTATCTTTTACTCTGCGGTAGATACGAAGTGCATTTACCATGGAAAATTAATCATGCTAATTTGCCTGATAACTATGAAATTTGTCTGAAAAAACTTTTTTCCACTTGCAAACGGTTAGAAAAGGATGGGCTTCTGGCGGAGTATAACGCAGTATTCAATGATTGGCTCAAAGAAGGTATAATAGAACAAGTTGCTGATACCGATGTGTCTGTGCATGAACATTATCTTCGTCATCATCATGTTGTCGAGTAGTAGTAGGTAGTACCACAAAATTAAGACCGGTATTTGACGCTTCAGCCAAAAATGTCAACCATCCTTCATTAAATGATTGCTTAGAAACGGGCATAAATTTGATAGAAAACATACCGTCTATTCTGATAGGATTTAGGTTAAATAAAATTGGATTTATATCAGATATTAAAAAGGCATTTTTACAGATTTCTGTACATGAAAAAGATCGAAATTCCTTACGTTTCCTATGGTATGACTCACCCAAAAATGTACTAGTATATCGTCACATAAGAGTAGTATTTGGAGTAACGAGCAGTCCTTTCTTATTAGGAGCTGTAATTAATCACCATCTATATAATGAGTCATTACTTGCAAATCAATCTAAAGAAAATGCTACTAAGTATACTTTAGAGAAATTAAAGGGTAGTTTCTACGTTGACAATTGTGTCACTAGTGTTGACGATTTAAAAAGTCTCGAAATATTCATAAAAGAGGCAAAAGAAATCATGAAGGAAAGTTTGATTTGCAAGGTTGAGAGAAAGTAATGTTCAAGACCTTCCCTCTCTTTCACTTTCACAGAATTCTAAAGTAATTGTTTTAGGTTTAGTGTGGGATAAAGAAGTAGATTCATTACACATTAATGCAGAAGGTCTGAAATTTGATGAAAAGGATAGTCACCAAACGAAAAATCCTTTCAATCATAAGTAGAATATTTTATCCCATTGGATTCACATCTCCGGCTCTATTACAGCCTAAAATATTACTTCGACTGACTTGGTAAAACAAAGAGCCGTGGGATACCGAAATTAACTATACAAATGAGAAAAAAGTTTCTCAAATGGGTAAAAGAACTGCCACACCTCTCAGAGATCCAAGTTCCTAGATGGATTGGTGCGACAACAGAATTAAAATTAGTCTCCATACCTTTTGTGATGCAAGCAACTAGTGCAGGAGTGTCAGTGCAATTACTCTAAGCTAAAAGCAGAGTGTCTCCCTTGAAGGATGTCGCAATTCCAAGGATGGAACTGTTAGCGGCCACTATTGGATCCAGGTTACATGACTCCTTGAAAAGTACGTTGAAGCTAGAAACAGTAGAATCCTATTTCTGGATCGATTCGTAAACTGTTCTAGCTTGGATTCAAAGGGAAGAACAATGGTCAGTTTTTGTTAACAATAGAATAACTGAGATTAGGAAGTTGACTTCATCTGAGGATTGGTTTCACATTTCAACAAATAGGAACCATGCGGATCTTCCTTCTAGAAGCTGTTCTCCGAAAGTCGTGCTAGAATCGAGATGGTGGGAAGGACCTTCGTGGTTGAAAAACTCTTCAGATCATTGACCTAAATCAATCATCAATCTCGATGAAAACGAGGTAGATAAAGAAAAACGACGAAACGTAGTGTCAGCTGGCAATACTCTGACGAAGTCTCTTACAACAAAACTTGCTGAAAGAGTTTCGAAATTCTGGAAGATAATAAGAATAGTAGCGTGGATGCTACGATTTCATCCGAAGACAAGAAATTTGAGGATAAATCCTAACTTGACTCAAGAACTTCTTAGAGCTAAGAGAATTATTTTTCGATGTATTCAAGTTGAATCCTTTTCTGATGAAGCAGCACAAAAATCATTGAAGACCCTGCAAACATATGAAGATCAGGATGGAGTGTTAAGATTGAGAGCAAGGTTGACAGATAAAAAAGAGATCGAAGAGTTTGTCGCTTCAATAATACTTCCTTCGAAACACCTTGTAGTTGAGAGGATGATAGAGCAACATCACATCCTAAATAAACATGCTAGGGCGCTTGCTCTGATAACCATCTTGCGCAATAAAGTTTGGATTTTGACGGGAAGAAAAGCTGTGAAAGCAGTAATTCGCAGATGCACCACATGCAGAAGACATGGTCAAGAAACTTGAAGTACCTTTTCCTCCATTACCTAAAGACCGTACGAGATTATCTGTCTCCTTTGAGGTAACTAGAATAGACCTTGCAGGGCCGCTTTACACAAAGTCTAAAGAGAAGACTTGGATTGTGATATTTACTTGCGCAGTTTATGGAACCGTGCACTTAGAGCTCGTGCAGTCGTTAAGTACAAGTGCATTCAATCCACTTGCATCCCCATGATGGGAGACATCGCCTTGAAAAAGGAGGACAAAAAATCGTCTGGAATGGCTCCTTGCAAGAATAACCAGTGTGTATCATGGCAAGGACAACATAGTTCGTTTGCAAAGTTGCAAACATCTTAAGGCATCCACTTGAGAACGATCCAGAGACTATCCCTTGGAAATTCAAGACGCAGAAACATCACTCAACTTGAAGTGGGGTCTAGAACATCCTGCAAGAGATACCTCTGAAGATCCTGTTGATGCTACTGTTACGGCCAATGAGAATTTGAGCAAGAGGGCGCTGTGCGCGCCTCTGACGTTTTTAAGTGTCTAGAGAATTGGCCGGCGCTGTTGTGCTGAGAGAGATCATGAAATGATGATGTAACAAGTTAACTGTAAATGTCTTAATGTCTGTCCTTGTTTTGTGGTAATAAATGTTGTGGCTGTAAAATTCGAATGCTGATCTTTCCAAATGAATCCACATCAAATAATAATTTGAGAAGACGTCAATTTTGGAGCGTCACAGGCCCTATTGAGCCTCCCTCAGCTCGTCGTCATAATATGTGTTATGTTTAGTTGATCAACATTCTCGCTGGCCGGAAGCAATTCCTTTGCGTTCCTTAACTGCTAAGGCGACATGTGATGCGCTGTTGGAAATTTTCATGAGAACTGGAATACCAAATACTATAGCAAGTGATCAAGGTACGAACTTTATATCGAAACTTACTCAAGAATTCATGAATCGCTTAGGATCCTCTCCTAGATTTTCGGTACCAGGATATGCAGCCAGTAATGGACTTGTAGAAAGATATAATCAAGTTCTTAAAAATGCACTTCATCATGTTATCCGAATAGATCCTAGTAATTGGGATAAATACATTCCGTTTCTGTTTGCTTATAGAGAAGTTCCTAACTGTACTACCGGAGTATCTCCATTCAAGTTGATGTATGGCCGAGAAGCAAGAGGTCCTCTGAGTGTGTTGAAGTCTAGCTGGTGTGGAGAAATTCCTATACCTTTGAATATGGACAAATCAGTCGTAGATTATCTCCAGGAACTCAAAATAAATCTCGAACGAGCAACCGACCAAGCTTTACTTATCGCATCGGGAAAACAACAAGCCTACACGGATTATTTTAATCGCCGCACAAGATCCAAAGAATTGAAATTAGGAGAGCATGTTTACTTACTAATTCCAGATTCTTCCAAGAAGTTATATGCACGATGGACCGGAAATGGGGAGATAGTCGAGCATCCATCGCCGCATTCTTACAAAGTGAAACTTCCTGACGGAAAAGTACGACACTGCCATGAACATAAGATAAGGAGATATTACCCAAGAGTGAATGCAGTTGGTATTGTTTTTGAAGATGATGAAGAATTTGGTGAAATTCATGGTTCTCCTAGAACTGTACATCAACAAGAGCTGTCTGATAAAATTTGGAAAATAAATTTATTCGATCTACATGAGAAAGGAAGAAATCAACTGATTCAGATATTACAGAAGCATAAAGATTTATTTGGTGGAAAATTGAAAGTTGCACAAGTTTGTGAACACAAAATAAGACTTGAGGAAGGCAAAGAAAGGACAAAACCATATGTTTATAGGATACCAGAGTCTTTGAAATCACAAGTAGATACCCAAATTGAAGCTACTTGAATTGAACTTAATAGGAGAAAGTTCTGCAGAAATCGCTCATCCTGTTGTGTGTGTAAACAAAAAGGATGGAGGCATGCGTTTATGCGTTGATTATCGATCTCTCAATGCTGTCACCAAGGCTGATGATTTTCCTATAGAAGATGCCATTCAATTACTTCACAGCATAGGGAAAGCGAATGTTATTTCTACACCTGACTTGTTGAAGGGATATTGGACTATCCCTATGGAAGAAGACTCGTTATTTTACTTCTTTCAAGACTCACAGAGCACAGTATAGATTCAAAGTAATGCCATTTGGTTTGAGAAATGCTGCTGCGACTTTTCAACGAGAAATGAACAAAGAGTTAGCACCATACAGAGATTTCAGTCGTGCATATATTGACGACATAGCCATATTTTTTAACAACATGAGTGATCATCTAAAACACTTGGATCTTATTCTTTCAAAATTAGAACTACAGTTTACTGTGAATTTACACAAATGTGCATTTGCAAGACCTGAAATCAAATATGTAGGTCATGTTATCGGATCTGGAAGGCATCAAGCAGATCCAGGCAAAATAAAAGCAATTGCTCAAATACCTGTACCTGAGACCAAGAAACAAATTAGAAGCATGCTCGGGTTGTGCAATTATTATCGGGAATATATACCTTACTATGCAGAGATTGCCTTACCTCTTACAGAGTTAACAAAGAGGATTCTTGAAAAATTACCTTGGCTGGATATACACGAAGTTGCCTTCAACAAACTGAAATCTGCTCTAATGAAAGCTCCAGCTTTGCACAGTCCAGTTATGAGTGAACCGTTCATAATACACAGTGATGCATCCCAGTATGGTATCGCCGCTTGTTTGTCCCAAGGGATCGAAGGATTACTCCGACCTATTGCATATGTGAGCCAGAAGTTGAATAAAACTCAACAAGCTTGGTCTACAATAGAGAGAAGCGTACGCTATTGTGTGGAGTTTGAAGCTCTAGTTTTCGGGTCCAAAATAGAACTGTACACTGATCACAAACCTTTTTTATACCTTACAAAATCTGCTCCACAATCTTCACGACTACAGCGGTGGGTTTTTGCTCTTCAAAGATATAACTTAACAATAAAACATTGTCCAGGAGTCAAAATGCCTCATGTTGATGCATTATCCATACTATTTTCCGAAGAGAAGTAGTGACAAATTTATTATTGTGACTTTAAGCATAATTTCTTTTTATTATATGCTTTAGTATTTTATGGTATTATTATTCTTATATGTATATATATATTTTTTAGTTTGCACTTTCTTGCTGTTGATATGGTGTGATAATATTTAGGTGATTGAGTCCTTAATATTTAAATTCAGATCTGTGTTTACGTTTTGAGAAAACCCCAAACCCATATCTTGCGGGGGAGATGTCGTATTAGGGATTCAATCACTGTCAGATTGTGTTATATTTTCGGATGATGTGGTCGTGTAGGACGCTCCTTGGTAAATTGTAAATATTTTGTTATATAATAAATGTTTGTGCTGTCCGCATTGCCTGGGATTCACTGATAACCCATTAAATAGAACCAGATATACGACACTGGTATTGTGAGGAAAATTCTCAACCTTGTCGTTATGTTGGTGGACGCGTCTTCAAGTCCGTTCTTGTATATTAACGTCAGAAGACCTGATGGTGTAGCCGTTTTCATATTAGGGCTTAAATCCAAGGCATGATACTTAAAACTCTCCACTTCTATCGCCAGCTAGTCCTTGTCTAAGTCCTCTTTATATGTGGTAGCTAACTCAAGTGCCTGGTTCTTCAATTCTTCTCCATTCATTGTTTCAAACCGAGATCCATTGAGGAAACCAAATAAACTATTCATGTTTTGAATGACTTGAAACCTTTGCCTCAGTTCATTCAGAATCCGATCTATTATTTGTATAATCAATAATCTGAATTTTTTTCTTCTGAGAATTCATAGCTTTCAACTTCGCCCTTCTCATCAAACATCCGCTTCTTCCTCCTCCGTACTTCTTTAAAAAGAGGATCTAGGTTAAGCTTTCCTTCTATTTCTTCACACTTTCTGCATTTAGCTCCTTTTATAGTTTTTGGTTTTTATAGTCTACAAAGTTTTCTTCATTTTTATCATACGTAAATATCTATAGTAAAAAAATACTCGGCCAATTTAGCGCCCCTCCAATCCAGCGCCCGGGGCAGATGCCCCGTCTGCCCCCCCCTCTAGTTACGTCTCTGGCCCTTATCAACCCGCTCTTCTCGATTTGTGGAGTTAAGCAATTCATTGAAGATAACTAACATTTCAGCTAGGCATAAGTTTCTTAGTGACTTCACTATTTTAGTGTTTTTTTCTAGTGCTTGAAAATTATTCAGTGTTATGTTTATGTGAATATTTAGAAAAAATTGTGTAGGAGCAATTTAATTTATCTAAATATATTTTGAATGTTTAATATGCGTGTTTAACTTCTCAGATTAAATCGTTAGTTTTGATTGTGAATTACATTTTAATTTGGTATTTAGTTTTGTGAATGTATTTTTGAGATTTCTCCCAAAATCTCAAGGTGGGGAGAATGTTGAAAATATAAGCTATAAATTATGGTAAAGATATAAATAACGCTTAAAGACAGGCGCCGTAGTTCCGCTTTCAAATGATTTGTTATGCGGTTGAAGCTAGGCGCCATAATTTCTCTTTCCGCTCCAAACGATTTGCTTGTACTAGAACTTTAAGATCTCAGAACGCTATGTGCAATGCGTAGAGCTTGGCTGCTCATTTTTGTCTCAAGAGTTGTACATACCTGGTATATATTTATATTAATAAATTGGAATGCCTTGATACTTCGATGTATTTCTTCAGTGTCCGGCCTGCTCACATTTTGTGAAGATATTAGAACACTTCCATCGAAACGGAAACAAGAGGGGTTCCAGCTCAGGTGTGACCTCGTCATCTGACCGTGATTCAAAATTACGTGTTGTCCTCGAATCTCCCTTTGTTGGGATGATCCCGGACCGTCGCTTCGGATCTTTCCCTTTGGGATTGATCCCGGACCGTCATCAATAACCTGTTGTGTTGCTCCAGTGCGACGCGTTAAATACCTACCTACCTACCGATTCGTATCATGCGAAAGCATTTGGGTTGTGGGAGTAGAATTTCAACTTTCTATCTGGTTTGTTTGTTAACTCTAAAAAACCCTCTCAACTGCTGTGTAGGAGCACGTATTTATCGTCTGGGTCACCCAAACCGCAAAGTACTATATGAATACAATGGTAACTTCAGTCTTCTAAATAGTATTTCATGGTTGAAAATCTGTGATGAAAAAGTTAAGTTCGGGAAAGGTGTGCTGAAGCTCGAGTTTTCTTGAAGTGCAAACATTTTACGAACCAGATATTTGAAATTGGAATTACACACTGCTAGAAAGATTTCCTTTTACAATATTGAAGAATGAATTTGTAGGGCGTCTTCACGGAATTCTTTGTTTTGCTGTTGGACTTAGCAGCATAGTACGGACTACAATTTTTTTTAAGCAACGAAAGTCTCGTTCATTTGCTATATACAACTTTTCTTCCTTTCTCACTTTCCTGAAGAGAAGGTAAGTGACTTTACATTATCTAATTTCGAAAAAAAAGGGACTGGATCCGAATATAAACATTTAACAGATGTAGCAAGATGACGTCTTCAGTATTTAGGGTTACCGAAGAAATGAGTAACCTTATGGAGGAGCCTGACGTAGATCCGGAAATATCGTTCAACCATAAATTCCTCAAAACAAACGACAAAATGGAAAACTCAATAAATTATGCATTCCAAAAAGGAGCCACCTCCTGCAAATTATTTCTTAGCCCGTCAAACACCAAAAGTATCCCAAGAAACAACCCAAAAAAGATTAAAGAAGAAATAATTTATAAAACCTCAAACTACAAAAAAAGTAGCGGATTTAAATTTTACAAGATCTGGAAAACTGTTTATATCTACCAACGATCCCACAGTTGCGAGTAACCTTGTTAATATAACTGATATTCAAGGAGTACCGGTAGTCCCCCAAGTTATTTGGGAAAGTTTAACCACAGAATTTCTAATATTTGACATACATGCCTCAGTTACTTTGAAAGAAATTGCAGAACTCACTACAGAGAATGACATTAATATATTGGAACTTAGAAGATTTTAAAAGGGCACCAAAGAAAGGAATCTACCCAATTCTAATAACTTGCTTAGGAACAATCATTCCCAAAGTGATTAAATTGTTTCTAACAAACCAAAATTAACATATTTATAGACAAACCAAGACAATGTTCAACCTGTTATAAATTCTCCCATAATTCCACCCACTGCAAAGCTGAAAATATATGCGTAACTTGTGGCGAAGCAAAACATCCTGACTTATGTCAAAAACCAATAAAATGCGTAAACTGCGGCCAAAACCAGAGCTGATTACAACAACTGCTCTTTCAAGCTGAGAGAAGCGGAATTCCTAGAATATAAAACAATAAATAGATTAACATACAGTGAAGCTAGAAGACAAATTTTCACTAAAAAAATACGTACTCAACAAAAATAACAACATCATCTCAAAATAATGAAATAAGCCATATCGAAAAATCCCTTGATCAGTTGACAAGAAAGCTTTATGAAACTTTCTCAGATAAATTAGATCAAATGCTAGAAAAAATGTCTATGTTCATGTCAATGGCAGAAATCAACATTATCAATTCAAAATCTCAAATCAATGATAAAACAGATACAAGCCCACCAAGGGAGAAAAAAAGAAAACGGATAATGGAAACAAAAATAAAATAGAATCAATCAAAAATAAATCAATTACACCCCCAACGATTCTTAACAATGATAATTCCTCGAACTTTGGCACCAAGGAGAGTCGAATAGATAAAACAAAAAGAAAAACCTAAAAAAAAAAGCATGCACATCATACAATGGAATGCAAGGGGGATTCAAAATAAAAAATGGGTCCTGGGCACAGAAATCTTTAAGACAGCTCAAATAATAGCAATTCAAGAAACCTTTCTAAAACCGCATCATAAATTCCATATTCCACATAAAATAATTTACAGAAGAGATCGACCTCACAAAATTGGAGGTGGCCTAATGGTCGCAATCTCTGAGAACATTCAATCAAAAGTTATCGACATTGACAATTCAGCTGGTAACAATGAAAATGAAATTTATGCTGTTCAATTCATGCAAAAAAATAGACCTTTTATGATCATTAACTTCTACTCCTCTAATGGCAAAATTGACTATAAAACTTTAAACAACATCTCAAATAACATAAAAAATAATAGTTTCCTCCTCGGCGACTTCAACATAAAACATGACCTCTGGGGAGGCAATTCCCACTCCACTGCAGGCCAGACTTTGTTCAATTGGGCATTGGAAAAAACCTTTGCCTTATCAATGACAACAAACGTTGCCCCAAACGGAACTTTTACTCTTATCGATCTTTCTTTTTGCTCGTCTGAAATTCTTCCTATCTGCAATTTTCATGTTGAAGATGACAACTATGAAAGTGATCACTTCCCTATCATAATCAACATCGAAAATGAAACCTACTCACCAATTAAAAAAGTTTTCTACAGATGGAACAAGGTCATAGAACAACTTAATATCAACATTACCAAAGAAAACTGTAACAACTATATCAATTACAAAATCTGATAGAAGAGGCCAAATCAAGAAATAGTTTCACGAAACTAAATTGCGAAAAGATAACAACACCATGGTGGAACACTAAATGCAATCAATTACTTTTCTTAAAAAAACATTATCTAAAAAAGGCTAGAATCTCTCTCAAGGACGACCATTGGATCAAATACAAAAAGTTCTCTGCAAAACTTAAACAAGCTATTCGAGACAGCAAAAAAAAATAATACTGGGATGAGGTCTGCAGAATGCAGCAAAACCCTTAATTTCTCTTCCGCATCTTCAACATATTAAATCGAAGAAAGAATGAAAATCAGAAATCCAACATCATTCTATAACTCAAAGGCAAAGTAATCATGTCAATAAAAGACCAAAGCAATACCTTCGCCAAATTCTTTGCTACAAACGACAATCACAATCCTATTCCTATTGACTATAATAACATAGAAAACTTTGATTTAAACAAACCAATAACATCAACGGAACTAAATAATGCAATAAAAAATACTCGCATTTCAACACCTGAGAAGATGGCATCTCAGCACAACTTTTCAAAGGATTAAACCAAGAATCAACTACAATAATAAAATATATTTTTAATGATATCTGGCTTCAAAATACCAAATAGCTGGAAAACAGCACTAATAATTCCCATTCATAAACCAAAGAATAATATCACTTCTTACCGTCTCATATCTCTTACATCAGTACCTGCAAAAATCTTTGAAAGAATTTTATCCCGAAGAATCTCCTCTTTCTTAATCAAACATAAAAAAATTGAACCTACTCATCTTAGCTTCTTACCTTTCAGAGATAATCAAACTGCAATCCAAACACTGTTTTCGACAATAAAAAACGCCCACTCTCAAAAAAAATTCTTAATTGCAATATCTCTAGACATAAAATCTGCATATAACTCAATTTATATAGATGGCCTAATAATGAAATGTCTTAATATAGGACTCTCAGGAAATATCTCCAAATGGCTTCATAACTTCCTTCAAGATCGGACAATAAGGGTAAAATGGGAAAACACTATATCAAACCCAATTGAAATGAGAAGAGGAGTTCCTCAGGGTAGTGTTCTCTCCCCAATTCTTTTCACAATATTTATGGCAGATTTTCATGAAACTATTCCAATAGGTATTAATTATATAATCTATGCGAACGATATCCTTTTTTTATTGTTCCCACGACAATCCGGATTACATAAAAAAGAAATTCCAAAATTCAATAGAAAATATCAGCCGATGGTGCAACTATTGGAATCTCAAAATATCTCATAATAAATGCTCAATTATAAACCTATAAAAAAAAGAACTACTTTTGACTGGTGCTTCTCTATGGATGGCAACGTGATCGAATGGACAGACGAACTAAAGTTCCTCGGCATCACAATCTCCAAATATGGAAATCTTAATTACTTCAAACAACTAAAAATAAAAGCATATAAACGCATAAATATTCTTAAAGCCCTAGCAAATAAAAATTACGGTGCTCACACACACCACTTAATACACCTCGCAAAAACATCTATTTGTAATCTCTTCCATTATAACAGCACAATCTTAAACTCATGCAAAAAAACAAACATAAATCATTTAGAAATATGTCAAAACATGGCATTGAGAACTGCATGCGGACTTCCCAACTGGACACCAAATATTATTCTCCACAAAATCACAGACACGATCCAAATTAAAACCCAGATTAAAAAAATAAGTAATAAATTCTGGATAAAGCATATTTCTTTGGGAACCTTCTCCCCCTTGCATTCCATTATTCAAGATAATGTTAATTTACTCGAACAAAATAGTTCGTCTATTATTTCTTGTTTTGATTTACTCGAAGAAGACTTCAAGACAGATCATCTCATCACGTTCATCTTTCCAGTGGAATCATTCCCATCTAACATCTCGTGTTTTATTGACAATTTGGATTTTCAAACAAAATCCCTACCAAATAATTGCATCCAGGGTCTTTTTAAAAATGTGATTGATCACCTACTCGTTAACTATCATCCAATAGCAACAGATGCATCTAAAGCAAGCAATATTACAGCAATCGCAGGATATATTCAAACAAATTAATAATCAAATACAAAATCAGCAACATCAACTCTATCTTTACTGCGGAAGCCTTAGCCCTATGCCAAGCATTAGATGAGCTTATTGACTTTAACAGTAATAACTGTATCTTCACCGATAGCAAATCTGTCCTAGTGGCTCTACAAAACTGTTCCATCAAATCATCGAAAGTAATCCTACGATTTAAAAACAAACTAATCAACACCACAAAACTCGTTACAAACTTAAAATTAATCTGGGTTCCAGCACAAAGAGACATCGAAATAAACGAAAAGGCAGATCAACTCGCCAAATCAGTGGGAGAGGAAGACATCTTTCTTGAATGGTTATCGCCGGAAGATACGACAAAATACATAGGAAACAAGTTGGATCTCTCTGATCTATCAATATTCAATCATAGTAAATACTACCAAATCTCAGGCAACCTTCCAAACATATATGATGTAAAAAACACTCTGATGTCAAGAAAAGATGTTTATTTTTCAAGATTTTTATCCCGAATGTTAATCACACCAGATCTCCTCTTTAGATTCCAACTGGCAGACACAAATCTCTGTGACAGCTGCAAAGTCAACGACTCATTTCAACACATCATTTTCGACTGCAAAAAGTATTCACGCCCTAGGAAAAAACTCATCGAAAAATAAAATTCCAATCTCAAAACTTCACCTTCAAAAATCCCATAAAAAGCATCATAAATAAACCACAAGCTAGAGACATAACTAGATTTCTCATATCAATTGAAAAGTTTTAATCTCGTATTTTTATCATTTAGGAAGATTGGAGACAAAAGCCTGATTCTGCCAGCTAAAAGTCTCAAGAAAAAAACCCAACCAACCAACCTATTTCATGGTTGAGATCTGTTATACTATTTTATATGGTAGAACTTTAACATTTCCTTTTGTAATGGAAGTTCCTCAAGCTATTTGAAAATTTACTGAATTGGTGCCAAAAGATTTGCAGGCTGGAAGAGATAAGCACTTCCTACAAATCCAGAAGTCCCAATTTAGTTGGGTTTTATGGCGCAAAGGGTCATATTTGGCCATATTGCGCCAAACACGAGACATCAAGTAATGGACAAACACCATAAGGAAAGTTTTTACTAACACAAGAGAGAAATACCTCCATGGAGTAATCGAACCCAATTTAGTTGGAGCTGTAGGGTTGCCGATATTTCGATATCACAAAAAGAGCCTTCAGGGGAAATTATATTATCAACATTTGATAAGTTGAGATGATTGATTCAGGTATTGATGGCCCAAATTAACTGGCATCCATAATGACAGTTGAACGAAGAATGTATAAAATGATTGAAAGTTCAACCACACACATTAAAATTAACCAACTGATAAAATTTAAAATTTCCCTACTATACTCAATGCTTTTAAACTTTCTATAAAATGTGTAAATTAGAAAAAATTGTGAAATTTGAATGCAATTCTTGATTATTTAAAATTATATTAATAAATTAGAGAAACTAGTAGAATACTTTTTTATCTAGTTTAGACACTTAAGGCTTAAAAATATTATCACATTAAGTATGCACTAACTATTTATTATGAATGCTTTTTCCAAGTATTAAGAGGTTGAAATTTGAAAAAGCTTGATGCCTTAAAGAGATGGCAACTAGAAAGTAATTTAAGGAGTTTATACTTGTCAAACTTTTTAGATAGTGACAGGTACTAATAATATAGGAACACATATCACGTCTCAACTGAAGATATTAATTACATACAATTTTTGTATGAAGTGCGATATATTCTGTAACCCCAATATTGTAAATTACATGCATAACTTTAATTTTAGTATTCTAAAGGTCTATAATTCGAATATTGTGTACAATGCTTATCAAGCATACGAGGTTGTTGAAAAGTTAGTAAAACCCACATGAACCCTGATCATTACAAGATTTCAGATTACTATTGCTTTTACCACAGCTAATTGGTTTGACATAAAATTTGAAATTCATCAATCCTGTTAGCTGTGATTTTACCTACACTTAATGACTAAATAGCCATATATATTGGTTAAAAAAATTCTAGAAAACATTTTATCGTTCAAATCAAATTGATTGGAAATCACAAAGGGAAAAATGCAGGTTGCATGGTGGAATAATACATGCATGATCCTCAGAGGGTAAAAGAAAATATTGTTGTATGGATATATTTTGTTAATTTGAAAGGTAAAAATCAAATGCCATTTTCCTATGTAATCACCAAATTTAATTATACATGGTGTAATGAGTTTCTTTCTGCTTTGAAAAATTACTGTCCATCAATTAATTCACATTACAAAATTTACAATTCTATCAAAGAAAGGCTTTTATTAGAATCAGCCTGAAATACTACTAAACAAGGCCTTAACACTCTGAGGGGTTCGCATATATATCCATTCTGCAATCTGTAGTTTTACCAGCGGGACTTCTAATCAGTTTCGACCTTCTACACCAATCCTATGAAAATAAAATATTTCATAGGATTTTTCAACCAATAATGTTGTGGAGATTTTATCATGTGTGTTGTGGGGTAAAACCAATACTGCACTAAGAAATCTGACGCTCAAACTCAATTTTAAAAACTTATGGTAATTGGACAATTTTCGCGTCAAGCATTTAAAATAGTTTAATACATTCAGATATATATTAGACAGTGACTGGTGATTAGTAAAATCCAAGTCTCATAAATGAATTAAAAACCAAATGGAGTGATCAAAGTTTACATCTAATATAACTCAGTGCAATGCACAAAACAATTAACTTATAATGAGTGTAAAATTAATTATTCATCATACTTGCATCAAACAAAAACAAACCTGCAGTGCTTTAAATTTGTAAATTGGTAATTTCACAACTTCAGTTCTCTCAATTTATAAAATAGTAATTCATATAGGATTAATGTATTTCTGGTTGCATTTTTATTTTTGTGAAAGAATGAATATAAAGAAATAAACTAAACAAGCAACAAAACTTCCAAAATTTTATTACAATTTTTAACAGGAACTGTGTTAATCGTAATAGTCTTAAATAACAAACATGGTTCCTATCAACAAACATTAACATTGAACAAAGGTCATCTGATAAAAAAACTATGAAATTACAAAAAGTTGAAAGATAACTTTGTTTAAGTATATAAGAGATCCTTAGCAACTAAACACAAAACAGCAATTTTCTTAGTACAATGACTGATGAAGCAAAACATTAGTTGGAGAAGATATAAATATAATTTTATCCCGTCTCTTACTTAACAATTTATAGTCATTTTTATATAATTCATGACTTGGTATATAATTGAAATGCAATTACTTTTAAGGTTTAGAGTCACTTAAAAAACAAACACTATACACTTTGAAATATTTACAATTTGTATACACAACTTCTCAGGCTTATCTCCAGAAAACATCTTTTCTAGTCAAACAATGAAATAGAATAGCATATACAGCTTTACTAAAAATGAATTCTATATTCTCATATATAACAATTTATCTTTTGTTTTTAAGCTAACTGGATAAGTCTTAGTTCGTATCAAATAGTGTTGCTAAACAATGGAAGATTAGTAAATTATTACAAATATAAAATAGTACAAAAATAGGCACCGGTGGGAAAAGACATTGTCTTTCAATAGATAAGTAATTTTTTTCTGACTTTTAAGTGCTATAGGGTTCACATTCTTGGCACAAAAATGTATCTACACAAACTTTAACACATAAAGCAAGCTGATGAAAAATTATGATGAAGTATCGATGATAACAACGTAAAAATGTTTGATTGCCATGAATATTTAGTTAAAGATTAGGAAATTTTGTAAATGAAAAATATGTACAAAGATTGTAAGGTAACATTTGGTAGATATTCAATTGAATAAATATCTTTACTGCATCTAGAAATGATAAATATGGTAAAAGTGTACTCCACTTTCCCTATCATAAAATTTAAACTTCGCAGTTGATTTGTTACTTGTATAAAAATTTAGATTTGCCTTCAATGAATTTATGCTTTATAGCTTTTCAAAAGTAAAATTTTCACTATCATATATTTTAAATATAGTTTTTAACATCAAAGTAGTAAAACAAATTAAGAGCATTTAGCACCAATATAATTTTCTGAATGTCAGAATGTGTATTCAATATTAAAAGGAATATTTTCTTTAGCAAAAGTAAATGAAGTCTAATATTATTAGGATATAAAACACGAAGTAGTGATACCCTTGAATAATTGAGGAAAGAATTAGCAGGCATTTTTGGCCCAATTGTTTCCAGTTGTAATTTTTAGTAATAAAAAAAATCTAAGACACAGTGTCTTCAGTCCTTTGTAACTGGCCAGATATGGCACAAGAGAAGCAGCAGAATTTGGCATATGTTGGATTTACGCAATAGTTTTGCTTTACAATCATAGCACAACTTGTGAAGAATGGACTGTCTTTACAAGAAGAGGGAATAGGAATATCTGAAAAAAAGTTTTATAATTACAAACGGTAGACAGTAAAACTAATAAATACACACTAATAGAATAAAGAACAGAATTTTAAAGACAAATAAAGATAAGAATAATAAAGTTTAAGTTTTACTAATTAACTTTACATTTGAATATATTCTTGACTTTCTTTCTCACATTTAAACGGATCTATGTAATTATTTTATAATGGGAAATTGATAGATGACTTAACTAGGACTGCCATATCATAGACATTGAAAGAATAATGAAAAATATGAAATGGAGAATACATTTTTGAGATATTTTTATTTTAAGAATTATGAATCTTCAGGTGTACATTCATCTGAATCACAAAATTATTTCGATTTCATTACTTTGTAACTCTGTAACACATTGCTTTAACAAAATTTTGTTTACAACTTTCAACATAACAATATAGATTTGCCATTTCCTAGTTTCTTGTATTGATTTTAACATCTCCAGGTATATCACCAGAAACTAAATTATTTTTTGTTAAACCTATATATAAAAGAATACTTGCAACGATTTTATAGCAAATAGAATTTTTAATTTGTATAATTCTCTCGGAAGTTGATACGCTTTTTAATAATTTCAATATAAGTAATCTACTTAATGAAGCGTTTTCTTTTATCTAGTATCTAAGTGTATTTGTGTATGTTTTTCTTGAATTTTTAGGATCAAATCTTTTTCGTTCTCTAATTAGATATGTTTTGATAGAGAAACAATAAATAAAATAATAAAATAAATAATACTTTACAGCAATCAGAAGATTAACAATTTCAAGGAGTGCAAATGCTTAAGAACGGAAATTTTAAAAACCATGATACTGAGGGGACAGATGTTTGTCCTCTCGTTTTGATAATATATAAGAATTCTTACCCACCTACAGCTGACACGTAGCATAAATTTATTTATATAGTAATAACAGCAATGTTATGGTTAAGTATATTATTTCATTTTATTCCTGGTAGTTCAGTTTCGTATAATCTCCTTAAATTCAATATAGAGCTACATATTTCTTCATTTTCCCTTTATTATATATCAAATTATACAAACTTTTAATAAATTTGTCTTATTGAAAGTCAGAAACACTATTCAGATAAATCGTACTACCAATTTGAGCAGCCTTAAATAATTTTATTAAAATTTTTATGTGACAAAACATGTGTATCTGATTTATTTTATTAAATATGGTTTGTGAGTTCATATTGAAGATATAGTAAAAAATAAAAAGTTTCAGAAAACACATAGGGGCAATGTACAAATGGAGCTTATGCAGTATACATGAATAATGGTAACAAAGTCACTGGCATAGGGTATCTCTGGGTACCCAAACCATCAAAAGTATTGGATACTTATTTTTATCTCATAACATATTCATAGGATACTTTTGTGACATTCCTCCTTTTAAATAAGTTACTTATTGGTATTTACAGAAATGAGATGGTGGACCAACTGGAAAAAAAGGGACTCATATCCTTCAGACATACCAATAAATATACTTCTGGGATCTTCAATCCAAATAATATAGAGTAAATTAAACGACGAACAAATCCAGAGTGGCTAATCACAAACATAAAAAGTGGGAAAAATGTATTTGTGACATCACTTGCTATATAGCGGTGGCAGCGTTTTGATTATTGAAAGGGTATGATTGCTTGGCCAAGCATTTTCATCGTTTTGGCATCTATAGTAGACCTAAATATGTCCAATGCAGAGGGATGGCTGACATGGACTGTGACCACCTTTTGGAATGTTCGGCATTAATGGGGGATGATGTCCATGCATGCTATTGAAAGGCTTAAGAACTTTTGAAGCAGCTGGAATCTTGATATTTTATACCTTTTTTTGTGCTCTAACTTCATGTGTCACATGAGGTTAATAGATGTATTTGACCAGGCATCTGCATTCCCTGGTTGGCTTTTGAAGCGAAAATCAAGGTTGTGTTAAAATATAAACTGCTGTTGCACTCAGATTAGCATTAAAAATTTGTTGTTTTTTCATCAGGTTTTATCAATTTTTATTAATTCTTTTTCCTCTTAAATTTTAACTTTTTTTATTAGGGGATGCACATCTGGGCTACCATGGATACTACCCAACTGGTGATCTCTTGCATCCAGGTGCAATATGCTCCTGGTGTTCCATAATGTTTAATAATACACACACATTAGACATTTAATTATTAGAAATAAACCGAAAACAATCGTTTGGTATAATTCTTACCATGAACTCGAATGCCAACTGACATTGATGCTTTTCCGTGTCGATTTTCAGCTTCACATGTATAGGTTCCAGTGTCATTGTACTGGGCAGAAGCAATTAAGAGAGTGCCATTGCTGAAAATTTCCCTATGTTCACTGGATTTCAGAGGAGGACTGTTTGCACCTAAATGCCAATTAATAATCAAGGGTTGAGTACCAGTCACATGACAGTCAATTTGTAGAGTCGAGTTCACATGGTAATCAGGTGTTGCTATGGTGACATTGATTTCAGTATTCACTGGAAATAAGAAAATAGAATTAAAATCTGCAATATTTTGAGCACAGGATAAAGTAATAGCAAAGTTAGTTCATGATAATTATATTTATCATTTCTCGACATGAGACTAGAGAGCATAGTTTCCTAAAGTAGGTGCTGCTGCCCACCTGTGGGCACTGAAGGAATCTTGGGGGAGTAATACTAGACCCAAGACTAAAACGGGCATTGAGGAGCAAGAGTTGGCAGATGCCCCCAAAACATTTGCTGCCTAAGAATGTTTTGAACAAACACTTATCCACTTGCCCATAGATACACTCACTAGTGATGCACTGCCATTGATTCTCTTAACAAAAAAGAGTAACTGACTTCAATTAGTAGATTAGACTTTAAAGATGCTGCTGATAAAAATAGTGTCTCATATAGACAAATGGTAGCACACCAGGCTTATCCCTCTCATTAGTGGTTATTTTTTAATTCTACTGATATATTTTATATTAATTACTAATAATAGTGATCAATCTAGTGTGCTTATGTGTAATTTATTCTTGTTATTTAATTTTAATAAATAGCTTAATAATTTTAGTTCCAAGTTAAGCCACACAATATGTTCCAAACTGGCACTTTAAAATTTTAAAATTACACTCAGCTGCATAAATATTTTGCTAAAATTCAAAATTACACAATTGAGATAGTTTCTCAAAAGGAGTGCCGAAAAACATTGTCTGAGCTAAAAAGGTGTGAGAAACTATGCTAAGAGGTTCAGCACTAAATTTTTCAAGATAATCTGAATTAGCATATTTAGAATGTGGATAGATTTGTTGGGTTTAATGGCAAAGGTCCAAAAGCGGACAAGCTGCGCCAAATGCACGATAAGATAATAAAATCGTTGTATAGATAAAATACTAAAGTTATCAAATTCAGAAATTAAATTACCATGCAATGATTGAACTTCAATAATAGAAATATATCAAGCAATTATTCAAATAGTAAAATTTGCTTTCAAAGTTTAAATGTTGATTTAAAAAATCAAAATAAAATTAGATAAAATATGCATTTCTAACATGTTGATCAAAACAATAAAAGGTATTTTGGGATGTGAAGACATGAAGAAATAAAAGATATTATATACAGTTAAGAAAACCTATGGAACGTAAAATGAAAAAATATATTTCTACAAAATCTATGATGATGATGGGTAAATTTAGAACGTGGGAAGAATTACATAATTTGCAGAACATCATTTGTGCATTCACTGATTCACAGGTCACTAAAGAAGAGCACATGCTTAAATACAGCTAACAGATATGAGTTAACTTCAAAATTAATGCACCACAAAATATAATCAAACTTTGTATGTAAGAGTCAAATTCTATTTTTATCAAAATTCTTTGACATAGATATGCTCTGCTATTTAACTTTACCAATAATTTGAAAATAATATTCTGATATAATTGTCATATGTTTGTGTGAGATTTAATTACCTAAAATGATTTGAAACCAAATTATTTTTAAATTGTAAGTAATAGGAAATTGTAAAAATATGAATAAAACTGATATGAAAGTTTACTGAGAAAATTTATAAGCTATTAAATATGTACTGGTACTGTTGCAATGAGTATGAATTTTGAAATCAAACGGGTTTTTTGTTAAAACATGATTATAGAGGTATTTTTGTACTCATAGTGTCAAAAATTATGTATTGAGCAAATAAAATAATTATAGATAAAAATAAACGATGTTACATATTTTTTAAGTTTGCTAAATGAATAGTAGAAATAAGCCAAACAAAACTTAACTAACCTTGGTAATAATATAGAAAAATCTTTTTTTAATGCAAGCTCATGGATTATATGATCTATGTAGAAAATTCTAAATATTTTTTATTCTGTTACCTTAAACTTTAAATATGCTGAACAATTATATAATAATTTCAGAGAAATTTATTACTCTAAATTTAAAATAAAATAAATGCCTCATTTCTTTGGTTTATTTCTACAAAACAGTTTGCTACATGAAGAGTAGAAATAAACCAAACAAAACTTAACTAATCTTGATAACAATATAGAAAATACTTTTTTCCAATGTCAACTTATGGAATATGATAAACAATTGTTTTATATAATTACACAATGATTTCAGAGACTTTATTCTTTAAATTTAAAATAAAGTAAATGCTTAAAGCTTTTTTTTCGATATACTAGGTTACTTTTTGTTAATTTATACAACTTCAGTTGACAGAGAAGTTAATAAACCAAGGTAATGTTCCATTTCATGCAAAAGTCAAGATACTCACCAAACACAATTAAATTGAAAAACTGACTAACAGATTTCCCAACACCGTTATCAGCATTGCAAGTGTACATTCCCTCATGAGTGTTATCCACAGCCATGATATGCAGAGATCCATCAATAGAAATCTTGTAATCCTCGCTGTCAGGATTCAAGAGATGATTTCTATGATACCAGGTAATTTTGGGAGCTGGGTAGCCTTTAACAATGCATCGCAACAGAGCAGGAGCTCCCCTTTTGACAGCAATATCTCTTCTGGCAGACAAAATGTGTGGTGGTTTCTGTAAATCTAGAGAGGAAAATGCAAGGTTTGAAAATGAGTTACCTGAAAAAGATTATCTGAAAACCGATATTATACTATCATCTTACCTTATAAATGAAACACACCAAGTCAAAAAACATACTAGTCTAAACAAAAGTTTTTAAAGCCATGGACTGACATTGTTGTGTTTATATTTTCAAGTCTAAGTTAAAGTGACATCAAACTATAAAAGTATTGAGAATGAGATTATTTGGATATTACTGTTTGAAATAAACACAAACAAAATTAATAAAAATTCATAAAATAAAGAATGTAAGGTTGAGCACATGGTTTGAAAGAAAGATGAATTATCATTGTTTATAGGATAATACATAAAAACACATTGCTTGATGGACTACATAAAAATGCGAAATTATTTCCACAAAATGATTATAAATGAAACATTCTCTTCCTGATGATGAAGTATGAAAAATGATTTAATATAAGGAGAGTAAGAAAAAGAAATTATCCAGAAAAATTTGAATCTACTTTCCAAAATTGAGATTGAGTAAACAAATTAAACTAAACTTTGAAGAGGAATTAACACATTTTCTCTTGAGTAACATTTGCACATTATTTTAAATTAATTGAAGTTAAAATATTTATTTGCAACTACACAAATCTTTAAGTAAAATACAATAACACATTAGGGACAATCTAGTTTAATAAATAGGAAATAAAATGAATCAGTAATTATCAAAAAACAAAATGAAAAACGTGAAATTAGTAATTACCAAAGTCAAACTCTAACTTACCTGTATCATCAATTAAATTCTCTTCTTCACTTGAGGAGTCATCTAAAAACACAAATAAAATATTAAAAAATGAAACAATTTTAAAAGCAACAGTGAAACTATTATTGTTTTGCATTAGGATAAAGATCTACTTGGAAAGAATAAGAAATTGAGCCATAGATAAAGATTATGAAGGACGTTGAAGATTCTTACCAGGCAAAATAGGCAAAGTACAAAGTTTGGCACAAGAGATAAAACAGCACTTCAAGCCACCAGGGCAGTCAGCATCAGATTGACATCGATCGTGGCATGTTCCATTTAAAAGATGTTCAGCATTTGAATTGGAGGCGCATTGACCTCTTTTGGACTCTGAAATGCGAAAATTTCAACTTAAAATTGAGTTTGGAAAAAGATTTCATCGAAAGTGATTTATCCAAGGAATGAGAAAAGCATAACTTAGTGACTGCTTATGAAGGAAAAAACAAAGTAATCTTTCCCAAAGTCAAAAAAAGTTAATGTAAACAACTTAATCAAGGTAAAATATGTACAGGTGCAAGTTATTAGAAAACAATACATTATTTTTTAAATGGCAGATAATTCACTTTTTATTAAAATCAAAAATATCATAAGTACAATTTTACACCCAATATTTTAATAAATACAGTAACTCCTGAAATTCAGTGTACACCATGAAG
The DNA here is from genome assembly GCA_933210815.1 of Meta bourneti. Lineage (NCBI taxonomy): Eukaryota > Metazoa > Arthropoda > Arachnida > Araneae > Tetragnathidae > Meta > Meta bourneti. The sequence continues at coordinate 72,042,597 of OW119926.1, read as the reverse complement.
AAATTTTTTAAGTCCACAACTGTATGATAAATAATAACTTGAACTTAATTTTTACAGAAATGATAAAGTACACATTTAAAAACATATTAAGATAAAAAAATTCCATTTTCAGTATAAAATTTTTCAAATAGGTTTGAAATGGAACATTTACAAAATTTTAGGTCACAAAATTGAACCCAGCCTATTTCATACAGAAACACAATGAAAAAGGTAAAATAAAGTTTTTTAGCACATATTTTTTGTGAAGAACGGCTTCTAAGTCAAGGGGCACTGAATTAAGAATTTGTGTTACTTTCATGAATCTTTTTACACACCTTTCTCAGGATTGTTCTCTGTGTGTGCACTGTATATCGTGATTTTTAATGACTTTTCCTGCTAGGACCACAAATTTTCTAGCCCATTGAGGTCCTGAGACTATGGTGAGCTGTATATTTACTTTTAAGGTGGTACAGAAACTTTAATTTAACTATTTTTGCTCTATACGCTCTGTGTAGAGATGCTATCTATAGACACAAATTTAACTCTAAATTTAAATCTTGAGCACTTTCTTTTCAATTGTCCTTCAATAGAGTTAAATATTTCACACTTTTCTATGATTTCATCTGCGAAATTAAATTTCCAACCTCTCCAGCTAGCATAAAACCCCATACAAGCACCTAAACACATCCATGCTTGGGAGTAGGAATAGTGTGCTGAGGAATCGATTGAATTTTAGAGTTCTGATAAGTCAATCATTAGCTTTCTTAGCTAAAGTGTATTATGATTTTGGAGGTGTTGACCGGTGAATGTTTATCAGAACTCTAAAAGGGAACTGCTTCCTAAGTACACTACTTACTCCCAAGCATGGATGTGTTTCGGTGCTTGTTTGGGGTTGTATGCTAGCTGGAGAGGTCGGAAATTTAATTTTTATTGATGAAACTATGGTAGGTAGTTGAATTATCGTCGCACTGATAAAATCATGGAAAAGCGTAATCTGGATATCAGAAAACATTAAATCATGAAGATACAAAATATGCTTAACGTATATTGTAGTAGAACACCAGTGAATTTCTTTTCTCCCCAATCAGATGGGTTTATCAGCTATTTCCAAGGATGCATGTTCATGCTCTCTTCTGCACATGTGCCCCGTTTGAAAGTGCTAGGATCTGTTCTGTAAGTAAGAATGCAATCGTTCTGTTGTCAGTTTTGGAGATGTGTACCGTTTCGTTTCTTGTCTGTAAATAAATGTTGTCTTGTTCTGAAATTTGATTTGATTTTACATAGCTGGCCTGATAAGTTGCTATATAAAACTGGCGACCAATTTAGCGACCTGAACTAACATCTGATTAGTGAATTTGGTGACTGCTAACGAAACATTGATGCCTTAGTGTCGTTTGCAAATTCATGGCGTGTTTGGAAAAGCATTGAAAATGGACTTGAAAGTTCTTGAGGAAGAACTAGGAGGTCGTCGACCCTGATGTGAAATTATTGATTTGCGCAATGCAAAACTCAAAGTGTGAACTATGATGAGGATTTTATTAAAGAACTGTTAACGACTATTAATGACAGCAAGGACAAAGAAAAGCAGAAAGAACAATGGATACAAAAGGAAGAAAAGGACAGAGCTTACGAATTAGAAAAGAAAGAAAAGGATAGAGCTTATGAATCAGAAAAGCTGAAGTTGGAGGCACAGTAGTCCCTCTATAATCCGGCACTTCGCCAATCCGGCCCCTCCAGTAGTCCGGCGTTTTAAGAAGGGCTGAGTGATATCTTGGTGTTAAAACGACTTCAAGAAAAAGTGTTAAAAGTGTCATTTCAAGGAAAAAACAAAAGAAAATCGACACTTTTTTAGACCTGATAACGCAGGCCTAGTTATTGTTATGTAAACTACAGGAAAATGCAATATCTTGTTTCGTAATTTTTTTACAACACTAATGTCCATTTTAATGTATGTATTTTGTGCAATAAACGTAAGTTTTGCTATTAAAATGCGTTTTTTAAATGAACCTCCACTAATCCGGTGTTTTCGTTAATCTGGCAGTCCTTTGGTCTGATATCTGCCGAATTACTGATCTCTAAAGACTCGTTCACAGGAAAAAGATGGAAGCTAAGAGGTTGAAAGAAACACAAAATATGATTTACAGCATTTGTTGCCAAAGTTTCATCTGAGCTGTAGTTCTGTTTTCGGGTTAACTACTGCCACAAGCATGAAGGACTGGAACTTCGTCCGGATGTGTTTCCAGAGGTAGCCCATACTTCATGGTGGATAAAACAACCCTGATTCTGAGACCCCATCTGAACTGCAGTTCTATTTTCGAGTGGACATCTGCCTGATCTAGACTGATTTAGTTAGATGACATCGTAGTGTTGTCTTAAACATTTGAAGATAATCTTAATGATCTTAAAGCAGTATTTGAAAGACTTTCATTATTTAACTTTTGTGTTAATTGTGACAAGTGCAACTTTACCTATTCAAAAGTGAAATACTTGGGTCATTGGATTACGAGTTCTGGTATTGCTGTAAACCCAAGAAAAAGGAAACTTTTTCACTGGGACGGTATTAAGAAGTGTAAGGGAGTGTTTTTCTTCTCTCCTCCCCAATCAGAACGAGGGACTGTTTATCAGCTGTTTCCAAGGACACATGTGCCCTGTTTGAAAGTGCTAGTGCCTGTTCTGTTAAGAAGTGAGTGTATCATTTTGTTGTCCGTTTTGGAGATGTGTACTGTTTCGTTTCTTGTCTGTAAATAAATGTTGTGTCTTGATCTGAGATTTGATTTTTATATAGCTGGACTGATAAGTTGCTACATAGTCCAGTTTTAAAATATGTTTATGTATAATATATATATGCATTGGTTTGTCACTCTACTCTTTCTTTTTGGTACATGAGGGCCAATTAGTCCGGGATCGATGGCTTAAAGTAGATTACGAACTATAGCAAACATTCATGCCAAGACTGGAATTTAAATCCAAAGCCTGTTCAACTAAGAGTCAGAGCACTAATTACATAGTCACCAGGCCGGCAGAGATACAAAATAAGATAAATAGTAAAATTTAATATTAACTTTTGGTTACATTTGTTATTAGGTTCTGCAGTAATAAAAAGATGAATCTCTTTAATATTCTCTAAAATTTAAAAAATAAAGATGATTTTATGCTTCAAGGGGTCTTTTTCTAAGCATTTTTTATGAATAAATATTTTTAGTTGAAACATTCCAAGGAAAACAATATTAGAATGAGTCAAGAAGCTAAGATCTGGAATGCCTAAAAATATCTATGTGCGAATGAGAATGATTAATAAAGAAATATATAGAAAAATTTTCCACTGTATTAAAAAGTGTTTCCACTTAAATTGAAGCTCAAGGCAGTTCACTGCTGTATCCATTCAAATATTATTTTCTGAATACTATTTCTTTGTAAATTCGTATTGCTGTGAGCGATTGTTTTGAAACCCAAGTGACATGATTTTTAAAAAGTAATAAGCCTACAGATTTTTATTTTGAGACACAGGACTTCATTTAAGTTTGGACTTAAGAAATTTTGTAATGAAGATGTGATGCAACAAACATGTTTTTGGTGATTAGAATGAGGAATGCGTAGTAAAAATCAGCACAAATTAATTTAATGGGGTTGGCCAGAGGAAATTACAATATGCTGCAAGATTCTATTAGTTCAGTATTTGATTGTTAATTAAAATGCAATTTTGTACTTGCTAACATGCCACACCGTATACCTAAATGTACTAATACTTTTTATGATTATGCCATAATTAATACTTTTGTTAGTTTAATGTATGAGCTTCAAAAAATAGGTAAGGCATTTACAAGTAAATTTGTTGGAACACAGCATTGTCTTATAAAAAAATTACTGGGCTGCAGTCTCAAAAGGTTGAGAACCACTGTTCTAGGTGAAATATTTTAAGAAATGCATTGTTTTTTTTAACTTCAAAACTTACTTAGGCGACACAATGGTCGGGACTGGAAATCGCCATCTGGTTTTCTGTGTTTTTCAACAACACACTGAGAACCTTCAGGACAACTGTGGTTCTAAGGAAAATGTCAAGAAATAAAAATTAAAATCTCCATTGAATAAAAATGGTTTGAAAATGTACTGAAAAGATTAAACACACACATTTAGAATTAATTTGAAACAATTTTAAAATTTCTCTTTATATTTCAACATATTTCAGAAATCAACATTATTTGTATATCAGCAAATGCAACAAATGGATATAAAGAACATAAAAACAACCACTACAGGATTCATTTGTCAATTTTGCTAAATCGTTTAAGTATGTTTGATTTGTGATGTGGAGTTGTATAATGTTGCTAAAACTACAAGGAAGAACTCAAAATTCTTCTTAAATCTGATTACAGAAGACAGTAAGAAATTTTGAAGACAAAAATCAGTGCAGAAAAGAAAATGAGAGAATGCAAATAAAGATTTAAGTGTCAGAAAATACCAAATCGTCTTTGAACAAGTGAATGGAAATGAAGTGAATATACAGAGACTAATTGTGGTAACATGCCTAAGGTATGGATGTTTGTTTTGCCATGCATTTTATAGGAAATAAAAATTAACACCAGTAAGACATCAATGAAATTCTGATTTAAGTTTGTTTTCACTTCGAAGCATTCGCTTTCACCCACCAGTGAGAGAGCCAGAGCTTTAAGTCTTGCACGTACGTTCACATTTGTGAAAAGGTGTGGTGCTTGTTATTTGATTGGGTAAGAATTGCAGTGTTGTGGGCATATATAGCCAACTTCGTGTGCAGATTTTTGGGCATATCATTAACGAATAGGTTGAAGAGCTTCGGTCCCAGAAGGTATTCCTGGGAACTCCGGATAAGATAGGGCGTTTGGAAGAATAATTGTTGGGACCACTTGTATGCTAAATGAACAATTAGTGAGATACGAGTAGATAAGATTAATAAAATGGACTGAAAAACCAAGTCGCATGAGCTTGAAAATAAGTCGTGTGCCAAACACGGTCAAAAGCTTTGGATAAGTTTAATAAAACACCAGTGTGTTGTTTTTACGATACCCTTCATAGATCAGTTCAATAACACACAATGCTGTTGGTTGGTGCTATGTTTCTTGTGAGACCCAAATTGTTCAGGGATAAGAATGTCGCTATCCTGAACAAACTGATCCAGGCATATTAGTAAAATATATTCATAGATCTTGCTCATTGAGCTGATCAGAGAAATAGAATGATAATTTAGGGTTAATTTATGATTTAAGTTAGATTTCGGAATAGACTATGACCCCTGTTTTCCGGCTATCGGAAAAGTAGCATTTCTTAATCGTGAAGTTGATTAAGAAAGCAATGAAAACAATATATTTAATGGGTAGGTTTTTAAGCATGCAATTAGAAATGGAATCTAATTCAGGAATCTTTTTAGCTTTAAGGGAGGAAATGAAGGACGCCACCTCAAGGGCGGTTGCAGGTTCAATGCCAGAATCGAAGGGTGTACCTAAATACTCTTCAACCTGGTTGTGTATGTACTGGAAATGTGGATTTCTCAGGGCTTGATTTGAAGGCTGTCTGCAAGAACTTCAGCTTTTCCTTTCCCAGTGATAGCAATATTCCCACCAAGTGATTGTAGTCATAGGATTAAAAAAACACCATTATAAACGGATTTAAGGGAGGAAATGTGAGTAATGATATTACCAGAAATAGATACTAGCAATTAAGAAGCCAGCACAGATGCTATGCACAGGTTTGCCAGTTCCTTAGTTACAAAAGTTGAAGAAAAGGAGTTGTAAAAACTCTTAAATCTCATTAAAACAGTAGATAATTCATCGAAACATAAATACATATATCAAGATAATTATAAATACTAGGGAACAATTTATCAAGATCGCACAAAACCCCATTTTAATACATTGGAGTCAGAAAATGCAGTCATTGAAAAACTAAAATATGTACCTCGCAAGGGTTTGAGCATAAACATGAAATGCAACCTCTGACATCTACTATCTCTTCAATGCCATGTGGACATTGCAGATGTTCACAGTTAGAAGTTGGGCAGTTTGTATTACGTTCAACAGGCAAGGTTTCTCCAGCAGCTGCATCCCCCACAGCTCCAGGACCTTGAGTACAAATAACAGCAGGAAGTTATATATGTGAAGCCATTTAAATAAATATATTTTATTTAAATTTTAACATTAATACTCTAAAGCATATTAGTTTTCATAAATGTAAGAATGCTCGACTGAAATATATTTTTGAAAAGTTAATGAGGAAATATAATTAAAGGGAAGAAAAATTATATAAAACTAGCAGAACTACAGGCATGCTTGAGTTGAATTGGTTAAACACTGAAAGTGATCAGAATAATCATTTTTCTCTATTATAGAAAAAGAAAATATCATTTAAGTGAGGAAAATAATTTTTTAAACTCCATTTTGACACTTTTATAACTTCTGCAATTTACTTTGAATGAAATATGTATGCTTCTTCATCCACCCATATAATCCATTTCACATACATTGCACCCCTGGTGTGTCAGACAAATACAAAAGATGATACAAAGGTGACTACTACAGAAGTCGATTTTGAGTTTGGGATGGATTATGAATGTCCCTTAAGTTCATTTCCTATATGCTTAATCACTTTTCAAGTAAATACTTTTTCTTGAAAATTCCATTCTGCATGTGAAGTAACAGCTTATTTTAAAATTAAATATCTTCTATACAGATGAAACAAAGTTAATCTATGACAATATTTAAAAAACAGAAGGTCAATTTTAAAGGTTTTTTTTTTTAAAATCAATGTTTTCAGCAAATAGTTGAGATAGCAAAGTTGCATAAGAATAGCTTCAACTCGTAAAGTAAACAACCTTGATCTTCTGTCACTTAAGACAAACTTTCAACTTTTCAAGTCCCATAAGAATATTTTATAACTGATATTATTCCAAGATCAGCAAAGGTTTATTTAAAATTCGCTTTACTTTAATTGGCATGCAGTTTTAAATCGATTCTTTGTGGCACTTATTCTGTCAATTCAGAGATCCGGTATCTAAATGAAACTATGTACCCATTTAGAGTGATATATGTTGTTTCTTGACTATTGAGTACAGCTTTCAACACAATCTAATAATATAATTTGTAACTTGAAAAAACAAATATAAGTTTTACTGATTTTAATTACTTTGTAATGGTACTGGATTTCAATTACTTTGTAACATTAAAATTTAAAAATCTTTGAACTACAGCATATGATTATCTTTAATTTTAGCGTTAACACATTTTAAAATACCTTTATTTTAGGCACTATCCTTTTTAAAGCAGGACATTACGTCTTATTGTTTACGTCTTATTACGGTTTCGTTTTGTACACTCGATTTATTTTATGAAACATAATTCTAAAAATTCTTGTGTTTAGAATCAATGACTTTTATTGAAAGTTGGTAGAAATGTAAACATACTGCCAAGAAATGAACTTATGTCTAATTTGTTATAATCTAACTCTTAAATAATTTATTTACAACACATAAAACATTGGAACACATGTCACAAATGTTTAATAATGAATGCAACATTTCACTGACGAAACTCAGAATTCTAAATAAAATTAGAAAATGAAACATTAATTTTGGGCATAGTCAGATACCAAGTAGCAGAATAAGATGTATTATGAGAGGGTTTTTTGCTTGCATTTTTCATATTAAATAGATTCGCTTCCTTTCAAGATGTAAGCTATGCAAAATTAAATGTTTTAAATCATTTCATACCATTGTTCAAATATTTATACATTATTGCTATTTTGGAAAGAAATAAAAAATAAGTTCAAACATTATTAGAATTTAAATTCTTTTAATATATTTTTTTGGAAAATATTTCTTCAGCAGTACTGGTAGAACAGTGTGTTTAGTATCGGAATCAGAATAATATTCAATGTTATTCCTATGGGGATTTTGATTTGTTTTTAGCCCCTTCTCTGCACTCCTAGGACAAAAGTAACAGTTTTACACACCCAAGACAAATAGAACAGGCAAGACAATAGCAGCCTATGTAACCCAGAGTTCTAACGAAGTGCACCAAATTTGGTGTGGATTGGTCAAATGATGTAGATTTGTACATAGAACAGACAGATGCCAACTCTGCTTCATAAATAGATATAAAAAATTTTTGAATTGGTAAATTTAAAAATAGAAAGTCACATTCAATGAGCAATATAAGAGGTTAATTTCTGAAAATTATTTTATGTTTTTACTGAATTTGCTACTATTAATGAAGATAAATAGCACATTTCATTCAAATGTTTTCTTCCTACTTATCTCACTCGGCATAAAAAATTACACCGAGTGTCAGCTGATTTCTGAAGTGCATGAGGACTTCAGAAACCAGCTGAGGCCTCATGAACTAATCATAGAAGGTTGGTGAATAAACTGGCCTGAAGGATAGCCAATATAGTAGATGATATGCTCTGGCAAAGCCTGAGCGGAATTGCATTTAGAGCCCAAAGGGAAATGATTGTAATTTAATTCGATCTTCATTGGCGTCAAGTGTACACTGAGAAACCTAAAGAGAGTGGTCTGGTGTCCACTGTCTATTTTATCCAGGAAGGCACTGGGCTGACTGTAGGCATATCAGTCGTTAGTTGGAGTTCATCAAATTCTGTTCATACATACTTCAATTTTTGATGTGATTTCTTCACAGGTGTATTAATATTTTAAACGGATAATACAATAAGTTTAAATCATTGTATCCCTTAATGAACAGTTGTTGTCATTTAAACAAAACAAGAGATCATAACACAAGTGTGAAATGGTTTGAAATGAAAATAAAATAACCAATTTTATATAGACTTTATGCATTATTAAGTTATTGAACTGCAATACCATACCTTGAACTCCAGAGCAAAACCGCATGCACAAATCTGCAGATTTGAAACGATTTTTATTTCCACCACAGCCTTTATATACAAAAGGAAGACACATAGTTTTATAAGGATCATAATAGAATCGGCTCTGAGAATAACCACAGTGACCTTCATCAGGTGGTTGCCTGCAGATTTCTGTAAATAGACACAATCAGTAAGTATTTTTATTCCATCAAATAACAGTTAAATGAAAAAGGGAAGTGGGACTATATGTACCTTCATTTGTTATGAATGATGCAGGTGCAGTTGATGGCTGGATTGGTTTCACTAAAAAGAATAAAAAAGCTAAAATTTTAGCAAACTAATGCTACCAGTTGAAAAGTGTTATTTATAAGTATAATAAATAAGATGAATATGTTTAACTAAGAGGGTTAAAATTTTAAGTATCAATTTATGAGTTTTAGATTTCTTACTAGAAGTATATTGGGGTTAAGATGTTTTCATAAATTTTTAAAAGCAAAACTTTTTTTTAAAAAATATACCCTATGAAATAAATAGAATGTCTTGTCTAATACTTGGCATACTCTAAATTAGGTATAAAAATACTGATTTCATTAACAGTTGAAATCGAATCAGACATTCTGTGTAAGCTATATATCGACACAAACATACTACATAGAATACCTAATTTTGAAGCATCAATGCTTTTGATCCTCTTTCGAACTGTGCATATAGAAAGCATGTAAAATAATAAGGCAATAAGTTTTCCAATACATATTTTTAATAGTTACATACATAATTTTCTCATATTAATTGCACAATATAATTACTTTAAAAAGTGCAACAAGTACCTTTTCTTATTGTATATGCACTGTTAGTGTGACATTTGGCTTCACATTCTTGTAAGTTACTGAAGCGATTATCATTTCCAAGGCATCCACCATACACAAATGTCTTACAATTATTTTCTTCTGAATCATGATACCACATTAGGAAATACCCTAAGCAAGGACCAGGATCCTTTTGTTGACTGCAAGGGTCTGCAAGTCAAATTGCAAGAATTAAAAATTAATGTTAAAAATTCATTTATTACATAAACAATACAAAAACAAAAATGCATATAATTACCATATAAGAATTTTTAAGATAATCTCTTTACAAGTACCTTTCAAAAAAGTAAGACATTATGAAAATAAAAATTACAATAATCCATTAAGGTCGCCTTAAGGTCATCCATGCTTCACCACCTTCAAAGTAAGGTGAGAACATTTCAGAGAACTGAGATGCTAATTTGCTTGAGTATCCAATATCTTTTTAATGCAAAAGTATTATTTAAAAAGTTTTATTACAAAATTTGATAAAAATTATAAATACGATGTCTGATAAAAAAAAGTATCTGACCATCCAGAAACATAAAACTATTTTATATATTTAATTAAAATTTAGTCCCCTTAAAAACATCCTTGCTGAGTCAACACACTTCTAAAAGTTATTCTACCACTGGAAGCATTTTCCAACGTCATTTTTTGGGTGCCATCAAGTGCTTCGTTGCATTTGTCTCAATTTCTTCCGTGTTCTAAAATGCCCTTCGAATGTCATCTTCAACCTGGGAATTGGCGAAAAGTCACATGGAACCATTTCTGGGACTAATGAACCCATGTATTTGGCCAAAAACATTGTGGATGATGTGAGTGCTGAAGAATTGTGGTGAGGAATCTTCCAGTGGTCATTCCCTATGAGTCATGGTCTATTTCATCTAACAACTCCTCATAGACAATGGATAATAGTCAGAAAATGTTCCTTGTTGACAGTTCAGGATGAAATCACAAAATGAATTATGCCATGGTGGTAAAAAAATTTGTTGACAAGAGTTACAGGTTGCTTCATGATTGCTACATCTTCTTTGGCCATGAAGATCCTGGTGTTTTTCAGTCAGATTATCTTCGTTTCAGGGTAAATGTAGAGCTGGACCCATCCAGTAGGGGGCATTCATGACCCATCTCGGCAAATATGATTTTTCATGTTGAGGATCAACATTGGTTATGCATAAAACATTCCAGCATGTCTTATGCAAACATAATTTTAGTTAAGAACAGAAATGTGATGAACAGTGTACATGCTCAACTATAATGGCTCTTTAACAGTGACTGAAAAGTTTCAGGGTCTAACAAAAAATCACACATATGCAGTAGGGTTCAAGGTTGCATTTGCCAAAGTCCTGACTCTGGGATGTAACTGGTTGAAGCAACGAAAAAATAAGGTTGGATTCTTTTTGATCAAATCGCATTATTAATTTCTAAAAAAATTATCTTTTAAAAATTATTTACTTTTTATTCGTTTACTATTGTATAAACTCATATATTCTTTTTAAAAACAAAATCTCTTCGATAATAACTTAGTTTGAAAAGCATCAAATGCAAAAAACAGTTGTCTCACCTTGTGATTCCTGATTATTAATTGCTGGCCAGTTCTTACATTGAATTTCACAAGTCTCCCTATCATTGAAGCGATTGCCATTGCCTTGGCAACCACTGTAAGAAAATTCACGACATTCGCTGTTATCTTTATCGTAATACCATTGGGGAAATGCGCCACTGCATGGTCCACGGATTTGGGGAAGTTTGCAAACATCTAAAATGAAAAAACATTTAAAAAAATTTATCATGAAAATAATGAAATTATAGATATTTTTTTTCAATATTCGTTGAAAATATTGTATCATAGTAGCAGATTCATTTAGTACCCAGGTATGAAAAATAACTTTCCAATGAGTTTTCAGCTTTTACAGTGCTTCAATAAAGAACCCACATACAATACTTAAAACAATCACAGGACATTGTAATACATCCATAACTAATATATCAATTTATTTACATTACAAAGTCTACAATATTTATAATAATCCTTTTAGTAGTACCCATACATCTAAGTTGTAAAATCACTTTTAGGTTTAAATAATAAATTTTCGAAAGAGAAAATACACATTAAGAACTGGGGAACATCTTTAAAAAAATCCTCAATTTTTTTTTTTGCCAAAAAAGCAATATACATCAAGTCCACTTTTCACCCCATTACATTTCAATGGATAGAAATGGTATAAATTTCCCCATCTTGTTTGTATTGTAAAAAATATTCATGTTTATGCATAAGTGCATCCTATGCAATTACAATATTTCTAAAAATTTGGGTAAGGAGAGTCTTCACAAATTAATAAAATTGCTAGTGTACCTTTTGGCCACTTTTTAAATAAACCGAGATAACAAAATAGAAAGTTTAGCAATATTTTTTGCTTATATTGATAAAATATAAAAAAAATATACCTACCCTGAGAAGCCAAGCATTTATGTTCACATTCCTTTTTGGTGTTGAATCTATTTGCATTTCCTTTGCAGCCTCCATAATAAAACTGCTTACAAACTCCATCCTTGTCATAAAACCATTGAATTTTCTTTCCATTACATGGACCACCATCAGGTTCAAACGAACAAAATTCTGAAATAAAAATTTATCAATAAGTAACTCAATCAGAGTTAAAAGTCAAATTTCCAAACCATTTACTTAGAAAAATGAAATTTTGAGCAAGAGTGAGTTTATTTTGGGTTTAAGATAACAAACATTCAGTCTAACATTGAAAACTTATTTGATTTCAATTAAAAATAAAAATGCAAACAAAATAAAATAGGGGTTAATAAAATTAAAAAATAAAATAAAATGGGGGTTGTAAGGAAACTTTTGTAATATTATTGACACATAACCATCACAAAACTTGAGTAAATTGAAATTTTTGTATATTTAAAAGCTAGGTTAACAGATACTAGAATACTAATAGTTTTTAAGGTTCACAATAAAAATGTAATATCCTAGTGGATCTGAAATAAAATAAATGTTTTAAGGTAATACCGTAAAAACTGTTAATGGTAAGGGGTCCCAATTCAAATAGTTAGAAAAACTGTGACTCTTTCTTCTCAAACTTTACAAATTTTTAAGGTTGATTGGGTTTTTATGGTACAAGGGCCCTATTTGTCCATGCTGCACCAGATAAAAAACATACAATATCAAGTAATGGATATGCACACACAAAAAAGCTTTACTAACACAAAAAAGAGAAATACTCCAGGGAGGAATCGAACCTGATAGGAATCCAACCTGTGCCGCCCACAACTCACAGGTTGCTAGCACAGTAGGAATACCCACTGAGCCACAATGACTCCCAAACTTTAAAGCTAAATTTGACATAGATAAAACTAGATTAACCAATGAATGCTCAGAAACTATCACAGGTGCTATGGTTAGGTTTTGGATCCAGTAATGATGCTTTTCGAAAAAATTTTAACGACTTAAGCAAATATTTAGGTTTTTAAAGACGTTTTAGATCCATGAGAACTCTGGTCACAATGGAAGGCAAGGTAGTGCTTATAATTTTAATATATAGATAATTGACAAACCTATATTGAAATCTTCTACAAGGGCATTTTCAGTAAGCTTATGACACTGCTTCTCGCATTCCAGGTAAGTAGCAAAATTATTATCATTCCCACCACATCCACTGTAGTAGAATCTTTGACATTTCCTTTCATTTGCATTGTAGTACCACCTTTCCCTGAACTGATAACAATTGCCTATAGTTTGTGGTAAATGGCACACACCTGGTTCTAAAATAACATAATTATAGATTGTTACAATGTTTTATGCAAAATATAAAAAGCAATAAATTTAAGAACAAAATCTATACATTTTACCTAATTTTAAAACAAACTGTACAGATAAATGCAGTAACATCATGAGTTAACAGAATACAATATATTTAAAATAAAAATGAACAAAAAATAAAAAGGCAATCATGTCAAACTTTAATGTAAAAATTTAAAAGTACTTGATCTGTTTTTTGCTTTCATGGTGGTTGACAAAAAGGTAAGAGAATATATATAGATAGTTTTAGAATTTCAGTTGGTACATTCAGCTTCATTGAAGTTTTCATATTTATAACAATAGAAATCAACCTTCGAGTTGATAACAAAAAACACAATTGTAGCAATTGCTTATATTATTTTTTATATTGTTTTACAAACTTTTTCTTCAATTTACCAATATTTTAATTGCTACTATAAAAAGTCCTACTATAAATTAACATGATTGAAGGATGAAACAATTGAAAAAGTTTTGAGAAAAGATGTAGCTTTTAAGTTTTGTAACCTTCCCAATTTGGTCAATTCCAATATTTAAATTGATTTTGGTCTGTTTCTAATGGGTATGTTAAATTTCGACATTTGCTTTTGAACTATATTACATAAACTTAAGTCATAAAATATTGTATATTTTTTATGAGTGTTTAATTTTTAGACATTAATTTTAAAATGGGCAGCTGAGAGAATTAACATTACTACAGGAAATTTTCCATAACAATTCTCCAAATAATAATTTTACAAGAAACTATATACCAAATTTTCTGCTTAGCAAGTATTTAAAATTTTTTTTGAGCCTTTATTATGTGTAAACTTGGTGGTAAACCACAATGCATATAACTGACCATAAAAATATGAGTGTTTTTTATTAAAATACAAGAGAAATCAGATTAGCACAAAAGAAAATTAAGGTACAGTAAACTTGCATCATAATAACCCTCATGAGTATTTTGCTTTAGGGATGCTATATCAAATGGCCATATCAAACATTCCTTTTCCAGGTCTTTTTTTTAGGTTGGGGTGGAAAAAGTGCGATTTTCACACCTTATAGATTTTTGAAATTTCAGAAGGTTGCTTAAGATACTATCCTTAATGAATAACAGTATCAAGCAAAGTATGAACTAGATTAGGAGCAATTTATAAATGAATAATTAAAGTTAAACACTGCAGATTGAAAATATCTATTTTTATGTGAAGCACTACAGAAATGAAACAAAGCAAAAGGTTATACTTAACAAAACTAAAATACTTTCTAAATTTTCTCGAAAAACCCTGTTATTTGAGTCTGCTGTAAAATCTGTCTGGAGTTTTCCAAAATATCATTTTCAAAATGGTCGATGCCCTAAAAGTATTCATCGCATTCATTCCTTTCATTCAATAAAGAAAACCGAGCAAAGCAAGGCATTTGGAAACATGGCAAGACTCCAAAACCGTCAAATCGCGTCTAAAAATGCTTCAATGAATCAGGAGGTATTGACCCCAACTGAAGGTCAGTTCCAGATCTTTACCTTTTCTGTGGTAGTTATTGATCATAAAATAGCATTACAGCTATAAGAGAACTGTAGGACCTTCTCAATTGGTTGTTACATCACTGTGAAGTGTTAAATTGAGAGTCGCTATAAAATGAGTCTACTGTATGTGGAAGACAGGCACAAAGAAAAGGAAGAAATTTCATTATATATATATCCATACTATATATCATAAATATGTAGTTGATAAGTTATAAATACCAGAAACAATAAGCTTCATGAATCTGTTTATAGTTGAGCCTATCTTGTAATCAATACGACACCTATACTGGCCTTCATCTTCTTTTCTAATTTTATGGATGGTAAGAGAAGTTAAATAATCCTCATCCTGAACACTGTATCTAGGATCTGTACCACGACTTGCAATGGGTGCCTTTCCATCACTGCTCTCCCTGCGGTCAACCCCATGAATGGGATATGCAGAATCACCTTTGTACCACAAAAGCAACACTGGTTCATCATTAGGTTCTGAAGGAACAGCTTTGCATACCATTGTGATATGAGATCCAATTGTAGCATTGTAAACTGTAGAAGTTTCTGTAATGAAATACGGATAAAGTTACTGTTCAATAAAGAGGAATTTCATTTTCAGAAAATTCACCTTTCACTTTAAAATGAATCTTTAGGGCATTTTCACATGCATTGGGAAAACTGGAACCAGTGTTTGAGTCTAAAACCAGCTCATACTGTTGTCGTCTTTCACACTGTGGCATTGACAGCGTTGATAGCAAGAAATAGCCGGTGCAAGGTCTCTGATTACAACCAAAAAAAGAACATTCCTGCATTCAATTTGTTGAGTTCAACTCTTGCTGCATTTGCTAGTGTTAGCACTCACCCTGGATTTGCTGGTGTGTGAAAATAGCCTTAGTGTTTAGACATACCTTAAAATATTTGTAGAGATGATGTAATTTGAAAAAATGGTGAATCATTATTATGTATGTGATTAAAATTAATTTGAAATCTTACATCTTACAAGCACAACAGATTGATTTCAAAGTTAACTTACTAAATATTTTATTTCTTTAATCTAACAATAAAAATATAATTAATAGAAAATGTTTCACTTTTAAAACTCGTTCGTATAGTTGTTTTCAATTTAAATAGTTTTTGCTGAGATGTTTTGAACCTAAAAATATTTTAGGTAAATTATGTGAGTTGTAAAAGAGATAACCACTTTATGATTTATGCTGTAAATATCAAATGGAACATATAAAAACCTTTAGGCTTTGAAAACATGCATCTTTGCATGCATTCTTTTTCATTCTCAAAATTATTCTTGTTTCCTTTGCATCCTCCAAATATAAAGGCCTTGCAACTATTCTCAGACTTGCTGAAGAACCACCTCTGGGTTACTTTTTTACATGGTCCAACATCCATTGGTTGATCACAAACATCTAGGAAAATAAAAAAGAATTTAAATTCAAATGATTTATTTCAAGATAGGTTCAACACATGCTTTGATTTCAGGGGTAGACAAATATTTTGGGAATGACCTTAGCAATTTCAAGAGCAATATATAACTTTAGAGAAATTTATAAAGAAATTATTAAACACTTGTAAGGAAATTTTATATTAAAAATGTTAACTTGAGGTTTTTGAAATATTCAACAGATTGCTATTTAATGAAAATTAAGCTTACAACAATTTGAAAAATGTTTAAAATACACAGTAGTAACGAAAATATAAACACGAATCTGAATTGCATGCAATATATTGCATTGCAAATATATATTGAAATGAGTAATAAAAGTGCTTGTGTTGTTTCTGACAATTTTTTACTTTTGTATAGTATTAGCATATCTTCAGTTGATTTGATATTGCATATATATTAAAAAACACTATCCAGAATTTCAATATTCAATTGAAGTAAATATGTTTAACTTCAATTAACCAGTAAATTTTTATTAGTTTGAAGTCCATTCTCTATACCATAATTCAGATATAAAAAACAAGCTACTAGTTATTAAATCTTCAAACTTCAATCTTATTTCTGCTTCACAAAATTAGTTCATTATAAGTTAAAAATGCCCCCATTTTAAGAATTGAAGATAGTAATAAAATTTGGTGATTCATAGGTAAATTAGAAAAGGCATGCTTCAGCTTACCAAGTGCAGCCTGTTGTACACACACATTCTCACATGATTCCTTGCTCTTATATCGATTGTTATTTCCAAGGCATCCACTATAGTTGAAACTTTTGCATGAATCTGTTCCAGGTTCATAATACCAAGAAGGATATGTTCCCTTGCAAGGCCCAACTACTCTTGGTAAAGAACATGCCTCTGAAATCATAAAACCCAATAACATAAAAATGCTGTATCCGTTCATTGTGAATGAATTATATTGAAAAAGAAACCAAATTATAAAGCTGAATGAAAGTAGAAATGTTTTTATTTATGAAATTTGTGCTTCCAGGAATATGAGGTAAGAAAAAGAATTAAATAAATATTAAGATGCAACTTTTTGAAGTTAACAAAACTTTATATTTTCTATGATAACTTCGAATTATACAGATAAAAAATTACAGCTTATACAATTTTTTAAATATGGGCTGATCCAAGTTATTTGTTTTTCAAAATTACAATACATGATTGTTGTTCCCAAATATCGAAGATTTCAAGCAATTCAAAGAGTAATAAAAGCTTTAAAGTAGACTATTCAAGGGAAAAATATTTTCTTGGTATGCATTGAAAAGTATAACAAGAAAACCTTTTTAGGAAGCATATTTATCTCACCATGCTTTCACAAAAAATATAAAACTGAAAATTATAAAACGAAAACTATAATTAAATTATTAAATATCCTTTCCATAAAAATAATGGAAAACAGTTGATTGCTTCTATTTACAGATATAACAAATTGTGTATTCAGAGATGATTAGATTCTTATAATAGATACACATAATATATTTCTCAATCGTGCATATATTCATTCAAATTTCAGGTTTCTTCAGAGGAATTAGTCACAATACGATTTTTTATTTGGTATGGCATACATTTTCTATGTTCGATTGCTTTTATTTCCTACAAGCATTGCCTTTGAATCAATATAATTAATTTATTATTTATCAAAGAATTTTTGTTCTTACCTTCTTATACTATTTTTCAAACAATGAAAATTTTTAAAAACAAAATTTTAAAATTAAAAGGACTTTTAAATAGCATACCATGTCCTTCAGGATTAACACAGACTTGTTCACAATCTTCCTGTGAATTGAACTGATTACCATTGCCATCACAGCCTCCGTACCAAAAGCGACTGCAGCCACCATAAGACACATCAAAGTACCATTTCACACTGAAGTTATGACAAGGCCCTCTCTCCTTAGGTAAACTGCAAACATCAGCTGTAATGGAAGTTATGTAAATGTTAGAAGAAAAAATAAAGTCCAAGTTTTTAGTGAGCAATTTCAATATAGAAAAATTGACATTTGCACATTTGCAAGCTAAAACGATTCACTCTCTGAGGGATTCACATTAATATCTGTCCTGCAAATCACAAAATGTATGGAAAACTATAGTAAAATAATACTAAATCTGGTTTAACATGTTTGAAGCATAAATTCCTTCTCATTCATGCTTTAAAGGTACCTAAATGTTTTTTACCAACCCAGTTAATGTATGATTTGTTACTTGTCATTTTTTTGCTATCCATGGGCTAATTTAGACCAGAATCTACTCCAGTTTAGGATAACTGCTTAAAACAAGAGACCTTTATGAGATCCTTATTCTAAAGAAACAAATGAGAATTTCTTTGTTTGCAAACCAATAACTCATGGGATAAGTAAGATAGAGCAATACAGCTGAGTGCGCAAACAATATACAGGATGAATCTAAATTGTTTTTACAAAATAAGAGGGGTGATAGTACCCATCCAGACGAGCAATAATTACCATGGAACATAGGGTCGCATTCCACTCTGAGAGGCAGAAAAGAGTAAAATTAGAATTTCAACATGAACTTACAACAGTGTTGGGAAAGCGAATGAACGATACCAAAAGTTGCACAATCTGATTTATTGATCAGAGAAAAACTCACAGCAAGTGCTCAAAGTGGTGGCCACGCGTGTCGTTGCACAGTTCACACCAGCGAAGGAATGACTGGCGCACCCTCTTGAAGATTCCTGGTGTTGTGTTAATTTTGTCTGCGGCAACACCGATTCTCGCTACGAGATCTTCAGCCAAATCCACAGGCGTCTGGTACACTAAGGATTTCATGTGCCCCCAGAAGAAAAAGTCCAGTGAGTTGAGGTCCGGTGAGCGAGGAGGCCAAGCCACTTTGAGCACTTGCTGTGAGTTTTTCTCTGATCAATAAATCAGATTGTGCAACTTTTGGTATCGTTCATTCACTTTCACAACACTGCTGTAAGTTCATTTTGAAATTCTAATTTTACTCTTTTCTGCCTCTCAGAGTGGAATGCGACCCTATGTTCCATGGTAATTATTGCTCGTCTGGATGGGTACTATCACCCCTCTTATTTTGTAAAAACAATTTAGACTCACCCTGTATATTGAGAAATATATTGAGTTGTGGTACAATGAGGGATGTGTGACTGTATTTATAATTAATCTACATAATGCAAAAAATAACTTACATGTAACCAAATTTTTATGAACTTGTTTGTTTCCCTTACATCCACCAAAATTCTTATCTCTGGCTGGAGTAGCACCATCAGGGCAGCAACCATATGGGAATGATATGCATGGACAACCTTCAAAGCCTGGACCTTGAGCAGTTGTTTTCCCATCAGGACAGCATTCATGAGGCATGGATTTGCAAGGGCATCCCTGGAAATGGGGCCCAGTCGCTGACACCTGTTTATCAGGACAGCAGCCATATGGCATGGACATACAAGGGCAACCCAAGTAATTAGGACCTAAGGCAGCAGTCTGATTATCTGGACAGCATCCATGAAGAAGAGAATAACATGGGCAGCCTTCATTGTATGGGCCTTTAGCAGACGTTTTATGGTCTGGACAGCAACCATGTGACATTGCTTCACAAGGACAATCTTCAACATTTGGACCTTTGGCAACTGTCTTTCCATCAGGACAGCAACCATGGATGAAAGTTTTACAAGGACATCCAGCATAATTTGGACCAAAAGCTGGCATTGCATCATCAGGACAGCAACCGTACTTTAGATTATGGCAATCACAGCCCTTTGCATTTGGTCCCATAGCTGGTGTGAAACCATCTGAACAACAGCCATAAAGCATGTTTGTACAACCACATCCCTCAAAACCTGGTCCTTTTGCATATGAGAAACCATCTTGACAACAGCCATGTGCAGAATGATCACATGAACACCCTTCAAACCTATAAGTAAAGTGGGAACATTCATTTAGTTACTTGCATAAGTGAGTTTTAAATTAATTTTATAAAATGCAGCAAATGCAATTTCTCTTTTACACAAAAATACACTATAACCCATTGTTCAGTTAAAACTGCTTTGAATATTATCCGTTCACGTTTGAACAAAACGTTTAGAAAAATCTTGATCCTATATCCCTCTTGTTTGGTATTTTGGAGTGGTGTTAAATTGCTAAATATCAATATCACTAGAAAATGTGAATTTTGAATAGTTCATTTACATCACAAATAAAAATACTACTCTAGTAAAAATATACTTTCTCT
Source organism: Meta bourneti (assembly GCA_933210815.1). Classification (NCBI taxonomy): domain Eukaryota; kingdom Metazoa; phylum Arthropoda; class Arachnida; order Araneae; family Tetragnathidae; genus Meta; species Meta bourneti. Next base: position 72,021,945 of record OW119926.1, on the reverse strand, counting down.
GTTCATTCTACAGAAGGATTACTACTTTTAAAATGTAATATTTGTGTTGGAGACCTTATAGCATTTACTTTTAATTTGGATTTTACAGTTAGTTTAATCTTTTAAGGAAATTTTAGGGAATAAAATTTAATTTCAAACTCAATGAACAATTGTGTGTTGTTGTGGTGAGATTACTTAAATTTATTCTAACTTTTTGAAGTACATATCTTAATCCTCGTAGCGAAAGTACTTGACTTTTCTTCAAGCCAAGTAGATTGTATTCTTGGGAATACATTATGTTATTAGATCTTTAGCTGTCCTCATACCGAAATTTGAGTAATAGTTTAGAACTTAAAGCTAAAAGTTTTACATTTAAAGCATAAATGACCAACCTTGAGCCTTTGGCAACAGTCACTCCATCTGGACAGCAACCATGAGGATAGGTATGGCAGCTGCAACCAGTATGGTATGGTCCCTTAGCAATTGTGGCATTATCTGGACAGCACCCAAATTCAGATGAGTGGCAACATCCAAATTTATTAGGGCCTTGAGCAGTTGTTTTACCATCAAAGCAGCAACCAAAAACAGTGTTGGAACAGTGCTCAGAGAAACTGTCTTCAGTGTCTTTACAGCCCAGGTAGTGTGGTCCCTTTGCCATGGTCTTTCCATCTCTGCAACATCCATATGGATGTTTACTACACCTTTCATGATCAGCATCTTCACGATCTGTGGAACCAGTTTGAGATTTTGGAGAAACACAACCTGCAAAATCTGGTCCAGTTGCTGGTGTTACATCATCTGGACAGCAACCATACAGAGTGTTTTGACAGTCACTTGGAATGTCTCCACTGCCATCAAAGCAGCCCAAGAAATTCGGACCATCAGCTTTAGTCAAACCATCTGGACAACATCCATGAGGAGAGAGTTTGCAGTGGTCAATCACTTCTGGTTTGCTTTCTGCTGGACAACCTTGCATATCTTTGCCTTCAGATGGGGTTAAGCCATCAGGGCAGCAACCATGTGCAGAGTAAGAACAATCTTCCCCAGAAGAAACATCCAGGTCACATCCTTCATAGCGTGGTCCAGTAGCAGTGGAGAAACCATCTGGACAACAACCAAAGGACGAGTCTTTACAGGACTCTGTAGTGATGCTACAGCCTTCATTGTTGCTGCCCAGGGCTGGTGTAAAACCATCAGGACAGCAACCCCATAGAGAATCATCACAGTTTTCATTGCAACCAAGCTGATCTTCACTTTTGGCAGGGGTAACTCCATCTGGACAGCAACCATATTTTGTCTCATTGCAGTTCAGCATTTTAGGACATCCTTGCCTAGAGATATGAAATAGGGCATATAAATTTTTCATACATTGCTAAAAATACACTTTCATACATTGCTAAAAAATGTAAGAACCTCAACCCTAATATTCAAATACTTTTTTTGGGACAACTGTATGGTGTTTTATGACTTCCTTAGTTCAAAAATAAACATTCTTTCTATCTGATTAATTTCCTAGCAAATAGATATGAAGTTTAAAAGAGAAGAAACTGCAATTATACACACAAATTAATAATTAGTTAATCATAAACTTAGTTTTAAATCTAGTATTAAAGGAAAAAGCAACTGTTGAACATTAAGCATTTGATTTATATAGACCAAATTTAGATGGATGTAAAATGTGATGAATATTAAAAAAATTATCTAATGTTATGAAGTGATATATACTGAAGATTGGTAGCAAGACTACCTCAGTTCAGAAAGTGTATATAATGTGAAGATGTTTTTGCATTGCACTTCTAGTGTCCAGAACATTTATCTTCAATCAAAACATGAGAGTCTCAAAACTCTACATCAAAGTATTACATAGGATAATGTTTGTAACAGTTCAATTTCTTTTTAATTTATAAAAACTCAATTAAGAAATTTTATTTTCTTAGTCTACTTATATATCAGTACTGTGGGAAAAAAGGGTCAATATCAAAATTCGCTGATTTTGAGTTATGTCCACAAATCATTTCAAGGTAAAGAAAGTTATACTAGAAAAAGTGCCAATGTCCTCCTGTCAATACATTATGAAATTATAAAAACATTGGAAAGTATTTTTTGTACCCTGTATATTAAAATTTAAAAAATAAATAAAAAGTACTAAATCACAGATGTTATCAAAAACTTGCAAAATGAACATTGGTCTCTTTTCTACCAAGGTACTGATAAGTCCATATGTATACCTTGCATCCTCTGAGCCACTGTAAAATATTGTTATTACTTGTTATTATGAACAATTGAAAATAGAAACATTACAATTCCTAAAATACTGTACCCAAAAGGACCAGCTGCAGGTGTGGTTCCATCTGTGCAGCAGCCAAACTCTGATGTCATACAGTTATGTTCTAATGCACTGGGAGGACATCCTTCATAGTTTGGTCCTGCAGGGGTTAAGCCATCCGAGCAACAACCATACTTGGATTTATGACAACCACCAACAATCATTATTTCATCTAGAATGGCAAGGTAATTTTTATTACATTTTCCTGACATACTTCACAGAGAAATATCAAAATCTTTCTTTTCTTGTTATTACTAAACACATACATATAAGACATAGATGAAATATGATGCAACTAAAATATAATATTACTAACTATACAACTAGTTAATATAAAATAATACAGTATATACATACATTTTCTATATCGATAACGCAAAAGATTCAAGAGAAAATATATGCAAAAATATATAAAAATTGTATGGTGATGAGCCTTTAGGCATCATTAGAGAGTAGCCTGATATCTTATAGTAATTTACAAATGTAATGGAGATGTATGCATGTACTTTTTCCTTATATGGGTGTATTTTTCTTTCTTACAGAAACCATATGTATGTGAAGAAATCAAATTTAAGTAGATGATAAATAATTTGATTTGGCCACATCTGAAATCAGTTGTATGTGGTGAAATGTTGAATTTGAAAGAGCAGAAGAGACAACCTGATACTGACTCAGATATTGAGTAAAATATACAAGTAGTATCCTTTAACCTGCAAAAGCTAATATTCAGCAAAAGGATTGTTTTGCCTAAGTATTCAGCTGTGCATTTGCTATCTACATGAGGTTATTTTGTGGATTTTGAATTTTATGGCACAAGGTCCTAAGCAGGACAAGCTGTGCCAGTTATTTTGTGGATCAATTCCATTAAAGAAATTAGGGTTTGCAAATTATGAGCGGAAATTCTCATTACGTTTTTATTTCTATTTTTTTACAGCACTGATAGGCACTGACTGGGTCCAAATGTAGAAAAATCGGGTGCTAGCTTTGTACTACAACATTCAATGATAAAAATTCAAATGTGTAAGGTGGAAATGGAGTATTATCAGGGCAATATTTTTACAAGTTACATGAAGTTGATATCTCCTTATTTTTTGAAAACATCTATCCAAATACCAAAGAGAAAATGGAAGCAATTTTTTTAACTCTGGAACAGTAATACTTTTTTGACATCATGAAAACAATAAAAATAAGAGAACCACTTTTTGTGAATGTGACATTTCCTAACTTATCTTTATTCAGCCTTAGACTTCATGGCAAAAATCGTTGTTCAGGTCAGATTTCTGTGGTGGCATTATATGTCCAACACTGATAGTATTTGCTGCTATTGTTGTCATATAAAAGAATCCATAAAATGTGAACTTAAAATTAAAGCAAATAAACAACATTAAAAAATATTGTGATTACGAAAACCGATAATTATGTTTTGGTAACGGTAATTCTCACCCAAATCCAAAACCGGTTTTCACCAGTACTTAATCACCTGTTTTTAAACCTAAGAGCAAATCTATCACTTTATCACATGCTTTTTGTTTCCACCTTGTTTCATTTGGCCAAATCTGGTCCTTGTGCCTTAAAAACAAACCTAGTTCTAGTTTGAACATGGCTGAGACAATTTCCTTTCTAGCTTCGCCCTAGCTTTCAATACACTATTATTACAGAAATTAACAATTTTAAAACCAGAACTTACTTAATCCAGACACTTCAGACAAAAGGACAGATACATACTCTACACGGTATGGTAAACAAAAATTTTCAAAATTGATCCAAAAAAGATTGAGAAGTATTCTAGTAAGAGTGAAATTACCTTCATCGCATGGATGCAAGTTACAAGGCTCTGCATCATATGGTTGCAGCTGAATATCACATTCAGAATGTGAAACAATGGAATTCTGAAGTAAGCACATCACTTTTCTGTTCTGTTGTCCACCACCACATGGTACAGAACACTGCAACATCACATCATAAAATTGTTACATTTAAAATTAAAGCATCTGAAATCACCAATATAAAGATGAAGATAAACCAAAGAGAAGCATTACTGAACAATAAGATTTTTAAAAGGTTTCCCAAATAGATAATTTTAAAAGAATTTAACAAGTCTTTTTCTGTGAGAAAACCCTACTTAAAAAGTGTTTTGGCACCTAGAGAGTTCACATAAGCCTAAAATTTGGTCATATAAACACATGTTTCAGCAACTTTATGAAACAAGAAAACTACCAACTTGTTCATTGTAAACAATGCTATAGAAATTCAAATTACACACATTAAATACAATTACATTTTAATAACAAAAACAATCTCAGAAATAAGCAATCTCAGTAAAATAATCCTCATCAAATTCTGCAAATGAAAAGAGTGAATTGTTTCAAATATTGATTTTTAATCAATGTTAAAAAACAAATCACAAATAGGATTGAAACAAAGTAATTTCACAAATAAATTAATTGACTTATGCACATGGACATTTTGTGAATTAAAAATATATACAAACAAATTGAATTTTGAATACATGTAAAATGTGTTTTTAAAGTTAGTTTGAAATTTCATATTTCTTAACACAAACAATTAATGTCCAGCATGTACACAATGAGATTTGCAGTATAATTAAATTAATCAAGGTTAATAAATAATTTATTACATACAGGGGGTAAAAAAGAAAATAATACAATTGAAAATTTGCAAAAGAAATAATGCAAAAGATATGTAAGTGAACAATGATATTTATATAGATATATAATGCAATCGTCAATAGACCAGTTACTAATTCAAGTTAAAAAGTATAGACAATGATCTATTTGAAAAGTTCGGAAAACTTGTTGAAATAATGAAACCCCTAGTGTTAAAGTGTTTGGGCAGATTAGATAAAGTGCAATGCTTTAACTGTTAATAATTAATAATGCCATCAAGTTAAGTACTACTATTGAATAATCCTTCTTAACTATACAGAACACTCATACTTTTTAAAATGGTCAGCAAAAAGTTACAAGAAAGTTATGCAGAAAATTCCTTGACACATTTAATTTACGAGATTTAACTGATAGCATTGCATGTAGATTTATTAGTACATACCCTTGTCCAGGGTCCAGTAAACCAAGTACCACTGCACTTTTCACCATAGCATTCCTCTTCAGTTTCCATTTTTGTGCTAATTGAACATAATTCATGTGACACTTTATGTATTTCTCCTTTTTTCCAAGAACCACAAAACACTGTTCTAGTTTTCATGCCTCTTCCACATTTAGCTGAACACTATTAAAAATGAAACAGCTTTTCACTTAAAAAGTACTATGGGTATATACGAAGTAATATTTTCAATATTAAGATTTAAAAGTACTGTAATCATTTTATCTAAAATAATGCTTAATAAAGCAGAAAACAAGTCTTTTAGAAAACTAAAAAGTTACATTACCCGATGACAAAATCTAGCACATTCATGTTTTTAGTAAAACCTCTTCAAATAGAAATGCACTTACAAGTAACAATAATTAGCTAAGTCAGTTTTGGTAAAAATGATTTTCGTTTCAAATGTAGTGAGAAGCGACAAAGTAAAAAGTGGGTTCTTCTGTCATAGACCTCTTTGGAGAAGCTTTTATTTAAAAGCATTGAGTTATTTAAAAATTAAAAAAAATTATATTAAAAATTAATTGAGTAACACAAAAATATATTGTTTTAATCGAAAAAAAATTAAATACCTGTACCATGACATCCCCTTCTAAATCATTATTATAATCATAAAAGATAAAATGTTCAGTATTTTCTCGAGGGGATGGCAAGAATATGTCATTAGAATCAAGGGTAATTTTACTGAAGTCCTTTTTCAAAATGGATCAAGAGAACTTCAGATTATAGAAATGCATAAGAATTAGCTACATTTCTTTAAAATGACTCTTACAATCATTTACAAAGCATAATTACAACTACCACTGAAGATTATTCAACAAACACTTTCTCAAATTTAACGTATTCATAACATTTACTTTAAATTAATTGGTTTGCTTTAACTAGTATATAAAAAAGCAAGGAAAATCTATTGAGGGTTTATCATATCAGATGCTTTTTGGAAAAAGCAAACAATGTAACTTAATAAGTTACAAATAATAACTCAGTATTACCTGACTCCATTCAGAGGCATGCCACATGTTTTCACAGTGTTGGTGATGACTGCACTTTCTCTCTAGAGATGGCTTATGCTTGCCAAAGCACATTTGATCATCGTGTATCTTTCCATCTTGACTTGCGCAATAGGCAACTCGTGATTCCATGCTCAAACCACACACTTCACACTACAATAACAAATAACTAGCATTTTCTAATGGGAAACATGTTCTAATCATAAGATATAATGGAATCAGAGTAAACAAGAGTTCGAAGAAATATAGAAATGAGAAAGAATAAAGGTTTAGTGTACTTCCTTAATCACCAAAAGTTTATTTAACACGCATGCTGATGTTTTAGTCAACTATTTGACTATTTGTTTATATTTAAGTGAATGGAAATCTTGATAGAATTAAAGTTCAGTAGAATATTCATGAAAACTCTGAAAAAGAATTCAGAGTAAAAATTCTTTCTTTTTCAATGAAAAAGGTTTGATTTTGAAAAAAAAATTTAAAAATAGACTTGGATAACATAAAATGTAAAAAGAAAACACTGTCCAGTCATTTTAACGAAACTATGAAACTAATAAATTTGGTACTTAGATGTTCAACACTTTAAAATCAAATATCTTCTATAAAAGTAAATATACTTTAGAAATGGCTAACCTATTAAATTCAAAGGATTACTTTGATATAAAACCAACACGAAAACAATTAGTTCTTAATATTATAAACACCTTTGATTATAAAACTAAAGGTTTTAGTATATAATAAAAATACTTACACCACTCCATTCAGATACAATCCATTCTGTTTCTTCACATGTTCTTTGAATGCAAAGTTGTTCAGATACTGGCTCTTCTGATTTGCAAAAATCTTTACCGATAACTTTTTCCACCTCGTATGCTTTCATAACACATGACACATTTCTTTTTTGTAAACCTTCTCCACATAACTTGTCACACTAAAAATTAATAACCTTGATTAAAAATGTACATTAAGTTCTCTTAATTAAAATTGTTAAGTTAAATTTAAAAAGTTGCACTTTTTATAGCACATTAAGGAGCATGAAATTCTTGGAACTTGGAGATATCAAGTTAAAAATGACATTTCCCTTTAAAATAATAGCTATTTTTCAATTTTCATTGTTTATTCTTAATGCATCCATTACAAAAAAATTCCTTTATGTATTTTGTATAAATAATGAAGTTGTATAAAACCAAAATTAAATTTTCACTCACAGCAGACCATTCTTCAACTTTCCATGTAGGACATGGATTATCATTGCAAGTTTTAGCATAGACAGGTTTTGCACCATCTCTAGCTAAGCATTCTGAGTCTGATACCATGATTGTCATACCATGACTTTCCCTTTGGCAGTGCACTTGTCTGTATTGTACTCCACCATCACAAGACTTAGAACATTCATCCCATATTGAAACTTGCCAACTAGAAGAATAGATTATTTTATAGGAAAAATAAATATAAGAGAGAAGTGTAAGATATTTAGGAGATGCAAGACTATTAATTTTCTTCAAAGTTGCTAAATTCCTAGTAACAAATTTATTTTTTTTTAATTTTATTATTTTTAAAATTTCATATTCATGATAGTTTTTAGATATATAACATAATTTTTTGATTGACATTCTTAAATTATTTTCAAAGAAATAGATAATTTTATTTATCAAGACTAAAAAATATCAAATACATTATATCCTACAAGCATTTTTTTGGTTAATAAATTAAATGACCTAGTACATTTTACAGCATATGATCAGTTTGTTTAGTTTCATGTATAATTGAGATGACTCAATTCGTAATAAGCCATTTTTCAACTTAATTAGAAATTTATACTAGATAGATAACACCAGATAGATAAACCAGACACATAAAAATAAATGATAATTTGTAGTTCATTTTAATGAATTTTGATCAACAAATTTTACAGAAGCTTGAACTATCATATATTTGTTTTACATAAAATACAACACCCATTTAATGAAGTTAATTTCTGTTTTGCAAATATTTTCTACTTCTGAAATCCTTCCTTACCTTGGCACAAATTACCTACTGTCAGATCATAGTCAAGAACATGTAGCGTCTTTTACAACCCAGGGGACAATGGATAACGGAGGTGTAATTTTGAAATTACATTCTTCCATTACTCACCACAGGCATGCACCTAGGAAAGTTTCCAAAATCATGGTACTGATGTAATTTGGAGGAGACTGGTATTTCTTTCCCCCTCAAATTTCTCAATCAATCTCCTGGTTCAATTCAATAGACCTCTTGTTTGGCGCAAAGAGTGAGTGGGTAAAGAAAAATAAAAATAATAAAATTTGGGCTCAATTTCAAATTTATACACACATTTTATGATGATGGATAAAAATGAATTCATTCTGGAATCATAGCAGCTCGTCATCCTTATCTGTTTAAAATCAAGGACTTTAGAGTTGCATGCAGTTGGAAATAAGCACTGGTTTTCAACAATATATATATGATACTTGTTACTTTCTATTTCACACCCCTCACTTGCAGCAGCACACAGCCTATAGGCCATCTCACTGCATTTTGATGCTATGCTGAGAAAAGGGTGGAAATTTACCTTTCCAGAATTGGAACGACTTGTCCCTTTATGACAAAATTTGTTTCTTTTCCCTGTGGCAAACATTTAAAAAGTTAAAAGAAACTGCTAAACACTGAAACTTAGTAGAGTAGCTTAAATTAAATTCACCCATGAATCCAACCTCTTACCTTTTATTAGAGATTGTAGTTTTTTAAACAAATTTACTAAATTTCAATTGATGCAGTTATTAAGTTGATGAACATTTTTCTTTTGATTTCAAAGGGGCTGCTTCAGATACCCTTTAGGAGCATCATTGACTCATGTACCTCTGTGCTGTCAATCATCATATATTTTGGAAAGCACTCTATCATATTAACAGATCTCAGAATAAGAAAATTAATCTGCCAAGCAGTAAGGAATTTAGAGGAAATTGCAACCTTGTCTATGAAATACCATTATCCCTTAAGGACACAGAAATGGATTTCTGTATTCCTTAGGAAATATACAAGTATATTTTAGTGGTTTGTAATCCACTTCAAGTTATAGTCTCAATTAGTCTTTTCGTAGCATAAAATGACTGTAGAGTGACAAAACAAACCCTACAAAAATGTTTAATTAATGTTAATTTTTAACTCAGTTTGTCTCCAAGTCTAAAAATATTGAATCGAAAACAAATAGTAGAAATGATATATATATATATATATAATTCAGTAAGATTTTTTAAAGCTAAAAACTTCAAAACATCTCATCTTTAAAGAGTATTGGAAATAAGTTTCATTAGATATTTTTCATCTGAGTTTTTGTAATAAAATACTATTCAATGACAAAAAGACTTACTGAGCAGCACAAGGTAAAGTGTTGCAGGTCTGGTTGGTAGGTGGTTTTGAAGAAATATCGCATAAATAATCTGCAACTTCTGCATAAGTTGTTGATGCGGCACAATTAACTCTTCGACTTTGTAAACCTAAATAGAATACAATATTTGAAAATGAAAATGAGTACTAACAAACATGAATTCGTAAATTTTAGATCTTAAGTAGAATTTTGATTATCCAAGCCAAGTAGATGTTATTTGAGTCAAATTTGATACCAAGCATAGATGTGGAAAATGAATGAAAAATTGGAAATGCATTAATGTGAAAAATGAAATGACACAGTTTGCATGTGTGAAAGTGCTGCAAATCAGAAGACAGTTGAGTTTTTTAGATATTAAAAGGGTATGTACATCACATGTCCAGTTTCATTGTAAAATTATCACAATAAATACATACACAAATCCGAGTATAGGTTATTCTTATTTCTTGCTTTAAGAATCTTTCAGTTACAGTATTAGTAACATGTAGTACAGTAAATTTGTTCTCTATTGTGTATAGGCTGTTTTGTGTTAGTAGGTATGTGTTATCTGAGTTTCTAGTTATACAAGGTGGTCTTGGTCCACATTACCTGGGATAATCAAGATTCTACTGTACTTTGCTTTAAAATACAAAATTTAAAATGTGAGTCATACAACGTCACATTTTAACAAAATTTCTACAAAGGGTTATTTTAACTTCCTGACTCTTCCCTCACAAATAATTTCTTATAAATTATCCTGTTAACTCTTTTTAATTGGTATGAAAGTATAATTATCAAAATATTAGTAATAAATCATTTAATTAAAGGCTTTACTTACCACCACCACAAGATTTACTGCAGGCTCCAAAATTTGAATGAACCCAAACATAACTATCTGGTTGCGTGTTACTAACACCAAGAGGAACTGAATATTCAAAACTGACACCTAAGTTCTTTTGTTGATACAAAAGCTAAAAAAAGTGAAATATAGCATTGAATAAACTTTGAAGTCTAAATTAATCTGCTGATTGCACAAATGATGCACACAAAAATCATTAATATTACCTTCAGTGTATTTTATGGAAATGCGAAAAGTTTCTAGGATTATTTTTATGAACTTTATTGAAGAATACATTTTAATACAGAAGCACTTTGTTGATGAATATATAATTAAGGCTGAGAGAAGTCCAACAAATACAAATTACTGCCATCATAGAAATGGAAATATGTTTTCATTAGAAAGAAAATTTTGTGTGTGAATTTATTTACATAATAAATTCCAAAAGATTAAATTGATTAATATGTACAATTTTTTTAAACAAAACAGACATATGAAGTTCAAAATTAGAAGTTTAAAATTTAAAGCATAAAAATTACATAAAATGATAACATGAAAATTGCATGTATCCTTTAAAGCTGATCAGAAATGTAATAAAGACACAATTTCAGTCATGTCCCAAACATGAATAAATAGCACTTTTAAATTAAAAAATGGATAGGATAACAAATTTTTCATTTTATCATTTAACTTAAAAGCTTAATAGTAAGAGGTAAAAAAATTAAAACGTTAAAACCTTGACATGTATATATACTTACTGCTATGAATATAGGTTCCGTTATTGGTCCAGGAGCATGAATGGATTCTTGTCCAACATAGTGCCTAGGCACCCTTTCATAGTTGAAATGAGAACCAGCAAATTTCAGTTTCCTAGGAAATTCAATTTGCCAATTTCCATTCAAATAATAATAGCCTGATGAATTTCTAATAGCTATACACCAGCATCAAAAGAAAAACATTTGTTTTTATTTTATTTTGATAAATCCACGAAAACACAACAAGAAGCACATGAATGTATTTTGTTACCTAAATAATTATTTGTAGGTTCCAGTTCTTTGATTTTTATAGTTGTGGCTCCAGCAGGAATCAGAATAATGTCATTGTATCCTGTCATTAGAATAGTCATTGATGAATTAGATATTTTGCATACCAATTCGGGGCACTTAAATGAAGGAGTAATACAAAATATACACAAATAGAGAAATGTTATCCTAAATGTGTACAATTATAAAAGAATTTGGACACCTCATAATATGCAAATAAGTGTGAATTTGCATAATCAAATTCACATGCAGTGTGTATTAGTATTATATATAAGCATGATATCCTGCCCGACAACTATTTGCAATTTTACACAAGCACATATATCAGAAGGTGTGAACAGAAATAATCGAGGCTCACATGGCAGCACTGTGGACCTGTATTTCCTTTAAGGTCTATGTATACATTGGAAATCACGAAAATTGACTAAAATATCGATCTATTTTTTAATTCAAAATATTGTCCAACCGCTTAGCTTTCAAACGATACCAAGATCTTGTAAATATTCTAAATAGTTTTCAAGTTACAAGGGTTTGGGTTAGGTACTGTCACCATAGACAAACACGTTACCAAAACTTTAAACTCGATTTCCGAAGAACTATGTTTTTGCAATAGGATGCTTCTTTCGAACAGTGATAACTCAACAATGAATTGATCTATTATAATTACTTTTGTGTCACTATAATCTATGTAATACAGTGGATGTTTTGACCCTCAGTCGAAGTTATTGGTTAAGAAATAAATTTTTAGTTGATTTTTAAATGTTGAAATTCCTGAAAAAATCTTGATTTTTTAGACTTAGTTCGTGAAAAAAATTGTAAAAAAGAACGTATTCCCACTAGCAACTTGATGGAAGGTCAAAACATAAAGAATATTAGGAATGATTTCCAACAAGAATTGTCTTTCTGAACACATTAGAATTTGAGATCACTGTTAAAAAACATGCTAATTAGCTAATTATATCTAAATTAGTTAATTAATGAGTAGCTTAATCAGAATTTTTCACACTAAAATGAGTTTAAGCACAAACCAATGATCTATTGTGAAAAAAATGGATTTTTAAAGTCAAAATTAAAAAAAATGTTCTAGTGTATACATACACCTTAATGATATATAAGCATGATAGCCTGGCAGACTTAATTATAAACAACTGCACACTAGCACACATCAGAAGCCATGACCAGAAATGCAAACGCAATTTTAATCAAATTCAGAGGCAGCATGTGAATACTTATCTCCCTTATGTGCCATCCATCTACAGATTTGGCCAAGCTGTACCAATCAAATGAGACAACACAATGAGGGAGGAAGAAAAAGCAAAAAGCAGAAGAATCATCATCATCATCATAAATTCTTTAGTACCTAAGGGCGCATAAGGCCTTCAATCCAGATTGCTAAAGTTTCCTGTCCAAAAGCAGAAAGGTACGCGATGGAATATCTTGGGAAGTTACTTAAATGACTAATTTCTTTGTACAATACATTGTTTCTGTTCTAGAACTCCCAGTTTACCGAGGCTGAAGTCATTAAAAGATGAAAGCTGGTTCAACCAGAGGTAGAAGGTTGTATAAAATATATTATTGTTGCAAGAGATGCTTGAAGAATCTAAAGAAACCACCAGAAGATTTCTGATCTATATTAATCGCAATTAATACCCATACAATCTATCAGAACATGCTACAAGTCATAAAACACAGAGCAGTCAGCTGTCATGTCTTTCATCTCTCAACTTAATGCCAGGAGATGGATACTTAGTTCATTGCTTGTGGACAACAGAAGACTGGCAGGATGTAATGTGGAGTGATGGATTACGCTTCGAACTCTTCCAATAAGATGGATATGCTTGAGAATGGTACTTGGGTTTATTTTGGGCATATTGCACTGTGAAGTGTTAAGAGGGATTTGTGTTGATCAGGGGGTTGTTTCTTCTAGATAGGACAAAAATCGCAGTGCCCAATAGTGTATTGAAGTCAACTCAAAATTTAAGTATCAATCAAATCACTTTTGGGAAGAGTGAGACACTAAATCCATTTCTAGGTCAAAAAATCTTTATACACACACATCTCTGGTATTAGTTGTAACTGAGGAATGGGGACATGTTCCAGTAAACAGGCAGATAATGGGGCAAGCTTGCTCAGAAGACTTGAGGCAATTATTAAGGTTAGAATGGTTGAAACGGGAATTAATTTTGTGAAATAAATGCAATTTTTCATTATAGGTGTCCAAATACATTTGGCACTATAACGCACATTTAAATTAGCTGAAAGAATTTGTTTTGTACAAGTGAGTTTTTACATCTCATTAAAAGTAGAGAATCTCTACAAAAAGTATAAATAATTTCGATAATTTTAAAACAAAAACAAAGTATTGATGAAACCTGAAATGGAGGTGTATGGAATTTTAAACCATAATAAATGGAACTAAATATATAATTTTGTTTAACACAATACTTAAAAAATCTTGTGGGGACAAAAGTCTATTCAGACTAAATTTCACTGCAAATTCTCATTTGGTATATTGAGGATAGAGAAAGCTATATTTAAACATTTAGCTAGATACAACTTTCCAGACTCCATTATACAGTTAATCTTAATACAAATGGTAAAATAAAAGGGCACAAATATTGCAGACAAAAATAAGTGTAAATCCCATTTGAGTACAGAAAAGATAAAACTAAATATCATTTAATTTAAATGATTTCTACCATAACATGAGAAATGTGACATAAAAAAAATAAAACTTTAACAAGGGAGATAAGAACAAAAGTTAGTTTCTATACTACACACAGACTCCATTAAAAATTTCCTTAAGAAAAGCATTCTCGATAACACAGTAAACATTAAAATGGAACACTGAAATCAGAACATGAAATGTGACATAAACAAAATTAAAGCGACACATGAAATTTACAAAATGCAATAAATAATTAATATAAATTTTAAAACTTACCTACTTGCAGGTTTTTTCGGTCAAATACTCCTTCAACAGTCTTACAATTGCTACCATCACCACCACATTCTTGGCATTTATCTTCTTTCACCTCAGAACCCAACATCATATCACAGCCGACAGCCTATCGCAAGAAAGTTGTGTATTAAGTCACAGAACACTTGCAACTTATAAAGTACAGTATTACAGAGCACAATTTATGCATATTTATACAATTTGCAATATAAACCAGCCCAGTTTTTCAGGATTAAATTTTTAAGCTCGACCACTGACCTCTTTGGTCTTTGGCACTGCAAGGGGAAATTAGTGGCTATTTGTGAAGGAGTACCAAGCAGGCACATACAATTACTTCTATTTGTTGAAATATGTTTCATTCTCATAATTTCACTCTGGTGTGTGGTGACATTTTTGTTGATTAGAAATAAAATAATACCTCTTGTTAATCGTTTGCTTGTCACTGTTTATCAATGTTTGTAATATTTTTCCTGTATTTTTGTAATCTGTAAATAGCTTTTGAAAGGAATAAATAATTCTAAAAACTGTCACTCCAGTTACTTTACCACAAACGGGAATAATCATCAACATCTATGCACTTACAAACCAAGTTTCTAACACAAGACCTGCTGAGTGGCAGACAAACACTATGACCACTATACCAGGCCAGGTAGGCAGCAGATTAATTTATTATCAGGTTTATATGTAACATGTGCAGGCACACAACTGAATGCTATATAAAAACCAAACAATGCTTACAAATACACTTACAAAAAAGTGAATAAATTTCGAAAAATAATTTGTATTTCTAAAGGAGGAAATTTCAGATGCCCTTTTGTTTTTATTTAAAATTGTTTTTTAATCGAAATTTGAAGTTAATCCAATTTTAAAAGTAATTTGATTTAATATAAAGAAAATGTAATTAAAATCAAACCATGCATATCCCTTGAACACAAATATCCATGGAATCTTCTCGACATCTTGTGCCATCCACAACAGCCTGGGAATGTCGATAATAAAACTTATCCCCACCCTTTGGCATACAATTGAGTTCGCATTCATTAAAACCTGGAAATGAAAATGAATGAAATTTTGACAATTTATCAAACATACATAACATTAGTTAAGAGCAGGCATACTATTCAACTTTTGAGATTGTAAGTATCAATCATAAAATTGGATAAGTTCAATGTTTTAAATGCTAAATCTGCAGAGAGCATCCATTTGACCCCTTATAGTTTCATCATGGCTGATTTTTTTTCTCATATGCAAAAAAATCAGAGTAGTTTAGTGATTTCATAAAAAATGTAGATTCCACAGGATCTACACAAAAAAATTCCACAAAAAAATGTCTTCCACAAGAATTTTACCCTTTTAATCTTCATATTTTAGGCGATATTTCGTCTACCTAGAGCTCCACCACAGGTTTTTTTTTTACCTCTCTAGACTCTTAAGCTGTAATTTTTAGAGCAAAAAACTTTTCATGTCAGTTATTTGTAATATGAATGATCATAGACACACAAATAAAGTTCCCCCAAATCTCTTATTATGCATATTAAAAATCTTAACTCAGTCGCACAAACATTTTCGTATTAAATAAAACAATGTTTCACATTTGACACAAATAAAAATATATTAAAACATCTAACCAACCAAGGGATTAAATCATACTATCACAGAATACTAAAGAGTAAAGGAAAAATCCCTTATTTATTTGATATTAAAACGCAATTCTCATTAGAAATTTAATAAAGTACAGCTGGGGTAGGATCATTTATATAATGAATACATTACGAATAATTTTGAATCAGATAGCTGCCAAAAGGTGAGAAAACATGAAAAGCAAGTAATTTAATAAAAGTTTATATTCCATGATTATCATGATAAATAAAACCAATATAAGAATAATATCGAAGAGTAAATCACAAGTAATATACTAAATATGACCAAAAACGTTAACTGAATACAAAATATGAAAATAGTATTTAGAAGAAAGAAAATCAAACAATGAAATAGATCAAGTACCTTTCTTGTATGGAATCCAACTGAAGTATTTTCCTCCAAAAGGAATGGAATCAAACTTGGCACACTGAACTTCTCGGAAATCAAGTGAGCCTTCAGGACAGTCCTAAGCAAAAACACAAAATCAAACTTTGAAATAAGTTGCAGATAATATAAGTGTGAAAATTTAATAATTATTTATAAAAAAAAGGCCGATTAATAAAAATCTAGCTGTAGACAATATTTTTTACTTTTGGTTGTGAAAAATGCAGTTATAAATGAAATTAAAATATATTATAGATTAAAATTTCAATTGCACATAACAGTTTGATAGCAGCTATGAGTCTCTAAAATGCTTTCATCTTCATTCATAGATTGAATTTTACTCCAGAATATTGTAAGCATAAAAAAATTCCTTCATTTCCAGATTTTTTTGATAAGGGTACAATGGAAATTCACAAGTAAAGTGATCACTGCCAACAAATGTATTTGCAAAAAGGTTTTCAGGGATTCTCATAAAAATAGATAAACTTACTTGAATATTACATGATATGTATCTTTTGTTAGGGCCCACACATAGATGTGATCCACTTTCCCTGAAAAAGGATGTGTAAAGTAAAACAGAAACACATCCATACATGTAACATTTTAGTAATGGGATTCCATTTACCACTCTATCAAGTGATAAACACAGAAAGAAAAACATTCATGTCTTAAAATTAATATTTTATGTTATGGATATTGATTATTTACATGTATGTGGAATTTTGTTGCCAACACAAAATAAAAATTGAAACTGAGGTTTGGAAAATTTAAAATGGATATTGCTTGACTATATTTATAAAACTAGTGGATAGTTTCTATTAGTTTTTGTTGGTCTCATATCTCCTAATTTAATATAACTTCCATCAGTGTATTAAACTTTAACCAGAGATTGAAATTTGTAAAATTTATGTGGAATCAATTACAGTAAAACCTTGATTAATTTGTCACTCTGGATAAGTCAAGAATTTTCTTGTCTTGTCTAGCTCTTAAAGACAATGATGCAATTTAACCCTTTCTTACTTATCGCAAATTAAAGTGATATTCCAATAACTCGTCACTGTGGAAAAGTCTTAAAGCATGCAGGACTTGTGTTTGATTTCAAACAAAATGAAATTGAAAATGAGGACTTTAACTCTGATTCTTTATTGAATTTATTTGAAAACAAAAATGCAAGTGGATGTACTATTCCTGACATAAATGACTATATAGATATCAATAACAGCATTGAAGTATGTTCTTAAGCGACTATAAAAGATTTAACTACAGAATGTTTAGAAAAGAGTGAAGTGTGAGCTATGAAAGCAAAAATGAGGAAATTCTTTCACCACTTAATAAAATACAAGTGCTTGAAACTTTAGAAACAATTAGAAATTATCTTATGCCAGTTCAAGGTACTGAATTTACAAGATAAAAGGTTATGAATACTGCAATAAATTTAAAATTCACATGATCTTTTGAGTAATTCATAGAGTACACTGTGTGGTTATTTTGCTGAAGTCATCAAATTTCTTCGTCCCTTGAGTGACGACTTATCGAGATTTTGCTCCAGTTAAGATAGGGGTCCGACGCAATAAACTAAGCATATGGATGAAAAATAATTTGATAGACAAAAATGTGAATTCTACCTTTTTTTAAGGCATACAAATAGCCAAAGTATAAGCTTAGACCAAAATAATTTATACTTTTTGAGGTAACAGAATCTATCCATTTTAAATGCTAGACCTGACTAAAATAAATATAAAAATTAATTGCGGTAAATTGTACATAATATATGGTAAGAATTTACATAGTACTCATACCAAATACAAGTTATGCCAAAATTTGTGTCTCAAATCAATTAAAATATTCATTGAATAACTTTATTTGAATTACAACAAATGAATAATTCATGATTTGATAGTCTACTAACTCTGTTCTGAGACATGTTCTTATCTGGAAAGCAACTCCTCCACCACATGTCCTAGAGCACTCACTGCTCTCACTCCATCCAGTCCATGGACCTTGTTCATCTGTACTAGAATGTAATCCTACAGTAATGTTCCCATCTGGAAACTTGTGATGTGTGTGTCGTTTATGATGTCGGATCTAAAATGAGAAAAGATGAAGTTATGTTTATTTAATGATAATTTTGTAGTACAGTTAATTGTTATGCAACTTAACACTTATGGAAATACATTAGGCTGAAATTCAATTTATAAAGATTGCATCTTTTCTCATTTTTATTTCAATGCTGTTACAAAGTTTAGAAAGATATTTCTTATCCCTAAAATGCTTGAAATGTATTTTAAAATATTAATATAAATAAAACGAATTCATAAATGTATTCACAGTTCTCACAAGAGTAAAATATAAACCATAAATGCAATAGAAAGTCAAACATGAATCACGTCACAAGAAAAATGAAAATGATTAGACTATAGAATTTTACAGATTAATTAAAATGGGATACACACAAGAATGCAGTACCATCGCCAATTGACGAAACTATTCATCGCCAATTGGTGATAAGTTTCAAATTTGGTAATCCGTCGTAGCACAATTCAACTATCCGTTTGGTGACGGAAATTTTAGTAGCCAATTTGGCAATGGACAGGTACCTTAATTTTGAGTTTTACCTGGAAATGTAATATAAATTGACAAATATTGATGTATAAAGAAAAATTATAACTTTATTACAAAGTCTTAAATCACAGTTGAATATCAGGAGTAGCTTGGAGTTCCTTTTCTATTTTTATGAATAGTTTCTCAACTCAAAACAGAAATTGGCTTTGGTAGATTTTTGTTTGAAGCGTGTCTTGTTTGTCAGCTGTGTTTGATTGTGTTGTGGGGAAATTTTTATTTGTAAGCAAAGTCCTTATTTTGAACTTTAACATACTTTAATTCTACCCCTTGAAGTTGTCATGACAACAGGATAAACGATTTCGTTTTCGTAGTGTTGCCACATTAAATTTTTCAAAATTAAATCTGTAATATAATGATGCATGGCTCAGTTTTACAACAAAAATAAATGAAATTGGCACCGTTTGCAACTCAGCAATTAAGATTGATCACAAACCTACCAACAGTATAATTTCCCTGATGGATATTGTGTTAGGTAGGTAGGTATTTTAATTAACGTCGGACTGGAGCAACACAACGGGTTATTGGTGACGGTCTGGGATCAATCCCAAAGAGAAAGATCCGTGGACACCACGTAATTCTGAACCACGATCAGATGACGAGGCAACACCTGAGCTGGTACCCCACTCTCCAAACTTCCACACCACGCCAACGTGAGGACATTTGAGGCCACGACGAATTTAGCATGCACCAGCCCCCTTTGTACACGACTATCTTTGGCTGGATTCGAACTACTAATCCTCCGGTTGCAAATCCGTTGCTCTTCTAACCGGGCTACCTCGGCCATCGACCTTAAAATGAAATAGACGAATCATGTGGGCGGAGTCGGTGTCGTAAAATCTCTGAAGGGTAAATCATAAATCGACTTAGCCGATTGGCTATGGAAGCGCAGACTAGTGTTTTGAATACGGTGGACCAATCAATAATTTAGGATCCATGTTTTTACCTACAACCACGTGACAGATCTTCAAACCGAGCAACTGGAAGAAATAACATGAAGCTGCTGGCACATGCTCCGTCTATTTCATTTTAAGGTCGATGACCGCGGCCCATTGTATTAGGTGCAATTGAAAATGCATAGCATCCCTTAAATGTCTGCTTGGGGTGCATCTGTTGTCCAGTTTTGAATCCAAAATCAACCTAAGTACCTAGCATTGTGAGTCGTGGTTGGAAGAGTTACGGACTAGCAACCGGAGGGTTGCGAGTTCGAATCCAACCAAAAGACCGTCGTGTACAAAGGGGGTTGGTGCACGTTAAATCTGTGGTGGCCTCAAATGTCCTCACGTTGGCGTGGTGTCGAAGTTTGGAGAGTGGGGTGCCAGCTCAGGTGTTGCTTCGTCATCTGACCGTGGTTCAAAATTACGAGTCGTTGTCCTAGGATCCTTCGGGATTGATCCCGGACCGTCACCAATAGTCCGTTGCGATGTTAATTAAAAATACCTACCAACTACCTTTGACTGGTGAAGTCCACCAAGTTATTTCTTTTTTTACATGAAGGTTAGATTTCTTATTAGAAACAGCTTAGTGAATTTAGTATAGCGAGTACAACTTTTTCCCCTTCGTTTTCTCAGAACTGTTTTTGTGACTTAGTGTGTTTTATTTGTGTAAGCCGATGATATATCCTTGAAGTATAATAGGGTGATTCCCCCTTTATTAAGCTTTTATCAATCCCATCTCCTAATGCGACGTAGGACTTGCAGCTTGAAGAACATAAAATCCTCAGATTCTAAATTGGACGCATAATTGGCTGAAATCTTCGATAGCAGTTATGAGTTAAACGCCACCTTTGAAAGAAACACACCTTACCTTTGAGTTGATACCGAGGAGCATAAATGCCACATTCAAAACTTAACTTTATTATGACACCGTGTATTATTGCGATGACATACAGTATTTCTCTTCTACTCGTAAGCTTAGGGGGAGAAAAAAGGGATACAGGCGCCCAATAGTGCCCGCCTTGATAAATGGTAGCAAAAGTGGCATTTATTTCGCTAGTTTTAGATGATACAAGATAAAACTTCGGATGTATCTCGTAAAGAAAGGAAAAAATGCGCACCATAGTGAGGTGATGGGCAGAAGGGTCTGAAGTCTTAACTTTACGACGCGAAAGAGGACGTAATTCAAGACGATTCGCAGTGGTTACGTTTGGGGGAGAAATGGGTTCAAGTGGAGAGTGCAACCCGTATTTTATCTTAGTCCTCGCTTGATTAGTAGCCGCAGGTAGCAGATTTGTGCGATATCAATCGCCTAGTCATGTATCTATTGCTAAATTTATTTATTCAGATGTGTTGAATTGAGAAAGACACTGAACGAACATGGAAATTTTGGTGTTTCTAGAGTAGTGTTTCTTAACCGCAGGATCTTGGAATCAATTATACTGGGTCGTGAGAGGTTCTGGAATCTCATTTTCGATTTTTAAGCCTATTTATGAAAAACTGTTTTGTTGTGGAAGTATTCTGAGAAAAAAATTTGAACGTGTAGAAAAGCCACATACGTATGCCTAAATATAATCTGTGTATCAAATGTCAGTGACCAATAAGCAAGGAAATATAATGAAAATTTTTCCTTTGAAAATGAATTACCAGGCAGTCTGTATCGGGTTCTCAAATCTAATACTGAATACTGTTTCTTCGTATTGCTGAGTGTAAGTTCTTGTTTCGAAACCCGAGTGTCGTGATTTTTTAGAATTAATAGGCCTAATGATTTAAATTTTAATGTGAATAAGATACACGGGACTTTGTTTAGTTTTAATGTAAGACATCTGGTTTTGGAGGTATTGGTGGACACTGGAAAAAGATCCTTATTTCAAATAGAAATTTTACAGAAACTGATTACACGACATTAAGCTACGAATATCGAATTTATGATCCGACAACGATTTTTCTCTTAAAATTTGGTGACCATTTCCACTGAGAAGGAACAGGAAATATTTTCGTTTTGGTTTTGCAGCGAAGCTTGTGGTAACTTTTGTGTTCTAGTTACTTCTTGCATTCGTCCTGTGCTCTGGTTAATTTCGTTTTACTGTATTCATTATTATATGCAAATACGTATACTTCGTAAATTTGTAGGATGTAATGTTTTACTTGGCGCAAAGAGGTTGCCACACTCGTCAGTTATAATGTAACCTTCCAGACTTTGCCCAAACTGTATTATTTGTAATAAGTATAGCATCAAGAATACGTTCTTTACCCCTGGATTATTTCCTTGGATTTTACGGCTCAAGGACCATATTTGGCCAAGCTGCACCACTCATAAGACAAACAACATCAAGTAATGAACATAAACACAAGAAAAGTTTTACTGACTCAAAAGAGAAATACACTCAGGGTAATTTACAGCAATCGAATCTGCACCATCTACAACTCGCAGATTGTTAGCGCAGAAGGCAAACCCACTTAACCACGGCGGCCCCTTTAAACCATAGAAAGCTAATCATTCGTAAATTTTACGACAAAAGTACATTTCAACGTTCTTCCAAAGTAAGTTTAGCTTTTAAGGGTTAATAGAAAATGATTCATGTTTTCACTTAAAGGATTTGCATATTTCACAACTTTTATGATAGCAATGTTGATGGCCAGCGATTTCTTTCAAAACGTCTGATATTAACAGCATGAACGTGTTTTACTCACGCCACGAAGCGCAAATTACTTCATCAAAGAGCCATTAACTCTTTTATCTCATCGTTCGTCCCGCAAGCTGTATTATCCCGGATCATCCAAGCAACTCTTCACACTCTGCACTCACCTGCTCCCCCAACACTCAGACCTGATTTAAGGGTTGAGTAATTCACTTTCAAGAGATCGTATCGGAGCTAAGTGGAAAAAATCGGCATCCGAGGGTTGGTTCGACCTTTAGTCGTTTCACGCATTTTAGCAACAGGTCACGACATTTATGCTATAAAACAAAAGCCACGAAGTGATCCTGGGAGGTGATTGCATACACTTAACGCGAAGCTACTATTAATTTTTCATCAAATAACAGGAAGGAAATAGAATACTTGCACGAAAAGTCGATGTCTTGCATTTACAGTTAATATTTCAATAGAAAATACGTGCAGGCATTTTAGTGTGGATAATGTTGTGACGAGGAGTTTAGATGTTATAAAAATAGAGCCTAAAGAGCTTAAAAATTATATAAAGAGAACAGAAACGTTGTCTCGTTTTCATCGCCTAACTTAATAAATTTCTCCTTATTTGCATTTGTTTGCATTTGCCGACGTTTCCAAAAACTCGTTAATTTTTCATTCACAAATTTGGAAACTGCAGACGATAATTTGAAAACATTTGGAATAAAATTTTGGCCGACACGCACACAATGCATTTTTGAATGCCCGATCGCTGGTCACTTTAGCCTTGGGCACTACTTAAGGGACAAACTGGGGGTTATTTGTGAGGTAACACCCAATGAGTATGTCGCCATTGCTCCTAACAGGAACAATCACAAATATCCATGCATACAAACCGGCATTCGAACCCGGAACCTGGAATCCGGTGTGCAAGAGAAATGCTATGACCACTATACCAGGAAATAACCGGAATTTGGATTTCTACTTTTGAGCAAATGTTTACATAATATATTTTGAATACAGTATCAAGAATTGTGAGTATAGTATATACTAAAGAAAGAATTAATGTTTAATCAGAAATTGAAAACAATAGACACACTTGCGTTGGGTCAATGATTTTAAGCCCACAGAAGATAATAAGCGAATGAGCTAGTGAATCCGATAAAATTCATCGAGTGAGATTTGATATTAATGTATATGTATCAAACAAAAAGGTATGAAAAAGCGACGATTAAAACAAATTAGACATTACAGAAATGTGAGATGATTCAGCTTGAAAGAAAAAATTAAGTTTGTAATTTTATTCTACGTGTGTTAAAATTTTCACTTTAAGGAAAAGGCTAAAAATTCCTTTTTATGTCCAATTTAGATAAAACTTGGAACTAGATAGCATTTCCGATACATCCTTGAAGAGACGAACATTTGTAAATTTTTCTTCATATCACTCGTTAGGATTAACTGACTTTAGTCTTCAGAGGAAATATATTTCTTCCAGAAGACATTTTACGACCACTGAACGAATGAATAATCGGCTATATTTGTGATGGTGAGTTCAGATTTGTGAAAATCATAATTGATTGGGTTGACTACATTATCAATGCCAAAGTGTCTTGAAAGAAATGTACTTCAGGTTAAAACGAATTTTCATCAGCTACATTTGAATTCATTGGAAATTTTATTGAAGTGTTAAAATCGTTTTCGAAAAACAAGGCAAGTGGCGCCACGCTTGGAAAACATGAGGTACGTTGAGCAGCACGCACGCACGCGCACACGCACACGCACACACACACACATATATATATAGGAAATGCTATCTAGTTCCAAGTTTTATCTAAATTGGACATAAAAAGAAATTTTTAGCCTTTTCCTTAGAGTGAAAATTTTAACACACGTAGAATAAAATTACAAACTTAATTTTTTTTCAAGCTGAATCATCTCACATTCCTCTAATGTCTAATTTGTTTTAATTGTCACTTTTTCATACCTTTTTGTATGATACGAATGACGTTAGCGACTAATCATTGAACTGGGGAATTTGCTTTGAAAACAACACCTTGAACAAGACGAACTGGATGGTTTTGTCTGTTAAATAAAACTTTTAGAAGGGACATTAGATGAAAGAAAAAATATTGCGATCCATTTGTCTTTCTAACTGGTCTGAAGATAAGAGATGACGTTGATCAGAAAAGATTCAAATAGAACTGCTCGGAATGCGGTCACACGTGTCGACGATTGGAGGCAAGGTTTGAAATGGGAAATGAAGTAAAGGACGCCGCTTTCAAGATATATATTGCGGTGAATTTGCACATTGAACGAGAAAGATACGCTAAGGATAAAATGATTGCAACCTGGTTAAGAAAAGCGTTCAATTGGTGTAAGCGTTTTAGAATTAAATGTTCAATAAAATAAAAGGATCAGTATGTTGCACTTCTCAGATGAGATTATTCGTTGTGTTGCATTCAACATTGGCACAGTGCACACCGTTCTTTCGATGAGTTGCAGGAAGTCGAGATTAGTTTGACCAAAGTAGGTTCGGAAGAGAACGGTTGGTTGGATTTTATGGTGCAAGGGCCATATTTGGCCAAGATGCACCAAGCACAAGACAGCGAATGGACATACAAGTACAAGCACAATTTTATTGACGCAGGAGAAAAACACACCCAGGAAGGAACGAAACATGCGCCGCCTGCAACTCGCAGGTTACCAGCGCAGTGGGCAAACCCACAGAGATAAGGCGGCCCTATTGGTGGGGACGAAAGGACATGGTTCCAGTGAGGATCGCAACGGGAACTGTGTACTTTTTAATCAAGCTAAAAGAATTCTGTTTTTAATATATGTTAAACTACGCTCTGTCTCAGTCAAAGCCATAAAGAGGTGCGCCGTCGATACCATGTTACCGATGCCCCAGACAATGTGACTTGTTTTGAATTTGAAATATGCAATTTGTCATCTAATTTTAAAATTTAATCCAATTTTAAAATTTATATATCTTTATTGCATTAATAATCGGCATTTATAATTCATAAAACAAAAGAAAAGGATCAAAAAATTGCATTAGTTTAACTTGAACATTGGTACTAGGAACACACACTCATTTTTAAATTACTGAGAGCTCGTTATATGAACTGGCACTGCAACTTGTACTGTAGATGTAGGTTTTTCTATCACGTCGTTGGTGTGACCTCTCTTTTGTTATATTAGGCAGTATGTTCACGAATGCTGTTTTGCAATTCTTAAGAATAATCAAACTTTCCTGTTTATTTTATAGGAGCAAGTTCCTGAAGAGGACGAACACATCCCCAACAAAATCGGTGTATTTGTATGGTAAAGTTAAAAAGTTAGAATGGCGCCCCACAAACATCTAGTTTTGATGTTATCAAATTATCCGCATTTACAAACTGAGAGAACTTAAAAATCCTCCAACTTAATTTTTTTTCTTGTGGTTATGATTACTAACACCACAGATTTGTGGACTCTGTGCATATAATCCTCCAATAAAACAAGTACTAAAGACAGAACTTTTTAATTGTGGGTCCCGTGTTTTACCAGAGATTGAATTACCTTGCTTATTTGAAAAAGTATTTACCAGTAGTCTTTTAAAAGTTTTACTCTTTGGAAAAGAAAAGTTTTCCAAGACCGACAGATTTATATGCACATGTCAGATAAACACATTGCTTTTCGTCTGTTTCCGATGATATACGTAATCTCGAATTAATTAAAAGCATTTTGTGTTATCTTTCTTTTCTCTTTCTCACCACCGAACAAGAATGAGACACATAACAGCACCATTATTTACATGAGCTCTAATTGAAAGAGGAAGAAAAAAAGAACAACCAGCTCGTCTCATAGTTATAGCGGTAATTACTTTTTCATGATTCCATCCTTCTCCATTATCCTGATTAGCATCTCTTAACAGTGTCGTGACCCAATCTCATAAATGTCATCCATACAAGAGGCATCGCTTTCGGAGACCTTGACACTACTAACAAAAGAGGTCAGAGCAAGAGAAAAAAAAAGGGGCGCCGAGTACAATGAACCGATTGATTCATTCCACACATTTCTTTTCCACGTCCAGCATATTTACTAACAAAAATTAAATAAGTTGTACATTTCAAATATCTAATCTTAAAGCAGGAAATTCAGGAACTTGCGGAAATCATACTTAAATTACTTAGATATCGTGTTACCAGGGCCGTTCCTGTGTGATGTTCTAAGCTTGCACTTGCAAGTCGTCAGAAAAAAAATAGGACCTTCGAAAGACAGACAGTCTGCAACTTTAAACGTACATGTCCAGTAATTAAGCTTTCCGATATCATTAATTTCATACTTATTCTTTCTTCATAGGTTCTATAAGCGATTGTAATAAAAGGTACGTATAAATTTGCAGTTTGTTCTAATTTACATTGAAATATTCGAAAAGCACTCAAGGTCAAGGATGTAGGAGGGAGTGCTCGCGGGGTCCGAATGCTTCCTGAAATAATTTTGGAATTAAACTATCGAAGATACATGATATAGCTAGTTATATCCAAGATTATTGAAGTTTCGTTAATCACGTAGGTGAAGTAAACGTCTGGACGCGTCAATGATCTGAAAATAGTCGAAACATTTTTTTTTTTAATTTTCGACTCGCAATGCTCTTTTAACATTATGGTATTTAAGGAACCGGGAGAAAGACGGCCATCAAATTATTTTCTGAATATGTGCCCGAAGGACGTTCTTTTAGAAGATCGAATGTGTTTGAGCACAGGGTGCGACTAGCTGAGGTTTGCACGAGGGCAACTAATACTTCAACAACTGCTCTGTAAGTGAGGACAATTTAACGAAGCTATTATACTTGAGAACTTATAACTTTTTAAATATTGGTTTTAAATTACACTTTGACGAAAATTCTTTTGTAGAGTCAACAAAACCGTTTCAATCTGTTCGAGTACCAATATTGTGATGATATAATCTTTCAAATCCCTAAGTTAATTTTTGAAGCAGTTGGTTACAGAACTCAAAAAGACAGAATGAATAAAATTAACAAATATTTTATTTACTCGGTCTTTACTTTTAAACATGCAAACACAATTTCTTTACTATTGGTTATACCTTTGTGAAATATTAACAGCAGATCCTGAGAAGACATTTAGAGATGATTCACTACAATATTTAACCTAAGTGTTTTTTTGACACACATACAAATCAATAAATATCTCTTCAAGATGACGCAATATCTTCGCTAGTCGGTGATTCGTTTTCGGAGCTGACTGCATAGATAAGCCAAGCGCTAAGCACCAAGGAGAGGAGAGTCAAAGCAGAAGTAGAGATTTGCTTAAATATTTTTAAATTTAGCATTTGATTTCCTCTTAGATTATGAGAGTGATTTTCAATGTAAACAAGGCGAAAACTGAGAGAACCAAATGCTCTCGCTTGATACCATATCAGAATTAACTTAAAATGTAGTTCTTCGCGATTAATTTTTTTGCGTTGACCAATCAACGATCACAAAAATTTGGAATTTATTGTTTAGAATTTTTATTGGCGACGTGCTGAAATCGTATTCGAAAAACAAATCAAGCGACGTCACGTCCGGTAAACGTACAAGAAACAGTCAACAATTGAAATGGTACCAATTGAAAAATCAAATAAAAATAAAATCGATTATTTCAAATAATATGGGTGATGATAAATAGAAGAAAGTGTACATATAATAGACTTTTATATCAGACGGTCGTGAAAAGTCTGAAAATGAAATAAATATATTTTTGCATAAGATACGATCCTTGGCATGATTTTATACTAAAAATTACAGCTTTTACATACTTGGCGAAATAACTAGAGTACTCGTATATAAATGTGAAAAATGTAATATCAATTCGAAATGAATAAGCTTCTTTTGCAACGTTAGTTAGGTCTGATATATGTTCTGTAACAGTTTATTTAAAGGAAATCTTAATTAAATCATCTCGATGCAAACAACGGCATAGCATATTTACTACAGAAATCTTATGGCACGGGTTCCATGTTATATTATATCATGTCCATTAAATCATGTGTCTGCGAAAAAAAAGAGAAAAGGCAGAAATCAGGGACTGAATCATAGTCAAAAGTCTTGAAAAAGTTTTATTCAGTAGAAAACGAGATGTTTGTAATCTACCTCTTTATCATACAAATAATGTAGCTATAATTACTTCCAGAAAAAGCTAGTTACAAAATCGGCCGCCTTAAACTTATTTAGAATTAAGTTAAAAATACTAGTAAAATTTCATATAGCCAATATACTAACGAAATTTTATTAGGCATGGTATGAAAGGAAGAAAGACAAGGGTAATAGCATGTAGAATAAATATAGAATAATAACAAAATCGTTACGAGGGATTTTACATTGTTTTACTGCGATCTCTTCCGAAGATAAAAAAAAAGGAAAACGAACTCGTTTTTCGAGTAGAACTGCTTTTATCAAGAGAAGGGAACACCAACATTAGAACTAACATTTCCACGACAGATGGCGACACCACAAACTGTGTGGGGCAGGTTATTGTTAAAATTGATCACATAATTGATTATTTATGGTCGAAAAGAAAGCACTTAGTTAGGAGTAGTTGGGATTTGTTGAAAACCTGATGGTTAGGATTTCGTAATAATCACAAAGCTGCAAATAATAATAAAATTTCACATGTTTATAAATAGGAACTCAAATGAAAAACACTACTTACGTGTGCATGTGAGGTATTAATCAATAGGAACAAGGGAACTGTGAGTAGAAACCTAAAATTAAAAAAGGAAATATTGCTTAAACAGAATTAGAAATATACAATCATATACAGCAATTGTTATGTCCAATCTAATTTTTTAATGAAATTCTCTCTATGCCTCTCCTTAAAAAGGATTTAGTATTTGATTGTTCTCTACTAAACGAAAAAGTAACTAAAACGTGCCATCATGTGGCGAAATCAATAGGAGACTATTCGATTTTCTTTATATTTATTTTTCCACATACTGAAATATATTTACGTTCTATTTACAAACATCGATAATATTATAATAATTTTAGTTCAATTAATTACAAATATCATGGATCAAATGTTTTAAATCAATATTAGCAAGTTCCATGTGACCCATTCTACTCATACTGTGTTCTAGTTGACACTCATACTGTGACTAGTTGATGATATTTGTAATTAATTGAACTAAAATGAGCAGACAGCGTCACTCAGGGCCGGAGGCATAATCGAATAGACAAATTAAACTTGTGAATTCTCAACACATCAGTTTTGTAGTGAAAACTGATACATCGATGAGTTTGCCGAATGGAAAGCAAATAATTTAAGAAAATGGCGAGGTTTCTAAAGATATTTCAAATTTCCACGGAAACAAATTTCAAATCTGATATAAAATTACCGTTAGCAGATTGAATAACAGCAATATGAACCAGAATAAGAATCGATGCTCGATCTACGAACTTTACTGTCTCAAAATCTAGACTTAAAAATGAATAATGAAGATAACAATGCGATCTCTTTCTCTCTTTCAAATATCGTTAATCATTTTATGAAACTTTAAGGCTTTGACAACCAGCTTGACTTTTATTATTAGCATTTCATTAATTATTATTTCATCTTTAACTTTACTTTTATAAGTCCTGTCCAAATGTCGCAGAACAATTTTTTATCCGTATGCGAATTTCCTACTTCACGAACTCTATCTCGGTCTTTCTCTGCTTGTACAAAAAATAGTATAAACTGTTATCAAAATTTCAATTGGGTAAATGTCATTTTTACTAAAGGTAAAAAATACAATGTGATATAATTTTATAAGCCAGATGCCAGTTCGGGGGAAAATGGATGCAATATGAACAATACTTAATTTGAGTCGGGAATCGTTTCAACTTGTTTCATTAGTTTCAATCAAAAAGTATAGAAAAACGTATTCTTTGATGAGAATATATTTTAAATCTGAATGTCATGATCTGATCTAAACAATCGCCTTTTCAAAGAACTAAACCATTTTGCTATGAACAATGGCAACAAGAATATTCAATAAAAAGAAAGCATTCTGCGACTGAAGCCTCCAGAAAAAAATAGATAAAAAACAGCATAAAAAGTTTTCCGTCCGCTAATTTGCGCCAGATGTTATGGTTGCGAAAAGGTGATGGTATGACACCATGGGAAGATTACTGATTTAAAAAAGTTGTTCATGATCGCTGCCGCTGTCGAAGAAAATGACTTCTCCAGGCGGATCTTCCTGTAGAAGGCCCCTTCTTTCACTCATCAGGTTGAATTTGACATTCTCAGAAGCTTTTGGCTATAAAATTCCTATTTTTATGTCTTTCCCTGACAAAATTTATCTTGCTGGTTTTCGTTATTGAACCCAAGAAGGGTAACATCTGGATTTAAAATGGAAATATGAAACTTTGGTTTCGAAACATCAGTTTATTTTATTTATGTAAAAATAAACGGTATCTTGCAAAATAAAAGTAAATTAAATTCACAAATTTTCATTGTTTTAGGTGAATGAGAATCTATAGAACTTTAACGGGAACCAAATGACAAGATGGAGTAATTTAGTAATTTTCGATCATCATGTGCAACCGTTACCCTAATTATGACCACGATCATTCTTATAAATTAGAGCTACAATTCTGATGATTTTACATTTTTCTTTGGCAAGACTGAATGTGTTCGAAATGTTTCTAAAAAGACCTAAGCTGAATTAAGTCCTTTGTTAGGACATTTTATGCATTTTTGGCGATTTTTGCGCAGTCTCATTTTTTCAATTATATTTAAGGCATGTTTTGTGTCGTCTTAGAATCATTGTTTTGCATTTCAGGAAAAGGGCATTTTCTATCAACCTCATTCAACCTCTGATAAGGAAAACACTGGTGAAATTTCAGGATATTCAACAAAGTGGAGACTTTCATTCAAAGTGTGTTCCTGTGGTTTCAGTAGAAGTGAAAAGTTTTCAATGTTTAAAACTTTATTGGCAGACCATTCTATCTTGAATATTTGTACATGCTTTTTGTTCAGCTTTTCAAGTCTAAATTACCAAAATAAAAACTTATTCAATTAAATATTTTCTTAGTAAAATTCAAACTTTCATTTGACACAAGAACTGTCAGAAAAAGTAAATTGCATTTCCTTCTTTTCTTATCTAGGGCTTAGTTTTTTATTAGCATTCAATTTGTCAAAGAAACAATATTTAAACAATTTAAATTGTATTTTTTTATCATACAGGGGATGCTTTGATTTTTTTTGCTATTTCTTGTACCTCTTACAAAATTCTCTGTAAAAATGTACTTCTCAGGTAATTTTTGTTTTTTATTAGGACCTTTCTGTAGTTTTTGGAACATAAAGGCATTTTCTAGCAGTTTTTAGGTAATCGAAAACCCAGTCATACTTATAATATTTATAATTGTATGTTGTTCAATATACAAAAATCGTTTGATTAATATAAACAATCTTTTAACAGATTAAACATATTCTCAAACTTCGAATAAAATGCATGAAATTTATTAGATACTGTTCTATTCATATCTCAACTACGTAAACTTTGCTCCAACAAACTTTGAAGAAAAAACAAGCACTGTTGCACGTATATTTTATTACAAGAGGGAAAATTTTGTATTTCTATGGTCAGTAAAATTTATTTATTAAGACAGAAAATTTTAAGACTATGTGATCACTTGTTTGAGATTGAAAAGCATACGCTCTGTTTTCCTAGTAAAGCCCTTTTCCTTTTATTATGCGCCAAAAGCTTTAAAGAAGAAAGAATTAACTTTATGTGATTTTTAATCAGGATTATTTATAATTTTTAAGTATCATTTTCAACTGTTTAAAGTTGAATTTAGTTCTAATTTCCTTCAGTTTTGAATAATTAGAAATTTCAGCAAGGATAGGGTTTGTGAACTTCATAGTTCTGGCTTAATTATAACATCCCTTTGGATCACAGGCAGACCCTCTTAGGTTTTAACTGCTTTCCAGGACAGTTTGGTTTTGCTGGGGGAAGGCCGGATTTGATTCTCTCTTTGGGGAACAGCTCCATTCCAGATGCCTGCCTTCAAGCAATTGCATTAGCTGCTATGTATGAGAGATATCCAAAGTTGAAATGGATCCATGTGTTTGCTGATGGATAGACAGTGAATGTTGTGGAAAATGCTGGTGAGGATGTTTATTCAAAATTTTCCCAAAAGTGTAAACCTGTTGGTGCTTGTTTTGACAATTTTGGTGGAGAAATCCATGTTGTAATGCTGACTATTCGAGCTATCGAATTGAGATCATAGGAAAAATGTGTTATTTTCATTGTCTCTCAGTATGTGATACAGGCTCTAACTAATTATCAGTTCTATTCTTCCTTCACTGAGTCTTCTCGTAGGACTCTATTAGACGGCTTTGGAAAGAAAAATTATGTTGAAATGGATTCCTAGTCAATGTGGGATTTATGGAAACGAAATGGCAGGTGATCTGACCAAGGCTGTTGTTTTGTCAACTCAACCTGTTGTTCCTTTTCGAAATGCTAAACAACTATTAAAAATGTTTCTGGAAAAGAGGCTATTTTATTTTGAGTGTTTCTGCAGGGAAGAGAAGATCTTGCTTAATTGGTAAATATAAAATAATCTCTCGTGACCTCCCTAGAACGGCTGGTACAGCCTGTGTGCTTCCAAACTTCGACTAAATTTGATTACTTTCAGTCTCATTTACATCACATTGGTCCCGATTGGACTGACTGTCTGACACGCCGACTTGTCCACTTTGTAAACATGTAAATATGAGCAGCGACCATTTTTTGGTTTGCCCTGATCTTGTTGACATCGAGTGTACAGCTCTATCTATTTTGACGTGGCTTCTCAGTTATGCTGAACTGCAAGGCATCGCATGCTCGAAAGAGTAGCAGCAATGGGCGTAGATTAAAAAAGTTATGGCAGTGCATTTATTTGATCGAAACATTTTCCTTTTAATTTATTAGTAACTATTTTATTATTATGTTCCTGGAAACGATCTGAGTGTTTAGTGTATTAAATAAAAACTCTTAAGTATAAGTCGAATAACTCTTGTACGTTTTGTTTGCTTTGCCATTTTATGGACTACATAAGAACTATTTATACTATGTTTGAATAGAATTTAACTTTTGAAAACCTAATAGATTTAAAAACGAATAAGAGTTATTAAAAGTAAACGTTCATTCACTCGAACACAATTTTTATTTTTTAAAGACAGCAAAATAATAAATGCCTTTAACTGGTAAGAATGACACTGCAAAATTTTAATTCTATTAAGCGATTAGAGTACCAATTTAAAGTTATTAAGCCAATTTAAGCGAGGAAAAAAATCACTTCTTCCGAAGTATTTATCTTACTTGTATCAACAAGGGCTTTACATTTTATCACAAAGCTATGACTAAATAACACATTTAATTGAGATACACGTCTTTCATTCAGCTGGAAAGAGTGTGAAAAACAACGTAATGTTTAAAAAATCTCGGAAGACTTCAATTCATATTTTTTACTTCAATTATTCAATGTAACCCATGGAAAATGAATTAAATTTTGATACTCAAATAAGAATTTAACACGAGAATTGAGAATGATATAGGCAAAAAAAGAATCTTTATATCTTGTATAAATTAACAAAGAGGTTTGGATGCAATAAAAATTCGAAAGAGAAAACAAATTAATTTGTGCTTTCACCTAAATAAAGCTTTCAAAACAAGACTTGTAGAGAGAAAAATTAAAAGAGCACAATCTTGTATATTTTTAAAGAACACTATAATAGGTATTTTGGGATAGGTAATTTTTAGAGTTCTAATAAATTTAAAAGATACAATGAACTAATTTCATATTTAAATTTCATCTGCATACAATGGGATGTCGCATACTATATAAAACAATTATTACAAAATGTGTAAGAATTTTTATTACGTAACATCAATAACTTTATTTTAAAACTCAAGGGAATAGAATATGTATATATTTACAAATTCTAATAATTCAGTTTGGAATATGCCGAATATGAAATATATGTTTAATCAAATATTCTGCATTCAGCTGCTCTTTTTAGGTTTTCTTTTGTGTTCATTCAAGTTTTCATTTTCTGGTTCTGCATTAAACGATATCTATATTATGACATAGAAACGTCCAATATGAAGATTGCTTTTATTATTTAACTTTTCATGTATCAATGAGTTATATTCAATTTTATTAGCCAGTATTTTTAATTACCTGTACAAAAATCGCATTTGTGGCTTTCATAAATTCTCATTAGGAACAGGGTGAATAGCAAAATTGAAGTTACTTCGGAAAAACCTAAAAGTGATTATTTAGTTTTTTTTATCATTTTCCATGAGTGAATTAATTTATGTCAAAAAAAAACACGTTATTTTTAACATGTTTTCTTGATTCAATCGATGTCTCAATTTTTTCAACAGGGGATACCGGGCTTCTGGGCTTTAATTGACGCTATGCCACTGGTATTTTCACACAACAAAAATTCAGTTTTTAACCCTCCAAGTGGTTTAGACGAGATATCTCATCCATCAAGATATTGCCGAATATTTGTTGATAACGAGATCAAGACCTGGTCAGTTTTCTTCTTATGACGAGATATCTCGTCCATCAAGATCTGGTCCGTTTCGTCAATGTCCAGACAACCATCAGGAGGGTTAAGGGGAGGTGAGACACCGGATGTCCCAACTCCCATTTAAAGCACTTCTTAACATCAGTGATGCAGTTTGTCCTGTTTTGGATTTTGCCCCATAGAATCCAAAATTCAAATCCATTGACATCAGAATATCAAATGAAAGACACTTAGCTGAAAAATACCTAGATGTTTTATTTACCAACTAACCCTAAATCTTTGCATAGACAGTGGGATGCCAGACGCCCCACTGCTTCTGAAAGCGTAAATAGAAAATTGTTTTTCAAACACCCATCCAATTCAACTCTAGAAACAAATCTTACTTCCACGCTCGTGTATTGTTTTCGGATTATTCTGAGTTTATTATTTGTTCCTGATTGATCATTTTAAGGTTCAGGGAATCGTTTTCCAGAACTCATTGTTCCGAATCGCATTCTTCTGATTCTAATATTCCCAGAAAATAGTCACCATATATAGCTGAAAGAATAAAGAGTGACAAAAAAAATGTATTATGGAACGGAACGAACGTATCAATTACGGAATACCTAACTGTTAACAGTCCCCATCACAATTAAAGAATTTATAAATAGCAAAAAATTTCTATAAAAGAGGGAAGTTAAAGGAAGCGTCATTAAGCACTATATAAAAGAGGGAATATAAATAGGAAAGAAGATAGAATTTAGAGTAACTGATACAATTAGGGGTTGAATTCACATTCCAAAGGAGCATAAGAAGCAGACAGACAATCTGATCCGAAAAAGAGGCAAAAATACGCAAGAGCTGTTGTGATAATTTTGGTAAAAAAATGTATTATGCTCAAGCAACCAAGAAAACGAGCTTTAAAATCTGTATTTCATAACTATGAAGCACGTTTCCTACAGAATTTGCCCTCATTACTGTTATTCACATTAAATAACGATTATCTGCGAAAAATAGAAATAATGAGCCCCCAAAATTTATTTCGAGGTTTTAGAAAATTAATTTAATGTAAAACACAAATGTTTTTAATGAATATATATATATACGTCTACTTCCCTATTTCCCGCTTTACTGAACCCTGGAGCAAACTTGGAGCATAATAAATGGTTTTCTTAAAGAACATATAATTACGGATACCCAAGTACAATTTAATGACCTAGACCACACGTATTTCCCCTCGCATGTGGAGGCATGCTGTTCAAATGAGCTGTCAATTTATATCAACAGTTTGGAAATCGTATTATATACCTTGATAGCTGCTTTTTTTCTATTAAATTTCTGCTTAGGCAGAGGGCGCTATATAATCGCTCCAAATTAGGCACTATTGTCTTATCTATTCAATTTTAAGTCATGCGGTAATCTCGTTTACAGATTTCTGAAAATAACAGGTCTGACATAGTTGAGACCTGTCGGAGATTTGAGATTCAAAATCGGAATATAATTTTTTAATCTTAAAAGGTGAATTAGCAAAATTTTGTATTGATAATTATTTAATTTATCTGTTATTAAACGAGGAGTCTTGAAAGAGCATCAATGTTAATAAAAATGAGTGATATTTTTACGAAAAGTTCTTTTAATATTAAAAACAAATTTGGCGGAACGAAGTGAATAAATTGAGTACCAGCTGAAATATCAAATTAAAATAAAAATCAATCATTTTAAATAATATGGGTGATGATAAATAGAATGATAATATGATAATACCCGTATGCGCACATAGAAGACTATAATATCAAACAATGAAAAGTCTGAATATTAAATAAATATATATATTTACATAAAATATTAACCTTCATATGATTCTATAATAATAATAGCTTCTATACTCTTGGCAAATACTAGAGAACTTGTATATGTCTAAAATGTAATGAGAGTAACTTATATATGTGAAATGAATAAGCTTTTTTTGCAACGTTACTCAAGTCTGATATCTGTTTTGCTGAATGTGCCACTAAATAACTCTCTAAATAACTAAATAAAAATAACTCTAAATAACTAACAGTAAACCTCTAAATGTGTCACTAAAAGTGATGTGAAAATATACGAGGTTCGTTAAAAAAATATCCGACCATAATTTTTCGTGCGTAAACAAATGAAGCTAGGGAGGCGTGGTTTGTTGCACGTATATAGGCGATACTAATGTGCATGCTTGAACTTTTTCCTGCCTGTAGAAGCTGTCAGTCGCCGGCAGACCACCGATGAGTGAAAAAGTGTAAGTGAGCGCCGTCGGATTTTAGTTTTTGAAAAAATGGCAGAAAAACTTGAAAGCTACTGCATTAAATTTTGTGTAAAGCTTGGCGATTTCCACGTGGAAACGATCGCAAGATTCAACAGGCCTTATGGGACGAAGCAATGGATACCACACAGATAAAGGAGTGGTACAACCGCTTTAAAGATGGCTGCACATCAGTGGAGAGTGAAGCACATTCTGGTAGGCCCTCAACATCCAGAAATGAGATCGTCATTGACCAAGTGAGGACCCTGGAGATACAGGATCGTCGAATCACGATCAGAGAACTTGTAGAGGAGAGCATCAGCATTGGATCCGTTATTCCATTTTGACTGAGGATTTGGGCTTCAGGAGAATCTCAGCAAAGTTCGTGTCAAAGTTGGTAACGATCGAGCAAAAGCAACTCTGTTTGGAGATCGCATAGGAAATGCTGGAGATTGTGAACATTGATCCCAACTTCCTCAACACAGTGATCACTGACGATGAGTCCTGGGTTTATGGGTACGACCCAGAACCAAGTTGCAGTCATCACAATGGAAGCATCCAACATCCCCGAGGCCAAAAAAAAGCAAGGCAGGCCCGCAGTAATGTCAAAGTCCTGCTGATCGTCTTCTTTGACTCCAGTGGCGTGGTTCATCACGAGTACGCACCACACGGCACAACCATCACCAAGGAGTACTACCAAGAGGTTCTGGTAGTCTTCGTGACGCTGTGAGACGCAAACGGCCAGACCTGTGGGCAGCGGGCAATTGGCAGCTCCATCACGATAACACACCCGCCCATTTTTCACATTTGATACAGTTTCCTGGAGAAAAACACCTGTGCTTCGTTAGACTCCCTACTCTCCCGACATGGCTCCATGTGACTTCTGACTTTTCCCCAAGCTGAAAATGCCCCTGAAAGGGACCAGATTTCAGTCCAGAGAAGACATCACGCAGAATGCGACGGACCAGCTGCACGCCATCTCAAGAGGTATTCCAGCGCTGCTTCCGAAAGTGGTAGAATCGTTGGGAGATGTGTGTGGCAGCCCAAGGGGACTACTTTGAAGGAGATTAGTGTAATTGTTGTATCTGAATACGAGTATTTTTTATGAAAGGTCGGATATTTTTTGAACAAACCTCGTATAATGTGCTATCTCAAAATCCATTCAAAAATCAAGTAGAATTCATAAAACGTGGAATAATTTAACATGAGTGTAAGAGGTCTTTAAATTTAACCAACGAAATCACTGTTCCATCAGCTTCTTGAAATACCTACCGCTTTTTTATTTAAATCAATATTTAAATAATCAATAAATTATTTTCGGTCGATTTTAATTCAATTTCCCATTTCGTGCATTGAATTATGTACAGTTCATTAAACATATCATCTCCAGCATTAGATAAAAAGTTTGATCTGTCGAGAAAAAGAAAGCGACCACTCTAGCTTCAAAGTACGCAACGCAGAAATAATTCATCACTAATTTTTTTCTGATATTATCTGAGAAGAAATATGCAGATAAAGAACTAAAGAAGCAATATCAAAAATGAAAAATTCTTCAGGGCGATTTTGGATTGAGAAGTTCCTACAAGATGGGGTGCGGTTCTGACGGGGAAGTTCCCCGAAGACCTTTCAGACTCGATGATCCATTCACAAAAACGGATTTACAAGTGATTCTTAAGTAGGGACTATCAATGACTATTTGACGCAAGAATTTCACTTTATGCACCGCAGTTCGACCATCTCAACAACTTTTTTTGTTATGTTTTCATGCATGCTTTCCCCTGATAAAGCCGAGTTCTAGTAAAACTGTTTATAGAGGGGAGGGGCCACACCTTTCTCGCGACCGCAGGTTGACATCATCTGACCAGAGGAACGCTGTCAGAGTAGTTATTGGTGTGATATTTTATTTTATTTTGTAATGTAATGAAAAAAGAATGTCCTCAAGATATCCGAGGAGGCTAAAAAGATTTTTTTTACTCGCATCATTTTTTTTTCAAGATCCAAAATTTCTGCTGCTCTAAATACGCTGCTATACAATGCAAACTTTAATGCGGATAATGACAGTTCGAAAGGACCGCTTAACTTTAGACGGGGAGGGGAGATTTTTTTTCGTTTTTATTTTTAATTTTTTTTGTGGTGTAGAAAACTAGTTGCATCATGGGGCTATCTGTATATTTATAAGAGGTTGTAATTTTTACTGATAGGAAGGAATGTAATCCTACCTAAACAACAGCGTGTTTTGAACCATTTTGAGGATTAAATGAATCAACCCATTTAAAAAAAAGTATCTCCACTGGGATTTCAGAGCTGGACTTTGTGATGCTTGCGTCAGAAAGAAAATAAAAACAGTTATCTCACGAATTAGCCTTTTTTTTAATCAACAGCCTTTGCTTTTAACAGGCTTAACGGTCTTAGAATTATTCAATTAAATGAAACTTCACATGAGATATACAACTTTTGAAATTCTGATTCATTCCATAAAGACGGGATACGGATTTACATATCAGATAATTTACATCTAATAAATATGAGATTGTGGGGATTTCATAAGTACCACAGAAAGAATATTGCCAGTGATATATGATTTACTGTAGTACATGCCGCATTTTTGCAGAAAACTATTGAAATTACACGTATGTCATTCAATGACTCATTATAGAAAATAGATGAAACCCCATGATTCATTCTATCCCTCCCACTTCTGTACTACGGAATCCAATACCAGGTTAGATAACGAGCTCCTCGTGAAGTAGTTATGTATCCCAAGTACTCAATGTTTATTTTGCAATTATTTTTAATTTTTTTCTCTTCTGTTCTTTGCATAATTTGTATACTCAACTGTTATAAATAAAATGAAAAATAAACAGCTTTTTAAACCTGGAAAACAAACTTCATATAAACCTAGATAACAGACAGTATAAAAACTTTTGAACACCATCTCCCTCAAGCCATTATATTATGGTAGTCCTCACTCGAAGGGCTTAATTTAGTCACATACTCAAAATTCTATACAATATTTAATAAATCTCGAGATGATTGAATCGTGCAGTTCAAAAAAGGAGTAACTCGAATTTTTGGAGTTTTGTTTTCTGTAAGCCAAGACTTATAATTCTTAAGCGACCGTGGAGCTTATTTCTCAATTTACAGAACTTTTCGCTGAGGAATTGCGAATACATTCAAACTGGAACGATTGTAAATTATTAACGAGAGAAATATCTTAATTATTCGGCTTAGGCTCGGCTAATGGATTCCCGAAAACCTTCTAGTAGCGTCTGTCCGGAATTTCGATGTCTAAATGGGAGCTGTGTTGCGGGCTGTAGTAACTAAAATGGTTGCTTGGGGAGTTGTCAGCCGACCGTCGTTGAAAGCGAACTAGTAGAAGTAAAAAGACTTTGAATTCTATTTTGAAAATTCCATTCCGGTAGACACGGAAATGGGGTTTTTAAACATTTTGATTTGGATTATCTTTCCCTGAAAGTCCTTTGTGTTTGCGACATTTTTCATTTTATGAGAGGAAACTATTCTTTGTTTTCATTTGAAGAAAACCCCTAATTTTATAAAATCATTTGATAGAAAATAAAATAACATTACAAAGATTTGGAGATTGCAAAAGTAGTTGTATAACTCATTTATATATGTATAAATGTTTTCACTTTCAACTCTTCTTTAAGTGATAATAATAGAATAGAGTCGGCGGAAACAGCACTTTGTGGCAGAAAAGTAAAACTCAAGCTGTAACAAGAAATTTTCAAATCCGAACAGCTGCTACTTGAAGTTTTTCGTCAATACACTTAGACGTGGCTTAGGCAATGCATATTAATTTTCTGGTGAATGTTGCCAATGTGTAATTTATACTCGTTCCCTCATTCTAAAAAAAATGAGGGGGTCAAGGGGCAAATTCTCCAGTGGGTCTGTGCTGTGGCAGTGACATCCCCTTCGGTGGCGGTGACCCCAAGGGCAAGCGGTCTCATTTCCACGCCACAAAGAGGGCTTTGGTTAAAACTCTATCCATTATCGCATCTTCCACTCCCACCAAACTACCACTCGCCCCACCTTCGGAGAAAATGTCTTGTTTTCTTTCCACCGAAAATCCTTAAAGGATCGACTGTAGAATTCCGAGGAACCATTTCGATGGATTTGTAAAAAAAAGGTCGAATTCATGCTCGGAATAAAATTTAGATTTAAAAGTTCAAGAAAACTTTTCACCAAACAATATAGCCTTGAAATTGTGTTATTGCAATTTAATATCGAATTTTTGAGTTTCAGTTATATTACAAGACATAACATAAGACTATGAGGGATTGAAATGTTTGGATGTTTTAATTTATTATTGTCAGATGCATTTGTATACAAACTATACTTAGAAACAGGAAAAAATATTTTTATCTATAATCCCAATGATGATTGCACATGTGTGGTGTAAGTGGAACTTTACATTAATTACTGTCACATAATTCATCATGTTACTACAAGTCAATCGTGAGAAGGTATTGTTTACGTCTTCTCTGCCCTCAATGTAACAAATCGACTCATTTAAAACCACGCCACAAATGCCAGCTCTAGAGTTGGAGTACTGTTATGTTTTCCACAGCATTTCATTATCATATGAAGTGGACTTTCACCCGAATAAATCTACAAATTAGATTTTTTGTAATATATTAACACAATAGGTGTGCACTTGCAAGGTTCTTCATGGCACAGATGCACTTTGCAGGAAGTACATTTTTTATTCCAGTTTAGTTCGATTTTGAAAACGAAAAGTTTCATAAGAATAAGAACGCTCTTATAGATTTTATAAAAAGGTTCACTTTCTTAACTCGCTCGTGCTGCTTTCAGAATAAATAACATTTCGTACTTTTCCAAAGCAGGAATCTTGTGGAAAAATCAACCGAGAAAATAACTATCAGTGCTAAAATTGAATGAGTTCAACCCACATCAATATTCTTCCCAACTTTAGTTACATATAACGTAAACATAAATTCACCCGCAACTTGAATAATTTTAACACGCTCACTCCCGAGCAGTCGTGGCCGAGTGGTTAAGGCGATGGACTAGAAATCCATTGGGATCTTCCCGCGTAGGTTCGAATCCTACCGACTGCGAACTTCTTTTTTTTCTACTTCGCACAACGTTTATCTTCCTGTAATATTTGCAAAAATTGAAGGACAGCGTAAAATATTTTTCAAATCGAGAACGGAACATTTTCGGGGCGACATAATGCATTTTTATTTGGAAATTTGATTGTGTTTCGTTACAATAAAAATATCTTTTGGTGGGAAGTAAAAATAACTAATATTCGGTATTTCGCTTTTCTAAACAATTAATGCAGTTTAGAAAATATATTAAACCACTTCAAAACGAATAAAGGAATTGTTTTTTCATTTTATATGTGCTATTGAATC
The DNA here is from genome assembly GCA_933210815.1 of Meta bourneti. NCBI lineage: Eukaryota > Metazoa > Arthropoda > Arachnida > Araneae > Tetragnathidae > Meta > Meta bourneti. Next base: position 71,978,893 of record OW119926.1, on the reverse strand, counting down.
AATAACACGAATGGAATTTTAAAATATATTAAATCACTTCAAAACGAATAAAGATATACTTATTTCATTTTATATATACAGGATGATAATGGTAGTTAAAATGACAATTGAATAATTTTTTAAAGCTAATAATTAAGTGGGAATAATAAAAATTATGCACAGGAAACTCAAATGCTTTATTTACATTAAAGACTGCATCAGAAACAAAATAACTGAAGAATCTTACAAAATTTATTTTGAAGTCAAATTCGAAGTGAATTTTCGTGAATTTACGGATAGTTTGAAAAATTAATTATGATGGCAGAAAATAGAGTTTGATAGAGAAAGACACAATGTCACACCAAATAGGTTACTGCGATATCGTCAAGGCATTCCACTTTTGAGCATGAATCCTTATAATAGTTGATTTTAATTGTTCTATTCTATTTTGCGTAATATATCAGTTAATATTTGGAATTTTATGTACTCGTTTTTTTTCTGTTTTGTTTTTGCTATCCATTCGTCACATCAATTTAAAATCTTTTAGGAATGAGAACAGTTGGAGAACAAAAGAGAAAAACGTTGCTTCTGCTTAGTGACCGTGTTCCGCATACTTTTCATTCTGATTCCAATTAGATTTATGTATATCATCAATTTCCCCGTGGCTTTATTTTGTTTCGGTTTCTTCTTTCGGAGAACAGATCATAAGTATCATAAAAGGAAAAAACGCGTCATCGTTCCCTGTTGTGCAATAAATTGAAATCTAGCTGATCTGCCCTTGGGAATAGACCGCGATTAGGCATATTTTTACAAGTTACATTTACATACAATGGGGAGCAGCTAAACTAGCGAAATAAGTCTAATAAGAACTGATCTACTTTACTATTAGCGGTAACAATCCTTCCAAACAAGGAGTGGAAACATGTTTTTAGTCTATTTATCTGCGAGTATTAATTGCATTTTATGGCATTTATGAAAGCAAGGGTTTTTATTTTGTACTAATACCTTGTTAGAATGAATGAAGAATGCAGATAGTCTAAGACGCCAAACTCCATTAATATGCAGATGTTTGGAATATTCCGTAAGTTTATGGTATGATAAAATATTGATAACAATAGGTATATTTTCATGCTTTGTTCCCTTGACTGAGTAGTATTATTGGTAAAATAATCGTGTAATGACCTGCATATTTATAAAACTAAAGTTATAAAAGAGCGGGCTGGATATGGAAGGTGGTGGATGTTAGAAATGTCACATGAACCAGTATATTTGTGAGTTGAATGGACTGGGCCAACTTGAGAAAATGAATATCATATCAGAAATGAATATCAAATCAAAAATGAATATCATATCAAAATTTATAATTTTTCCAATCAATAAAAACAAAATCGGAAATACAGCTGTTCCAGCCTATTTATCATTTCTATCTGTTCTTTTCATCTGCCCTACCTGGACAAACATTTAAAGGCAGTTATGTTTTATTTTAGGAAACTATCATGAGTTGTGTATGTGCACATAATAAAATTACAAAAGTTTACAAACTGGATTACCTTCGCAATCACTAAAAATACAGCCGGTCCTGCCTATCTATTTGGTCTATCCGGCCTACAATGATCATATACATATATATCGTCGGATTACAAGTGAAACACAATGAATCCAAAATTTCAAGATATTAGTCTTTTAGTTTTTAAAGCGAAGAATGTAATCTTTAGACTGGTGAAGTTCAATCAATCAATTTCTTGCATGAAGATTAAATTTCTTCTCGAAAAACAGTTTGTAAAACAGAGTAGAACGTTCCCTGTTCATTTTCTCAGAACTATGTTCTTTTAAATTAGTGTGTCTCACTTATAAGCCGACAATGATTAAAATATGATTTAAAATATTATAAATTCATAATAGACGATGATCAAAATGATTAAAATATTATCAATTCATAATAGACGATGATCAAAATTTGATAAAATATTAATAAATCAATAATCAATACGATTACAAACAGTGAAACAGTTTATAACTTCGTTTCTTTAAATAAATATTAATTAATTACAAAACTACAATAAGTAAAAAAATTGAACATGTTTAATTGAAAATTTATGTACATTTTAATTATATAGTTAGGTACTGTGGCCACTCAAACATTTCCATAAAATATTTTGAAAAGTCAGTCTGCTCTTAAAGTTATGTTATACTCACTGGGGTAGGTATTTAATTAACTTCGCACTGGAACAACACAACGGGCTATTGACGACGGTCCGGGAAAAAAACCCGAAGGGAAAGATCCGCGAGGACAACACCACGTAATTTTGAACCACGGTCAGATGATGATATCCTCACTGGAACATCCTTCTTGTAGCAAGCACTTCCGAACAATTTCTCTTAAGAGTAAAACGTAAATCCAAGCTGCATAGGATTCAGAAAAATGTTGAAGGATGTGCATCTAGAAGGGTAGGAATTATTTTTCGTGGTGATAAGCTTGTGCGGGGGTCATTCTCAGAAAATCAGGAATTCGCATTTATAATTTTTTGTTATAAAAAGTAAAGTTTTAAATCGGAAGGCTCTCATAAAAGGCCTTTGTATAGTTAATGAAAGGTACAGAAATACAAAATTAAGTTCAAAATGTTGCAGATAGGTAGGTAGTTGAATATACGTCGTATTGGAGCAACACAAATGGTTGTTGGCGACGTACAGGGATGAATCGCGAAATGAGGTCCAAGGACAACACCGTAATTTTGAACCACGCTCAAATGACGAGGTCAACACCTGAGCTGGCACCCTCCAAACTTCCACACTGCGCAAAATGTTGTATCTAAAGTTCAAATTTGTCCTCAGAATGAGATTTGTCATGTCCGTTTTGTTTTTATTTCAGGACATTTTATATATTTATTCCCTTTCTAAAATCAAAATGTTACTCTTAAGGTAGGCAGGTATTTTAATTAACGTCGCACTGGAGCAACACCAACGTGTTATTCTTAAGACAACATATTTGAGGATTAAGAAACATTTTAAAACTTAAAGCTTTAAAGTTGGGATAGGGGAGTTGAAGGGGATTGAGATCAGTGACCGACTGACTGACTTGGATGATCGACTCGAGAAATATAACCATCTACGAGAATTTTGGACTTGAGAAATTTTGAAATGCTGAAAGTAAAAATGTAGTTTTAAATAGGCGCCGATTCTTGGTTTCTTACATCACAGCTGTTTGTTCCTTTTTCTGAATCGAGGCTTCCCTTGATCGCTCAATTCAGTAACTATATCAGCGTATCAAATATAAAACAGAATCCTTGCTGTTGTCGGCTATGATATACTAGATTTTTTCTGAATTTATTGCTTTCTAATTGGAAAAGCGTTTAAATTACTGTATAAAATGAATTCTGTCTGAAGTCACATTATTTTGAGATATTTTTAACGAAAGACCTACAGGCCTCCTAGAAGCACCGACATCCCGGGAATTTCCCGATTTCCTGGTGGGCTGACACTGAGTCGGGTCATTCGGACTTTAGTAAAAAAGGTACAGAACAAAAAAAATGGTACATGAACACAGAGACACACATCACCCAATAAAATAAGGGAAATGCTCCCTGGAGCAAATGGAGAATATGTCTCGTGTAGAAAAACTAACGGTATACGGTTTTGTATGAAGGTTAATAGGCTATATATTTGCCATGTGCTGCAAGACAGTCAGTACAACGTCTGGTCACGCAGAGCACCAAATTATCCAGCTAGTCTTGGGGTAGGCCATCCCACTCTTGAATAAATGCTATGCGAAGTTCCGGAATAGACCTAGGAGGTGGATGATGTGCTACAACCCGTCGCCGAGCACGTCCCATGCATGCTCAATCGGGTTCAAATCGGGAGAGAAAGCCGGCCATTCCAAACGGGAGATATCCTATTCTTCAATGCATTCGTCCACGATGATTGCACGGTGGGGACGAGTGTTGTCATCCATAAAGAGAAAATCTGGGCTCATTGCACCCCTGAACAGACGAACGTGTTGTTGCAGAATGATATCCCGATAAATCTGGCCTGTCATGGTTCTGCTTTGGACATGGAGAACTGTTTGAGAACCCAGGATAATACCCAGGAGCGCCACCATAACGGTGGTGTTCAATGACATTTTTTGGTTGTAATGGATCCCTGGTGCTCTCCATGTGAAGATACGACGTGAGTCAGATTGCAGGGAAAACCTGGATTCGTCAGCAAACAACACACAGGCACACTTTACTGGTGTCCAGTTAACATGCTCTCTGCACCAGGCTAACCAGCACGGACAGTGAGCTGTTGTGAGTGGAACACATCTGACAGACATCTAGGCCATACTCTTCCAACCGTCTGTACACGGTATGCCTTGAAATTGTGGTACCCATGGATGCCGATAGCTGTAGGGACAGGTCTTCTGCTGTACTCTGCCTGCTTCTTTTGGCAGTTATTGTCAAATACTGCTTGCGGCGTTGTAACACGGGGACAACTTGTGCTGCAGCGTCTACTTACGTTTTCATCCTCTTGGAACCGCTGCCACAGCCTCGATATGACACTTTGTGCGATTTCTAGTTCCTGGGATACTTCCATCTGCGTGCGGCCACATTCCAAACGACCGATAACTGCCACGTAAAAAATCGTTCATGTGTGTCCTCTGAGTCATAGCTATGGCAATCTCAGACTTTCACACCGATTGTGAACTGCACATCGTCACAGTAACGATTCCTTTTATACACTCCACGGACTGCTCTGTTCCTTATAACGTACTTTCAGCGCCATCTTGTTGCTTACTTCAGTTTATAACACAAGCACCTTATTCCAGAAGAGATGTGTGGTTCTAATCCATCAGAAATACCTGCTCTAGTGCACTTTTTTCTGATTCTCAAATATCCTTAATTTATGAGTATGAGTATTTATCTCTCATATTTGAGGGACTGGCAAGCAACCATAAAATCCAGGGGAAGGGCAAGGTGGTCTGACCCCTAGGCATTCAAGAAGGTATGTTAAATGCGATTTGACTATGTGAACATACGAAGGTAGACGTACGGGCACTGAAAATTATATTGCAGGATTGATGTTAAAAAATCTGTTCAGAAAAAGAAAGCTCCAAAAAGTTTAAGAAATGGCCTTTAGCAACAACCTTATAAGTGAAAAATTGTGATTTGTGCGGAAGACACCAGAGGGGAAAACTACAAATCTTTAAAGGAGAACATGAGTTATCCTCCTACAACTGAAGTGCTCGCAGCTATAAAGGTTTGCTTTCTAGTCATATGTGATAACACGGAATTTTCCCCTCTTCACATTTTTTTATCTAGCTCTATTCTCAGCGGATGTTGAGGGACATTGATAAATCGTTAATTTGTCACCATTCAGAATTTTCTCTCCATTCTAGACTTTTTACAGCTTTTTATAAAAACGAAGTGACCGGCGGGAAATGTCTTTTCTGAAATTTTATTTAAGTTGATGAAAGACTCGAAATACGAATCAGCTGTTTCACGTATTTTAGCCGTTGCAAAGATTAAGAATCATGCCAAGTTCAATAAAGTGGAAGAGGATTAAATTATGCTTTTTGAAAATTAAAATCAATGAACTGGTTAATTGATACCACATTATTGAGCATCTTTGGTAAAGTTGCATTCGTTGTGCAACTGGTTTTTAATTGCAAATGCAATGAATTAGAAGAAAGCGGTATTTTTTAATAGCTTCTTCATGAAGCAGTTTAAGGGATGCAAAACCAGCCATTTTTCTGATTGAGGTAACATGTTTTTCAGCAATTATGTAAATAAGTGTACATTGCACTGCACCCATAAGGTTGGACAATAGGCGTACTGAGGATACGAAACATGTGGCAATCAAATTAACATTTTTCCACGGGCCGAAGATGACAAATTTTATGAGTTGTTTTGAAAAGTAGAGTCAAACCTATACACCTCATTGAATTATGTTCCATCTTTGAAATTCGTTTTAAGGACAATTTTAAACAAATACAAGTAGTTGACAAATATACTTTGTGCAGTTAGTATCTAAGGCTAAAAATAGCTTCCAAGACACATCTGACACATCTTTCAGATGGCTTGTGATGAACCAGCTCATACAAGTCAAGGCTGTTAATCTTATAATTATTACATTACAACAATCAGAAAATTGCAACTGCACCTTCCTACTTAACTGATGCAAAGTGGTCTGTGCTATGATCGAATTCAGGTTTTTCTACACTCAGTAAAGACCGCAGAGTTTGCCTTGACCCAGCGGTACATCAGCTTAACCAGCAGAATTATATTTAACATCAAGTGATGGAAACTTCGATGATTAACATGATCTGAATAGCAATGCGATATTTAGGGAACACTCTTAGCTGGATACTGAACAATATATCCTGAAAGCTCGTTAGATCTTGATATTTTCATGTGGTCAGTCTTCACAGAAACGTTCAACAGAGCTTTTCCTGAGTGGTACGCTGGGCGTGCAATTGCACGTTGTCAGAAAAAATATGGATGGCCGAAGACGAGAATGCCCCAAACAAAATAAACATGCCCATCAATACATTTTCCTGTATTATTAATTTTATACATATTCGGTCTTAGTCGTCACTTTTATAATTGCAATACTTTTAAATCTGTATACTTTGTTCTTGATTTACATTTGAAAATTTAAAAAGCATCCAACAAGGTCAGGGACGTTTGAGATGGAGAGCCCATGGGACCTGAATCTTTCCTAAAATGATTTGGAATTAAAAAGCGACCAAAACCACAAGCTGAAGTCAGAGAAAATCGAAGTTTTGAATATTATAGGGAAAATATACGTCTGAATTCGATTCGTTAATAATCTGAAAACAGCAAAAAAAAATCATTAAATGCAATTTCCATTTAACATTATGCCATACAGGGAATCTGGAGAAAGAACATTGGGCCATCAAAACCATTTTATGAATATGTGCTTGATGAAGGGCGTTCTTTTAGAAAATAATATGTTTTTGAGAAGATGGGGAAGGGTTACTGAGGTTTGCCCGTGGGCAGCTCATACCTCAAGTACGGCCCTGATGATCTAGAATATGGTTTCCTCTTGTAGCTGTTGCCCATCAACATCAGAATGTCTATCATTAACTTGAGAGAGAAAAAATGTTTTAGGGTTGTCTTCCTTTTGAGGCGCCCTCTTCAAGTGGCGCCCAGAACAGGTACCCTGCCTTTCCTACTTTACACATCACTTGTAACTGACTATGACACAGCCCCTTCTCCTTACGTGTGCATTTTGGGGCTCAGTTCCCGGTTAGACGAAGGACACGGAACTAAGTTGAGATACCGGGCCTCTCATGAAATACCAATATGCAACTCAAGTACCCATTACTTAATTTGTATATCTTTCATTTTTTTCTATTCGTCCACCTATTGTACAGCTTTATTATAAAGCATTGAATATTTAACTTTTTAAATAGAAAATAGACAACACATTAGAGTACAAAAACCTGCCTACTTTCTCATGCCCCTCTTCCCCTTGGACTACGGTACCATAGTACCGGCGACACCATCTACGAGGGGCTCTAATGTGATAACAAAATAAAAGGAAATAAAATGGTTGCTTCGCTGCTGTGCTGTCATTTTATGCTGAATGAACACTAGTTAGACCGGAACTACCATCAGAAAAAGGATTATGCTTCTATATAATTTCTTACACTAATTCTATGCTCTCCAAAATGGCTGGCAGTGGTAGATCAGTTGGAAGAGTAACGGATTAGTAACGGGAGGGTTGCGAGTTCAAAACTCTGTCCAACCAAAGACTCGTGCACGTGTGGGGTGGGGCACGTTAAATCTGTCGTGGCCCCAAATGTCCTCACGTTGGCGTTGTGTGGAAGTTTGGAGAGTGGAGTGGCGGCTCAGGTGTTGACCTCGTCATCTGACTGTTTCCAAATTGCGAGGTGTTGTCCTATGGTCTTTCCCTTCAGAATTGATCCCAGACTGTCGCCAATAGCCAGTTGTGTTGCTCCAATGCGACGTTAATAAAATACTTACCTACCTCAAAAGATGGCGCTGTGTCGCAATTTGTAACAAATGGAATTTTGATTTCGTCTTGTGCCACTCTACTCCCTATGTGCTTACTTGGACGATCTACACAATAGTCAACATTGGTCCTACGACACTAAATTTACTGAAAGCATGTTTTTGTACAGAAGCGGAGTATGCAGGCACATGCATGTTTTGTCGCATGTTGCTCCAGTGTTTGACAGGAGTTTGTCAAAAGTCACACAATGTGTTACATTCCATGAGGAAGCTCTTGCTTTTTCGTTCACTAGCAATAAAAAATTTTACTTTTAACTAACAGTTCATTCAGTTCGAGTTCTAATTGCAACTCTGCTTCTTGTTTAGTGCCAACGAGGAGGTTCTTATAACTCGAAGAAGAGAGACGACGCATTTAGTTGAAAAAAATAAAAGCCTCGAAGTAGAAGTTACCTTTTGTCTCCACTTACACTCCCTCGAGTCGTATCCGAGACACACAGCGACGATAGGCGTTTTTACCGTAAGTTTCTTTCTCACTTGGATATTGTCCAACAATGTCATGGTACTACCGTGCATCAGGTCTGAAACAAAAGATTCTTTTCCCCGTCACACGTGCATCACGCGGATGAAAAAATAATCAGCGTACAAACACACGTGCTGGTTGGGAGGTCCTTAAACCTCGGAAGAGGCTCCGAAATCGTATGTTCTTTTTTCCCCTCCAAACTTCTTCCTCAGATCTGTCCAGATTGCAAGAGTGAAAAATGGAAATCTGACTTTAGGTCATGGACGAAATGGGAATAGAAGCGAGAGACAAAATTTAAATAAATAAGCAAAAATTTCAGAGGGGGAAAATTATAAAACTTATTGGTAGAGATAGCTGCGACATAAGACGTTTACATTCGTCGATGCATTTTAGTAGCTGAGCGATTTCCATCCGAAGGATGTTTCCAACACGGATGCATCCCGTCATTTTGAGGTAGCAGTAAACTAGGTGGAGGTAACTTTGAGGTCAATTGTTCTGATTATTCTGAAATCTGCGGACCATATAATAAAACACTCGCCAATACATGGTTATGCACATTATTCTATTACATCTATTACACTTCATTCTATAAAACCTTGCCCCAATACATCTTATTGATGGACAACGATTATCTCCTTTTGCAGGGACAAAAATGTGATAGAGAAGATAGAAAGATAAGAAAGACATCTCGTGCCTGATTTTATCAGAAGGATCAAATCAGGTGTGGCCAAAGCATTTACAGCCTAGTTACACCAAATTAATTACCAACAAAACATATCTTAGAAAAGAAAAGTTCTATTTAGCTGGAAAGAGAATAAATATGTTTGGCCAAAGCCTAGTGCACCTAATGGGCAATCCACCGCTGCTTTACATCAATAGTAATATATTGTTATCAATTCATTTCACACGTGCACACACTAACTCATACGGTGAGATAAATGTCACACTGATTCATGAGAGATTTATGAGCGCACATTGCCTTTCTTTCTAATACAGAACATAACTGGAATTATAAGTTGACAAGAGTAAGTCAAACTACGCATTGCGAATTATAATGTCTTCTAACGTCTACAGCTCTGAAAGTGATGTGAACTTACTCTCAGGGAATTATAATGTCTTCTCTCTCTACTGTCTCAACTTAAGGACACAATGCTATCAAGGCTGAGGCTACCAAGTTATTGACTAGTTAAGCACCCAGATACATCTCTATATGACATCATGCCCCTCTTGAGCGAAGCACACTTTTAGTTAAGTCTGAAACAATTTCTAATTTGGTAAGTTCGTTTTTTAAGTTCAATCAAACAAGCAGGCATCTCCTTTCCTTCACAAAACTTATAACTACACGCACATAACGCACATTTTTCGATCTTTCGCAATTTAATTTATAATTCGCTTCAAAAATTAAAATAGCGTTCTAGTATCTATGACAACACTCAATATTCTTTCACAAACGTAATGTGGAAATCAATATCCGCCCATGCGCAGTGTGTAAAACCGCAGACGATTACCAAACATTAGCGAATAAGGATAGAAACAATACGGTAAGCGTGTCGTTTTATCGAGCTGTTGCCTTTCGCTTGGGAATTTGACATTTATGAAATGCTTATTATTTGGAGAGATTCGAATGCTGCTTTTCTTGTACCTTTCAGTAGATCATTATTTCATACGGAACTAGAAAATTTCGGATTTTGAGAAAATTGGGAGAATTTTTTTTCACTATTTACAACACTTCCTCCTTGAGATCACTGTTAGCGTTGTTCCAACCATTTGTGTAAAGCACGTAATTCTTCCGCCAAAAGGTCTAATAAGGTTATCTTAACTCTCTAGATTTCACAAAAATTGTTAAGTTGTATATTTTCAATTTTTTTTTTCAAATCTTAACCTCGCGTGAAACATGCGTCGTTTAATAACCTTATATCATCAAATCACATATTCATAAATTATTGATATTATGGAAAGAAATGAAAAACCAGTTCAATACATAAATAAATAATTCGCCGCGTGTAAGAAGCGTAAAAGGGTTTCTATACAATGAAAATAATACAGATGATGAAAAAAATTGTTCCGAGTAATAATGGTAAAACAATTTTATTGGAAAAGTTTTTCCATCAATACTGGTAAAACAAACTGGTTTTCCGAGTAATACTAGTAAAACAATTTTATTGGAAAAGTTTTTCCATCAATACTGGTAAAACAAACTGGTTTTCCGAGTAATACTGGTAAAACAATTTTATTGGAAAAGTTGTTTTTCCATCAATACTGGTAAAACAAACTAAGTTGCGTACCACAATCGCTTTACACTCAATGTTATTCCCATGGGGATTTCGAATTGTTTTTAGCCCCCTCTGCACACCTTGGAGAAATAGAACGGATTCGTCAGTGCTCCGGGAAATTCTTTCTTTTGATACTTCACTTGTTAAGATTCATCGCGTGTAAGAAGCGTAAAAGGGATCTATAGTATAGAAATAATATAGATGATTTCTGTTTGAAGGTTTACGGCATGATTACCGCAAATAAGTGTTCTTTTTAACATTTTTAATTTTCGGTTTACTTTGTTGGGTTTTGAAAACTTAATAATTTGAAATTACATTTTGCGGTGAATGCAATTCTTATTTCACTACGTTCTTATCATTGAGTCTTTTTTCTTGTACAAACTACGTGTATTTTAATCTTTTTTATCTTATTATTTTATAACAATAAATTATCTCAATTAATTCAATTACATTAATTTTTCCTCCAAAACTAAAGCTCCTTTTCCCCATAATTTGAAAACAGGCTTAAAAAGATTATTTTACTTATGAAAGAATCTCTTTAACGTGAATTGGAATTTTTTCTGCAACGAAAATTACTTGCTTTGCTTGTACTTTTGAAATCTTTATGAAGTTAGAGTCCAGTTTATCGCGCGTTGATTCTTTTCAAAACTAAAATGTCATTCGTACTGATTTTATTCTTGAAAAGAATGATGGGTGAATGCAAAACTGATAACATTCTATTCAATTTTGTCAGAGTTGCTGGTTCGTTTCCACCATGTCTTTCGATTGACTGCGTAAAGTGAGAACAACTTTGATTCAACCGCAAAGCTAAAAATTATTATTCACAACCAAGAACAAGAAGGGACTCATCAAAGCCTTCTAGAACTTTTGTGTAGCCACTGAACTTTTTATCATAAACTGAATGACTGCAAAGGAATGATAGAACATTTTTGAAAAAATATAACTACGATAAATAAAAATAACGAACGCGACGGAAACAAAACAAATTCACCGATAGAAGACAAAACAGTATAAAATGGTTTCAAATCTACCATTAGATAATATAGTCATACCACCTTTGATGGAAAATCATAACATTTGAATGCTAGTAATTCACGTTTCAAATGGGAGATTCCTAAATAATGTATAATATCTCGTAGTATGCTCCAGTGCGACGTTAATTACCTACCTAAATAATATATGACTGTTGAACAAAAAAAAAACGAAACAAGTCATTGAGGCGAAACAAACACGTTGGTTAGAGTGGGGCTTTCATACTAAATCAAAAATAATTAACCCATTCGTTGATTAATAAATAAAAGAACATCAGACACAATCACACAAAGATACTCGTAACTTGCATTGACATATATGACCAAATAAAGACGTTTCTGTTGCAAATGGATTTTCAAATGGAAAGAATCGATCCCTAATGAAGATCACAATAAATATCGAATTACTCGAAGGTTAGACGTGGACAAGTGAATGTTTCTCATGCACGACACGGTCATATTGATTGGAGGAGGTTATTTGTGAATAATTAGTCCTTTTCCAACGGAGAAGTCATATTTCACTCCTCTTTTTTATCCACACATCAGTCAACATTGGTTTTCGCATGCAATAGGTTTTGCATACTGAGGTATGAGTCAGAAAGGCGTGGGTAGCCATTTTTTCTTGGCTCTTCTCACTTGTACCCATAAAGATGTCACTTAGTGCAGGGTCGACGCAGATGTTAAGCAAACCGCTCGCTACCCACTTGTATCAGCGAAGGGAGAACGTAGAGGAAAGCGCTTCTTTCCCTCTTTGCTAATGCTCCAATTAGTGCTTAAATCGGTGGCAAATTGCTGCCGCTTAAACGTATAGCCGCACAAGTGGGGTCATTTCGCTCACTCACACATTAGTCACTTATAATAATATTCACACGAACTTTTCCAATTATGTGTTTAATGGTGTTCTTATCTGAAATCGCATGTGTATTTCTCAAGTGCCTTTTCAGTCCTTGTGAATGATATTCACTTGCATATGCTTTCGGGCTCTTCTGCACTCGTTCCAAGCTTGTGAAGACGCGCAAATTGGATCCGAAGGCATTGTTCAGTTACGAACTGACTGGTCCAGGACCGTCCACGGGTGGGGTAGGAATTTGAATTGTAAAATGTAAAACATGCAATTTGTTAAACATTTTGACGCCTATAAATATGGTGATGATTTCATAGTGACAGTAATTCCATACTTTTTCGATTGTCATCTGATGAAAAAGGTTTTCGGGTTTTTTTTTGGTCAAATATATTGATTCGAAAAAGACAAGACAGAAAATTGATCCAAGAAAGATTTACTGCCTTTCTAATTGAACAAAAAACATTTAAAATAATGTATAAAACAAACTCTCCTTGCCTAATGTTGTATTCTTTTTTAAACGGAAGCCCTAAGGGTCTCCTAGATGCACCAGCCTCACCAGAATTTTTCACATATCCGTCAATGGCATTGCTGAAGCATCTGCTCACATAAAACAAGCACCGAAAAAAAATGAATTAAAAAGAAATGGCATTAAAATTATATGCCTTTCGGGTTCCTTTTAAACATCGCTAACACGAAATCATGTTTACTCCATCGAATGTTTCATTCAATTTTATATGGAAAACGACGATAGATTTTTATAGACCTTTTTCATCCATAATTATGTAACATCGCATATTTCTATAATAAAGATACGATAACGAAATATAATAAATATTAATAAAGTTTTTATGACAAAAACCGGATTAGCTAGTCACGTTTTCAGATTGTTATCAGCGTCACCTCCATTCGCAGCAGATATGAATGATTGATACCGCGTTCAATTTACAGTGCACACACTAGGAGAGAACAGAATTTTACAGCATGAATCTCATTACACTCGAGGTATGAAAAGTGATACTCAATTATATTCGAAATGCACATCGCCCTCATTGTTTCGAAGGGTGTGATTCCAAAAGGTTTAAATTGCAGATAACGTTTTATCACTAAAGAAAAAGCCTTCAACTGCATTTGAATTCTGGAACTAGATTATTGAAACAGATATGGAAGAAAATAGCTTTGTGTCCCTTAGGATGACAGTTTATTAAGATAAGGCTATTGAGGTGATGTATAAGTCTCTTCCACTTTTTAAAGATGAACGCCCAAAATTTCAAAGTCATTTACTTATTCATAACAAAGATATTTAGTGGGCAATCGTAGCCTTTTTTGGGGGCGTCAACTTTTGATCCAAGGGCGCCAACTCCTATGAGCAGCCTCTATTATGAGGTATAATAACATTTATACATACAAAGTGTTCTCAAGCTTCCGTAACAAATTTTAATGGAGGCACGAAACAGAAAATTAAATTGTGTTCACATAAGGATACATATCCACAAAGATACTTTTCGGGCTTGTACAAAGTACCCGTCGTTTGGCCACCACGATCACCCGATTTATCATACATTGATTTCTTCCTTTGGGGAAAGGCATCATGTACGATACCCCATCGACTCCGAAACTGACGTCATCGTACGAGTCGCAGAGAACAAAACGTCTACCATCATTAGGACCAGAATAAGACCCCTCTTTGTTTTCTTTGGCGCTGATTATGGTGGACGTTTTGTTCCACTAAAATAGTTTTATCAGTTTAGTTATATTGTTTTTATCTTCTTTTTTTATCATTTTCTAAGCTTTTACATTTTTGATTATGTTTTTAGTTTGTCGCTTTAAATTAGCAATATTATGTTAATTTAACTTTCATAAAAATAAGTGCGTCCCAACGACCAATTCGTGCAGATAAAACTGCAGCATGTATTGACAGAGTTCCCTCATGTTTCAAAGACTATATTTCTTAGACGAATTGAAGTCGAATAACTACTCATTTTAAAATTCACACACAACGCTTCAAAACCGGGTTGATCAGCCAGAGGGTAAAAATGAAAATAAAATTCACGAGCAACAACAAAACACTTCTGTTATAATAAATTGATCCTGTGTGTCATCATTCATCAATTCTTTCCATTTTCACTCTTCATACACTACTGGTGTTGGTGATATAGCAAAAGGTTTCTAAACGATAAGGGAGGATCCAATTTCAAGTCAACTAGGAAAATTATTTATGCAAGTAGAGAAAAAAATATTAAGATAATCACCGAGTGGTGGCTATTTTCTCACTCGAGGTGAATAAATTATGAAGGACCGGAGTTTTATTAAGAGAATAATTACCTATATTTTGTTCTGACATAAAAGCATTAATTATGTGGTGACGTTGTTAGTAAGGTATTCCGTAATTTCTTATGAAAACAAGCTTGGTCACGACCGTTTTTACAATCCAAGTACATATTTAAGATCTGCTTCTAACTAAATTGAAGATAAAAATGTCTGTGTGTTTAAAATATATGTTATCATCAAAGATAAAAGCGCCTTGAAGTACAAAAGTTGAATTTTTTAAAGAGCTTAAACTATTTTCTTCTCAAATATCTAATAATGCTTGACTGAATACCCAATTTTTTTATATTAACTCGTTGAAATAAAAGAAAGATACATCAGACATACGTGGAATGTGAAGTTTGAATTTAGAGTTCCATACAAAAAGTTTCTGATAAAATAATGTAGTATAAAAATGAGAAAATTTGCTAACAAATTAAGTTTCTACCGTTGATATGGATAATAAATTAGAATAAAGAAATTTATGAAAATTCCATCTAATTATTCATTTGTATTTTAATATAGTATAATTTTGTACTTAAATTGTATGAAATTTGTGTTATCTGGCGTTTTACTTTCTTGAAATGGTTGTCTAAGTGTATAAATATTCTAGGTGTATTAGGACCCCGTCTAGTTATATAAATATTCTCTCATTTGACATTCTGATGTCTAGGAGTGCTCTAGATAGGCGGTGAGTCAATAGCTCACACCAACCTTTACGAAACCTAAAAGTACTAAACTCTAGTCACGTGCAAAATACATCTTTATGGTGATCATTCAAAGGGTATCAAGTAAAAGAAAATTACGACTTTTAATAGCATATTTTTATTCTTTTAAGATTACATTTCACATTGATTTCAATAGGCTAAACCATTAGTGCACATGTGAAGAAACTTCCACGCTTGCTATGTTAGGGGGTCCCAGTTTTAAAAACATCAATTTTTAACTAAATATTATGCCACCGATTTTTGATCACACTTGACGTTGGACGCGGGCATCATTGATCTTAGTTTTTGAATCCAGATGAACCAAAATGTGTAGTGTTCTTATAAGAAATGAAATAAAATCTTTAAAAACATCTTAAACTTCTTAAAATTTTTTAAAACGTCTGATATCACATCCTGGTATAGGAGTCCTTTGTAAAATGGCACCGATATCACTATGTCTTCTTTTAATATGAATCATGCAATGCATAAAAATAAAAAACAGTGACAATGGGATTATGAGTCACTAGTCCAGCCCCATTTCCCTAAAACAGTTCTCTAACGTACAAAAGAACAAGGTGTATTCCAAGGTCTGTTCCGCGTTTGTTTGAAAAATTTAAGAACTTAGGCAAATATTATAAGAATTTTAAAGGGCTATTAAAAGCTAAAATGACAAAAGTAGGTATTCTTAATCTTTTTGGGGTTGCAAATTTCTTTAGCAGTGTCCTTCAAAGGATTAACAGAATGACTAAAAACGTCTGCATAAATATTAAAACCCCAGTTCCACAAAGTGTCCCATAATCACAAATAGTTTTGAAAACTTGCCTACTCGATACCGTTCCTTTCACATTCCCCCTCTTGATCCAAGAAACAGACACACAGAAGCCCCGAAACATCATTCAGCAAAAGAAAATTCATTCAGCGAATTCCACTCAATACCCCTCACCACTCGGACTTTTAAAACCCTGCCACCATCTCTCACCAACGTGTCAATTACTCCCCGCGTTTGTTAATTTTTTGCCCCCTTTTCTCCTCCGCTGTCAAGTTCGCGATGTCTGTATTCGTATCAGCTCCCGGGTGATAGATTCCAACGAGTGAAGGGTCGGGGCAATTTGGTGACACATGCGTTTTCTGGGGCCTGCAGGGTGAGATAGGAACACCCGCAATGATGAGAGACATGGGATAAACGCCTCCGCATCCGGCATCGCCAGGACACTCGAAATAGTTGCGTCTAAATGGGTTATTGGGACTAAGAGGGGGAGGCTGGCCGATTATGAAATTGATTGGACCGTGAAAATGCTAGAAAATAGTGTAATATAGAGCGCGGGATATTGCGTTATGCTTAATCTAGTGTTGTGAGGGCGCCGGACGATCTTTTACCGCCAGCAACTTGAAGTCCCCTTTTCATTCTGAGCACCAGGTGAGGTTCATATGTTTACAGTATAGAGCCTTCCACTTATATTTTAAGTCCTCGCAACGAACTAGTAAGTTTTGTACATTACAAAAATATTTTTTTGTTGTGCAAAGAGACAGCTGGGGCTATTTATGAGCGAATACTCATTGGCGTTAACCGCCGTTACTTCTAAGAGGAGGGACAATCAACAACATCCACGTTCTTACAAACCGATATTCGAACCCCGGGACTTCGTGGGTGACAGACAAACGATATGACAATAACACCAGCAATATAATTAAAATTCATATTCAGAATTACTTTTTTTTGCTGCAAAAGAAGTCAGAATTTTGCGCTTCTTTAATTTGACGTCTTTCAATCCTTACTCCTTATAAGGGGAATCATAGAAGCTTACTGTCGATTCGGGTTTAATTCTTGCTTGTTTCGCTCTTCTGTGCTAGAAGCCGTTCCTTGTCGGTGTTCTTACTTGTCACTACTGATGAAATGTTATTACAAAGTTAAAAATAGAAGTTATTAAATAAAACGCCAGAAACTAAAAAGTCTTTCTATCTTCAAACATGTCCAGGATTCATGGTTCGATTAATGCTTTCTAGAATTCTCAGGGACATACAATATTACTTATAAATAAGCATGTCAAGGAATCCTAATCAACCTCATTCTGTAACTATGGAAAAGTTTCTCGTGATCGGTGCACAGACGTTATTTATCCCACTTACGTTAAGATTAGATAAACACAAAACACTGAAGTAAAGTGGGGAAAATGAATTAAACTGAAGGTGATATGTTATTATTGATAGTAACGAGAGAGGAAAAGGGATTAGATGGTGGATGCATGAGACATCTTTTTAAAATTAATGGACTAAAGATTAAAGGCTAGAAATTTAATCTTTCCATCGCTATCTTTGGAGAATGTCCAAAATTAATTATTCAAATGATTCTTTAAACTTCGTTAATGATTCTTCAAACTCATTAGATTCAGCAGAAAAAAATAACATACTGTAGTAGAATCATTAAACAGCTCTAATTTTTCAATACTTAACGAGATTGGGTCCTATAGATCGAGCAAGTACAATACATTTCAAGAATATAACCCTTAGAAGAATAGCATAAATCAGCCCCCATTGAGCATAAATCTAATTTACTTCCACCAACCATCAATATTATTCAACAGCTTCCTAAAAACGGGTTGTCAGAGAGAGAATGCAAGTGAATGGGATGAGGGAGGAACATTCGAACAATTTTCTTCACAAGAAAGAGTAAAGAACTTGGACTGATCCGAAAAGAAAGATAGAATCGAAACTTAAGAATGAGAGTAACGAAGGGAAAAAAGATTTTATGTGATGTGGAGGATGTTAGCGAGTGATGGCGTAGACTGATGAAACGGAGAAAAGGAAAGAAAAAGTATTTTGGGCGACACATTTCTACGTACTTACTAGCTCTCTGTCTGCTTGCGTTTAACAGTAACGTTACTGTAATATTGGCTTAATGCTATTCTTGGAAAGGAAAAATTTTGAGAAACACTGTCAAGAACCTAAAATGCTATGAAACAATTAGCGTATTTAGTTAAATTATGTGCCATTAGAGATAAGGGACTATAAACAATTTCTTCAGGAAATTTCACAAAAAGACGAACGTTTGCTTTAACGAATCGCTCGTTTTAACGAACTCCCATCTTTATCATGTATCTTAAAATAAATTTTAATTCTTCCTTAATGAACTTTCCACCTATGCGAACTTTTTCTCGGTTCCTTGAGGCTCGTAAGAAAGAACAAATTCCAACTTAGCAACAACCATTGTTAGATATTTGGTTTGGGAAGAATTAAAAGAACTAACTTCCCCGCTTGGAACGAAAGTGACTATACTTCGGGTTAACTTGATTAATCAAACAAAAATCTTTCATCAAAATCATAAATCCTCTTGTGTTGACAGTATCTTTAATTAAAAAAGTTAATTTTTAGTTTTGAAACTAATGTTAGTTGAGATCACTGTCGGGATAATCCGATGCGAATGCAGCTGAAGATGACTTGAACGATAGTGGGATAGAAAAGTATCATCAGTTCAGTGCATTTCGTATCTTCAGTTTAACCAAGTAGCCGAAACCTACCTGAATAAACTGGATGACTTCAGCTAAAATGAGACGGAAAAGTTCGAATTTTGTAGAAAAATTCGGAAAAAAACCGAATTGCAATTCCTGGGATAAAAAAAAATCGCGTCTCAGCAAATGTAATTTTTAGAAATTAAAATGCAATACTTAAGAAATTAAAATGCAATTAACATGATACAATTTAAATGACACAATAAAATGCAGTGTGTGTATATACAAGAAATAGTTAACTTTATTAATATCCAATTTAGTTTACTGCAATTTTTAAAAACAAAGCCGCTGAGATTTGTGCTCACGTAAAGGGAGTCGTGCACCAAAAAGTCTAAAAATGGCAGTGGTATATAAAGTAGAGTAGTTTGACTGAGTTTTAAGAAATGTTTGGGGCCAAGCTGCGTCAAACATCAAATAAACACACACACAGTTTTACTGATATAGAAGAGAAATAGTCAGGGAGGAATTGTGAACCTACACCACTTACAAGTCACAGGATACTAACGCAGACGGAAAACCCACTAAGCTACGATGATCCCAAAGTAAAACAGAAGTCTACCATTGAGTACTTTTTTGGAAGATTGACTTATCCACATAACTGAATTTTGTATATTTTTGTTCTTCGTAAAATGTTTATTAATCTATTGTATAATATTTATTACTTTTAGATTATTCTTACCTAAATTCTTGCATAATTTACTATGATCAATCTGAACACTTTCGATAAAAGTACCTTTAGTAAAGGAATTAGTTTCAGCTCTTATATTATTACTAGCAAAATTACTCGACCTCACCCGAGTTGAATTGGTTAACTATACATTGAAAGTGGCAGAAAATAATAACTTTCTTCTTTCGTAGAAAAATGCCAAATCATTTAAGTGTGAGTAAAATAATTTTTAACACCTTTTAGACATTTTTATAATTTCTACAACCTACTTAGGACAAAAATCCTATACATGCATATCCATCCATGTACTGCATTTAACATATGTAACCCCCTGCTAAAGGTACACTCTGGAACCAGGTTCGCGACATTTTCGAATTTCGCCATCATTAAGCGAAAGATGATAAATTATTTTCATAAGATATTTACCACTAAGTTTATTGAAAAGTGGATACGCATTATTTCTTGAAAATTCCGTTTTGCGCCACGTGCAATAATAAAAGAACTTGTTTTAAAATTGAATGTCGTCTGTACAAAGGTAACCTATTACCATTTTTTTTAAATGATAAATCGATTTGATAGTTTCTCTAAAAAATTCACTATTTTAAGAAAGTCATCCTTACATAAGTTGCTTAAGTATAGCTTCAATTCGTTAAATACGCCACCTTGGCCTTCTGTCCTATATGACAAAGAATTTGTAATATTTCAAGTCCTAGCTCGGATTTTTTTTAACATTAACGATCTTTCACTAATAACAAAATTCCACTTAATATTTGCTTTAATCTAACTTACATGCCGCTTTAAATCAAATCCTTTGCGGTGGCGTTTCGTGTGTTGAAAAGGAATCACAATTTATTAAAATAATAAATATTTAAAACAGAAAAGAGCAATGAAACTAAATAAAAGATGGCGGGAAAAAAGTTTTTCTAAAGATATAAATTCGTGATTCTTGTTTTCTTCTTGATCTCGCACAGTTGTCACAACTTACAACTAAAAATTAGAAAGAATGTTAAAATACGAAATTAATTCCGAGCGAAAGAAACAGAAAACAATGCACGTGGCAAACGAACACGAGTTTTCGTTTTGTTGCAAATTATCGTCTGTCCCAAATATTCAGAAATACCTTATAGTTCGCAAAGAAAATAAATAAGGCTCAAAATATAAAAGTATTATAATTTAAATTCCATAAAAATACTTTGAAAAATAATTGATTTTTCGCAGTACTGGTAAAACAATCCAAATAATTGCAATGCTCAATATACCTTCCAACTACTCCAA
This sequence comes from Meta bourneti, assembly GCA_933210815.1. Classification (NCBI taxonomy): domain Eukaryota; kingdom Metazoa; phylum Arthropoda; class Arachnida; order Araneae; family Tetragnathidae; genus Meta; species Meta bourneti. The sequence continues at coordinate 71,957,814 of OW119926.1, read as the reverse complement.
AACTACCAAATTATGGTTGATTTAAGTATAGTTACTCAGATATTTTAACGTGAAACTTGCCTAAATATGTAAGCAAAGAAATTTCAGATAATACAATCACTAAACTTAGATGCGATGTATCAAATATAAAACATAAAATTTATATATATTGAACAAATCTTATGTGATACTTGTACAAACACACAGATACAAAATCAAACATAGAACGGGAAGACGGACAGCCAGACTTACGCAACCAAGTTCAGTCACTAAATGAATGTAAGAAATCACAGTATGCAAAGTTTTGTGAAAATATTCAACCGTTTGGACGTAGTACGGGCACACACACACAGACAGATGGACAGACACCAAACGCGCAAGAGACGGATTTAGCATCAGAATGGTCCAAAACGGATAGAAAACTTGAAATGGGTCGAAAATATTCAATGTACAAATACTCCATTCTTATTTATATAGATTTCACTTGATTTTCAATAATTTTCTTCCCACCCACGCGATTTAGGTATTTGTGTGAAAAACAGCTGATATTCACCACCCGCTATTCAACGAATTATCTTAACCATCCGTCGGAAAAATATTAAGTTTAGTTATCGATAACCATCTCCTCTTCCAAACATTATTAAGTCATTAGTGGCCTTTGGCACCTCACACAGCACAAACATCTGCGGCCCCGAAATTAATCCAGGCCTTATCTGCAACTGTAATCGACACGACCGGCACATGGAAGATTGTATACGAACTTGACAGGAAGCGAAGTCGGAAATTAAATCCACACATTGAGAAAGTTCGCCGCGGAATCATCCCGACTGTGTTTTGAGAGAGGGAAAATTAAACTTTTTTGAAGGGCAATCGAGGGGGTTACATCGTGAGGTTGTGATTTGGTATTGTGCGATACACTCTGTTCGGGACTGACCTTTGTGGGCACCTGCAGTCTTCACGATTTCTACTTTTTCAGTCATTTTATCACTGCTTTTTGTAGTCTGAACTGTGTGAGTCAAGATGGCAAAAATTGGGGCGAGCATGTGCGATTCAGTATGGTTCCCACTAGCTTGTAATTCTGATCACCTGGCTAATCCCGTTTTTTCATCGATAAGAAGCTGCCAATCAGCTGCCGGCGAAAAGTTGTCCAACTTGAACAACTCAGCGTAGGTTTGTCGCTGTAAGGTAATTTTTTTACCATACAATACTGCATTGTAAGCCACAAGCAAACATTCTACACTTTTAAAGTGTCTATTTTAAATCAATAAAGCTATTTTAAGGTACCTTAAACATTTTCGGGAGTTGTTATATTGCAAATGAAAGCACCACTGAGAAAACTATTCTCTTGACACTCTAAGTGTCTCGAGATTTCCGAGTTGTGTTGTTTTGCTTTTAACCCTTTACACATTTAATGACTGAGTAATCACGTCTATTGATTGAAAAAATCCATGGATTTCTTTCAGCCAATTCTATTGCTCCTTATCTTAAGATACCTTAAGATAACATTAACTTTCTTTGGAAAGATTCTATTACGTCTATCATTAGAATAGAATCCTTTGTGAAGTTCCTAATGGTCAAGAAATTGGTTAGAAGTCATGCAGGTAGCAAGGTCTTTGTCTGGAATTTATTGAGTTAAGGGTTAAAGTTAGTTTATGTGTAAACGAAGGAACGAATTTATTGATTGCAAAAATAACTTAGGTGAGATTTTTGAAATACATTTAATACGTATTTTCGATTATACAAAAATACATTAATTTACAAATTTATAGGATATGTTATTAATATTTTGGAAATGCAATTATCAAACACTTATCATTATCTTATATATATTCGCGAAAATCTCTTTGCCTGAAGCAATAAACTTTCAAACGCTGAGCTTTGGTGTCGTAAAATTTGCAGCGTATTTTGTCTGGAATTTTTAGGTTAGTGCAAATGTTTCAGCTCCTTTTTGTCGTTCTATTAGAGCCATAGAAGTAAAATTTAATACAGAGCATTTCGCAGGAGACTAATTTCCAATAAAACTCGAATCAATTCAAAACGTCAAAAGCTGTCAATCGGAAGAGGAAAGAACATAAGCACGTGAAGCAAACAAAGCTCAAAAAGCTGTGCGACGACTCTACGAAACTTCTGAGGAAACAGAAACGACTTAGTTTGTCTGAAGCAGCAAAACCTTTCGGGCGGAGTAGTAGTATAGCTAGTAATTATTAAATAAAATAAATTAAGTATAGTAAATGCAGTGTACCAAGCGTAAGTGCATCCGTATATTCAGAACGGATGTTTTGTCTCTGCATAAACAAGAACATAATACATTTTAAAAGGATAATCAAGGGCGTAGTCTTCGGATTAAGTTAATTCATAAGTATTATTCAGGTTTTTCTTCTCAAACTTTAAAAAATCGATACATTTTGTAAAAATGGAGAAAAGGCGTCATATCAGTAAAAATTCAAACAGATTGGTAGACCTACACACATAACCCGTCCCTAGTTTCGCCACTGCTTTGTCTTAATTGGTTGGTTAGTCGATCTACTGCCATTTATATTATACTAGGGATAATTAGAACAGCATGGACTTAAAGGGCTTAGTCTTGAAATAAGATATTACACTTTTTAGGTAAAAGTTTCAATTTAATTAAAATACAATAAAATGTAGATGAAACAAGCACGATAACTTTAAAGCCATTCAACATTTTCCGACTAAGTTTCTGAAGTATTATGTGTTTGGAATTTTGCTTAAATTTTGTATCGTAAAATCCCAAACCTTTTCATCACTGCTTAAAAGTAATGCTATTAAAAAGAGCAGGTTAGAAAATCTTGTAAACTACGCCTCTGCGTTTAACTAACAGTCTTATACGAAGATATTTTGTAAAGAAAATGATTTAAAGTACAGATATAAAACGGAACATTTACTGTTTCGGGGAGTGGTCCGCCTCTCTTGGTCATACAGAAGGCTCGTCTGATTTATGGCTCTTACTTTACTACCCAGAATCGATTTTATCAATGAAGGAAATGGAAATTTACAATCAGGAAGAGGAAAGAAATAGTATTATATAGAACGGATTTTGAGACAACAGGCTTCATTATTGTTCAAATATGGAGCTATTGAAATGAAAAAAGCTCCAAAATTTTTTTGATTTCTGAACACATTTCTTCGAAATTCTCTAACAACCGTAAGAAATGCATGTATTTTCAATTTTGATCGATGTGTCTAATCAATGGCATGGTTTCAACTTTTTTTCTCAAAAGCTTTTCAGTCACTTTAAAACTTTCGATAATTTTTCTTCTTGTGACGAGAATTCATTTTTAAGAGACAAAACAAAATTACCGCATGAAAGTCTGAATTTAAAATTTAATGCGAAATTTTTAAATAAATATTTTAATTCCTAAAGAGTAGTGATGCTAAAAATTAATCTAGTAGTAATACTAACTTTACTACTGGCTTCGTCAGAGTTTTTGCTGCTTCAGACAAACGAATTCGCGCCTTGTTCCTCGGCAATCTTGTCTCAGCGTCGAACAGCATTATAAGCTTTGACAGCTTCACGTGTTTGTCTTTTCTCTTCCGATTGCGACTAGACGAAGTTTGGACAGTTTTCAAGTACTTTACAATGAAAACAAGTTAGAAAAATTAAATTTAACTACTTTTACGAACTTTCCAAGATATGTCGTCGGTCGTTGAATTTATGTAGATCTGGAGGCAACATAACGGGCTATTGTCGACGGCCCTGGATCAATTCCGAAAGGAAAGATCCTAGGGCAACACCTCATAATTTTGAATTACGGTCAGATGACGAAAGAACTTTTAAGACCTGATTGCTTTAAGAACAGCTCGAAAAATAAATATGATCCCTGAGCGTATGAATTTCTATGAAAATATTTAACTATCAGCAAAGACATATGAGAGGGACTTTCAGAGTAAACAAACCAGATGGTCTACGAAGATTTTACTCCTGCTGTCCGTATCCTCTCACATCGATACACATCAGGTTTTTATTTAAACGTAATTGATCACAGTTTTGGCAATGTTTGGCGTATAGTCTAATTGGCGTTACCCAATCAACTATCATTGTATATCAAATCAGAATTTATTCTTTGGAATTTTTGCTAGCGAAGTGCTGAAATCGTATCCGAAAAACAAGCCAACTGACACCACTTTCAGAATACTCATAGGAAACCTATATCGTTCCCTAAACACTACCGCTACCTATATTTAGCTTGACATAAAATACTCTCATACATTCTAAAATATACTTTGCTTATATCGTCAAAACCATTTCAATCAACCTCTTTAGTCAGCTATTGAATAAAAGCACTCATTTTCTTTTTAATTAGTATGTGGATAGGAAATGATTGCTGTAATCAGGGCTAAAAAATAGTCCAATTAATATTTAAAAGAAAGTTCCCACACATATAAGAACGCCCATTTAACCAGACTCAAGTTTTCATATTTGCCACAGGGCTTTCTTGATACTGATTCCTCGATATTTGTTCTCATTTTTATTGGTTGGTTTTGATGCGTTAAAAGACAGTTTAAAAAGGATCAATTTTAGTTTCGTACTATTGATATTGCATGCATGTAATACTCAATGCAGTATTTTTCTTTTGCAATGCAGTTTGTTTTTTATAAACTTATTCTATACCTTATTTCTTTAATACACTGCTGGCCACCCAAATTGCAACACCAAGAAAGACAAGAGATATCACAACAAAATTTATTTTGTAGATAACATGTTGACCAAGTATCAAATGATTAAATTTATAGACTTCTGTGAAGTGTGGTTCCTGCCAAAATCAGTAGCCAGAGTAGCCGCCATTGTTGGAGATCACCGCTGCCACACGCCTCGGCATTGATTCAAAGAGACTTTGGATGGGTTCTTGGGGTACAGCAGACCAAGCAGCTTCCACACGTTGCCAAAGTTGATCTGGTGTGGCAGCTGGGGATGTATTCTGGGTCAATCGTTGAGCAACCATGGACCACATGTTTTCTATCGGCGAAAGATCCGGAGAGCGAGCTGGCCAGGGAAGCAATTCAATCTGGCGATTGACGAAGAACCCTTGGACAATGCGTGCCACGTGTGGTCGCGCATTATCCTGTTGAAATATGGCTGTGGGCAAGCCCTGAAGGTAAGGAAGGACAACTGGCTCCAACACCTCGGAGATGTAGCGCTGGCTGTTTAAAGTACCGGCAATGCGTACTAGAGGAGTGCGAGAGTGATATCCAATACCGCCCCATACCATAATACCCGGTGCAGGACCAGTGTGGCGGTGCATAACGCAGCTGTTCAGCATCCTCTCTCCACGGTGTCTCCAGACTCGAATCCGACCATCGTGGTGTTGCAGACAGAAGCGTGACTCGTCAGTAAAGACAATTTCATTCCATTCTGCAGTCCACATCCTTCTTTCATCGCACCATTGGCGGCGGAAACGTCTGTGGTTCTGCGTCAAGGATAGACGAAGCAATGGACGTCTTGCGGACAGACCACTCTGCTGTAAACGGCGTCGAATGGTACGCGCAGACACTGGATGATGCGGTACAGACTGAATGTGCTGTGCTATGGTTCGTGATGTGGCTGAGCGATCCGTCACTGCCATACGCACAATATGCCTGTCATCACGTGAAGTGGTGCACTGAGGTGGATGCGATCGAACACGTCGGTCCGTCGTACCCTCCTGCATCCAACGATCACATATCCGCATTACAGTTGTTTGGTTTCGTCCAACACGACTACCGATTTCCCTGAAAGATAATCCACAATCTCGGTAGGCCACTATCCTTCCTCTGTCGAACTCGGATACTTGATCAAAAGATGATCGCTGTTTTCTACGAGGCATAATTGATCGTTTTTTTGAAAAAACCACAAGAAAAACACAATTGCCGTACTTGAAATCGTCGAAATCTCCAAGCCTTAAATAGCGCTTTGAAGTGGCGCCACAGGCGCGCGTGATGTGCGTCAGCGCTGAAATTCTAATCATTTGCATATCTCACCTCCGCTAATGCATGTTGTAAATTTCATATTATTTGCATGCTTCCTTCAGGGTGTTGCATTTACGGTGGCCAGCAGTGTAATATGCTAGTTATGGTATTTAAATAAATTATTTATCGTTTTGTAATTTGAGCAAAATCTAGATTCGTGAAACATTTGTTTATACGTAGTGATCAGTCACTCAGTAGGTTTTACCAGTTATCGCTCAGTAAATCTAATTAATTTAGCATTTTAAGTCAAATACTTCCTGGGTACGGACTGTAATACTGAATTACAGAAGCAGATATTCCGAAATTTGGCGAAATATGTTAATTTATTGCTTGAGGCTTTAATTCTGAACTCAATTTTATCAAAAACATCAATGACAAAACGAAAATCCATTAATTTTTTTCTTTAAACATATAGATTAATTCGTTTTGCAATGCTAAAATCACTGTTTTACACAGCAAAACAAGACTATATCGTCAGCAAAAACTCATTAATTGAAAAAAAATTCATTATGGATATATTGGAATAAAATATGAAATGTGAGTAACGACACTTTGCCATCAATAGATATTTGCAATTAAGAAAGTATAGGGCAGATACTGTGCACGAGTTCGCTAGTATTCGAAAAAAATTATGGATGTCGTATGAAGTACATTTTTTAAAACACAAATTTGCATTTTCCAATAACGATAGCTCTGAGAAAGACACGCGAAATGCCATTATCACCATACTTTTCCAAAAAGACAAACCGAACCAGAATATCACCGGCGGATTCCAACACGACAGACAGTGATGCCGTTTCTATATATAAAACCGCAAAGTTAGATCTCCGTCTGCGAGCGAGCTTCTAACTGTCGTGGCAAATCTTTCTTTGGGCGGACGTTACAAGCTCATAAAGCGGAATTTATTTGCCACTCACTTTAAAAGCAAAGGTGGGAACACTTTTCTCTATCTCTTTTTGCTTCTCTTCTTTTCCACTGCAGTTTTTCTTTTTCTTTTCTCCAACACATCCGGCAAAAGAATATCCCCACAGCCGTATATAGCTCAGTGAGATGATCTCTACTGAACGTGAAATTTTTCGTTTTGGAGGGAAACCATTGGTTATGTTTAACTTGACGAATGTATGTTTTAAGTAAGCAAAGAGAAGGTCGCTGAAAATGGTGTTTTCTTTTCGGATGGTTTATTTGTGTGCTTTAGCACTTATATCCTAATTTAGTTCGACGTGTTTGAACAGCACTTGTTGCGTTCCTCGCAAATAACGTGCCGAAAGGTTTGAAGGAAAAACGTACGAAGAGGCTCTTAGTAAAAATATTCCATTGTTCGCTTCGCATTTTCCTCGTACAGATTATTTGAATTTTTATCCATGCAATTTGTAGGTTAATATTTACAATTTGTTATAAATTCTTCTAGGCGTTTTTATTTTGGGAGTATTTCTTCAAATTATCACATTCCACAAAAGAAAAAAAAATTATTTAAATGTAATAGATTAAAGTTAAAAAATAATCCTCGTTACCAGCGATTCAGTCTAATGCCTAGGCAAAAGAAGAATAACGATAGCTACTACCAGTTCGCTGTGTTTTTGTCTTCATAGTCTGTGACATCACATCGATTACGATGTAATAATCGGACGTCAAATTGTTTTATCCACTTATTATTCAGGAAAATTATTTTAAGCAAATTCTTAATTGCCATGACTGATTATGGTCAGCAACCTTATGCTTTACAAAATAGCTTTCAGTTCTCTCGACCATTCTTGTTAGTGCATGAAAAACCAATGACTTTGAAATATTTTCTTTTTTATGGGTATGGACATTTATTTTATGGGTACTTTCATATTTTCTGTTAGTAAGTATATGTACATTTTTGATAAAGGAATGATAATATTCTGAATTGGACAATGCATTTTTTAAAAGCTTCAATCATTTTTTATACTTATTAAGGTGGAACTGTTGATAAGGTGTTGGAACTGTCATGGCTAACGATAAAACAAAATTGTAACAAGACTAAAATATACGTTTTCGTGTCCATGACCGATAATATTGCTATTCTAGAAGCCGAAAATCGATAAGAGTTGTCATTTTCATTTTTTATGTTAGACTTCGAACTTATCGCGTTTGTCGACAGTGTTATAAGTGGATACACTTAAGTAAGAGCTTCCGAAATATGATAGGGAATGAAAATGTTTTGATTTGTATGTTTTTTAAGGTAGTAACCTTAAAAATCATATGAAACATAATTCATGAATAAATTATACAAAAATTATATATACAAACATACAGTTTTGAACACTTTCTTTTTCATATGAAAGCTATACATTAAAGACGTAACTGCTTGATACAGGAACAAAAAATAAACTATAATATCTATTTTCTAATGTCTTATTTTAGCTACTAAACAAAACACACATATACCATCTCACAGATAAACTACGATATTCAGTGATTTGTCCCAAATAAGTTCATTGCGAATTTTTAATTTGGAACTAATCGATTCATGAATTATTATAAAATTTCTTAGAAGCTAAATACAAAGGGCACTTGTGTTTTGGTAACCTCTTGCATAATTTGACATGTTACTTCAATTTCAGCACGTCACTTGCGCTAAAAAGTAATCAAACATCGCCAAAATGGGGTAAATCAAATTAGTTCAATGAATTATTTTTCTTCTGAAGCGACTTGTTTATGTTCGCATTGAAAACCCCTGTTATATCTTCAGCCCCACGCCAAAAACACGAATCTGCATTTTGGCTGTCCTAAAAATTCAGGGGCCGCAGTAGCTCAGTTGGAAGAGTCCCGGATTGAAAACCAGAGGGATGCGAGTTCGATACTCGATCCAATCAAAGACCGTCGCGTACGCGGGGGCTGGGCACGTTAAATATCCGTCGTAGCCTCAAATATCCCCACGTTTGCGTGGTGTGGAAATTTGAAGAGTGGAGTGCCAGTTCAGGTGTTGGCCTCGTCATCTTATCGTGGTTCAAAATTACGAGGTGTTGTGCTCGGATCATTTTCTTCGAGACTGATCCTGGAACGTTGCCAATAGCCTATGGTGTTGCTCCGGTGCTACGTAAATTCAACCTACCTCGGTAAAAATTAATCTAAATTCATTTTCTAAAATGTTTTTCGACGTTTTATATTATGACAAGGCACGAATTGGTTCCGAACCTAAATAACCGAATTATAACACAATTCAAGCATAACATTTTCCCTGAAGCGTTAAGGCCGCGGTAGCCCAGTTGGAAGAGCAACGGATCAGCAAACGGAGGGTCGCGAGTTCGAAGCTCAGTCCAGCTAAAGACCGTCGTGTACACGGGGGCTGGTGCAAGTTAAATCTGTCGTGACCTCGCGTAACCTCAAATGTTCTCACGTTGGCGTGGTGTGGAAGTTTGGAGCACCAGCTCAGGTGTTGTTCTCGCCATCTGACCGTGGTTCAAAATTACGAGGCTTTGTCTTTGGATCTTTCCCTTCGGGATAACCCTCCGTGTTGCTCCAGTGCGACGTTAATTAATTACCCAACCTAACCTAACAATAAACGTTAAATTTAGTAACGCATTTTTCTCGAAACTATCTTGCAGATTTCTGTCTTTGATGTGGTGGCGGCGATATACAGTGGCTCCCAAATGTGTTCGAACATTTTAAAAATTGTAGAAAAAGCTCTGTAGTCTGGAATGGAATTCGAATATAAAATCCAATATTTTTTCATATAATCTCCAATGATTCTGAATAAAACCTAACATTCTTAAAAAAATATTGACTCATTTTCTTTTTATAAAAATGAAAATGCAAGGAGACAGAGAAAGAGCACGTCACAAAAGTGATCGTACACCGAAACATTTTCGGATAAATTCATAAATAAAACGATCGTTTATCGCTTTTTTTTAATTTTGCATTGTGGTGACATTTAAAAGATCGTTTGGCTTTAATCTTTGCCTGCTTACTTCGTAATATTCTATTTATTTAAAAATGGCTCTTAGTCGTAAGGAAACAACGAACAGTATTCAAAAATTGATTATTTTTCATCATAGTAGTGGTAAATCAGTTCGGAATATCTCTAAATTAGTAAATTTATCCCATTCTACGGTGCAGTATGTGATAAAACGCTTTAAAGAAGAAAATCGGATCGAAACAAGGTAAGGAAAGATCGTCCGGCAAAGTTAACTCAACGTGATCAGATTTATATTTAGAAAATTTGTGAAAAATCCACGTTTGAGTGCTGTAAAAATTTCTACAGAATCAATTCATCTGATACTTCAATTTCATCTGAAACTGTTCGACGAGTGCTCAGATCAGCTGGATTAAATGGGCGCTATGCCCGAAGAAAATTTTTTGTAAGTGCGAAAAATAGAAAGCTTAGGCTTTTCTTCGCAAAATCCATGATAAATAAGCCCGAAACGTATTGGAACCATGTCTTATTTGCAGATGAAAGCAAATTCAACATGTTTGGTTCCGATGGGCGTAATTTGGTATTTATTGATGACATAATGAATCATGCTCTTTATTTAAATATTTTAAAAGACAATTTAAAATTATCAGCCCAAACATTGGATATTGGAAACAACTTTATTTTTTTATCAAGATAACGATCCTAAGCACAACGCTCGCCTCTGGTGTCTCTATAACTGTCCACAAATTCTGAAAACGCCACCTCAGTCGCCGGATTTAAACGCAATAGAACACATTTGGAGAGAACTGGAGGTTAGAGTACGAAGACATGACATTAAAGCGAAAAGCGAACTAAGAACAGTAATGATTGAAGAATGGAGGAACATTGATGCAGAAATTACAAAAAAAAACTAGTGAACTCTATTCCCAGACGTTTAAAAGCTGTTGTGGATGCTATAGGATATCCTACTAATTTACCGAAATATTAAAATATTTACTAATATGTAGAGATATTTTTAAAGTGTACGAAGACTTTTGTGAGGTAACTTTTTTGTTGCTTTTTGATTATTGATTTTCCAAAAAAAAAGTTTTACTATGTTTTTAAAATAGTATTTTATGTAGTTTTGTTAAGAACAAGTTACAGATGTTATTAAAAAATTCCCATTCTGAAATATTAATTTTTATTAATGGATAGAGCAGTATTTCATTGAAATTCGTAAGTGTACGAACACTTTTGGGAGCCACTGTATATTAATTTTTCGATTTTTCATCTAGAATAAAAATGACTACATGTGTCCACTTATCGCAGAAGTCATTGATGACTGTCGTTTTCGTCTCTATACTATGAGCAAGATTTATACCTTGATGTGCGAATACTCTAATTGTTTTGAGTCAAAAAAGACTACTCACCTTTATACTAGTAAGCTTATTTTAGTAATTACAGTACTATTTACGACATAATAGTGGTTATAGTACCAATAACTACATATAATTACCTTATACAATAATTGCCTCAAAGGAATAAAGGGATTTACAAGCAAATAAACACAAATTTTATTATGTGTTGCCGTAGGGTCTAAGGCATAAAAGTAAACATATGCGATTACTTTTGTTTGCTTGATATATTCTTAAAACCATCATTCAAATTACGGATGCAATTGATTAGTTTAAGAATTCGAAGACTCAGAAAAAGAAATATAATTAGCTAATACTAATATCAAATGGTCGGTAAAAATTATTAACTGAGCATCGTCAGGAGTTCATTACTTTAATTTCTCATTTTCGATTTGAAAGGGAAAATCAATTTCAATTTTCGAGTTCTATAAAGATTTTTCAAGTAAACACAAGTAAAACGATTTATTTTCAAGCAGTACTATTTAAAATTTGCTTAGTTATAGGGTCAAAATAATAGCAATTACTCTACTTTCTTTTTAGATAGTCACGTAAACAAGTCAGAACCTGCACATCTGAACTCCGGGTTCTAGAACTAAGTCGTACTATGAATTTCATTACCAATTTAGATGAAGGGCCGTTCAAGAAATAAAAATATGTATAATAACAAGTACTCAATGTTTAATTTGGACAAATGTATAAATTTTCTTTTTAGATAGATGGGTGCCTTTATTATAAACAAAAGGGAGAGAAACCAATAGCATATTATAGTACAAACACTCTTCAAATTTTTCCATCCAGCCCCGGTCATAAATGAAACTAGACTTTTTTAGGTCCGGAACAAACATGCTGATACCTTCCTTCGTGCGACAAAAAATTTTTGTATTTAGAAATGCAAAAAGTAAATCTATTAAAATGAGGATAAAATATAAAATTAGTGCCACACTGACTTTGATTAATCAGTTACTATGCATAACATTAATTACAGATACCAATTAATTATTGTGATTAAATAATTATTTTTAATGCGATTTAAAAATTGCAGATAAATTTAACTTCATACACAACATTAAAAGTAACTGTACACGTCAATTTTAACCAAGTGTATTAATATTGATTTATCTTAATACCTTAAATAAGTACTATTAATGGTTTAGAATATGCCAAGCGTAGTAATAATTACTATGCTTTTAAAATCGAATTATCTTTTGCAGTGGAATCTAGGTAATGTCTGTTTATCTATCATGTCTATCTTACTACATTTACTAATAGTAATAGGTATGTTGAAAAGGACCTAATGGAACCTCCACAAAAGTAACCTTCACTTATTATATCATTCTATGAAGTCAGAAGAGAAGATACATAAAACATTTTTTGAAAACTCACAAAACACAAAAAATGTATCTGAAATTCCGCAGGAAGGGGGGGGGGGCAAAAACCTGCCACTCTCCTCAAGTTTGGCTACACCTTGGCCCTTACTATACTTTTAAAATCGAATTCTCCTTTGCAGTGGGATCTTATCTTGTAATCCTGGCTTCTTTGGATGAGTTATTTCTCTGCCTTTCATGTCTAATCTAATGCCTTTCATCTTACTAAGTTAACTTATGACGCTATGCTATGTAATGCTATGTATGCTATACATATGTAAGCTATGACGAAAAGGGGTGACGAATCTCAATAAAAGTAACTCACGAATTTAACCACTCTGTGAAGTCAGATAAATAAACATTTAAAAAACCACAACAGGAAGATTCCCAATCTTCAAAGAAAATAAAAATTAGGACTTTTTTAAAGCCTTTCCAAGATTATTTTTCAGTTTTTAGGGCTACATTTCACTCAGATAGCAATAGATTAATCCGTAAGTGAACAGGTAGAGAAGCTTTCATAAGTGCTAGATTTGAGTCTCACGACAGTTTTGAAAATATTTATTTTTAGCTAATTTATGAATATTATAATATCTATTTTTAATGATACTTGACCTTGGACAAGTGCTTCACCAAGTGGATAAATATTCTTTCGGTCGAAGGCTAAAATTGAAGGTACCATTACTATAAATACATATATCAGGCTCTAATCGAAGTAAAAAAACCTCTGGGAACAATGTCAAAAATAGTCTGCAAGAGCATTTGTCAAAACTATTTTTAATCTCTAAAAATAATAACTACTCCAGGGCGGAGAATATTCTGAGGATTAGGGTGTGTGCTTGTGGTACCGGAAATTATCCACCTCAGACATTTCTAAATAGATTGAACAGATGGCTATACTAGAATTTTTTTCCTTCTAAGAGTATATCAATGAAGTCGAACTATTTTGCACCGAACTTTTCACTACCGTCCAAAAAGTTCTTGGGTGGAGTTGAGAGATCTTATCTGAAACTTTTTTTCTCTATCGTCTGAAAAAAATCCTTTTTCTTTATTTCATCTAATTTTTTCTTAGGGTTCTCTTCCTCACAGCGGTATTCCGTGTGGTCGCCACAATCACGACGATATTTCAGTCGCTTTCTGGGACCTCTGCTTTACGTCAGAACAGCGGTTGTCACTTCTAGTTACAGATTTGTCCGTCGTTCTCGACTAAACACGTGCGGGCATGAGGGGAAGAAGTTTTTCGCTTTGTTTGTTTCCTTTCTTTTTTCTGGAGTTATTTTTTAAGGTACAGCCTCGAAAAATGAAACACAATAATGCGTAATGGAAGAGAGATGGAAAAACTTCTCGGGTTTAATCTGTCAATCTCAGCGGTTTGTCATCTGTCTGCGAGCTCAATGTGCTGAGGAAATTGTTCTACAGAGGGAGAAGTTCACCGCCGGGGCTGGAAGTTATCGGTTTCAGTTAACGTCTGTCATCTCCCCAAGGGGGATTCCTGTTCAGGGGTTATGGGAGAAATTCTTCCACAGATAAGAACATGTTGTGACTGATGTTACACATCGATTTATTAATGGTACCTGCTCGAAAAATTCATCGCTCTGAACATTGTTTTGAATGTTTGAATTTTAGCTTCAGAGAAATAATCTTTGATACTTAAAAACATCGAAATTACAAATGCCGTACAGCGAAACGATTAAGACTAAAGTTTTTAATTAAAATATAACATAGTTTTTCATATTTACTTACAAAGTAAATTTTGTGTACATGATATACAACAGGGTTCCCATTCTTCAAGGAAAAGAAAAATTAAGACCTTTTAAAGTTCATTATTTTATTATTTTTTAAAGTTTTTTAAGGCAACACTTCACATATATCGCAAGTGATTAGCTCGTGAATGCCCAAGTGAAGAAACTTTCACGAGTGATAGGTTCGGGTCTCAACGGACTCAGTTTTTTACATCAGTTGTTAGAGAATCTATGAATATTATGCCTTCGTGATTTTTAATGACCCTTAACCATAGATTAGTATAATTGGTCTTGATTTTTGAATGCAGGTGAATGGAAAAAAAATTAAGGCATTTAAAATTTTTTAGAATTTTCAGTAAATATTATGGCTTTCTATGGACCCTAAAAACCAAAACGACAAATCAGATTTTTTAAGGCTTTTAAGGCCCGCCGGAAAATGAGAAAATCGCTGGAACAATAATAAAAAAGGAAGATATACTCAACTTCATCTCAAAAGTCAAAGCAAAGAGTAAAACAATATTTTCACGTAAAACAAATAATTACATTATATGGAGCATGCAGAATTTATCAAGATAAATTTCACAACTTTTCCTTGCGTAGAATACGTGGGAACAGCTGACCACATAATGAATATATTTTCGCAATCTACGGAAATCCATTAAGGGAGCACAGTACCTTTAAAACCTTAAAAAATAGATTTTCCAATTTTGATCTATTTAGATAGTTTGAAATGTTCTGATTCTGGTAAAAAAAACCGCATGAAAAATTCGCATTCGTTCGTTCGTAATGAGAATTTTTCGAACACACCTATTTTTATTTTCAGCTGTTCGTTTGTTTACGTTTCTTAGTTTTGGTTTGGAATTATGCTATTAATTTTTCGAATTATGCTATTTATTTTTTTTCGAATTATGCTATTTTTTTTTTCGAAAGTTTTAATAATATTTTTACTGTAACAAATATAAGCAGAATATGTACTACTCAGCTCTTTCATTTTATAAATCTATTTGTTTACTTGAACGCACGTGAATGCTAAAAATAACTATTTCAACTTGAATTGCATTTATCTCAGAATTGTAATTTTCAAGATTGCCCGCATTATAACTCTGCAACTAATGAACGTAGACTCCTGAAATTTTGAATGAAAATAGACTATCAAAATGGCTTCAAAATGAAACCAAAATTTTACTCAAAAGCTAAAAATATATTAAAAAATTTTGATATAGTATGAGTGAAAATTTGGAAAAATTAATGAAGTCAAATAGTAATTGATTATGTTATATTTATGTGTTACTTAACTACTATTTTTTGGTTTTAATAAAAAATAAAAGCATTGTGTTACTCATATCAGCCATTAGTTTTATAGAAATGCACAGGATGACTCAGAATGTTGCGCACAATTATGCTTGTAAAAAAGTATGTTAAAAAATGACCTTATGTAAATTCTAGTAAAATATTATTAAATTTTTAAAAATCAAACCAATTTTTCTGCATTGTGTAGTATAAAGTATAAATAAACCCTGCAAAAATTTCATTATGATGCACATACAACTTTTGGTGATACAGTTTATCGAAATTAGTCTATTTTACCTGCTGATTTGTATGCTTAAAGGTACTGTGCCCCCTTAAAACAAATTATTTGAAAAATTGATTCCTGATCAAGAAAAATTATGGAATCCTGTCAAACTAATTATGTATGAGCTGATGCAGATTGTTTTTGAAAACTGAATCTATCTGTAAATTTTTTTTCTTATTTCTTGTCTTGTACATATTTTTAAAATTCAATAAAAACCTGTGTTTTACAGGGACAGGGATTTTAAATCTCGGAGAAAATGATCTGAGATATTAATGATTACCTATAACAAGGATTACCTATAACAATGATTTATAAAAATATCTTAATTAATTTTCCTTCAATAATTTTTGCTGTAAATACTGGAGAGGGACGCGATTGTTTAAATTCTTTGGGAAAAGTTGACATGTGAGTTTGTAATATTGTGCAAAACAATGTTTTTAAATTTTATTAGATCAAAATTCCAATTACTATTCATAAAAAATACATAGCATTCAATTTCTTGTGATTTAACTTTTTCGTTATTTTAAACTATGTACACTATTTAAATATATTGATATTTGTAACCAGACAGAAACCTTTTACCTTCTTATCAGAAGGATATGCAGCATGGATACAAAGTAAGATACTCTGAAAATGTATATAATTATGGGTGGGAACAAATTTAGAATAATTGAAGACGGAACGTGCAACTCAAGTACCATGAAAATCGAGCAGAATCTAGCGGTATATTTCACAAAGTAATTATAATTACCGTTTTCATGTAAATGTATTTGGAATTTCAACCTCAAACATTTCTTTCATACTGCCCTTTTACTCAGAACAAAAACCTTTCTTCTTTCATTAACTTTTTTTTTAGCAAAATGTCATCGTAAAATTGTTTGCTTCAAAAAAGGAATTTTGATATCACAATCCACTTAATTCAAATTTGTTACTTAATTCGCTCAATTTATTCATGCAATATTCAATTCTAAGAGTGAGCAATTATTATTTTTTGAATTTTGATTACGAATCAATAGCGTATGGTACCTGTTTTATTAAAAAGAAATAAAGCAAAAGGCTAGAGGTAGCGAAAATTCGATGCAATGAACAAAGATAAAAATCAATACCTCAACTCATATGACGAGCAACAAGTACGTGACTAAACTCTTAATCGGTTGCCGAAGATTTTCCGACCTTTTTTATTGTAGAATATTGAGGAGAGGTAAAGGTGATGCACATTTTTGAAGGATAGTATGACGCAGTGGCATTGTTTCGACCCTCTTGTGTCTGTATTACATTTAACACTGTGACCGTGAATGATATCGATATTTAGAGAGTACCAAAATGTTTTCTAATATATTTCGAAACTAATCGCTGGACATGTTGAAAATATTAACATTCTCATCAAAGACTATATAGAATACAATCTGTACAGTAAGTCTAGTCAAGGTTTAAAATGCGGATTTTGTTATTGGCGGATTCGATCCTGGATAATGTAATAATTACAAATACTCTAAGCATTGAAATAGTTACGAGTAATCCGTTAAAGTAGTTTTCGGGTTAAATATAACTTTAAAAACAAACTATTCCAATCAAACAAGACATTACACTAACTAAAATTAGGCAAAAATATTTTGATTGTTTCAAATGCTGTATTTGCATTTTTTTTATTCATTACGAACGTTTTTAATTGAAGAAAAGTTTTTCTACGTTAGAGTTTTACTTTCAGAAATAACAATTCCTTCCAGAAATATTCCAGAAATACAGATACTATATAGTATGGAAAAGATGGAGGTAAAATTGTTTTCAAAAGTACTATAACAAATACGATAAGATTAGATAGGCAAAATAACTATTTTATCTTAACCCTAAGTCATTAAAAATGAAAGCAAAAAACCATGCATAAGTTCCATGAATAGTAGGTTCCGACTAATAGTTGTATTAAGTCTCGAATTTTTTAGAACTTAATCGGTTTGATTTGGTTCGTCACTCAACCGTTATTTTTTGGATATATTAAGGCTAATTAGACCAAGACCTACGGCTTAAAGTAGATTGCGAACCGCTGCGAACATTCATGCCGATTCAGGGAATGTATAACAAAACCGATGCCTTTTATTGTGGTGGTTTTAATTTCCTACCTCTTTGATTTCCAGAAATCAAATGTCTAATAGTTTTATATATTTAAGTCCATTTAAGAGTTTTATGATGGATTTTTCATTAGAAGGTGTTAAAAATGTATAAGAACGGTCAGATATATACAAAGATGCTCAGAATAACACTTATCACAAATTTTACTCAATATCGGCTAGAAATGCCTTAATATAATTAGTGTTTTAAAATCTCATTTTATATTTTTAATTTGCTTTTCGCTCATTTTTTGCTATATGATGGAAACCGGGACTTACATTTAAAGTGGAATCCGAAAAACTACGAACAGCTATGGAAAGAGCTCTAACCACTCGGTTACCATTTTTAGAATTTAGAGTTTTAGAGTTTTTAGAATTCGATTATTACTTTATGTTACTATTAAACGTTTTTCTGAAAGCTTGTGACTGCCTCTTTTAATGCTAAGCGCAATTACTTAGAGATTGAGTATGGAAGACATCCAATGCTAAGAAGCTTAAAGTACACAGCTATAAAGTGACTACATAAACCTTATCAGTTACTTTTTCTTCTAGATTTTAGTTCTTTTTACTTTGCCAGACAACCTCTTAGCGGCTGATATATCGCACGTTGGGTAGAAATAGCTGCAGCAGCAATCCTAGACTGATTTTTGAGTCAGAAGCATGAGGTCATGGACTTCAAATATAAATGAAGATCATGAGAAGAGGGATCCTTCCATGACATTATTGGCCAGCCACCAAAGTTCGTTCCTTTACGCCTCGAGGGAGGGTCCTTTTAATGCCTCATTTCCCTCAAGGGTGAATGGGTTAGGAGAAAACGAAAGTTGTGAGCTGCAGCCATCTTATTTAAAATGGGAGCGAAAGCGAAAATTATATTTGCTTCCAAGGGTCATTAAATGGCCTACAAACACTTTGAGTTGCATGGATTCATTACGAGAATATTTTTTAATTGACTGAGTACATCCTCATGATGAATTGCGGTATTGAATTTTCATGCATTTTTTAATATTTTGGTTCATAAAAGAATTTAAAGATTAATTTCCCGTCACTAACAACTCGCAAAAAGTCAAATGAGTTATCTTGAAAAGGTCAAGAAGGGTATGTTATATAATTACACCTAATAAACTTCAGAGGAAAAAATGAGGTCACGTGTATTTCTGTATGGACGCCAGTGGGCGTAAAGTTAGAGTGGGGAGGTATGGGGACCCAAGCCCATATATTCTTATTTTTATAATATCTCTTAAGTTGCCTCACTGGTCTATGGTCATAACTTTTGTCTGCAACTCAGTAGATCCCGGGTTCGAATCTCGGCTCATACGCGTATGGATGTTGGCAATTGTTCCTGTTAGAAGTAGCGGCTGCTCACCGACAGGATGCTCCTTCAAAAGTAGCCATCAGTTCACCTCTTGTAGCGCCGAAAGCCGAAGAGACCAGTGGTCTGGCATTAGAAATAAAAAAAAAATCCTATCTGTTAAAAATTGAATATTTCAAATGCATAGAATACGCGTGTAATATTATCAAATAAAATAACAGCTGTTAAATAGACAGTTGATGAAATTAATCATCCGCCGCGAAATGTGAATATAATAAATGTTACCGAATCTTACATATTTCCGAACACTCCAAAGCTTCAGAAAGACAAAATGTTGAATTCCCAGAAACAAGATTCGAATATTTCCTAAATGTTATTTATTGTTACTATAAATATTTGACAGTGAAGTTATTTCTGTAATAACTTGGTAATTATATTTGGCATAAAATTGCAATTCTAGCGTTGGCCCGTCCGAAATGAAAATCCTGCTTCTGGCTACTAAGGGGATTAATCAAATACAAATCTTATCTATTAATAAGAATCAAGGAACAGGGAACAAGTTTCAGTCATTGTATGTGTGTGCTTCAGAGAACTTAAATTATTATTATTGTGTTTTCTAAATAATGATTTTCAGTAGCAAACATTGCTAGTCACGAACGATAATACAAAAACGCCCGGAAGTTGTTTTCGGAATGAAAAAAATACGACTATTGGATTGATTTCAAATTACAAGCTTGAAATTAGGGAGTACTTTTCAGTACTTTTTTTATTGCTTTTATTTGCTTTTTGATGGTAGAAGGTTTACAATGAATAGGATCCTTTACAGGATTTAAATGCTAAGTTAGAAGTCAACTAGATTCGCAGTTGTTTCTTTTACTCAAAGACAATACGATACAAATAATTTTTAACCTTCAGATAAAAGGGACCCAAAAGGCCCAATTGTGGCCCAATCCTGGCAACGCAACTCGGTGGGGATGATCTAAGCGCTCTCCTGGAGCTTGGGACTGTCTTTACAAAGGCGAGAAAACGAGATAGAACAAGGAGAGAATGTGATAGCTGAGAAGAGTGCTGATGGTGTCTATTGCACATGACAAACGCCATTATCCAGTCAGAAACCATTTGAGGCTGAAAGGATCTGGCATCAGCAGTCCCCGGTTGGCTTTTTGCAGTGGAAATCAAGAGCGTTGAAGTAGAAATTGATGCCTTACTCAGATTTACGTTAAGATGGTCGCTCTTGCTTCAATTTTATCGATTATTGTTATTTTGTCACCAAATTTGATATTTTTTGTTAGGAAATGCCTGGTTTCTGGGCTTCCATGAACGCCACGTCATTGCCACATTTATGTTCTGTGATACTGTTTTTTTGCCTAGTGTAAGATTCTGCGATGACATCGTCCGCGGTGTTTAGTTTAAAAATTCATCGCAAAGGAGAAAAAGATGCCACTTAAATTTAAATCTCAATCAGCATACCAATCAGGATAAAATAAATAGCGATGAGATCTCAAACCGTTCAGTTTCGTAAATGATCTAATTGGAAAGTAATGAAAACACGCCTTTCGCGTCAAGGATAGGATGAGGGGGGACGAGATCTGACGACCCTGAGAGAGAGAGAAAGGGAGACACAGAACCTGGCAACGAAATTGGATTCCTAGGCGAGAAACGTGAGCACGACCGCTAAAATGGAACTTAATGAGCAGAATGGATTCGTTACGGTCACAGATACAAGTTTATGCAGCCAGCTTAACCCAGCAAGTCTGAAAGAAACCTCTAATGGCTTTTTAATGATTACCTTGGAGAATGAGAGTTAAGGAATGGGGGTAACTAACACTCGACCCAATTATCTTATGCGATAGGCATCCTCTAAGTTAAATAAAGATATTATCGTTCTTCTTACTAGAATCATTTCTTAAGTAAAAGGCTCCAGGGCAGAAATATCATTATCTGCCGCCTTCTAATCTGGAGATTTTTTTCTGCGAATACTCCTGTTTGGACTAAAAGTAAAAAAAAATACTATGTGATTTTCAATTTATTTTAGGCTTCCCCATGTCTTTTTACAATCGAAACGTTATGGATATGTGTTTCATCGCTTTCTGATTAAAATATAAAATCTATTATTGATTTGATTGGAAATGCAAAAGTTACATATTATTATATAACATTCATATTTCTGTAATCAAACGCAAAAGTTACATATACATTTCATATTTTTTGCATAGAAAGTAAATGTGGTTCTATTGTATGTGCTTAAATACGTTCCATAAAAACGCACTTTTTTATAATATATTATTTATAATATAACGCACTTTTATAATGTATTATCTGTTAATATAACACGTTCTATATTTATATGCTGTATAACATATTTGAATATTTTTATACCGATATGATGGCTAAAACATAGAATCAAGTGGAATTAAACGTCTTTCTATAATATGAAGGCATTATGTTTATAGTGATGCAACTCCACTTTGAGATAGGGGGTTGTAAATTTTTTTACACACGAAGTTCGAGAACTGAAATTATAAAAAAATTAAGTTGACCGAGGAGATTAATTTTTCGCCTATAGTTGGGATTAATGAAAATGGAATGCAATTCCGAAAATGTGATTAACGCTAATTTCAGAGACAGTGAAGCTGTATCACAATTAAACCAGTGTTGAATCAGCAAAAGGCGCACTAAGTACTCTATGTTATATTTTTATAGGAGGGCCACAATTGCGTAAGAGTTCCATGAGACCCATAATCTGAATTTTTTCAAATTTAGTTGTCAAAATACCACGATTAAAATTTAAAAAAGTGGATTTAAATTATTTCGTTTTTTCCCCTACAATACGTTGAGAATTTGCTTACAATATCAAAATTTTATAATTTTCTTAGAATGTGTGAAAATTGTAACCTTAATTTCACTTAGTGAAAATATTTAAGAAATCAGTGATAATTTTAGTAGTGGAATTTCAATGCTTAGTGCTAATCGTATGAATTTGTATACATTTTAATAAAAAACAATGTGTGTATCAAAACGCAAGACCCCTTCGAATACTTAGTTTTTACTTTTACTTATTGATAAAATCTATTATATTATTTAAAGTATGGAAGTTTTTCTTAATACTCTTTATAGTAAATTTAATTTTCATTTCTTATTCCGAATCAAAACTAGATAAATTCCATGATGTCCTTGCGAAATATGTCCAAAAGATGTCTCTGATCATCATGAATGTCCTTCCATGACATCCGAAACACTGCAGTACGTGGGTAGGACGACTAGCCATGCTGGTATCCTCACAGTTGTGACAGTCAAGTTAAATCTTTTTTCCTGCCACATATTTCATTGATTTGGTGTCTCCAGTTCTAAATCTTGAAAATGCTGTCTGATCTTTTTTACATAATTTGAAGTTGGTTACTCCTTCAGGTCTTTGTCATGTATACCAATGGTGTTGTGGTGCCCTACCCCAAATTTTCTTTTCTTTTTTTGTACAAGGAGTCAATTTCTTCAAAGCTAAGTGAGTTACCCTCGGGCATTAAGTTGCAACCGGCCTTCTCGGTCCATCCGCCATTTCATTACCCAATATCCCCACATTAAAAGAACGTATAGGGAAAATGTCCTGAAAGCATCGAGTTCTATTACCGCAAATAGAAGTAAGATCTCTTTCCACGGAGTAATTTTACAAGTGTTGTAATGCACTGAGGTTATCTGTCGTTAACCATATTTCCTCTTCAATAAATATCTATTGCAATAATTATTGAATGTTAAATTTTGCTAATTTTATTTGTAAAATTTAGCATTTATAATTATCCTAAAAGTAGTATTTATTGACAAGTATTACAGTTTAATATATATAATTTGCAATAAAAAATTTTAAAAAACGTATTTGAGTCACAAAATCTGAGAATAATTAGACAAGGAACATTAAAGTTACTTGCGTCTAGTCTTAAAACGACTTCATCCACTAGAGTTAAAGTAACGCTTTATATGAACAGTTAATTTCATCGCCGGCAAGTTCTGAAAAACTCTTCAAGGGAGCTCCCACGATCAGTTATGGGAAAAATTACTACAGAGGAGAGTTTTTGCTGATAAGAGAAGACAAGCAAGCTTTGTGCTGGAAAAGGGCAATCACACCGTTAGTAGATATTGCCACTTTGCAGTGATTTTGTTATTGCAAGAAAACTGGCGAAACGCTCTTTCATAAACCACAAGTTAAAATAGAATTTAAGAGGTCAATGTACATCTGACTTGCGGAAATGAGTTATATATTATTGTTAGCAAAAAATATCTTTTACCGAGGAGAATTTTTTAAACTTGCTATTACTTATTTAATCTTATTTTTAATGGCAGTGTATTTAAGAACGTAATTTAAAAACTTCAATACAGGTTTCCTTTTTACAATTGAGTAAAAACTTCTCAAAATGAGTTTTCTTCTGGATTATACAGATGAAACTCCATCGAAACGAAATACAAATAATAGTTTACATGTCTCACTGCTGATACATCAAGCTCTAAAATCGTGGAAATTGTACCGTAGGGATCGATACATTTTCAGAAAAAACTTTACTGCCC
Source organism: Meta bourneti (assembly GCA_933210815.1). Taxonomy (NCBI): domain Eukaryota; kingdom Metazoa; phylum Arthropoda; class Arachnida; order Araneae; family Tetragnathidae; genus Meta; species Meta bourneti. Next base: position 71,933,953 of record OW119926.1, on the reverse strand, counting down.
TCAAGAATGGCATAAGTTAATGAAGAAACAATACAATTTTCTACTATCCAAAAAGAGAAAATCTCCCAACCCTAAAAACTGACAAGTGAAAAGTTTGAAAAATAAATATTAAATGCCTTTCTACTCGCAAGTTTTGTTATCTTTATCATAGAATGGAAGGAAAAAGACGAATCGATAAAATGATACAAATATTATTACAGCGTTATAATTTCAATAAAAATACTTGGAATTTCTAAACTTAATCTTTGTTGAAATTAAAATATCTCGAAGAAATTTTGAACAATTCCACTTGTAATATTTGCTACAAAACAATTAAAAATAGTCACAAGCAAAATTTAGAAAAATCTGATTATAGAGCATTTTGTTTCTATACGAGTGTCAATAGATTTCCGAGTAGTGTAGCATTGCCTTTTTCCCTAAAACACATAATGACTAAAATAAACACATCTATTGGCTGAAAGACCATAGATAAGATTCTATTGGTCAAGTAAGTCAAAACAGGTTAGAAGTCATGCAAGGAAGACTGTCGGTTGCTTGCAAGGTGGAATTAGGAGTGCAGTTTTAGTATGTAATCCCAGTAGGTTGCATAATAAAGCTGAGAAAAGTTTCAGATGCAAAGAAAATTTATGCAATACATTTCGTTTCGAGAAAACTGTAATTCAACAGCGAACAGCTCAAAATAGTACAATAGAACAATCAACACATAATTATTTGATAGAGTAGGATAATAACTTTTCTACTATAAAATAATAGTAAGAACACATGTACGTACATATATTTGAAGAAATCCAAATGAATTCAGTAGTGAAGTAAAGTAAAATCGATAGAAAATAAAATCATAGTAAAGCAAACTCAACGAATTCACATTCACATTCGGAGTTTTTAGAATATTATTCGTAAAACAGATGGCCAAATCACAAATAGATGGAAGAGCATTCTTACAATTTTCATAAATGAATATACCGATTTTTACTTCAAGCAGTTCTAAAACCAGCAATTTATTTTAAAAATCCATTTATCACCGAGAACATTTTTGCCGTGTCAGAAAATTCAATTCTTTATTTAGCTGATCAAACGATATCGATTAAAGGGAAATGTATTTTTGAGAATATTTCTTATCGTCTGAAAGTTGCTCGAAAAATCCATTTACCCAAAAGTACATTAAAATTTATAAGATATAAGAGTTTTTCGAAAAAGAAAATGATAATATTTAATAAATTATAATTGACAAACAATAAGAGGGATTTTAAGTATAAGCAAAAAAGACGGAATGCGAGGATTTTACTTCCGCTACACGATGCTCTTGTTTGATACAATTGGGGTTACCTTAAAATATAGCTTATAAACGTTTTGGCTTCGTTTTGCGTTCAATCTAATTGGCGTCGACCAGTCAACCATCATATATCAATTCGGAATTCATTATTTGGGGCGAAGTGTTGAAATCGTGTTCTAAAAACAAGGCAAGTGACGTCACGTTCGGAATACATACAGAAAAAACGTTCCACCGCAGAATCATTACTACCACCTACATTTAGCTACAGAGAATGCCTTCCATAAAAAATAAAATTTCCTTGTGAAAGTAAAAAAAATTATCTTTCTCTCTTCAGCACAAAAATGTATCTCATTTTAGAAAAATCAAATCAAGATACAAGACCCCACTAAAAGGAACAATAATTAATATTTGTAAAAATTAAATTGGATTTACACATTTTAATTATTAAAATGTTCGACAACGCAAAAGCAATTTTATTTTTGGAAGACTAGTATAATAAAACGGGTTCATTTAAAGCTTTCATATATAATGTTACAGAAAGATGTTTCTTTTGTCTTCTATTTTTGTTGAACATTTTTGAGAATAAATACATAGCGCTATCAGTTACGAAATGAAACTGAAGTACAGGAAAGAAAATTCCAAACATCAAGACAGACGCCTGTAGAACAATATCAGGAAGATAGCAGCTGATAAGAAATGTCACTTTTCTCCACACACGCACACACTTTGGATGAGGAGACTTACGTGAAGAAACATACCTATAGGGTCAATCTTTTCCAGTGGATGGTCAAACCTCTTAAACAACTCAAAGCGAACACTTGACAATTTAAAACCTATCGGCGAGTTCCAGCAGAGATGGCGAAAAGAAAACACAATCCCAGACACACCTTTCTGTAAACAAGATCTGACTTCTTGAAAGGTGAACTTTTAGTGCTTATTAAACAGAAGAACAGTCCGACGAGTGTGTTGGTGTAATGGAAAGGGAGGGGCGGCGAGATTCCTCCCCCCAGGGGCAAACTTATTTGAGAGAGCTAATGTTTCACTGCAAGTTTCAAGGTTCCCGAAGTGGTAAATTGCATAAAAAAAGAGACAATTTAAAGCCTAGAGTAAGAGTCAAACACACTAGAAAATAATAGATGGTATAGGTCAGAGGTGGGTAAACTTTTCATGTTGGAAGTCCGCATTAATTTAGCTGTAATCAAATAAGACCGCTTTCAAGGAACTTCAATTAGATACGTTTAAAAATGTACGTTATGTTCTAATTTTGCTGCTGAATCTGGGAGGATTACTTCGTTGAAACTTATTTTATTCTTTGGTATTTTAACTATGTCCATTTAAAAAATAAAATGAAAGTATAAGAGAGAGAAGTAAAAGTGTATTAATAAAATAAAAGGATTTTTTTGATGCAAAATTTTGATTCAGTCAAAAGGCCGTTTTTAAGATCACAGGTTCCTCACCTCTGGTATAGATGGATAAGTTTGTTTACATAATTTTAATACTGCAATTAGATGCTACATTAGGTTTCATAATCAAAGGGAATATTATATATAATTTAAAAAACGATATTCCGATTCAGTGAATCGAATTTATTTAGGGAAATTTTTCAATTTACACAGGGTGTTTCAAAACTTCCGACTACAAACTTTAAGGGGAGGTAAGAAAAACGAAACCCAGTACGCATGTTAAATATGCTATATTGAAGCATGAATTATTTTGTTTTCAAGTTCTCGTTCGAAAATAAAAATAAAAATGATTTATGACGAATTAATAGATTTGCTTTCTATTTATCGAACTTGTTATTCGTATTCACAAACTTGAACGAGGTTACTATTTACCATCTCAAGAAGCAATTTTCTAGTTTTGATAAGGTTTTTTATTGGATGCTCTCAGGATGTAGCGTGAGGGACAATAGGTAGCCAAAAAATTGAAAACCAACTCACCCCATCAAGCATAATTTTATTACTTTTCCAGTTGTCTTTGGTTTAAATGCTTGTTTTTCTTGTGTTTAGTGTGTTTGAGTGTTGATTTAACCAAATGGACAGTTTACCTATGTAAATTATTATGCTTGCATTACAACTTTATAAACCTTCTAAGTTTTGAGGTATGGACTCTGTTGCAGATTGTTTATTTGAAGATAGTGCTTAATCAGCAATCTCAAGCAAGCAATTCAGCTCCTCTCAGTAGAAGAGGTAATGCATTTATTGTTGTATCATTGCAGGTGGTACATGGATCCTTCCCGGCCATCCATGATCAGTCTTAACCCTCTGAGCGTCGCAAGATTTCCGAGTAGTGTAGTATTGTTTTTACCCTACAACATATTTAATGACTAAATAACTACGTGTATTGGTTGAAAAATCCATAGATTCTTTCAACCGTTAGAAAGGTTCTATTGGTCCTTTCCTCAAAAAAGAATCTTTTCGAAATATTCTACTAGTCCTTTCCTTGGAATAGAATCCTCTGGAAAGATTCTATTGCTCATTTACTTAGAATAGAATCTTTTGGGCATATTCTATTGGTTTTTTTCATTGGAATATAATACTTTGGAAAGATTCTACTACAATAATAATTACACCATAAAAATATAGGAAAAAAGATAAAGTAATCGAAAGCATTCCAAAGACTAAAATCCAAAGTGTAGTTTTCCTTTGTTAGAAAGCACATCTCTCTTCCTATTCCCCTTTCAAGTATGGAGTCGTCCACCGAAGTTAGTCAGGTTCTGGCGAAGTGGCATTTGAGCCATGTGGTCTTGAACGAGTCTATTTAATAAATTACAGAGCAGGTTAAACTTAGACAATGCGTTTCCAAAATTGGCGTCTTTAGCGAGGATTCTGGCTCCGAGTTCCACCCGGACGATATCCTAACGTTCTGTGCGGAAGCTATAGATGTGATTTCGAGCTAGCGAAGCAAATAATCACCTATTGCGATTGCCATGCATGATTTTGCATGTGTCAGCCCTTTACCTTGACGAGCTCATCACCTTTCAAAAAATGAACTCTTCCCCAAGGTCATCTGCCTCCTCAACACAGCATTACACAACTTCGCACTAGAATCGGGTCTTTCGTGGCCCATACACAACACAACGTAGTGATCTGATTCTCTTCAGAGTAATATTTTAAAAGCTCATTGGATCAGATTACTAATTATACCCACTGTTTGCAGAGAAAATAGATATGCAAAAAAGAAACAAACACAAAGAATCCAACATTCACTAACAAAAAACAGTCCAAACAAGACCGCACAGGAATGTTTACTAATAGGATTGATAAAGATTTATGACTGTTATCATTTGATTTCGATTTGCGATAGCCGTTCCTTTTTACAGTCCCCTTCCCATTTCGGATCTCATCTGTTTTGAGTAACCAAGAACCACCCTGAAGTAAAGATACAGCGAAAACGACTAAAAACCCAGGAAATTATAAACTCGTGTAACAGCTTTCGGAATCATCGTAAATGTTTTATAGCCGCATCCATAAAAATAAAAAAGTTGCTATCGCAATTTTTTTCAGTAGTCCGGTGGCAACGGCTGACACCAAATTTATTCCCATCTCTGGAACAATTTCGGATGCTGTTTAATGCGTTACTGGATTTGTTCTTACTTTTTCAAACATCAACTCAACTAAATGCATAGATAACATAGCGAGAGAAATAAAGGTTAACCTAATGGCTTCACATATTACACGAATTTAGAGGTCAGTAAAGTTTTATATGCTGTAAGACATGGAATGCGAGGATGCAAGGCAATAACTGATTATAAGTAATTTCAACAATGTAAGGTTTTAATTTTAGACACTTTTGATGGAGATCTCTTCACAACAAAAATGTATTTTTATTCATTACTGGCAATTTTATTAGGACATTATACTTTGCCTAATTTCAATTTGAAATAAATTGTTAAACTTTATTAGTTTTCTTGATTTTGGTTAAAAATTATTTTTTGCCTTGTGTTTAGCGAAGCTTGGCACGGAAGATCAAATATGGCACTTGCGCCATAAAACTCACTCAACCAAGGTCAATATATTGCCAGCAGGTATAAATTTCTTCTGATATTTTACATATTAATAAGTTAATTACAAATTCCACTTACATATTTAATGAATAAACCTGTAATACTGCATTCTCCGAAATACTTATTTGTGAGCTCAATGATTAAACGTTCATATCCACAACAATAAAATAGTAATTTTCTTTTACAACATACCCAAAGTTATGTATCATGCGAATCCAAGGATAAAGCAATAAAAATCTACTATTTCTACTCTCTTGGTATCGGAACCGACGAAACAACTCTGAGTCACCAATAAGTGCACCAACTTTACTACCAGACACTCTTTTTCTAAACTACATCCACAATTCCCATCGTGAAGAGCTTAATTAAAAAATCTTATTATCAAAAGAAAATAGAGACAGAGTAACAAAGAAAAATATATGAAACAATAAAATTGTTTTCTTCATGAGTCATCCCCAAAGCAACCCTATCGCACGGCGTTTTCGCCCTAAAAAAGGTCAGTTTGTACACCTGTGTTGTGGAATGTGTCGGGACGACTTTGCACATCAAAGCGATAACAATAAAAGTGAAGGTCCGTTTTGATACAGGGTTGCCGCGGGTAAGGCGGTAATATATAACCACTTTCTATAGCGATTTGGGCCGCGAAAGGAAACTTTCACCAGTGAAGGGATGAATCCAGTCTAGCCTTCATTTCAGTTTCAGCGGAAATCACCCGTCGACCTTTTCTTGTTAGGAGGTTCGGCCCCATCCCAGATGGTGAAAGAAATTTTGATCCTTTTTCTTCTGTGCGTTTTTGAGTTTCACTTTGGGTCAGGCACAGATTTAGAATACAATTTGGGAGTGGTCGTCTTTCCCCCTGGTTTTCCAATCCTGATAAAAAATGCCGTCATCTTAAGAGTAGCGTTTAATGTTTTTTCGATTGTTTCCTGACTTGTGTATGCATATTTTGCCTAATAAGGCTTCCATCTCCACTAATTAAATTATCTTCAGCATGTGCAGTAATCTCTCGATGTATCGTGTTTCTTGAAGGACAATAAAAAAGCACGATAGATGAGGGCCAAGAAAAATTTACTTCTTATAGAAAAAAGCAGTTCAATTTTTAAAAGCCCAATCTCTGATCTCTTCGGCCTTAGGCACTACAAGGGATGATCCGGCGAAGGTTTGTGAGAAAGCCTCCAGTGAGTAGACGCTCTCTTAACAGAAACAATCGCCACCGGGATTCGAACCAGGGACCTACTGGGTGGCAGAGAAACACTATGCTCTAAACCAATAGCTTGTTTTTATTTAATTTTCCCTTTCAGGATTGATCCCAGACTGTTGCCAATATCCCGTTGTGTTGTTCCATTGCAATGCAAATTCAACTATCTACCTTTCTATTTAACCTTATATACCAACTACAAGACATAAAATCTTAAATAAAAATACATGTTCAATTTTTGTACATACGGTAGATCATTTAAGATTTTAATATATTCCTTTCGGGGTTTAGCTGATGAAGAACTTCAACCCCACAAACTTGACGATGTCTGCACATGCCTCAACGAAATTTCGCATTGTAGCAGAAGAATTCACGGGAAAATGTTACGATAACAGGTGTCTTTGAACACTAAAGAGATTGAAATTATCTCTGCTGTTTCCAAACAAAATCCATCGAAGGACTTTTAAAGATGGGCGATTTATCGAAGTGAAGAGGACCTGAGCCATTTAATCTTTTACTTTAATACGATCTAGTTCCATGTATTCTTACATCTACACAGCAAGCAATATAAGGATTCTTCGTTTCAATATAAGCAGGGTATGGAAAAATCATGATTAGAAAACATCGGATTTATTTTATTTAAATCAGATATTTTTAATGTAAATTAATATTTTCATGATTTTAATTGTTTCCTTGCGTGTGCAAGTTTAAATTTGGACATGAGATATGCAAATGAGTGTAGTTTATAGATAGTTTTGATTTATGTAAAACATTAATATATTAATGATGTATAACATTAATGTATTAGGAAATATAGTTGGGTAAATTTTTGAAAGATTAAAATGTGACATAGGGAATTAGAAAAGAAAATCCCATGATAGAACAAATAGAACAGTGCCACAAATGCAATGCATAAGTAATGATTTTCCATCTGGTTCTCAAGTAGTTTAGATTACTTTGAGTTTAACACATAACCACTGAAGTGAAATTTTTAGAACTATTTAAATAAGGTTGTGGGATCCCACCGACACTATATTATGAATTTTTGTATAAAATTATTCAATCATACAAATTTCAGAATTTTTTGCATTATATATTTATCATATACGAATAAAATGTTTCGAATTTCTTTAATTATTTAAATATAAAATAGTTAATTGATTCAAGACTTGCTTTTGAGAAAAAATCATGTCACCAATAGATAATAAAATAAAAGGAACTTGTATCTTGAAAACATTCCTACTCCTCATTAATATTTAGCTTAGAAAAATAACTTTGAAAATATTATTTACTTACGTAAACAGTAAAAAATGAGACAAGACATTAAAATACATAAATTTGAAATAAAATATGCCTATTTTTTAAAAAATTCTCTGAGCATTGACAAGTATTTCATAGGAATATTCCAAGCTAAAAAAGGGCTTATACATAGCATACAAGAAATGAAGCTTTTCTCTATGAGCAGCATAGAACAAGTGTAATGGCATACCCCAGAACAGGTAAATTCAGTGGAATTTTGAGCTTGCAATAAAAATTCATCATTATCATTCAAATAGTTTTCCACTTCAATCCATAATCTACTTTCTTTACATATTCACTCAATCATCAGATGAGCGAATTAACTCTCATTTACTTTCTAAATTTCAATTCCATAAATACAGAATATTTACGCTAGCTGTATAAAGAATTCCAAGGGATCAATGCATGAAATTTTCCCATAACAAATTTAAATAAAAATTAATCATCAAAACTCAAAACAAAATAAAAAAATATTAAAATTGCCCATTATAAAGATTTATGTGCAAAATTGGAATACTTTTGTGATGCTGCAGAAAACCTTTTCATTGTGAGTAACCGTCTTATAAGTATTCTTTTCATGAACACACTACAAAACTAAATAAATAACTAGATCTTAATAAAGAGAATACAAGTTTCCATGATAATAATAATTTGAGTGAACATATTTTGAGCATCTTCACTCAACATATGGAGTACAATGATTCAAAATTGCTCATTGGATTTATAGTCACTTGGAATGTTTAAAACAAAATCCAAGCTGATGAACAGGCTTGTGAGTGACACCTGTTGGTCAATGGCCCAAGAGAAAAATACAGTTGTCTGGTAATCGTGATCCCAATCAAAAAAAGTTTATTTAGTATCTTCAAGGGAAGGATGATTTTCAATATAATTTTTGGGGTGAACTGAGTACGAGCAAGGAGTTCTTAACTTATCTGAATAAAATAACACACAACTTACTTGAATAAAATAGCATGTATCTTGTTCAAAATTATTTCATTTCCAATATTATTAAACATAATACAGAAAGGAAAATGAAATTTAAAATTTTGATTTAAATTAGTGATTTTTTAATCAAAATCACTAATTTAACTTCCAAATCACTAATTTAACTTTACTTCCAAAAATTCAACTACCATCCTTATTTCCCTCTAACGCTGCCTATTATTTTAAACGCTGTTATTTTTTTTACTTCCATATATTTCATACTTAATAAATAAATTATTTTTCCACATATACGATTTCATTAAGGGAATCCAAATTTTTCAAAAATATACATTTTGAGATCTGGATAATAGTATATTTTAAAGCTCTTTCAAATGGTATTTCAAAAACATCTTTGAAAAAATGTGTGATGTGATATAGTTTTTACTAATCTTCAGTTTATGGGTAAATGCCGATTGATTTTTAATAGAAATTCAATCCAGTATATATATATATATATATATATATATATATATGCAGACCAGCAGCATTTTTTTCGAAATGTTCTTAAATTTCTTTATTTTAAAATTTTTGGTTTTCTGAAGAGGTAGAGTCGTGGAAAAAAAAACGACCCCCTTTATTTCGAGCACTATTCATAATAGATATCATTCAATATGGAATAACGTCCTCTACAAATTCAAATGCAAAAAAATTGCATTAGGGGCCATCTTCATATACAATTTTGCACAAGCAACAAAATTTTTAATCGAAACACCATGTTTTGATGCCTTAATCATATTTGGCATCGTTAAATTAGTCTAAATATGAAATTTTACGACTACTGTCTTTATATCCGGAGATATTCAATGTCAAAATTGCAGTGAATTTCAGGGATCAGCGCCACATTGAAAATCACTATTTGTAGATCGAGATTAATTGTAGTTATAGTTACCGGAATTTCAAACTTGAACACTATTTCAAACGTACTTGTCAGCGGGTGAAAACGATCCGAGAATTATATTTATTATGCAAGTGAAAACGATTGGAGAATTATATGTGCAAACGATCCAAGAATTATTATCTGAGGTTTGTCAGATGTTTTTTAAACTTTTGGTTGCCCCTAAAATCGCAGTTTGAGTAAAATTTGATGTAATTCAAAAACTAACGATTGGAATGAGCTAAAATTTTTCATGGTCATATTAGGAGTCCTTCTGAATCGATTCTCATCAAAATATAGTAAGGTTCCAATTCGTAATTTTTTGAAACATTAATTTAATAATTATTATTGCATACTAAAAACTATTTTTAAAGCAAAATATTTATTGGATTTTGTTTGAGTTGTTTAACAGTAACATGGTACAAAATATCAGAGCTATAAAAATATTATTTATGGAGATATCCATAAAAGTCTAAGAAACGGATTTAACATTAGGAGCTCCAATCATTCCGTACTCATAACTTCGAAATGGTAAGACCTAATGACATGAAATTTGGTATCTGAAGTTAAATTTTAATATAGATTCGAAATTGTGTATCGAAATAGGAGGTTTCCATTGGAAACTATGAAGTTTGTGCTCGATTTAATATGAAGACGACCCCTTATGCAAATTTTATGCATTTCAATTTACAGAAGACGTTAGTTCTTGTCGAACGCCATCTTTGAATTTTCTGTTAAAATTGCTCGAATGAGGAGGGGTGGTTCGTTTTTTTCCCTCGACTGTACATAAGTTAGAGAACTGTTAATGACCAATCAGAATCCTTCAATCGACAAACTAGCCGCGTAATACTGTTGTCGGATCGAAAAATGCACTGTGGTTATATGGAGTCCTTTGTAAAGTAACATTTAAAGATAATCGTGATTTTGAATTGGGAACAACAACTCGATTGAGATTCCCACACAAACGTCAGATCTGTCTTCGCATACTGGTCTCAGTCTTCAAAGCAACAAAGATACAGCAAGGTTTCTCGGAATCTTCTGCCACCGGGTCATGTCATTCCTCCCTCGCCTCCTGGGCGATGAATAAACAATGCGGGTAACCCTATCCCCGTGTTTGCCAAGGCCGTGCAGTCCCGTTGGATCCCAAACTCTGACCTTTGACCCCCTCCTCGCCTACCTGTCACTGCAATTGAAGCTGCGCAAATCTTTAGGGGAAAAGGATCATTTCCTCCATGGGCGGGAAACACTCTTGCTTTGCGAGAAAGAAGGGAAGTCCATTTGGCGTGAGCTTTCAGAATGGATGAGAAAAAGTTATACGGTTATTAGGGTTGTTGTTACCACCAATTTGTCAGAATGTGCAGCGGAGTAGCAAACAGTTTCTTGAAGCGTATACGCCGTGAAGAAAGACACCAACTATCCTTGAGGCTCATATGAGAAATATAATGAGAAGGACGAGGGCAATATGAATGGATTTAAATCCTTCAAAATAGAATAAGCATCCGTAAAAAAAGCAGTGTTCCTAAAGGATATACTAGATGTCAAAGTTTAAAGTGAAGATAAAACCTTAATCAAATTGGTAGTCAAGTATTAAAAGCTTCAAAATGACTCAGAGATGAAAACAAGGTAAATGGTTTTCAAAGCTATATAAATAGTCAAAGATAACGTATTTGACCTCGTGTTTTTCCACTTGTTACTTTGGTCCCGATGATGGTGGACATTTTTGTTTCACTATAGATAATTTTTAACATCTTGTTTTTTCATCTTTAGTCATTTTTGAAGCTTTTAATGTCTGACTATTATTAAAGTGGCTTACACTAAGGATTTGATGTGTGTATTCACTTCAAAAGACTACTTTTTTATGAAATAAGAGCAGACCACTTTTCTGGAAAGAAAGGTATCTGGAATTCTCAAATATGATTATTGCACAGATGGCATATATCAAAAGAAGGAATTGTAATTAAGGTCAAAAATTGTTATTTCTAGAAAAATAATAAGCTAAACTATTGATTGGTGATTCATCAAAAATAATTGAATCCCAGTTTTTGATCGTCACATTTTAGCCAAGAGACACAGCCTAGTCTCAAGACAGTACTTCCAAATTTGGTCTTTAAGATTAACTGTTGTTAATGTTGAGTACCTTGATGCTTCATATAGTTGAGTGTTGTGTAGGGCGTGCGCTTGCACATTGTCAGAGAAAACGAAGGCGCAGTATACCTCCAACTTTAAATGAACATACCCAACAATAAATTTTCCGATGTCATTAATTTATACTTATTCGGTCTTTGTAGGTTCTTTTTGCGATTGTACTAAAAGATACTTTTGATTCAGCATATTTTGTTCTTATTTTACATTAGTATAGCCAAAAAGTACTCATCAAGGGCTGAGGTGTATGTGAGGGAGAGAGTCCACGGGACTCGAATCCTTCCCGAAATGATTTTGGAAAACTAAAAACCATTCAAAAGCACATGCTAAAGATAGTCAAGTTTTGCACAATACAGGTGAAATATGCGTCTTCATTCGTCAATAGTCTGAAATCATTAAACGCAATGGACAGTCAATGGAGTGAGATCCAAGGCTATAAATGCGATTGGACAACTTATGTAAAGCTCACTTGCATCAAATTGATGCTCGTGAGCTGCTAACAGCGGAATACTAGATACGCGAGGTAACGCCTGAACGTCTGGCCATACACACGCAGGAAAGCATTGGGAACTACCGCCATCTTTAACTAACAAGAACCATTGACGAGGCGAAAGCGATAAATACATCAGGGTGTTGCACATTAACATTCCCGAAAAGGTAAGTTATCGACGCGGTTCTTCACTGGACGCCCTACGCTGCAGTTGTGACTTGCGAGAGATGCCTTTTTCCAAACTACACCCACATGAGCGGCATAAACTTCAAGCGCTCAAACAGTAGGAGACCTTCGGAACTTTTGGCTGTGATGATTTGCGATTTGATGCTGATCACTCAAACACGTGAATGGATACTGCAAGTGTCTTCTACTGCCAGATTTATTTTTCTCTAGAACAAGTCAATCCGGGTGTAGGGCCGGACTCACTCCGCCTATTGAACTAACTTATCCCTTGTCGCTGCTATATTCCTGATCTAAACACAAATTGAACTCAATAATCAGGGCAAGTTTGTACCCTCCTGGTGGTTATCTCGACAAGGTATCTCGTCATTAACAAAACTGACCAGATCTTGATGGACGAAATATCTCGTCATTAGAAGAAAATGATCTGATTTTGATTACGTCATCATAAAAAAATCAGCATTATCTGGATGACGAGATGTCTCGTCATTAGCAAAATTGGTCAGATCTTGATGGACGAGATTTCTCGTCGAAACCACTTGGAGGCTTTGTAGAAAATGTAATTTCTGTCATTAAGTTTGAAATACGATTATTTTCATTCAAGTCGAATCAGTTTCCTTTCTCCTCCAAATAATTAGAAATAGGGATAGTCCAGATCTTTTATTAAATTACTTAATGTGTTGGATAAATGCTCGTTAACTGGTACATGCAAGTACAATTCAGTTAACAAAGCAGACTTTTACTCCATCACCATTAAGGTAAAAATGAGTAACGACCTTAATTTAGTTTTTCGAAAATGTTGTAGGACAGGGTCGCCCATAAGTAACCAAGCGCTTATGGACGAAAATATAAAGGGTTTTCGATATATAAATGACTTTATTTAAACAGAAATATCTGTTTAGATTCAAATGGGTATTACATTTATTCGGTAAACTAACATTTTTAACTTTTTAATCGAATTTATTCATCACTTTTCTGAATATTTCAATCATACTTTCATTTCGATCCAATGGTTCCTGGTTTGATTCCAGGTTATGACTATTTTCCGATTCTACCTTATTTTCTGTACTCGTCAAGACATTCGTCAATGTTATTTAACTCAGTAAACAGGTAAAGAGAGATAAAAAAAATGCTATTGTCTAAACATTTCTCTCTCTTTCTTAAAATGGTTTGCAGTGGCAACTGGAATGTTTTCCATTTGAAATTTCTAGAAACTTGTTCTTCATTGTAGAAGCTCGTTCTACATTGAAGAACTAGAAAAGCGGTCACTTATATATTTCATAAAAGCGGTCACTTTTGATATTTTCATAAAAACCAATTCGCGCGTTATTTCTTCCCTACTCTGTGCATAAAACTAAAATAGTTTTCGGCGAATATGGGATTCTTTTTCTTAATCTGGGGCAAAAAAAATCACACTAAATTCCTTTGTAATCACGAATCTCAATTACAAAGTTTCACCCCCAAATACCTTTCAGTGAAATCGCCGACTAGCAAGGACTCCACATTCCTGATAACATTTGATTTTTTTCTCACTGGGACATAAACATTTCGTTGGGGAGCAACCTCCAGATATCTTTTCATGGTGTAATTTAGGGTATCGCGGGATCTTCCAGATTAGAAACAGCAAGCACTATAAATCCCCCAGAAAAACGTGAAGGTGTGTATTTTATTCCGAGCCGCAAGTATCCACATTGTTAAGAGAGAAAGCGAACGAAAATAATAACAAAACTTGGTTTAAAAAGGGCACTGGATTACAGACCGCCCACACGAAGTCGGTTCAGTGGGATCAATTTATCTCGTTGTATCCCTACGATCTTTGCGAGCTCGGGCCACCAATTAGAGTTTATCTGGAAGGCGCCGGCTCTTTTCCTTCCCTTGTGTTATGAGTTTTACTGAAAACAGCCAACACAAAGGAGAAGTTAAATATTAGTAGTACAAAGACGGACCAAGCAGCGATTTATGTCTGTGGACTTCGATTTCGACGTCAAATAACCTAGCCCATTAAAAAAAAGCTCTGGAAGAAGTGTTTTAAAGTGGGTGAGCTTTTATGTTGGGAAGAAAATTGGATTAGTGTGTTTCACATAATGACAGAGAAGTGGTCGCTAGATGGGAATTAAAGTTTGCAAATTACCGAAAGCACAGAACTGGTTTTAACCAGTGTTCAGTTTGGGGAGAACTTAGCCAACAATGTAAAAATTAACTTATAATGCGTTTGTACATAGAGCATTGTTACCTATCTCCACATAGTACTTTTAGGCAGACAAAGTAGAACTTTCGCATACACGTCTTGCTAAATTGGTGGCGGGCAGACGTGATTATAAACGTGCCAACTTAAAAAAAAAGTCCGATGGCTCTGACAAATACCAGATGACTGACTTGAAACTTCGATGGATGTGATGAGTTGGATTGTCAATGCGATGCTAATCACTTCCAACTGTCTGAAGTGATGTGATAACAGACAATACTTCTATTCATATAACGGCTTCACTCTTAGTTGCCACTCAGCCTTCACACGTTGTCTCACACTCAGCTGTTAAAGGTAACACAGGACAGTCCACGGTCTCAATCATCCATTGTATGGCTATACATACGGAAATACGGGATCTTAATACAGCTCTAGTACTAAAAAGTTGACTGATTGCCAATAGCATGCAACCAGTCAACTAGTGGTAGCATCTGTCAAATTTAACCATTGTTAAATTCTGGAGGAGTATTATAACTTTGTAACCCATCTCCACCAAGCCTTTTACCAGTTGTACTGCCTTTCACACGTCTTGTTAAAAGCTATACTTTTTTCGTTTAGCGAGAGGCATTGACTGGACATGATAATAGGACTTAAATAAGGTACTAATTCTGGTACTAGAACATTCAATGAAAATTTTTATATGGGTTCAGGGGGATAATGTAAAACAATATCAGTACTTAGATAATAGTTATTACCATGCATAAAAATAAGCATAGCATAATGATCATATATTGAGGTTGACAGGTAGTTTCGACCTGTGATTACACACATATCGTTGGCTTGGAGCTGAAACTCATCAACTGACAAAAACAAACTTTTTACTATACAGCAGTTTGAAGCATACCTATTAGTTTTTAGGTCAAAAATAAATACTATAAATATTTTGATAACGTTGCATATCTTTTAAACAGATTACCATATCAAAATGTCTCAGAGAAAATGTCAGTTAATGAGTTTCTGCCCTAAATCGACAATATGTGAAAACAAAGACTGTTAAATTTAGGTCGTATTCATCGATTCCAGGAGTATAATATCACAAACATAAAGCAAATAATGCTGAACTATAATAAACTATAACAAGGAACCCGATAATGATGTTTTGGTTACGGTAATTCTTCCCAATCTCCAAAATCGGTTTTATAGGTATTTCCTGACCGGTTTTTTAGTCTAAAGGGGAACTTTATAGTATTCGAAACAATAGAGGAATTTTCACTAGCAATAGAAATTGTAGACGCATAAGTAATTTTTTGTACCCTTCAGCAATTTAATCCTATTAAAAGTCAATCATTCGTAAATTTGACATATGTGCATTTCAACGTGAGGCATTTAGTTTAGTGTTTTGGTTATGATCTACTCACACGCGCTACTCTCGAAATACACTCTCAAACAAGGCAGGACAGAGGAAATCTCATTTTTAGAATTTCATAAAAGCAAAAAGTCAGTCATGTTTATTCGATACTAGCATTGATATAATTCAAGCAGTTAAAAATCTAAGTTTCACCATGAAAAAGTATCATTAAATGGTAGTTTTTGTTTTCATAAATGTTCATCTTTCTATTATCAAAAAGCCATTCCGTTTTATTCGAAACCCATGTATTTGTACTGAAAAACTAGTATTAAAATTTAGTGCCAATAATTGCCTACTAAAAGTAAATAATGAGTTCATCGTTGACACCATTCAACTAGTAAAATTTTTTAATTTGCTTCATGAATTTATCAGTCTTTAAATGATAAGTCTCCTTCGAAAAAATCAGTACTACACCTCTCCACTGTCGTAAAACCAGTTTTTCTAGTAATGGTAGTCGAAACTCGTGTATTTGAAAGGAAAATTAGTTATCTAAACTTAGTTTGAGAGGTCTTACTTGCTTGCATTTGATGTGTTATGAATCTAGCACTTAAAGGAATGAAAAACTTCTGATGTTAAAATAAAATTAAAAAGACAAAACAACGATAGATAGGGAATTCATTTGAATAATTCCACACGACAGGTTTGCGGTTGACATTCTAAGATAGAGAACTGATCGAAAAGACCTCAGTACAACCCAGATAGCACAGTTGTTTTTTAAATCTTCTCTATTTCTCGGTATACTCTCAACAAGGGGACGCATTCTGAGTAGACCCCTGGGTACCTCCGAAAAGTAATTGATATTAAAAAGAATACTGTAGCTACATTAATCGATGTAAATCGAAGTTTTATTAAGTCCGTAAGTAGAAAAATGGTGGACAAGTCTGAAGTTATTCATATCAAACGAAAAAAATGCTCATTTAGTTTTTTAGCAATTTCCCCGCCAGTAGCCAAGCTGCTGTAGTGTCGCTCTTAAGACTGGTAGACAGAAGCGATTGGTTATTAGATCGAATATTATGTGTCAAAAGACGTATTGGCTGCTTGGAGTTTCCTGGTTACGATACGTAAATGAGGGCCAGCTTCCCCAAAGTCCTCAGGAAGGTATGTCTCTCCAGTTTACTGTGGTGCGATGCTGCAGAACCCCCAAGGGTACCCCGGGTTAACACTGAGATTGCCGTGTCCTCTTCAACGAATGCTTGAAGTTGAATACGCTGGCATTGGGGAAAAGTATGACAGCAATCTGATTGGTTACTTAAGAGAGCCAAGTACCTATGTTCTAGGTGACTCAGAAAGAGAAAGGTTTAGACAAGACGAGAAAAATCTGTTGTCTATTCGCCTAGACATGAGTGACATAGATCATATTCGGAAGTGCTCGCAGATTACAGGTAGAGAGGCCTCCCAGATATATTTTAAATTAAAATAAAACAATCAAAAACACACTCTGAAGCTAATCTAATCAGCGTAAATTGATGTTTCGTTTATCGCAGATAAAATGAACAAAAATATGTCTGAAAACAGTCAAAAAGAGGAATAGAAAATCGGAGGGAAGTTTGAGCCCCCTCCGAAATTATTTTTGAATGGGCTCTAACTCCTTTGATCCACTTTCTTTCATCATTAATTTCCTCTCCGCTCTGTCATAATTTTTACAAATCAGATTTAGTCTGGGATGAAATGATCTCCTATGGAGTACCCAACAGGTGGCAATAATCACGAGATTTCTCTCCCCACGAGATGAACATTAAAAAACTCACCATCTCAGCTGTCAACATCCCAACTAGATGTCATTAAGATTTCAAATTAAACTGCACTTAACCACCCAGAAGCATTTCAACTACCTTCAATTTTTTTTTAATCAAAAAAGGGGAACCTCAATTAAATTTCTGCAATGAGAGGGAAAAATTTCAAGGTAAAAAAATCAAAAAGGAAAGAGAACGGTAATAGTATACGAGCGACTCGAAGCTAAACAGGATGTCGTTTCCAGAAGTGCATTTAACTGCGTGGGTAAAACTTTATTTTATTATCTTTTTACTTTCCGTTTTATCATCCGTCTTCTGTGCCCCCCTTGAAAGTCGGTTCTGGGATAATGTGTTGGTTTCATCAAGATGACGTCGGCAGACGTTTAGTCTATCCTTGGTGCACACACTTGGTTAAAGACAAGGATTGAAATTCCTGTCTGGAAAGGTTTTTTATGCCGTGCTTATTGTTGCCTTGTTGTGACTTCTGGAGGTCTGGAGTCGCCCTGCGCGTCTTGTGTCAATAGAACTACATCTTCAGTTCATGAGACAAGATGATGGAACTCGAGGATTTGTAAAATAGTCGTTTTCTCGAAGGACCTTTGAGCGAATCTTAAAATAGGACCTTGTTTTACCCAGGATACAGAACTGAAGAAACAAGCATGCCTCTAATTTTCGCTCGCAGCCTTCAAGAAACCAAACTACCAGCTACTGTAGTGATAAGTTGAATTGTGGTTTGGAATATTGTTTGCAGTCTGCAGTAAATGTACTTTTAATAAATCTTAAAATGGGACCTTGTTTTACCTGGAATACAGACCTGAAGAAACTAAAACATGTTTCTGATTTCTGCTGTAGGTCTTCATGAAATCTAACAATCAGCTGTAGTAGGGATAAGATAAATTATGGTTTGGAATATTGTATAATGGTCTGCATTAAAATGAATTATCAATGAATCTTAAAATAGGACCTTTTTACTCTGTATTACGGTTTACCCCAACGAAAATTGCAAAGCAATCTCCCTTGTTTCTCTGAGTGACCCATGCTCGCTTTACTCACTTGCTCGCTTTACTCACTATATAGCTTCAGTGTGATAAATAATTAACAATAAAAAGGGTATAGAGGTTAAAATCTAGTTGAGAAGCCTTAAGCTTGGTGTTAGTTTTTCGTCGCCAAGGAGGAAAGCGGCGGTCGCCAACCTTTATTCGAGTAAAATGCCTGTGAGCAGGGTTTTCAGAATTGAGAGTATCACCCATACAATCGTCAGACTGATGTTAAGCTCAAGGCTCTGTACAGTCAACTAGATTTTAACCAATATTCATTTTTGGAATATATTATTTTTGTATGAAAAGAAACTTAACAATTATACATCTAGGACTCAGGATTCACTTGTACTTTCGGAATATGGTGGTTGATCTAACTATATATCCATAAAAGCAGGGTATGAAACAAATCATGATTTTTTAAAAATCAAAAACATCGGATTTATTTGATTTAAATCAGATTTTTTTTTATTTAAATCGGATTTTTATGATTTTAATTAATTCCTTGCCCGTATAAGTTTAAATTTGTTGGACATGAGACATGCAAATTACAATGTACAAAGATAATTTTGATTTATTTAAACATTAACATTTTTTATATGAAACATTAACGTATCAGGAAATATAGCTGGGTAAATTTGTGAAAGATTAAAACGCGACGTAGGAATTGGTAAAATAAATCACATGATAGAGAAAATAGAACAGTGCCCCAAATGCCAAGCATAAGCAATGTTTTTCCATTAGGTTCTCAAGCGGTTTATATTACTTTGAGTTTAATTCATAACTAGTGACGTGAAATTTTTGAATCTGGATAATAAGGTTACGGGATCCCAGACACCATATTAAGAATTTTTTCAATCATACAAATTTCAGAAATTTTTTGCTATTATATATTTATCATATATGGGTAAAATGTTTTTAATTACTTTATTTCGATAGAAAATAATGAATTCGTTCAAGACTTGCTTTTGAGAAAAAAATCATGTCACCTATAATGGAAAAAAATAAAACGAGCTTTCATCATGAAAAAAATTCCTACTTCTCATTAATATTTAGCTTTCAAAAATAACTTATTGATGAAATATTGTTATTTTTTGTAAGTTAACAGTAAAAAAATGAGACGACTTGAAAATACATAAATTTGAAATCAAACATGCCTATTTTTCCAATTCTTTGAGCATTGACAAGTATTCCATACGTATATTCCAAGCACACAAAAAGGGTTTTTACAACACAAGAAAATGATGCTTTGCGCTATGAACAGCATAGAACGAGTGTAATAGTATCCCCCAGAACTTGCCAATTCAGCGGAATTTTGAGCTTGCCATAAGAAGTTTATCATTCCAATCATAATTGAAATAAGCTTTTCGCTTTTTCATAATCTTTTCTCAACATATTCACTCAATAATCAGATAAGTGAATTAATTTACATTTCAAATTTCAATTCCATAACTATTGAATAGTTATTCTAGCAGTGTAAAGATTTCTAAGGGATCAATACATAAAATTTCTCAATAAATTCAAATAAAAATTAACCACTATATTACACAAAACAAAATGAAACTATTAAAATTGCCAGTCATAAAGATTTATGACTGGCAATTTTAGTGGCAAAACTGGAGTGTTTTTGTGATACTGCAGAAAATCTTTTCGTTGTAAGTGTCTATTTTTTATGAACAGACTACAATACTAAATAAATAAGTAGAACATCTTAAAAAGAGAAAGCAAGTTGGTCATAATTTTAATAATTTGAGGGAATATATTTCAAGCATCTTCACTCATCACATGGAGAATGGTTTAAAATTGGCCATGTGCGATTTATAGTTACATGGAATGTTTAAAACAAAACTCAAGCTGATGAGCAGGCTTGTGAGTGACACCTATTGGTCAATGGCCCAAGATGGAAATACATACGTGTCTGGTAATTATGATCCCAATCAACAAATACTGTTATTTAGTGTCTTCAAAGGAAGGATGATTTTTAATATACACTGCTGGCCACCGTAAATGCAACACCCTGAAGGAAGCATGCAAATAATATGAAATTTACAACATGCATTAGCGGAGGTGAGATATGCAAATGATTAGAATTTCAGCGCAGACGCACATCACGCGCACCTGTGGCGCCACTTCAAAGCGCTATTTAAGGCTTGGAGATTTCGACGATTTCAAGTACGGCAATTGTGTTTTTCTTGTGGTTTTTTCAAAAAAAACGATCAATTATGCCTCGTAGAAAACAGCGATCATCTTTTGATCAAGTATCCGAGTTCGACAGAGGAAGGATAGTGGCCTACCGAGATAGTGGATTATCTTTCAGGGAAATCGGTAGTCGTGTTGGACGAAACCAAACAACTGTAATGCGGATATGTGATCGTTGGATGCAGGAGGGTACGACGGACCGACGTGTTCGATCGCATCCACCTCAGTGCACCACTTCACGTGATGACAGGCATATTGTGCGTATGGCAGTGACGGATCGCTCAGCCACATCACGAACCATAGCACAGCACATTCAGTCTGTAACGCATCATCCAGTGTCTGCGCGTACCATTCGACGCCGTTTACAGCAGAGTGGTCTGTCCGCAAGACGTCCATTGCTTCGTCTACCCTTGACGCAGAACCACAGACGTTTCCGCCGCCAATGGTGCGATGAAAGAAGGATGTGGACGGCAGAATGGAATGAAATTGTCTTTACTGACGAGTCACGCTTCTGTCTGCAACACCACGATGGTCGGATTCGAGTCTGGAGACACCGTGGAGAGAGGATGCAGAACAGCTGCGTTGTGCACCGCCACACTGGTCCTGCACCGGGTATTATGGTATGGGGCGGTATTGGATATCACTGTCGCACTCCTCTAGTACGCATTGCCGGTACTTTAAACAGCCAGCGCTACATCTCCGAGGTGTTGGAGCCAGTTGTCCTTCCTTACCTTCAGGGCTTGCCCACGGCCATATTTCAACAGGATAATGCGCGACCACACGTGGCACGCATTGTCCAAGGGTTCTTCGTCAATCGCCAGATTGAATTGCTTCCCTGGCCAGCTCGCTCTCCGGATCTTTCGCCGATAGAAAACATGTGGTCCATGGTTGCTCAACGATTGACCCAGAATACATCCCCAGCTGCCACACCAGATCAACTTTGGCAACGTGTGGAAGCTGCTTGGTCTGCTGTACCCCAAGAACACATCCAAAGTCTCTTTGAATCAATGCCGAGGCGTGTGGCAGCGGTGATCTCCAACAATGGCGGCTACTCTGGCTACTGATTTTGGCAGGAACCACACTTCACAGAAGTCTATAAATTTAATCATTTGATACTTGGTCAACATGTTATCTACAAAATAAATTTTGTTGTGATATCTCTTGTCTTTCTTGGTGTTGCAATTTGGGTGGCCAGCAGTGTAATTTTGGGGTGAACTTAGTATGATCTTAAAATATTTGAATAAAATCACACGTATCTTGTTCAGTTATTTCACTTTCAATATTATTAAACATTACAGAAAGAAAAATGAAATTTAAAATTTTGATTTAAATCAATGATTTTTGTAATAAAAATCACTTGATTTAAATCAGCATACCCTGCAGAAAAGTATTGTCCCTATAGAACTTCCTATTTACTTCCTTGGAACGTCCCTATTAACTTCTTTTTGTTCTCCCTTTTCTTTTTCACATCTTTCATATAATTCATTTGATTATGCCTTCGTTTGTTATGAATGTAATATCTGACACATTGCACAACAATTTCATTTTTATAGTATGATTTTGAAATCACTGCACGCAATTCTTTTGATTTGAATCGAGTGAAAAAGTTTTGTCAACAGATTTGATTTTCGAGGGGAATAACGTGATACTTGATCTAATTGCTGCCAAACGACAGATAAAAACGAGGCCTTTTATCCGCCCCGAGTAAGAGAAATATGAGAATATATAGATTATCTTTTGATTCGAAGTGTGAGATATTAGGTGTGTGAAAACATTTTTGCGCAGTTTTTTACTTTGCGGAAGCAATCAACCGCGAAGTATCCGGAAGCATTTTTTTGCCGATAGCCGGACGACGAACTAAGGAACTCGATAATCTCAAAGGTTGCACCGGACGTTATTGCATTGAACGCGTAGACCTCAGAGATAAAGGGAAAAAAAACAGCAAATGCCCATTGAGCAATATGCCGTTAAAAGGAAATGTTTCACATTCAATGCGACTTGCTTTTTTTTTTATAAAATGCACATCACAAAAGATATAGTAATAATTTTTTATTGGAACTTGATATATATTTTTTTAGAAAGGAAAATGGCAATTAAAAATTGGAAAAGTCCTCAAAAAATTGAGGGCAGGTAGGCAGGTATTTAATTAAAGTCGCACAGGAGCAACACAACGGGCTATTGACGACGATCCGGGATCAAACCAGAAGGGAAAGATTCGAGGACAATACCACGTAAGGTGACGGGGTCACACCTGAACTGGCACCCCTCTCTCCAAGCTTTCACACCACGCCAACGTGAGGACGTTTCAGGCCACGACAGATACTTAACGTGCACCAGCCTCCTTTGTACACGATGGTCTTTGGTTGGATTCGAACTCGCAACCCTCCGGTTGCTAATCCGTTACTCTTTCAATCGGGCTACCGCGGCCCTCAAAAAATTGAGAAACTCGCTTATTTTTTTTATTATTGGGTTTTTATATTTAGGGGGTTGGGGTAATTTCAATTAACGTCACACTAGAGCAACACAACGGGCTATTGGTGACGGTCCGGGATCAATCCCAAAGGGAAAGATCCGAGGACAACACCACGTAATTTTGAACCACGGTCAGATGACGAGGCAACACCTGAGCTGGCACCCCACTCTCCAAACTTCCACACCACGCCAACGTGAGGACATTTGAGGCCACGACAGATTTAACGTGCACCAGCCCCCTTTGTACACGACGGTGTTTGGCTGGATTCGAACTCGCAACCCTTCGGTTGCTAGTCCGTTACTCTTCCAACCGGGCCACCACGGCCCTTTTATATTTAGAGACACAATTGTTCAAAATTTGAGCAATTGAAATAATTCTTTTTATATTCGACTACCTTAGAAATTTTGTTAGTAAATTTACTGATTTTGAGATTGTCGGTAGTTTTCAAACCCTAAAAAGGACCCTGGGGCCGTTGACGCATAAAAAACTGCTGTCCTTATACGGATGCTGATTCTATATTTTGGAAGGCCACGTGGAGGATATGGTCTTGTACGTAAACAACCTTGGCCATAAGAATGAGCCAATTAAGAAAAAAGAGTTTCATCAAGCAAGTGTTAATGAACGATAAGAATGCGAAAGGAAGTAGTGGCCCCAGCGGCCCTCACTAATTTCTTCCTCAGGATAGCAATACGTGGGTGGGCGGCAAAACACTCTAATAAATCGCCTTATTTACGACAGGGTTAAATTATATGAAGCGCGAGAGTGAACGAAATCAGGATGAATAATTCATGAATATGACTTTTACTCCCCTGTGTTGGTTCTCAGAGCAATCAAGCCATCTGAAGCACCCCAAGACTTAACCCAAGCGATTTTGGTGATGGGTGAAGGGTAAATTGTAGCAGTCGGTAATCGCTCCACGTTTGTTGAATGATCATTAAACTTGAGATAAAGTGGTGTTCAAGACAGGAGGTTGTGTTCGGGGGTTTGTTCCAGGCTAACTCGAAGAGCTGTATTTTAAACTAACAAAAGTGTTGTTGATGACGGCGAGGTTTCGATTGTAAACGAAGGCATGCGTTTAAAATTTTAATATTTTCTTTCAAAAACCGCTACAAATAAACATATAATTAATATTTTGAGCTTATGTTCAAATAAATTCGATGTCTGAGAATAGAGACTGGTTCAAGTCAGATTTCGGATGTCATTGAAAAAATTTTCAAACTTGAAGATTTTCCCACGAAACTTAAAATTGAAGCTTGGTAATGTCTGAATTAAACAAAATACTAAATTACAGAATTTAAGTCAAAATTATGATACGGTTTCCATTGAAATTTTTGGAATTTAGACTCTTTATATGAGGTTCCCCGTTATAAGCTTTACTTTTTATGAGCAATTGAATATTAATTAAATTGGCTCTGACCATTTCATATCAACTTATAAAATATTCTATGTTCGAATATTTTCATGCTCCACTTTCTTAGCAGCTGACAAACCACCAGCATTCCAATACAAAAGTCTCAGAGAATCCCCTTTTGATAAAGAGGATAATTTCATAGCTCCAGCCTTGTAAGAACATCTTTTTGTCCTATGCTTTAACTTCGTGTCCTTATGTGACTGGAGTTAATAGACGTATTTGTTTAGGTGCCTTTACAAAAATCTTCGAATACTCAATTTTTGAAACTAAGCTGAAAGGAAGCTCTTGAACAAAACCTTCCTTAGAACCTAAAACAACCGTACTTACCAATTTTGTTGCATTGTATGATTTTACATTTGACTACACGATGTCAATACAAACTTTAATTCGAAACGAAAGCAAGTCATTTAATGTTGTGAATAAAACGGTGGCGTAAATAGTTTTATCTTTTCAAAAATCTGCTTTCAGAACATTTATTACTGGAGAACTTCGGCAATTACGTCTTGTTTCAGATTGCCTATTTTTCCTAGCATAACCGCCTTCATAAAAAAAATTTCAAATCCCCACACAAGGTAGCCAAAATTCACCAGCCCACACGATGTCATATCAGTAAAAAACGGGATACAACCTTAACAACTCTACACAAAAGGAATTCATCAAACATAGATTGACGTCCAAGTGCTGCAATTACACACGAGCACTTTCATCAAACGCCTTTCTTTTCAACCTTCGACGTTCCCTCCAGCTTCTCGAATAACAACAATTAGATCTCGGAACCTCTTTACTTGCCATCGTTGTTTGAGGACCCTAAAACGAGATCTGCGAAAAAGCGGTGCTTTTGTCTGCAGCAGCGCCAAACAAGATGGAGAGTGCTTTATTCCTTAATTTGTCAGGGTTCCATCCATCTCTTTCCAGCTTCGATTGGGTTGTTCATGTCTCGCGGGATCAGATAAAGAGCACCACGAATCCTGCCGTGATGACGAGGTCGTGCTAATCTGAGTCGGGGAAAACGTCTCATTACATTACCTCGAAAGCTGTTGTCAAGATTGCTCTTTTAAAATACGCTGCATATTGGAAAATGAATAATAGTAAATATGCACTAAGGTGCAGAAATCAAAGTAAGAACGTAAACAATATTTTATTGAACGCAATTTTAACTTTACAATAGTTTCAGCAGCAGGTGCTCAAAGTTGCTACCTCCAACAGTAATGATTGTCGACGCATCGATTGCCGTATATGTTCAAAAACTTCTTGGCCTTTCGCCGGCACATCGCCGATACTCTTGCGATGTGGTAAGCTTCAGAATCAATGAGTTTCGTACACATTGCCCAAGAGGAAGAAATCAAACCAGATAAATATGGTGATCGTGATAGCAAAGCGACGGGCCAATCCATAGTGCCACGATAGTACCCTTTCGTCAGTCCTTTGCAGATATACATTCCTGAGTGAATGCGGCTTAATTTTGATTTAAAGTATCTCCCCTTAAAATTTGTTCAGGACGTTTTGAAAACACCCTGCATCTCACGTTACCCTGTATCTTCTGAACAGCAGGGCTGGACTTGTCTTTTTGCCGTCTGTAAGCTAATCAAAAACCTGTCGCCCTCTATTCCCGATTTGATTTTAGTCCGAGTTCATCTACTTCTGTGCTTTTGTTAGATTTCATCCCAATGAACTAATTTATACATTTTGTAAAAGTTTGAAATATTTTTTTTAAGTTCGAAGTTTTTCTCGCAGCAAAAAATGTCTACCTAGGCTCCAGCCTTCTCAGAGTATTTATAAATACAGCATTGTCAGACAGGCAGGATGGGGGCCTGACGGAGCACGTACCGGAAATGAAAAAAAAATTAAACCTTTTTTCAGTGTTTCTCATAAGCTCTACAAGAGTGTAAAACTAAAGAAAAATGGATACATCTGTGCAAATTAAACGTTGAGTACTTGTTATATATATTTTTATTTGATGGGCCTGTCACAAACTAGTCCAGGGGCACAGAATACAGATATGGGGGAGGGCTGTGTATAGGAAGGATCACCACAGGAAGTATTATTTTTAAAGAAAGCATTTTCTAAGTGACTTCTGACAGCTTGCAAAATGCAATCAACGTGAAACCCAACTACTGCTATTCCTGAAGATAGTTATAAGAAAAATACTCAATTCATCTTTTCAAGTCCATCCGAACTGCTAAGCTCCAAAGAAAATAAGGGATATAATAAACAATAACGATAAGGAAGTAGATAAAAAATGTCTCTTGTAGAGAAAAAAGTAACTATCCTGTTCCGGCGTCCAGTGAGTCACTCACTAATTAGTGAGATCATGGCATGCTTCAGGACGTCGGTGGACAGTTCCTCAGCCCACGCAACTTCACTTGTTGCAGAAGAACAACCGAACCGACACTTTCCAAGAAAATAAATTGGGATAAATAAGGCCTTTTGGGACTGTACACTATAAACTTGATCCATACTTCACGGCCATTGTTATGAATGGGACTGATGGCAGCAGTAAATCTCGGTCTACGTTGATGAAAGAAACAACGTACCAGAGTAAATTTTGACATACATTCTGCGGTTAATGAACCGGTGCTCTTTGGATGAAATAGATTCGACAATTTATGTTCATTTGGAATCATAATTTGTGATGTTTCATGAGCCAATTGAATGAGACTGAAAATTTTCCCAACTGTCCTCCACATCCTAAAGCCAAGTTAGATATGAGAGTTCCTTAATACGTATTTAAGTACTTTCTCTTCCACACTTACTGTACAAGAACCTAGCGAGATTTGACCGTTTTCAAAGAAAACATTTTCTAATTTTATTTCTATAATCATAACTTTATGATTAAACTTATGACATACAATTTTACCCTGAATATAAATATATTATTTTCTTGAAAAACACGTGCTTTTATTAAATTAATTTATTTTTAAAACCCACACAAACTAAGTCACCCCTATTGAAGGAAATTCGACCCATCGAGGGAGGATGACCTAAGCAATAAAAACGCCTTTATGATTACGATACAAATGTTTATTTTACTTATATAAATACATATTGTAAGCACAATGAACCATACAAAATTAAAAAAATTAATTTGAAACTTTTAAAAGTGATATAAGTATTAAAATAATATCAAAAGTATATTACAAGAACGGAAAGAGGCGGTGATGACTCGGCCTAGCCGAAAACCCTTTTTTAAGGGCATAGAAAAGTTTGTGCAATAATGGAACAAGTGCGTAAAAAATCAAGGCGATTGTGTTGAAAAATGATGTTATTTTATGTTGACTATTTTTATTGAAATAAAACCGTATACATTGTGAATAATTATTGACTCACAATCAGATGCTATTATCTATCAGTAAATATGCACTATGGAGGGTAAAGAGTTCTTGCTTCTGCATCAACGATGCAGCCCTAATAATTTTCAACGAGTTAGTGATATGATATTAATGGTTCGGCAAAGTGAAAAGTAAACAAAGGGGCCTGATTTTCTTTAGACACATACGTCAATGTAGTTCCTTTGAGTAAGAATATAATAAATTGTCTGAGTATCAATTCCAATTTCTGTAGGTTTAGAAAATATCTAGTTCTGGTATAGAGTAGTCACACTCAAATGTTGCATAATCTTCAGAAAATGACAATGACTACTTGAAACGAATACCCAAACACGATTTATGATCTAATTAGCGCTAGTGAAGTAAAAAGTGACCACAAAGCTACAAAGGTTTAGTTTAACTTGAAAAATCCAAAAATCAAGTCAAAAATACATTTTGACTGTCATCAAAAAGTCTTTCCAATAACCATCTTTCACATTCGTCTCTAGAGAAACCTTCAATTACCAATCCAAAAGCCCATTAAAGTTTCGTTGACTGATAAGCCGGGTCACACATTATACATAAATTCACTGATCTTTCACTCGTCGGGCATTTTTTTCGTCAGCTTCTCACCCACTCAGAATGCGCGGTTGAACCCTTCAACAGTTACAGGAGGCAATAAATCTCTCGGTTATGGAAGTTGCCACTTTTCAGCGACTGATAACTGCGACCGCGTGCATGACTTTAGACCGCCCTTGCCACACAGAGAAGCTCCAGAGATGAAAGGATGAGAAGAAAGGGCTTAAAAAAAGACAGATCTTATTCTTTGGATAAAATGTAGCACAACCAAAGGCATTGCACTTGACCTTAAGTGGGGAAAAGCCAAAAGACGTTTTCCAAGATGTAAACCGACACCTCATAAACTTGATGAGTTCTTTTGCTTTTATCGGACAGATTTTTATCTCATTTCGTGGGAAAAAGATCATATATTTTTCTGGATAGGATAGAAGATAGGATACGGACAAAATGGAAAATAAAATTGGAGAGGAATGAATTTTATTTTAACTGAAAATACTATCAAAGATGTCCCTTCAATGTATCATTGAAAGGCAAATGGTAAAGATGAGTTGAATTCTTTGTTCGAAAAAGAAAAACTAAGGGGGTTTAGTTTGTAGTCCAGGATTCGTATTTTGCATCTTTCATTTTGGCGACTTAATTTTTGGATCCAGTCGTCATTTTTGACGCCTTACTTTTCTGGTGCTAACTTATTTGGAGCAAATTCCGATCAATCACAACCGTTATTATTTCCAGCCACCCCTTGTCCGGTCTTAAACCCTTGTTGGTAGGTTGGGTGGCCAGGGTCATTAAAAAACCCCATTATTATTCCTTCAATTGAAACTTTTAAATAGGCGTATCAAAGTCCCGTGTGTGGTTCTTCCTTCTTGGATCTTCATTCCAAGAGGAATGAAGATCGATGTAGGAAAAACAAATTTCCCCTGCCTAGAAACTGGTGGCAGTTTGGAACAGGTTTTTGTACTAGAGGACATTACAGAGCAATTTTTGAAGCAAACATTAAACACCAAGAAGGTTAAATTACTAATCTTAAGACATCAAAATGCACGTACAGTTTATTCAAATACGCTTTTCTACACAAAACAGACGGGATTTACGTAACAGGAGCCCCGCGAACCAAAGAAATTAAGAGGCTAGAAATCCAAAATTCTTAATACATTGTTTGGAAGCTGAAATGTAGCGAGAAAGTGGATTACTAAATGTAGTTCGAAACTTTTAATTTCGCGGACTGGTACTCAATGTTGTTCTAAAGTTCCATGAAGTTTTGTCACATTTTAAATACCACCAGTATTACAGCTAGTCTTTAAATTTTACACGGAATTAAGATATTACCTAGGTTAAATATTAAGAGTCGTATCCAAATCAGATATTGAAAATATTTTTCCTTTGATACTTTCTTCGATACCATACTATTCTGTCTTCCAACATAATAAAAATCAGCTTCATTTGAGAATTTTTCAATATTCTTTTTCACATAGAATTGGCTTTAATCCATCACATATGATTTTACCTTTACTTTGTTTTAGTTACCGGATTTCACGCTTCGCTGATTCTATCATTCAATTAAAACAACTTGAAGCTTGTAGCTTTTTAATACAAATAGTAGAGTTTCTGATAGAACTTTTCTTAGATTTATCCTACATAAATATACAGAAAAATTATTTTATTAAATCATGTTTTGAAACATTATTTTTATTAAAAATTAAAATTTCCATAAATTATTTTTATCATTTGAGTTGAGCTTGGCATATGTTCCAAAAGGACAAAAAGCAAGAAATAACACTTAACCTAATACCCAACCCCTCTTTTGTGTATACTAACAGTTTGGAGTGACTATTTTATTATTTTACAAAGTTCAACACATATTTAGAAGAGTATCCACCTAATAGGTATATACATAAATTCACTATCCATCCCAAAACGTAGAAGATCCCTGGACTAAATATAACTTTTCACCCAGAGTAACTTTTCACCTTGGGGTAACATTGAAAATATTTCCATACCTGAGAACAAGCCGTTGTAACAGACACTATAAAGAACATGAATTCATAAAACGAAAAAGTAGTTTTATCCATGTCGATTATCAGTCCTTTGCCAAGAACAATAAATAGTTCGCAGCAAAATGCTCTTTAAAGGACGTGTTCTGTATCCTGATGGTATAAGTTAACGTATGAGCGCGTGATGTGGTTGCTAAAAGTTTATTCTTAACAAGAGTGAGACATGAGGTTTCACTTATTTATTACTGACAACTAGGGGAATTTCAGGAAGCCTTGTATGAAATGTTTATTTTTTGTGTTTAATTTCACATACAGATGCGTTTATTAGTTTCATCATCAAATATTTGTTCTGATCGTGGTTCAAAATTAAGAGGTGTTGTCATCGAACGTTCCCTTGGAATTAATTCCGGATCGACGCTAATAGCCCGTTATGTTGCTCCAGTGCGACGTAATTCAACTACCTACCTACTTTTAAACATTTGTTTGCTTTAAAAAATATGAACTTTTAACGATTATAGAAAACAAAGCAGATTTTGAAGTCACATCTTGAGAACAAAAATTTGAATGAAATATATTATTTCATTTCTGTAATCCACAGTCAATCACTTTACGCATTATAAAGGCTGAACGAACCGTAAAGATATTACATCATCAGAACAAGCCCTGGAACTTGGTCTATTTATAGACGCCTTTTCCTTGGATAATAGGCTTACCAGAGAAGGACCAACAAATCTCGTTTACAAAACGGTCCCCTTCAATAATATGCATTGGATTGTTAAAGTCAACCAGGAATTAAGCTGGCATTAATGAAATCGAAATGAAAAAGAATCCTATATACTGCAAAGCTAAAAGATGATATGCACAACTTATAATACTTTAATTAGTTCCTGTAAATGTTAATATACAATATTTTTGAAAATTTCTGTACCATTCTGACTGTAATCAACTGTGTATTTTCTTTTCTGTTTTCATATTCTATGTGTAATGGTAAAAAGAATTGTTGCACCTGCACCTATGAGAGAGATCCTTATCTTTATCTAGAATGTTAATCTTTGAAATATTTTAAAATTATAAGAATGTAAGAAAAATAATTTTCTACTGGTCCGTACTATCCTATATCATAATCAGAAGAGAATTTTTATATTTGATGACGATTTGATAGACAAAAAATAGGTATGCTCACAACGAAACATCGAATATAATATACATTCCGAGAACGCTTACGAATTATTCAATTATATGTGACGAAATAAATTATGATAAATAAATAATTATATGAATTGACGAATTTAAATTGAATGATTCGTGTTTCGCTTTGACGAGTTTCATCTCGTTTTCGGATAAAAGGACATCATGTGTCTTCTGCAAATCCTTTCTTTACTTTGCATAACATAAACTTAAAATATTTAAAAATTATAACGAAGGACGTGATCCAGATTAGGTTTAGTGACAATAATTAATCAAGTTATTCTTGTATTACAAATTTTTTACCAAACGCTTACCGCCATATCAGTAAAAAATCGAATAGTGGGTGAGCTCACCTATCTAACCTTTCCCTAGTTGTGCAATTGTAGCAACTTAGTAGTAGGTAGGTAGTTAATTAACTGGAGCAACACAAAGGAACGGGCTATTGGCGACGGTCCAGGATCCATCCAAAGACAATACACGTCTTTTTGAATCACGGTCAGATGACGAGGTGAACACCTGAGCTGGCATCCCACTCTCTAAACTTCCAAACCCGCTAACGTGTGGACATTTGAAGCCACGACAGATGTAACGTGCACTAACCCCCGTGTACACGACGGTCTTTGGTTGGACCGAGTTTCAGCAACTTAATGAGTTCAGTGTTTGTTTCTCAGTCAGGGACACGTTAATAGATTTTAGAGTAAGAACAATCCGAAAGTGACTGATACACAATACTCACGAAGATAATAAAGTTCCTTTTAGGCTTAGCATAAGCGGTCTTTGCCTGATTCCAGTTATTCCCATGTAGGAGGAGAGAAAAATGAATTCCAGAAAATACTTAAGGAGCGCACTAAAAAAAATCTTTCAACTGAAGGTCAAAGGAACGTGACCAGATAATTTAAAGCGGAATTAGTGCAAATTTCTCGGTTTAGAAAGGTTTATCTCTGTCACTCGTCACTAAATATTCCAACGAACCTAAAACTCCTACTACTTCTATGAATTGTTTTATGGTATTTGCGAGTAGGTTTTCCCTCTGTCCAAATTCCTTAACATATTACCTAACTGTTAATTCTATAAAACTTACAATAGCAGATATTACAGTTGTAGCTCGAGATGTAAGAGATTAAATAATTAGGAGAAATCGCGAATAATTGAATGGAACACAAATTAAAAGAAAGTTGAAACCGGCTAAAAATAATTATAGCATTCTAGGTTTTCACATTCTTTGACAGTACAATTCCTTATAATGCCACACCTTCAAGGAATTCTCAAAATGTCGAAGCAAAACCAAAAAGAAGATTCTGAATAAACCGTTTTAATTTCGAAGTTTAATAAGTGATTTTCAGTGTAAACAAATAAACCAGACGGTCTATGACGATTTAACTTCTGTTGTCCAAATTCTCTGGCATGATACATTATCGTGGTTACCTTCAAATATAGTTTATCGCCATTTGGGCAACGTCTGGTATTTAATCTAATTGGTGTTGACAAATCAATTATATATCAATTCAAAATTTATTCTTTGGAATTTTTAATGACCAATTGATGAAATAGCGAAAAACAAGTGACGCCACGTTCAGAATAAGTACAGGAAACATGTATCACCGCAGAAACACTACCGCAGCCGATATTTAGCTGGACAGAAAATGCCTCTCATGTCATCTATTACTTGTGATAAAAGTAAATGGAACAGGTTTGGTTTGTCACCCACGGTTAGTTTTTGTTACACGAGTGGTAATAACAACGGAAGAAACTGTCTAATCCTGAACAAATGGTTTTAAATAAAAATAATTAAGGAAGGCTTAAAAGTGCAATTCAAATCATGTAAAAGTAATTACTTTTCGTGTAAATATAATGATTTTTCATTTTAAAGTAAAAAGTACTGTACTTTATAGCCCACAAGGCGGATATCGGAGATGAAAATCCGCAGCCTGACATTTTGTTTTGATTAGTTCTCTCTAAGATATATCGAAGTTCGTTATTCCAAAGGTTAATCACATTTTCATGTCAAATAAAGAAAATTATTTTTTTTTAAATCCATCTAATTTGTGTGTGGGGGGGATGGACCAAGATAGTTAA
This sequence comes from Meta bourneti, assembly GCA_933210815.1. NCBI lineage: Eukaryota > Metazoa > Arthropoda > Arachnida > Araneae > Tetragnathidae > Meta > Meta bourneti. Next base: position 71,899,919 of record OW119926.1, on the reverse strand, counting down.
CGTGTGTTAAGAGGGTATTACGCCATGAAAAAGTGTATAAAAATTATAAGTTAGAGAAGCAATAGTGTAACTTTACCACATAATTTCATCACTTCAGCCAGACTTTCAATAACGTTATAAAAAGTGAGTTGCAAATCGTGGTTATCTGCTTTAATAATACGATATGTGTGTGCCTAAGAGATGATTATTAAAAGAAATATGTCATTCAACTACAGAAAATGATGTAATTTACCTATGAAAAATAGCATGCGCTTTTATAAGTAGTGTGCTATAAAAGCATATATGGCGTCAATGATAAACGCTTATTCGATATATGATGTGTCGACGATATGCGTTTATTTGATATGTATTACGTCGTTTTTGTATAAAAATACAAGATGCTTGCGCAGAAACATAAGCGATATTAAGAAGCAAAGTGCTTCTTTTTGATTTTCTATCAGACAATTATAGCAACAATTTAGAAACTTTTCGCTGTAAGTTTGACGCTTTTACTATGAATTAACTCGATAACAGACGCACGCATTTAAATGTAGAATAATTAATTTCCGGGTGCCCGACCATAATTGAAGGACATTAACTACTAGTATATCCGCTAGAGGAAGTCATAAAAAATTGTGAATGAAGAACAATTAAGCTTAATGGTTGACTTTCGCTTTTACGTCTTACCCGGAGTTAGTATTTACAATTTCCGAAATGCTACTGGAGATTTTAGGAAATTTTAGGAGGTTTTAGATTGATATAACTAATCAATTTTAGTTAGATCAATCTAACGGCCAATGATTGTCTCTGTTATGGCACGTACACGGACAAAGTGGTCGTATTCATTGTCTTTTAGCACCAACTTCTTATATTCCTAGATCTAATTGTGTATCTTTTTCACAGAATGGTAGATTTAATTTAGTACAACTCAACATCGGTCTTTCCACTCTGAATTTCTTGAGGTTTGGAAGGTAGTTGAATTAATATCGTACTGGAGCCATACAACGGGCTATTGGCGACGGTCCGGGATCAATCCCGAAGGGAAAGATCTCGAGGACGACCTCTCGTAATTTTGAACCATGGTCAGATGGCGAAGTCAACACTTGAGTGGCTTTCCACTCTCCAAACTTCCACACCACGCCAACATGAGAACATTTGAGGCGACAACAGACTTCAGGTGCCCCACGTACGCGACGGTCTTTGAGTTTCGAACTCGCAACCTTCCGGTTGTTAATCTGCATCTCTTCCAACCGGGCTACCGCGGCCCAATTGAATCGCCTGAATAGGCCTGAGAATTGTATTTATCGAATTGTGATTCTCATTCTGAATTCACACATCCTGCTATATCATCGGCTTGCAAGTGAAACACACTAAGTGAAAAAATAGTTCTGTGGAAAAACAGGGGGAATTCAACTCCCTAACATTTACTCATTGTGTTTCTAAAAAAGAAATCTGACCTTCGTGCAAAAAAAAAGATGACTTAGTGAACACTTCACCCCACTAAATTCTAATCATAGAAAAACTAAAAACTCATATTTTAAAATTTTTTACGGGCTATTGGCGGACGGTTCGGGATGCGGCACGAAGGGAAAAATCCAAGGACATCTCGTAATTTTGAACCACATTCAGAGATGACGAGCTGTGAGCTAGGTGACTGAATGAGAAGGGAATAGCCCGTTGTATTGCTCCAGAGCGACGTAAATTCAACTACTAACCTGAATAAGAAGGTTTGGTTGAATTGGGCTTTATGGCGCAAAGACCGTATTTGGCCAAGCTGCGCCAAACACAAGACAACGTCAAATAAATGGACATACACATACAAAGAAAGTTTTACTAACACAGAAAAGAAATGCACCCATGGTAAGCTACAGGAATTGGACCTACAACGCGCAGGCTGATTGAAAAGGGATTTGATAACACATAAAAATCTCTTGTTCGTCGAGACATGAGTGATCAAAGATGTATTCAGACGAAGTGTGCATAGGCCTGGAGTCTTCCCCAAAATATATTAAAACTTAAAAACTCACAGGTAAAATGTACTTGATATGTCTGAAACAGTCAAATAATCAACTTAATATTAATTCATAATTATGATACTTCGATTGGAATGGAAAACAGGGTGTAGATAAGGCCTCCGAAATTATTATCTGAATACTTGCCTCCGAGTGACCCGAAAACGAACTGGCATAAGTACTGAAATAATAGTTCGTTTCTTGAGAGCTCGATACACTGCTTCAAGGATATAACCCAGAACGCTTTTTATTAACAGGAAATAAATGACATTTGAATTGTACGGACTTCCATTTCATCTACTTCCACCATCCTTGAGCGCAACCAATGCCCGGAAGCACTTTCGACATCATTATAGATTTACTTAAGACTACATACGCGTCTCTTCTATTTTTAAATAAGTTTTACTTGTGTACTTAGTTCAACATTTCGGAAACATAATCGTCGATAATATTGATTCCGTTGCCAAATATGGTTCGATAATCAGTCCAAAATGCTTTCTAATATGCGCTTTTAACGATTTTAATGTGCTTCCAGGCGGCGTTTTACGGTTTTTGCCGTTTTTGTAAGCTTTTGGAACTTTCATGCTTGATCATTAGCATGATTGCTTTTCAAGTGGCGTGTCGACCATGAAACTGAATTTTAAGTGAAAACCTAAATTGTTCCAAGAATGAAGCTGAGTTGCATGGCTTATTTTCTGACAACTTAACATTTTCCTAGGGGATTTTTCAGGCATAATATCGAGTCATCATAGCTACAAATAAGTTAAAAACACTCCACCTACATTATGACTGATTCAAACTATAGTTTGTTTCACCTCAAGAGTGTACCATGTCACTTAACAAGAAATTTGCAATTATTAAATGAACAGCTTCCTTTGAAACATGCTTCAACCATGAACATAATACGTATATGATAAGTAAATTTAATTCATTTCCAAGAATTCAATTAACCCAAAAGCTTTGTACTAGTTTTTAGAAAGATATCTTGAAATAACTTATGAATTAGCATCAATAACAAATGAAAAGGGGAACAAGGGTATTAGATTTGTTTTCCTGCAGACACATTTCATACTTTCCACCGCACTCTTTTGAGACAAAACAGAGATAGAAAACGCATCCTACATTTTAAACTGCTTTCTACAGAGCATTCCATCTTATTTTATCAGCGGTAACATTTAGTGATTTGCAAAATGTTTAGTTATAATTTTATTAAAAAAAAACCCTTGAATATACACCATAGAATTCATTCGTTCAGTCTTGTTGAAGAGTGAGTTCTCTGTAGGTTGAAGTTGGAATCGTTGACTACATCGTTCCTAGTGCCCTGATACATTTAGCTTAATCTTGGTACCCTCAAAGCCCCTCGACTGTCATTACTTTTTAAGGGTTCAAGACTACCCAAGTGTTCTGGTAAGATTTAGAAGTGGGCACACAAGACACGGGACTTTTGTGAGAGCAGTTAAAAACTATCAAACTTGTCCATACTCCGTAATTCTAGTAATTCCAAATTTTAGAATGTAGTAGCGTCTACTGATCATCCAGGAGCGCGACAGCTCCTGGATGATCAGTAGTTGGATGACTGTGCGATTTGTGAAACATGGTCTTTTGTACTTGGTCTAGGCTATACCTCGACCAAGGGGATTAGTAAAAACATTTTGCTTTTTTAAGCAGCTATTAATTCGCATCCTCAGTAAACATAGTTGCAGATATTTATTTGGAAAATAATCAATATTCATGACTTTATTTTTCATAGATTTTTAGTATGTGTGCACACAAAATAATTCGAAAATATCGTCTCCAAAAATGTGCATGCGCCGTAATGACTCCGTTAGCATTAATGATAAGCTCTGACGGATGTCATTTCCGAAATCTTAACTTCTGAAGAATCTTCTTTGAGACTCCTATGCCGATTCAATTGCCTTGAGCTACTCGGTGAATTACCGCATGATACAGTTATCTCAAAACAGACAAAAGAAGCAGTGTCATTTCTTGTTTTCTGAAGACACCCTTCAATTAAAGAACAATATAGCCGGTTTGTGAACGCATGGTCCAACCGCAGTGTCGTGAAAGAATTCCTTGAAGCCCTTTCTCGTGTCTTCCTCTGAGTATTCGGTAATGACCCCTTTTGAGGAAACCTTGAGAAAACGAAACCTTTTGGAATGCAACTCAAAAGTAGATTTTTAACGCCTGATATTATTAACACTTATAAATAAGGAGTTTGTTAAAAAGGGCATTGACTGAAAATGTAATAGTTAAAAAAATGTGTTTATTTATATCTCTTTTTAAGATCATCGATTGTAAGTTCAGTGATAAGATGACAAATTAAAGATTTTCTGGCCAGAACTTAAATAAAGTAAAATACAATAGAATATACATTAACAAACGTATTTTTAGTAAAAATACTTTTTCTTAATGCCTTTAAATATTGAAATAAAAGCAAAATAGAATGTTTGTGAAATTATTTTTAACCTTCATGTTTTTATGTCATATGTTTTTTGTATCTGCTATTCATAAAAAGTATTGAATTAAAATTTCATTTAAACACACCGATGTTTTAAGTCAGACTTTTAAAACTCAATCAAAACATTGCTTTTTAAAGTGGGGATTCTTATAGGGAAAGGGATCCATAAACGATTCAACTAAAAAGAATTATATACATCAATTGTGAATTTATTTATTATTTTTCTTTATAATAAACAAAATCAAATAAAAATCATGCCTCATAATTATAAGTCTGGAAGAAACCATTTTGGAATAACCTTTGCGCTTATGAAAAATATAATAGCTTCAGAGAAAATATCTAAGTAAAAAAACATTGGTTTCCTTTTTATTAATAACGAAAACATTCTATGACCCAAAAGGAAAATATTCTAACTTGAGTTAAAATATTAAAAAAGCATTCGAAAAGAAATATTTAAGAATTTGCACTGCAATGAACAATACAATTCATAAAAAATCATCTTGAGATTTCATTAGCCGAAAAGTTCTGGAATGCGCAAATACTACGATCGAAACCTTTCTCAAAGGCCTCAGTAAAAATAAAATAACATTTTTTTCCTGGCTGCAGTATTCCGATAGTTTGAAAAAAGTGCAATGTAAATAAAACTGATAAAACAATGAAAAATTTTGCTCTTAGTTATTGTGCAGCGGACTCAAGCGAGTTGAGTTGAGTGGTCAATCCAGATCGTCTGACGGGTTCAACAGCATTTTGCTGACCTTGGGACGATATCCAAGTCTCGGTTCTAGCTAAACTTTGAATTTCTTCCATCAAAAAATAGAATTGTTCTTCAAGTAGCAAAACCTATCAGCTCCTTCATTATTCTAGTTTTGTAAGACTCGTTTTATGCTTCGGATTAGTAACTACGGAAGATAAATTGCTTGTTTCTTTTGTGGCATTTCCTTATAAAGGGAGGGGGCCTAAGTAACACGAAAATCTTTTAGATGAAGACGAATTTGCCACTTATGTTTTTTAACAACTCGTGTTGATAAGATTCTGGTAACGATATGAAAGATTTCTTTTATAGCCATAGGCAATTCATAGTCGAATGATGAGTCCGATATGAGCCTTTCATGTCATAGTGGAATTATATGTTTTTGCTGCAATTTTTCAGGACTATCACACGAAATTTTTCGAACATATTTCATAAAAAAAAATCTTAAACCACATTTCATAAAAAAAAAATCTTAAGCTACATTTCAAAAATGTCTTTTAACCCTCCAAGTGGTTTCGACGAGATATCTCGTCCATCAAGATCTGACCAATTTTACTTATACTGAACGAAATATCTCGTCATCAAGATATTGCCGATTTTTCAATGATGACGAGATCAAGATCTGGTTATTTTTCTTCTAATGAAGCGACATCACGGCCATCAAGATGTGGTCGATTTTGCTAATGATGAGATATCTCGTCGATACATCATCGGGAGGTTTAGTAAAATGTGATCATCAATCTTTGATCATGTGCCTATTTTTAGATTTCAATCTTTTGACGTATACCCTACAGGTGCAGGTAGTTAAATTAACGTCGCACTGGAGTAACACAGCGAGCTGTTACAGCTCCTCTACAGAGAGAAAATCATTAAAAATATGGAGAGTGGGGTGCCAGCTCAGGTGTTGCCTCGTCATCTGACCGTGGTTCAAAATTACGTGGTGTTGTCCTCGGATCTTTCCCTTTGGGATTGATCCCGGACCGTCACCAATAGCCCATTGTGTTGCTCCAGTGTGACGTTAATTGAAATACCCAACCCAATACCCATTAAAAATATACTTCATATTTTGCATTTAATCAACATCTTGAAAATAGTGCATCAATTTTCTGAAATTTTTTCACAGAAACGCTTAGCAATCCTTGTTAAATTTACAAAGCTGTGGCCGTATATTAAAATTTTCGATAATACCCCTTTACCTAAGAAATTGAGGGAACTAACATTATTGTAAGAAATATTGGCAACAAATGTAAGACTTCTAGTGTCGCAAACTCGAAAACTAAATATCTTTTAATGAAATTAATTTTGAGCGCATTTAAGTTAATACTATAAACTTAAAAACAAGACTTAAAAAAGCTGACAAAATTGGTGGGATGAAATATAAAGTCAAATATGGGGGATATGGAAATCATACACTAAGTTAAAAATTAAGTTCAGATACAGTTAAAAGAGGTTCGAATTGATGCCTGTTTTACTCATTCATGCATATTTTCCGCATGAAAATTGTAAGGAAATAAGTCCTGATTCCAAGAACGGGGTTTTGAGAAATCCACTCAATTTCAAATTAATTCAAGGTTGAACTAAAAAAAATCCATCTCAAACAACGAAGATCTTAACATAGCACTTGATGCAATGCCATTGTTTGAAATATAAATTTTATATAAATTAATTTTTATCTTTCCTACCATTGGTTAATGTTTCTCAACACTTGCAAATGATGTCTTGATAGTTAGGGAAGTATTTTTAACATAAATCTGAGTGTGGGGGACCCCTCTTTGACTACATTGTATTGCACATCTGAAAACAATTTCATTGATGTTGAATCTAAGTGAGCTTGTTAAATCACCGATCGTGAGTTTCGATATTAACATGTGGAAGTTCTAAATCTTAAAATGCTTCAATATTTTCTCTTTCGCTCAGACAACTTTATGCGTCAATTTATCGAGCAAACGACGAGGACAATCTCTTTTTGCAGGCTGGATGGGAAAATCACATAAACGTAGTGTTCGAAAATCCTTCCATTTCGATTCAGATTTGTTTTTGGTTTGTACGGGTAGTAAGCTTCTCTCAGCGTTTCCAGAATTTCAATCCAACCTCAAACGAGATTTTAAAAGTTTGTAAGCGATAAAAAATTCCATAGAAAAGTAAACTGGACGAGACTTTTCCGTATTTTATCCTCCTCGCAGGGATAAAATATGGAATAAATATTCTTCCAGTTACGTCGTTGCAAAATAAGCGAAATCGAATCAAACTCCATATGAATGCATAACGACTACCACATGTGTCCCTTCTTTTTTCAGCTAGCGGAAGAAAAACAAGAATGAGAGGAAAGAAAACAAGAAAAAACAAAGTTTCCCACCATATTGATAGAAAACGTTTGCTAAAACAGACAGCATATTTCTGTGTTTCATATTTCTACTGCGAGAAGCGAGTTTGTAAAAAATGTACAGCTTAGCATAAGTATGAGATGACCTGGAAAACTAAACGAAGTCTACATGCGTTCTGTTTTTAAATTTTCTTCGCAAAATATCTCTTTTGTTACACAGATGCTGTAATATTTTTTTCAAAAACAAAGATGTTACGCTCAGAGGTGAAACAATGCTGACTTTTGCTTTAACTTTTGTAGGAAAAGCGAATAACGTCATCGGTGCCATAAAACTCGTTAGACTGTTTTCCTCGAATAATCCAGACAACTACGGTGACAGTGGGGAATCAACTTAAGGTACCAATACTTTCCTCGTCGATTGTGACGGAATGGAAGATACGTGAAATTGTTATACGGGTTCTACTAAGAATTAATGCAAAGGTAAATGTTCCTTATCAACAAAATGTTACCGTAAAATATTAATAAAAACCAATGAAATAGCAATAAGATAATGATTACTTTCGACACTTGGGCGTTTATGACTACAAATACCTTAAGTAGTCAATTAATCACATAATGTGATTGCTGTGTGTATACATTTGACAAAATTGTCTTTACTTACATGCACTGAAATATTATGTCAAGGTATTCTGTAGTTAAGACTTTAAATGCTTTTATACCTGAAAAATAAGGGTTATAGCTCCATCGAGCTGAAGCCCATGGTTCACATATGGAGGCCCTTGTTAAGGTTATTGAAAGGGTTTGAATGAACAGCTCTCCTCCGTTGTCTGATAATCGAATGGTTAGCGTTCAGGCCCTCGGTTCTACGGGATCTGAGTTTGAATCCCGGTCATGGGATGCATGATTGTACACGTTCGGAATCTCACCTTAAGTGTCATATGTAGCGGTCTAACTAACCTGATAGTCTGCCGCATCTGCGCTTTTCATTTTTTAACATTCCTTTTTAAAATTGTCCGTTTCATAACATGTTTAAATTCCCATGAGGATAGGGATTTCCGAAACTAATTTTTAAACTATATTCTTGCTTGGTTTTATTTCTTAGTGTCCAATGTGTATATATCTTAGTGTATCAATGTTTTTATATAAGATTGTTATTATTATTCCCACCCATTTGGGAATTTACTACACTTAAAACTAATTTTTACCTTTTGTTCTATACATTTTCCTGTCTCTGATCTGCTGTTTTTCGTTAGCTTGGCTGCTGGTTTGTATTTTTAATCTGTTTTTATTTAATTTATTTGATTTTTGTTTGGTAGACTCCGTTATTGAACCCTGGATCCGTTAAAACCAATCAACCGTACAGCAAAAGATGACAGTAGAGGGACAAACCAAACTCCCCGCCGTGGACCTAAGTTGTATAAAACTTATTTTCTTTCTAATACTGCTTTAATAAGTGGATCTATTCCGGGTGTATTGCTTTTTCCAGTTCATTTAGTCGTCTTCTTCACCCACGACTCTATTTGACTTGTCTACTACAAAAATCTATATGTAAACAGAAAACTATATCATTAATATGACTGGCGGAGTAGGTCCATAATGGTTCACATAACTCGTTCAGGGAGTTACGTGAATCATTATGAATTTACTCCGTTCCATGAATTCTCTCATTCTCCATCCATACTCCGTTCCACGAGTTCTTAAACTTAAAACACATAACTCTTAATTCATTTATTTTAATTACCAAGAATTTTGTTGATATACATTTTCTTTTTGAAAACTGGCAATATTGGGGATTAAGCAATAGATATTAATAGCCTCAATAATAGAAAAGGATCAGAACTAAATTTTCCCAAGTGCGTCGGTTAAACCTTCGGTTAAATTGCGAGGTCTGATAAAAAAATTATCCGACCAGAAAATAAAAAAACACACTTAGTTCTCTTTAAAACGGGCAATTTCTGAGTCGATATATTTCTCCCAGCTGTTCTGCGGTTGGAAATATTTTTAGATGTCACTTTTTTTGGGATCTCCGTCATATGCTTCATCACATTTGTTTTGATATTTTGAGTGTTGGAAATATTGTCCTTTCAGTGCCTTTCAGCAAAGGAAACAACCAAAAGTCGTATGGAACCCTGTCTGCGAAGTAGGAGTATGGCCAAACTGTACAGGCCGTATTTGGTCAAAATAATTTTGCCCGAGGTACAAAGCGTGTTCCGAAGTGCGTTGAGGGTAGGTACATAGTTGAATTTACGTCGCACTGAAGCAACAGAACGCGCTATTGGCAGTGGTCCGAGATCAAGCCTTCAAGGGAAAGATCCGAGGATAACGCCTCGTAATTTTGAACCATGATCAGATGACGAGGTCAACATCTGAGCTTGGACGCCACTCTCCAAATTTCCACACCACGCCATCGTGAGGACATTTGAGACCACGACAGATTTAACGTGAATCATCCCCACGACTGTCTTTGGTTTGATCGACTTTCGAACTCGCAACTCTCCGGTTTCTAATCCGCGACTTTTCCATCTGGGATACCGCGGCCTCAATTGTGTCAAGGGACCTTCCAGTTGTCACTGAGTTGAAGTACCTTTCATCCAACCACTCTTAGACAATGAAAAACAGTCAAGAAAATATTCCTTGTTGGGAGTTTGTTCCTGAGGAGCGTACTCGTGATGAACTGAGCCCTGGTTGTCGAAAAAGTTAACGAGTTCTTCAGCCGCTTTGCAATTTTCGTTTCTTCTTTGACCAAGGACCTGGCGTTGCCCAGTGAGATCATCATGCTTTTGTTTCACGACAAAACACAGAACCGTAGTCCCAGAAAAAAATCTCCGATCGTGCTTCTTCATAAATCACATTGCAGCATGTGATTATGTGCAAATTAGATCACATTGCAGTATGTCTTGTGTAACGGTCATTTTAACTGGAAACAAAAATGTGACGAACACCGGATGCATGTGCAACTAGGCAAGCCACATATTGATCCGACATCAGTCCAATGACACGAAATTGACTGAAATACGCATGCGTTTTTGTAATACGCATACATGTTTTCTGTACGCAAGTGCATGTCGCATATTTTGTCGCGTGCTGCTCCGGTGTGTGACCAGGCTGGCTTCCTCCTTGGGACTGAATTGCTGCAGTCCAGAAAAAAACACATGTGCAGTAGGTTGCAGGTGCCAAAGACCCGTCTCAGTTTTTCTGTTAACACAACAAAAAATAATGGTAGAAACGTTTTTTTATCAGACTTTTCGTCGACTTGACTAAGCTGTCGACTAACTCCCATGTGTATTCACCGAAGAATCCCTACAACAGGATAGGCTTAGATAGAGGTGTAGTCTTCACAGAATACAAAGACCATTCTACAAATTGCATCCGTATGAACGTTAAAATGAATATTTACTGTGTCTGACTAAACGAAAAGAGGAAACAATAAATGTGAAAGTGTACAACGTTTGTGTTGTTTGCAATTTACCATGCAATAATTAAAATGTTCGAAAACCACGAAGCTAAAAGCTCTTGATAAAATCGAAAACTAACTTTGCAACTTGGAAAGAAAGTACGAATACACTTTCCAGCGAAACAAATGTGGGTTTTGTTACATCCTATGAATCCTCCAAGATCAACAAAGATCTTTAACACGAACAAGATTCTATTTAAGACGCTGTTGGAAAAAGCCGCATCAAAAGCTGTTTTCTCTTGTAACGACGAAATAAATCCATCTGAAAGAACGGGCGGTGATCGTAAATACGTCGAAAAAACATCAGACCTAATTAGCGCCATTAGCAGGTTTGGGAATTTATTTCCACGATTACACACCAGAGAGGTATACGTGCAATTGCCACAATGAGGAACGAAAACAATTTCGCTGACGAAAAGTTCATTTGATTTTATACGCGGGTATGGAATTTCCTGAGTCACAAATATTACCAGATTGTTTTAATTCGATAGATATATCAGAGGGCAGAGTACATTTAACCACTTAAGAGATTAGAAGGCACTACAACTACTATATCATAATTGCATTTCCATTTTGACTCAATGTACGCAAAAACCGAACCACTCTTCTATATCCGAGCATCGCTCATAATTGAGCGAATTCGAAGATGCCTTTCAGTTGGGAGTAACTTCTATGAATTCAAGAGCAAAATAATTTTCTTAAGGGGTCGTCTCCATAAAAGTTGGTTGGGTTGAGCTTCTACCATGCCTTCATGTATCCACATCTGCATTGCGAAGGAAAAATGAGTATGTATCTGCCGCTCTTGAAGACGACAAAGTACAATATTTGTTTTCATACCAACAAATATTCTGAAAATTATTTTGGAGTGGGGGGTCCATCGATTTTCCATTCCAATCGAAAGGCTGTAATACGGAATGAATATAACGTTTTATGGTCTTTTCACTGTTTTCAGACATATCTACGTGTATTTTACCTGTGTGATAAGCGAAATTTCGATTTGCCTTGATTAAATTAGCGTCAGTGTATTTTGAATTTTTTCATTTAAAGTATTTTGGGGGGTTTCGAGTCTTTTGGCCTTCCTCTAAATATTTCCGTCGTCATTCATATCTTGGTGAATAGACAAGAGATTTTCTTGTTTTGTACAATCCCTTCCCAATCAGGCGTTCACGAGAAATAGAGATTCTTTGCTTCTTTTGACCCTCCTGGAGATTGTCTCGCCGTGATATCTCGTCATTAGCAAAACTGACCAGATCTTGATCTCGTCATCATAAAAAAATCGGCAATATCTTGATGATTAGATACCTCGTCATTAGCAAAATTGGTCAGATCTTGATGACAAGATATATGGTCATTAGCAAAACTGGTCAGATCTTGATGGACGAGATATCTCGAGGAAACCATTTGGAGGTTCAACAGATTAAATTTCTTTTTTGTGAAATGAGCGTTTCATTTGCAAATATATATGCGAATATTTTCAGGTCTGTCTGATTTTTTCACGCATGGGCTTACTAACTTTCGATTTACACAGATTAAGCTAACTTCTGCATTCATTTTGTTAACATTAATAACATTCCGAGTGTTGACTAAGTCCCCACCCCCTCTGAAAACGTCGCTTCCTTCATGTAAATATATTTTTCCAATTGTATTGCTCAAAGACCGCAAGTTCAAATTTTCTAGGTCGCCACATAGGATAAATCGATGTTCCAATGATACCGGGGCCCAGGATATTTAGAATTTTGCAAAGTGTAAAGTTTTTGTACAATGGTATGCAGACTTATGTAATTTGTTTTATAGAATTAAAAAAAAATTGTTTCATTGTGCTTCCAAAAACAAAGAAGTGCAACATACACATATACATTTGTTTAAGTTATACACCGAGTACTTGGAATATTTCTTTTCATTTCAGGAGGGGCTCGTCATTTAAATTCGCTCTGGACCTAGAGTTCAGATTTGGGGACCCGACAGAGGTATGAAGATTTCTTCGAAGAATTCTTTAAGCGCGCATGATGTGGAGAAAAAGAAGACTTTTCCAAGCAACCATTGGGTGTATACTCTCTTGGGAAGTTAAAAAGAGTATCCCATCTCACATTTTTTAACGCAGACCCCACGTCGTTGGATGGATTTATCCTAACTTTACTTTCTGTTTACAAGCTACAATCTCCCCAAACCTTATCGGAAGCACTTGAGATGGCTTGCAAGACCACCTGTTAGCATGTCGAAGACACTATTCGAGGAAAAGTCGTGAATAGGAGAAGCATGTGGTAAACGCTTTCTCAAATTAAGGGATGTGAGAGTAGTGTCAGAAGGAAAGAGAACAGACATATAAAGCTAGTAAAATTGAACTTTACAGTATGAAGTATGAGTCGTTATCCTGTACTAGTAAACTAGATCGACAGTCGTTTATATTGTACTAAAATAGTGAAATCAAGATTTTTAAATAGCATACCAGCTGTTGACAACCCCAATTACTTTTGGAGCATTTTTTGAAAATAGTCTCGAATAACATATAAATTTCGGTCATGGCGTGAATGCTCGTAATGATTCAAAATCCACATCCACTTTAAGTCGAGGTCCTGGTCTAATTAGTGCTCGCGTAGTAAAAAACGACCTTAGAGTGCAACAAACAAAACCCACTCTCGAATAACGGACATAGAACAAAGTTCTGTCCGTGTTTTTCAGCAAGTTTTGATGACGTCTACATTGCTGAGTTCAAAAAGTTTCATGTAGAACATATGGTCACCTTAATGCAAGAATTGCGTAACTTGAAAAATGGTGTATTTTGAGTTACACTTTTAAAAAAAAGCTGAGATCATACAGAATTTAATGCAAACACTAGGTAACCTTTTTGATCATTTAAGGATCTATCATCAGCGAAACAAAAACTTAGATATATAAGGAACTAGGATTGACGACAGTTTTTCGATTTATCTAAAAAAAAACAAAAAATTGAATTACCTAATTTTTGCATTCAGATGAAGATATGCAGTTTCATTGACAAAAATAAATGTTGGTGGTTCACATGTTTAGATATTAAAAAAGTTTTAAAAGTATCAAATTCTCTAAATAATAAAGCATTCAAGCGTATCAAATTATCCACGCATAAAGAATTTACATCTTAAAACAACTCTAGTGCTGAATACAAAACTTTTTTTTCAGAAAATGGAGTGCAATTAAGGTATATCGAAAATCAGAAAGGTGAATAATTATTTAGGTAAGGTAGCAATTGTATGTCCCGCAGAATACTCCTCCCGATCTAGTTGTGGATCGCATACCACCGTCATCACTTTCTAATTGGTTAAAGAGGATAATTAAAGTAATACTTCGTGGATTATTTTAACATGTCTACGAAATATGATGCGAACTATCACGTGCTTAACAATATGTATTACAAATCGAATTTTGTTTCAGAAAGGGGACTACTCAAATATTTCAATTCATAAAAGTCATTCCAAATAACCATTCAATAATCATCAAAAATAATAATTTTCAATCATTCAAACATAAAAGAAAAGTTACGTTATGTCAATTTTCTTATCCTACTGCTGATGAAAAACTGCTTTTTCTTTGCATGTATGGTGGAAATAAATCGCATCGCGCCATGGTAATGGTATTTAAATAACGTCGCATTGGAACAACACAACAGGCAATATATCGCGCCATGAGAAATGGTGGCTTTTACATGAAAAATAGTTCGACAAGTCACGCAACTGGAATTATCTACAATCACCTAACCATAATCAGTCTCCCGCATGCATTTCTTTTTGAAAAACATGCAGCGTTTTAGTGGATTTCTAAATAAATCAATAAAATTTTATAAATCGATATTTTCTTAAGAGTATAAAATAATTTGTATTACTTTACACGGAAATTTTTTAACGCATAATATGACAGAAACGTATTTAATAATAGAGAAGCTCAGATATCAGATGTCATTCTTGGATTCTATTTTAATACGAAAAACGAAATTTTTAATTCATATTTTTGAAGCGAGGTGCGACGTAAAATTAGTCCATGATTCTTTTATTCCATAGTAAAATGTGAAAAGAAATTGATTGTCAAAAATTGAAGGATTGATTTCCAAAACCATTCATTGAACAGTAAAATGTAAACGAAAGCAAAAAATCTAAGTTTAAAGGCTGATTTCTAAAATATCCCATTTTTCTAAAAATATTTAGTCGACTAAGTGTCAAGACAAACATGAACACATTTATCATTATAAATATGTTTAACTAGTAAAATTGGACTTTCTCGTACATGTTGGAAATATTAGAAAATTTCGTTTTCCAAGGAACTCGATGAAAAAGAAATAGTTTTAAAAATCGGCCTTTCAATCATAGAATCTGATGGACATCAGCACTGCATGACATATCGGTGGCGTGTGAACAGAACCCTACTCTTGATCACGTGCATGCGGTAAATAGTCAACAAACGCCGAGAAATCGTTTGACAGATGAAGGCACACCGGCATGGAAGCAGAAAGAGGAATTTCAAGAAAAGGGGAGCCACATACCTCGATATCATCCGTATCGGCTGCATCGTCGATGGTAGAATGAGCTGAGGGTCAAGCCGCAAAAGAACGGACCCCACGTGAAAAACTTTTTCCTTCCCTACTTGGACCAAGGTCACGAACTGAGGAGATGTCTTTTTACCTCCCGGTACGTCTTCGGATTGGCGTGCTCGGAGCCGGTGCGCCAAGATTGAGCGCCAAGGCGGTAGATTTGGTTGCCTTCGAAAGCTCTCCAATAGCTTCTTATCACCTCTAGAGATAGCTCATTTCCCCTGTCCCTCAGTTGTTTCTCTTAGCACTTGGATTTCTTTTCGAAAGACTCGTTTTAGGCGCGCACAGACATGGATTCAGAGGGGTTGAAGGGGTCCGGGCATTTCCCCCGTGTTCCTGAAGTCACAAGCATGAATGCTGAAATTAATTCAGTTTGCAAATTGAAGTTTTGTTAGGTTGAAAGAAACGTAGACGGGTCTGAAATTAGTCAAAAATATCTGCTGCCGCGTATAGTTTGAAAACTTTCAAACATCGAATGTGTGTGGAACTATTTTTTCAGCCTTTTAACTATTTTTTCAATGTAAAACGACTGCATACCAGTGACGAACTAGCCCACCAAAAAATCGGGAAATTCCCGGGAGGTTGGTGCTTCTAGGTGGCCTGTAGGTTTTGAATAAAAACGTCTTAAAACTAATCTGGCTTCAGGCAGAAAAATTTATTTTATGTGGTAACTCAAATGCCCATATTTAGCATGCACCAGTCCTCTTTGTACACGACGGTCTTTGGTTGGATTCGATTCGCAACCCTCCGATTGCTAATCCGTTGCACTTCCAACATGGTTACAGCGGCCCGACAATAGAAAAGATTTTGTATTATAATTGGTAGCAATGCTGATATATTTAAGTTACTAAATTAAGCGGTAAAAGGGTAAGTAAGAAGTCTCGGTTCAGAGAAGAAACATACAGTAATGATTTCAGTAACCAAGAATTGGTCTCGATTAAAAAAAAACACTTTACTTCCAACATTTCAATATTCTCAACCTGAAGTCGGTAGATAGTTACATTTCTCGAGCCGATCATCCGAGACTGTCAATCACCTGCTGCATATCCAAACTCTT
Source organism: Meta bourneti (assembly GCA_933210815.1). Classification (NCBI taxonomy): domain Eukaryota; kingdom Metazoa; phylum Arthropoda; class Arachnida; order Araneae; family Tetragnathidae; genus Meta; species Meta bourneti. The sequence goes on along the minus strand of OW119926.1, from coordinate 71,883,327 downwards.
ACTTGAATCAACCTTTTCCTGGCAGTGATAGAGAAGCTGACGTCAGTAACATTATTGTACACAATTCTTGAAGAGATCAATTAATTAAGTAATGATGCTTCTTAAGGTCTGGAAGGGCTTAAGCCCTCTTATAGCTTCCTCCGTAGGTGCACCCCTGATCAAACATGAAAGGGGGCCGCGGTAGCCCGGTTGGAAGAGTAACGGATTGGCAATCGGAGGGTTACTAGTTCGAATCCAACCAAAGACCTTCGTGTACAAAGGGGGCTGGTGCACGTTAAATCTGTCGTGGCCTCAAATGTCCTCGCGTGGGCGTGGCGTGGAAGTTTGGAGAGTCGGGTGCCAGCTCAGATGTGACTTCGTCATCTGATCGTGATTCAAAATTACGTGGTGTTGTCCTCGGATATTTCCATTCGGGTTTGATCCCGGACCGTCATCAATAGCCCGTTGTGTTGCTCCAGTGTGACGTTAATTAAAATACCTACCTACCTTCTCGTGCAGGTGTTTTGAACCACGGTCAGATGACGAAGTAACATCTGAGCTGGCATTCCACTCTCCAAACTCACACAAGGGGCCATTGACGACGGTCCGGGATCAATCCCCAAGTACTGCATAAGGGAAACTATTGGAACGCCTGATTTTCATTTAGTACTCTTGTGTTTGGTTTGTATTCATTCGCTTCAAATGAGTTAGTTTTCTTCAATTTGACCATTCCTTTTCAATTTTCAAATCGTCATCAAACCATGATTCAAAATTACGTATCGTCATCTGACCGTGGTTCAAAATTACGTGGTGTTGTCCTCGGATCTTTCCCTTCGTGTTTGAATAGCCCGTTGTGTTGCTCCATTGTGACGTTAATTAAAATACCTACCATCTATGTCTTGTGTTCAGTTTTCTTTAAAGGAGGAAAACCTTAAACTAAGCTATATGATTAGTGGGGGGTATTTCAATTAACGTCACACTGGAGCAACACAACGGGCTATTGGTGACGGTCCGGGATCAATCCCAAAGGGAAAGATCCGAGGACAACACCACGTAATTTTGAACCACGGTCAGATGACGAGGCAACACCTGAGCTGGCACCCCACTCTCCAAACTTCCACACCACGCCAACGTGAGGACATTTGAGGCCACGACAGATTTAACGTGCACCAGCCCCCTTTGTACACGACGGTGTTTGGCTGGATTCGAACTCGCAACCCTTCGGTTGCAAGTCCGTTACTCTTCCAACCGGGCCACCGCGGCCCCTATATGATTAGGAGGAAACCTTAAACTAAGCTAATTCCTATGGTGGTGACCTAGGTTTCCCACAGTAAACCTTTAAATATTCAAACTTATTTTTATGAGACGAAATTATCATTATGGATTGTAGCAAACTGACCTCAAATAACAGTCGAGCTTCTTAAATGCTCATCAAATTTTGCTATTTCTATTTCAGGTAATTCCATTTTAAGTCAAGTTAAAATTATTGGTACTTTTCATGAGTAAAAATTTTATCTGAATATATCACTGCTTGGAAGAGGAAATTTCTCAAGTTTTGTTGCTTGATAAAACGAATGAAATCAGGCTCACCTATTGTTCCAGCTAAAAGAGAAATGAAGATGCGTAATCTTATAATTTTTAATCTGGGTGCAATGTGAATAACTTGTTTCTATTTCCTATCCGACTGACAAATATTTTAAATTAATTAAATATTTTAAATTAATGTTTTTAATTATTAATATTTTAAATGGAAATTAATACGATTAATTAATTGTATTCATTTCCATTTTTAATACAAAAAGGAAATGCTTTTTGCTAGATATAGAGTACTAAAAAGATGTTACAATTTTTATGTTTAATTAGATATATGCATTACAGTTTATAGGCGCTGAATGACTAGTTCTCGGCAATGCCTGAGTATATTTATGGCATGACAACCCATTAGTAAGTTATGAAAAGCATAATAAATAAGTTAGCTTTCGTAATCTAGTATAGCTAACTTGAATTTGGGTTTTGTATGATATATTTAAAAACCTATTTTATGCAAAACCAATTCTACGATTTTCACAGTAGAATCGTGTGGTCTACTTTTCCCCTTTTGTTTCTTTTAGAACAAATCACTTTCTTTAAGGATCACATTTGCCTGGTTCGATGCATACATATATAACATATCAGAAGGGATGAAAATATCTTGCACGTCCCTCACAATTAAACTCTTTATGCCCTTCGGTGAAACAATCCAAGTCATCCATAAAACATTTCAAGCTAACAGAAACTGATGACTAAGCCGAATACGCATAAGAGAACAAAAATAAGTAATGTAAGAGTAAACGTAGTACCTTGTTCAGTCATCTTGTATTATCAACAGAATTGGGGTCAATACGTATCAATCTGAATCCAGTAGAAACTGAATAACGTGGATTCAGGTGTACTGAGGCGGAATCTCCGGATTCAGGCAGAATGAAAAGTTTTAAGACGAACAAGCTATTTTTTACGCAATCGGCTTTCCCGAATCTTCATCTGACAAAGATTCGAAATTATGCATTGTTGTCTTCGGACATTGATCTATCCTTTAGATTAGTCAGTTTCTACTGGATTCAGATTAACCTGGATTCTGTTGGTGCGAATCGACTCAAACGCGTCATGAGCAGTCGAATCCAGTGTTCGAAACGAGCTGGCGAGGAGCTTACTAACAAACAATTACACGGTGCTGTGGTGTTAAGAAAAGAACGATCATATTAAATTTGAACGGCTAAATGTATTCTTACAAAACTGGTAGACTGAAAGCGCTTGATTAAGAGTTCGAATCTCGGATGCGAGATGGCTTCTTGAAGTTTTCTGATTTCTTCAAGACAACACATACATCTGGGCCATTTCCCCAAAGTCCTCCAAAAAGACATGTCTCCCTACAATTCATGGTGGGTTCAATGTGGCAGCGCCTACCATAGTTCCCCGGGATAACGCAGAGTCTGCCATGTTCTCGCCAATTATTGTCTTGAAAGGTTACGATCCATTCAGATTGCCATTCGAAGAAAAAGTTAATTTCACAGCACTCCGCGTTTGTTTAATTTTAATTAACGTTTTCAGTCGCTTTAAAACTTTCCCCTGTAATAGTTGAAAGTAAACAGGCGTTTCTGGAGGCGACAGAGTCTAATTCTTGTCCCAGTTCGCTCTTACTGTACATCCTGACTTATGGATCTTGTTCTGCAGAACATTTGAGTCTGACGCACAAGACTTTAATACATATTTAAAAAAAATTAATGACGTTGATGTGCATTAAAGATGAATAACACAATCTTAGGAATAAGGAACACAGAAAAAGTAAAACCCCGTAAGCGATTCTTGTCAATATTTTTAATGTATTTTGGTTTTTCACTTAGAAAAGATTCCGACTCAAATTAAAGTGGTCATAAGTTGAGTGATTAAAGAAAATTAATATTTGTACTCCCCAAGGCAAAATTTCATCCTGGTGGAATTGCAGAAATCTAATTATTGAAGTCTAATAACCGCTATTCTGCGGACGAAAATTATTGTGATTTTCACTATTTTATCAAATTAAAAATTTATTTTTATTGGCTATTAAAGAACTTCAGGTAGGTAAATTTTTTCGTAAGACTAGCGCGTACACTCAACTGCTGTCGCAATGTCGAAAAAAACTGGCGCCATCTGAAATTAGTAGATAAACATGGATCACATTCTTATTTCGCTTCTCTGTATGTAGTTTAAGAGCAGGTAGCTGAAGAGATAGTTGAATTTGCGTTGGGAGCAGGCACCCCTATCTCCAAACTTCCACATCACGCAGAGTGAGGTCACGACAGATTTAACGTGCACCAACCGCCACACACACGTCGGTCTTTGGTTGAATGAAATTTCGAACTCGTAACCCTCGAGTTGCTAATCCGAAACTACCAACTGGGCTACCGAGGCCAGTTAGTAAATGAATGATTCATTGCCAATAAAAATTAGCTATGGATTAGTATTTAGAAACGCAATCTATATTAGCGTTATTTCCTGTCAAAATAAAATAATTTTAGTTGAGTTGTACCAAAACTAGATTTGGTTTGTCCTTTACATAAAAAACTACAATTTGAAAGTGATAGTTTTGAATCAACAAAACACTTTAAAAATGGATTCAGTTAAGAGGCAAACTTAAAGGAAAAATTAAACTTTGTGAAAATTTATTTATAACTTAACTTTTATTATAACGATAAACTTTTTAATGAGACTTAAAATATTTCTTGGAAAATGTTTTTTGATGACCTGAGATGAACTTGACTTAATATGTTCTTAATAATCCTTATTAGAATTATTCATTACGGCTCATAAGGATCACTCGAATCATTCATTCGAATAATGCTCATAAGGATAAGTCTCATTAATCCTTATGAGTATTATTCGAACCAGGAAACTTTTGATCCAGAAGTCAACACCCTGACAACTAGACCGATTGGTCGGCTTGACAAGTAAGAAATGATAATTTTTATTTGATTTATTGAATCCTTGTAAAGTAAGTTTGAAGGAATTTTTGACTCGATTGAATGCTTAGTTAAATACTAGCTACTATACACGTGTTAAATAGAATTTCAGCATTCCTTATTCCATTCTATCTATTATGAAAGTTTAGAATGGATACAAACAGTTGACCTCATGAACATATGAAGCCATAGATCACACGTTTGACTCCAACAGTAGTACGAAAAGGATGATCCCTGAGGCCATAAATGGGAAGTTGTAAACCCACAGGAAGACTCGTACATTTTCTATTATTAATGAATAAGTGTCAGAGGTTTAAAGAGTGGGATCAATTTTCTAATCGTGTACAGTAAAGGAATCTTCTCTGGTATCAATTTCATATCCATTAATAACTTTACTGACAACTTTGGCCCGCTGTCAGCACTTTATGTATTGCTCAAACAATGCTTCTTTTACAGCCACGTTCGACATGACTGCAATACTTTTTTCCCAGCACTTACCATGAAAATAAATGGATGAGAACACTACGCTTGTCTATATTGCTTTATTATTTTATTGTTACATATTTTGAATAATAGAGATCAGTTCATAATTTTTTTGATATATCGAGATTTCATCTTTACGGAATATGTTAGAGATTACTAATTTTTTAAGTTTTTTGGAATTATTATTAATTATTACTGCGACCCGTAATTCTGAATCTAAAAAGTTGAAAATTTTATAAAATTCGACTTTTCGAAAAATTGGAAACAATGGTTACGACACAAATGTGTCTCGTGTAGCAGATAGATAGAGCAGATTTTTGTCATTACAAATTAAGCTTTCTGAGAAGAAAAAGTTGTAAAAGTTTTACAAATTTATTTAGAAAAATAGCTTAAATCTTTCTTGAATCGAGACCAATATATTACGAGTCTCAATTATAGATCTTATACCATCGTATGAAACATGCACATTTCATATAAATAAATTTACTAGGCTTTTCCCTAGCCGATATTAGGTCCAGAAAGTACAATAAAGAAAAACAGAACTCTGCTTGCAAAGTAGACAAAAAATCAGTTTTTGTACTTTTAAACCCAAAAATAAAACCATTATTTTTGTAATTTGGGTCTAAAATCGAAACATATAGCTCAAGTGATCTTCAGTTTTTCCAAGTTGGCATCTTAGCTATATCCACCTCAGATTATCCCGACAGTGATCTCAATCGATATGAGATCCATAAACAAAGGTAATTTTTAGAAAATATTCTTAACAGTGAAGGATTTATGATTTTATGTGACGGAACACAGAGATTATCAGAGTGCAGTCAAGCTCTTACGCTCTGTCAAAACTTCGTTGGGAGCTGGACGCTCAGTTTGATAACTTTTGCCCTATGTTTGTAACTTAACTACTTTAGTAGTACTTGATAACTTCCTACAGTTCTTTTTAGAATTTAGTGCTCCGTATTGATGTTTATGATTGTACATATTTTGTAAGTCATAATTACATGTGCATAAAAAATTTTCAGAAAATAAATTTGAAAAATGGTTTTGTACAGTCGCTGAAAAAAAACCGAACCACCACTCTTCATTCGAGCAATTTTTACAGTAAAGAAAATTCAAAGATGGCATTTTGCAAGAACTAACGTCTTCTATAAATTCAAAGGCATAAAATTTGCATAAGGGGTCATCGTCATATTAAATTGAGCACCAACTTCATAATTTCCCATGTAAACCCCCTATTTTGACACAATTTCAAATCTATATCAAAATTTAACTTCAGATACCAAATTTTATGTCATTAGGTATTACCGTTTCGGAGTTATGAGTATAGAAAGATTGGACCTCCTAATGTTAAATCATAAAATTCTTACTTTTATAGATATCTTCCTAAATAATATTTCTATATCGCTGATATTTTGTACCATGTTATTGTTAAACAACCCAAACAAAATTCACCTAATATTTTATTTAAAAAATAGTTTTTAGTATGCAAGAATAATTATTAAATTAATATTTGAAAAATTATGAGAGAGAATTCGAACCTAACTATATTTTTATAGGAATCGATTCAGGACTTCTAATAATTATGATCATGCAAAATTTCAGCTCATTCCAATAGTTAGTTTTTGAGTAACATTAAATTTTCCTCATTATTTCGTTTTTAGGGGCAACCAAAAGTTTAAAAAACGTCTGACAAACCTTGGTTAATAATTCTCGGATCGTTTGTACATGTAATTCTCCAATCGTTTTCACTTGCATAATAAATGTAATAATTCTCGGATCGTTTGCACGCGCTGACTTAATATGTTTAAAATAGTGTTCAAATTTGAAATTCCGGTAACTATAACTACAATTAATCTCGATCTACGAATAGCGATTTTCAATATGGAGGGGATTCATGAAATTGATAGAAACATCAACATTGAATATCTCCCGATATAAAGATAGTAGAGTTATGAAATTTCATATTTGGACTAATTTTACGATGCCGAATCTAATTAAGGCATCAAAACATGGCGTTTCAATTGGAAATTGTGTTGTTTTTGCCAAATTTGGTATGCAGACGGGCCCCTAATGCATTTTTTTGCATTTGAATTTGTAGAGGACGTTATTCCCTATTGAATGATATCTTTAAATTTGATCTACTATGAACAGTGCTCGAAATAAAGGAGGGGGTTCATTTTTTTCTGCGACTGTACATGGTTTATTTAGATATTTTCAGTCATGTAAAAAGTTAGTTGGTTTTATATGGCGCAAGGACCAGATCTGGCCAAGCTCTGTCGAGAAATGTTTTCTTCAAATATGCTCACAGACAATGGGAGTTTTAACACATAAGATAAATACATCCAGGGTAGTTGTAGGAATCAAACCTGCGCCACTTATACCACTTATAGAAAAAAAGATACTTAGATATTTTCAATCATGCAATCAATGCCGCGATGCGCAGTTTCGAATCTGTCATACAATAAATGAATGCATGAATCAATTTCAATTCCACTCTTTTGCCCTAGTATTTAGTGTAAGTACGTGAGCCGATTTTTAAATGAACCAGCACGCACCCATTTATCAGATATACTATACATTCATTTGATCTAAGAATTTGCTATGAAAGCTATAAATTTCCCTCTTCGTGATATATAGCGTATAATTTCACATTTTAACTTTCATCCTCAAAATTTTGTGACGCCACACCTTTAGCTCTGGAGATCATAAGGAAAGAATGGTACTGGCACAAAAGGAAAAAAATGTATTAGAATTAATCATAAACCAAAACTGGTCTCTAATCTCGCTCCTACGCAAGCAGGACCTTGAAATAAGAGGAAAATATCAAGTCATGACAAAAACATTATCTTCTACAATCGATTTCACGGTAATTCGCCTGGTCAACATAGTTGAAAATATAAACACGAACAGGGTTTGTCTTGTGGGATCAATTGTCCTGCTAAATTTCTTTGATTCGCGATGTCATCTTAATATTCGTAGTTGTATTCAAGACTTAACGTTAGTTTTAATCTCGTTAGGATTTTCTGAGAAATTTTCTTTGAAACTTCTCTTTTGATGTCAATATGTGGTTGTATTTTGAAAGAGAATATACAGTACGCTCTTAAAGTCAAAATATGAAAGATTTTTGTTTGAGAAATGTACCTTCTAAGAAGTAGAATAAATGTTAATTAATGGCCTAAATTTTATTACGAGAAAAATCAAACAAGTGAAATACATTAAGCCAGAAAACATAGTTCTCAGAAAACAAAGGGTAGAAAATTCTACTCACTATGCTTTGCACACTAATTAGGTTTACAAGAAATCTAATCTTCATACAAAGAAAAAATGATTTAGTGGACTTCACTAGATTACCATATTCTGGTCTTGAAAAGCTCGAAAATTTTGACTCCGTGTGTTTCACGTACATGGTACAGAACTCGACATATTTCGTTCATTTTATGTGGGGGCACCATTTAGTTTTGGAATAATTTTTCATAAAACATTTTTCACTAAATTTTTTTACATAGTGTTTACTCAACTAATGACAAATAACCACCTCTGATCACTGCAAATACAGGCTCTTTCTATCTACCTGATTAATTCAATTTCTTTGCGACATCAATTTCTTCAATTCGACATCATTAGATACATAAATAACCAGAACAGCCGTTATTGTGAATAAAAGAACTTCAAGATTAATTCTCGAAATCCAAGTTAATTCATGAATCCATATCTTCATCCAAGAATAGTAACTGTTTGGCGTGCAAGTTGGAGTGGAAACCTTAATTATTGGATCTTTTTTCGAGAACGCTATTGAAATGATTGGGCGAAACTGGAAAATTTCTTTCTGTCTGAAATTGATCGACAAAAGGCTTACAACACATGCCGTTTCAACAAGATGAAGTATCGTGTTACACAGCTCGTGCAACAATGCGAACTCTAAAAGGCGTATTTCATGTCCGAACAATGTCAAAATCTGGTGATGTTGATTGTCCCCTCGTTCCCTTGATTTGACCGCCTGGTCTTTTTCTGTTGGGCGACTTGAAGGAACGAATCTACTCTTATAAATAGACGATTTACAATAAGCTTGAGCAAAACATTCGAGTAGAAATTGAACAAATCAACCCGGAAATGCGTTCGAACGTAATGGAAAATGTGGTCGAAAAAGCCCATATTTGCATCGCGGCCAGAGGCTATCATTTGGCCGATTTCATATTCCATAAATAATGTAACAGAAAAATGTTTTTTGGAATGAAGATGCCATTTATGAATTAACCTTGGATTTTCCGATCCCTAATAATGGCAGTTCCATTTGTTTACGTATCCACTGATGTCGAAATAAACCGCGAAGAAATTGAATAAATCGCGTGGTCGAAAGCGCCCGTATTTGCAGCGCGGATAGAGGCGGTTATTTGTCATCAAGAGAGTAAGAAATATGTAAAAAAATTTAAGAAAAAAGTTGTATTTAAAAGTTATTCCAAAACAAAACGGTTCCTTTCATAAAAGAACACCCTGTAAATTGCGCATGCCAACAAACGCTTTTAATCAAAACCAACCTTTTCGAGATTCATTGCCAGTTTTGTCGCTTCATTTAACTGTTGCTTAATTTGAGATATGGAAGAACAAAGTATCGAAAAATTAAAGATCCCAATTCTAACAAATTCTTCGGCAAAGGTTTTTTTGATGAAAGAAGGGCAATGGTGAATGAAAAAAATTAAATAAAAGATAGAGATGGGTACAGAACAGAAGATTTAAGTGAATGCTAAATTCATTGAATTTCAAGGTATTGAAAAGCAGTGAATGATCTTCAAAAAGAGAATGTCATACAATTAAGGTGGACATTCAGGAACATGATTGTGCAAACATGACTGATTAGGAAATATAAAATCCTTTATAATAATTAGATGATTATAATATGGTTTTTAATAAAGAACGTAAAATATACGGTATAGATTAAAATTATTTTTGCCTCTAATGCTTATTTTACCTACTTTTCTGACTTTATGCGTGATTTGTCAGTTATAAGATTTACAACTACCAATCTTATTGTATTTAGTGTCAATGTCAGTATTTTGTCTCCAAATTGTGAAAAATGTGTCATTATTCATGAAAAATTATTTTTAAAGAAAGTTTACTAGCATAATAAACAGTCGTAAGTGATTGATTTCTATTGTTCTAACTAAATCTAAAAGTAACTTATATGAGAGAGATGAAAAGTGCTTATACAGACCCTTCAGCTCTCTCTCTCTCTCTCTACGATGTTCTGTGCGGGTAGTATCACAGAAAAGAATGGCGCAAAAGGAAATTCTAGAGGTTGTGGTGAGTGTCCTTAAGTTTCTCGGGCAGTCGACTAGTGATAGCAATAGCTTGTCTACACACGTTTTCAAGTAACCATCGAATCCTTGCGAACTTGAGGAAATCTACTCGCAGGGAGTTTTCGTTTCACAAACTAACAGAAAAACGCTATCAAGTGTAAATATCATCAGTCAATGAACACGCATCATTAGGGTACTTCACGGAAAAAAAATTATAATGTCCAATTTGCCTACCTAAAATAGGGAGGAATATCTGATGCCATCTTTCCACTTTCATTCAATTACTCCAATTAGAGTGCCCTCAATGGTTTCAGTAATTGTTAGCAAGATTGCATCTTTGGTTCCTGAAAATTGCCATTAAAGATTGAGATCAGTTTATCTATAAAGACGAATAACTTGGTACCAAAATATCCAGTAGCGTAGTGTAACATTGATAAGATGCCGGGATGGATTGGGTTGGGTTTTAAGGTGCAAAAGCCATATTTGGCCAAGCTGCGCCAAATACAAGACATCAAGCAATGGAAACATACACACAGGAAAGTTTTACTGATACAGAAGAGAGAAATACACCCAGAATAGGGAAAGTTGCAGGAATCGAAACAGCACAGCATACAACTCGCAAATTACAAGATTGGATCGAAATAAAATAAAAATGTAGAACCAAACATCCATAGGAAGGGCCGCGGTAACTCAACCCTCCTTTATTAACCTTGGCGGTAACCCACTTGGTAGAATCCCGGGTTAGCAAACGGAGGAGTTGCGAGTTGTTCTAGTTGGAATACGAAAAGTTCTAACCTTGGAATACACTATAACTGCAAAAAGATTAATTAAACTATTCGCAACAGCAGAAAGCATATTTAACTAATTTGCTTAGTTGCGTCTCCTTTATTCATCGCTTTGCATAGCAACCTATTATAATGTGACCTGCAATATATATTATCACATTTAATCACTTATCTTGACTTTTGAGTCGTGCTATATAATGTCAAAAACAAGAAAAGGAATCTTAGAATGAGTAAAATAATTAAAATCCAGGGCTCTCCCACGGGGGGGGGAGAGCATCGGTACTATTGCACCGGGACTCGAAGGTAAGAGGAGGTATGGAAAAGGGTAAAACATGAGAATGAAACGAGAAGCGTGTTTTCTAAGTTTAAAAACCTATAAATCTTTTAAGTGTATTTTAGTAATCAAGTCTTACAATATATATGCAAAGGAAAGGAGGAAAAAATATTCATTTACGTAAAGTTGAACATTGGATACTTAGAATACATATATTTGTATTTTATGAGTAGCCCATCATCTAACCAAGTGCTGGGACTTGTCATTTAACTTGGCACTGGGACCCGGGTAGCAAAAATGGGAGCGCCTGGGATGATTTGACAAGATTCAGACCTAAACCAACTCGAAAATTCATCTTTATCGTAAGTGAAAATTGAGCATTTTCCAAATAATCAGCATTCAATTTCTTTCTTTTCATCTGCCGAAATATTTCCCCTAGACTACCGTTTTGCACTACTCACAATACTAATCTATCTCTGAGTGCCAGCTCCACATCGCATTTTTGGAGTCTTTGCTTCAGTGATAAGGACGTCGCAATGTGTCTGGGTCATGATTTCTCTCACAGGCTGTTGACCCAATTGTTTGTGTTGGGATTGAAGATTAACATTTACATAAAAAAGCGGCTTCTGAATTATCACAAGTCTAGATAAGAAACCTCAAAGATGAGACGGACATTGTTTCCTTTTTTATCTCAACGAAAAGATATTTCCTTTGCTTATTTTATTGAGGAGAAAATGGTTCTACGAATTTGTATCTGATATTGAAGGTAATATTTTTCAAATGCTCAAGCGATAAAAATGTACGCTTTTATACCTTCTTCAAAAATGCATTTCCATACCCTCTGCAAAAGAAAGAACACAATATATTGTTTTGTCAAACCACTTGAAAAATTGTCGCGAAAATAAAATTTTGACTTCAGTCAAAACATGTAAAAACTCACGAAAAGCATTCAATTTTTGCTTGCATGAGATTTTCAGTGTAAGTAAACAAACCAGACGGTCTGCGAAGATTTTATTACCGCTGTTCAATTGTTCTCGCCTGATACATATTGCTCAGTTACCTTAAAATGTAGTTCACAGTCGTGTTGCCAATGTTTGGCTTTTAATCTAATTGGTATTGACCAATCAAATATCATATATCAATTCGGAATTTATTCTTTGAAATTGTTATTAACGAAGAGCTAAATGTATTCGAAGAACAAGCCTAGTCACTTTCAGAATATGTACAGGAAACACGTATCGCCTCAGAAACACTAAGCTATATTTAGCTTGATAGAAAATGCCTCTCATATAACGGTTCAATCAGCTTTGTTATTTCGCAATTCTCCACAGATGCAATATTGGAAAATTATTTCATGAAAGAGAAACGAAGTGTTCAACTTCATAAAAGTTCTACATTTTAAAACAATACAGTGATAGAAACAAGGTTTCAAATGAATGAAAAAATGTTTTTTAAAAAAACATACGAACCTTTTTGATCATGGTATTAGAATGAGAAACAGGCTGATTTTCGAAGAAATACAAAAACATTCTTTTCATTGAAGTACTGGAATTCTGTTGTTGTTTGTCATTTTTGTCATTGTTGAGAGAAAGCTGAAAGTGAGAAAGTTTTTACTGAAATAGTATTCATTGAATAAAAATAGAATAACGAACTCGCACACAACAAATGAAATTCCAAATGACAGAACGAAATTAATAGTTTTCTGCTTCCAAATGAGTAAATTTAAATAAATTAATGCTGCAAACGAGAATATTTAAAATAAATAAATTCGTGGTGCAATAAGAGAATACTTAAAATAAATATAACTCATAAAAGTAGATGATACAAGTAGCAGACGATAATTTCATTAAATTATAATAGTCTCCAAATAATACAATTAATTAATATATAAAATTTAATTGATAAACTCAGAGAATATGAGAGGATTTTTAATTAAAACATACAAACCAGACCAAATCAGTAGATATTACTTCCGCAATCCAAATATTCTCGCATGATACATATTGTAGTTGCCTTAAAATGTAGTTTATCGCCGTTTTGGCGTCGTTTGATGTTTAACCTAATTGGCCTACACCAATCAAATATCATGGTACAATGGGTCCCAAAAGAAAAGGTTCATCTCAACGTTTCTTACTATTTTCATGAATTTTATAAAAACGTAGTTAAAGTTACGATTTAAAAATTTAGCACATAAAACCCTTGTTTTCTTCCTTAGCCTCCCATCAAAATAATGGAATAAATATTGAAAATTTTACTAAAAATATTTAAAATGTAACGTAACCCATGGAATTAGACACAAAATTATTTGGCCACCTACCATAACAGGTACAAATGTTAAACAAAAGCGTGGAAATCTATAAGATTTTTTCATTTTGTCTAATATCTTAAATTGTTTGAAATATAAATATCATTGTTTGCACTAGGTATTTGGTCAAATTGGAACGAATTTCTTCCTATTCTGCTTAAAGATAAATTTTCAATAGATTTCACTATGTGGTAAAAAATGTGTGATTTCTTCAGGTTTCTTCATAAAGGTAATAATAGGATTCAAATCTTTAATATGAGATGATGTTTCAAGTCGTTTTGATCTTTTATATATCAACTATAATGATTTGTACGCAAATCATTACTTTTTGAACTACTGACATGATGGACCAAAATTTGAATCACCATCCAAATTTACCTTTAAAAAGTTTCAAATTTATTTTATAAAGACCAATGTACACATACTGAACCATAAGTATTAGCAATAAATTCAAATATACGCTCTCTAGCTGCCGATGCATACCCCTAGATCATTTCATAGTATCCCTGAATTTGATAGTTGAACAGATATTACATTGATCGAACTCTGACTCGAGCTTCTTCCACTCAATTTTCTCCTTGTTTCATAAATTTCCAAAAACATTAATTCAGCGTTTAAAAATTGATTGTTAACACTTCAATGCATTATTGAATATCACCTTTCTAACTTGAAGGAAGCTCAAATCAAAGTTTGGTCAATGGACGCTGCCAAATTCAGAGCATAATCTGTAATGATCTAGGTACCTGTAATTAGAGTTCTGTATGATCTAGGATCGGCAGCTGTAGTATTTATAATTTAATTTTTGCTAGTACATGGTTCAATATGCATACATTGATCTTTTAAAAAGAAATTTGAATTTTTTTTGTCGATAAATTTGAATTAAAATACAGATTTTGGTTCATCATGACAGTAACCAAAAATGCATAAAATGTGTGGTTTGTATATAAAATATCTAATTGACCTGTAATCTGACCTAATCTTTATAATTTGTATTTCATTGTTACTTTATACAAAAATCTGATGAAAACACGTTTTTTATATCATGTGAAATCCATTGAAAAGATATCTTCAGAGTAGAATGAAATTGGTACTGGTTTGAACAAATACCTGGAACAGACAATAATGTTTAGATTTTAAACAATATAAGATGTAAGACAAAATGAAAAAATCTTAGACACTGATTTTCACGTTTCAATGTTTTGTTTAACATTTGTGCTTTCTATAGTAGGTGAATGAATACTTTTGTGTGTCTGATTTTATGGGTTACGCTATATTTGAAATATTTTAGTAAAACTTTTGATAATGACTCGTTTGATAATGAGCTTACATATGGATCATTTCATGGCCACAACCCGACCACCTCCGACATTTTTAAAACTTGTCTAATTTGTTTTCCTGTCATATATAAGAAATTCTGGAAATTTTTAGCTTCCAACTTGCAATAATTTTAAGTTTGAAAAATTGGGCAAATTTTCAAACTCACTAAAGATCCTGTCCTCTGACTCTAATTGTCCAATCATTTAGACTCACTAAATATCCTGTACCTCTGGACCTAATTGTCCAATCATACTGAGTAAAAGCGTATTTTGTAGAAAATGTACAACCTTTCTAATGGAGTATCATATGACCTTTTAAGTGCTCTTTTCAATTTCCAGGTCATTCAATTTGACCTTTGACATACAATTACAAAAGGTTTTTTCTTAAAAACATGTTACAGGAATACTATTTATCTTTGCTTTCTGAAAGTTTCATAGTGGGACATGCATGGGTTTCTAGTTAAAAAATATTGAAAGTAAATAGAAGTATGTAATCAGTACCCATAAACACCTGTATCTTTTGACCTGTTTGTCTAGAGGTCTTATTTTATAGAAAAAGTATAACAGTAAAAAGGTATAATTATATAGAACTATTGCGTGCGTTTTTGTTGAAAGATCTTTCTTTTATTAAACTTCCCACATAAATTTGTTTTAGATATATTGTTTGTAGAAAACCAAAGCAGTACGTAAGCGAATATTGAAAAAATATTGCCTAGCTGTTTTGAGAAATTTATTCTTTTACAAAAAACTTAAGTATCCAAGAAAAAAATGCAATTGTAGCTTATTGAAATAGCATACAAATAGAGAGCGAAATTTTACTTCCTTCGACTTGTAAACAATACTAAACATTCAGCGCAGCTGGAAAAGGTCCTTTTTGAAAGCATTTTCTAGACCTCTTTCTGATTTTGCTTCTCAAATATAAATAAAACAAACGTTAACAATTTTTTTTTCCAATTTCAAATCATATATGTTTTTCTTTTGAACGTTTTTGTAATAATTTGTCGAAAACTTCGAATAATTTCTGAAAACATTTGTCTTTGATATTGTTGTTTCAACTCGCGAAATAAGAGTGACAACGATGAAAACGCATTCGAAAGTGAAATGAAATCCCTATCATTTGGAACCATTCTGGTAAGAGGGATCACTAATTCCTCCCTCTAAATGTAGCACTTGAATGAATTAAAATCTATATAAATATTTCGACCCATTTCAAGTTTTTTAATATTTTCGACCCATTTCAAGTTTTCTATCCGTTTTGGACCCTTCTGATGCTAAATCCGTCTTTTGCGCGTTTGGTGTCTGCCCATCTGTCTGTATGTGTGTGCCCGTGCTACGTCCAAACATCTTACTATATTTTCATGAAACTTTGCATACTGTGAGTACTTACATTCATTTAGTGATTGAACTTGGTTGCGTAAGTCTGTCTGTCCATCCTCCCATTCTATATCTGATTTTGTGTCTGTGTGTTTGCACAAGTATCACATAAAATTTATTTAATATATTTTAATGACATTTTCTAAATTTTATACATTGTGTTTAGTTTAGTGAATACGTTATTTTATATTCCTTTGCTTACATATTTAAACAAGTTTCATGCTAAAACATCTGAGTAACTATACTTAAATAAACCATGATTTGCTAGTTTTGGAGTAACTGGAAGGTATATTGACATTGTAATTACTTGGATTGTTTTACCAGTGCTGCTGAAATATGAATATTTTCCAAAACCATTTTTACGGAATTTAAATTCTAATAGCTTGTTTATTTCAAACTGAATTTTTTCTTTACGAAATATAAAAAACTTCTGAATTTTTGGGATAGACGGTAAAGAGAATAAAACTATACAGAACAAAACGTTTTAAAATAGGACTGGTAGCTAATATGGCAACATTGATATTTTTTTAATCGTTACCTTTTTTAAATTTGTGTCCGTTATATTCCAAGAATCTATTTTGTAGTGAAAAAACAGATACATTCATTAATTTTCGTACGAAGCTTTTTTAAAATCTGCTTTAAGATGTATTTCTGGATTTTGAATTTGATGTTTTTCGTTCAATAATTGTAATGAAGGTAAATAATGGTTTAATTAGTTTTAGAAACATTTTTATTCATTATTTGATAATTTTGGGACGGGTTTTTAAATGACATACAAGGCATTTACATGCTTACTCTGAAATATTCTATGCATTTTGGGTAACATTGGCACTCTAGAAACTTTTCTTTCTTACTAAAAATTCAAATTCCACATAAAGTAAAATGTTAAATATGACATTTATTTACATTTGTGAAATCGGGTATTTAACAATTATGTACCTTTATTAGATTGTGGTAGTTGTTACATGGGATGAATTGGAATTACAATTTATTAACGAAAACGGAAATCAGTTTATCAATTCAACTCGAGTAACTAGTATTTAATAAAGCTATATGAACACACAAAAACTTGCTCTTCTATTAAACGCATTTTTACGATAGATACAATTTTCTTACATTGACAAAACTAGTTTAAAGAAAAACTAAATTTATGATGACGTTTCAGAGTATTGCGTCTCGAGTGATTCAAGACAATTCTGTTTCATGAAATGTGTAAATAAATAAAACTTTATATTTACCTGATGACAAGAAAATATATTGAGATGTCTACACCTGTGCTGAAATCCTTTTATTCAATTTGAACGAATTTAGAACTTTAATTATGTTCTATTTATTAGTTTTCCCATTGATGAAGAAAGGAAAAATTCGTGGGAAACAATTCAAATGAGAAAAGTCTTGTTAAAATTTCTTCAGCATTTAATTTGAATTGGTCAACTGTAAAATGAAAAGGGACCTGTATAATAACTTTCTCTTTCGTAGAAAAGTGCCGACATCATCTAAGTGTTTGGAAAATAATTTTTTAACTCCCTTTTGACATTTTTATAATTTCTACAATTTACTTCGGACGCAAATCGAAGTAATGTATATCCATCAAATAATCAATATCGCATATATCGCATCCCTGTTGTAGGACTAAATAAATTACGAAAGGTGATATTAAGGTGACTAAACATTCGTCATTAACTAAAGTCGATTTTGAGTTTGTGGATGATTATTAATGACTCTTTTTAAGAAATTGGCGTAATTCAAATCGTAACGAATCTACGTAGAATAGTCAAGTACTAATAACTTCCCTACCAATATTTTTTTGACTACTGACTCACCAGGCATGCGAAATTTTCGAATTTCACCACCTTTAAGAGAATGTCTAATTAATTTTACGTTACTCACGACTTTTTAAAGCAAATACATTTTCTCTTGAAAATTCCATATAGTGGCACATGCAATAACAAAAGATCTTTTTTAAAATTGAATGTCTTCAGTACAAACAGAGCAAAGGTTATCGATTACCATTTTTCAAAAAATGGCAGGTCGAATTGACATCGTTTATCAAAAAGAAAATCACTGTTTCAAAAGAACTTTTAACAGATGTGATAAGTTGTCTATGAGCATATCAATTCGGAATTCATTCGTTGGAATTTTTATAAGAGAAGTGCTGAAATCATTCGAAAAACAAACCATGTGACATCATGTTCGGAAAACCTACAGGAAACATGTTCTTCGTAGAAACACTACCGCCGTCTACATTTAGTTTGATAGAAAATGCTTCTTATGAACATAGCTACTCACTGTACTATGCGTAGCTATATACTTTGTGGTTAAACTGAACCATTTTTATTCCAAAGTTAATCAATTTCGTCATAACGTCTTGAAGTCGCAAATTATTTTTAATACAATATCTTCCTTAATGGATCAATCAATCCATGTATATTAGGCAGAGAAAACGAATTAAAGAAAGTCAAAATTTTACGCGGACAATTGATTTCGAGTAGAATGTATTCCAAATCTTTTCTCGGATATGTATTGATATCCTGCCAATTGGGACGTCATGCACTTTTTATAAAGCAATTATGTTTGTAAACCGAAAAAAGGAGCAACTTCTCTTTTTAATAATCCTTACATTAAACCACACACAAAAGTTGATTTTTATGCAGTATGTTATTCTTTCCCAACTTCTCATTTTCATTATTGGATTTTGTTAATACAGATAAGAAGCTGAATGTCGTGGGTAGTGCAGATTTCATTCAAATTCACCATGATGTTACAAAGTGGGCGGTGGGAGCTGAAGGAATCTTGAGGGGCAATGCTGACTCCTGGGAATGATAGGGACGTTGAGGAGCAAAAGTGGGTAATAATAAGAAAATGCTAAAAGAGAGGATGTAAAAGTAGATTCCCATACTTTATCCTGACTAAGGGCAGTGGCAAGAAAATGTTTAATTGCATTTTCCTCATTCTATTTAGTTAAACGTGGATTTAGTGCGTAACAAGTCAACTAAAAAGTACCGATTGCGGATAGTTGACAGTGGCGATTTAAGGATGAACGACATTGTTTTTAAATTATAACAGGATAAATTTAAAAAAAAAACCAAGAAACCTGAAACCTGTCTTTGTAAAACTGGGAACTCGTCAAACACAAAGAAGGTAGCAGCTCTACCAATCACTACATTTGATAAACACTTTCAATACCTTCTCTCAAAGACAAATTGACAAATATATTTTAATTGCCCCCAAAATACAATATAGACAAATTGGTAGAACACCCCAGGCTATCCTTCTCATTAGTGATTATTTTTAATTTTATTAATTTGATTGATATTAGTTACTAATACTAGAGAGCAATCTTGTGTGTTCTGTGCAATTTATTTTTTGTTACTTCGATTTAATAATTAGCTTTATAATTTCAGGTCCAAGTTATTTTATTTCTAAATTAGCTTTCCAAAATTCTAAAATTACACACACACAGCGATATAAAGTAGTTTTGGAGAAAATCAAAATTACAGGCACAGCGCTACACTCGCAATTTATTATTCGTTGAGACAGGTTTTCAGGGGCCAAAGAAAAAATTCGTCTTTGAAAAGGGGGCGTTGGGCCAAAAAGTTTGGGAAAGTATGAACTAAGTAATAACCACTCCCACAAAACAATAAAAAGAACATTGAATGCCGAGGATAAAAGAACAGTTTCAGAATACGGATCTATGTTTTAAACCCTGCTATGAACACAATAGGAAAGTACCACCTTATTTTTCTATACATTTATTTATTTTTGACCAGAATATCGTGAAGGCTTAATAGTTTTACACCGAATTAAATACATTTATCCATAAAATGTGAAAGGGGAAAGTAATAAAACCGTTGAACAGCTAGCCTCTAATTTACTGCGGAGAATGGAGCTTTCATAAATTTACCCTTTAAGGCCTCCCGAATTCCATTGACTAGAACAATTTTGACCAATCGCACACCGAGAAAATTGTGTTCTTTTTCGTTTGCGAAAGTGGAGTTCCATCTGAAGAACGTTGCCACGTGCGGAAAAGTGAATTTACGATTTCTGTCGTCAATCTTTTGCGGTAAAAGTCACCCCGAGATATATTTTTAAAACTCGAAACTGTCCGTAAAAACGCAACAAAGTAGTTCCACTCTGAAATAGTTCCTTATTAAAAAAAGATCGTAAGTAACGACAGGTTTTTAAAATCCCATATACTCGTAAGTTTTATATTTTTATTTTCTCGTTCATTTACAAATTATCAACAGAAAAATAAAAGTATTCCATATTGGTTTTCTTACTAACGTTCGTTAAGTAGTTCGTCTTAGTATTCGTTTTCAATGAAAGATGATAAACGAATGTATTTTTCAATATAGCCATTTATTAATTTCAAGGGAAGTAAAGATTTAAAGATATTTCGTTCTTGGGAAGGGTTACTCCCTTCAAATGTTTTTGACGCTATCAACTAATCTCATTCGATAACAATAACTTGTTATGCCGTAAAAAGTTTAACTCTATATATTTTATATAGTTTCTTTGAATTTATTATCTGTGTTTTACTGTATTATTTTACTTAACCCTCCTGGTGGTTGTCTCGACGTGGTATCTCGTCATTGGCAAAACCATTAGTAGATTTGGATGGCCGAGATATCTCGTCATTAGAAAAAAGTTGACCAGATCTTGATCTCGTCGTTTTAAAAAAATCGGCAATATTTTGATGACGAAATATCTCGTCATTAGCAAAATTGGTCAGATATTGATGGACGAGATATCGCGTTGAAACCAATTAATTTAACAAATAAAAAATATAATCTTTATAATTCAATGAAATTTTCGAAAGCTTGCTAAATTGAATCTTACAATTAGGATGACGTTTAGCAACTCGTTTTATGAACACCTACTAACGACACCATGAAAGAGTCACAACTCAAAATGAAAATCAAAAATTTTAAATAGAAATTAATTCGTTTGTTCTGTTGTTGCTTATCTCATTTGGCATAAATAAATTACGCCACGTCTATTAGCCCGTGAGAGACTTGAGGCCCTCAAGAAGCAGATCAGGATGGTGAATAACGTGGCCTGAATGACAGCCGAGACAGGAAATGATGCACTAGGGCGAGGTCTGAGCTGAATTGCATTTACAGAGCACATAGGAAAGGTAATAAATTCTATTAAACTAAAACGAACCCTGGAAAAATCAAATAAGGGCAAATGTACAATTTGCAATAATGATAAATGGGAAATCTATAAATTTCAATGTAGGAAATGCTTGTAATTTATAGTCTATTGACACTCCCATGAATTTTTTTTTAATCTTGCCACTTTTCTTAAGATGTGAAATGATTAACGACTAGTAACATTGTTACAGTATTTTTTAATATTTCCTGCAGTACACTATGCAGTGAAGCAATAGACATTTCTAAACAACGGGAGGGCCCAACTTCATGAGCGCTGCGGGCCGGATTACGAAGAGTGCGGACCCCAGCAGAAGTTTGAAGAAGGGGTTGTTGAGAGGAAGGAACTGACTATAATTCATTTTATTAGGAGGAATTGTTTATTAAACATCGATGTGTGATACGTTACATTTTTTTTTATTGACAAGACTTTCATTAACAATGCCGAGAATTGATTCTGTTGTAGAAATCCTCAAGATATACTTCATATTCAAGTTTTCTAAATTACCTCGTAATTTGCACTTATTTTGGTTAACAACTGAAAACTTTTGCTCACACACACAAGTGTGATTCCAAAGATGTTAATATTTTCTGGGTAGTCGCTACCTAATTTTTAGCTTACCTTTATCCGGATTTTTGTAGAAATCAATTTAATAAAATATTCTTTGAATTTTGGCCTTATGTAGTTGAACATTGATGATCAATTTTCTCTATTTGGAGATCGGTGTATACCTGATCCGAGATAAGCCTGTATCGAATCCTTCGAGGAAAAGAAACTTGTTCCACTAATTATTTCATCGAACATTCTCATATCTGCATTTTAGAAAATTTAGTCCTCTAAATCTTTTAAAAACTGATAAAAATAAAATAACCTTCTCCAGTTTAGATTTTTGATGTAACAACTTCGCGGGCTATATCCAACCCGCATGCCGTGTGTATTTGTGCACCTCTGCTGAACAGGTATTGTGAAAAATGTAGGGTTACCAGCCCTAAAAATGGAAATTCCTGACGAACTCAATTATAATTCTTGACATTTCAGGGAAAGTCCGGACAAATAAAACTCAACCGATGAAGTATTAAAAAACTTTTACATTGATTTATTTGACATAAACATTGCTACAAAAAAAATGAAATAATAATGTTACAAGTAAAAAACACCTTAAAAAATCTGACTTGACGCATACAATTCCGCTAATTGCCGTTAGCGATTAACACAATTTTTGCACAAAGCAATTCAGGTAATACATTTGGATTGAATTGATGATTTCTCTGAAAATTCCGGATAGTTCATAATTCCCGGCGGAATCCGTGGAACTATCGGAAATACCGGACGTCAGGCAACCCAAGGTAAAAAAGACTTCAGATGCTTTTTTTCCCCAGAGACCCACAGATCTTTTTTTAAATGATGATATTCCCAATCCCATATGAAGTCAGAATTCCTGAACTGCAATTGTATACCAACTGTCCATCAGCAGTGCTGTTAATGACAGAACCGATTACTGACGGAATTACAAGTGATTCTGTTTCCCCGATTTCTGCTCATAATCTATTCCGAAAACATCAAAGAATGTTCTATTTAAAAAGCGCCCGAGTCCAGATGCCGCGCAACCGAGCACTTCTGTCGAGCACCGCCCGAGTTCCGCGTGGACGAGTCATTCTGCCACAGATGGCAGAGATAAAAAAAGAAGCGTCGGAGTCGGCGGTATTTTCTTCGTAGAGAGTACACTTTATAATGGTGGTTTTAGGAATCAGAAAGTTCTAGAAAAAATTTTCGTCGGTGGAGCCAAGGACGTGGGGGCAGGGTACCCCCGAAATGTTCTTGGTTTCACAAAAATAATTATCAAAGTTATCTAATCCATGTAAATCGAAGTTTTGTTAGACCTATACGAAGAAAAACATGAATAGGTCTGAAAATGGTCAATTAAAAAAATATTCTAATGCCCGACCTCTGACCTCTTCGGCATAACAAAGGGCAAACTGACGGCCATTTGTGAAAGAGCGACAAATGGTTAAGCCAAGGATACTTCTAACAGGGGCAGTCACCAACACCCATGGACTTACAAACCGAAATTCGAACCCGGAACCTATTGGATGGTCGGTTGAATTTTTATGGCACAAGGGCCATAATAGTCAAAACTGCGCCAAACAATGAACACAAAGATAATTTTACTGACACAGAAGGGAGAAATACACCAGGGTAAGTTACAGGAACAGATCATGCACGCTTACAGCTCGAAGGATACTAGAGCAGTGGGTAAACCCACTGAACCACGGAGATCCCTGTGAAGTAGGGAAGCGAGTGGTATGACAATTAAACGACACAACCAAAATACAAGTAAAATAACTATTTTAATGAAAAAATATATATTATGTACTCAAATAATCAGGAATGTCCCTTGGCTGTAAAAAGGGACAATTGGGATTAACTCAAAACTGCCGCGAGCCAAAAAAATACGTCTGTCCAGCTCGTGTTCTTCAAATCCTTCATTCGTCCCTCCAGTTGATACTGGGGGACAGCTAATTCAGAGGGGGCCGTCGTGCACTCCTTAGAAAACATCTGGACGGGATGGAGATCTTCCCTATAGATATGTCGATTTTTAGTCAGCGGTGTAGATGTTGACTTCTGACCCCGAGCCGTTACTATGGACGTTATACCACCTACTGTGTGCAGGCAAACGCTATGACCACCATCAGCAAACCAAATGCTTATTTAGCATTACAGCAATTCGATTAGTTGCTGAAGCATACGAAGAACCGATGGATGAGCCATTAAATGGGACGGAATGGGACGACAAGAAAAAATAGCTCCATATCATCGTTTTACTATCAAAACCCCCCTAAGTCCAATTATTTTAGTTTATGTTTTAACATTATTTGATTACAAATTTGCTTAGTTTTATTTCCAAAGATCCTAAGTCTACATCAATCATAAAGCCGAATCATAAAGCAGCCCTAGGCAGTTTTTAAACATATCTCATAACTGGTCTACAGCTGGTATCTAGTTTTTCATCGTTCCCGAAAATTTTTGATATCAAGACACACGAGGTTTTAATAGTAAAACGACGATATGTGACTTCTTGTCCATTCGCATAGACGCAGAGACGTGTTCATGGGAAGGGCTCACGTGGCTCGAGCCCTGCCCTAATTATATTTTAGGTTACTAAACAATTAAAAATGCCAGTTTAATCAGCCTAAATCGAAATTTGGTTAATCATTCAAGCATACTTAGATACGTTAATCATACGAGTAAAGCATATAGTGAGAGAGAAGAATGGACTACCCCTGAAATTATTTTCTGAATACGTGCCTGGGTGGAGGATTGTTGTTTTTATAATTAGAAATTTTTTCGATTGAGTGTTACACAAAGATCAGGGCCGGTCTTGAAATATTTCGCCTGTAGGCTGTTAGGCTAACCTATTACTTGACACCCCCTATTCCCGCTGTAACTAGGGTCAACTTAATGGGGGGATCATCACCAGGCATGTATTCCTAAAGTAATTTCTGTGAGAACTTCTCTCTTCCTCTTCCTGTATGTACTGCTCCAGTGCAACGCTAATTTAACTACCTACCTATCTATTCCTGTATCTTACCCTGGGTGTATTTCTTTCTTCTATGTCAGTAAAACTTTCCTTGTGTGTATGTCCATTACTTGAAGCTGTATGTCTTGGCACAGTTTGGCGAAATATGGCCCTTGCATCATTAAACCTAACCAATCTATTCCTGCGGCTCGCAAGCTGTGAAGCGAAGATGGGTTTTGGCGATGTTTTAAGCATCAAAACCTTAAAAATTTCAGGAAATAAAAATTGTCTTTGAAATAATATGTAAACCAACTAATAATTAGTTGATTTTTTCGTAGAATCATTAGTAAAAGTGGAGCATCATTTGAGAAATAAAGTACTTACTTTTAAGTTTACCATACAACTATATTTATCTGGAACTATCGTTTTTTATTTATAATAAAATTAGACTTTTGTTGAAAATTAAAAAATGATGAATTTGACATATTGACACGAGATAGAAAACACCCTTTCTCTACTATTAAAAAAATTGTTCGTTGATCATTTATATGTGGCTAAGTCTCATTTCAAATATAGTTTTATCGTATTAAGAATTCCTTTGAAAATGATCCTCTTCTTTTTTTTAAGTTTAAAGGTACCTTTCTATATTTGTAGATTTGTGTTGGAATCGGTCTCAAACCTCCAATTATAGTGCCGTGTGGGGCACATAAATTTGAAGAATGTAAATCTTTGAATGTATAAAAGTGAAGAAAGATTGGGGATCATGAGCTGATCAGACTTCTTGTATGTTTTTAAACCATAAGACTTGGTCACGTAATAAAATTTATTTTTAATGTATAAAAACTCTGTCTTCAATCGATAAAACCCAACAATTGGTTATGGGCCTCAGACCTTAAGCTGAACCTGAATTCTGCCACTACCGGTTTCCAGTATGATGGGTATTCAAGAAATGTCCATGTTTTCCTTCCCGAAGTTATCGGATTTCAACTATGCCACGTGGAAGACGGACATGAAGGTATTGCTAATGGACCGGAACTGCTGGGAATTTATCACTAAAACGGAACCTCTATTATTGGAAGATGCTCCAGAACAAGAAAAAAGAGACTATCGTTATAGGAAGCAGAGGACATATACAACTATCTACCAGGGCATAGACAGAAAATATCAAGTCTTAATTTCATCTACTGAGGATGGTAAGGAAGCCTGGGATATATTAAAGACCAACTTTGAACCAGCATCTAGAGCACGATTGGCAGGCCTTGTGGACGAGTTCTTTTCAATCCGCTACCAGCCGGAGGACGAATCCATTGGACTCTTCTGCAAACGAGTGCATGAGAAGCTGTTACAGATAAAGAATGTGGATTCGAAATCCCAGACCTTTTAGTTTGCTTTCAACTAATAAGACATTTGCCTCACGAATACGATAATCTGGTACAATTGCTATACAGGATGGATGACAACGAGTTCACGCTAGACAATTTGTCTAAACATTTAATAACAGAATCCAGCCGAATCGAGCTGAAGCGGAAAGACGAAGGCACAAAATTAAGTATCGTGGCCGATGCTTATGCTACAAGAAACAAGTCATCTAGATACAAGGAGACACGGGCGTCTACTCCTGATCACAGCAGATGCGTACTGGACCCTGAATTAATTCCTTCAAGCCCAAGAAAGTCGACAGTTTGTCGTATGGGGCCGCGACCATTCTGCAACTACTGCAAAAAGTCGGGACATTACGAATCGAAGTGCTTCAAGAAATGCAATCGGCAGAAACCTGGTGGTGAATTATTTTATATGGAGGACAATCCAAAAACTGATATTCAACGTGCCTATGCAGTTTCAAATTTTCCAAATGAAAGACCGAGGGAATTTCTCATTGATTCTGCTGCAACTGCTCACTTCTGTAAAGAACGTGATATGTTTACGACATTCAGAAAACTACCACCACAGAAGATCCTAGTCGGAGACAAGGACAGCACCTCGGAAGTATTAGGTATGGGTGATATTCAATTTACAGTTTTAGATAGAAACCGAAATTTTGATTTAACTTTGAAAGATGTTTTATACTCACCTAATATGAGAAGAAATTTAATTAGTGGTGCTCGTATTGACCTTGTGGGAAACCAAATTAAATGGGGAAATAACAAAATGATTATTTATAATAGTTATAATAAATATTTGTTTACTGTTCCCAGAATTGGAAAATTGTATATCTTGAAAGAGGTTATCCCAAGATTAAAAATTATACATATGTAACTGGTTTAGATCTAGAAAAAGCCCACCGTAGGTTTTGTCATGTTAACATGCCCTTAATTGAAAATATGAGTAAAATTAATTGTGTAAAAGGAATTGAAAAACTTAATTGTAAAAATATAGATAAAAATTGTAAGATTTGTGCTATTGCTAAATCCACTAGAATATCCTTAAAAAGAAACTATATGTACGAAAGGAAAACTAAAAATGTTTTGGAAAGGATCCATATGGATTTGTGGGGTCCTGCTCCAGTTAACTCTCTAGGTGGAAACAAATACTTTTTATCTATTATTGATGATTTTTCACGAAAAGTAACTATTTATATTATTCGAAATAAGAATGAAGTTTTTGATTACTTTAAAAAATACTTGGTTAAAGCTGAAAGACAGCTAAATGTTAAGTTAAAATGTGTCCGAACTGACAATGGTTTAGAATTTTGTCACAAAGAATTTAAAAAGTTTTTAAATGATCTAGGAATAAAAATCGAAAGAACTTCAACTTATACCCCTGAACAAAATGGCATTGCAGAAAGGTTCAATAGAACAGCCATGGATTGTGTCAGAGCTATGCTTCAAGACAGTGGTTTACAACCACAATTTTGGTCAGAAGCACTTTTAGCATTTATTCATACTAAAAATAGATGCGAACACAAATTAACTGAGGGTATATCTCCTAACGAAATATGGACTGGTTTCAAACCATCAGTAAAACATTTTAGAATTTTTGGCTCTTTGGCATATGTTCATATTCCTAAAATACAGAGAAATAAATTACAACCCAGAGCTAAACTTGGTATTTTGACAGGATATGGTTTGAAAACTAAAGGTTACAGAATATATGTACCAAACGAGAAGAGAATAGTTGAAACAGTCCATGTTCATATCGACGAAAGTAAGAAAGCTGTTGATGTACTATTTGGTAAAAACTTTGAGTACGTTTCTTTCGATCTTAATTCTAATATTCCTATTTATCAATCAAATGAAAATATAAAAGTAAAATCGGAAAGTGAAACTCAAGTTTTAGATTCTAAATATATAGTTAAAACTGAGGACTTAAAAAGTCTTAACATTTCAAATTGGCGAAGAATCGAAAAACCTAGAAATAAAAGCAATAGGATAGATGTATACTATTATTCTCCTGAAAATTTGAGAATGAGATCTTTAAATGATATTAAAAAGTACTGTACTAAAAATAAGATTAGGTTTGATCCTGTAAATTTCAATTTTAAGCCAGAAACTGAACATCCTAATGTGGATATTTCTAATGTGCCATCTACTTCTAGTGATGAATCTAATTTTTTAGACCAACAGATGTACGACATGTATGATCAGTGTTACAATGTCGAAATCCCCAAAAGTTATGAAGAAACGCAGGCAAGTAAGGATCAAATTAAATGGAATACTGCCATGAATGAAGAAATTCAAATAATGAAGGATAGGCAAGTATGGAAATTAGTGGACACACCCCCAAATACAACCATAATTGGAAGTAAGTGGGTGTACAGCATAAAAATGGACGAAAACAATATACCTAAAAGGTATAAAGCTCGTCTTGTTGCTCAAGGTTTTAAGCAAAAACCCGGCATTGATTTTAAAGATATTTTTTCACCAGTTGTGAATTTTTCTATTGTTAAATTATTGTTTGTACTATTGATTTCTATGTTGGGTTGGTATCACTGTCAAGTTGACGTGAAAAGTGCATATTTATATGGACACCTTAAGGATACTATATACATGAAACAGCCAAAAGGATTTGTGCTGAAAGGATCCGAAAACAAAGTATGTCTATTGGAAAAGGCTATATATGGTCTGCATCAAAGTGGTAGAGAATGGAATTTGGAATTAGACGGTATTTTAACTAAATTAGGATTTTCTCAGTTAAATTGGTGTAATTGTGTCTACAAATTTAAAGATGTAATTTTAATTGTTTATGTAGATGATATGGTTTTGTTTTCAAAAAGGGAACATTTGATAAATGAAGTAATCGAATTATTGGACAAAAAATTGGATCTTACAGTCCTAGGTAAAACTAAATATTTGTTAGGCGTAAACTTTCAAGAAATTGAAAATTCGATTTATTTACATCAAATTACCTACATTGAAAAATTAATGTCACAATTCAAAGATCTTCCTAAAAGTTTTGTGAATTTACCTTTTAAAATTGGTTGTAACTTACCTGATAAGGTTAAAGAGGAAGAAATAATTGAAAATGATTTAATGAGGAAATTTCCCTATCGTTCCTTAATAGGATGTTTATCGTTTTTGTCAGATAGATCCAGACCAGATATTGCATTTGCCGTTAATATAATGTCTCAGTTTTGTAATGGTTATACTTACAAACACTGGTCTTACGTTGTTGATATTATGAACTATGTTTTTCTTACAAAGGATTTTAAAATTAATCTTTCCAATGTAGAAAGTTCAAATTTGATTGCTTTTTCTGATGCAAATTGGGGATGTGGTCTCACAAACAGACATTCAAGCAGTGGCTATTTAATTTATTTTGGTAACATCCCAATATCATGGAAATCTTCTAAACAAAAGTGCATAGCTCTTAGCTCAATGGAATCTGAATTTATTGCACTGACCGATTGCACTAAAGAAGTTATTTGGTTTAGTAGAATTATAAATGAATTAAGTTTGTGTGATTACATAAGACCCCAAGTATATTGTGATAATCAATCTGCTATCTATTTTTCAAAAAATAGTCAGGAAAATCAGAAAACTAAACATATTGATATCAAGTACAAATTTATTCGTAAATTAATAAAAGATGAACTATTTAACGTAAATTATATTTCATCGGAAAATAATTTGGCTGACTTTTTAACAAAGCCTTTATTGTTAAATAAATTTAAAAATATTATTAGAAAAATATTTTGTTAGATATATATATATATATATATATATATATATATATATATATATATATTGAATTGTAATACATCTGCTGAGGTTTTACAACCGATGGGGCAGCATGTTGGAATCGGTCTCAAACCTCCAATTATAGTGCCGTGTGGGGCACATAAATTTGAAGAATGTAAATCTTTGAATGTATAAAAGTGAAGAAAGATTGGGGATCATGAGCTGATCAGACTTCTTGTATGTTTTTAAACCATAAGACTTGGTCACGTAATAAAATTTATTTTTAATGTATAAAAACTCTGTCTTCAATCGATAAAACCCAACAATTTGAAGGAGACGTGAAGTAAAATGTTTAAGAACCTCTAAACATTATATAGCTTTTGAAATATCATCCACCATTTTTCAACATGGACCCCTTGCTTTTCAACATAATTATTCTTAAAATTCGTGTGTAGGAAAATATTACCAGAGGTATCGCGTAGATTCAATCGTTGTAGAGTACTTGTTTCGTCTCTATTACACTTTTTTCTGTATCCATATTCACAGTATGTGTGACTATCTGTGCTGTATCCTCTCTCCATTGGGAAAAATGCTGTCACTCCAAACTACATGAAGAAGAGACCATGTGATTTTGTTCTCCAACATTCTGAAATGAAGATTTTATAATTATTTCAAATAAAAGTTATAATTCTTCTTTTGTGCTTTCGAAGTGTTGCAATTATCGTAAAAATTCAGCACTACAATATTTTCTACCATTTGGAAATTTCATACTTTTAAAATTTCTTTTTGGACCTGTAGGTTGTGTAGTAGGCGTTGGCAAATGTACTTAAAATCAGTTCATAGCCCCCGAATGATTGACAATACAATTATCTTGCTAATATTTCAAACATCAAGTACACTGCTGGCCACCGTAAATGCAACACCCTGAAGGAAGCATGCAAATAATATGAAATTTACAACATGCATTAGCGGAGGTGAGATATGCAAATGATTAGAATTTCAGCGCAGACGCACATCACGCGCGCCTGTGGCGCCACTTCAAAGCGCTATTTAAGGCTTGGAGATTTCGACGATTTCAAGTACGGCAATTGTGTTTTTCTTGTGGTTTTTTCAAAAAAACGATCAATTATACCTCGTAGAAAACAGCGATCATCTTTTGATCAAGTATCCGAGTTCGACAGAGGAAGGATAGTGGCCTACCGAGATTGTGGATTATCTTTCAGGGAAATCGGTAGTCGTGTTGGACGAAACCAAACAACTGTAATGCGGATATGTGATCGTTGGATGCAGGAGGGTACGACGGACCGACGTGTTCGATCGCATCCACCTCAGTGCACCACTTCACGTGATGACAGGCATATTGTGCGTATGGCAGTGACGGATCGCTCAGCCACATCACGAACCATAGCACAGCACATTCAGTCTGTACCGCATCATCCAGTGTCTGCGCGTACCATTCGACGCCGTTTACAGCAGAGTGGTCTGTCCGCAAGACGTCCATTGCTTCGTCTACCCTTGACGCAGAACCACAGACGTTTCCGCCGCCAATGGTGCGATGAAAGAAGGATGTGGACGGCAGAATGGAATGAAATTGTCTTTACTGACGAGTCACGCTTCTGTCTGCAACACGACGATGGTCGGATTCGAGTCTGGAGACACCGTGGAGAGAGGATGCTGAACAGCTGCGTTATGCACCGCCACACTGGTCTTGCACCGGGTATTATGGTATGGGGCGGTATTGGATATCACTCTCGCACTCCTCTAGTACGCATTGCCGGTACTTTAAACAGCCAGCGCTACATCTCCGAGGTGTTGGAGCCAGTTGTCCTTCCCTACCTTCAGGGCTTGCCCACAGCCATATTTCAACAGGATAATGCGCGACCACACGTGGCACGCATTGTCCAAGGGTTCTTCGTCAATCGCCAGATTGAATTGCTTCCCTGGCCAGCTCGCTCTCCGGATCTTTCGCCGATAGAAAACATGTGGTCCATGATTGCTCAACGTTTGACCCAGAATACATCCCCAGCTGCCACACCAGATCAACTTTGGCAACGTGTGGAAGCTGCTTGGTCTGCTGTACCCCAAGAACACATCCAAAGTCTCTTTGAATCAATGCCGAGGCGTGTGGCAGCGTTGATCTCCAACAATGGCGGCTACTCTGGCTACTGATTTTGGCAGGAACCACACTTCACAGAAGTCTATAAATTTAATCATTTGATACTTGGTCAACATGTTATCTACAAAATAAATTTTGTTGTGATATCTCTTGTCTTTCTTGGTGTCGCAATTTGGGTGGCCAGCAGTGTATTTATGAAAATGAATAGTGTTGCCATCTGTCGACGTAGTAAATAAACATATCTTATTCTACTGTATGTAGTTTTCTTGCAATGAGATGTCGCTACGAGCAAGTGATTTAAAATTTAAATAACATGCGAGTGATTAAAAAGTTTGAAGAGTGGGGTGCCAGCTCAGGTGTGACCTCGTCATCTGACCATGGTTCAAAATTACGTGGTGCTGTTCCCCGTTCGGGGTTGATCCTGGACAGTCGCCAATAGCCCGTTGTGTTGCTCCAGTGCGACGGTAATTAAATACCTACCTACATAGTGATTAAAATTGAAAACCTGGTTTTAATAATCTATTTGGAATAAAATTCCCCATTTTTCTACTTCAAAGCAAAGCGGTTCCCAAACAGTGCCCCCATAGGAAGAGCGGCAGTAAATGTTCAAAGAATTAAAACATTAAAAGGTTTAGTCTTAACCCTCCTAGTGGTTGCCTCGACGAGGTATCTCGTCATTGGTAAAACTGATTAGATCTTGATGGACGAGATATCTTGTCATTTGAAGAAAACTGACCAAATCTTGATGTCGTCATGAAAAAGTCGTCAATGTCTTGTTGACGAGATCTCGTCATTATCAAAATTGGTCAGATGTCGAAACCACTTGGAGGGTTAAGGGAGGGAGGAGAGAATTCCATTGGAAAAAATGATGAATACCTAATTTAAAAATATTTATCCATAGAATTATCATTCGAGGAATTGAGCATTCTCAACTCATCACTCCAAGGTAACCATGAAACTACTTTTCTGGAAAGATAAATTTTAGAAAAATATGTTTGAGTGTACAATTTAAAAAAACCCGATGAAACTGAAACTCTCTTGAACTGTAGGATAAAAAGCCTTTTAAAGTTTGTTAATAGGAATAAAGTACTGTAATATTTGTCACAACAGGTCCTAAAAATTTACATGCAGTAATTTTATTTATGTGAACAAATAGAAACATCCATTTGAACTTTCCCGAAACCAAATATTTTCCCTCTTGTCTCTTTTCATTATTCTCTCTTTGCGTGAATCAATTTTATCAGCTTCGCAGCATGTTGAAATTCGACTTTTGAGAGCCATTTGTGAAAATATCTGCTTATCCCATGAATTCCATCTCACCATTTCTGTTTTGGCTCTTGTAACCATTCTTACAGCTTCCTGAATTTTTAGAAAACTAATTTGTAACCAAGAAAGAAACACAAAGACAACATAAATCAGACGGTTGATGCATTCAAATTTAAAACAATCAAGAAAATTGACATAAATAATTGTAGAAATGGTTAGTGAATGATAAAAAAAATGTTATATCAGTTAATCACAGTAAAATAAGTAATTTTGCTTCCTGTGGCTGTTTTTTTTATTTCAAGGATGGGTTTTGGAAAAATAACCCAAAAGTGAAAAAAAAAACACTCCGATCTTTTAGAAATTGCACAGAAATGTTTTCAAGTAATTAATATTGCTATTTACGAAATAATTTTTTTCAAAATTTTGAAATTTTTTCGGTATTGAGTCCTCTCAAACTTGCATTTTTCCTAATCGAATACTACATAAAATTCACAAATATACGAAACTAGAAATAGTTTTTATTCATTGAAGTTTTGTTTGTGGTAGGATTTTCTTAAAGGAAAATTTTAATGTTCTAAATTTTTCAAATGATCACGAATTAAATGAATTCTGAATTCACACGAGTGAATGATCATGACCTCGTAAATCACAACTAGGCCCAAGACTACGAGCAAGAGTCTTTTTTTCCACTTTAAACATGCCAATGAAGTAAACAGCATTCTCCCTCGAAAACGGTCCAAGGAAGAAAAGACGAGCAAGATGTCTGGTTTTTGCAGCATCTAAGAAAGTTCCTTCGTTTGCTTCAGAGAAATACAGGATATCTTTTGTATTAGTGATCTCCTTATCCACTCGGGTAGTCATCACCACCACCACAATGAACTGGAAGCAGAAACTTGTCACAATGTGCATGATACCTATGGTACTAATGCTATCCAATCTTGCTTGAAAACCAAGCTGAGAATGTAGCAGAAGTTCACAATCCAGAAGCTCAACAAGATGAACAGGCAAGGCGATAGGATGTCATTGGCCGATTTCACCAATTGGCTGATTTTAGAAAACTTCGACAGGATATTAAAGAGGTGATTGGATGACAGTTCGTTCTGCACTATATACTTTAGCCTCTCATTGTAGGTGTGAATCAGTCGATAGTTGGCAACTAGCGCGAGGCATTAGATGACGAAATATCGCAGGGATACCGCAAAACCAGTCATGCAGTATTCAAAACGACCGACGTCCCTGTGAAGGATACCGAAAGTGTATCGCTCTCTAAAGTGGTGAAGACATCTTTGACAAAGATTCTCGTTGCGTCCAGAACACGATGCACGCAAGTTATTACACAGATTATCTGGCCAGGGCGTTTCAGGTTTCGGTAGTTTATTCGAAGTTTCGCTTCCTTTCTAGTGCTGTTTGAATTTCGAACTGCTTTCACTATTCTATTGACATTTCTGATGATGGCAAAGCGTAAGGCATTCGAAAGCGCCATGTCAATTGAGTGGACATAATGTGCCTTTGTTTCCGCGTAGATTAGAACATAGAACATCACTGCTAGGAAGTGAAGGGATATCACATTCAACATAAGCCTTACCGCTTTCAGAATTAAGTATGATATTCGTCCCCGAAAAGTGGAGCACAAGCTCCATTTGGGGATATAGTAAGCACCAAATATCATCAGAACAAGCCGTACAGGCTTCCATTCATTTTCTGAAAGATGAAATGAGAATTGCGAATTCGAATTGGGTGTTTCTTCGCTACCAATTTTCTTCCTTTTGACTGAGAATAGACCTTTATATTTTCCATAGTTTGTCTTAAGATCGCTCTCGTGCTTTTCTTGATGTTATAAACAAAGTACTATTTGTGTTGTCTGAGACTCAGCGAATTTTGTTCAAATGGTATTATTAACAGTCCTTGAGATTGTTTAACACAAGGAAAGAATGTCTTGCTCGAATTGAGCATGACTTCTTGAAATCACAAATTATGAAGTTCTACTGCGTCGTATCGAACAAAGTACGAAATATTTTTTTAGAGATAGCTACTAAACCAAGAAACTGAAGTGCAGGACAAATGTTTATTTTATGCTATTGAAATGTGAGTATTATGCTAACTGAAAAAATCTTTTTTGAACTAGTATTCAGCTGTTCTTGGAATGGTAAACAAATTCCATTAAACTCTGTAATAGAAAACCTCCGTTACGGAATGAAGACAACATTTTATGAATTCTTTGTTTCAAGGAACTTTCCCTAACTAAGCTGCTAGACGAACTAAAATATACACCCAAAACGTTAAACTGAAGTATCGAATAGCAAGTTTCTGCTTGAAGCTAATCCTGTCTGTTTTACCAGTCAGACAACAGAAAATGAATGAAAGGCAGATCAAGCAATCCCATCAATTAAGTATTACTTTCAGCAAATAATGGATAGTTCATTTTAACTTCCTTTCCGCCTGTTAAAAATGATAATGATGAAAACTGATCAGTATGAAACCAGCGAAAAATAATGAAAATGCGTTTTCGTTCAACTGACCTATCATAAACCGACATTAATCATTTTGCCCTTTTATCAGTCTGGAATACATTATTTTTAAAGACTCGACTTCATTGTTTCTAACATGATCGTGGGGTGAGATCCGTATAATTTTTGAAATATGACAGTTTTTCGCGAGTTATCTGATCGATCTGTAGATTTTCTCTTAATGGCTTAAAATACCAAATAAAAATGATGGAATCATTCCCGCCACGAATTGGATAGAAATGCATTCTTAAAATATTATGCATCGATTTTCGAACACTCAATCATTTTGTTCATGGGGGTTAGTTACTCATTTAAATTCTATATCATGTCGAATGATAAAATCAGAACAGATCACGTAGAAGAACACTGGGGTCAACGACTGGAGTTCTCTTTTTTATCTACTTACAGAATGTCTTTGGGCAGGGATGCACAACTTCATAAGCAGGCTGGATTCTAAACACTACTCATTTAAATTCTATTTTGCGTTGAATGATAGAAATAGTACATGAGTACAAAGTACTCATGTACTATTTCATGAGTACAAAGTACTTCGGACCGCACAGTAAAAGATTGGGAGAAAGCGGGCTGAATGTGGACAATTCCATGTCAATTCAAACAGTAAATCTTTATAACTCCAATTTCAACAAAAATTGGCGAAAAGGTACTGTTTAGATAGTGAACCAAAAATACAAGTTTTCGAAACAGTCGTATGATTTGTTTAAAAAGTAACACAAATTGAAAATTTTATGAGTATTTTTAAAATTTTTGAACTCTCAATATCTTACGATCTGTCTATGTTATAAGGCTACTTTTTGGCGTTAATTTAAAGCTCATTAAACGGAGTTTAACATTCTATACAACTTGGCCGAATATCCCCAAATCTTTAAAAAATTTAAACTTAAAAATTTAGAAAATTAATTTTTTAAAAACCTACATTTTGAAAATTCTGAAATCAGAAACTAAATACTACAAGCTCATCTCTGAAAAGTTTCAAGTTGGAACACTAAAAACCTTTTAAGATATTAATTTTTTTAACTGAAAAATTTCACATAGGATTCAATGGGTAATATGCAAATGTTTCATTTCTTTGCTCACAGAGGGCAGCACGTGTAGCCCTTAGTTTATTGTTAGGGGGTATTTCAATTAACGTCACACTAGAGCAACACAACGGGCTATTGGTGACGGTCCGGGATCAATCCCAAAGGGAAAGATCAAGGACAACACCACGTAATTTTGAACCACGGTCAGATGACGAGGCAACACCTGAGCTGGCACCCCACTCTCCAAACTTCCACACCACGCCAACGTGAGGACATTTGAGGCCACGACAGATTTAACGTGCACCAGCCCCCTTTGTACACGACGGTGTTTGGCTGGATTCGAACTCGCAACCCTTCGGTTGCAAGTCCGTTACTCTTCCAACCGGGCCACCGCGGCCCGTAAATACGTATAGTGACTGAAATTTTTTTCTATGAAAGGTCATGGTCATAGCAATTAGATCGTTACATGGGTTTTAAAACAAGCCCATTCAGCTTTACGTTTGGGTCGTTTGTTACATAAATATGGCCCAAATTTTACAGTTAAAACTTTTAATGGCCTGTAATTAGAAAAATAATTTAGACATTCATCTCACATTTAGTACAATGTGATTTCTAATGAGGCTACATATATACTATATTCATTGAAATCGGTGGTTGAAAATGAAACTTAGGTGACATAACACTCTACAACCTACTCTACCACGGCCCACAAAATTCCGAGGTCTGTCCTAGGATCTTCCCCTTCGGAATTCATACAGGACAGTCGCCAATAACCCTTAGTGTTTGTTGTTTCAGTATGACATAAATTCAACTACCTGCTGATAGTAATAATAATTTCTTAAAACTATAACTTTCTGTTTAAAAATATCTATATCGAACAGAGATTCCGCAGAGTCCAATTCGAAGAGCGTCGGATTAGCAATCGGAGGATTGCGAGTTCGAATCCAGCCAAAGACCGTCGTGTACAAAGGGGGCTGGTGCACGTTAAGCCTCAAATGTCCTCACTTTCGCGTGGTGTGGAAGTTTGGAGAGTGGGACGCCAGCTCAGGTGTTGCCTCGTCATCTGACCGTGGTTCAAAATTACTTGGTGTTGTCCTCGGTTCTATCCCTTCGGGGATTGATCCCGGACCGTCGCCAATAGCCCGCTGTGTTGCACCAGTGCGAAGTTAATTAAGGGCCGCGGTGGCCCGGTTGGAAGAGTAACGGACTAGCAACCGAAGGGTTGCGAGTTCGAATCCAGCCAAACACCGTCGTGTACAAAGGGGGCTGGTGCACGTTAAATCTGTCGTGGCCTCAAATGTCCTCACGTTGGCGTGGTGTGGAAGTTTGGAGAGTGGGGTGCCAGCTCAGGTGTTGCCTCGTCATCTGACCGTGGTTCAAAATTACGTGGTGTTGTCCTCGGATCTTTCCCTTTGGGATTGATCCCGGACCGTCACCAATAGCCCGTTGTGTTGCTCCAGTGTGACGTTAATTGAAATAACAATAACAATAACAAAAGAAGTTAATTAAAATACCTACCTACCCTCCCTTCTCAAAATTGCGAGATGCCCAATATCCCGTTGTGCGCCGCCCTCTCACAAGAATTATATTGATGGTAATGGTGATTAATTAACTCAGATGTTTTAACATGAAACTTGCTTAAATACGTAAGCAAAGGAGTTTAAAATAATGCATTCACTACACTAAAATATGGCTTATCAAATTAAGGACATTGCATTAAAATGTTTTAAATAAATCTGATGTGATACTTGTACAAACACAGACACAAAATCGAACATAGAACCGGAAGACAGACTTACGCTACCAAGTTCAGTCACTAAATGAATGTAAGAACTCAGTATGCAAAGTTTCATAAAAATATATTCAACCGTTTGGACGTAGCATGAGCATACACATACAGACACCAAACGCGCCAGAGACGGATTTAGCATCAGAAGGGTCCAAAACGGATAGAAAACTTGAAATGGGTCGAAAATATTCAATGTACAAACACTCCATTCTTATTTACATAGATTTATTATGCAAGTGTGAACTGTCCGAGAATTATTTTATACAAGCTCAAACGAATTGTGACTATGATTAAAATGTGATAAAAGATGGATTTTGGAACAGAAGAATTCGAAACGGAGAATGTTAATCGATGCTCCGTATAATTTTCTATCATCTTAAGTGTTCTTTAATAAATGTTAATTTTTTAACTAGCGTTCGTCTCTCTCTTCATCAACCAAAAGCCTACATACAATCATTTAATACATAAATACATATTTAATACAATCGAACTGATATTCCGATCATCCAAAAAGTGAATAGCGTGTCATTCAATTGATCACTGATTAGTGGGGGGTATTTCAATTAACGTCACACTGGAGCAACACAACGGGCTATTGGTGACGGTCCGGAATCAATCCCAAAGGGAAAGATCCGAGGACAACACCACGTAATTTTGAACCACGGTCAGATGACGAGGCAACACCTGAGCTGGCACCCCACTCTCCAAACTTCCACACCACGCCAACGTGAGGACATTTGAGGCCACGACAGATTTAACGTGCACCAGCCCCCTTTGTACACGACGGTGTTTGGCTGGATTCGAACTCGCAACCCTTCGGTTGCTAGTCCGTTACTCTTCCAACCGGGCCACCGCGGCCCTATCACTGATTAGTAGAGTTCATCTAAACGACACAACTGGTAAAAGGTAATGTATTTTAGATTACATAAGTGAAATTTCCAACCAGTTTTCAAAAATTTAAACATTCCTCAAGTTTCTCAGACATTTTTTAAACTTTTGGCTGTCCCCTAAAATCCCCAAATGAGGAAAATTTAATGTAAGGCAAAAACTTACAATTGGACCTGAAATTTTCCCCATGGTCATATTAGAAGTCCTGAATCGATTCCCATCAAAATGCACGTTGGCGTGGTGTGGAAGTTTGGAGAGTGGGGTCCCAGCTCAGGTGTTGCCTCGTCATCTGACCGTAGTTCAAAATTACGTGGTGTTGTCCTCGGTTCTAACCTTTCGGGGGTTGATCCCGGACCGTCACCAATAGCCCGTTGTGTTGCTCCAGTGTGACGTTAATTGAAATACCCCCCATCAAAATGTAGTAAGGTTCCAATTCATAATTTTTTCAAAAGTTAATTTAATAACTATTATTGCATACTAAAAACTATTTTTAAAATAAAATATTCGGTGGATTTTGTTTGGGTTCTTGAATAGTAACACGGTACAAAATATTCGCTACAGAAATATTATTTTCGAAGATACCCATAAAAAAAGTCTGAAACTGATTTAACATTAGGAGCTCCAATCTTTCTGTTCTCATAAAATCGAAACGGAAAGACCTAATGACATGAAATTTGGTATCTGTGGTTAAATTTTGATATGGATTCGAAATTGTGTGTCGAAATAGGGGGTTTCCATTGGAAATTATGAAGTTGATGCTCAATTTAATATGAAGACGGTCCCTTATGCAAATTTTATGCATTTGAATTTGTAGACGTAAGTACCTGTCGAAGGCCGTGCCGAGGTATCCCGGTTGGAAGAGCAATGGATTACCAACCGGAAGATTGCGAGTTCGAATCCAGCCAAAGCCTGTCGTGTACAAAGGGGGCTGGTTCATGTTAAATCTGTCGTGGCTTGAAATGTCCTCACTTTGGCGCGGTGTGGAAGTTTGGAGAGTGGGGTGCTAGCTCAGGTGTTGCCTCGTCATCTGACCGTGGTTCAAAATTACTTGGTGTTGTCCTCGGATCTTTCTCTTTGGGATTGATCCCGAACCGTCACCAATAGACCGTTGTGTTGCTCCAGTGTGAAGTTAATTAAAATACCTACCATACCAACCGAGAAAAGGGTCTAGTGTTCGATTACATTTTTGGTGGAGTGTACCTACCACGCCAACGTGAGGACATTTGAGGTCACGACAGATTTAATGTGCACCAGTCTCCGTGTACACGACGGTCGTTGGTTGGATCGAGTTTAGAACTCGCAACCCTCCGGTTACTAATCCGTTATACTTCCAACTGGACTACCTCTGTCTGGTAGGTAGGTAGAAGGGAGGTAGTTAATTAGCGTTGCACTGGAGCAACACAACCTTATGCTTCTTCAACGTTAAGAAGACAGCACCTTGTAATTTGGAACCCGGTTAGATGACGAAGTCAACACCTGAGCGGGTGCCCTACTGTCCAAACGTCCACACCTCACCAAGAAGACATTTGAAGCTACGACAGATTTAACGTGCACCAGTCCCTATGGTCTTAGGTTGACCAAATTTGGTAGGTTAAACCTAATAACAATGTTATTGAAATAATGATTTTTTTTAATTATAATTTCGTGTTTAAAAATACCTCTACCAATCTGTTGTTAAATCACATAAATTAATTTTTCTATTTGAAATAGTTGTGTTACTCCATTGCGAGGTAAATTCAACTACTTACCTATTTCAAACAGGTAGGTTTGGTAATGTAACTTAATTATCGCCGCACTGGAGCAACACAACAGGTTATTGCTATTTGAAACAAGAAATTTACAACTGGCAAAGTGTTCTAACAAATTTCAGAACTTTTTATTTCGATATTTTTTATTGCAACATCGATTGTATTTCCTAATCGTGCATATAAAAGTCAGTGCAATATCTCATCTTTCGCTTATGAGCTTTAGCAAGTATTATGGCTCTCCTATCGACTTTTAATCGCCTCCAAAGGGTAAGTCCTTTTTTTATCGTAATGCTTTAGGTCTGATTGGACCTATGTAAAGTTTTACCTATACCAGGGTGACCTATGCTCACTACTAAACGCTCCATTGTTACTGTGAGTTCCTATGGTGCCCACAAGGAAATTTTATCGTTTAGCATTCAACAGTAAAACTTAATATTGTTTTAAGGTTAACTTTAAGTTTATTACTAAAGCTTCGAATTTAATATTTATCGATAGCGTTTTTGTAGTTATGATATCCAATGCAGTTTAAGCTTGTATGATTTTATAAAAATTTCTTAATGTTCGTATTGTCTTTTTTAAGTGACTTTCCTTGCTAATGACTTGACCAATGGTGTTGGCCCTATGGTCACTCCGTAAATAAAAACAAACGTTTTGACACTTGTAAATTTTAACCACGGGATAATTTTCTGGTTGTTCAGAACACCTAGTGTTAGAACATGCAAGTCTTGGTGCCTTTACTTGCATACGTGTGAATTGTACCCCACTAATGGCTTGATCAATTGATGGTCAAACACACTATTTAAGCAACAAAAGAAACGTTGCAACCCCTGTAGATGTAATCTCGGTTTCTTAATCTTTTAGAATTCCCAGTGTGGATGGAAGACTATAGTCAGGCCTCTTAAAGACGGGGAGCCAAGTGGCCTTCCAGCCAAACCCTACTGGAAAGATGCTGATGACAAAATAGAAGTTAAGGGTTTCGATGATATTCCAGGACCGGAACCCATATTTTTCTTGGGAAACATCTGGCGTTACTGGCCCATAGTAGGTAAGTAGTGGAACATTGCTAAAGTTCATGATATTCTAGAATCGTGCTGATGCGAATTGTTACAAATGCTCTCGTCCTTTTATTGTCAATAACCTTTGAAAATCGGTCATTTTATCGTGTACGGATCTGTTTTATCAAGCTACTCGTGTACACTTAGTTTATAAGATTTTAGTCGCCCTCCAAATTGACATAACTACATTTTACGTCACTGGGATTTCTACATGTTTACTTAGAATTTGTCGCCTTTTTAGTTGTGATTTATAATAAAAACTCCAGTAACTAACATTGGGAGCAATGAACCTGCTACTTTAGATTTTCAACCTTGATGACTTTTATCATTTTGTGTAACCCACATGATTTTATCTTTCTTTAAAGAAAAAATGTCTTGTTTTCGAAAGCTTTGGTAGTTTTGAAATTAAGAAAATGCAGAGTAGTTAAACTTTAGTTATTGAAAGTTTAGAGGATTTTGGAATAGCCATACAACTGGGATATAACCGATTACGTAAGTTCAATTATACTGACAGTGCTTAAATGAGCAAGAGAAAATAAGAAATGACACCGCTCTTTTATTTCTGCATTGTTTTGAAGTTTATTCAATCCCTGCATTTATCTTAACAAATTCATTTGATTTTGTACGCATGGTTTAATTTGAAGCTACCGTAAGCAAAATTCTTGGTGCGATACATTAATTTGAATCACTAACAGCATCCTGGCACTCTGCGATATATAAGGAAACGAAAGTGTATAAGCTGGCAAAGAAAGGTTCCGGAGTTTTGCAGCTTTTTAGGTCAATGCGTAAACTTTCTAGTGATTTATTGTACGACCCTGTAAGTTGTCTCTTAAGTTCCAGGTCATTCAGTTTGACCCTGAATTTCGAAAAAGTGTTTTAGTTTTCCTAAAACGATTGAATTTTCTTGTGCTTAAAAATTAAACGTGCGTCATGTA
This sequence comes from Meta bourneti, assembly GCA_933210815.1. Classification (NCBI taxonomy): domain Eukaryota; kingdom Metazoa; phylum Arthropoda; class Arachnida; order Araneae; family Tetragnathidae; genus Meta; species Meta bourneti. The sequence goes on along the minus strand of OW119926.1, from coordinate 71,839,913 downwards.
ATATATCGCTAAAGAGGTTGGGCAGAGGCGATCCAGTTGTATGAGTAACGGATTTGCAACCGGAGGGTTGCGAGTTTGAATGCAACCAAACACCGTGTACAAAGGGTACTGATGCACGTTGGCGTGGTGTGGAAGTTTGGAGAGTGGGGTGCCAGCTCAAATGTTGGCTCGTCATCTGACCGTGGTTCAAATTTACTCGGTGTTGTCCTCGGTTCTTTCCCTTGGGATTGATCCCGGACCGTCACCAATAGCCCGTTGTGTTGCTCCAGTGTGACGTTAATTAACATGCCTACCTACCGTTAAAAAAAGTTGTGCAGACAATAAGCCACATTTTCACCTTGATTGGACTATCGGGTCAAGATAATATTTTTTTCCTATAATTCGATTTACTCCGAATATTTTTCGATAAACCAGTGCGTTACCTAACTTGAAACTTTCAGAGGAAAAAATGGGCAGTGTACGTCTAATTTTTTAGAAAAATTAATGGAGCCCTTTATTGAGAAATTGAATATGTAATTGAATTCACTAGGAAAGCCATGCTGTCATTGGAAATGTACATTTATCTACAAAATAAGCTCCAATTAAATCCAGAGATATGGGTGAGTTAGTAATTCTAGGATCGGGAAACTCTAATTTGAAACCGTAAATAAGCTATTGCAAGTAGGAATGAAGAGTTTTCGCATTTTCTTTGTAGCTGGATGACAATCTTCAAATTGCCTCTTTTTTATGCGGTTTGACATGAAGACTCGCATTCTTTCCTACTTGTGATCATTCATGTTCGTCAAGCGTGTCTTTGGAAATAAAAAACATAATATTGACTCCACAGGTCAGTATAGCTTTCGTAAGCTCCATGAGACTTACTCCTCATTCTACAAGCAGTACGGTTATGTCGTCAAGGAAAAAGTCCACCCCACCCGTACCATAGTGCACTTGTACCATCCCGAAGACATAAAGAGCGTGTACAACTGTCCTGGAAAGTATCCTCTGAGAAAGTCTCACTCTGCGATGGCGAAGTACCGACGCGACAGGCCTCACCTCTACTCATCGGCTGGATTAGGCTCCAGGTGAGTACTGTAACTTAAGTAGTCTAAATAGAGATCTCGATTTCATGTGTATTAAATTGACCCAGCTATTTACGAATCCGCATCTTAAACCGCGTAGTCTTCAGTATCCGTGTACCCAGGCTTGCAAACCTATACTTCCCGTGTTTCTAAGTACGTGAATATTCAAGCACGTTTCCAAAAAGAACGCGTACTTTCGAAATTTGCAAGATTATCGGGTGTATGTGACTAGCAGGAGCCATTTGTGTTCAAAATGTAAACAAATTTGAAGGCTTAAAGCATTTTCCCTTTACTCCAAAAGCTAACAACCATCGTTAAAATCTTAAAGGCGAAGAATTGGAAGTGCCAAATAAAATGAAAATTTTCAAATACTTGGACGAAATTTCAAGTTTCGTTCAACTCTTAGTTTCACCGCTGGTAAAATGAAGCCTTCGAGAGGGATTTTCAATGAAAACAAACCACATGGTTTCTAAGATCTTACTTCTGTCCAAATTCTCTCGCATAGTACAGTCGCGGAAAAAACGATCCGTCCATCTTCATTCGAGCAATTTTAACAGAAAATTCAGAGATGACGTTTCATAGGGACTAACGTCTATAAATTCAAATGCATAAAAATTTGCATAAAGGGCCGTCTTCATATTGAATTGAGCACCAACTTCATAATTTACAATAAAAAACCCTGTTTCGAAACGTCAATTTAGAATCTATCAAAATTTAATGACAAAACTTGGTATCTGGAGTTAAGTCTTACCATTTTGAAGTTATGAGTACAGAAAGATTGGAGCTACTAATGTTAAATCAGTTTCTTAGACTTTTATGGATCTTCCTAAATATTTCTATATATTGATATTTTATACCATGTACTGTTAAACAACCCAAACAAAATCAATCTAATATTTTATAAAAATAGATTTTAGTATGCAATAATTAAATTAATGTTTGAAAAAAAATTTATGAATTAAAACCTTACTATATTATGTGAATCGATTTAGAAAGACTTCTAATATGATCATGCAAAATTTCAGCTCATTCCAATGGTTAGTTTTGCGTTACGTTAAATTTTCCTCGTAGAGAGCGATTTTAGGGGCAACAGTTTAAAAAACGTCTGACAAACCTCGGATAATTCTCGGATCGCTTGCATAATAAATACAATGTAATTCTCATATCGTGTTCAATTGCATAGTAAATATAACTCTCGGATCGTTTGCAGCTGACAAATACGTTTGAAATAGTGTCGAAATTTGAAATTCGGCTAGCTATAACTGCAATTTTCGATTTACGAATAGCGATTTTCAATGAGATGATCCTTGAAATGATAACTTTAACATTGAATATCTACGGATATAGAGATAGAGTTATGAAATTTCGTATTTAGACTAATTTAACGATGGCGGAATCTGATTAAGGCATAAAAACATGGTGTTTCAATTGGCAATTTTGTTTGTGCAAAATTGGTTATGAAGACGTTCCCTTATGGAATTGAATTGCATTTGAATTTGTAGAGGTTATTTCGAACAATAGTCATAGTAGAGCAAATTCAAAGATATTCAATAGGGAAAAACAAAGGATTGGTTCGTTTTTCCGCCAATGTACATATCGGGGTTACCTTGAAATATAGTCTTGACAACTTTTAATTTAATAGGTGTTGACCAATAAATTGTATATCGGATTCAGTCTTTGGAATATTGGCGTACTGAAATTGAATCCGATGAAAGCTAAGTGACGTCCCGTTTGGAATACGCACAAGAAACGCGTGTCGTTGCAGTAGCACTTCCGCCACCTATATTTAGTTTGAGAAGAAATGCCTCTATATATATAGTGTGTTTCTAAGTCTAGAAGAACGGTTGGTTAAGAGTTTAAAGTTGCAATAAGACGGTTTAATTTTGCTTGTGGTTAACTTAATTTTCTTTGTCTTTGAGGTTTGAATTCGAAATGAGTAAAATCGATAATATACTAGAATTCCAAAGTCATGAATAATCAAAACATCCATTTAGTTTGTAGAAAGAAACTCGGTCAGGAATGAGAAAATTAGTTTTTTTTTGTTAAATCATTCTTCCTTTATGCTATTCTCGCAGATTCCTTTGACAAAACGTGTGGATCTCGTGATTTCATACTCTATTTGAAAATGCGAAAATAAAGGTGGATTTACGCTCCCTTTATACCACAACTAGTTAATTCTTTCGCTATTCCATTTTATTGCCATCCTGTAGTAAAGTCTTCAATACAAGTTTGATATTGTAAACTTTCCGCTTTCAAAAACCCCTTGTGGAGGTTACTTTAAACACGGACATCGCAACTCCGAGGTACCTTGGTGATCTATCCTTCCTTCAGTTTTACCCTCGCATTTTCATATTTCATGGATGTCCCACCTGTTATTCGTATCATTTTGAATCGTACTTGTTATCTAAACCGCATTTTGATCTATTTAAAATCTACAGTAGCATCAATGCATTTTAAAAACATTTTGTACTTTTTATGTCCATAAGATTTTCAATTCATTTCATACTTTTGAAGCGTTTATTTTGACGTGTCTTTTCCACTAGTATGTTTTATCATGCGTCTATCAAGATCTGACTAACTTCGTAACTTAAGATATCTTGTCATCACGATATTTTGTCCTATTGACGAGATATCTCGTTCGTAAAATTTGATTAGTTATAATGTCGTGAGTGTATAATTATGTAATATAGTGATTATGTCATTGTGTGTGTTTAGAATTGCATGTTTTGTTTTAAATTCCTCTCAAGGTCAGTATCGCCATTTTCCCAGACTACTTAAAGGGCAGCGGTAGCTCGATTGAAAGAGTAGAGGAGTAACAACCGGGAGGGTTGCGAATACGAAACTCGATCCAACCAGGGACAGAGTACGGGGCTGGTGCACGTTAAATCTCGTGGCCTCGAATGTCGTCACTTTAGCGTGGTGTGGAAGTTTGGAGAGTGGGGTGTTATCTCGGCTGTTATCTGACCGTGGTTCAAAATTACGAGGTGTTGTCCTGGGATCTTTCCCTTCAGGATTGATCCCGGACCGTCGTCAATAGCCCGTTGTGTTGCTCCAGTGCGACTAATTCAACTACCTCTCCAGGCTACTTATCCCAGTCGGTCCGTAATTAAGGACAATGGGGCATAGATAGAAGCTTCGTAAGGGCTTTCGTGCTGTTATCCTTAATATATCGGTCCTAGGTATTTCTGACCACCCTAGTCATGTTGGCCTTCCCGGAAACGGGAGAGCGAGTTTGGCAGCAAAGAGCGCAACGATGCAGCAGGTCTAAACAATCCGAAGACGCCTGAACCATTTATAAAGATGGAATAAAATCCAAGCTGACAACATTCTTGAACTAAAGCAAAAATAAACTCAACTGTATACAGCCATCTATTACAAGATTACGCAACGTAAATTTAAATAAGAAAAACAATTAGGTACAATTAACAAGACAACATAGACACGCCCATTTTCCAAACTCTTGATAGAACCTGTTCCATTGTACTCAATTTGCCATTGTCATTTTACTGCATTTTGTCTAAATGTCTGGCTAATGTCAACCACAAGCAACTCGGATTTGGAGTTTCAAACCCAACTTTTAAAGATTTCCTGGGGAAATCCTCGGCATATAAAGTATTAATTTCCGACATTTTATGAACTTAATTTAGACTTTAGTCAAGGTATAATTTCAATTTTAAATAGTAAGTTACTAAATCTTTTATCAGCCTAGATTTCGTATAAAAATTCTTTGTCTCGCGTATGACGCAGCTTCGCCCAAATATGGCCCTCGCCATAGAACCCAACTGACTTCGAAACCCCTAAAGACCGTTTTAGTCTGTTCACATGGCAGAACTCTTGGACGTTTCCGACTTCTATTTGAGCTGATGTGACGTTGCATTTTTCACAGCAATGGTGAAGAGTGGCGAGCTCTCCGCAGGCAATTCCTTATAGTAGACAGCCCTCGTATCATAGCAACACACCGGCCGAAGATGGAGGCGGTTACTGATGAACTTGTGGAAAGACTCGGCCGTGGATTAAATTGGAAGAACGAAATAGATGTGCGACAGCTTCTGTTTCGATGGGCATTGGAAAGTAAGCATGCACCCTTGTTCCTTTTATGTAGATCGTATGTTCAACATTTCTTTCTTCACCAGCTACTGGGTTGTAATTTAAAGATAGTGTGAAACAAATCCGGTGTCCAGCATTCATTTCAACTTAAATTTCTAGTAATTATGGCAGGACGATACTAGCTCAGCTTGGCCAAATATTGCCCTTGCGCTATGAAATCCAACCAACCACAGGACGATACTACACTTTACTTTAAATGCTAAGTTGTCTCTTCATCCGTTCTCAAAGAATAGAAGATAAATCTGTTTTCAAACTTTTTCCATTAAATATTGGTCACTAGCAAGAGATCATCTGCCTTCTAATGTAGTAAACGGAGCATGCGCACGCAGTTTCATGTAATTTCTTCCGGTCGTTCGGTTTGAAGATCTGTCACGTGGTCTTGAATAAAACATCAATCCTTATGTGGGATAAATTATTGATTTGGTTAGTGACTATCCAGCATGATAAAAACGTTTTTTGCCCTTCAATAGGCAATCGGCTCGAATCTATTCCCAATGCTCGGTGTACTTCATTAGAATGCCAATGCGCGAGATGTCGGTTAACACCACCAATCCTCTTGATTAGTCGGCTCTTTTTGCTCCAAGTCACTGGCTTCGCTCATGGTTTCATTGTGAGATAACAAACTCGTCTTTTCAAAGTTCAGGAAAATGAACTTTGACTACGAATCTTAGAGATAAAGTACTTTTGGTGAACTTGTCTTGGCACGTTCTGCCATTTTGGTGAATGATAGATGTGATTATACACACTTGCTTTCAGGCAAGCAGATGGCACTGCCACAATCTGCTCACACTTCGGTCGATGAACAATTGAATTGCCAATACGATGCATGTTCCTTCTAACTCTGAAAACAGTTTCTGCGCCTATCGCAGCTTCACTCTTCATTGCAGATCAGCCTCGTTTCCCGCCAACCTTCACTCGCATGCATTCGACTGTTAAAAGCAACGAAGGACAGTCAAACGGTCGCTTTCCTCCATTGCTTGATTATACATACGGAGGTGCATCCTAAAGACCACGTCTGCTATACATTCTTCCCCAGATGACGTCGCAAACGCCATCGACTTTTTCCAGTGTCCAGCTCTGACTCTTATAGTCAAGCGACTAAGAGTCAAGCTAAAAAAACGCCTGTAAGCTTTAAAAGCAGGAACAACCTCTCCTACAACTGAGCTCACGATACTTGAACTGAAGATGGGACTTTCTCATCCCAAAAACACCTGTCCGAGACCGGACGGAATCGCTTTCCAGATGCTCCGCCACCTGCCCTCCAGATTCTCTAAAATATATACTTTACCTATTTCATAGAATCTGGATGGAGCACAAATATCCCATTGTGGCTAGAAAGCATCGTAATTCCGATTCTAAAGCCCGGGAAGGACTCTGCTATCGCCCAATTTCATTAACAAGCTGCCTCTAAGACCTTAGAACGCATGGTCAATTCCCGTCTGACCAATACACTAGAAAAAACAAATATATTTTTCCGTTCCAGAGTTGCTTCCGTAAAGGAAGATCCACTCTGGATAACTTAATCCATCTTGAAGCACAAATTCGCAATGCCTTTGTGCGGAGAAATTATTTAATTTCGGTTTTTGACACCGAAAAGGCATAACCATACGTTATCGCCATGAATGGTCATGCCTTCTCCGGTATTCTCAGATATGTTTGATTGTGGTTTTAAAGGAAACCTACCCATATTCAATTTTTTTTTTATCATCACTAGATTTTAGAGTTCGTATTGGTTCATTTTTATCGAATTTATTCAAGATGAAGTAGTCCCTCAGGTAGCGTTTTGTGTCGCCCCTTTTAGCCTTCATTTTAGTCGTATCATCAATTCACTTCAATCGTCTATTCATGGAACTCTTTTCGTTGACGACTTGCAGATATCATGTCGAGGATCGATATGTGCTTGATAGAGCGGCAACTTCAGACAGCCATTAACAACTTGGTCCAGTGGTGCGACCGTAATGGCCTCACTATCCTCAAGCAAAAGTGCCTGTGTCCACTTCTGCAGGAAGCGGAGTCTTCACCCAGACCCTGTAATTTGTGTCCAGAACACAGATCCCTATAGTCAATGAGATAAGATTCCTTGGAGTGATATTCGATCGCAAACTTGCCTTCCTACCCCATATTTTCCATCTACGCAGGAAGTGTGAAAAATCCTTAAACATCTTGATAGAGAGAGAGAAAGTACTCTAACACCTCTTGGGGAGGCGGATCGAATATCCTTACTCCGAGTGTATCTATCTCGCATTGACTACATGCGTGTTGTATATGGTACAGCAAACTCTAATTTGCGCAGATTGGACACTACACCATTCTGCTTTGAGGATATGTACTGGTGCATTCCGCACACCACCTATTACCAGCTTTCACGTGGAATGTAACCAGCTCCCACTCGGCCTAAGGAGAAAGAAGTTATTAGCCAATTGTTACTTAAAGATCCTTTCTTTACCATCTCTCCCTTTAAAGCGCAAATGACTCTTGTTTCAGGTCTCAATCGTTTGTATGATGCTAGACGATCTAATATTCGACCATAGAAAGGCAAACGCATCATCAACGATTCACCCTTATGCGACAATTTGACAAACTAATGATGTGTTCAAAGGTGGGAATTTTAACACCCCTTCCATTAGATTTATCAATCCCTTTGCAACATATTCAAAGTCTGACACCCCCAGATGTTTTCAACGATTTTTTTTCTTACCATCGCAGTCAACTCGCCTCTCAGACCAGTTTTTACGGATGGATCGAAAACAGTAAGACAGGTGGGCTGTGGTATAGTTTTGAACAATATTACATCCAGTTACAGCCTCCATCCTTCCTCTTCTGCTTACACTGCTGAAGTAGTGCCATTTGTCGCGCTCTTCAGCAAATATCCCTTAGTAGCAATCGTAATTACTGTATATACACTGATAGCATAAGCATACTGCAACAGCTGGATCATTATGATCATAATTGTCATCCTTTTGTTTCAGACATTTTTAACATCTTTAAACATTATAAAAAGCAAGGGATTCGATATTCTCTTTTGTTGGGTCCCCAGCCATGTGGGTATCGAGGGCAATGAAGTAGCCGACAATGCTGCAAAAACAGCCTCTACCCTATTGTCCCTAGGTTTACCCTTTTCGGACGTTCATGAAGGATTTTATTCATAGTCTATGGCAAGAGTCCTGGAACCTGCAAGTCGACAACAAATTTAATCTCATTAACCAGTTGCTCCAGTACGGAGGATTGATGTCAAATTGACTCGCCTCCGCATTGGACATACCAGAATTACTCATCGTTATTTATTGGAGAAAGTGCTCCTTCGTGCCACATGTGCTTTACTCCTTTTATCGTTCATCATATTTTAAGTTTGCCCTGATTTTAATCATCGTAGATATTTTAATAACTCTTAACTATGCAGGATTTGATAGGGGGAAAACCAGCACCCGAATCTTTTCCCTTTAAATACAAATGTTTTTAAGTGCTATTGAATATATATTTATTTCAGGAATTTTAATTTTATTCCGTGATAAATTTTTTGCGCTCGTTTCTCTTAGCACTACTTTATAATATTTATATATTGATTTATTGACTTTATATTTTGCCCTTGGCGCAGCTTGTCCTGGACCTCGCGCCATAAAACCCAACAATCAATGATACGGAGGTACATTCGTGATCTTAATACAGGTCTAGATCACGCACAACTGGCAATCGGTCAACTAGTAGCATCTATCGAATTCGGCTACTGCTAATTCTAGAGCCAAACTGTTAAACGGTGACGCTACAAAAATTAACTTGTAATACAGTGTTATATACGTATATAGCAGTATAATGAATTTCGCAACCATGAAGTACTGCTTGGTGTACTGAAGTCCCCTACGCATCCTATAAGTCTTGAACGTGTTCAGAATAGAATACTCTCGATCTTCGCCTAGACTGCTGGTAATGATTAATTTTCCAAATTGTGTAATACCTTAATTCGCAGTTTGACCATAGAGGAAATATAAAAGTAGAGTGAGCAATGAGTAGCCTTTCTGTGTCCAGGATCATCTGACCAAAACTGGTAACATGACCCCTTGGACTACTTTTCTCTTCCGGAAGAAAACTAATATTCCTTATCTGACTGGTCCACGGGATGGAAGGCTTCTTCATCCATTGACTCTACAGTGACTTTGTTGAACCAGCCATTTTTTATTGCCCTACAGAAATACGCGTTCACACATCTACCATGTCATAGCCGAATCGGCCTTCTAGTGAAATAGACAAAGCATGAGGGAGGAATTGCTGTCGCAAGATATCAGTAGGGTAAATAACGTGGGCTTACGAATCGATTCAGGCCGACTGGCTATGGAAGCTTGGATTAGTGTTCATCGCACTAGAGAATCTCCTTAACCAATCAAGTTTGGATATAAGGATTTCGTTCTTTATAGCACAACCTCGTAAGTCTTCAAACTGAGCGACCGGAAGAAAATGCTTTTACTCGTCTTTCATTAGAATATAACAGGAAACGGAGTAGTCTTTACAATGAAATTTAAACGTGCTAGAGTAGTATTTATTTTAATTTCAAAGATAAACAAAAACACTTGAAGTTTCGTACAACAGACGTTTCTTGAATGCATTTCCAATTAATTTTTACCGTAATCCTTTTCTCGACAGCTGTTGGCATGGTTACTTTGAACCGAAGGTTGGGATGTCTTGATCCAGAGAAGAACGATGAGGCTGATAGATTGATCAAGGCTGCTCACGCTACGCATGACGCTATCTATCTAGTAGAAAATCACATGTCTCCTTTAGTCCGTTGGAGGCAGTATAGGCGCCTGGTTGAAGCACAAGACTTTTCCTCGAAGTAAGTGGTCTTAATGCCCGGTGCTGCGCATTGAGAGCTTTAACTTTAATCGCAAACTTAACTTGTCATGTACTTGGAAACTTTGCATCAGTTGCGTAATCACAAATTTATTTCGGAAGCCAAATTTATAGTTCATTTTATACCAATTTAAGATCTGGACCTTGTCGCATTTTGAATATCGGTATGCAAATTTTGTTTCTTGTATTTAGTCATTGGATCATGAATTTGAATTCGGTGAAGCGACATCTCGATAGATTCGTTTTCGGAAAGAGTCCCCCAGATAATTAAATATGACTGGATAATCAAGCAGGCGTTTGAATTTTGCTCCAGAAAACTCGCTTTGCCCATTTGGTCTAGATTTGTAAATAAGTTGAGAGAAGCTGCTGGTACCAAAAGTAAATTTTTTAAAATTAGTCACGCATCTCTTATACTTAATTCATTAAGCGCCGTGGTAGCCCGGTTGGAAGAGTAACGGATTAGCAATCGGAGGGTTGGGAGTTAAACTCGGTCGAAGCGTGAGCTGGTGCACGTTAAATCTCGTGACCTGGAATGTCCTAACGTTGGTATGGTGGGGAAGTTTGGAGAGTGGAATGCCAACTAGGGTGTTGACCTCGTCATCTGATCGTTCAAAATTACGTGATGTCCTTTCCCTTTGGTATTCATCCGAGGCCGTCGGCAATAGCCCGTTATGCTGCTCCAGTACGATGTTAATTACATACTTACCTACTTAATTCACTACGGAAAAATGAGAACGTGTATTATAAATGTAGTTATTAAAATAAATCGACTACACGTTCTAGGCATTTTGTAAAGAATTTAGTATTTCCATCTGCAGAGAATTTAAAATCTAACACTTCCGGCATGCTCGTGCCCCAGAGAGTCACTTCCTTGACTATGCAAAAGAATTAATGAATTGAATCTAAAAGAGATCTAAATTTCTATTTTTCAGAGTCATTCGAAAGTACATGTTTCAGACGTTAGCGGACACTGAAAGAAACTCGCTACTCGCTGTGCTTTTTAACCAAGAAAATAAAGAGATTACAACCAAGGACGTATTTACTTTAGTTTTGGATCTCTTTCAAGGAGGCATACACTCGGTAAGTTCCGTACGTTTCTTCCAAAGTCCGTTTCGTGCGACATTTCGTTAGGATTATGATACTTTGCATCCACTGTCCGTATAGTTTTTACTGAAACGATGCACTTTACATATTCTGCCGCGGTCGCCGGTTTGAAGGGTAGCGAATTAGCAACAGGAAAGTTGAGAGTTCAAAACTCGATCCAATCGAAGACCGTGGTTACTGGTGAGCGTTAAATATGTAGTGGCCTCGAATGTCCTAGTTGGCGTGGTGTGGAAGTTTGCAGAGTGGGTGCCAGCTCGGGTGTTAACCTCGTCTTCTGACCGCGGTTTAGAATTTCGAGGGGATGTCCTCGATTCTTTCCCTTCAAGATTGATCCCAGATCGTCGCCAACTGTACGATGTGTTGCTACAATGCGATGTTAATTCAACTACCAACAAGTTTATAAGCCTCTGTAGACAAATACAACTATCTTGTTCTGAAGTTTATTCATCACGGTACCGATATTTTGTACCGTATGTTTTCTCATTCGGATCGCAGAAGTCAAAGTTGCCCTTAAATTAAGGGCTATCTTGAACCTTAAGAGTTTTAATAAAGATCGCTAGTTGTAGAGTTTAATGCATGACTAGATAAACTTGGTTTCTCAAAGTGGAATATAAAGGAAGCGACTGGGGACCTAAAACCAAATTATTTGAGTGTCCCTTATTAATTATGAGTATTTCAAGATCTCGATGGCTAAAGTACAAATTTGTACACTTTCCTTTGCTCTTGGCCCTCAGGGGCATACCACCTTTAGGTTTATACGGGCTTCACAACCCCGAGTGACTCCCTCCTTTTCATTATTCTCTGCCCTTCTGCTTTTTCTTCCTCCCTCGTGGTTGCCTCTTTGGAGGTGAAGGCTCCCCTTGAAAAGCTTTTCGTCACTGTTGCCTTCAGCTCCTCTTGGGGATTATATCACCCACGTGTTTACTGTGCGTGGATACCCGTGTCCCTAGAGAGCGGATCCTGGCAGTTGTGGGGCGATATACTGACTCAACACGCTGCTTCGGCCCCAGCTTCAGGTTAAAGGGAGGTGCACAATGGTCCCGAATGCATCAATCGGCTGGTCGATCGGGCTTCGTCGGCTAGGGCTAAGCAATCGACGAACACCGGTGCTGCCTGCTTTCATTTCTGTCGACGTAGGAACCTGCATCCTGACCCAGAGAACTGGATAGTAATAGGATTGCAGTGGTGGATAGAGTAAGGTTTCTCGGTATCGTTTTCGACCAGAAACTTGCCTTCCTTCCTCATGTCGAGCAGCTGCGGATGTCTTGCGAGGAAAAGTTCAATTTTTAAAGATACTCTAATACATCTTGGGCGAAACGGTCCACCATACTCAACATCTATCGTTTAATAATTCGTTCCAGATTGAACTATGAGTGCAGCCTATATGGCTCTGCCCGTCCATTTGTCCTTCGAAAGATCCATACAGTGCACCGCACTGAGGATCTGTTCCGGAACGTTTCGAACTTCACTCGAGAAAAGCCTATGTTATGTGTCGAACCACCATTGACTTCCACATCTTCTGTCGCTTCGGTTATATTTTCGCATTCTATGTCATCCATTTCGAGGATCGCCCCTCGGCACATCTCTTGATCGCCCTTCCTGCATTCCTTTTGGGTTGCGAATGCGAAATGCTCTGAGTACTACACCCCTTAATATCAACGTTTCTGAGAGTCCCTTATTTTCTTTTGCCCCTTGGAATCCTACAAGTGTTTCCCGTTTGGACCTATTCTCAGGTTTTGGAAAGTCTAACACCAGTCCGCTCATTTAACGGCAACTTTTCGCCGCTCGTCGTTATCTTTAGAGATTACACTGCAATTTTTACAGATGAGTCGAAATCAACAGAACATGTTGGTTTCGCCCTTGTCTGGATCGACCTCTGTAAGTTATGTTTTGCCAAGTGTCGTATCTATTTACGGCTGAATTTTGTGGTTTGAAGAGTTGAAATTGATTTCCTCTATTCCTGGTAAGAAATATATCAGTTTCACTCCGTCAAATCTGACAATTTAGTTCATAGATGTGATATAAAAACTGTCAAATATTAATCACTGAGGATGTATGGATTAGGTATTTTCATTTCATTTGTTTCATGCTTATGACTGCATAAGACTTACCTGAAACGAATATCTAGCTGTAATGGTAAAAGATAATGCAAAAATATTTGAAAGATCTTTGAATCCCTAGTATGAAATGGAACATTTTTCTATTATGATTAATTAATTCTTTCATAGTGTGGCGTGAAACCTGTTTATGCTTGTGAGGTGAGCCGTGATGTAAAAAGTTTGGGAAGCACTGCCTTCGTTGCTCCAGTGCGACGTAAATCGAACAAACGTTTTTTTGTTACAAATGCAAGGGAAGGTTGACTTTTAAACTGAAAGCAATGGGTGCTGTACAGAAACTTCGCATTTCCCGGCTCCTTCGAATTCCTATACGATGAGTGGCGCGTTCTGTCCATTTCTGTACCAAATCCATTGCCACTAAGGAAGGGCTGTACTGTCTTACAGGAGATAGTAATTCTAGATATTTTCTACCACTTGTGTTCTGCCTTAAAATTAGTTTCACTTTATGCTTCCTGAAATATCTTCCTCTTATCCATTTTCTAGGTATCGTATTCGATCTGTTTTGCTCTCCTTCATCTGGCTATGAATAAAGACAAGCAAGATAAGCTACGAGGGCTTTTGATTGAAGCATTGCCGACTCTAAGTAGTTTGATGTGTAAAAGAAAAGGCCCTCCTGTGCACTATTTGACTCATGTCGTCAATGAGTCCTTGAGGTGAGTTGCCCAACTCTTTCATATTCGGCTTGAATTAAACGGTTTTTCTGCAAATGGGAATTTTTTTTTCCAAAAATCGTACAAAGCAAGCTGATCTATTAAAATTAAAGTTCTGCAATTTTATGGTCAAGGGTCTCTTTCGGAATGGACTTTCGTAATTCCAACAGTCCAGTGGTTTCATGTCTGTATAAAACTCGAATCGTGGTTTCTAATTACTTAACCCTCCTTTTGGTTGTCTCAACGAGGTATTAGCAAACCTGACCAGATCTTGATGGGTGAGATATCTCGTCGAAACCACTAGGAGGTTAAATAGTTTCATCTATATATGAGTGGCTGTATTAAAAAATGTTCATAAGCATACCGTAGTTTGAATTTTGTAAGGGAAAATAAGTTTTAAATGTGTTAAAAATGAGACCAATTTTCCTCCTTTAGAGTGAAAGTGACTTTGAAATGTAAATACATTAAACTATGGTGTAAAGTTGTTTTGTAATATATAGGTGGGGCAAGGCAGAGATGGTTTGATACCTTTTTCATTTCAAGCCCCTATTTTTGAGAAGTATATTTTCCAGATTGTCTGCATATTCCACTCTTGTCGAAATCTATGAGAAATAAATTCTGGAAGTTTGAGTTTTGCTCATGAAGTAAATATATTAACATAGATTTCTGCTTATATCGGACTGTTTGATTGGTGTTAAATCTTTCATCCTACATATGCCACTTTATGGTGGAAAAACTTAGCAAGCCCATTTCTAAATCAATTACATGGGGCGTGTTAGTACGGCCGTTTTCGTATGTTTTCGTAGTTCGAATGTTTTTGTACGGCCATGAAAGTGGCTCGTCCGCTGAAGATGGGTTCCGAGATCCCCGTAATATCTAACTTTTAAAAAATGGAGGAGTTAACGGAACTCCTTGGGGAAACAAACCGTTCAAGGGGTTTCTGTAAAGTAAGTTGTCCCATAACTGACCTCAGAAGTAAGGAAGTACGAAATATTTATAGAAACTTCTCATTTAGAACTGGGAGCTGTTAAAGGCAGACGGATGCTGGTCGAAAAAATGAATTTCGTTAAGATCTTGGAAGCAAGAGAATGAAACTGCTGTGGTCGCCATTTAAGAAAAAATGTATTTAAATCGCACAAATTCGCAATCAAAACTGAAATTGGTCGTTTCAGTTCAACTCCCTAACAGCCACATAGCTCAAATGTTACCTCGTCATCTGACCGTGGTTCAAAATTATGTGTTGTCCTCGAATCTTTCCCTTGGAGATTGATCCCGGACCGTCGTCAATAGCCCGTTATGTTGCTCTAGTGCGACGTTACTAAAATACCTATCCTACCAGTCACAACTTGAATAGCCTTTTCGTTGCAGTAAGGGTAGATCCGCTATTGGAACAAGCCCTTTCCTTCAATGCCCTTGCAAAAGGAACTTTAGACTCGTAGAAAAATGGGCAGGGACTTGGACATATATTAATATTATACTACCTGTACAGCTTCTATACTTCGGTATATAACCATTTACACATGCGATGTAAGGCTTTATTTACAACCTTAAACAAAAGTTGTGTTTATATTTTATAGATTGAGTCCACCAACTATTGGCACTGGAAGAATACTCAGCCAAGATTTGGTTTTGGGTGGATACAATGTTCCAGCTGGTGTAAGTAAAGATGCCTTAACTAATCAAAACTGCTCTAAACAAGTGCTAAATACTTATGGGTATATTTTTATTTTGTAGTCTCGCTCATCTAGCCTTGATTTGCACTAAAAGAATAGAGTATTAGTGTTAACCTAAGATCGGCAACGTTTGACTTTTAATCGAATTGGTTTGACCAATCGTATCAATTCGTAATTTATTCTCTGGAACTTTTATTGACGTGACATCGCCAGCTGACGTCACGTTCAAAATGCTTACAGGAAACTAGCTTCGCCGAAGAAACACTACCACCTATTCTTAGCTTGACCTGATAGGCTTTCATGATTCTGCAGGTTGGTGTTCTCTAATTGGCAATCTCAACCCTCCAAGTGGTTTCGACGAGATATCTCGTCCATCAAAATCTGACTAACTTTGCCAACTTTTTTATTACAAAACATTAGCAATATTTTGATGACGAGATCAAGATCTGGTCACCTTTATGATCATGGTCTTTTAATGCTGAGATGTCTCGTCTCGATATAGATCAGGTCAGTCTTGCTAATGACAAGACTCCTCTTCGAGATATCCATTTAACCTTCCTGGGTGGTTATCTACTCAGAGTGAACGAAACTTTCTCCAAGACGCATGCCGAAGTATCTCCAGATATGGTTTGACTACGAGAGGGATTTTTAGTGCAAACAAACCAGACGATATACGAAAGGGCATTTTATTTCCGCTACGCAACATTTTCGCATGATGTCATATCGGGATTACTTTAAAACACAGTTTATCGTAGTTTGGGCAACTTTTGGCGTTTAATCTAATTGGTGTTGACCAATCAACTATCCTAAATAAATGTAGAATTTATTCCTTAGTTTTTATTGGGGTTGAAATCTTCGTAAAACGAGTCGGCTGACGTCACGTTCAGAATACGTACAGGAAACTCGTCGCAGAAACACCTCCTACACATTACCGCCTCCTACATATAGTTAGACAGAAAATACCTCGTTCATTTGTATTTTTCTATTCGAGACAGTCTTCTTATAAGACTGTTTCTGTGGCATTAGATTCTCACGTATAAACTTCAAATATCTGAGATTGATTTTCTGAAAAAATATCTTTGGTAGCGCTCGACATGAATTAAATAGAATACATATTTTTGGTTGTGAAACTTTGGATCACAGTAGCGAAATTAAAAAAACATTTCAATGTCGGCATATAATTGTCGAAAAGCCTAGTAGAAATATATCGAACAAAGTCTGCCCGGAAAAGCAACTCGTCAGCTTTCGATAAACGCTAAATTTACAACTGAATTTGTTTTTTATTTACTACACCCAAAAATAAATATTGCGCTGACGACACGCATTGACGTAAAACCTTGCAGCCGTGTTAAAACGCATCCGACCCGGGTTTTTTAAATGTAATGTAATGTAAGTTATGAAAGTATGCTGATTCCACATCACGCATTGTCTTTAATAAAAATAGCACAAAATAAAAGTATGAACTAATACATTTTCTGATATTTATAACTAGGCATTTTTATTTGGAGGCATACGGTGGGTGTCTATCCGCCTCTATTCATTCCCCTTGTAAGTGCATGCCAGCACACCAATCGGGAACTTTCCTGACTGCGTGTAACTTAACGTGTCCTAACCCGAATAGGAATGAATTGCTGAGCAGCAGCGGATGTTCCGAATAAATTTGGAACATGTCCCTTGGAAGATTTCTGTACAGATTAGATTATACAAAAACCGTTCTAAATATGATCTGCCATGTTTATGAATATATGTTTATGAATATATTATGTTTATGAATATATTATCATGTTTACGAATAATGGTCTTTTCTCTTAATGCTGAGATATCGCGTCCACCACTGCTCAGTCTTTTGCTAATAACGACCAAACAACGAATTATTTGATAAGTCTGATCCTATCAGCCACTGAAATAATACAGTAGTAGGGAGGGTTTGTTTGGTTTAGTATAACCACACATACTGGCCTTTTGATAATAAAACGCCTATCGAGTGATCGTCATATTTAATATTCATTACTTAAACCTTTATTTGAAATCAAAGTTATAATCCCGCAATCGGGAAGTCATCGGTTTGAAATTCTCAAAGGATTAACTGTTAGAGAATCGACAACTCTTATATTGTGACGTTGATTTAAAATACCTACCGAAATTTAAACTTGAAGCCCTCGGCTAGAGCTCTGATCGAATTATGTTTATCTTGTTTCTTTCTATTGCAGACCATGGTCATCCTGCATAACCAAGTATCATCCATGCAACCGGAATTCTTCAAAGATCCTCATCTCTTCAAACCAGAGAGATGGCCTGAATCAAAAGATTTGGGAGTCGCTGACGATGTCGGAAGATTTGCTTATCAGCCCTTTGGATTCGGCATGAGATCCTGCATAGGACTTGGTTTTGCTAAAATGGAAATGAATTTGGCTCTCGCTAAGGTATGTCTTATTCACGATCCGATAGTTTCAAGCTTGGTATTACACTGAGCTTGGACCTTTCTTTTATCCCTAGATTGATAACGTTATGACTACGTACTGTACGTAAATTTTAAGCAATTTGCAGATCTAGGGTTAAAAAGTCTTGGTATCTAACTTTTTCTGGTATAAGTGGAATTTAAAGTTGGAGATTTATCCCTTGCATCTCGAAGGGCCGCGGTGGCCCGGTTGGAAGAGTAACGGACTAGCAACCGAAGGGTTGCGAATCCAGCCAAACACCGTCGTGTACAAAGGGGGCTGGTGCACGTTAAATCTGTCGTGGCCTCAAATGTCCTCACGTTGGCGTGGTGTGGAAGTTTGGAGAGTGGGGTGCCAGCTCGGGTGTTGCCTCGTCATCTGACCGTGGTTCAAAATTACGTGGTGTTGTCCTCGGGTCTTTCCCTTTGGGATTGATCCCGGACCGTCGCCAATAGCCCACTGTGTTGCTCCAGTGTGACGTTAATTGAAATACCCCCTCTTGCATCTCGGATTTATTATGCATGATTACATGCATTTAAGCTATGCATTTATTCTGTGTTGCAAAATATTTGTAATCTTGCCAACCAAGAAAAGAGTTCATTTCGCAAAGCATTTTCGATGTTTTAAGGTACATTAAAACGGATATTAACTCTAAACCTCTTATTTAAATCAAAACTACTTTACATTTCCAATATAGTAAAAACATGGAGTCTAACTGGTAAGGATGAAAGAAATTTAACCTCGGGATATTTTAAATATGGTGGTGATACTCGTATCAGGCCTTGACAACCATCACGAAAAATGCCTTAATGAGTACCTTGGGTATGAATCATGTTAATTAAAAGACGGCATTGAATGGAAGTTTCTGCCTTTTCGTATTCAATGTATTGTGGCCGAAATATCGGTTCTTCCTTAGAAGTCCTTCCCCAAAAGAGTTGGGTTTTGAAACTGATAAACGGGCAATTAACTAATTTTCAGAGATCCCAAATGGCGTTTCGGGGATCGTAGAAAGGAAACTAAACTCCTATAATTATAATTTAAATTTTCCTTTTTATATAAGCATCTTTAAACCTTTGTGTTTCTTTCAGATCCTGAGGAACTACGAGGTATCGTATCACCATGAACCCGTTGGCATTGTCAATAAGCTTCATAATGAGCCAGACAGGCCAGTACTCCTGAGATTCAAGAAAGTTGACCATTAAATTGGAAAAAAATTATCACGCTATAAGCTTCACAAGCTGGTTTTGTTTACCTTATTTTAACTCTATACACGAGTTTTAATTCTTGTTCAACTAGTTGTGTATACTTTTAATCTGCTAATAAAAGTAACATTCTAATTATGTCTTGTGTGGTTTTAGTTCCGACATGAATTTTACAGATTAAGCCACAAATTTAAAAACCTACTTATATTTCGTAGAACAATCGATACGAATTGAAGCGTACTCAATTAGTAAGCTTCCTTGCGTTTATGTTATCATCGATCATCAAAATGTTCTTATTCTAACAATTAGATTAGATTGTGTTTTAAATGAATGAGAAATAAGACATGCCTTGGACCATCTAGATGCATGTGGTAATTGTTTCTTCGGATAAATGTGTTTTCTGTACGTACTCTGGGGTGACGTCGCGACTAGTTTTCGAATCTGATTTCCAAAGAGTAAATTACTAATTGTTATGATGGTTGGTTAATCTGTTGTAAGGGCGTAGTAGAACCTTTTAATGTCCTTGTGTACGAATTATAAATAAACGGTTTATTGGTCAACACCAATCAAATTAAACGTCGAAAGTCAGCAAGACGGCGATGAATTAAATTTCAGGGTAACCTTATACGTATCATGCAAGAATATTTGAGTAGTGGAAGTAAAGTTTTACTTTCCATCTGATTTGTTTAAATAAGTTGTCCTCGTACTGAAACTCCTATCGATTATCGTGATAAAAAAAGTTGTAGGGTAACTAACTGAAAATGAGTTTCTAAAATGGTATCTAGTTTGTAATATCAAGCTGCACAATCACTTTTGTCCACTCGGTTAAGGGAATTTTTTAGAGTAAACAAGCTAAATGTAAAACTGATTTCATTTCCCTACCTAAATGCTTTCGTATGATATCGTATTGGAGTTCGAAATTTAGTTTAAACGCAAAACGGCAATAGTCAAATAGTCCAATTATCTAATTCCTGTCGTATATGAATCGAATTTTATTGGTGACTTGTGACATGTTCTTCGAATAAACGGCATCAGCAATACGTACAGAAAAGTTCCTCTTAAAAGCAACCTTCATCTAGCTCAACGGAAAGAGCATCTCGTACAAGTAGATAAAAGGATTTTCTTAGGGTTAAAAGGTAGAGGTGAGATGTTTTTATTCAAACAAAGGCCCGAATTTTGTTGGCACCTCGTAAACAATCCCAATGCAGAAATTCCGCTTGCAATATTCCCTTTCTCGATTTGTATAGCTTTTAAGTTCTGTGGGAAACTAAGCAAAAAACGGAATATCATACCAACTTGTAGATGGTAGATTAATAACTGGACGAGTGGAATTGTTGAAGGAAACCTGGCTTGGAGAGGATTAGATTCTAACGGAGGTATCCAAATCGATAGATGAGGCCGTGGTAGCCCTGTTGGAAGAGTAACGGATGAGCAACTGGAGGGTTGCTAGTTTGAATCCAACCAAAGAGGCGTGTACAAAGGGCTCAAATGTTCACGTTGGTGTGGTGGAAGTTTGGAGAGTGGGGTGGCAGCTAAGTATAACACGTCATCTGACGGTGATTCGAAATTACGTGTCCTAGGATCTTTCCTTTCGGGTTTGATCCAGGACCGTTGCCAATGGCTCATTGTGTTACTCCAATGTGTTGATTATAAAATACCTACCTACCAAATCGATAAATCTGTTGAAGGTAAGTGATTTTTCGTCGCACAGGAAGGGGAACAACGGGCTGTTGGCGAAGGATCGGGATCAATCCGGAAGGGAAAGATTTCAGAAAGCCTAATTTTGAACCACGGTCAGATGACGAGGTCAACACCTGAGCTGGCACCTCACTCCAAACTTCCACACCACGTCAACGTGAGAACATTTGAGGTCACGGCAAATTTAATTTGTACCAGCCCGTGCACACGATGGTCTTCGATTGGACAGTTTCGAACTCTCAACCCTCCGACTGCTAATCAGTTACTCTTCCAACTAGGCTACCGCGGCCTCCGATGTAAGAAGGAAGTTAATGAGGAAGCGCACCATAACGCCTTTACAAATTCCGAAAAGTGATAGTATGAGGAATTTTCAGTGTAAACAAACGAATCAGACTCCACGAAGATTTTGCTTCTGTTCAAATGCTGTAGGCATGATACAGATCGGGGTTGCCTTAAAATGTAGGTTATCCCCGTTTCGGCAACGCATGGCATCTAATTTAATTGGTGTTGACCAACAATAGGCGATTCGGAATTTATTCATTGAAATTTTTATTGGTCAAGTATTGAAATAGTATTCGTAAAACAAGTCAACTGATGTCACATTCAAAATTAGTACAGGAAACGCATATTGACACAGAAGTACTACCTCTAGATAAATTTAGCTTGACAGAATATGCCTTTCATACCGCTGGATATATATTTATATTTTCAAACTGCAGTTTTTGTTTACCGTACCGTGGATACGATATCGGTTGTTCGTTGCATAACAGGGGTATACCTAACGCATAGGTTTAAAATACTCTGCTAAAGCAGAAGCAATCGATTTTTGTTACGGTCTACAAAAATTTTGGTACCTTGGGTTTAGAATGTTTTGTAAGAATTGGAAGCAACCATCCGCAGTCTCGGCAATACAAAGACCATTTTTTACAGAAATCGAGAATACTTTGTATAGTAGTAAGACTTGTTTGCAACTTTATGATTCTTATGAAAGAAAAAGGTATCTGAAACGATCCCAAATAAATTTTCAGAGGAGAGAGCACTTAGTGATCATGATCGATGTACAAGTCGATGCATTTTAATATTTTATCTCATTAAAATGGATTTAGTAGAATAGAGAACAGTATTTTTTTATTTACTATTCTATTGTACATCGATAAATCACACTTATAGAAAGAAAGCAAACACGAATTCACACTAGCATTGTATAAGTTTCGAAGTAACGTAGGAAACGAACCCAGATTACAAAGCTTCAATCAATGGTACTTGAATAGCAGTATTGATTGTTGAAATGGCAAAATCTGTCTAAATAAATATATATTATAGAAGAGGAAAAACATTTCCAGGCCTCTTCCTATTGCTGCACAAGGGCAGCGGTAGCCAGGTTGCAAGAGTAGCGGATTAGCAAACGGAGGGGTAAGAGTTCGAGACTCGATCCAACCACACGGCGTTATGTACATGAGGGCCAGTGCACGTTACATCTGTGGTGTCTTTAAATATTCATGTTGGCGAGGTTGGAAGTTTGGAGAGGGGTGCCAGCTTAGGTGTTGCCCTCGTCGTCTCTGATTCAAAATTACGAGGTGTCCTCAATCCTTCCCTTCGGGATTGTTCCCGACCGTCGCCAATAGTCCATTAGGTTGCTCCAGTGCGATGCTAATTAAATTACTTACCGGTTGAACAAATTGTTTCATGCAATTGCCTCCTTTGCGAACTTATGTTCGAATTCAAAACCCACATCTAACATTTCCTACTGTATTGATGCGCTTATGGATACTTTCAGTTCTAATGAAGCTAAACTCACACACGTCATACTGGAGCAACACAACGGTCTATTGGGGACGATCCGGAATCAATCCCGAAGGGAAAGACAGGAAGCTAAGCTGGTCTCGGAAGTTACACTAATAGCTTTTAAAGTAAGTAATTCATGCAATATTTAGAATTTGTCTTTCAAAAAATTGTATAAAATCAATAACCAGAGTGTTTAATATAAATTTAGTATAAGAATTATATTCGTAATAAAATAATCTCTTGAATAATTTGTATGCAGGTCGTGAATTATATATACAGGGTGTCCCTAAAAGGTTGTTCCGCGATTTATCTTTTTACCATTTGGAGATAAGTAGGCAATGTAAATTGCAAAAGTGCACCAAATAAGGTAAGTAATTAAGATATGTGAATAAAATTATCACGTGATAACAATTTAAGCGGATACAGTTTTTAATTTGTATACCACCTCTCTAGATAAAAATCCGAGATAGCAAAATGTTCCTTACCTGTATCCCTATCGTTAGTAATCATGGCTCTAATTGAGTATTATGGATTGGTTCATAGCTTTAACGAAACATTGAAAGAAAAATGCAGAAAGGTTTAACTATCGAATATGTTTCGGACATTTCTCGTTCTATTCGAAAAATCACTTCCCAGATTAAGGAGATCAACAACATTCTGTCCCCTATTATCTTCATTTGGATTGCATTCATTGTTATTCATACGTGTTATATTGTCAGTAAGTTTATTGCTCTTTCAATGGAGATATCCTGGGTAACATAAGAATCATTGCCAATACGGTTTTCTTTGTTTGACAGTTTGTTTCTTTAATTCTAATAGCTGACAAGTTCCACACTGAAACTACGAACCCAAACCGTTGTTCTCGAATTTGTCGGAATCAACAGAAACATTTTCATGGACGTTCAAATGTCCAAAAATGTCTTACTGGTCATTCCGCTGCTGGATCATTTCTCACAGCAAACATCCGTTACCCCATTGGGAGTGTTTTAAGTTGGAAAAGAGATTTCTACTGGGAATTTTTGGAGTCGTTGTGATATGAGATTTTAATTGTACTATTTCTAATTAAGGAATGTTAGAAGTGTGGTAATCCCTTTTTGTACCTACCAAGAAGATTCGTTGCCCAACAAATAACATCAGGATATTTCTTTTAACGTTTTCTACTTTTCTGGCAGAATCTTAATCACATTTTACAATTAAATTATGCTTGTTCTATTGTAATTACTGGATGATCAAGACCAGTAGATCATAAGTATAGAAGATTTATAGTGTTACCAGATAATACTTGTTTCATTTGGTTATTTATCTCATAAAAATATTACACGGCTTTCCAAAAGTTAAGCACACGATGGAAATTCTTATCTTCATCGTGCACGTAGAGCTCGTGCGAAACGCGTCCAATGCGTATCACAGCATGAGAACCACTGAATATAGCTGACGGCAGTGTTGCCAAACGAAAAAATCAAGATTTGCGTAACTCCGAGTTCGCGAATTCGGAGTATTGCTGTATATTTCTTTATTGGCTAAATGCAATCAACGAACGACCGGGTCAACTCTAAGAGCAATGGTTACTGCAACAATTGGAAGGTCAATATCTGCCACTACTGTGTGACGAAGGCTGTATGCCCGGGTACCACGAATTTGTGTCACTTTAAGTGTCAAAGCCAGAAGATCACGATTGAAGTGGTGACGTGATCATGCGAATTGGAAAGCAGGGGAATGGTCCAACGTTGTGTTCACGGATAAGTCAACATTTGCCCTAAATTCCGCTAATAGGCGTGTGAGGATCGGGATAGAACAAGGAACACGAACAAGCCCAGGAATATCATTGAATACCACTCCTTTAGTGCTGCCAGTATAATGGTGTGGGCTGGATTTTCTTTGAGCTATCGCACCGACCTGCAGGTCTTGACCAGAGGTATTGTGAAGGCTGAAAGGTATCGGAATCAAGTCCTTGACCCCATTGTGAGAATACACTGCAGCAGTTGATCCAGAATTTAATATGGACTATAATGCACGGCCACACTACAAACTTGATGAATGAGTACCTTGAGTGTGTGTGTGAAAGCATTACTCGTAAACAGTGTTCAACATATTAGACTGAACCTCGACCCCACCACCCAAACTCAACCCAGTCGGAAATCTTTGGGATGACCTTGGACGTGCTATCTCTACACGTGTACCCCTCCAATCACTCCCAAAGAGCCAAAAACTGCTCTATTAGAGGAATGGTAGTTATTGCCCTCTGGTGCTCTTGACCACCTAATTGAAAGTATGGAACGTGAATGCGGAGCTTGTATTTAGGTCCGGAGTGGTCACATGCCATATTAACATACGTTTCCTTTACAGCTTCCAAAAATTTTTTTGACTACGAAATGTGTTGTACATATACAAATCATTAAAAATATACCTAAATATATTTCGTTTACTATAATTTTTTGATCATGAATCTATAACCAAATTGCTTATCTTCGTGTGAAATTCTGACTCAATGAATAGCTTTTTTAGGTACGTCAAATTTACTGTCGCGTGCTTAACTTTTGGAAAGCAGTATATATTCAGAATAAAAATTTTGGTACTTTTCATATTGGGGAGGAATTACATCTATTCCGGCTTGGCTGGGCAAGAACTTTATTAAAGCGAGTAATCGTTCAGGTACATGCTTATTTTGTAATATATTTTGTTGTGTGGAATGAATTACTTTATGCAAATTTTGTATCTCAACCATGTGATATGTACTTTCTATATTTCTAAGTTCTGTATTTTTTTGACTGAGATTTTTATCGAATCGATTAAGTTATGTAGGATTACTTACATTTTAGAAATGCGAAAATAAAGCTATTTTAATTTTTTTGAAAATGGTTGAAGTTTTCTTCAACTTATTTTCAAATCTCTTCTCACTTTGGGATTGTTGTTAAAATCCCAATATTTTATTTTAGTAGTACTTAACATTGCAATACTTGGTATAATTTTAAGAACTTGTAAGTTTTGGGACACTGACTTTCCTCTAATTTAACAAACTAATATAATTCCAATAAACATGTAAAACTTAACATTGTTTGGAATAACTTGTCCAAATATGGCCCTTGCACCATAAAACCCAACCAGCGAATAAACATGTAATATTTAGGCGATATTTCGAGAAAGTATGTTTTAGAAAGAACTAACAGTATTCCTCAGCATTTAGATTGTCGTACCTTAGGCGAATTTAACTCTACCGTGTCAGTGAAACTTTTCTTATGTGTATATTCATTACTTGACTTGTGTTTGGATCTGTTTGACCTCTGCGCCATTAAAATCCAACCAATTCCTTAGAGGAAGCTAAGCTGGCTAATGGCTTTCAAAATAACTCATGCAATATCATTTAAAATTCATGTCTTCAGTTGTATAAAATCCATAACAATAGCCATCGGGATTGATCCTGGAAAGTCACCAAAAGTCCATTGTGTTGCTCCAGTACGACATTAATTAAATACCTACATATTGTAACCAATTTCACACAATATGTATAACATATTTCCTTATAAATTTATTCTTTTCCGATTGGGAACCAATTTTAGGAACCCACTATATTTTCTTTCGCCAGGGATTATATAATGGAAACTTTTATTCTCTAAACTTTTAAGGATTACCAAACAATTTGACATATTTTTTTAATCGATCGTCACTCAGATATAAACTTGTTTTCACAGAAGAGAGATAAAGGGCTTCAGATCAATCGTTCTATTTATTCTATGCCGTCCATTAAGAAAATTTGTTTAAACCGTGTAAAATGAATGGAATGTCAACAAGGGTGAGAAACGCTCCTCTTATATTGTCGATTCAATCGCAAAGCAATTACAAAATCATTAAATTTCCAGTAATGTTGATGGAACTAAATATATATTGATTCCACTCTACAAACTTAAAATTTGGGTACAAAAAACGAAAAACAATAAAAGCTATTCCATAAAGTCAATGCTAGAATCCTTGACAGTATTAACGTTTACTTGAGATAAGCTTTTCAGAGAGGCTAAATTCAGGTATCGTTCTAGATGGATTGTACATCTCCAACATGGTTCCACAGGTTTCAAACTCAGTGGTGGCTTGTACTTTTAGTCCTCAAGTCGTGTGGCTTTTACGTACCAGATATGAGTGAGCATCCTACAGCGTACGAGAGACTCGAAAATGCATTCTACAGAGTAACGAAAGTAATTGCCTACATAGCAGGTCTTTATGCAACTTTCAATATAATATGTATAGTGTACAAGCCTGAATCAAGCTATCACTTTGTCCATTGTTTTGATATTTTCCTTGTTATTCTCATGCACTTCTATCTTGAGCGAAGGACAATGACAATATTAAAGAAAATAAGACATTTGGATGCATTGGTTGACGGAAAATCACTCAACATCAGGTTTATTAGGACTTCCGTTTTGATCTTTTGTCTCGTCACTTTTTCCATATTTATCTGCAATATAGTAGCCATGGTTTTGGCACAAGATGGTATATACATCTATATTAATCGTTTAACTTTGGGACACATTAAAAACCTGACTCAAATTAGCTTTCAGTCGGTGATTAAAACATCTTTATTCATTCTAACAATTCTGTGGTTTGTTTGGAATTTAGTCATACCGTCCATGACGTTCATTATTGCTATCATGTCTGTAATTGAATATTATGGATTGGTTCACAGATTTAACGAAACATTGGAAGGAAAAATACAGAAACGATTAACGATCAAATATGTTTCGGACACCTCTCGATCTATTTCAAAAATCACTTCTCAAATTAAGGAAATCAACAACATTCTATCCCCGATTATTTTCATTTGGATTGCATTTATAGTTATTCATACGTGTTATATTGTCAGTAAGTTTATTGCTATTCCCATAGAGAATGCTTTGGGAAACGTAGGAGTCATTACGACTACGGCGTTCTTTATTTGCCAGTTTGTTTCTTTGATTCTAATAGCTGACACGTTCCACACTGAAACTGTACGAACCAAAGCCGTTGTTCTCGAATTTGTCGGAATCAACAGAAACATTTTCATGGACGTACAAATGTCCAACAACGTCCTATTGATCATTCAGCTGCTGGATCATTTCTCACAGCAAACATCCGTTACCCCATTGGGAGTGTTTAAGTTGGAAAAGAGATTTCTACTGGGAATTTTTGGAGTCGTTGTGACTTATGAGGTTTTGATTGTACAATTTCTAATTAAGGAAAGTTAGAAGTGTGGTTGATGTAAATTCCTTTTTGTACCTATCAAGAAGATTCGTCGCCCACCAAACAGCGTCAGGATATTTCTTTTAATGTTTTCTACTTTTTTGGCAGAATCTTAATCGAATTTTACAATTAAATTATGCTTGTTCTAATAACTGGATGATCAAGATCAATAAATCAAAAGCATCATAGAAGATTTATAGTGTTACCAGGTAATACTTGTTTCCTTTGGATATATATATTAGAAGTAGTATTGTATTCAGAATCAAAACATTGGTACTTTTCATATTGGCTAGATCTTTTTTAAGGCGAGTAGTCGTTCAATTACATGTTTATTTGGTGTTATGATTTTTTTAAAAAAGAATTACTTCATGTAAAGTTTTATCCCAACCAAGCGATATGTACTTTGTATATTTCTATATTCTATATTATTTTGGGCTGAGATTTTTCTTGAGTCGATTAAGTTATGTAAGATTGTTTATATTTTATAATGTGAAAGTAAAGTTATTGTACATTTTTTGAAAATGTTTAAAGCTTTTTCTCAACTTATCTTCAAATACCTACTTACATTGGGATTGTTGTTAAAATGCCAATATTTCATTTTAGTATTACTTAATATTTCAAAGCTGGGCATAAATTTGTAAATTTGTGACCACTGACTTTTCTCTAATTATACAAACTAACGCAATTCCAATAAACATTTAAAACTTGACATTGTCTGTTTCGTGTTCGGCACAGCTTGTCCAAATATGGCGCTTGCGTCATAAAACCCAACCAACGAATAAACATACAATATTTAAGCGATATTTCGAGATTGTTTTAAAATGCACTAACAGAATTACTCTGAATCGCTCGGATTAAACTGGTTAATTGCAGATATAAAATGAGTGTGTGTGAGATTGATAAGAACAATAATTTTTCTCTTTCATAGAAAAAGGCAAATATCTTGTAAGTGTCCAGAAAATAATTTTATAACACCGTTTAAATTTTTTAAATTTACTTTTGGAAGCAAATACGTATACATGTTAAATATGTCCACGCAATTCATTTCATGTATATCACACCCCCTGTGTAGGACAAAACAAAAGGCAATTCTAATGTGACTTACATTGAGTGACTTATGAATGCTCCTCAAGTTCGTTTCTTCTAACATTGCCATAACTTAAATCGAAAAAAATATTTTTGTGGATAATAAAAGTAGATTTTGGGGCTTTGAAATAAATTGAGAGCAAACATTTATCGTTCTATAAACCGTTTACTAATTTTATAATCAATGTGTTATATCGAAATAATGACAAAAATATTTGGGTTCGCTTCGTTTTATTAACTCCTATAAAGTGTTGGAAAAATAATATAACCAGAACTTTAATCATTTTCTGTCTTGGCGATGTTTTCTTGGTCACTTTGGATCACTGTTTTCTCTAGTATGTTATACGATAATGTTAAAAATTGATGAAATCAACTTAAATATGTTGTTTTAATTGTTGAATTATATGTAATCATTTCCTGGATCACAGGAAAGGGCTGGTGTTCTGATATTTTATACCCATATACCTACATAAATGAAAGGGATGTTTTTGTTTATCGCGCAAGACAATTTATTGACGGATTGACTCACGCCTATGCGTTGAAGAGCTCGCGTAATTTTGCCCAGATTTCTCCCAACCTCACGAAGAATGTCTTTTTTCACTTCTGGAGTGCTAGAACTTATCGGTCGCCCTGCATCATGCCTGCTGAAGCAAAATTTTCCAGTTTCACACAGCAGGCGGTGCAAACATTCACTCACGTCTTTTCGTGAAGGTGCAAACTTTGAGCAGCTCTCTCCCACTTCCATTGCATGTCCCATGCGTTAGATGCATACCAGCCATCTCGGCTCCATCACGTGGACAATCCGCGTTGAGAATGGCGAAGTTTAAAAAAAAAAAGATAATTTGCAAACGAGCCAAACAGACCCTTCTAGCATCTACGCGTGACTGTTTGCGTGCGTTAATTCTTTGACAAATAAAATTATATACACTGGTGTTCAAAACTAAGAGAATTTGCATATTTTGTTGAATTTCTCGAAAAGTTGAACGAAAGGTAAAACTAAAGCTTCCAAACAAAGATGCAAATCTTTAGTGTCGAATGCGTAAGCGTACATGTGGGTGTGGGTGGTGCATTTAAAGGAACAAGCTTTGTAAGCGCACGTGACAATTTCCGCGTTTCGTTCGCTAGCACACCTCGGAGAATTTCGTGGTGTTTTTTTTTGCAACATTCGGTGAAATTCAAAAGCAAACAGTTAAAATGAGTAACCACCACCGTTTGGATGATGGAATGAGGTGGCGAATCGTCGGGAGACTGGAAGCAGGGCAGTCCCAATTGCAGATTGCTAGAGACTTGAATGTAACACCCAGTGTCGTGTCCAACTTATGGAAACAGTTTAAGGATACCGGATCCATAGAGAGAAAGCCTGGACAAGGTCGTCCAAGAGCAACGACGGCCAATGAAGATCTATATTTGTCCATTACAGCGAGGCGCAACAGGAATGCAACAGCTTCTCAGCTCTCTCGTGACCTTCATGCGGCCACAGGAAGCCGAGTTTCAAGGGTTACTGTTTCCAGAAGGCTACATGAGAGAGGTCTGCTTGCAAGAAGACCTGCTGTTTGCGTACCGCTCACTTCTGCGAACAGGAAGGCCCGTTTAACATGGTGCAGTGTGATATCTTAGAGCCTAAGAGTCTAGGATGGCGGGCTGCAGAACCGAAAGTTTCCTGTTAAGAGTTGTTGGAATCGGTCTCAAACCTCCAATTATAGTGCCGTGTGGGGCACATAAATTTGAAGAATGTAAATCTTTGAATGTTTGGTATTTGGTATTTTCAATTAACGTCACACTGGAGCAACACAACGGGCTATTTTGAATGTATAAAAGTGAAGAAAGATTGGGGATCATGAACTGATCAGACTTCTTGTTATTCTTAAAATGTATGTTTTTAAACCATAAGACTTGGCTACGTAATAAAATTTATTTTTAATGTGTAAAAACTCTGTCTTCAATCGATAAAACCCAACAATTGGTTATGGGCCACAGACCTTAAGCTGAACCTGAATTCTGCCACTACCGGTATCCAGTATGATGGGGATTCAAGAAATGTCCATGTTTTCCTTCCCGAAGTTATCGGATTTCAACTATGCCACGTGGAAGACGGACATGAAGGTATTGCTAATGGACCGGAACTGCTGGGAATTTATCACTAAAACGGAACCTCTATTATTGGAAGATGCTCCAGAACAAGAAAAAAGAGACTATCGTTATAGGAAGCAGAGGACATACACAACTATCTACCAGGGCATAGACAGAAAATATCAAGTCTTAATTTCATCTACTGAGGACGGTAAGGAAGCCTGGGATATATTAAAGACCAACTTTGAACCAGCATCTAGAGCACGATTGGCAGGCCTTGTGGACGAGTTCTTTTCAATCCGCTACCAGCCGGAGGACGAATCCATTGGACTCTTCTGCAAACGAGTGCATGAGAAGCTGTTACAGATAAAAGAATGTGGATTCGAAATCCCAGACCTTTTAGTTTGCTTTCAACTAATAAGACATTTGCCTCACGAATACGATAATCTGGTACAATTGCTATACAGGATGGATGACAACGAGTTCACGCTAGACAATTTGTCTAAACATTTAATAACAGAATCCAGCCGAATCGAGCTGAAGCGGAAAGACGAAGGCACAAAATTAAGTATCGTGGCCGATGCTTATGCTACAAGAAACAAGTCATCTAAATACAAGGAGACACGGGCGTCTACTCCTGATCACAGCAGATGCGTACTGGACCCTGAATTAATTCCTTCAAGCCCAAGAAAGTCGACAGTTTGTCGTATGGGGCCGCGACCATTCTGTAACTACTGCAAAAAGTCGGGACATTACGAATCGAAGTGCTTCAAGAAAAGCAATCGGCAGAAACCTGGTGGTGAATTATTTTATATGGAGGACAATCCAAAAACTGATCTTCAACGTGCCTATGCAGTTTCAAATTTTCCAAATGAAAGACCGAGGGAATTTCTCATTGATTCAGCTGCAACTGCTCACTTCTGTAAAGAACGCGATATGTTTACGACATTCAGAAAACTACCACCACAGAAGATCCTAGTCGGAGACAAGGACAGCACCTCGGAAGTATTAGGTATGGGTGATATTCAATTTACAGTTTTAGATAGAAACAGAAATTATGATATAACTTTAAAAGATGTGTTATACTCGCCTAATATGAGAAAAAATTTAATTAGTGGTGCTCGTATTGACCTTGTGGGAAACCAAATTAAATGGGGAAATAACAAAATGATTATTTATAATAGTTATAATAAATATTTGTTTACTGTTCCCAGAATTGTAAAATTGTATATCTTGAAAGGTTATCCCAAGATTAAAAATTATACATATGTAACTGGTTTAGATCTAGAAAAAGCCCACCGTAGGTTTTGTCATGTTAACATGCCCTTAATTGAAAATATGAGTAAAATTAATTGTGTAAAAGGAATTGAAAAACTTAATTGTAAGAATATAGATAAAAATTGTAAGATTTGTGCTATTGCTAAATCCACTAGAATATCCTTAAAAAGAAACTATATGTACGAAAGGAAAACTAAAAATGTTTTGGAAAGGATCCATATGGATTTGTGGGGTCCTGCTCCAGTTAACTCTCTAGGTGGAAATAAATACTTTTTATCTATTATTGATGATTTTTCACGAAAAGTAACTATTTATATTATTCGAAATAAGAATGAAGTTTTTGATTACTTTAAAAAATACTTGGTTAAAGCTGAAAAACAGCTAAATGTTAAGTTAAAATGTGTCCGAACTGACAATGGTTTAGAATTTTGTCACAAAGAATTTAAAAAGTTTTTAAATGATCTAGGAATAAAAATCGAAAGAACTTCAACTTATACCCCTGAACAAAATGGCATTGCAGAAAGGTTCAATAGAACAGCCATGGATTGTGTCAGAGCTATGCTTCAAGACAGTGGTTTACAACCACAATTTTGGTCAGAAGCACTTTTAGCATTTATTCATACTAAAAATAGATGCGAACACAAATTAACTGAGGGTATATCTCCTAACGAAATATGGACTGGTTTCAAACCATCAGTAAAACATTTTAGAATTTTTGGCTCTTTGGCATATGTTCATATTCCTAAAATACAGAGAAATAAATTACAACCCAGAGCAAAACTTGGTATTTTGACAGGATATGGTTTGAAAACTAAAGGTTACAGAATATATGTACCAAACGAGAAGAGAATAGTTGAAACAGTCCATGTTCATATCGACGAAAGTAAGAAAGCTGTTGATGTACTATTTGGTAAAAACTTTGAGTACGTTTCTTTTGATCTTAATTCTGATATTCCTATTTATCAATCAAATGAAAATATAAAAGTAAAATCGGAAAGTGAAACTCAAGTTTTAGATTCTAAAGATTTAGTTAAAACTGAGGACTTAAAAAGTCTTAACATTTCAAATTGGCGAAGAATCGAAAAACCTAGAAATAAAAGCAATAGGATAGATGTATACTATTATTCTCCTGAAAATTTGAGAATGAGATCTTTAAATGATATTAAAAAATACTGTACTAAAAATAAGATTAGGTTTGATCCTGTAAATTTCAATTTTAAGCCAGAAACTGAACATCCTAATGTGGATATTTCTAATGTGCCATCTACTTCTAGTGATGAATCTAATTTTTTAGACCAACAGATGTACGACATGTATGATCAGTGTTACAATGTCGAAATCCCCAAAAGTTATGAAGAAACGCAGGCAAGTAAGGATAAAATTAAATGGAATACTGCCATGAATGAAGAAATTCAGATAATGAAGGATAGGCAAGTATGGAAATTAGTGGACACACCCCCAAATACAACCATAATTGGAAGTAAGTGGGTGTACAGCATAAAAATGGACGAAAACAATATACCTAAAAGGTATAAAGCTCGTCTTGTTGCTCAAGGTTTTAAGCAAAAACCCGGCATTGATTTTAAAGATATTTTTTCACCAGTTGTGAATTTTTCTATTGTTAGATTATTGTTTGTACTATTGATTTCTATGTTGGGTTGGTATCACTGTCAAGTTGACGTGAAAAGTGCATATTTATATGGACACCTTAAGGATACTATATACATGAAACAGCCAAAAGGATTTGTGCTGAAAGGATCCGAAAACAAAGTATGTCTATTGGAAAAGGCTATATATGGTCTGCATCAAAGTGGTAGAGAATGGAATTTGGAATTAGACGGTATTTTAACTAAATTAGGATTTTCTCAGTTAAATTGGTGTAATTGTGTCTACAAATTTAAAGATGTAATTTTAATTGTTTATGTAGATGATATGGTTTTGTTTTCAAAAAGGGAACATTTGATAAATGAAGTAATCGAATTATTGGACAAAAAATTGGATCTTACAGTCCTAGGTAAAACTAAATATTTGTTAGGCGTAAACTTTCAAGAAATTGAAAATTCGATTTATTTACATCAAATTACCTACATTGAAAAATTAATGTCAAAATTCAAAGATCTTCCTAAAAGTTTTGTGAATTTACCTTTTAAAATTGGTTGTAACTTACCTGATAAGGTTAAAGAGGAAGAAATAATTGAAAATGATTTAATGAGGAAATTTCCCTATCGTTCCTTAATAGGATGTTTATCGTTTTTGTCAGATAGATCCAGACCAGATATTGCATTTGCCGTTAATATAATGTCTCAGTTTTGTAATGGTTATACTTACAAACACTGGTCTTACGTTGTTGATATTATGAACTATGTTTTTCTTACAAAGGATTTTAAAATTAATCTTTCCAATGTAGAAAGTTCAAATTTGATTGCTTTTTCTGATGCAAATTGGGGATGTGGTCTCACAAACAGACATTCAAGCAGTGGCTATTTAATTTATTTGGGTAACATCCCAATATCATGGAAATCTTCTAAACAAAAGTGCATAGCTCTTAGCTCAATGGAATCTGAATTTATTGCACTAACCGATTGCACTAAAGAAGTTATTTGGTTTAGTAGAATTATAAATGAATTAAGTTTGTGTGATTACATAAGACCCCAAGTATATTGTGATAATCAATCTGCTATCTATTTTTCAAAAAATAGTCAGGAAAATCAGAAAACTAAACATATTGATATCAAGTACAAATTTATTCGTAAATTAATAAAAGATGAACTATTTAACGTAAATTATATTTCATCGGAAAATAATTTGGCTGACTTTTTAACAAAGCCTTTATTGTTAAATAAATTTAAAAATATTATTAGAAAAATATTTTGTTAGATTTATATAAATATATATATTGAATTGTAATACATCTGCTGAGGTTTTACAACCGATGGGGCCGCATGTTGGAATCGGTCTCAAACCTCCAATTATAGTGCCGTGTGGGGCACATAAATTTGAAGAATGTAAATCTTTGAATGTTTGGTATTTGGTATTTTCAATTAACGTCACACTGGAGCAACACAACGGGCTATTTTGAATGTATAAAAGTGAAGAAAGATTGGGGATCATGAACTGATCAGACTTCTTGTTATTCTTAAAATGTATGTTTTTAAACCATAAGACTTGGCTACGTAATAAAATTTATTTTTAATGTGTAAAAACTCTGTCTTCAATCGATAAAACCCAACAAGAGTCCTCGCCTACTGCGCTTGCGCATGCGAAGAGGATGAAAAACTGTTAGCTCACGGACTCCGTCTAGTTGAAACGTCTTCGTAGCAATTCAGATAAAATTAAATTTGAAATTAGGCATTTTGTTTTTCGCTTCCATTGTCAACCCATGTTTTTTTTGGTGTCCTGGAAGTGGAATGGAAGCAGGAAATGCAGGTAGGCCCACCCTTGTATTAAATTAAATTTGTTAAGGTTCTGGCTTACAGGAATAATTGAGGCAAAGAGCCTAAAATAGTTTTGGTTAAAAAACCAAAAAGAAATAACTACATATCCAATTTTATTTGTGGTTCTTTAAACTTTTGTCTTTATGGAAGTTCATAGAATTTGATGATAAAGTGCATTTTCATGTTCTGTTAAGTAGATTTTATCAAGTTGTGATGAAGTTACGGCCAAAAAGTGCCCAATCGAAAGTGAACAAAAATCTAAATTTCGTTTTGATGTTACTGAAACTTTGTATGTTTTTGTATTTAATGATTTGAAAAGAATCAGATAATTCGAATTACATATGGTAATTACACATTAGTAAAAGAAAACTAATATTTAATTGCAATTATTTATATTGCATCTTGTGTATTGTATAATCTACGATATACGTGGTTTAAGATTCTTTTATTATATTTGAGAAATGTATGTTGGTATTAAATCTTATCTGGTATTTGAAGCATATTTGGCATTGAGTATATTTTGTGTAATCATATAGTTTATTAGAAAATATTGATAACTATTTATGATAACAAAATTGGTATTGAAATGTAGAGTGTGATCATTCTATAAGAAATTTGGTTTTAAAACAAAAGTATGTGTAGTTCTTGATGCGAAATAGAAAATAAGAATTACGTTTCGTAGATATAAAAGAAAACTCATTTGAATTGAAATTGTTTTACTTTTGGTTTTTTCCTTATTGGCTCACAGGGAATCGGAATCCATAAGGTCGTTAAATTCGAAAATTTTGGATAGGTTTCCCTCAGTAAATCGGAATAAATCTGTTCAAAAATCATGGCTTTTCTTTCTCATGGGAGAAAGAAGACTTCCTCGAACTCGCAGATTAACTTGGTGAAAAAGTATCGGATAATTATAAATTAGTTGAGATAAAGAACATAATCCTAACCAGTGAACACTATGAATAAGAGGAAGTTAAAATTTCTTTAACTCGTATTATGGAAGATAGGATGAAGAGAGAGAAAGAAACAAAAGAAAAGGAAGAAGTAGCCAGACAGAAAGAAAAAGAAGAATTTGCCAAAGAGAAAGAAAGGGAAGAACGTATTATTCGAATGGAAGAAATCGCTTTAGAGAAGAAAAAGTTAGAAATGCAAGCTGCAAGTGAGCGAGGACTATCTAATAGAGAACGGGTGCCAAATCATAAAATTGAGCTCATCAAAATTTCCCCGAAATTTGAGGAAAAGAAAGATGAAATGGGTCTATATTTAATAAATTTTGAAAGGAGAGCTGAGATGGCAGGTGTGCCTAAAGAAGATTGGGTGCCATATTTACTAGGCGTATTGCCTTCGGAAATTTCGAGCGTGATGGCTAGAGAATCGCCTGAAGATGAAAAGAGTTACGATTATGTGAAAGATATTCTTAAGAGGTACAAAATGAGCTCTGAGAAATTGAAGCAGATGTTTTACCGTCATCAAAAAGTCCCGGATAAAACATGGAGGAGTTACGCTCGTGAACTTACAAGCTACTATGATGAATGGGTTTCTGATTTGGAAATCAAAACTTTTGAAGAACTCAGACTTGCATATCACTGAGCAGATGAAGAGACGAGTGCCGTCTGAAAGAACATTTTCTGGAGGAGTGGATGGACTTAAATTCTCCGCTAGAATTAGCTAAAAAAATCGATCAATTTGAAAGCTTGAAGAAGAGTCTTACACCCAGAAATACTAAAGGTTCCCAGAATACAGAGGGTATCAAGAAAACATATGTTGGTTTTAATAAGTTTAAGGGAGAAAATAAACCTTTTGGGAAAACAGAAGTAAACAGAGAAGATTACAAAGAGAAAATTTTTGAACAAGGAAAGCAACTTCAATGCTATGAATGCAATCCCTATGATCATCTGAGACCTCAATGTCCTAAGTTGAAGAAAACTGAAATCATAGCTGCTAACGAAATTATGGGAAAGGGAATAATAGATTTGATGTCACCCTACATTAATGTTGGAACTGTGGGATCTCAGATTTCTATCTTACGAGACACAGGAGCCAGCATAGATTTAATTCCTAGACAGTTTGTAAAGCCACACATGTACACGGGTGAACATGTACGGATACCATCTCCTTTAGCGGATAGTCCTATTTGCTTGCCTATAGCGGAAGTAGTGCGTTGGGTCATGTTATAACCAAAGCTGCTGACAAGGATAAATTCCTAGATAAAGAACGTTACTTACTAAGCAACAAGACAGTTGTACTTATAGAAAATATGAAAAAGACAAAGACTGATACTGAAGTAAAAGACCCTGCAACGCCCAAGTGCCAACGTTCTCCATCTTTAAATGAAACATCGAAAGACGACTGCCCTTGTAACAGTAATAGTTTTAATCCTAGCAGTGTTACTCCTCAGGAGACTGGAATCGTTGAAAATTTGTTACGTTTATATGGTTTCATACAATGTTGCTCCCGGACCGTCACCAATAGCCCATTGTGTTGCTCCAGTGTGACGTTAATTGAAATAATAAAAATAATAATAATAAATAAACATACAATGTTGCGAACGACAAGCGAGATTTTTTCCACTACAGCCAATTTTCTGGAAATATTGATAATTTAAAACGTGGTGATGCAGTTGAATTTGAAATCGTCGTACTGAAAAACCAATTGCTAGTTCTGTTTGCAAAATTACTTCTAAAGTTGGTAAAATAATGTGTTTAAGAGAGTTTCTGGATTTGAAACCACTGGAAAAAAGGAAAATACTGAAGGTTGAGTTGCTTATGAAAATCGTGACGAACGGCCCTATTCTGCTGAAAATGTTGATGGAAGTGTAGAGCTTCATCCTCCTAAAAAGGTCACTTTTAGTATTGCTATTGACAAAAATACAAGAAACCTTAGACCTTGTAAAATGCTTTCGGAAAAGCCCTTACCTGTGAGGTACTGTGGTGTTATCTGTGCTCTTAAAAGAACATTTGGTTTTATTAAAAGGGGTGATGTAAAGGATATGTTTTTTCACTCTAGTGAATGCAAAGTGTTCAAAAATCTTAATCTTGGCGATGATGTTGAATTTGGAATAGACTCGTAACAAGGAAGTTGCTGTAAGTGTAACTAAATTGTCCTTAGGGACGGTGATATTTGAGGACGTTGAAACTGAAAGTTTGGTTGGTGAAATAACTGAATGTTTAGACCAGGAGCGGGAAGACTTTTCCAGGGTACGGGCTACTTCTAATTTTTTCAAGGCTTTGCGGTCCACCCAGTGGCGTAGGTGTGGTGAGCTAAAAAAAAAAGGTCTACAATATTTACTATAACTTAATAATAAATACGCGGAATATGTACTTACCTACATAACTACAATAAAAAAACTTACTCTTTTAAAACCGCGTTTAAAGCAAAACTTAAGAAACAAACATAATAATAATAGCCACAAATATAATAATATCAAATGATGCATTTATTATCAAACAATTCAAAATACATTAAAAAATAAATCATTTTCATCTAAAGTTAGTTCTTGTAGTTATAGTTAGTAGAAGACTTAGTC
The DNA here is from genome assembly GCA_933210815.1 of Meta bourneti. Lineage (NCBI taxonomy): Eukaryota > Metazoa > Arthropoda > Arachnida > Araneae > Tetragnathidae > Meta > Meta bourneti. The sequence goes on along the minus strand of OW119926.1, from coordinate 71,800,637 downwards.
TGCATACTGTCCGCCAATCTTGAATACCTCGGTATATAATTACTAACTGCTAATCTTACACTGGATTCTAAGTGGTCGTCTGTGAGACGGGAACGATATGTTGTCTTAATTATATTCATCGTTGAAAATGCAGATTCACACAGGTAGGTAGAGCCAAAGAACGATGTTAAATGAAATGCAACTTTTTTAAAATTAGGATACTTTACTTCGCCCATTAGATTCCAAAAGTTATTCTTAGGTTCTGAACTACGTGCTTTTAAAATTATGTCATTTTGAAGGAGAAAAACTTCGTTTTCCTCAAGAGATAAAGAGAATATATAATTTATATTTTCAGTTATTTCTTCCACATCAACATTGCCAAATGGGTAACACATGAATGTAACAATTGGTTCTAGTCTAGTAAATTCTTGAAAACGTCTCTCAAATTCGGAGTCAAGTTTTATTTCATCATAATATTTCTCTTTTTTAATGTACCTCCGTTTTTAAACAACTCGTCAGAAATATTTTTAAAATTTTTTAGTTCATTCTTCATCAACTGGGAAGATATTACCTTTAACTTGTTTTTGAAAGTATTAACAAATCCAATCAATTCTACAATTGTTTGATTTTTTTTCCTTGCAATTGTAAGTTCAATTCATTAAGATGGCTTGCTATATCAACAACAAAAGCTAAATCCATCAACCAAACGTTATCACTAAGTCCAACGTACGCTTCATCTTTTGATTCCAAAAAATCTTTTACCTCTTGTAGGTCCCTGAATCTTTGTAAAAATATACTCCGACTTAACCAACGAACATCTGCATGATATAACAATTCCCCGTAATCAGATTCGTTTTCATCTAGTTGGGCCCGAAATATTCTTCTTTGAAGACTTCTTCCTCGAATTGAGTTCACAATTTTCATGCAGATTTCCATAACATGACGCATATTTAGAATTTTACAACAGAGGGCCTGTTGGTTAATAATGCAATGATAAGAAAGGAAATGCGGTAAGTCATCGTCTCTGTTACACATAGCCAAAAATCCATTGACTGTGCCGGTCATTGATGGGGCCCCATCAGTTGTCATCGATACAACTTTATAAATTGGAATTTTTTTCTCCTCTATGTATTTTTTGAAGGCGCAGTAAACATCTTCACCTCGTGTTTTCTTCTTTAGAGGTAATATTGTTAATAATTCTTCTTTTACACTCATATCCTTAAAAACCATTCTTATAAAAACGCAAAGTTGAGAAATATCAACCATGTCCGTAGATTCGTCAAACTGCAAAGAAAGCAAATGCAGTTAGCAATATCTTCGGTCAGCTGATCAGCCAGAGCAGAATTCATCATTTCTATACGACGCGTGACAGTTCTACGCGAAAGTTGTACGTTTTTAATTGCGGAAATAATTTCATTTTTGTTCTTGAATGAATCAAATAATGAATAGCTGGCTTCCAGAAACGCTTTTTTTTATAATTTCTTCATCTGCGAAAGGTTTCTTTTGTTTTGCTAACACATGACTCACACGAAAAGATGCAACTGTTGCAGCCTTAGATATAGTATTGGGTTTAATAAAATATTGTTCGATTAATTGCGATTTAAATTCTTTTAACTTTTGTTTACGCAATTCGCTTTTTAACGGAAAATCTGTATCAAAACTTCCATGCATGCTTTTGAAATGCCTTTCAACGTTTCCTTTTTTTGGAAGTGCCACACTTGCATGACATATATAGCACACACATTTTGCATTCAGCATTGTAAAGAAAAACTGTTCTTCCCATTCTGTATTAAAATTGTATGTTTTTCTTTTCTTAACACTTGTTTTCGACATTGTACCCCTCTTTTAAAATATGACAGATTACTATTTTTACTACAAAGACACAAAATTGTCAAGTCGAATGTTTGAACAAGTGTGAGCGACTGCTAGACCGTGGACGTATTCAATGCAGCGAACATACGTGAACAGATGAATCTGTAACCGACGTATGTACTTAAGCGTCATCGTGCGCTTCCAATGAATGTTCATGTGTCGTCTACACATTCATCGAATCATTTGCTTAAGTAAACACAGTCGCATCGATTGTGAAAAGCCGATTCTCCAGTCTAGCTGGTGTAGGTGTTCCATAAATATATTTCTTTTAGTATGCGCGTCTTAGGTATTAGTAAAGGCGGTCATCCCAAAATGTCTTGGTGGTCCACCGGTCGATCGCGATAGACTTAATGCCCACCCCTGGTTTAGACAAATCTAGAAGTCGTTTGAAGAAAGCATAAAGTTAGAGATGAAGTTGAATTTACGTACAAAAATAAAATACTATTATTTGTATTTGTGATATCTTGCATATATAAAAATATTTTATTCGTAGATAAAATTGATACATTGATACATTTACATTGCAAAAGTGTCAGATTTGAATTGAAAATCTAAGTATTTTGAAATTGAATTTCTTCTTTAATGAATATTACGAGCAAAATTTTGATTATGCTTGGTTAAAATTATGATACATTTTTTAAAATTAAAGTAGGCGGTACAGCCAGGATCTTTAGGGTGTATGGTCTACTTACATATTGCTTTGGGAATGAGATGTTGCCTTCGTGAAAATTCTGTTGCTGCTGTTTTGTTTGAATCTTTTTTGCAGGTGTCTGCAGAAAAAAATCTTGAGGAGAGAGGAAATAGACACATCTTAGCGCCCAAGGGTCTAGGATGGCGGGCTGCAGACCCGGAAGTTTCCTGTTAAGAGCCCTTGACTACTGCGCTTGTGCATGCGAAGAGGATGAAAAACAGTTACCTCACGGACTCCGTCTAGTTGAGACGTCTTCGTAGCAATTCGGATAAAATTAAATATGAAATTAAGCATTTTGTTTTTCGCGTCCATTGTCAACTCATGTTTTGTCTGTAAAAATAAATGTTATTTTTTGATGTCCAAAAAAGTCTGGATTAATTCGTCACAGCAAAGAATATCGACTTTGGACCAGGGATCAGTGGGGACCTTTCTATTCACTGATGAGTCCTAATCGCTGATTCTCGACGTACGTTTATCTGGAAGGAACCAGGGACCCGCTACTTGTCCTCCAACATCCGAGAAAGAAATCACTATTCAGCGGAGGCATCATGTTCGATGTGAGCACAGACCTCCATGTCTTTGACAGAGGCTCTGTGCTTTCTGTGAGGTATAGAGATGAGATCTTGGAGCCCAATGTTCGCCTTTTCAGGGGTGCAGTTGGCCCTGATTTCATTTTTATGGAAGACAACGCTCGTCCACATAGGGCTCATCTGGTCGACGAATGTCTGGAAAGTGAGGATATTCGCCGGATGGATTGGCCAGCCAGATCTCCAGACCTAAACCCTATAGAGTATATCTGGGACGCTCTTGGGAGGGCAATTGCAACTCGCCTTCCCCCTCCTAGAACCATCCAAGACCTGAAAACAGCGTTGCTGGAGTGGCACCGACTGCCACAGAGACTCATAAACTGCCTCATTTCCAGTATGAATTCACATTGTGAGAGCTGCATAACTGTAAGAGGGAACCATACCCCTATTAACCCATTTTTTTGTGTCAATATTGTAACCTCTGTTTTAACCTTCCTGCACTGATGAGCCTTACGCACGACCATGCGTGTGTACAATAACTGTTGTATGGTTTTTTTTGTATTATTTCAACCTATGTACATAACTAATTTCATTAAAATATGTCCAGTAGTTCTGGAAATAATCGCCCATAAGTGAAAATTCTCTTAATTTTGAACACCAGTGCAAGAAAACATGTTAGATCGAACCATACAATTCAATTCGCATACACCAGACTTCCGGTATAAAACAAAACAACAAAAGGTGATACTAAGGCGACTTGCATTGGAGTGATTATGAATGCTCCTTTAGTTCGTTCCCTCTAAAATTTCCATTGATTAAATCGAAAAAAATGACGAACCTGCTGCGACTAGTGTTGCACTTAGTTTTCTTATCAATAATGTTTTGTTTTTGGCACTCTTGAACCAGGGATACAATATTTACGAATTTCATGTCATTAATGAAGGATTACAAATTAATTTTGTCCGGTATTCATGATTAATTTCTTTTCCTTTTCTCAAAATTATTTAAGGTGGAAGCATTACGTTCCAAAGGGTTTACATTTATTTAAAAAACATATAAAGTGTTATATTCAATAGCTTTGTGGATAATAAAAATAGATTTTGTGGCTTTGGAATAAATTTAGAGCAACATTTACCATTATATAGTAAAACGTTTCCTAACTTAATAATCAATGTACTATATTGAAATAAGGAAAACAAATATTTGGGTTTGGTTTTATTAACCATGCGCCTATAATTGTTTGGAACAATAAAAAAATAAATAGAACTTAAAATTAAAAACTGAATAGTTTAATGTCTTAGTGATGATTTTTTAAGCCACCTCGGATCACTATTTTCTCTAGAATGTTATACGATAATGTTAAAAAATGAATGAATGAAACAAATTCTGCCACTTGACTTTACATCAGTCGCCATCTAGCTTCTCAATACTTTTGCACTCTATTACTAAAATTAGTATGTGCAGTGACGTGTCTAAGTGCTGAGCCGTCATAGGTTGTCTACTATTACATAAAATATAGTCAGGGGAATCAACAATTTCACAATAAAATATGTGCGCACGCATACAGTCATGCCCAGCCAGGAAACCAAACTCAGCAGCTGAAGCCTTCCTTGAAAGTCTGGGACAACGTCATGGTGGAACGAAGGCATTCCCAAGATTTATCCTTGACAGCATTGACGCGTCTTTCTTTTAGGCTATGTTTGAACAACTCTTTTATCCAAAGTTTCGAAGTGCGAAAAGACAGTTTAACGGCTTTTGGATGATCTTGGTTCCCTTTTTGGCAAGATAGTCCGTTCTCTCGTTTTCAGGTACGTGGCAATGAGCCAGGACCCATTGAAGCACCAACATATCAGTTAGCTTACCAAGGAGTTGTCCGCATTGCATAACTCTTGGGCAATCTCTGACTGCATTTGAAGAGACCGTTTGTATTGCCCATTAGGAGTTAATCGCTTAATAACCGTTAAGTAAAATAACAGCTTTTTCAAATGCCACACAAATTGCTGACCTCTCCGTCAAAATGTGTAGAATAGCTAGCTGCCAACGGTTTTGTAGAAAGAATAATTTACAGTGAACTTCTCAGAGCCAGCCCTCTCAAACTTATCAAACAGAACCATCGGTATATGTAGGCAACCAATGATTTTGAAAGTACCGATTTTCAATTGTTTCCAATGTTAAGATTCGGATTTCATGATTATCCGGCATTTTTATTACAAATGTTTTGTCCTATATAAAGATGGATCTCAACTTCTGAATAATTCAAAGTACAATAAGGATTTGGTAATATAGCAAGGTTGTCAGACATATATAGGTTTTTAAAAATAATGAAATCAACTTAAATATGCTGTTTCAATTGTTTCTAGCTGAACAAAATGTTTCAGCTCATTATCATTTCTATACAAATCCCACCGAGGGGAGTCAAAATCAAAATATATATTCTTAACAGATATCAACAGCCCGTTGCGTTGCTCCAGTGCGACGTTAAATAACTACCTACCTACCTTAACTGATATCCCTAATTGAACGAATGCTTAACTAATCTATCTAAGCACCTACCTTTTCCAGAGTTTTCAAAGTATACAAATATTTGTATGAGAGGGATTTTCATTCTGAAACAAACATACCACGAGACGGAAAGTGAGGATTTTACTTCCGCTTCCCAAATTATCTTTCCATAATACATACCCAGGTTACCTTAAAATGTAGTTTATCGCCGTTTTGGTGAAGTTTGGCGTTTAATCTAACTGGTGTTGAGACCAATCAAATTCGGAATTTATTCTTTGGAAGTTTTATTGTCAAAGTGTTAAAAATACAAGCCAACAGACGTCACGTTCAGAACATCTACATGAAACACGTATCGCTGCAGAAACACTAGCGCCACCTACATTTAGTTTGGCCAGAAAAACCTCTCATAAACATAACCTCTTCGGAAGAAATTAGAAATGATGGGTAGGTATGGTATGGTAGGTATTTTAAATGACGTCACACTAGAGCAACACAACGGGCTGTTGGTGATGGTCCGGGATCAATCCCAAAGGGAAAGATTCGAGGACAACACGTAATTTTGAATCACGGTCAGAGGACGAGGCAACACCTGAGCTGACACCTCACTCTCCAAACTTCCGCACCAACCAACGTGAGGACATTTGAGGCCACGACGGATTTGAAGTGCAGAGAAATGATGGGAAATTAAACTGTATGCAGATTAAAATTTATCATGTATTTCAGACTTCAGACATGCCTTAAAGATATGAAGTTACCCAACAATTTAGATTATTTCCAATATTTAAAGGTTCGATTCCTCCCTGGGTGCATTTCTCTCTTCTGTATCACTAGATATTGTGTGTCTTGTGTCTGGGGCAGCATGGTCAAATATGGCCCTTGCGCCATAGAAACCCAACCAACAAATAATTCAATTTGTTTAGAAGATAAGAGCATTATTTTGCATTGGGTATCAATTTGTATAAAAATCTGGAAAGAAAATAAAGATTGATACTCGAATGAAGTTTAACAAAAAAGACCAAATAAGTAAAATTTAATTATGATTTATAAAATTTAAAATTAAATTTTATCTCTCCTAATTAAAATTTTTATTTTTATATTTAAAATTTTTAATATTATGAATTTGTATCATAAAAGAGAATTTAAATGAACTAACACAACACTAAGAGCTAAGATTAATTTTAAGTGTTTCAATCTTTCAAAAATTTGTTCTGCTATTTATTTGTATCATATCCAACAAATTTAAACATATAAGGGCAACAAATTAATTGAAATCATTAAAATTTGTTTTAAATGTTAAAAAAAAAATCTGATTTAAATTAAATAAATACGATTTTTTTGGGTGGGTATCATGAATTTTTCAAAAAAAATTCTTCAAAAAAATACAGGCATTTATTTAAAGGTAAGAGGTAACTTTTCTACTCTTGCCAACGCGATTTCGAAAAAAAATTCAATCCACTCTTTTGTGTAAATTATAATATAATGTGCGATTTAGAGCTCCAAACATCAAGATGTAAACGAAAAGATCCTGGGAAACCATTTATAACTAGCGCTTAGGCAGCAGTATTCAAATGAGAGCGTTCAAAGGGAGTGTGAGAAAAAGTGGATGCAAAATTTAAGGAAAACTGAGTGAACTACGCTGAAATAAAAGAGAAAGATTTTAAGCATGGCATATATTTTTCGAATATCTTGTACACTGATTTCATCAATATAGATCAAAATAGTTTTCATTTTCAAGAAATTTATTAATTCTGTCTCTTGCGCTTAGTTCGGATGTAGAAAAAATTTCCAGTTCATATTTGCAAGAATGTAACTGTCCAGCATTGTGGTAAGATAACCTTGAAAGTCGGGTGCGTGATTAGATCTGTAAGTGAATCATAATTAAAACCCGTGATAGAACGGTTTAGGAAGTTGGTAGAAATGAAAGCGCTATTCCTTTTTAAGCATTTGTAGTATCATCATTTCGTAAGTCACAACAGCACCGAAGATAACAAGAACCAAGTTTCTTTTCAGCTTAAACAGTCCCATTCCTGTAATAGTGACTTCTGCTTTGAAGTTTTCCAGCATCGAAATTAGCAGGTTAATTTTCACAGCTTTTGATTCGTTACACAGCCCTTCAACCTGAGCTATCGGAGCTTCTAAAACGCTTCTTTTCATGTCAGAAAAGACCTCTGGTGTTTTCGTAGACAATTCAATGAGAAGAACGAATTGCAGGGTATAGAAGACCACGTTTACGACGGCGGATAGGAAACTCGGAAAGTCTTGAAAAGGATTCTCGTACAGTAATTTCGATAAGTTGTAACATATGCCCATTGTCCAAAAAGACGTCAGGATAAGTACTATGGGAGACAAGAAAAAGTTAATGCTTTTAATCATCTTCATGGCGGTTGATAATTCAGTTACGAAACTACTGATCCCCATGAATGGTTCTGGTTCTTTCAACGTGCTTTCAAGGCGAAGAGAAAAGTTGCTTATCAAAAGATAAATCTGAAGATGAAAAATGCAATAAGTTGCCGCTGATAGTGGTGGCAATGCGTAGAAGAGAGTCAATGAACATACAATCAAAGTCTCCAAAACCACATAACCAAAAAAATTAACAGTTTTATTAGCTTCATGTCCAAGAAGGCCAAAAGAAAAATATATCGTCAAGACATCTATGACTTCTCGCGTTAAAACCACTCTAATAGCATTGCATAATGACATACAAACAGTAAAGATGCAAAAGCACAAAGTTATTATTTTCACACTTTTACAGCTCACAACTCGATTTCTCATGATCGAAGAATTGAGTTCTCTCATACCTAGGACTATGGCGTCCATTTTGTATGAAACGTAGAACCATAAAACACAATCTAAAAATATATCAGCAATATGAAGAGCAAAAATATTTGAATGTTTTAAAGCGCAATAAATCATTGTCGATAGGTAAAAGGGTAATGTCACACCCCATAACATTCGATACACTCGTAAGATACATGAACATTTTGAATATGTTTTCTTTATTGAAGTACCGATTCCAAATACCTTTAAGAGGAAAGCTACTGGTATCCATTCTTTAAACACTTGTGGTTTGCTGTCCATGATTGGTTTGAGGAAGAATCGAGGCCTAGAAGTTTGGATTGGATTGAAGCTGGATATCATCTTTTCAAATGTTTCAAACATCGTAGCATGCACTACTACTGCTCTCACAAGCAGGAGAAAAATTAATCCCCATTGAAAATAAATGCTCTTTTTTTAGAATCCCATTTGTCAATCAATAGTCGTTGAATAGGAAGGTATGGCAAAATGGGGAGATTAAATGTACACGATAGGTTTTATTCTGTGTTGCACAGCGGTAGACACTATAGAGGTACTGTAACAATAACTGTGAAATTCATTTTCACTAAGAGTATTATTGATTGTGCCTTTTTAAAAGGTAATGACTTGAAAAACATGAAAACGTGTTTACTTTTATAAATGATTTCATGTAGCTCTACAAAGTTTCATCATAGTAATGGCGTTATTGATCTTTGATATTTTTCTCTTTCGGGCTAATGACCGTGATCATTCATCATTTCAATCATACTACTTAATAATTTTCAAGCATGCTATGAAATTAACTGTGTAATTAACAGCTGGATTAGATACATTTGAAATTATTTCAAGGTACTGAAGGTGGGCCTGTTGGAAGAGTAACGGACTAGCAACCGAAGGGTTGCGAGTTCGAATCCAGCCAAACACCGTCGTGTACAAAGGGGACTGGTGCACGTTAAATCTGTCGTGGCCTCAAATGTCCTCACGTTGGCGTGGTGTGGAAGTTTGGAGAGTGGGGTGCCAGCTCAGATGTTGCCTCGTCATCTGACCGTGGTTCAAAATTACGTGGTGTTTTCCTCGATTCTTTCCCTTTGGGATTGATCCCGGACCGTCACCAATAGCCCGTTGTGTTGCCCCAGTGTGACGTTAATTAAAAATACCAATACCAAGGTACTAAGATTTAATAAGCATATATTGATCTTTTAAAATGAAATTAAAAATTATTGGCGATAAATTTGAATTAAAGTACAGATTTAGATCCATCGTGACAGTAATCCAAGGAGTAGCGCTTCGTTTGCAATGGTCTGGTTGGTATATGGTATATAAAAGATCAAAACTTCTAAAAATCTGGCCTTATTTTTAAATAAATTTCCTATAGATATCCTATCATTACCATCATGAAAAAATGTGGAGAAATAAGATTTTTGGTCATAAAATAGTGAAATCCATTGAAAATCTGCTTCAAGCAAAATAGAATGCAATGGGTTCCAGTTTGACAAAATATTTGGTGTAAACAATGATATTTAGACTTAAAAAGGGATTTTCCTTTTTTCGGCGAAAATAATCCATTTTATATATCTTGCGAACTTTTTCTTTAGGTTCTTAATAACGTGTGTGCCAAATTTCAAGTCGAAATTCTCAAAATTGGCATAGTTATGTCATTAGCTGTCTCGGCACGCAGATGTAGAATTTGGAGTGCGCCATTTCATAAAAATGTAAATTCTATAAAGTCGATTTACAACGATTTGTCAAGAATGACGTACTTATACTTATCTACAGTTTATAGCACTATATGGCACTGATATAGAAGGTTCACAGAAAAATATAAGTACTGAATATGCTTCCGTTAATTATAGTAAAACTTTAAACGCTTTTTCTCGGAATAGCTCTATCGCGAGTTATTGGTATTACTATATCTATGTATGAAACTATTGGTTTGATCGATATAAAATTTTTAAAGCATGTCAAACATCTTTTTAGCGTTTAGTGAACCAGAAAACGCCATGTTCTACATTTATATAGCAAAAAAACTCGGTCACTTCTTTGAGCTAAACTGATTTGAATTTGATAGAATCACCATTGCCTCAAATATTTGTTTTTAATTTTCTGGTACATCAATTGATAGGTACAGTCGCGGAAAAAAAACGAACCACCCTCCTTTATTTCGAGCACTTTTCATTGTAGAGAAAATTAAAAGATACCATTCAATAGGGAATAATGTCCTCTACAAATTTAAATGCAGAAACATTGAATAGGGGGCCGTCTTCATATCAAATTTTACATAAACAAAATTTCCAATGGCAACACCATGTTTTGATGCCTTAATCAGATTCTACGTCGTCAAATTAATTTAAATATTAAAATTTTATGAATTTACTAGTTATATCCAGAGATATTCAAAGTTAAGCTGTTTCCATTCGAGGGATCGTCTCCACATTGAAAGTCACTATTCGTGGGTCGAGATTATTTGTAGTTAATTAGGAACTCGAGCTTGACTAGAAGATCGATTTCTGTCAAAATATATCAAGGTTCCTATTCATAATTTTTTGGAATATTAATTTAATAACTAATATTTCAAACTAAAAAATTATTTAAAACTAAACTATTATGTATATTTTGTTTTGTTACCTTTATAAAACAACATGCTACAAAATATCAGCGCTATAGGAATATTATTTAGGAACATATCCATAAAAGTCTGGAAACTGATTTAACTTTAGGTATTCATGAATATCTAATGTTTTCAAACTTTCTGTACTCATAAATGTGGGTTATATTTTAAAGATCAGCATTCCATCTTCCCAGGAAAAATTAATCATCGAAAAACAAATTCGCGAATGGCTAGATGCTGGAATAATTAAAAGAAGTTGTTCTAACTATGCAGTAGGGGGTGGGTCACCGTCGTATGGAGAAATTTTTTTCTGTTTTTTATCCGGCACACACACACACACACACACACACACACACAAAACACACACACACACACACACAACACACAGCAAGAAAAGGGTGCCAAATGATGTTTTTAGCTCACATATAAAATTTGACTAGAATGGGATTGACTTTAGAGAACACATATTTTGAAAAAAAAAACTTATTTTTGAGGAGTTATCACAGCAAGGTTAAAAAGTTTAAAAATGTGTCTATAAAACAAAAGTTTACAAAAACGACATTTATAATATTATTATAATGATATTTCAAATAGCGCGAAAATCCTTGCTATCGAATTTTAGCATGGCTTTTCGAGACTATGGTTTTTTATGAAGCCTTCTTTCTCAGATTTTTTGCACAATGTGGCTGAAGCTTCTGTCAGTCTGGACTGCCCTTTCAACAGCTTGTGTGTGACATTGCAGGCATAGTAAAGACAGTTCTGCTTTTTGGGCGACAAACAGTTGGATGTCTTCGTCAGGTATGGATTTCAATATTGGTGGATCAGATATATTCTCCTGCCAGTTAATGAGATCGGTATAAGATGATGCATCAAATTTTACAGTAGGAAGTTGAAACAGTCGGAGTCTATTTTCCTGAATGCTGCGGGCTTTCAAAATGCGACGGGCTGCCTGTTCACGGATGTGCGGTTCAAAGTCGGTCAGTATTGCGATCAATAAATTTTCAGGGTGTGCGAAGTAACTTTCTTTGAATTACGGGATCTATTTTGGCTTCAGTTCTGTGGGCAAATATCTTATTGTAGCAATGAGTTTGAACAAGTGCCATGCTCCATCTTTACAGGAAGGATGAATTTTGATAGCAAACCAGGTTGGAGCGTAAACCTTGACGACATACGTTGCAAGAATTACTAAGTTTTCAGGAGATTCCATCGAAACGTACAATTCGATTAGCACGAGTTAACTATCGGGCATGAGACAATTTGCCTGGGGATTTGTTTATTAAGTCCTTAGGAAATGCCTGTTGAAACCGCTGAGACATTCTGTACAAATATGTTTGGTCTCTGCTAATACCTTGAACAGAAAACTCGGATAATTGTTGAAATACGGTGAAACCGAACAACTGGCCTTTTTTCACACATTTCTAGATCTTTGCCTATTCTCCCTGAAAATGTCTTGTGTCCCGATGTGCTGCCATCAATATGTAGAAACAAGTGTCGGAAGGGTAATTCGTTCATATTGCAGTAGGCAGAAAATCTACTGTAACGGTTTATCTAACCTTTTTTCAAGTAGACGTATGATACCTCCATATTTACCAACGTTCACGTTAGTTCCATCACACCCAACTGCCACCAAAGACTCCATAGATACACTGCTGGCCACCCAAATTGCAACACCAAGAAAGACAAGAGATATCACAACAAAATTTATTTTGTAGATAACATGTTGACCAAGTATCAAATGATTAAATTTATAGACTTCTGTGAAGTGTGGTTCCTGCCAAAATCAGTAGCCAGAGTAGCCGCCATTGTTGGAGATCACCGCTGCCACACGCCTCGGCATTGATTCAAAGAGACTTTGGATGTGTTCTTGGGGTACAGCAGACCAAGCAGCTTCCACACGTTGCCAAAGTTGATCTGGTGTGGCAGCTGGGGATGTATTCTGGGTCAATCGTTGAGCAACCATGGACCACATGTTTTCTATCGGAGAAAGATCCGGAGAGCGAGCTGGCAAGGAAAGAAATTCAATCATGCGATTGACGAAGAACCCTTGGACAATGCGTGCCACGTGTGGTCGCGCATTATCCTGTTGAAATATGGCTGTGGGCAAGCCCTGAAGGACAATTGGCTCCAACACCTCGGAGATGTAGCGCTGGCTGTTTAAAGTACCGTCAATGCGTACTAGAGGAGTGCGAGAGTGATATCCAATACCGCCCCATACCATAATACCCGGTGCAGGACCAGTGTGGCGGTGCATAACGCAGCTGTTCAGCATCCTCTCTCCACGGTGTCTCCAGACTCGAATCCGACCATCGTGGTGTTGCAGACAGAAGCGTGACTCGTCAGTAAAGACAATTTCATTCCATTCTGCCGTCCACATCCTTCTTTCATCGCACCATTGGCGGCGGAAACGTCTGTGGTTCTGCGTCAAGGGTAGACGAAGCAATGGACGTCTTGCGGACAGACCACTCTGCTGTAAACGGCGTCGAATGGTACGCGCAGACACTGGATGATGCGGTACAGACTGCATGTGCTGTGCTATGGTTCGTGATGTGGCTGAGCGATCCGTCACTGCCATACGCACAATATGCCTGTCATCACGTGAAGTGGTGCACTGAGGTGGATGCGATCGAACACGTCGGTCCGTCGTACCCTCCTGCATCCAACGATCACATATCCGCATTACAGTTGTTTGGTTTCGTCCAACACGACTACCGATTTCCCTGAAAGATAATCCACAATCTCGGTAGGCCACTATCCTTCCTCTGTCGAACTCGGATACTTGATCAAAAGATGATCGCTGTTTTCTACGAGGCATAATTGATCGTTTTTTTGAAAAAACCACAAGAAAAACACAATTGCCGTACTTGAAATCGTCGAAATCTCCAAGCCTTAAATAGCGCTTTGAAGTGGCGCCACAGGCGCGCGTGATGTGCGTCTGCGCTGAAATTCTAATCATTTGCATATCTCACCTCCGCTAATGTATGTTGTAAATTTCATATTATTTGCATGCTTCCTTCAGGGTGTTGCATTTACGGTGGCCAGCAGTGTATTTCTGATTCCAGGAAGAAATCAGTGATTCAGTTCTATGCATTCAGATGTGCCAAAAGCTGGTGCAATATAACCCAAGAACTCCGATTCTGGTTCCATTATCAATTAAATATGCTCTTCAAGAATGCTCTGTCTATACATTATTCCGTCCTTCTCTGATATAATTGAAGTTTTATCGTTTCGTCCGTCGAAGTATAAAGCAGGTATTTGTAGGACTTTGTCTTCTTCCGCGGCCAATTTTCGTGCTATCTTACGTTTCCGGCGAAGCTAATTTTTATCAATAATTTCCGAAGTGGAAGTGTGAAGAACAGCTGAAGCAATAAGCTGCCCCAGCCCTGTCTGATACTTCGTACCTATCACACGTTCTTGAAAGTAAAGCTTAGTCTAATGTACTGTTTGTAGCGGTAGGCTTATCGACAGGAGCCGCCGACGTTGAGGCTTGTGACTGGCTGGAATACATCGTCACTGTCCGATTGACTAGATTCAGATGAAGTCGACACATTAAGCTTCTCTGTGCTTTCTTTTTGAGGCTGAAACTGTGATTTTTGCCTTAGCATTTTCCTTTTTAAAGTGTTCGTTATTTTATTCGTTGTAACAATATCTACGGTTCCGATCACCATTCTTCTAGTGGTTCGTTGGTCGATTAGGAAGCTTTTCTCTCTGACAGGTAATTTCTTGTGTCTGGGACAAATGCACTCATCGATGCTTGCAGGATGAAATGTCAAACAATACCTCTTTACTGATACGCGAAACTCTTCTAATTTCTTCTTCGGTATTTTAGGGTGAGATTTTAAAAGGTTTTTGCATTTCAGATGATACGACTTCAACATCGCTTCCACTCGTTTATTTTGGACAGTAGGAATGGAAGCTCTTGACCATATTACTTCAATTTTTGCCACGACGATGTCCTCTATTTCCTTATACGTGGTTCTTTAATAGCTTCATTATCACGTTTTATATAATGACGGTTTCACTCATAGAACTTCATAACATCTTCGCAGGTTGGTAACAAATTGCATATAATATCACTTGAATCACCAAACGGACATTTCTACTCTGAACGAGTACGATCCATGGTAAAAATGGCGCAAACGAGCGCAACACAACCTCACGTTATTGCAGTCGGAGCTATACTGGAAACCTGGGAGGGGCGCGCGCACGCTCAGGGTGTTCCTCGAATCTCCCCCACTCGACCCACCCACCCCTCACACCTGTAATCATGACGCATTGTCCATGTATGAAGAAAGTAACGTTTATTGGTTGGAACACTAACTGGAACTTACATCGAAAAAAAATCGAAACTTTCATATCAATCCGGAGGCAGTTAGACTTATGAGAATGTAATAATATTTCACACATGTTATTTTGAGACCATTTAGCACCTTTTTATCGCTGTGCCCCTTAAAAAAGGAGAAAAAATAAAATGAGCCACCCTAATGTACGTATTCCTAAATGTAAGAGATTGGATTGTGTTTTTCCAGTGAAAGAAAGATTATTTAGTCTGCGCTGAAACCGGAAATGATGAATCAGAACAAGAATAACCAGAAAAAGGAATACTATCGTGCAAAAATGAAAGCTTTCGACTTCGTGAAGAACAAAACAGCTGTGATATATTGAAAGAAGTAAGAAAACATTTATCACTTCGAAAGGGAAATTTCTTTTTTATCGATGGATTAATATATATTCCACAAAGATAAAACCGTTCAGCAACTGGTTTTATCGTAAAAGAAAAGAGAAGAGCTCAAGTTTTAAAATTAGCTCATGAATCTGTTTTTGGAAGTCATATGGGAATGAAAAAGACGAATGAAAGAATACGATATAGTTTTTATTGGCCTCACATGACTAGTGAAATCGCCGAATTTTGTAAATCATGTAAAGAATGCCAACTCCGAAGCCCAGAGAAAATGACTGATGAAATTCCTATTACTCCTGTTCTCAGACCGGAATTACCATTTGAATGTGTTAATGTGGACATTATAGGCCCTATCGAGCCTCCTTCAGCTCGTCGTCATAAATATGTGTTATGTTTAGTTGATCAACATTCTCGCTGGCCGGAAGCAATTCCTTTGCGTTCCTTAACTGCTAAGGCGACATGTGATGCGCTGTTGGAAATTTTCATGAGAACTGGAATACCAAATACTATAGCAAGTGATCAAGGTACGAACTTTATATCGAAACTTACTAAGAATTCATGAATCGCTTAGATTCCTCTCCTAGATTTTCGGTATCAGGATATGCAGCCAGTAATGGACTTGTAGAAAGATATAATCAAGTTCTTAAAAATGCACTTCGTTATGTTATCCGAACAGATCCTAGTAATTGGGATAAATACATTCCGTTTCTGTTGTTTGTTTATAGAGAAGTTCTTAACAGTACTACAGGAGTAACTCCATTCAAGTTGATGTATGGCCGAGAAGCAAGAGGTCCTCTGAATGTGTTGGTCTAGCTGGTGTGGGGAAATTCCTATACCTTTGAATGTGGACAAATCAGTCGTAGATTATCTCTAGGAACTCAAAATAAATCTCGAACAAGCAACCGACCAAGCTTTACTTATCGCATCGGGAAAACAACAATCCTATGCGGATTATTTTAATCGCCGCACAAGATCCAAAGAATTTAAATTAGGAGAGCAGGTTTACGTACTAATTCCAGATTCTTCCAAGAAGTTATATGCACGATGGACCGGACCTGGGGAGATAGTCGAGCGTCCATCGCCGCATTCTTACAAAGTGAAACTTCCTGACGGGAAAAGTACGACACTGCCATGTAAATAAGATAAGGAGATATTACCCATGAGTGAATGCAGTTGGTATTGTTTTTGAAGATGATGAAGAATTTGGTGAAATTCATGGTTCTCCTAGAACTGTACATCAACAAGAACTGTCTGATAAAATTTGGAAAATAAATTTATACGATCTACATGAGAAAGAAAGAAATAAACTGATTCAGATATTACAGAAGCATAAAGACTTATTTGGTGGACAATTGAAAGTTGCACAAGTTGGTGAACACAAAATAAGACTTGAGGAAGGCAAAGAAAGGACAAAACCATATGTTTATAGGATACCAGAGTCTTTGAAATCACAAGTAGATACCCAAATTGAAGAGCTACTCGAATTGGACTTAATAGAAGAAAGTTCTGCAGAAATCGCTCATCCTGTTGTGTGTGTAAACAAAAAGGATGGAGGCATGCGTTTGTGTGCTGATTATCGATCTCTCAGTGCTGTCACCAAGGCTGATGATTTTCCTATGGAAGATGCCATTCAATTACTTCACAGCATAGAGAAAGCAAATATTATTTCTACACGTCTTGTTGAAGGGATATTGGGCTATCCCAATGGAAGAAGAATGTCGTGATTTTTCTTCTTTCAAGACTCACAGAGCACAGTATAAATTCAAAGTAATGCCATTTAGTTTGAGAAATGCTGCTGCGACTTTTCAACGAGAAATGAACAAAGCGTTAGCACCGTACAGAGATTTCAGTCGTGCATATATTGACGACATAGCTATATCTTCTAACAACATGAGTGATCATCTAAAACCACTTGGATCTTATTTTTTCAAAATTAGAACTACAGTTTACTGTGAATTTACACAAATGTGCATTTGCAAGACCTGAAATCAAATATGTAGGTCATGTTATCGGATCTGGAAGGCATCAAGCAGATCCAGACAAAATAAAAGCAATTGCTCAAATACCTGTACCTGAGACCAAGAAACAACTTAGAAGCATGCTCGGGCTGTGCAATAATATCGGGAATATATACCTTGCTATATAGATTGCCTTAACTCTTAACGGAGTTAACAAAAAAGAGGATTTCTGAAAATTTACCTTGGCTGGTTATACACGAAGTTGCCTTCAACAAACTGAAATCTGCTCTAATGAAAGCTCCAGCTTTGCACACTCCAGTTATGAGTGAACCGCTCATAATACACAATGATGCATCCCAGTATGGTATCGCCGCTTGTCTGTCCCAAGGGATCGAAGGATTACTCCGACCTATTGCATATGTGAGCCAGAAGTTGAATAAAACTCAATAAGCTTGGTCTACATTAGAGAGAGAAGCGTACGCTATTGTGTGAAGTTTGAAGTTTGAGACTCTAGTTTTCGGATCCAAAATAGAACTGTACACTGATCATAACCCTTTGTCATACCTTACAAAATGTGCCCCACAATCTTCACGACTACAGCGGTGGGTTTTTGCTCTTCAAAGATATAACTTAACAATAAAACATTGTCCAGGAGTCAAAATGCCTCATGCTGATGCATTATCCATACTATTTTCCGAAGAGAAGTAGTGAAAAATTTATTATTGTGACTTTAAGCATAATTTCTTTTTATTATATGCTTTAGTATTTTATGGCATTATTATTCTTATATGTATAGATATTTTGCATTTTTTTGCTGTTGATATGGTGTGATAATATTTTAGGTGATTGAGTCCTTAATATTTAAATTCAGGTTTGTGTTTTGAGAAAACCCCTAACTCATATCTTGCGAGAGAGATGTCGTATTAGGGATTCAATCACCCTACAGATGGCGCTAAAAGCACCATCAGATTGTGTTAAGTAAGAGAGAACAATATTATATTGTGATGGAGTGGTCGTGTAGGACGCTCCTTTGTAAATATTTTGTCATATAATAAATGTTTGTGCTGTCTCCATTGCCTGGGATTTCAATGATAACCCATTAAATAGAACCAGATACGACAAATTCAATTGACAATAAGGATTTGGAAATAAAGCAAGGTTGTCAGACATATCAAGGTTTTAAAAATAATGAAATCAACTTAAATATGGTGTTTTAATTTTTGTTTCGAGCTGAACAAAAAGTTTCAGCTCATTATCATTTCAATACAAATCCCACCAAGGGGAGTCAAAATCAAAATATATATTCTTAACAGATATCAACAGCCCATTGCGTTGCTCCAGTGCGACGTTAATTAACTACCTACCTTAACTGATACCTCTAATTGAACGAATGCTTAACTAATCTATCTAAGTACCTACCTTTTCCAGAGTTTTCAAAGCATACAAATATTTGTATGAGAGGGATTTTTATTGTGAAACAAACATACCACGAGACGGAAAGTGCCAAATTATCTTTCCATAATACATATAGAGGTTATCTTAAAATGTAGTTTATCGCCGTTTTGGTGAAGTTTGGCGTTTAGTCTAACTGGTGTTGAAAAATCAAATTCGGAATTTATTCTTTGGAAGTTTTATTGTCAAAGTGTTAAAATCGTGTTCAAAATACAAGCCAACTGACGTCACGTTCAGAACATCTACAGGAAACACTAGCGCCACCTACATTTAGCTTGGCCAGAAAAGCTTCTCATAACCATAACCTCTTCGGTAGAAATTAGAAATGATGGGTAGGTAGGTATTTTAAATAACGTCACACTGGAGCAACACAACGTGCTGTTAGTGACGGTCCGGGATCACTCCCAAACGGAAAGATCCGAGGACAACACCACGTAGTTTTGAATTACGGTCAGAGGACGAGGCAACACCTGAGCTGACACCTCACTCTCCAAACTTCCACACCAACCAACGTGAGAACATTCGAGGCCACGACGGATTTGAAGTGCAGAGAAATTATGGGAAATTAAACTGTATGCAGATTAAAATTTATCATGTATTTCAGACTTCAGACATGCCTTAAAGATATGAAGTTACCCAACAATTTAGATTATTTCCAATATTTAAAGGTTCGATTCCTCCCTGGGTGCATTTCTCTCTTCTGTATCACTAAATCTTTCCTTGTGTGCTTGCGTCCATTACTTGATATTGTATGTCTTGTGTTTGGGGCAGCATGGTCAAATATGGCCCTTGCGCCATAGAAACCAATACAACCAATAATTCAATTTGTTTAGAATATAAGAGCATTATTTTGCATTGGGTATCAATTTGTATAAAAATCTGGAAAGAAAATAGATTTGAATGAAGTTGTTTAACAAAAAACCAAATAAGTAAAATTTAATTATGATTTATAAAATTTAAAATTAAATTTTATCTCTCCTAATTAAAATTTGTATTTTTATATTTAAAATTTTAAATATTATGAATTTGTATCATGAAATAGAATTCAAATGAAAGAATTAACACATCGAGACCTAAGATTAATTTTAATTGTTTCAATCTTTCAAAATTTTGTTCTCTATATTTCGTATAAGTATTATCTCTATTATATATCAATATTTAGCATAAATGAATTCTATTGAGAAGCTACACTGATTTATTTGTATCATATCCAACAAATTTAAACATATAAGGGCAAACAATTAATTGAAATCATTAAAATTCGTTTTATATGTAAAAAATCTGATTTAAGTTAAATAAATCCGATTTGTTTGGGGGTATCATGATTTTTTCAAACCTTGTTTTCAGCTGTAGCTTCTAATGCCTTGTGAATAATGGATTCTTTGCCAGAATATTGTGTTTTCGTGTTTAACAAACATACTTTAAAATGCCCTCGATTGTTGTTAAAAGTATAAGTTTACGTGGAGTGCCAAAAATAGTGCATTTTGCTTGATGCATCGTAGTCATAGTTTTGGAATAACCCGCTTATATTTCATAGTCCTCAAAACAGACAACAGACTAATTTTCAATTGTATTACTCTCAGAATTAACTTGTAAAAAGTATTAAAACTTTTAGTACAGGGGTGGGGGACGGTGTTAGTTACTCAATGTTTGCAGCTGTAGCAGTAATTCCAAATGTGTGAGCTGAACGCGGGCTTATGCGGAAATCTCTGAAGGTCGATCTGACGTCTTACAAAATTCTTTCGATCTTTGTGAGTACGAAGGATATGATTAACGCAGACAAAGTGTTGTATATGCTTTTCATTATTTTAATTACATTTATTAGGCACTACAGACTGAAATAATATTATTTCCAAAATCGTATAAGTGCCTTTTTCCCATTTAAAGCTAATTTCGTCCTTATTCAACTCCGGTAGAAGGCTAAAGACGTTAAATAAATTTTTTTTCAAAAAAATGCAGGCATTTATTTAAAGGTAAGAGGTAACTTTTCTACTCTATTGTAAAAGCGATTTCGAAAAAAAAAATTCGACACCCTTTTGTGCAAACTATAATATAATGTGCGATTTAGAGCTCCAAACATCAAGATGTAAGCGAAAAGATCCTGGGATAGCATCTATAATTAGCGCTTAGGCAGCAGTATCCAAATGAGAGCGTTCAAAGGGAGTGCGAGAAAAAGTGGAGGCAAAATTTAAGGAAAACTGAGTGAACTACGCTGAAATAAAAGAGAAAGATTTTAAGCATGGCAGATATTTTTCTAATATCTTGTTTATTCATTTATTTCATCAATACAGATCAAAATAGTTTTCTTTTTAAGAAATTTATTAATTCTGTCTCTTGTGCATAGTTCGGATGTAGAAAAAATTTCCAGTTCATATTTGCAAGAATGTAACTGTCCAGCATTGTGGTAAGATAACCTTGAAAGTCGGGTGCATGATGAGATCCGTAAGTGAATCATAATTAAAACCCGTGATAGAACGGTTTAGGAAGTTGGCAGAAATGAAAGCGCTATTCCTTTTCCAGCATTTGTAGTATCATCATTTCGTAAGTCACAACAGCACCGAAGATAACAAGAATAACATTTCTTTTCAGCTTAAACAGTCCCATTGCTGTAATAGTGACTTCTGCTTTGAAGTTTTCCAGCATCGAAATTAGCAGGTTAATTTTCACAGCTTTTGATTCGTTACACAGACCTTCAACCTGAGCTATCGGAGCTTCTAAAACGCTTCTTTTCATGTCAGAAAAGACCTCTGGTGTTTTCGTAGACAATTCAATGAGAAGAACGAATTGCAGGGTATAGAAGACCACGTTTACGACGGCGGATAGGAAACTCGGAAAGTCTTGAAAAGGATTCTCGTACAGTAATTTCGATAAGTTGTAACATATGCCCATTGTCCAAAAAGACGTCAGGATAAGTACTACGGGAGACAAGAAAACGTTAATGCTTTTAATCATCTTCATGGCGGTTGATAATTCGGTTACGAAGCTACTGATCCCCATTAATGGTTCTGGTTCTTTCAACATACTTTCAAGGCGAAGAGAAAATTTACTTATCAAAAGATAAATCTGAAGATGAAAAATGCAATAAGTTGCCGCTGATAGTGGTGGCAATGCGTAGAAGAGAGTAGTTGAACATCCAATCAAAGTCTCCAAAACCACATAACCAAAAAAAGGAAAAGTTTTATTAGCTTCATGTCCAAGAAGGCCAAAAGAATAATGTATCGTCAAGGCATCTATAATTTCTCGCGTTAAAACCACTCTAATAGCATTTATTAATGACATACAAACAGTAAAGATGCAAAAGCACAAAGTTATAATTTTCACACTTTTACAGCTCACAACCCGATTTCTCATGATCGAAGAATTGAGTTCTCTCATACCTAGGACTATGGCGTCCATTTTGTATGAAATGTAGAACCATAAAACACAATCCAAAAATATATCTGCAATATGAAGAGAAAAAACATCTGAATATTTTAAAGAGCCAAAAATCATTGTCGATAGGTAAAAGGGTAATGTCACACCCCATAACATTCGATACACTCGTAAGATACATGAACATTTTGAATATGTTTTCTTTATTGAAGTACCGATTCCAAATACCTTTAATAGGAAAGCTACTGGTATCCATTCTTTAAACACTTGTGGTTCGCTGTCCATGATTGGTTTGAGGAAGAATCGAGGCTTAGAAGTTTGGATTGGATTAAAGCTGGGTATCATCTTTTCAAATGTTTCAAACATCGTCGTATGCACTACATCTGCTCTCACAAGCAGGAGAAAAATTAATCCCCATTGAAAATAAATGCTCTTTTATAATAGAATCCCATTTGTCAATCAATAGTCGTTGAATAGGAAGGTATGGCAAAATGGGGATATTAAATGTACACGATAGGTTTTATTCTGTGTTGCACAGCGGTTGACACTATGGAGGTACTGTAACAATAACTGTGAAATTCATTTTCACTAAGAGTATTGATTGTGCCTTTTCAAAATGTAATGACTTGAAAAACGTGTTTACTTTTATAAGTGGTTTCATGTAGCTCTATAAAGTTACATCATAGTAATGGCGTTATTGATCTTTAATATTTTTCCTCTTTCGGGACAATGACCGTGATCATTCATCATTTCAATCATGCTATTTAATAATTTTCAAGCATGCTATGAAACTAACTGTGTGAGTAGACAGCTGGATTAGATACATTTGAAATTATTTCTAGTACTGAGGTTTAATAAGCATATATATCTTTCTAATCTATAGATCTATAGATCTTTTAAAAAGAAATTAAAAATTATTGGCGATAAATTTGAATTAAAGTACAGATTTATAGATCCATCGTGACAGTAATCCAAGGAGTAGCGCTTCGTTTTCAATGGTCTGGTTGGTATATGGTATATAAAAGATCAAAACTTCTAAAAAACTGGCCTTATTTTTAAATAAATTTCCCATAGATATCCTATCATTACCATCATGAGAAAATGTGGAGAAATAAGATTTTTGGTCATAAAATAGTGAAATCCATTGAAAATCTGCTTCAAGCAAAATAGAACGAAATGGGTTCCAGTTTGACCAAATATTTGGTGTAAACAATGATATTTAGACTTAAAATGGATTTTCCTTTTTTCGGCGAAAATAATCCATTTTATTTATCTAACGTACTTTTTCTTTAGGTTCTTAATAACATGTGTGCAAAATTTCAAGTCGAAATTCTCAAAATTGGCATAGTTATGTCATTAGCCGTCTCGGCACGCAGATGTAGAATTTGGAGTGCGCCATTTCATAAAAATGTATCGGATCTTTCCCTTTGGGATTGATCCCGGACCGTCACCAATAGCCCGTTGTGTTGCTCCAGTGTGACGTTAATTGAAATACCCCCCCCCCATAAAAATGTAAATTCTATAAAGTCGATTTACAACGATTTGTCAAGAATGACGATCAAGAGACACTCATACTTATCTACAGTTTATAGCACTATATGGCACTGATATAGAAGGTTCACAGAAAAATACTATAAGTACTGAATATGCCTCCGTTAATTATACTAAAACTTTAAACTCTTTTTCTCGGAATAGCTTTATCGAGAGTTATTGGCATTACTATATCTATGTATGAAACTATTGGTTTGATCGATATAAAATTTTTAAAGCATGTCAAACATCTTTTTAGCGTTTAATGAACCAGAAAACGATGTTCTACATTTATATAGCAAAAAAACTCGGCCAATTCTTTGAGCTAAACTGATGATTTGAATTTGATAGAATTACCATTGCCTCAAATATTTATTTTTAATTTTCAGGTACATCAATTGATAGGTACAGTCGCGGAAAAAAACGAACCACCCTCCTTTATTTCGAGCACTATTCATAATAGAGCAAATTAAAAGATACCATTCAATAGGGAATAATGTCCTCTACAAATTTAAATGCAGAAACATTGAATAAGGGGCCGTCTTCATATCAAATTTTACATAAACAAAATTTCCAATGGCAACACCATGTTTTGATGCCTTAATCAGATTCTACTAGTAATTGCAAAACCGGTTACAGGGAAACCGACCCAAATTTGGAAACCGAAAAACCGGTTATATGAAAGAAGAAAACCGGATTTTCGGTTTTAGGCAACCCATAAGAGAAGCTCACCATAACAAGGTATACCATACCAAGCGCACCATGCAAACAATTAAATGTATAGTGTTTACAACTCTATCAGAATAAAAATTCAACATTATTACATGTCTGGTATTAATGCCACATGAGTCACACAACACTTTCGTGTGACATAACATGACCTACTTCTCCGCTGACTAATCATAATAACATGTAAACGGATTCTCAGCATCAGTACCCAATCAGCCAGACAGTGGATCCTCATTGGTACCAGTAAAATGTAAAAATATAGAGAAGAAATTTATATCACATGTCATTTAGGAAGCAGCTCAACTCGGCTACCAATGCCACAGACAATAAACAATCATACTATCAAAACCCTTCCTACTGCACAAGGACCAACGTAGTAGAAGACTTTCTACCACCACAGCCGGTTCCATGAGCGTAATGCCACAATGTCATTGTCAATTACTGCTGTTTATTAGGTAATTCTTATTTGAAGAATTATTAGTTTTGTTTGCTCAACCTTTTCGTAGTGTATAATGAACATATTTATTCAGAAATAAGAGGCAGGTGTACTTCACAAACTTGATTTCGCAATCGTACACAGACTAGAAATAAAAATAAAATAATATTTTTTTATTTCAACCCATAATAGAGCATGGCCAGTCATATTTTTTCAGGAGTTAACACGTAGCAGCGGTGATGATTATTCCATTTGGTGTCATTATCGTGAAAGAAATGGTCAACTGGCCAAATGCAAAAAATGTTCTAAATAAATAAAATGTGTTGGCGGCTCAACAAGTGCATTACATACACACCTAAAAAAGATGCGTAATATTTTCATTTTGAAAAGAAAAGAAGTACCTATTTCGGAAGAAAGTCCAGCAATACATCTTCGACAAAAATAACAAAATATTTTAATAATCTAGTTGATGACACGTTGCCTGCAGTTTTATCAAGAATGGCTGCGTTGGATGGACTTCCTTTTTCCGTATTTTGCACTTCGACTGATCTTCGTAAATCTCAGTGGAAGGGGACTTCAAAATATTCCAAAATCCTCAAATATCATTCAGAAATTAGTGGTCGCCTATTCACAAATAGTGCGGGCAGCTGTTGTCAGTGAATTTAATGGGCTAAAGTTAAAAGGATATAGAGCGAATCTAACTCTTGAAGAATGGACATTAGTAAGGAATCGACGATTTTTGAATATCAATGTACGTCAAAAACAATTTTGCAGTCTAGGTCTGTTTCGTGTACATAGAAGTTTACCAGATGAGAGATGTATCGAAGTAATTAGAAAATTAGAAAATTTTGGTTGTGCCTTGATAAAGATATAGTATGTATCTCTACAGACGGAGCGTCGGTAATTTAAAAAATAGGTAAATTGATTAAAGCTGAGCAACAGTTCTGTCTAGCGCATGGCATTCAGCTTGGTGTAATCAAAGTGCTATACAAAAAAGGACCTGTCGAAGTTGGAAAAAAAACTCACAATCGGTTAATGAGCGGGAATGTGACTGTCTCAGAATCTGAAGGAGAGAATAATGAATTGGATATTGACAATGATGACGATTCGCAATTGGAAGATGAAAATTCATTTGAAAGTGGGTTTAGTATTGGCTTACTCAGAT
Source organism: Meta bourneti (assembly GCA_933210815.1). Lineage (NCBI taxonomy): Eukaryota > Metazoa > Arthropoda > Arachnida > Araneae > Tetragnathidae > Meta > Meta bourneti. The sequence goes on along the minus strand of OW119926.1, from coordinate 71,774,345 downwards.
GATGTAGATGGAAATTCAGCTTCAGATGTTAAACATGAAACTATCTTACCACTTATTACAAAAATTAGAGTGGTGGTACGATTGTTCCGCAAATCCCCAACAAAAAACGATGACATACTGCAAAATTATGTGAAAATTGAATTTGGTAGAGAGTATTCATTGATTTTAGATTCAAAATACGATGGAATAGTTTACTCACCATGTTGGAAAGTTTCAACAAATTAAAATCATGTATTCAGAAAGCCCTAATTGATTCGTCATCGAAAATTTCATTCTCTGAACAGGACTTTAATTTATTAGTGGATACTATTTCTGCCTTATTGCTAGTAAAACTTACAGTGGAAGCATTATGTAGAGCAGATGCAAATCGATTGACTGCTGATGCTGCTTTAAATTTCCTGTTGACGTCTTTAAATCATCTTCATACTACACTCGGTAATTAACTGAAAGAATCCCTAGAATTAAGAATTCAAAAAAAGACGCTGTAACGCGTCAGCAGTACTTCAATTTCTACATAATGGGTATCGAACTGGTGATAAAAGATCGAAATATGTCTTTAAAAAGTTGGGGAAACCGGCTATCTGTCGGTTTATAAATAACCTGATAAAACGTTTATCGCCGTCTTCTGTAACACCAGCATATCAACTTCGATGACAAAGACGATGATGTGGAAAAATCTGTTTTATACATGGGACAATTGCTGCAGAGGGCAATTGACAAGGAGCTTGCTGGTTCGGCATCACTGGATAATTGTACAAGAAGTGGTGATTTTGAAACGGAAATTGAAAAAGATGTTGCAGTATTGGAAGGAGGGGAGCCAAAAGCACAATTATGGAGCTGTGCTACAAATACTTGCTCGCTATTCCACCGACAAGCGTGGAGTCGGAACGGGCATATTTATCGTCAGGTCAACTCGTAACCAAAATAAGATCGAAGTTGAATGATGTCTTCATAAATTCACTGTTTTCTGCGAGCACCCTTTAATGCCGAAAAAAGTGCTAACTGTACTGTAGGTGATTTTATAGCTCTCATTGTTAGATAATAACCGTTTTATGTATGTATATAAGTTACATACTTAAGAAATAAATTTATTTAATGTTTGTTACACAAATATAGCGTTTTTCATATTTTTTACAAAACCGGTTTTCGAGTTTTGGAAAAAATGAAAATCGAAAAACCGGTTTTGCATTTCACTGAAACCGTGCAATCACTAGATTCTACGTCGTCAAATTAATTTGAGGGATCATCTCCACATTGAAAGTCACTATTCCTAGATCGAGATTATTTGTAGCTAATTAGGAACTTGAGCTTGACTAGAAGATCGATTTCTGTCAAAATATATCAAGGTTCCTATTCATAACTTTTTCGAATATTAATTTTATAACTAATATTGCAACCTAAAAAATTATTTAAAACTAAACTATTATGTATATTTTGTTTTGTTACCTTTATAAAACAACATGCTACAAAATATCAGCGCTATAGGAATATTATTTAGGAACATATCCATAAAAGTCTGGAAACTGATTTAACTTTAGGTATTCATGAATATCTAATGTTTTCAAACTTTCTGTATTCATAAATGACATGAAACTTGATATCTGATGTTAAATTATAATACAGATTCGAAATTTTGTGTCAAAATAGGGGTTGCTATTGGAAATTATGAAGCTAGTGCTCAATTTAATATGAAGACGGCACCTTATGCAAATTTTATGCATATGAATTTATAGAAGACGTTATTCCCTGTCGAATGCCATCTTTGAATTTGCTCTTCTGTTCAAATTGTTTGAATGAAGATGGGTGTTTCGTTTTTTTTCCGCGACTGTACATATGCATGAAGAAAAACGCCTTCAACGAGTAAAGCACATGATCTTGAAACGTGCACGAACTGCAATAAAAATCGGAGGCTGACGGTGCGAGAATTAGAAGATAATATGTGGATTCCAAAAACTACTGTGTTCTAGATTTTGACGAAGGATCTTAACTTGAAATGTGTAGTTGTGCAAATTCATCACGTCTTATTCAGAGTTTTTTTTTTTGGTAAAACGTCAAATTATCCAGATGGTTCAGCACCCCTACACCTAAAATAACCTTTAAAAAGGAAGATTTCAGTACGTGGATGCGATTCAGAACTCGATGAGGCAGATGATGGCGATTCCAACAAAAGACTGTAGGGTGTTTTGAAGAGTGGAAGAGACGCTTTGAGAAGTGTGTGAGGTCACTTTGAAGGAGACTAGGTGCCAAAAGTCCAAGTGCAATGTATCTTGTTTCATATTGCATGGCTTTCCGGACAGATCTCGTACGATTTTCTGTGAATAAAACGCTCGTAGTAATATTCTGAGGTAAAAGAATAATCCATTACTTGTTCGTAACAGGATCAAATTTTAACTACCAGCGAAAATTAGAACGGATCAGTTCAAGAGAAATAAAGCAAGAAAGTTTCTCGCCACTCAAGTTACTACTGTACAAGTTTCAGAAGTTGTATGATCATTACTTCATAACTCACAACTATCCCAAAAGTGACAAGCAGAAAACCTCTTTCGAACTTAAACATTCCCAGCGGGGTGACAGATGTCTGTTAAAAGAAATGATCCAGGAGTGAAATATGCAGTAGGACATTGTTTGAAGTCGGAGCATCCAAAACACTCTACTAGTAGTTCCGACAAACTCCAGAAGAACGGTTTTCGCTCGCGAGGTCTCTTTCTGAAACTTGTCCGCTAACAAAACCAGAAAAAGAAGATGACAAGCAAAAAACATCCTAAAAGTGAAGATCAAGGCACCTACAGTTCGATCCTCCATCAGTGAAATCAACCGGTTGAGCTTGTAACACATGAATGACGTTGAATGCAATCCAAATAAATATTATCGGGGAAAGAAGTTGCTGATCGCTTTAATTTTCGAAATCATTTTTAGATTAGTTCGAAATATGACATTGATATCTTCATTTGTCAATTCATCCTGTAATTTTTCTTTTACTTTATCGTTGAAGCACTGGGCACATCGATGGCAATCAATTAGTGCTATGCTACAAACAGCAAATGTCATGGAAGGTACAGCACAGTACCAAACCATCCACAACATTGCAATTGTTGCTGAGTAGACTAAGGACTGGCAGCAAACTTGCGTTGTGTTTTGACTTGGATTAGACAAACTTGGGTTGTGTTTTGACTTGGATTAGACAAACTTGGGTTGTGTTTTGACTTGGATTAGACAAACTTGGGTTGTGTTTTGACTTGGATTAGACAAACTTGGGTTGTGTTTTGACTTGGATTAGACAAACTTGGGTTGTGTTTTGACTTGGATTAGACAAACTTGCGTTGTGCTTAATCCAAAATTATTGCGCTCCAAATACACGAGATTTACTTCTGTCCATAAAATCACTACTATGCAACAAATTACAATCAGACTCATAATGAGGTAAAACATGCAAATCGAATAATAAATAAACCTGTGGCTTTTGTCTTCTTTCTTGATGCTTATTAAACCCAAATTTGCTATTTTCTTTAAAATTGTCTTTGTCAGCCGTTGAAGGAAGCAATGTAGCACACAGGCGATAAGACCCACAATTCCGTGGACGAAATGAGTTTGACCAAGGTTTAAAAATGAGATTAAACATGCTGTAAGAAGATACGAAGCAGACAAAATAGTAAATTATCTTAATGATTTTACAGATTGCATTTCGAAATAGTTCACTGATTGTAGGATTGAGGCTTAGATCTGATATTTAAAACCAAACCATTAAAAATAGACGCACCAAGTTCCATTCGTCTTCAGTTCTGGAAGCTGTTGAGGAGTTGTCGTTCATGGTGCTTCGCATTTGAGTTCGTTTATCTCCCAATATTAGCCATAAGTTCCAACCTAAGACCGTCACTTACGTGGAGCCTCTTGCATGTTAAATCTGTCGCGGCCTCAAATGTCCTCACGTTGGCGTGGTGTGGAAGTTTGGGGAGTGGGATGACAGCTCAGGTGGTGACCTCGTCATCTGACCGTGGTTCAAAATTACGAGGTGTTGTCCTCTGATCTTTCCCTTCGGTATCGACCCTGGACCGTCGCCGTTGTGTTGCTCCAGTGCGCCGTAAATTCAACTACTTACTTACTATTACCTACTGGATTTCGAAAACGGACTAAAGATTTTAGATTTGGGACTTGGAATGTGTTGAAGAATCAGTCAAGGCCAGAGAAAACCGAGGTAAAGATGGCGTGAGGAGGTCGAAAAAGACCTAAAACACTTGTAAATAAAAAATTGGTGGACTAAGGCCCAAGACAGGGCACTTTGGGGTCGTATCGTTTGGGAGGCCAAGGTTCAACATAGACTGTAGTGCCGTAGAGTTAGTTACCTACTATTAATATCATATGAAGCGAACACTTAAGAGGCATAGTCACTAAAGGTTGATTGGTTTTTTACAGCACAAGAACTAGATTTGCTCAAGCAAGTATAGTCACTTAAGGAACATTATTCAATGAATTGAACGTCGGTAAATCAGGTATGTTTCAAGCATTACTATTGAATGGAATGAATTTGAACAAGTAACAAAGAACGTGTCAAACTGTAACAGTGAAACTAGGCTTCGCCGAAACTGACTACAGACGACAGGGATTTTTTTCAAATCGTTCACGGAGAGTTAAATTGGGTATTAGACGTGGTATGGAAAACCCAATAGTCATTAAAAAGAGACGCACCAAGTTCCATTCGTCTTGAGTTCTGAACCCTGTTGTTGAAGAGTTGCCCTTTCATGGTATTTCGTATTTGAATTTGCTTACCTTCCAATATTCATAAGAAGCTCTCTAGCAAGCAGTCACTATAGGTTTGTTAGTTTTTCACAGCACAAGGGCTCGATCTGTTCAAGCAAATAGCCAATAAAGAAAAATTATCTGATGACTTGGTAATTAGGTACTTCCAAGTAGTACAGGTAATTGAATGGAATGAAATCGAACGGGTGCAAAGAACGTGCCCGACATTTTTCAATTTCGCATGTTTCAAATCGATAACGGTTTTTCGATTTTGTTTAATATCCTTAAAGACTTCCTTTTACGGAAATACAAAATCTTTCGCCAAAGTGATTGCATGTTTCTCTTCTACCAGAACAAAAGAAAACAGAAAAGCTTTCAAAAATGTGTACATTGAATTTTTCTGCAATTGTTATAAGAGGAAAACAACATCTAAAGGAAATGGCTGGATTGAAATCAATACAGCGCTCATATTATTTGAGTTTTCTCTTTTAAAAGGAAGAATATGTGAGGCGCAATAAATGGGATGGGAGAATATGGATACATATTCTCCCAATATGGATATATTCATATTTCTTATCCCGAGTCTATATTAGACCAGTTCTCTGGTGTCCTTCCTACGAAAAAAATGTCCAAAAGATGATTCGAATCATCATGTCCCTCCATGACACACCGAAACACTGGTACGTTATCAGGATTAGTCAGTTACCCGGACAGGTGTGACAGTCTGAAAATCCTTTTTCCTGCCACATATTTCATTGCTTTGGTGCGATCAGTTTTAAATCTTGAAACTGCTGTCTGTTCTCTACATAATTCAAAACTTGCTATTTCTCCAGATCTTTGTCCTCTATACCAAGGGTGTTGTGGTGCCCTATCCCAGACTTTCTTTTCTTTTTGTACAAGAAGCTATTTCTTCAAAGCTAAGTGAGTTTCCCAGTACAGATAGTAAAACATGAACTTGCAATTTGCATTTTGAGAGACACCAGGTGCTTTAACACTAATTTTTATGGAAATAAAGTAAAGAAATCGGGAGTACCAGGATACCTAAGTACGTTACGATACTACAAGTTTGGGGGGTTCGCATAAAATGGGAGGTGACGGATAATATAAAGCAGGATCACAAACATATGTAGGGATGGACTGGAAAAATAATTAAGACTCCGAAACCTTCAAAATGGCTAAGAATCCTAGAAAGCCAACTCCTTGCACGTGTAACACCAGTAATCAATCTATTTTAACTTCCAAAAACTTTAAAAGCCTGTCTAATATACGGAGAACCCCCTACCAAACGCTATGGCAGTTCATAGTTTGTTGAACTTCGTATTCAGATATAATTTCTTTAAGATCCAATGTTCTTACTCAGCAAATTTCACTGCATTTATAGTATTATAGGTTCTTTTCTTTCAAGTTGGTGTTAATGCGGCACAAATCTTATCACACATTTGTCGTTAACAATTCTTGGGATGTTGTTATGTTGATTTTTCATTATTGTGCATTGAATGGTGTATTTTTTCTTAATTGTGGTTGTAAGAATTGAGGTAGGTACTTAATTGACATCGCACTGGAGCAACACAACAGGCTATTGGCGACGGTCCGGGATCAATCCCGAAGGAAAAGATCCAAGGACAATGCCTCGTAATGTTGAACCACGGTCAGATGACGAGAACACCTGAGCTGGCACCCAACTCTACAAACTTTCACACCAGGCTGTAAGAAATGAGGAGGTGTGACGTAGGGGACAGAGCTTTACGTCAGATTCATTGTCAAGAACGAGGGAACCATTTTTTTTTAACGAAAGACTTTCGGAGAGGTCCATGAAGAGGCAGTTAGTTGGTTGGTTTAGGGGTTTTATGGTGCAAGGGCCATGTTTGGCCATGCTGTGCCAGACACGACATACAATGTCAAGTAATATAGACACACAATGAAAGCTTTACTGACACGGAAGAGAAAAATACACCCAGGAAGAAATGCACCTGACAGGAATCGAACCTGCGGCGCCAACAACTCAGAGGTTGCTAGAGCAGTGGGCATACCCACTGAGCCACGACGGTCCCCATGAAGAGGCAGAGGAGCTAGGATTTCGAGGAGAGGACGAAGGTTACGTCTGTAAAAAACGAAGTTATTCTGACAGTGATCGGGATAATGCGGATAGCTACCAGGCATGCTCAAGGAGCTGAGCCTTGAATAACGGATGAATCTTGCCCGACCCTCCTATTCGTCGACCGTTTAACACGATAAGAACACAATATTCAAGATTGGAACTATCCCATTCTTCGTCCCCCACGATCCCTCGTTCTTTCCATTATCTTCAAGCTAGAGTGGATCACTTCTCGATCACCTTCTTAATTCATTCCGCAATAACTTGTCTATAAGTTTCGGGTTCAACCTAAATAAATTGTATCTTTAAATTAAAAATCGATGTAGTCTTTAAAATCTCGAAAAACAAAACACAATTGAAATTTGACCTGATCTTCAGCGGGCCACGGTAGCCCGGTTGGAAGGGGAGGGGGGGGGAATTTCAATTAACGTCACACTGGAGCAACACAATGGGCCATTGGTGACGGTCCGGGATCAATCCCAAAGGGAAAGATCCGAGGACAACACCACGTAATTTTGAACCACGGTCAGATGACGAGGCAACACCTGAGCTGGCACCCCACTCTCCAAACTTCCACACCACGCCAACGTGAGGACATGTGAGGCCACGACAGATTTAACGTGCACCAGCCCCCTTTGTACACGACGGTGTTTGGCTGGATTCGAACTCGCAACCCTTCGGTTGCAAGTCCGTTACTCTTCCAACCGGGCCACCGCGGCCCCCCCGGTTGGAAGAGTAACGGATTAGCAACCGGAGGGTTGCGAGTTCAAATCCGACCAAAGACCGTCGTGTACAAAGGGGGCTGGTGCACGTTAAATCTGCCGTGGTCTCAAATGTCCTCACGTTGGCGTGGTATGGAAGTTTGGAGAGTGGGGTGCCAGTTCAGGTGTGACCTCATCATCTGACGGTGATTCAAAATTACGTATTGCCTTCGGATCTTTCCCTTCGGGTTTGATCCCGGACCGTCACCAATAGCCCGTTGAGTTGCTCCAATGCGATGTTTATTTAAACACCTACCTATCTGATCTTCAGCAAACTAAGTTCCTGAATCAGCGTAACAATATCCTGAAATCCACCTTAAAAATACCAAGACTTATTTTTTAATCATGTAAACTTAATTTTCTATAGATTGAGCAATATTAAGGATTTGAGCTCATCCAAAACAAATGCATTTCATTCCTACAAGAGGGCTGCACACTCCTGCTCGCCAACCCCTGAATATTGTCAAGGGGACCTCATTGGTTCGCTGAGCGAACCGGGTTTGCTTCACTCGAAATACCCCTAGCATCAAAACATTTGAGTTAAATAAAGTGCAGATTTTGCGGATCGGTTGCACGCTCAAATCACATCCGGGTCACTATTTTGGAGGAATTTTAACTGATAATTTTTAAAGAGGCGTACCCCCATCTCCATAGCTATAATAGGTTTATTTCTACATTACTTAAAAAGACAAAAAAAAATGACGTTTTGTGGCAATTCAAGATAGAGGAGAAAGTAATATTTTAGTGCTGAACATCACTCTCGAATGTCATGTTCCTGCACCGTGGCAATTGATTCGTTAAGAAAAGTAACAATGTTCTCTATTGGTGCAGGGTTGTGATTGATGGTTTTTAGTTACAGTTTGTGTTTTCTGGTCAGTTTTAAAGTTTTAGTTCGCAAAAAGAAGTTCACTGATCTTGTTAAGCAGTGCAAAACACCACAAACTTATTAATTACACATTTATGACTTTAAGATACACTTGTAGACTTTTGGGCTCGTGAATGATCTATCCATATATTCAGAAACAGAATGATGGTCAGATCCCAAGTTGCGGTCATGGAGATAAAAATTTTAGTAACAATGCTTTCCTTAACATGTTGCTGATAATTTTAATGACTATTTCGAATTTTCCTTTCAAATTTATTAAAACATCAGGACAATCCAATTGCTTCATGTCAAGGTTGGTTGGTGTTATGGCGCATATTTGGCCATGCTGCACCAAACACAAGACAGACAACATCAAGTAAAGGACACATACTCAAGGAAAGTTCTACTTATATAAGAGAGAAATACACACAAGGGGATGAATCGAACCTGACAGGAATCGATCCTGCGCCGCCTACAATTCGCAGGTTACTAGCGAAATGAGCCAAAATTCAAGGACAATGTAATCAGAGTTGAATCGCGTGCCAAGTACGTGAATCGGTAGGTTTTTTTTTTAATTAACGTCGCACTGGAGCAACACAAGAGGGCTATTGGCGACGGTTCGGGATCAAACTCAAAGGGAAGGATCAAGGACACCATGTAATTTCGAATCACGGTCAGATGACGAGGTAGCACTTGAGCTGGCACCCCTCTCCAAACTTCCACACCAAGCCAATGTAAGGACATTTGATGCAACGACATTTAACATGCACCAGCCCCCTCTATATACGACGGTCTTTGGTTGGATAAGTACGTGCATCGATGTAACTCAAATGAGAAATGAATATTCCACAAGCTTACAGGAATAAATTAAGAACACCCACATGCCTTGTGGTGCTACTGGGAACTTGAGAAATAAAAAAAGAATGAAAAGGTAAACATATTGTAGGTTTAAGGTTATTACGAGAAAAACCGCTTTTTGCTGTTAAAAGCAACCTAATAGGCAATGTCCTAGCGTCTGACCTTAATGCAGAACTCACAATGTTCATGCAATCTTTCTACAAGACTGTCTAAAACTTCATATGGCCTTCGCACACTAGAGCATCTTTGTTCATGTGCACTGTTTGGTGGTGCATAAGATGCATGCGACGTCCGAGAGCACCCCAATCATGCTCTATGGATTAAGATCAAGTGAACTTGCTTGATGAAAATTCAGTACTATCCTTAATTTTTGGACGCATGTGTATTTTCCCATTATGGCAGCACATCGTGTTATTTTAGAAAAATTCATTTAAATCTAGCAGATCCCCCGAGTTCACACGAATCACGCGTTCTGATATTAACATCATTATCACCTTTGAATTCTAAATTATATTGTTCTTTTCTCTCTTCCCATTTTATCTAAGAATTCTTTGCTAACTGATGAATGTAATACTTCACAGCACAGCTGAAATTCATTCTTAAAAGAATTTCAAACTACTCATTTGTTTTGATTTAAAGCTAGCATAAGCGGATCAAGTCATTTTGAGGTAATATGCAGATATGTTTGAGACCGATTGTCCTGATTATTTTCAAATGTGAGTATTAAACAAAATATATTTATATAAATTTTTAAAATATATTTTGTTTTCATAATCAAATATATTAGATAACTTCAAATTATGAATATTTTTTAATATGTAGTTAGAGATTAATTGCTTGTGATATTCCTTAATATTCGAAAAATATTTATGTAAGTCGATTCGACTTATGACAATGCAAAATTCAGTGCTTTCCTCCTAAAAGTTTGCATTCCTTTTTACAAAATCTAGCAATTATTAAATCCGTATCTTGGTAGGAAAAGAGCTGATATCTATTTTGCGAGTTTTTGGAAATGAGTGATTTAATAATTTTTAATACAGCGTTTAAAAATACATTCTAATGTTTTGATTAATTTATAATGTATTGAAAGGAGGACATTGGCACTTTTTCTGTTATAACTTTCATTACATTTAAGTGATTTATGGATATAACTCAAATTCAGCAAAATTGGACATAGGCCGTTTTTTGAACAAGGTACAGAAATTTATTAGTGATGAAACTGCCAGGAGGAAAAAAACTTAAATTTTGCAGTCATATAAAAAATAGATTCAATTTACAAATTTATCAAGGTTGCTATTCAATTTTTTTCAAATATTAATGACATAAGTACCTATCACACAAAATATTATTTGAAAAGAAATAATGTAGTTTTTTGGGTTCTTTTAATAGTAGCGTTATAAAAAATTAGTGTTTTAATAGATTTCTATTTCGCTGGAAGTTATGAAAAATGCTTATTCAGCAAACATATTTTTCAGTTTTGAGACCTATCTATAAAAAACATCATAGGCATGAACCAAGCGGTTGATCATTGAAACAATGAAAAACTCGTTTTCAATACAGAATTCAGCAGAATAACATGATGCTTGATCCATTCATTACCAAACGAATAGAAATGAGGTAATTCCTCATGCCTAACAATTGAAAAGATTACAGCTAAATGAATCGATCAGCAGATCATGACACAACCGACACCAAAGCTAATCTTGGCATGTAGGAAGATTCACCTTTGAGCCCATTTTCAAAGTGGCTCTCACATGTATATTTAATTTATAAAACAAAAAGTTAACTTTTTGTTTTACAAATTAAATACTAATATAAATAAAAAGAACACTTTTAAAATTTGAAAATGTCTAAAATTATTAAACACTAGGGAGCAGCTTAAACTAAAAGCAGGGTATGAAAAAAAATCAAGAATTTTTTAAATCATAAAAATCGGAGATTTGATTTAAATCATTTTTTTATAATTAAATCGGATTTTTATGATTTTAATTAATTCCTTGCCCATACAAGTTTAAACTTGTTGGATATAAGAGATGCAAATCAGTGTAGTTTCTAGATAGTTTTAATTTATGTTAAACATTAATATTTATGATGAATAACATTAATGTATTAGGAAATATATCAGGGTAAATTTTTTAGATTAAAAAACGATATAGGAATTAACAAAGTTAATCACATGATAGAGTAAATAGAACAACAAATGCTACGCATATGTTTTGTTGTTTGTTTTGTTTCCCATCAGTTTAGATTAGTTTGATTTCACCCACAACCAGTGGCATGAAATATTTTGGGACCTAGATAAATAAGGCTGCAGGATTTCATTAACACCAAATAATAAAGTTTTGTATAAAATTAATCAAAACTCAGACTAATTTCAGTAATTTTTGTATTATATATTTATCATATATGAATAAAATGTATAGAATTTGATTAGTTATTTGTATTATGTAATTAATTAGTTAGACTTGTTTTTGAGAGAAAATCATGTCGCCAATAGGAAATCAAATAAAAAGAACTTGCAAAAAAGTTCATGAAAAAATTCCCACTTCTCATTAATATTTAGCTTGGAGAAAGTATTTATTTGTAAGTAAAGAGTAAAAATTTAGACAAGACATGAAAATATACATAAATTGAAATCAAATATGCCTATTTTTCAAATTTTCTGAACATTTATAAGTATTTCAGTTATATCCCAAGCACACTCTAAAAGGGTTTATACATAAGATACAAGAAAATGAAGATTTTCTGTATGAACAGCATAGAATAAGTATAATAGCATTCCCCAGAACATGTCAAGTGCATGGAATTTTGAGCTTTTGCAATAAAAAAAAATCATCATAATCATTAAAGTAGTTTTCCACTTCAATCTGTAATCCATTTTGTTAACACACTCGCTCAATTATCAGATGAGCAAATTAACTTTTACATTCCATATTTCAATTCCATAAATACAAAATACTTATGCTAACAGTGTAAAGAATTGATAGGGATCAATGCATGAAATTTCCCAATTCAATTAAAATAAAAATTAACTAACATATTACACAAAACAAAATGAAACTATTAAAATTCCCAATTCTAAAGATTTATATGAAAAATTGGAATGCTTTTGTGATACTTCAGAAAACTTTCATTGTGACTATTTTTTTCATGAACAGACTACTTATTTTATATAGTTCTTAACTTATCCGAATAAAATAGCACATGCATCTTGTTCAGTTATTTCATATAAACTTTTTTAGAAAGGAAAATTAAATTTAAAATTTTTTGCCAATTAAATCAAGCTGATTTAAATTGGCATACTGACTAAAAGTATGCTAAAATAAAATTTGCTCAAACACTGAGCAGTACGTCATATTATACAAATTTGTTTTATCCATTTGAATGTCTAAAATGCCAATAACAAGAAAAAATATTGGTTCCTGTTCAAGGCAGTAAATAATCACAAAATGTCTGATGAAGCATTTGATTGTTCATGTCTTCATACATTAAAAAAATTAGTAGAAATTTCTCTCTCGTTTGTTTGACCAAAAAATTACCCATAACCAATTCATAAATAAAAACAGGGTTCCCACTTTTCAAGCAAGAAAAATTAGGACCTTTTAAGGGCTATATTTTACTTTTGGAAGGCAACATATCACATAGATCGCAATACATTAGCACATGAATGCACAGGTGAAGAAACTTTCGCGAGTGCTAAATTTGGGTCTCACGGATCCAGTTTTAAAAATAATTTTTGCTGACCTTTTCATAGTAGGCCATCCATTTTTTTCCTTGAACATTGGTGAGTATCATTAAAATATACTGTGTTATATTTGTTTTGTAAAAACTGACTTAAAAACATTTTAAGGACTCTCAGCAAATATTAAGGGCCATTAAAAATTAGAATGAAAAATCAGGCCTTTTTAAGGCCCATAGGACCTATAAAAAGATCTTAGCAAATCACACTAAATAAAGAAAAGTACATTTGTTGTAATTGGTAAACTATTGTATCTTTATTGTCAGCTATGCACTTTACACAAAAGATGATAATCCACTCCTTTCAAATAGCAGACATTAAATTTTCCGGAATTAATAATATTTTAGGCTGTACTAGGCCGTCCAGGATCATCATATATTTTAATAGTAAAATCTAAAGCTGGATGATGAAAGTCTGTTTCAGCTCCTCTTCCTCTGAACGGATCAAAATTATTCACTTTGTAGTATTTGTAAATACCAGCAATAGCACCAAGAAATATACCCCAGGTGTGACCAATTCCGATACTACGATCTAAATAGAAAAAAAATGTACATTCTTTATTACTTTATTCACAGCTAATCAATGCTCCATTTCAGGAGTTTCCCAAATTTTTAGATCAAAGTATTGCATAAGAAAAAATCACAGCAAAGCTTTCAAACACTTTTTGAACTATCATGAACATACAATAATAGCTAAATTGTAAACAAATCCTTTAAAGTTTAATATTTACATAAATATCCAAACACTAAAAGCATTTCAAATCTGTATTAGTGACTCCTTTTTAAAATCTTATTTAGTAGTGGCTTGCTTGAGCTTGGTTTTGATCACTAAAGCACTTCTATACTTGGAAGTTACAGTTATTATCTATAAGTGTATCTCATCGTCCACATTTAGACTGCAATACAAAGGCTGTTCGAACATTTTTTGAACGATTTTGATGAGCTGTAAAAAAATTGTATGCTATGAAAGAATTTTATTTTCACAGCAGTTAAATAGTTAAAGTATAACTTATCATCTGCTAACTCAGAGTTTTGTTTACTTTCAAAATGGCGCTTTTAAATAAGCAATGGATGGAAGGCTATGTTTCCTCTCTTACCGAAGAGAATTATGCTTATTCAATTACTCAAAAACGCTGTAAAAGTCATGGTTTTTCAATATCTAAAGGTACGATAAGTAATATTATTAATGAGAAAGGAAAAAAAATGTAAAAGTGGAAAAATACTTCCAAAAAAAGTAAAAAATTTCTCAGAATATTTGTAAGGTAATATCTTTAATTTTAAGAGAATCCGCCAAGTCAAAGGACTATAGCAAAGTGAACGTGATAACTTTCTCTGAGAGATTTATGATTGTTGCCGGTTTTGCATATAATGGAAAATTAAAAGTGAAAAGAGGGAAAAATGTAAAAATCAACTCCCACATATTATCAAGACCCTATTTTATCCCCAATATTCAAAAAAGAAATACCATATCTATCCACAGTACCAACAATCAGTAGCATCAGGGTAAAGCAAGCAGCCACACATCTAAATTGACTATTAAATTCTTGGAAAAAATGGAACAAGAAACTGGTATCAAGTCAATATACACTTTATTGATATTCCTGCTAAATCTCCAGATGCTTCACTCATGAACTTTTGTGCTTTTGGACTTTTAAAAAGGGCATTATCGAAACGTCGACCGAAAACCATTCAAGGACTGGAAAACTGTGGAACAAGAATGGGACAAAATACCACTGTCGATACTACAAAAGTCATTATCATGTAGAAAGATAGTTAACAATAAGAGCTATCAAATGGAACATTTAAAACACAAAAATTTCATGTAAAAAATTGAGCTTCAGTCCATTAAAATTGTTCAAAAAATGTTCGAACGGCCTCTGTAGTCAGTAGCACAGACAGAATTTTATATCAGAGGGAGGGGCAAAGATGAAAATAAAATTTTTATGCAGAATATGAATCTGTACCTTATCATTTTGAAAAGGTGTCTGAGTCACTTAATTTAAAACCTTTTTATGCTGTGTTTATCACCAGATGCTTCATTTTGGAGCTACTACTGCATGCTTAAAAAGTGACACGTTGAGGGAACACAGAAAACTGATTTCATATAACCACTTTGTTCCTATTTTCCAATAAACAATTGAATAAAGCAAGAATACATATTTCAAGAATATAGAAAGTCAGACTGCATCCAAAGTACTACATTGGTTTAAATCCATTTCAAAATGCAGAAAGTATGGGGTGTGGTCCCCAAAGCCCCTCCGGCCATACCGCTGGTAACAATATACAATAGTTGCAAAATACATTAAAAATTCATTTCTAGATTTTTTATTTCAGGGTACTTGAACCCAAAATATTGGAATTACTTGATATTTTGTTTCTGAAGTATCTGTTGAAATTTCTATAAGGTTCATATTTCCCCTCTCTGAGGGTCAATACAATATTTAGCATTTCTATAGTTTTGGCAGCATGGCTTCTAACCAGTTTCAAACTTCTTGACCAATAGAATCAACAGATGCTGCAGTTTTAGTCGTAAAGGCAAGCCATACCTTGATTGAATATGCAACAAGAACATCCGACACAAACATGCATATGGTTTCTGTACAGAAAACATGTTGGTATGCATGTTACATATTTCTGCCAATTATGGTTACAGGGCTGATTTTGAATCAATGTGTTGCTAGCCCAAATGTTTGTAAGAATACATTCCTTTGAAAGTTTGACACTAAAGTGAATGACAATTCAACGATTCAAAATGGTGCTCTTTAATAAATAAGCAAAATAAGATATCAAGATCAGAAGGTGATAATTACCTACAAAATAAATTCTAAAAGTATATTCCTCATGTCCAAGATCAAACCCTTGCCAAGTTATTTACCAATGTTAATGATGTTATTTTATTGAATTCAGAAACTAACCTTGGTGCTCAAAATGTTAAAAAGTGGCTACTATAACATTTGATAGTTTAATCTTCACTCCTAATCACATTTGTTAGATACATATTATTCTTTTCAGCATAGGTCATCATTATTCACTCCACCCACAGATTAAGTTTCCTTCAATCTATTCTAAAGAATATCAAGTTGGGGACCAGCAGTCCTACAATTAACCCAGCCTCTATACTGATCATTGTGTAGATGAATTTTTATATACAGCAGAAGTACTTGAGCCTGCCTTTAGAAATTGGTAAATAAGTTTGAATTCCCTTTTAAAATTTCAGGCAACTTTTTCTACACAAAAAATAACACTAAATTCTATAACAAAATCGAATGAATAGTTGCATAAAAGGAAAATATATATGTATATAAATGCATTGTGAAATTCTATTGAGTGTGATAGTTTTGTAAAAACCATTTGCAAAATAGCTTCATTCAATATGTTAATATATAGTAATATTATATTTCTATGAGTTAAATGTTATAGAAAAAATCTAATCCCATTACATATTTCTTAGCAATTAATTTACACAATATAAAATTATATAATTACATATACATATATATATACATACATATATATATATACATACATATATATATATATATCATAAATTGTACAATCATACTTTTAAATATACATTTTGTGAAATGTTTCACATATACTTATTCTTATTTTGGAAGCAGGATAAAAAATATGATCAATATGAACTTAATTTTATTTTAATAAACATAACAATAAAGCTTCAAAATTGGCAATTTATCATGTTGGTTCCGTTCAAAACATTGCATTCAAAATTTTAGGTCTGCTGCTATCTTCCTTTTCACACATGAGGTATTCTTAACACTAGAAAAATGAGATGTTGCCTTATACCTAGAAAGATGGAAGGGGTCAATGTGACCCTATGCAGCGGAAGCCCTAGGGCGGTGCGAGCAGTGCGACCGCACCGGGCGCTGCCTTTGGCGGCGGCACTGATATCAAATACGGCAGTGAGAAAACTATAGCTGTTTGTACATTCAGTTGGTGTAATTTTTATCATATATATAAATATCAATAGTAAACATTACTAAACTACGTAGGTGAATGTGATTTATTTTAATTTTTTAACACCAGATGTCGCATGTCCAAATATTTATCGTAGGAAAAGCATATGAGACTTAATATAAGTGAAATGTGAAAATCATTTTATACATAAGTACAACTAAACTCACTAAAGTTTTAGTTGATGGTAGAATAACAATGCCGACTTATGAGTCGTGCTTTCAATCGAAAGAACAAATCGCGAGACAATTGACTGTTGTATCATGTGAGGCGTGGCGCAAATGTGGCAAAGTTCCGCCCGCACCTCCGTTACCCTTCCACCAGTTTAGTCAGTCTGGTAAGACAGATCAATGAGTGTGGGTGTATGTGAAGTGCGTTTGCCAACAAATACGTCTTTTTGCTTTTAACAAACTTTCTTAAATAAATACACACTGTTCATGTTAGTATACTTTAATTTATTATATTCCATATAAGAATAACCACAAGCATAACTACTACAAGCATCATCTCATGTGGTATTATTGTTTGCTTGGATAGCATTTAAACATTTTAGTAGATTGTATAAATACTTGGGATATATGGTGGGAATAAACAAAGGTGTGCAAAAAAGAATTCTGGATCAATATCCTCGATCATTTTTAATCATTGTGGCTGTCATAGCTTGAATTTGGTCACAGCAGATGCCGCCAAAACATCAGTTAAATTGGTTTCCTTATTTGGATTTCTCCAAAGACTGTTTATTCTATTTTCTGGATCAACGAAGCGATGGAAAGTAATATCCAAGTACTTAGATGAACTGTCACTGAAAAAAGTTTGCGAAACCCGTTGGGAGAGCAGAGTGTTCTAGCCTTACTGCAGTTCGCTATCACTACTCTTCAGTTTGTGATGACCTTTTGGAACTTCACGAAGAAACGAATGACTCAGTTGCAGTATCAGAGGCCTTGTCTCTAATGCAGCACATGGAACAATTTGAATTCATACTTACCATGGTAGCTTGGTATGACATATTGTTTCAAGTTAACATCGTAAGTAAGGCTATGCAGTCTGTGAAACTACAGATTTACCAAAAGCATCTCAATTGCTAAAATGCTCAGAATTTGTGAAAGAGTACAGTACTTACTCATCTGCTGTAATAACAGCTAAGGAAATAGCTTCTCAGGCTGCTATAGAACCTGTTTTTAAATCAGTTCGATCTCGAAGAAAGAAGAGTACGATGACCATAGATGAGACCCAACAGATCTTGAAGAACTGGTTAAAATTAATGCATTTTATCCTATGATCGATACAATTGACAATGCACTGATCACTCGATTTGAACTGTCAAAATTCAATGACACTAGGTCATTTTTATATAACATCAAAACAATTCCTGAAAAGCCCCAATTGATAAAATCTTGTGCAGATTTACAAATCAGTTTAACCAATGGTGGAAACTGTGACATATCTGGTTGTGAATTGACTGAAGAACTGTTAAGCTTGAATCCATTATTAAACGATTCTGAATCAGCGGAGCCATTACAAGTACTTCAACTTATTAAATAAAATAGCTGGCAGGAAATTTTCCAGAACATGTGAACAGCACTTCGAGTTTTGCTAACTATACCTGTCACTCTGAGTAAAAGTGAACAAAGTTTTAGTAAATTAAAACTTATCAAAACTTATTTACGTTCAACTATGTGTCAGGAAAGGGTTTAGGATCTTGCAATTATATCCATTGAAAACAATATTGCACAAAGTATAAATTATTCCAACCTAATACAGAAATCGCCAGTGCTAAATCGAGAAAGGTGCCCATATAGTATGTTGAATTTTTTATGTAATTGAGATCTGCTGTTTAATAAAAATATACTTATCGAATAAAGGTTGTTTTTTCATCAAAACACTTATAATTCCTACTAATAAACAAAACGTAGCCAATATGTCGCTTAATTAATCAGTTAACCAACTGCATAAAAGGTGCTCTGAAATTTATGGTGGGGGGGGGGGCAACTAGGAGATCTCGCATCACCTAGAAAATGTTCTAGGGCAGTCACTGACCCCATGTTTTTATAGAGCACTGAATCAAACTAAACAGATTATTCTAGGTAATAGATGCGATAGATTATTATCCAAATTTAAAATTTATATCACATTAACCTATTTTTTATTTAATTTTTTTCATTCATTGAAGCAATCAGTACATCTCATGAGGCGCATTTTCCGCATACTGCTTCGTAGCATTCTGGGCATCTATTTTTGGTATGGTTTTGTTTTCAATATCTTTGCATCGTTCATTTTGATCTTTTCCAATGACCTCTTTTATACTGTCAATGTTGAAACCTATGTGTTCACTGCATTGCTATTCCGAGGCACCAGATATTGAGTATGAGGCTTTTCATAGAGCGAGAATGAAAGTTCTGTGGCTAAATATCTGCTTTCCTGTCACTTACTTTAGGGCCATACAGGCCACGTCCGTCTTTCAAGTGTTAAACACTTTGGCAATATGTGCAAGAACTTCAGAGGGAAATCTCAGATGATTTCACATAGTAACCTGAATGTATTATACTTTACTACTTATGACAAACTACTGATTTTTTCTCATGGGAAGTTTCCTTGTTGCAGGATAGAGCAAAATTTATACGAATTCTTGTATGTATACATCTCCATGCAAAATAAATGGCAAATTTAGTATCTGAACATGATTCTCTTTCTAATTGTAAATTTGATTCTATGACAAATGGTTAAAAACTATTGCAAAATCTATATTGAATTAACCAGGTTGTTACTAAAATTTAAAGAATTAAAAAAATATACATTCTTAATCAAAAATTGTTCTCTTAAAAAGAGGGGTGCAATATGCTATACATGATATCTAAGATTCCTACTCTTTAAAAAACTAAGTACTTTTCAAGAACTTGACAAAATTTTGAACTGAGACTAAATACAACTGACACATAATTGAGGTGTAATGGAAGAATATTTTTAAATAATTCAATTCCTGAAAATACAAATTTGGTTTTAAATCATTATATAACAGTATGGAACATGCATCGCCAGAGGTTATGTATTAAAAACAATATACAAAACGTACCATAAATTTTAGTTTTTAAATATGCAAATACATTTCATTAATTGAAATTAGCAGTATGCAATAAAAAAAGTGGAAGAGATGTATGATGTGCAAAAATAAGATCATTTCAAGTTTTAGTTAGCAGGAATAATTTTGTTTAAAATACGGTCCAGGTAAAATTCGGGGATTTTACTGGATCCAATAATGGAAAATAAAATCCAAGACAGTTAAACTTTAATAAAAGAGTGCTAAATCACCCTTTTTTACTTTTCAGTCAGCAGTCCCAATCTTTTAACATTGGGAACTTGGGTCACTTGATTTAAGTGTCACTGCTTATGCAAATTACAGGTTGAACATGTATTTAAATTAGCATGAGAATGGGACAAATATATTCTTGAGTGAACAATTGACCCCAGATAATTAAGTAAGCTCTTCTTAAATACAATCCTGTCTTCACAAAAGCCAAAAGCATTTTGAGCTCCTGGTGAGAACAGAGCAACAAGAGAGCATGTATCTCAGCCCTTATGAAAAGGGGAAACTGAATTGGTAAAAAAGATTGAAAACATGGATGAGAAGAATATATGCTTTCAAAAATATTTTACCATATTTAATACTATTTTAAAAAGTTTTATCCCAGATTTTTGTTTAACTTGCACTTTTACATAAAAGAAATGCTTGATTTCATGAAAGCTTTTGCTGAACTATAGGTCAGGGTGATGGCTTCTAGATTGAAAGGAGGCTCAGTTTGAATCCGGTGTAAGGCATGGATGTTTATCCATCTGGAATGAATGTGTGGCCTCTATAAACAGGTTGTGACCAGAATGTGGTACATATGTGAGGTGTAACGTGAACCCACCCCCAGTGGTGCACCATGTAACGCAAAGTAGTTCACAAATCTGCCCTTGTAGTGCTATGAGATGTTCAGTTGGCCAGGCATTAGGAAAAAAATTATGCATAATTCGCATATTTTTATTTGAAATGAGCAAATTTTTCTTTGCCCTCGTCATTCCCTTCAATATATTGTGTTTGTTGTCCCCAGGAGGTTACTGTACTTATCAAGGACAGTGGGAACTCTGTCCTTGATTCTGACAATGCTATATAAAAGAGCACTGGAATTTATCAAAAGTAATCACACACACAACAGAAATTCATAAGAAAAGGATAAGTTTTCATATCCATTTTAAGTAAAATAATTAGAATATATTTTCCTAATAGCTTATCAAGGTTTGAGCTATTGAGAAATTAATTTAAAGTACTTACATTTCATTCCCCAAACAGTTCCTGCAGCAACACCAGCTATTACATGGTTTGCCACATCATCTTTCTTCCTCAACTGACCGAGAACACAAATGGAAGAGCCAAAAACAAAACCCATACCAGCTGGAAAAAAAGCAAAAATATAAAAATACAGCATAATTAATGAAATGTGAAAGACAATGCAGCTCGAGTAGAATGTTTCAGATAATCTGCATGAGTGGAACAGTAGTTTTAAATGTTACTAAAATGACAATCATTTGAAAGCAGAGGATCATCAGGAATATTAAAAAACTAGCAGCAGACTCGCAGATAGCATCTGCACTAAAATATTATAATTACTAATATCTATTGCTGACAGTGATGTTATATTCCATATATTATTTCAATCCATTACAAAAGTCCTCGATATGTATATTTCATGTCCCTAATGAAATGAAATTTGTCAAAAATATAAAACTGCAGTTTATTTTACATCATACAAATGTTCTTTTATGGGTTGGTTGGTTTGAAGTTTTAAGGCACAAGGGCCATATCTGGCCATGCTGTGCCAGACACAAGACATACCTGACAGGAATTGAATCTGCACCACCTACAACTTGAAGGTTGCTAGCGCAGTGGGTATACCCACTGAGCCATGACGGCTCAGTTCTTTTACAGGTGTTAATTCTTATTTCCAAAAAGTGCAAAGTTAAAAAGTTCACACTTCAGTCAGATTACTACAATTAGCTTTTGAACGTATACTTGAATTCCATATCATTCACTTATTAAAAGGCAATTGGATATTTGTTTAGATCTACACCTATATTCGGGTTTGTTTATATTTTCTTTTTTTACACTAATTTCTATCTTTCAGATCTCACTGTCTTCTGTCATCAGACTGCTGAAGAATTTCATTCGAGTGGCGAGTTTTTCCATGAAGTTCTTGCAATACCATGCAACTTTCAGCTCAAATCAAGCATATTTAAACAGAGGCAAAATTGGTGAATTAATCTCGTAATGGTCCATTTTATATTGTTTATATCCATTAATAGTCATTCGTCATTCATCAATGTGCAAATAAAACAGATTTCCATGCCATGTACATTAGTGAAATATATACATAGTACACCACAGACGAAAAGAAACAAAAAGAACAGTACATGGAATAATTTACAGCAAGGGTTGCATAATTTCATGAGAACTGTAGGCTGAATTGTAAAGGTATATTAGTTTGAAGGTGTGAGTTAGTGATGAAGGAACTGGCAAGACTAATCCATTAATAGAATAGATTATTTATTAAACATCAATGTGACAGGTTAATTTTTTTTTTCATTCACTAGTAGGGAGTTAATCCTGTTTTAGAAAATCTAAAGATATCCTCAAAATTTTTATTTTTCTTAATTAAAATTTTTTCATGGAAAACATTTCTTGTAAAATTGACCAGCCATCAATCAAGTATATTTTCCCTTCTGGGTCATCCCGAGCAAAGAAAAATCAAATTATTCTGGGTGTTATCAGCCATTATCCATGTCACTTTCTTCAGATTTTTCTGATTCATTTTCATGTAATCTGGTTTCTTTATCCAAATCTAAATCAGCAGTTCAGCTCACCACCATCATATTCATTTTTTGGATAGTTTTAGCACAGATTTACGATTTATTCCGGTTTTGACCTGAGAGACATTGTTTTGGTGTCTGATCAGATAAAAAATTCCCCATGAATAAATAAGTTTGCAAGCACAAAAATATATGCAAGTGGTGCAAACTTAGATATGAACATGCACAATTGAACCATTTCTGGTTTTGAAAGGGATAACAATGTATTTGAGGTCAAATAAGAGAATAAAGCACTATTAAATGAATCAGGGTTAGAAATCTGCTTGTTTCGCTGCTCTGCGGCCATTTTTGCTTAAAGAAAGTTATTTATGCCAAGAAATCTGCTTGATGACAAAAAGACACCAGCAGGCAATCTAGATAAATTCAGCTGTAGAATCTCTGAATTTGAGTTACACAAAATAAATTCTATGTGCTTATCAAGTAAAATGATAAAAATTCAAAAGTTATTGAAATCGAACAAAAACTGAAAAAGGGATAAAGGTACTAGAGTTGAAATGACACCAACAAACATTCTAGTGTTAAGCAGGGATAAACTGGGACAAGAATTGTGCTTTGGCACCAACAGGACAACTGGTTCAATTTAAAGACTATGAGGTGTTGGAATTCTTAAAAACAATTAGGAATTAAAACAGAGAAGTGTTACAATTTGCATATATAGTTGTATTGCAATTATAATTACAAATCATGATTACAAAACATGTTTCATATTTTTGTGATAAGTATATAAGGATTTCTGAACTATTTACTCCTTTCTTCCACTTTTATTAAATATTTTGTATGAATCAAGGTTCATTAGATAGTATTTTTCAGTTGCCATCAACATAGACAATTCTAAACTATATTGAGATACTGCACTCCTCAAGTGGTGTTTTATACACATAAATGTGAAAATCGTTAGCAACTTGCATAAAATAGCGTTAACATGCATTTATAAGTTACATGGATAACAGAAAAGCATCAGTAAGCAAATTATATCATTGTAAAATTAAACTAAGAGACTATGCAAATATATTTTTCCTTAGTGGTACATGAATGATTATAATAATCCCATATGGAATTTTATTCAGCATTCAATGAAATTTTAATTCTATGGAGTTTTGATCATCAGTGGCTTACTAGTCCAATTCAACACTAGCCCTTAGCACATTTGTTCAAGTTATCAGATGGCCAGTCTGCCCCAGGTATTAAACTTCGTGTATAAATTTATCTACAGCTAAGAGATGTTTTTATCCTATGCCCGTCTCCAGCCTATCGGACATTAATCAGTGAGCAGCCCCATAGAATTCTCAAGTGAAGGAATGGCTTAAAAAGCACTATCAACAGTATTAGAATTTGTACTGCTGTTGTCAGGAATTTTAGAGCAGTTCTTGAGGTAGTTTCCAGTCATTTTGTCCAGTTTGCAAAGAGGAGATACAGGATCATGGCTTACCAGTTCAATTCAGTACTGGCCCTTCATACATTTCCCTTCCCCAAGTTATCAGATGGCCAGGCTGCACCAGGTATTAAGCTTTGTATAAATTGATCTATAGCTAAAACACAATTAGGAACAAGATTTTAAAAATCTGTAGGAGAGGGATTTTCAGATAAACCAGATGGTCTGCAAAGATTTTACTTTTGCCATTCAAGTGCTCTTGCATGATGCATTTATAAGTTACTTTGAAATGTAGTTTAATGCCATTTTGATGCTTAATCTAACTGGTGACCATGTTCTGGAAGCTTATTTTTCACACATAAAATATTAAACACCTCTAAAATTCAAATATAGGAACAGATGTAGAATAGACCTCCAATCCATTTGGCGACTTTATTTCGTCGCCAACCCTCAATTTCTATTTGTGATTTTTGGTAACCCCCTCTTATTTCTACTCCATTCTAGCAACCCTACAGCATCCCTATATGCTATGTATATATAGAACGCATACCATAACCATTTTCATTTCGTTCACCAGTAGCTATTGCAGTAGGACGCAATTAGGATCCAGGGAATTTTTTCTATGGCTTGTTTTGAAATTTCGTTTTCCATTTTACAAAAAAATCTAATGGGGTGACTGAGGGTTCAGTTCATGACTGTCAGCCCCGTTTAAACAGGAAACCCTCATTTACAGTGAAATCTGTTTATAAGATTAGAATAAATTTATTCAACTTTTGTAGTTTTTTGTAATACATCTGTTATTTCTGATGTTATATTGATATTTTTTAGGTTAAAATAATGTCGCCAAGTAACGTCAGGGTTGACGACGAAAAAAAAGTCGCCAAATGGATTGGGGGGTCTATACTACATCTGTTCCCAAATATAAAATACTTTTAGAAGTCTTGAGATGCTTCTCAAAGTGCTCGATTCTACGAGACCCAGGCCATGTGCTCGTGAATTAAGAGCTTGACTGCTTAAGGGTTAAATGAATGTTTGGTAAATGTTAAAAAATTTATTTCAGTTGCTATCTTACCACAAGGAAAGGAAAAGCGTCCAAACCGTCCTAAAGCGCCGTATACAGTTGCTGGTTTAGAAAAAATAATCATTTCATATATTGATAATATGCCACCTACATTTGAAGGAAAAAAATGTTAAACAATGCTTTATTTTAAGAAAAAGATATAAAAATGAAAAATGTTTTGTCGTCCTTTTCACCTCCGATTCCACCATATTTCGTATAATAGTAAGTTTTTTGCAAACAATCTGTGCCATCAGGAGATCCATAAAAGCCATCATAAAGTCCAAGGACGTCCTTAATTTTTCTATCGTCAATCACCATAATGGCTCTCTTAGTTCGAAGCTAAAGCCCACCAACTAATGCATACCAAAGAAAGTAAATTGAATTTTTTAAGTATTTATTTGCCAAATGCTCGAAAAATTCTGAAGGGCAGACAATAATACAAAACACAAAAGTAAATAAATATCACAATTAATGTTGCCAAAGAGAGTATATGTACCTTTTCCACTAAATTCAAAGATTATATGCAAATCCATTGCAACTGAAAATTTTTAGTTTTTCTAATAATTTATTCGCAAACAAAAAATTTTGGTTGATTTGAAGAATAGGTTTTTGAAACTTAATATTAAAATGTTTATTGGGTCATTGTCTTTGCAGTTAGGGGCCGCGGTGGCCCGGTTGGAAGAGTAACGGACTTGCAACCGAAGGGTTGCGAGTTCGAATCCAGCCAAACACCGTCGTGTACAAAGGAGGCTGGTGCACGTTAAATCTGTCGTGGCCTCAAATGTCCTCACGTTGGCGTGGTGTGGAAGTTTGGAGAGTGGGGTGCCAGCTCAGGTGTTGCCTCGTCATCTGACCGTGGTTCAAAATTACGTGGTGTTGTCCTCGGATCTTTCCCTTTGGGATTGATCCCGGACCGTCACCAATAGCCCATTGTGTTGCTCCAGTGTGACGTTAATTGAAATACCCTACCCTACCCTACCCTGTCTTTGCAGTATTTTGCCCAATATTTATATTTGTATCTGGCAATTTCGTGGTGTGTTTCGTTTTGAAGTGGTGTAATGAGGTTCCCAAAATGTTTTCCAACTGAGATACCAGATTTATAAAAATGTCATTTCTTAATTATATCTCGTCTAGAATTCTGTTAGTGTAGTTCTGCAGTACAATAAGGTATTTGATTCAGATATGTTTTGCTCTTTATTTTTGTATCAAAATCTAGAATCTCAATGGCATGAAAGTTTGTTTTCGAAATATTTGATTTGCTAAGTTTTTGCCTAGTTTATAACGAATAACGATGTGCAATATTTCAACGTTCTGACTACCTCACTATCTCTTGTTGCCTATATTAATAACAAAATTTTTCGGTTATAATGTTTTAAAGTATGAACCGTAATTTGTGTGATGTTACGTACTGCATCGTTACAAAATAGATTTCTTCATACCTTCCAATTTCTAATATTGTGATTTTCTGCATTAAAAGAGATTCCTGTTAATGGTACCCTTCGCAGTCATTTTTTCCTCGCTATCAAGCAGCACGGAAATGGGGAGCAAGTAACAGTCTCACCTTCCAACAGTAAATGTTTAAAAATCTCTTAAACGGTTGGAAATCAGTTTGCAGTACTTAATTTACTCTTAAAACGTTTTTTAATTCAATTTAAATAAAACCAAATAAAATTATAAACGAAACTAATGAACTGGGCTGTAAAATAAATGTTTTCTTAAAGTTGGAACACTAATTTTTTTAAGCTTATTTGTTGGGAATAAAAATTAACCCTTTGAGTGAACTTGAAAATAATTCGTCACATATTGTCAAAGAAATAAATAATTCACATTTCAAGCAAAAATGTTGAAAGCAGCACAGTACAAAATAACCTATTGTGTACTTTATTTTTAATGTTAGCCTTCGAAGTACTGTTTCTAAACTTATGATTTTTTTTCATTTTTAAGAAAATGCAGTGCGTTTAATTTTTAAAAAATTCTAGGCCTTTAGAAGAAAAATCTCGATTATTCCCCTGTTGTAGAATATTCTCCAAGATATTATTGCTAAGAAATTTACATCTCTAGCCACATGTTTTAAACAAATAAAGGTGTTGGTGGCATGTTCCCTGTCATGAAGAGTGATTTAAAACCACGATTTGCAGAGAAGAATGGAATGAAGTAAAATTGCCGTCTTCCTCCAACTTTAAGAGCAGAAAATAATGAAAAAAATTATGTAATAGAATTTTTAAAAATTTGGATTGATAAGTGGTGAATGATAAGGAAATTTTCAGTTTACATTTTATTTCCTAAGTTTTTCACCTATTTATGCTCCTTACAATCAATATATCTAACAACTTCCAAAATTTTAACGAAACAATCAATTGTTTTCTCATTGCATGAATTTTTAAATAAATATAGAGCTAAGTAGAATTAAAAAATCGACTCATCCAAGAAATGTGATTTAATCGACCCTGATTCTTTAAGGAAATAAAAAAGAAAACTGTTTATCCTGTGGCATTGTCCTATGTTGCTTCTAACACAGAAAATTCTTCTGAAAATCACCAAGGCGAAGCGAACGAAAAAGCCAATGACTTGAAAATCAAACTAAAGATTGAAATCAAACACAGCAACGCCTGTGGAATGTCTGACTGAGTTCTCGGTTATTTTCTAGCAATACTTTGAGGGCAGCTCATGCATCTGGAAGTGCAATGTTGGATCATGAAGGTAGAAGAATGAATTTTCAAGTTCGTGCTGATTATTTGAAATTGGGAATATTTCTTATGCATATCTATTCTATGGTTTGAAATGTACTTTGATCAATAAAAAAGATTTTTTACAAGCTGTTTATTTCGACCATCACAATCTCGACATAATGAAAGAAACAAACAATTTCTTAAGTGAGCAAAAGAACACCCTGAAACTTATCTACAATACTAAAAGCAGAAGGCATGGTTAAAGAAATGAGACATCCTGATGCAACTGCACTGTCTGTTTAAAATTCAAACTGAAAATTGCACTTAAATTCAAGTTTCCAGGGAACGGACAAAATTCAAAAGTACCATTAAAATCAACATTCCAAGAATGGAAACTGAGGGCATACAATTGACTTCTGAACATGTTTAACATTATATTGACTAAAATAACTTTTAGACATGTGTGCCGATTTGCCTCAGCTGAAACTGGGTTAAATAAATTCTTGTTTATAGTAAAGCTTGACTTTTTGGGACCTGGCGCAAATTAGATTGATACCACCTTGTCCAAAACAAAACTTGCTGTTTAAGGTATTACATAAATGATAAAGTATATTAAAATAATTAATGTGTAACATACTAATTAGAATATTTTTATAAAAATTAGTTCCTAATATTAATTTTTGGTTGCAATTTTTATTGAATATACATAAAACTAGCAAAAGAGATTGAGCTTTGATGATAGCTGCTGATGCAGTGGGCTACATGAAAAGTAATATGTATACTGGGAGCTATATGAATGGAAGGATCTACTTTTAAGCATTGTATACAAAGATGGAGTGCATGAAGCATTCACTTCACACAAAGCACTGAAATATGCTTTTGTGACAAGGACAAAATTGTTCTTAAAATTATAAAACATTTTTTCAAAGGAAACTTACAAATTGTTTCAATAAATTTTTTGGAATTGCAGTCCCTTTAGACATTGGTGCTCAGGCCATCACCCTCGCTTAGCTACAAAACTGGTATACAGTAAATTGGCATTTTATAAGCAAATCTAACTATTACCATTTAGCATTATCAAAAAAAAAATTGAAATCGTGACAAGGACACACCATTAACTAGGATTTTTCCGAAACTTCAAAATTGTCAGGTATCTATAGAACAAATTTGTAACAAGTCAAATATGTGCAGAAAAAGTGTATCTTGTGCTACTCTTTTTCTTTGTTTGATGATTTTATTATTTTTCTTAAAACTCATGTCTTTGTTTATTTGAACTCTAATTCATTTTTTATAGATTATGGGGAAAATAATATCCAAAATATTTGGTAACAAAGAAATGCGCATCTTAATGCTGGGATTAGATGCTGCAGGTAAAACAAGTATCCTTTACAATTGTTTTATAAGTCCCATGGTGTAGTAAAATTGGTTAATCATATTTGTTTCATAGACTAACATCTAAAAATGAATTTTGTGTATAACTTTTCTGCAATACATGGTATTTTTAAATAAAATTAATGTGTTAAAATACTTAAGTCTACTAATAATGCTTATCATTAAATTCAATGGAAAGAAATTTCTAGTAGAACTACTCTTGTGAAGCAAATTTACCTAAATTTTGATGACCTTATGGAAACTAAATTTATTTGCATAGATGTGAATAATACAATTTAATAATCAAACACATTACAAGTTATTTGCATGATGACAGACAATCTATAACATAGTGCTATAGAATCCAAATTGGTTTCTTACGAACAGAGAACAAAACTTGTTATGGATGGCATAGTGTCCTTTAGAGTGATAAATTTCTGTACATCTCTACGTAATGACTTATTTCGGAATTCCTACATTCCTTAAGGCTTTATTTAAGATTTTGAGGACCCTTAGAAAAGCCTTAATATTTGCTTAATATAATATTGCTAATTGAAAGTTCTTAAAAGGTTTAGGGGTTACCCATTGCGTTAGCAACTTGCAAGTTGTAGTCGACTCAGGTTCAATACCTCATGGGAAATATTTTCCTCTTCTGTGTCTAAAAATTTTCGTTTTCTTGACTTTGCACTATAAAACCTAATCAACCCTAAAAATTTTATTAGAGAACTGCAAATTGTATTTCATCTGCATTCAAAACCAAGGTCCATGATACTCATCAAAGTTCAAATATCATCAAAAATTGCTGACTTGATACTTATAGGGATTAAGTAAAAATTGATGATTCTTAAAAACTGGTTCTGTGAGACATTAAACACAGTACTTTAAAAGTTTCTTCACATGTGCACTCATGAGTTAATCTATTTCGATCTCTTAAATGTAGCCTTAAGAAATGAAATATAGCTATAAAAGACCATCATTTTTCTTTTGCTTGAAGAGTTGGAATCTTGTAAATATTTTAAGTACCCAAATTAAATGGTTTTATTTGTTAAGAAAGATTCTTCATTATAAAATTATATTTTTATAATACTTTATGTTTGTGCCTCAAAACTTATTAGGTTTTTATTAATTTTTAAATTTACTGGGAAGTAAAGTACTAGGAAATGGAAATTTTGTATGTTTTTAGGGATGTTAACTGATTGGAACTAAGAACTGCAATCATTTATTCAGGGTATGCCGATTTAAATCAAGTGATTTTTATTAAAAAAATTATTGGTTTAAATAAAAATTTAAATTTCATTTTTCTGTTTTGTTTAATATGGAAAATGAAATAACTGAACAAGATGCATGCTATTTTATTCAAATAAGTTAAGAACTTCGCTCATACTGAGTTAACCCCAAAATTATATTGAAAATCATCCTCCCTTCAAAGACACTAAATAACAGTATTTGCTGATTGGGATCATAATTACAAGAAGTATTTCCATTTTGGGCCATTGACCAATAGGTGTCACTCACAAGCCTGCTCATCAGTGTTGGTTTTGTTTTAAACATTCCGTGTGACTATAAATCGCACATGGCCAATTTTAAACCATTCACCATGTGCTCGAAATATATTCAGTCAAATTATTATTTTAAGAAGTTCTAATTATTTATTTTGTATTGTAATCTGTTTATAAAAAATATAAAGGTACAACGAAAAGATTTTCTGCAGTATCACAAAAGCATTCCAATTTTACACAAATCTTTATAATAGGCAATTTCAATTTATTGGGAAATCTTATGTATTGATCCCTTCTTACTGCTAGAATAACTATTCAATATTTACGAAATTCAAATTTGGTATTTAAAAGTTAGTTCACTTATCTGATAATTGAGTGAGTATATTGAGAAAAGATTATGGATTGAAGTGAAAATCTGATTGGAATGATAAATTTTTTATTGCAAGCTCAAAATTCCACTGAATGTTCAGGGGGATTCTATTATGCCAGGCATGTTCTGGAGAATTCTGTTACGCTCGTTCTATGCTGTTCATAGAGAAAAGCTTCATTTTTTTTGTATTATGTAAAAACCTTTTCGTGTGCTTGGAATATACTTGTCAATGCTCAAAGAATTTGAAAATTAGGCATATTTATTTCAAATTTAGGTATTTTCATGTCGTCTCATTTTTTACTGCTAACTTACCAAAATAACACTTTTTTCATCAATGAGTTATTTTTGCAAGCTAAGTAAGTATTAATGAGAAGTAGGAATTTTTTCATGATGTAAGCTCCTTT
This sequence comes from Meta bourneti, assembly GCA_933210815.1. Taxonomy (NCBI): domain Eukaryota; kingdom Metazoa; phylum Arthropoda; class Arachnida; order Araneae; family Tetragnathidae; genus Meta; species Meta bourneti. The sequence goes on along the minus strand of OW119926.1, from coordinate 71,742,673 downwards.
TATTTTATTTTCTATTGGTGACATGATTTTTTTTTCAAGCAAGGCTGGACCAATGAATTATTTTATATCAAAATAATTAAAGTAATTCAAAACATTTTGTTCATATATAATATGTAATGTAAAAAATTCTGAAATTTGTATGATTGAAATTTTTTTTAATATGGTGTCAGTGGGATCCTAAAACCTTATTTATCCGGGTCCAAAATTTTCACGTCACTGGTTATGGGTTAAACTCAAAGTAATTTAAACCGCTTGAGAACCCGATAAAAACATTGCTCATGCTTGGCATTTGGGGCACTGTTCTTATTTACTTGATCATGTGATTTACTTTGCTAATTCCTATATCATATTCTAATCTTTCAAAGTTTACCCAGCTATATTTCCTAATACATTAATGTTTTACATAAAAAATATTAATTTTTAAATAAATGAAAACTTATCTAGAAACTACACTGTAGTTTGCGTGTCTCATGTCTAACAGATTTAAACTTGTATATGCAAGAATTATTTAAAATCATAAAAATCCGATTTAAATTAAAAAAATTTGATTTAAATCAAATAAATCCGATGTTTTTGATTTTTTTATACCCTACATTTAATACATTTTTGCTCTGTAGGACGAATTTTTTGCCTATCTAATAGTATCTGCTTTGTAGCGAATATGCATTATACTGCATAAGTACTTCCCCTTTCATTAACACACACAAATTATGCTTTAGTTGCAGCTAAATATTTTTATGTTAAAACAACTGTCTTTGATAAAAAGGCAGATGAATAATTGCCGGATCAATCTTATTCTACTATTGCAATCAGTATATCCTTGTAACTTTATAAAGATTTAACTTTGATTCCCTAAGTATTTTCTGTATACTGTTAAACTAAAATATGTATTCTATTGTCTATTTCATCTTAACATAGTATAGCTGTTTTGTACAAGCTGAAACTTGGGCAGTCTGTTACAACTATTCCAACAGTTGGATTCAATGTTGAAACTGTCTCTTATAAAAATGTAAAATTCAATGTTTGGGTAAGTATATCTTCTGTTTCATGTGTCCTGTAATTATTAGTTTTTCAATATGTGTTGAAACTCTGGCCCAGATATCTAAATGCAATCTTGAAGGCAGGGCCGAAGCAACTGCACCACAGTATCAACTTCGATAACACAGCTTCCACAGGTGATTAAAAGTCGACTTTTTGCTACTATTTTTCAACCTTAGCAACTAGGGGGTATCTTTTTAAGCAAAATCATCTCAAATGCTCCTATTTTCAAAATTTTGCCAACTTATAAAAACTTGAGTTCCGTTTTTTAACCAATCGGATGAATTCTTGTTTCATTCACGAATTCATGCCTTCTGCTTCATAGGGGAATGATTTTATGGCTTTGATATACTGAGCTCTAATGGTATTAAAAACGTTTGGCAAATATAAATATTATGATTGCTTTCAATGAGGCATCTAACAGTATTTTTCTGTTAAAAATGTGAAGTGTAAACACTACCTACTTCTACTCCACAACATTTTTTGAAAACCTTGCAGCAAGGATGTAGCTGCTTAGGGCAACTAAAACTTCTCTAAAATAAGCTTAAGGTAAGACTAATTTGATACTATTTTTAAGAATTTATGCTGCTTTTTCACAAGTGCTTTTGCTGTGACAGTTCCAAGACAGGCTCTGGTACTAGTTTGAAATGACAAGCCCCTCATAAAACACCAATGTGTATCCTAACTACACATTTCTCAAATGATACTTTTTTACCCCTATCCATTTGCAAACTTATTTCACAGCTTTATTAATAAAATAATAATGATAATTTAAAAAAGAAAATAGACTACTTTACAGAACAGTGACTTTTCATTTCCCATTACCATGGTACTGGCAATCCCCATATGTACAGGGTTCCCATGGGCCTTAAAAAGTCTAAATTTTATTGCAGATTTTAGGGACTCTTAAAAAATCCTAATATCAAACAAAAATCCTTACAATTTAGTAGGCCTTAGTTTTTATGTAAACATTGCATACTTTATTTCACCTTGCATTCAAAAACCAAGATAAGTTAGTTATACTTGTCCAAGGTCAAGAGTCATCAAAAATTGGAGACACTATATTTATAGGTTAGCTAAAGATTGATTTTTTTTAAAATTGGGTCCAAACCCAGCACTTGTGCACTCACAAATTAATCTATTGCCTTCTATATGAATTGTAGTCTTAAAAATGAAAATTAGCTTCGAAATGGCCTTAAAAATATCATAATTTTTCTTTTGCATCAAGAGTGGGGAACCTTGTATGTAGGAGTCTTCAGTGATGGTAATGCTGCTCCAATTGTGCCAGCATGCGCCATAGCGTATTGCCTGCTCCAGACTGCTCCAAAACGCCCATTTTTGCTAAGATTGCTCCAGAGCTGCTCCAAATCGCGTTCGAGTAATAATAAAATCCACTCTTGAGGTCTTCCCCGCTATGTAAAAATTACATTCTTGCCTTCATCCCATGATGCGAACTGAAGAAAAATCTTTAAGATCTTTGAAGTTTTTAGCAGCATCTTTTCCATTTATAGTAAAACCAAGTGAAGGATCTGCTCTATTATATGAATGGATCAAATATCAATGTGAAACTATTGATAGCTTTCATTTTCCAGAAGTTTCAACATGTAGTCGTATAGACCATTATTGGAGGAATATATTTAATATAAGAGAATCATCTGGCAAGTTTAAATTTGAGATTTTGCCTATTTTTGTCAAGTCTCTTAAGTTATCACATGGAAACTGATGTAGAAAGAGGCTTCAGTGAGAACAATCGCATGTTGGAAAATAGGAGTAATCGGACTATACAGTATAAATGGTATAAGGCAAGTTAAGTCGCATTTTACTAATACAGAAAGCATAAAGAACTTTCAAGTTATTACGGCTTTGATTAAATTAGTTCGAAATTCCTAGAGGCGGTACCATGACAGATTGCTGTTAGCATCAGAACAAAAAAAGAGAAAAGTAGAAAATATTTGCCATAATGAAAAAGATTTAAAATTAAAGTCGAAGTAAATTGAATTGCAAAAGGAACTTTCACAAAAACTATTAAATCATGATGAAAACAAGATTTCACAAGGTATTGCAGACAGATGAGTGCTGTTGAAAGCGAACAGATTCTTTTTAAGGAAGGTAAAGATAGAATGTCTAAAACAATATGTGCCTTAGAAGAAAACAGAAAGGCGCAGTTGGAATGTAACAAACATAAGAAAAGAAAGTAATATTTTTTTGTTTAATAAAATGTTTACTAGTCATGTTAATGTCAAAGTTATTTCTTACCTTGCACATAACTTTATGGAAATGGAAAACACTCGGTAAGTTTTTATTATGTTTTTCTTATTCAGTATATATATTTCATCAATTTTAGTAAGTATTTAAAATGAATTTTGTAATAGTTTACAGTTATGTTTATTGTTTATCATTCATACAGTCATGTTTAAAGTTTAAAAACCTGAGTTTTATTAGTTTCATTATTAAAATATCTTCCACTGCTCCTTTGATGTGCTGCTCCAAAAGACAGTCTGGATGCTCCAAAATGTTAATTTACCTGCTCCAAGATTTGCTCCAAAATACTTGGTAGCAATTACCATCACTGAGTCTTTCTTGCTTGAAAGAAATTATGAATGCTGGTTTTCTTGTTTGATACTGTGTATATTGTGTTTTTTTTTTTTTTTTTTTTTGTAATCCAAAATTATGTAGGAAACATTTAACATGCTCGTAAAACCAGACTTGGAAGTGCTTTATAAATCATAAAATTATGTTTGGATATTTTTGGCACATAAAACTGCACAAGCATTTGTTTGCTATTGTATAGGTAAATGACTTATTAAGATGTTACAAAAGAAAATTTCAGAAAAATTATTAAGTTCCAATAACAAAACCAACGTCCTGTTTGATTAGATTAATGTTCAAAATAGGTTAAAGATCTGAGTCATTCACTAAGGTGTCTGGATATTTTTAAGAACATTATTTCTTGCATACATTTCAATCATGATATACTGTGTTATGAATTATGAAAGTAAATATTAGAAATAAACTAATAATATGGAAAGTAAACTTGTATGCATTAAAAATGCCAGTTCTAACATAAGCAAATATGGAAAAACATTGTATTAAGAGCGATTCTCTATATTATTCATCTCATGGCACAAACTAATTGCTGAGAATCTGAGCACAACAAAATTATATTACAGTGAAACTTTGATTAACCATCAGGGTCGGGATCGGGACGGTTAATCGAATAGACATAACAGAAAAACCATAAACAACAACCCACCCCATCCATTGCATATGAACGAATGATAAAAATTGCACGTTTACGAACTGGAAATACACGGTAAAAAATCTATTTTATTTTACAGAAACAAACAATATACAATTTACATTAAGTACAGTATAGTACATATTGTTACATGAACTTATGCACTAGACGTATGTATAGACATACATATTCAAATTTTAAAATAGTCTGTCATTTCTTTTGTTTCTTTGAGGCTCGTGCTTTCTGAGCGGCAATGTTCCTTTTTTCAAACCTTTAATAATCTCAATTTTCTGGTTGAGATCTAACAAGACCCGTTTGCGCTTTTCAGCCATTTTTTAGCTGTTGCACAAAAACAAAAAAAGAAAAGAAACCTTAGCAACAAAACTTACTGGTGTGAATGTCACTATCGTATGCCAAAATAATTAAGCCACTACACAACAAATAACGTACAGCACTGAGTACAACAGCTTCTCAGCCACAACTGAAACTGACCATGTGTGCGATAGAACGTAACTCGTCAATAGAATAATAGTGCGCCTCCGGCGCTCAGCAATAAAGCGAGGATGATTTTTCGCTGCAATCTGGTTACTATATATAGAGTACAGTATGGTATATATGTGTGTACATACTAATAACTTAATATTTAATTAATTAACTTTTAATAAAAAACGGACTGTCAGTTAACAGAAACTGACGGTTAATCGAAGTTTCACTGTATGGTTTTTGCTGGAAAGATAATTTTGATTGATTTACAAAAAAATAGTTATCTAACCTTTATTTACAAAGTGGTTTTTAAAGAATCACTTTGAAATAGTTTATTTATAATACTTTGTAATAAAAAGATAATACTCAAAACTTTTTGTCTGAGTATTGCTTGAAATTATTTTTGAACATGTCATAAGTACAAAGTTAAGCCTTCAACTGAAATTAGCCATTTTACCATCCATAAGGAACACCAGTGCCATTCTAGCATCATACCATTTGAAAATTGCTGCATTAAGATAGAAAAATGAAAATAGTTTAAATGTCTACAAAAGAAAAATGAATATATGATTTTTGTTTTAACTTGACTAACTTTAATGAAAGTCAATTACAGTTCAATTTTGCAATCATGCAGCAAAGAAAACTCAGATTTCCTAGCAAGGGGAAGATCCTCCACATCCTGGAATTTCAGGCAATTTTCATACATTGTTATAGGAACAAATGGGGCAACAATCGGAGCATGCCAAGTCATAATAAGCTTCGTCATTTATCTATCTACTTTATTATGGCCTGCCATACCTATTTGACATTCTGATGTACTTTTAACTTAAACACATGCTTAACTCACAGACGTAACTAGGCTAGTTTCCACCCGGGGCAAGAACTCGCCTTGGCGCCCCAACCAAACCCCCCCTCCGACAACACCTGATATCGCCCCACCGCACATTAATTCCACTAGTCCAATTTTTTTTTATTCAACTTAGATGGTAAATGCATGATTGTAAAGGTAAATAGATTAATTTGCAGTAATTTCATTTTTATAATACAAGATAAAATACCTAATTCTAAGATATTTCATTGACAAATAACCAAAGAGTAGCATGTTTGGTATATTCTTTCACACTTATAATCGCTGTAAATGAAATGAAAAGGTTTTATCAAATGATATCAGGATATGCATGGACTGAATCAAAATCAACAGACTTGCTTTAGAATAGGATATTTAACTATGATGAATACAGAGGCTGTTCGGACATTTTTTGAACGATTTTGATGAGCTGTAAAAAATTGTATGCTACGAAATAATTTTATTTTCACAGCAGTTAAATTGTTAAAGTAATTTATTGTCTGCTAACTCAGAGTTTTGTTTACTTTCAAAATGGTGCTTTTAAATAAGCAATGAATGGAAGGCTGTATTTCCGCTCTTTCCGAAGAGAATTATGCTTATTCAGTTATTCCAAAATACTGTAAAAGTCATGGTTTTTTGATATCTAAAGATACGATAAGTAATATTATTAATGAGAAAGGGGAAAACGTAAAAGTGGAAAAATACTTCGAAATACGTATCCAAAAAAAGAATTTCTCAGAATATTTGTAAGGTAAGATCTTTAATTTTAAAATAGAATCCACAAAGTCAAAGGACTATTACAAAGTCATTAAAATTTTCAGTTTCAACTGTAAATAAAATAATTAACAGTGATTTGAATCTTACAAAGGCCAAAAAATACAATATTCATCGTCTATCACCACGACATTGCAGAACTCACTGCAGAATTCTGTATAAGAAGCATTTAGCTGGAGAAAGATGGAAAAATGATCTGACAATAGACGAGGCATGGGTGTATTTAAATGATTGCAATAAAAAAGAACAATTTATTATAAAAGAGGAGAAAAATCTTAAAACATGGTTCAACTTGGTAACTTTAACGTGAGAACTTTCTCTAAGAGATTTATGATTGTTGCCAGTTTTGCATGTAATGGAAAATTAAAAGTAAAAAGATGGGAAAAATGTAAAAATCAACTCCCACATATTATCAAGACCATATTTTATCCCCAATATTAAAAAAAGAAATACCATATCTTTACCTTAAGTGCCAATAATCAGTAGAACTGCATCAGGATAAAGCAAGCAGCCACACATCTAAATCCACTATTAAATTCTTGAAAAAAATGGAACAAGAAACTGGTATCAAGTTAATACCCTTTACTGATATTCCTGCTAAATCTCGAGATGTCTCACCAATGGACTTTTAAAAAGAGCATTATCGAAACGTCAACCGAAACCCATTCAAGGATTTTGGAAAACTGGAACAAGAATTAGGAATAACAGATTTTACTCAAGTTATTATCTTGACTATTATACTTAGACATTTTACACAATCTCTTAATCTATTGATAAAATGTGAAAAAAATTAATTTAAACACAGAAAGCTTGAACTAAAACTTAATTTTACATGCTTTTTCGGCTGCAAACATTTTAAAAATGTCTAAGTATAATACTCACGATAATAACTTGAGTAAAATCTGTTATTATTAATTCTTGTTCCAGTTTTCCAAAATCCTTGAATGGTTTTCGGTCGGCGTTTCGATAATTCTCTTTTTAAAAGTCCAAAAGCATAAAAGGTGCTTTTGTCTCACTTGCTTGGACTTTAGTCTCACCCTTTCTCACAAAAGGGTGAGACATCTGGAGATTTAGCAGGAATATCAGTAAAGGGTATTTATTGACTTGATACCAGTTTCTTCCATTTTTTTCTACGAATTTAATAGTGGATTTAGATGTGTGGCTGCTTGCTTTATCCTGATGCAGTTCTACTGATTGTTGGCACTTTGGGTAAAGATATAGTATTTCTTTTTTGAATATTGGGGATAAAATAGGGTCTTGATAATATGTGGGAGTTGATTTTTACATTCCCTCTCCTTTTTACTTTTGAATTTCCATTATATGCAAAACCGGCAACAATCATAAATCTCTTAGAGAAAGTTCTCACCTTAGAGTTACAAAGTTGAACCACATTTTAAGATTTTTCTCCTCTTTTATGATAATAAATTGTTCTTTTTTATTGCAATCCTTTAAATATACCCACGCCTCATCTATTGTCACAACATTTTTCCATCTTTCTCCAGCTAAATGCTTATACAGAATTCTGCAGCGAGTTCTGCAATATGTCGTGGAGATAGACGATGAACATTGTATTTTTTGGTCTTTTTGATTCAAATCACTGTTAATTATTTTATTTACAGTTAAAACTGAACTTTTAATGACTTTGTAATAGTCCTTTGACTTGGCGGATTCTATTTTAAAATTAAAGATCTTACCTTACAAATATTCTCAGAAATTCTTTTCTTTTTTGGATACGTATTTGGAAGTATTTTTCCACTTTTATGCATTTAATCCTTTCTCATTAATAATATTACTTATCGTACCTTTAGATATAGAAAAACATGACTTTTACAGCGTTTTTGAATAACTGAATAAGCATAATTCTCATCGGAAAGAGTGGAAACACAGCCTTCCATCCATTGCTTATTTAAAAGCGCCATTTTGAAAGTAAACAAAACTCTGAGTTAGCAGACGATAGGTCATACTTTAACTATTTAAGTGCTGCAAAAATAAAATTATTTCGTAGCATACAATTTTTTTAGAGCTCATCAAAATCATTCAAAAAATGTCCGAACAGCCTCTGTATTTATCATAATGAAATATCCTATTCTAAAGCAACAGTCTGTTGATTTTGATGCAGCCCACACATATCCCGATATTATTTGATAAAACCTTTTAATTTAATTTGCAGCGATTATAAGTATGAATTAATATACCAAACATGCTACTCAGATTATTTGTCATTGAAATAGAATTAATTAGGTATTTTATCTTGTACTAAAAATGAAATTGCTGCAAATTAATCTATTTACCTTTGAAATCAAGCAAGTTTAATATAAAAATTTGGACTGGTGGAATTAATGTGTGGTTGTGATATCAGGTGTTGTTGGGGAGGGTTTGGTCGGTGGGGGGTGGCGCCAAGGCAAGTTCTTGCCCCAGGTGGAAACTAGCCTAGTTACGTCTGGTTGTATGTGGTATAGGATCGATTCCTGTAACTTACCATGGGTGTATCTCTCTTCTCTGTCAGTAAAACTTTCCTTGTGTGTATATCTATTACTTGATTTTGTCTTGTTTTATGTTCGGTACAGCTTATCCAAATATGGCCCTTATGCCTTAAAACCTAAACCAAGTATTCATTGTTATAAATAAGGATATCAAGGTTTGTAGTAGAACAATTCAATTTAAATATTTTATAATTCATCCTGTAAATAATGTCAAGGTTTATATTACAGCATTTCAACTTAAATGTTCTGTTCTATAATTGATCCTCTAAATAAGAATGTCAAGGTTTGTAGTAGAATATATTTCAATTTAAATGTTTTGTTTTATAATGATCCTCTAAAAAATTCTTAAATGGTTGCCTAAATGTATTCAAAAAGCAATGCAACCATCATTTCATTTTTGGATTATTTTTCTGGTGTACTAAAATTGTGAATGTGTTTTAGGATGTTGGTGGGCAAGACAAAATCCGCCCACTTTGGAGGCATTACTATGCAGGCTCACAAGGTCTCATTTTCGTTGTGGACTGTGCAGACCGTGAGAGAATGGAAGAATCAAAACAAGAATTGCATAAGATAATCAATGACAGGGAGATGAGAGATGCTGTCGTTCTTGTGTTTGCTAACAAACAAGATTTACCAAATGGTATAAATTAGTTTTTATACTTTTCATTTTATTCAGTGAAGCCTGTAATTGGACAGCCTGTGATCAACTTTATTCAGATATCATTATCCATTAGTGCAACTGATTAATTACCCATATACAACAGCTCTTCTCCATTATCTTGAAAATAGCTTCGATATGCTTTGTTTTTCTAATATTTGCAGCACTTTTTCTCATAAAAAGTACTTTATGTCTGGATAAAATATTTGGTGAAATCCTAATTAACAGTGCAGCCTTGAAGTGATTTCAGTTTTTTGTTGTCAAGTTAACTTGTTATTTTTACGTTTAACGTAATTTTAAAAATTCAAATATTAAAGAGATTCAGAAATGAAATACATGTTAGAATGTAATATTTTAAATGTATTTTCAAATAGACTATGTAACTAACCATTTATTTCCTTAAGTCCTCTGATAAATTCGATTGCAGCATGTTTATATGCCTTTGTACTTACCCTGAAGTGCCTGAAAAATTGGTGTACCAGTTGGTAGGCCTCCTACAGGAGCATAAAACTGCAGAAATACAGCATGGTATGGTTTCTATGTGCTTATGAAAATAATCTCTAGGCGTTAAACACCATACATCCTTCAGAGTGATCCACAATTCTGTTGTATTCCGAGGTATAGGATTTCTGTGTTCCACAATGCAAGCATCCTAGATATGCTTGGTAACATTGAGATCTGGTGACTTGGTGGGAATGGCAAGATGAGTGTTCCTCTAACCATAATTTGGCATGTCTAGACTTGTGTAAGGGCACGTTCTGTTAATAGAAACAAATTAGAATGAACACAGATGAATGGGTGTAACTTGTCAGACAGGATGCAAACATAGCATTCATCTGTCAGATATGTTTGCAGATGTACCAGGGGTCCCCATTGAATGCAAGGTGTAAACAAACTCCTTACCATTACGGAGCCACCACTTGCCTGTACCCTGTGCACCAATACCCTGTTGACATGTGGGATCCATGGCTTCATGGGATTTTCTCCACACACGGATCCTTCCATCTGTCCAAAACAGTTGGAAACATGACTTGTCAGACCAGGCTACTCATTTCCAGTCATCAAGTGTCCAGTGGCCGTGTTCCTGGGCCCATACGATGTGCATAGCTTTGTGTCGAGTATTCATCAAGCAGCATTGACTGATAAAGTCACTGGACTTACGCATTTGTTTTCTTTAAAAAGTGCTCCCCAATGGTGAATGAGACAGGGAAGCCACACCAAACTGTTACTTTCAATGAGTGCAAAAGAATGCTGGTGTGCATAAGGGTTCTCAGAAACCCAAATGTGCCAATTTAAGGCATAAAGCAATATAATTTCGAGTGATGAATAAATACATAAATGAAAATTATTTTCAAGTTCACTCAAAATGTTCATTCTTAATTATATCGCTAGCCAATAAGTTTGATCTGCCACATAACTATGGGGTATGTGATGCTTAGCATATCTCTTGGCTTCACCATGGCATATATTACTGCCATGGTGAAGCCAAGAAATGGCATATATTACTGCCATGGTGAAACCAAGAAATGGCATATATTACTGCCATGGTGAAACCAAGAAATGGCATATGTTACATTTCATATATTACTGCATTATCAGTAATATATGAAAAATATATCATGGTTTTCAATAAAAACTAACAATTATTAATCATTTCTATAAATCAGTGCTTGTGTATATACACAATGTATTCAAAAAGTTCCGGGATTCCCACTCATAAAAAAAGTACAGATGGGCGCTATCGCTGCGAAACCGGCGGGATGACGTAGCAAGGATCTTCAGCCACCCGTATCACATGGTTGCATTCAATTCTGACTAGTTCCGATTTGGCAGCATTCATTTGTGTAAAGCGTGTGTGTGCGTCATTGTCATCGAAAAATGGAGCAACGAATGAACACCAAATTTTGTTTCAAATTGGCAAAATCGGCCACAGAAACGTACGAAATGATTATATCTGCGTATGGTGACGATGCTATGAGTTGTTCGCGAGTATTTGAGTGGTTTTCGAGGTTTAAAGCTGGAAGAGACTCGACCGAAGACGAAGAGAGATCGGTTCATCCATGTTCGAGTCAAAATGATGAAAATGTGGAGCATGTGCAAGCGTTGGTGAGATCCGACCGCCGAATAACGATAGAAATGATTGCCCCTTTGTTAGACATTAGTGTGGGATCTGTTTCACGATCATGTCGGAGGATTTGATAAAAAGGAAGCTCTGCGCGCTTTGTGCTTCACTCTGACTCCTGAACAAAAGAACACCGAATTTCCTCCTGCAAAGATTTGATTGTAGTGGCTGATCAGGATCCAACTTTTTTGCAAAACATTGTCACCGGAGATGAGACATGGTATCTCGAGTGCGATCTGGAGGCAAAAGCCAAAGTACTGAGTGGACAAGTCCGAAAAAGAGTCGGCCGATGAAAGTTCGCGCTTCGAAAACGATGCTGATCACCTTTTTTGACAGTCGGGGCATCGTTCATCGAGAATTTTGTCGTCAAAGTTCCACTGACTGGGGCATTCTGCAAAGATGTTTTGGATCGGCTTTTGAAACGAATGCGGCGTGTGAGGCCCGATGTGTTGCACAGTGGAAATTGGTGCCTCTTGCACGACAATGCACCGTCTCACAAGTCCATCCTTGTGCAACAATTTTTGGCGAGAAGGCAGGTTGCATGCATCAACCACCCCTGTACTCACCAGATCTGACCCACCCCCGGATTATTTTTTATTTCCCAAGTTGAAATTGAAGATGAAGGAGCAGAGGTACGAGTCGATAGAGGAGATTGAAGCGGCTGTGACATCGGAACTCAATAGTGTTGGAGTGAAGGCGTTCCAGAAGGCATTTACGGATCTGTACACTCGTTCGATTGTATTGAATTGGTAGGAGACTATGTCGAAGCTTAATATCAAATATAAGTATATCCTCTGTGTTATATGGTCTGTGCGATCAGTCCTGGAACTTTTTGAATACGCTGTGTATATATTGGTAATGATACACACATAAAGTAAGCTTCATGCATGTTCATATCTGCAATCAATAATTTACAATTTCTTGAAAAATGAGTTAAGTAGGAAATTTTTTAATATTCTGCAAATTTTAATGTTTTGGAGAATATATTTGTTCTTGAAGAATATTCTCTTCTAACCACTATTCAAAACTACTAAAAATGTTTTTTTTTATCTTCAGCTATGAAGCCACACGAAGTACAAGAAAAATTAGGCCTCACCAGGATACGAGACCGTGTTTGGTATGTCCAACCTTCATGTGCTACTACGGGTGATGGTCTCTATGAAGGCCTTATGTGGCTAACTGCTAATAACAAATCTTGAATGTTTTCTAATTATAAATATAAAGTAATGCAAACTATTCCTTTAAATTATGAAAGAGGTATGAAGATTTCTTCCTGTGATATGCCTATTTGTGAGAGAAGATTCCAACATCCAAATATTAGTGTCTATTTAACTTTAGGAGATTTGTCTTTTACTTGAGATATTAAATTCATAATTTGTTCATTCCTTTACTGTAAAATGATTTTCTCCTCATGGATGCAAGGTATGCATTTTAATGTTTTAAATTTGTGACATTTTTTATGCAGTGAGCATTTTTTCATTTTACATTCACTAATTCTTATGCATTAATAAATTTGCTTCTCTTGTTTATATATAAAATTTGAATATTAAAATTGTTGATTTATCATTCCTTTGTCATGTTTCATAATTATGATTCCTTAACTTTTATGCTTTTATTAAGATTTGTGACATTGTTCTGTTTTTATTCATGGGAATATATTTAAAGTACAGAAGGCTCTTGATTTACTGCAGTAGCAACATAGTTATAAAAATGGAGATACTTAAAAAATGTTTAAACCTTGTATACGAAAGGAGTAATAATTTTTTGAACAAAATAAGAAATAAATTTTATCACATGGTGCCTAAAGCCAATGAAGAAATATTTTTCCTAAAAAAAAAGAAATAATCAAGCTTTAATATTAACTATAACAATATAAAGAAGTATAAGCAAAAATGTCAATATAAGCTATAATCAATTCCCCAACTGATGTTGATATCTAGATCTCAATGCAACATATTATTAACCCACAAAAAAGTTTTACAAGAGCAGTTTTAAACTTTCAAAAAATCCTTAAATTATAAAGATTGAATCTATTAATAACTTTACTAATTTATATTGATTTATCTATAGTATGTATGTAGAATCTTGCTCATTGATAAAAATAAAATTTAATTAATTAAATTTTAAGAGGAGATACACTAAAACAAATTTACAGGTAGCTCTCATTCCTACTAAGATCAACTTCCCTACTTTCAGTTGCTTACCTAACACTACTTTAAGAATGCTTTAAATTTAATTTTGTAAAATATTTGGCTTATATAATGTTGCATCAAACCCTTTAGATATTTTATGTATTGTATTTGTAAATTCTTTATTCACTAGTTATTAACCTTTTTAAATTGGTGTAGAATTTTTCTTAGTAAGTGAAGGTTGGTGAATTTCATAGTTGTACTTTTCACACTATCGTTTTATCATATTATGTATCAGCATTTGTTTCGTAAATCAAGAGTCTACTGCATAAATTAAACAAATTCAGAAGGTAAATTCATTTTAAATTATGAAATTTATCCTTTTAGAGTACATACCTCCTGCAGATCACATTATTTGTTTATCTTAAAAGTACACATGAGGTGGGCAAAAAATGTTTGTTGTCCTTTTCTTTTTAATAGATAATGAATACATTTGGCATAATTACTTATATTTTGTAATGAATTTTTCATCCTAAATAAGGGGAATAGGAATATTTTTTAAAAATGAGGAAAATATATTTTACCATGTAAATCATATCTTTGTACAAAGTTTAAAAACTGTCCCTTTCATCCTGTAAGAAAACTAAATTAGTATCTTATTAAATATTTTCCATGCTGCAATGATTTTTAATCCCCACTTAAGTTTAAATCATCCATCTATTATGACCATACCTTTCCTTAATTCATTGTCAAGAGCTGTCAGTTCATATTGAAGGTTTAAACAGGCAATTTTCGCAGGTCAAAATGGGATGCAATTTATTAAAGCAAGATACTAAATTTTATTCAATAAACAAAGCAAATTATCTATCAAAAACTTAGAAGTTGCTACAGAATATCTTAAATGCTAACACATTTCAATTTTATATATTTTAATAAGTTTTACCTGTATTATATGGTATATATCTGTTGCGTCTTGAACCCATTTGGTCTATTGATAAGAGTAAATAAATTTATCTTTATAAAAAAAACCATTTTGAAATAGAGAGATTTTTAAACATTGATTGATCAATGCTTACTCAGATATACCTGAAACTGGAAATACAGACTTGTGAAATATATCTTGAGTGCATTTTTGAACCTTTGGATTTGCCTTTTTTATTTTTTCCTGTGTTAACAATGATAGATATAATTTGTGTCTAAAAATGTGAAGTATAGATAATTGTATAAGATGCAGTTTTATATAAAAGCGGAATTTTTATTTAGTTATGTAAGATTTATTACTTTATCAATGAATTACTATAATAGACTTCATAAAGGTTTTACATATTCCATTGAAATATTCAGAGATGGAATGTCAAGGTGTGCTGGAGTTAGCTTAATCTACATAAATCAAAATTTAGTTAAATTCGTAAGTAAAGACAGACTGGCCAGAAAATATGCAAACAAATGCTCATTTAGCGCTATCCATTTTATTGATTACCAAAGCAAACAAACAACCCATATATAAGTGACTCTTCGGGAAGAGGTAGGAAAAGAAAAGATGGATTCACGCTTTCATCCTTGTCCATTTGCCTAGACTCAGGCATATTCAAGAGAGTGCCCACAGGCTTGATTCCTCGCCGAAATGTATTATGTTAAAAATTTAAGAATGCATGTTGAAACCAAATCAATACGCTTAAATGAAAGTTCCATTTTGTCTGGTGCAGCTTGGCCATATATCGGCCCCTCTCGCCATTATAGCCAACCAAAGTTTGGTTAATCGTACAAGTAAAGCATACTGTCAGAGAAACTGGACCACCTTGGAAATTATTTTCTGAATATGCCTGATTCATATGCATATGTGATTTGAATTTCTAGCAAAAGTGCTTCTATTGAGAGAAGATGGTTAATTTGGTTCTAACATCCCAGAGAGTCGAAATTAGTGAACAATGTTTTCGAAAGTTAATGTTTTGCTTGTATAAAATGGATATTAAAGAACCAGGTTAACTTAAGCCTTTATTGTGAGATTATTACAAAGTTATATACTTGTAATCCCAGAATCATTTACAGAATTCTTTTAGCATAATTGGAGCTCAATTTGCTACTTAAATTTTATGCTGATGGCTTTTTATTGACATATATACTATGTTTTACTCTACAAATGCTGACCTTTAACATATGTATTTATATCTTGTATTTATGTATTAAGATAGATTTATATTGTGTTGTTAATTTTACACTTTGTACATTGCAAGCAGTTTTTGTATTCCACATTATCCAAAGAAAACATTCTTAATGAAGCTGTAGTCATTAATATAGATTTATGTATACATTGCACATTGTAAATCAGTTATAAATTATGACAATAATTGTGATTTGTCCAACTGAGGTAATAGTGAATAGTCTAAAAGCCTCAAAGAATAACTAATGAAGATGAAAACAAAATGACAACAGATTTTGGAGAAAAAATATCAAGACCAGTCATCAGATTCAAAATAACTTAAATTTAAATATCGTCGTTTAAGCTGTGATACCCGTAAGTTAAAAATCACAACTTCCAGGAAATGAAAAAACTTTCTACAAAAAATCATTTTCATACCATATTTGTTTATTTTACGTTTTTTTAATACATTATCATTTAACATGTGATACGAAACCATTCTTTGCAATTTCTCTGTTGCTGATTCTTTTTTTAATTGGACATGTTCTCAAAACACATTTGTTTACATTTTCGGACTTTGGTATCACTGCTTAAGGGATGATATGTTATCCTTGAACAGTGTTATCTCTTGGGTTTGCAAATTGCTGACATTCTTAATAGTGGTAAATTACGTCCGGATTATATAATTTTTAACTAAGCCTTTCCAGACGATGTGTAAAGATGAAGCATTAGTATCAATACAGGTATAGTATCAGCAAATGATAGTGTTTCCCTGGCTTTACACATGGCTTGGAAGGGGCTAAAAAATTGCGAGTGATAGAACACTGTTCAAAAAACATTTTGGGGGGAGGTTGATGGTGGATGCTGTTTTATGGAAATAATTGTAGACCAATTTTATCATATCTTGTTTTTATTTTTAGAAGTCTAACTTTTAGACTATTGACTAGTTTGTTTGGCTATGGTTTTTACCTTTTACTTTAAGATAATGTATCTTAACTTAAGAATGAAGCATTCCATATTTGTAGGTGTCTTGTTAAAGAACTTATTTAACCCTCCATTAGTCCACTGGTCTTTTTTAACCAATTAGATCGTGATTCACCTGCTAGGTGTTCGATGATCTTCCTCTGGTTCCCATGCATTGATTCTTTCTTTTTTAAAAAATATCTATTATATTTTAGGACATACTAAAAGAGAAATAAATGTAAAAATATATTATTTAAATTGATTTTTATCATTATATAATCTTGAAAAGTCACTGCACCTATCAGGACCAGCAACTAATGAAAAGTTAATTGCCTATAAGTTGTCTTTGACTTTTTATTTTCATATGTATTAGCTTATCATATTCTTATCCTTGATGCTGTAACACCTCAATATACACATTACTCTGATGCGTTTACTAAAACTTGTAAATCAGCATATAACTGAAATCAATTGCTTTATTTTCATTCTAGTTTTTTTTCTGGCAAACAAACTAAGGGAATGATGAAATATTTGTACAGTTCTATCAGATTATTATAATTTTCAAAAATATGCTGCTTTTTTGCACTGTATCAGGATTATTGTATATTATACTTTTTGAATGGATATGGCATGCAACATTTTTATGCCTATGTGAACAGTTTTTTATCATAATTATTACACAGAAAATGTAATAGGAGTTTATAATTATCTGGCTTCATTGAAAAATCACGAATTTGACAATTCAAAATTACAACTTCAAATGGTTTCTACATCCCCGATTCATATGTGTTGTATCATTGAAGGCTGATATTTGCCTAATTATTAGTATGTTCTACACTGTCTCTTAAGGTTTTCTTCTGAGTAGCATGTCTAAATACAGTTATGAGGGTTCATGTGCAGCGAATGGTAGACATTTTCATTTACAGACAATATTTTTCAAGGAGCGAGGTGTCCAGATATTTTTGGGGTTACTAATGCTTAGTGGGTTTGCCCACTGTGCTAGTAAGTCGTAGATGCTGCAGGTTATATTACTCCCTACATGTATTTCTCTTCTTTGTTGTTAAAGCAACCAATCAAATGCTTTGGGTCTGCCGTTCAGGTATTTTTCTGGGCTGTATTTGAACTGAATTTTCCAAGCTGTGTTCTGGCATGCCGCTTGGAGATTTAGGAAATCATAGTGCTGATATTTTTTTCGTAATTAATATATGCTATGATGGAAATAATTTTCTCATGATTATTGAGAGGCAGTTATTTAGAATTTATTAAAATTGGAAGATAGGTTTATGAAACTTGACATAACCTGACTTTTTAATTTTTTAAAAAGGTTTTATATAAGTTATATACTTTAAGTAACAAAACTAACTTATATTTATGTGTTAACAGTTTAAATTTTGTCAAAGTTATATATTTCTCCCATTCTGTATTATTTATCTAAACTGTAAGTATTTATGATTGTAAATTTTCCTTGTAAGACTGGTTTACCTTGAAAGGATGATTTTTATAAGGTAATGTAACTAGCTTCTATGCAATGTCATAAAGGACTTGATTCTTGAGAAAAGCTTTATAAAATATTGAATAATTTCACTTTTTAGAATGATTATATCCCCTAAGGTTCAAAGCTACTGCTTGGGTCATCAGATTGTTCTGTTCAAGTTACATTTTTAATTTTGTGGTTTCATTTATCAATAATAAATAGTTTGTTCATCAAAACTTATTTTAACATTTTTTCTGTATGTTATCCCTTCTAATTTGTTCAAAATAGATCCTCGAACATTAAAATCTATTTTCTCATTTTACTGGCTTGTGTTTGGCGCAGTTTTTCCTTTTTTGGATCTTGTGCCATAAAACTCAACTCAACCAACCTTGAACATTAAAAAACATATATCAGCCTCATTAAAAATGTCTTATTAGTCTAGATTTAGCTCTAGCACTCAAATCCTGATAATGTGCCTTGTATATTTTGATTATTTTTCATAAACATGTATTTGATAACAAATATTTCTAAAATAATTTCAAAGCTTTCATGAAAACATTTCTAAACATGATCATACAAAATTTATTTTTTCAGTTAACTATTTGTTTATCAAATATGTATGAAAAAGTAAGCATTTTACTGCATATACCATACCAAGAAATTGTACCATACAATTGATGACTGAATGCTAAGGTGAAATTTTTTAAAGTTTACATTGTGAATGTTAAGATGCCATAGTTTGAAATTTAAAAATTTGTTCATGACATTCTTTTGATGTTGGCAACTCAAAGTAAACACTTTTATTATTTACTTAACCCTCCAAGCGGCACATCCAAGTATAGTTCGGATGGGGTTCTGTGCTTCGGGTGGTAGATCCGATATATTTCGAGCAGTGAGATGTCCAGAAGTCCAAACGAGATATATCTCGGGAGCGAGTTTTTCGAATATTTCCAGCCTGCTTCCTTGTCATGCACGAATTTTCCCGGGCTAACTAAATTTTCAGAGCTGTGTTCGGGTGTGTTGCTCAGAGGGTCAAGCGAGTATTACATTATGATCATTTTTAAGAGCAAATTTCGTCTGATTATAGTGTGTAATCTAAAGATACATTAAGTTACTTTAAATCGGCTACTTTATGTACTTGAAAATAGTTATGAGATATAGATATTGTCCTAATGTGTTAAATTGAAAAGAATTAATATTGCATGTGTTCGTATTATTAAACTACCTTAAGCACTGCAGTAGCTCAATTGCATCTGCTTGCATATTCAAGGATTTTAAATGGGACTCAATCTCATACTTTATCTTATCTTTCAGAGCTTAAGCATTTAATCACTTGTCAGCAGCTATTATACTGCCATACCTACGATTTGTAATACATTTAGATTCTACATTTGATGTTTTTCCCTACAGGATTCTTGAAATTATTCTCTAGGTTTTTACTACAGTAACCCTCATTATATCACCCTCAAAGTATTCCAATTTCAGCCGCATCATTCTTTTAACCTCACCCCTCAAAGTCTGCCCACGGCTTTAGAAACCTTTGAGTTGTAGGTTGTACTGGTTTGATTCCTCCCTGGGTGTATTTCTCTCTTCAGTATCAGTAAAAACATTTGTGCATGTTGGTTTACTTGACATTGTTTGGAGTAGCTTGGCCAAATATGGCTCTTGCACCATAAAACTCAACTAACCAACTTTACCCCTCATGAATAAAATTTTGAGAACCTGAAGAAAATTTCAGCTTGAAATATTTTTCTCTCCACAATTTGAATTGATCAATCAAGGAAATCATTTCAAATTCAAAAAAGCTTCTGCTAAATTTGGACAGGTTCTTTCATTGATTTTGTGTTTAAAATTTTGGTTTTATGCAATGTTTAATAAAAAAATATGTTATTAAATATATGCCTCTTTATTTCTCATACATTCTAAATCTTTTTTATTGCTTTTTCTTACCCTAAATGAGGGTGATATTTTGTGAGATTTCTGTATATTAGAAACCACATAATTTCTTGAAAACTCAAACTTGCTTTAGGTTGAATTATGATTGTTAATTCTCTGAGGCATCATGAGATTTCTGAATAGGGTTCTATTTTATCCCACATCACATTTACTGACTTAATAGTCACATCTATGGTTGAAAGAATCCTGGAAAAGATGTTATTTTCCAGGTCAAAATTGATTAGAAGTCATGCAAGAAAGACTGCAGGTTGCTGAATGTATATGTACATAGAACTCCCTCAGAAGGTTAAAGATAAACACAGAATTGTGTTTCTTCTGTTATAAAAACAAAACTTCGTACATCTGCATGATCAGTTTTTTATTCAACTTGTATTTCTTTAGATTTTTGGAGTATTTAGGCTGGAAAACTCATAACTTAATATATTCTCAACTGCAGCTATTATCGTGATATGTCACTTTTCTGCTTATTATCTTATGAATCTGCAGCTATTGCACTTTATTAGAGGTGCTGCATCTAGGATATTCATGTAAATTAAAATTAATAAATTGGAAACTATTTAACATCCTGTGTATTCCTGGGAAAAAATCAGTTTTAATAGATATTTAGTAGAGAAAGTATTCATTATGCTCATGAATTGATTTTTAATCAATGGAAAAGCTATGTATATTATTCTAGGTCTTCGAAACTCATTTATGTTTTTATATTTAAGATGCAGATTTATATATTTCACTCTAAAAATATGCATGGAAAATAGTTACCTTTATTTTGTATTTTAACGATCAATGATTTATAAAATATTTATCTATTTTATAAATGTTCATGCACCTGTTTTGTATTTTGCTTAGTATTGAAAGTTCTGTTTTCCATTTTTGTATAAAATCAAATCTCAAACATTCACTTCTGTCTGTATTGCATGAAAGTAAAATGCTAAAGTTGAGAAACAATATTTTCTTTCAGAAAATATTTAATTTACTTTATTTTTGTATCATCAATTTACTTGTTACATAGGTATAAAACGAACACATTTTAAAACAAGAATTTATTTTTATGCATGTCTATTTAATTTATATTGGATAGTATATTTACTATTGCAACTTTATTTGTATATTTTATGTTTATTTTAGGCCTTTCTTTAGTTGATATTTTAAGTAGTATTGCTTGGACATGTTTTTTCATTACTCACTGAATTCCTTCGGATTATTCATTAAAATTCTGTATGTTGATTACTGCTGAGAGTAATATTGATAAATGCATATTCAACTTAGTTTATTTGGATGAGTTAAAATTATAAAAATTAGAAAATATGTTTATAAAGTGGTTTTCTGATATTTGTACTTGTTCTATGTGTTTTGATTAAAACATTCCACCAAAAATATAGAAGTATATGTTGATTATTGTAGAATTATACCTGTTAAAAAAAGTTCTTCCTATTGTTATTTGACAAAGAAATATATTTATATTCAAATGTTCTATTCCTAAATATTGTATTTGTTGTCAAATTTATGAAAACTTTTGCTCTGTATTTGTTGTATTGTGGATAACAATCACAGATGTGTTCAAGAAGGTACTAAATTAATAATGGATTTCTTTTTGCATTTTTATCATGTCAAATATTGTATTTTAATTCATATATAGTTTTAAGCAACCAGTAATTATTAGTTTCCCATCTGGATTCCAAAATTTAAGGTCTCATTCACACCTCTGCGAAATATTTGTCTTTTGCACTTTCATGAATTATGTTGAATCATGTTACAATTTTAATTTCATGAGTGGTGCTTTGATAACTACTTTTTGCAACTGAAAATAATTATACCATTTTGATTAAACATACATATTCATAATAGTGCAAGGTAATATATTTATGGGATACTTGATACGTGTGGCAATGAACTGATTTGAGTGTACTTTACTGTGGCCAGAATTACAACTTAAAATGCATGGGAATGTAATGTTTGTGCACATGATTGTTCATTTTAATTTTTCAAGTGCATCATTCTTGTTTATATTTATCAGTTACGGACTGGCTCGGATCATCAATCCGGGAAAATGTCATCTGCTCTCAAATTAGAGAAGACTGCAATTTGACTCCTCATAAATTAGATGATAATTTTAGCAACATTAATTCAAGAAAATAACACCTTTTTGATTATCATCTTGTCAATAATTCTTTCTTTTTTAGTCAAATATAGTAATTCAATATTAGCAAGACATTACAAAATTGATCCTAGTTAGATTTTAAGACTAGGTCGATTTACAAAAATAGAATTTCAATGAAACTGCCATAACCTACTTTTGAACTAAAGGTATAGCTTAGCTACAAACTTATTTATCAATATGGTACAGATTTCTCACATCACTACCATCTTTTTCCAGACTGAGGTCAACTTTGAGTATCGCCCATTTAATTAACTACAATAAACCTTGCTTTGAAGTACAACAGAAAACTAGTAGTTTTATTATATAAAGTGTCTGTCCTAGCATTTATTGAAGCCCAGCTTCCTGAGATAATTTTTTTCAATTCAGTGACAAAGAAATCAATCAAGAAAACCTGAAGTCGAAACAACGATTCTTTAAACATAAATCTTAGATGCTTGTTACTATTTTTAACGTCATTTATCAGACAGATTTTCACAGCAAAAAGCCAAACAGGGAATGCAGATGACCCTGTCTTCAGCTTCAAATAGTTTTTCACTAGGATTGGTTAACAGTTTGTCATACACAATAGGTACCTTCAACACAGACTCTTCTCTCCTACCCCATGCTTCCCACTGAAACTAGCATCCAGTCCAGAAAATATGTGCAGTGGGTCCATGCTCATGGTTTGTCTCATCTTCCTACCCTTGTTAAAGATTGCCATAGAGCCCCAGGACAATGTATGCTCCACATAGAGCAGCTAGGATTGGCATTTTGGGGTTAAAAATTATTTGCATTTTATTGTTTTTGTAGAAAAGAAACAACAACGAATCAAGTTGACTTTACAGTTGTCTAAAACTAAGTAAGCTGAATTCAAATAGGAAGTGCCATGCACAGAGCGTTTTCACAGCTCATCCTGGCACCTCTGATTGATCCTTGTTGCCTTGTGCTTCCTATTTGAATTCAGATTTAAGGGATTTTTGGCTTTCAATTCAAACTCGGCATCCACAGTTATCAACATTAGACTATGCCACTGCAGAGTAGATTTCATTGTTAATCTGTAAGTTTCCTGTCTTTCTATTAAGAAAACCTTTAACTTACTGTTTGAACTAAACTCCTTGTCTAATGCCACATTATTTTTCTATTAAAATCCCTACTATCCGAGAAGCACCAGCTGAGGAATTTCCCGGTGGGCCTGTCCATCTCTGATGTTCATGCAGTTCTAATTTTAATTGCAATAGATCTTGGTTAATTGAGATACTGTCTTGCAGCAAAAACTGCTCCCAACATCAAGTCTGGATGGTGGCGATTGCCTTTGAAAAAGGGATTGCCCATTTTGAGTAGGGGTAACATAATTTTATTGTTTTTCGTGAATGTCAGCAGAATGGGGTAGTTAACTATTATAGATCTCGGCGACAAGTAAATATCCTCAATGTTTGCTATTTGTGAAAAAGTGCATCAATGTGACAAAAACTTTAATACATTTCCTTCAAGCATCCCCTATGGAAAATAGGATAAGATCTGTTTCTATGGCAATAGACAGGAGCAGACTTTGTGTCTGGGGCAGTTGTCATAGACAGTACATTAAGATTTGAACACTAATCTAATTGCACAGCTGTCACAATTATTGTAATTGATAAAATGCCATGCATTTTTGTCCAAATATATTCTAAATGGTTGGCCTATTGAATTGGTGTCAATTCATTAGGCCAACATTTGTATTTATTTTTATTTTTACAACATTTACATTTGCTCACTATAAAAACCATAAAATACTTTGTATTGATAAAATATTTTAAACTTTCAACGTTCCTCCATTAATGAGCACTTACAGTTTGTGTAATGTTGATACTACCATTTATGTCATATACAAACTCCTGCAATAATGTTAATGTGTCATTTAGTTTCAAATTTTGATGTGCCAAATAACGTTCTATGTAAGACCCTTTATACATTTGTAAGAAAATGTTTGTAATACAGAAGCTCAATATCAATTTTCCATGCAAGCTCATGAGTGGCCTTATTTAACTACTAAAACGAGTAGCTCTAAATTTAGTCATTTGTATGTGCAGAATGTGATTTTTAAAGTAACCTTATTTATTTGTAAAAGCATGACATGATGTGTGAACCAAATCCTTGCCTTCATGCCAATAAAATATTTGAAATGATTTGTGTCCTTTCTCTTAAAATATGCTACACTCTGGCACAAGGAGAAATCGAAAGTAAATAGAGCAGCGATGAAAATTGGGAAAGTTAATCAAATGATAGGGCAAATAAAAAAGCGCCACGAATGTCAAGCAGAAGCAGTTTTCATTCTTATTCTTCAGCTATATGGATTAGTACTTTTATCCTGAACCATTGTGACTAATGGATTGGTCCAACAAAACTAATATAAAATTACCATTAAAAAGTTAACGTGGCTTGATTTCGATTTTTTGTTGCCAAATGATGGCAAACAAAAAAATTCAGTTTAAATATTGCTAATAATAACGCCAACTTTGAAATTTGACGACTACCTATGTACTCTAAAAAGTATGCATATTTTGTATTAAGTAAATTGTTTTCCTTCCATAATATCTTGGAACTAAACAAGATGTACTGAGCGAAAAAAGTAAAGAAATGCGTCATTTTGTGTTAATGAAAATAAAAATGTATTGGGACACTTATTAAATTAGTTTTTAAGATGGTTAATAAAATTAACACCTTTTTAACTTTATTTTCGTTTGATGACTTCTCAATCTATTTGGCATTGCTTTTAAATGATTTTCTCTAATTATTGGTTCTATTTCCCCATTCTGCAAGGTTTCCTCAAAGTTAATTTTTAAATGTGTTGATTCTATATTGCAAATAATCCCAAATATTTTTAATAGGTTTAAAGTCTGGACTATACCGAAGATACAATGACTTTGGACGTGGTATAGGGTCTAATCTACAAATATGGACATGGGTCGGATCGTTATCCTGATCAAGTTTAAATTTTGACCCCATTTTTTAGCCCATTCTCAACTTCAAAAAAACATTTAATTGCATAAATTTGGCCCTTTTACAGTCAAATCTAACGCCAAGAAAGCATGACAGTCCAAGACCTGCTACTATCACCATGTCTTATTGTGGAAGTAAGAGTTCAATTCATGTATTCGATATAAAACAACCACTGAAAACTTGAATTAAGATTCATCTTTAAATATAATCGAGTTAACGGAATTCTCAAAGCTGATTAATGTAAGCCTCGTAGCAATTCTCCAAACTTCCACGCCAACGTGAAGACATTTGAGGCCACCACACATATATTTAACGTGCACCAGCCCCCATTTACATGACGGTCTATGGTGCGTGTAGATGAGGCCATCGTCGGGACTACGAGGATTTTAAAATGAAAAATGAGCCGCCAGGGCAGCATAAGAAGTTTGCCCCTCCTATCAATGATAGGTTCTCTAATATCCTGAAACTGCCGTGACATCTGTAATAAGTTGGATGGCATTAAAACCCTGAACCCGTGAAGATCCGTCGCAATATCAGGAGTGATGGCAACAATGATGGAGGAGCTTTGGGAAGTGTGCTCTTTACCTCCCATGCATATCCATTTCGCGTTGTTTAGCTTAAAACTTCCCTGCAAGCAGTAGCTGTCAGAAGTACAACGGATGATTACCATCTGTATCACCTTCCTACAACAGAGCCTTGAGAACTTAGTGAATCAACTGTTTGAGCCATTCACTACATTCATTGATTTTAGTGCTTAGAGTAGGCTTTAGAGAAATAGGGATTCCGACAGATAGAGCAGCTCATTCCTGATCACTTTGTCTGATAACAGTGAGGTTACTAATTTCCACTAATCATTCCGCATCTTTC
Organism: Meta bourneti; assembly: GCA_933210815.1. Lineage (NCBI taxonomy): Eukaryota > Metazoa > Arthropoda > Arachnida > Araneae > Tetragnathidae > Meta > Meta bourneti. The sequence goes on along the minus strand of OW119926.1, from coordinate 71,716,385 downwards.
AAGCCATAGACCTCGCCATCTGAACCCCTCTTCCATCTTACCTTCTCCCTTTTTGTCTGTAGTGACCTGTACAACAGTGATCATTTCCCGATCACTCATATCGTTGGAAATGATCCTGTTAACCGGCCGTCACGATATACTTAAGAGACACCGACTGGCTAAATTTCGCATCTCTGGCCCTTATGACAGAGCAGATGGTAGTAGGCAGCACAGACGAGGCAATTGAAGCAGTCCCACCGATGTTAGAATCAAAGCTGCTGATGCGGCGATCCCCGAGATAGTGCTATTGCATGAGTTTTCTCTGCAGCTTCCAGTTCAAACATTTCAAAACACTACGGAATCACATCGTCTTAATTTCCATTCTCACACCGAATTCGCCTATAGCTGTCGATTTATGGAAAGGGAGTTGATACCTTCCAGCGTGGTTTCGGTATCACTTTTTGTTGGATAGAGGGACACGTCGGAATTGTAGGAAATGAACTGGCGGATGCTAAAGACAAAAATGGTGTTACTCCATTAAATACACACGTTCCGGACGATGATCTCCGACTAGTCCTAGACGTCGTATGGAACGATTGGCAAAATGAATGGCGCTCTCAGAGTAATAAGCTCCACAGCATCCGTCCTGTCATTTCATTGTGGCTTACGTTGCATATAGGACATTCCTATGTACTTTTAAATCATCTTCGAATCGGACACACCCGTTTTACTCACATGCTTCTTTTGTTAGGAGAGAATGCTCCTATGTGTAACACATGTGAGATTCCTTTCACTGTTCGTCATGTTTTAATCCATTATCCTCTTTTAGTCGTCATCGTCATTACATTTTTAACAACTCCGAGATTTGGAAGGGGAAAATCATCTTTTTCAATTTTTATACAGCATTGGTTTTTCAAATTTCGTATGTCTATCTATTATCTTTGAATCATTTTTCACATTTCATCTGTTTTTAAATAAAAATTAGCATCAAGAATTTTAAATTACCGTTTTATTAGTTTTTACCTTAATGACGTATTTTAACATAAAATGCGCTGATTTGTTTATTGTTGGTATATATGTAAAATCACTATTTTTTTTGATTTCCAATTTTCTTAAGGTCAAAAAGGCCCAGCTAGGCATAAAAATAATTCGATCAAATTTTAAGTATTGCACGAAGTTCCCCATTCTCAACTGTTTCTCACAATCACTAATTCAAAATCATTTTTTAATATTGTCTAAAATCACTATTTTTGATTTTTTAAGGCTCGGCTGGATATTTTTTGAAACGGGAAATCTTGTGTCAGGTCTATGCACCCCACTACCCAACTTTTCCGAACTGGCACCAAGTCAGTTTCTAAAACAAGTGTTTCTGGCCCACTCTTAATAAATAACCAACGTCATAATATTCAGCAATGGGAATTAAACTTGACAAACTGGGGTGTAGATAATATTTTATTATTTGCTTAATAGATGGCACTAGCATCGTTCTTAGCTGTCATCTAGCGGTACTTCGTTCGGATTGTTTACATTTTGTCAACGAAACCGCTGTATACAGATATGCATTTTGTTAGCATTTATAAAATATTTTCTAATTCCTCTGACAACAAAAAGTGCTTGAATTATGTAAGGTGATCATGAGAAAGGTAAGTTCGCATCATGCGTTCATATTTTATCGAATAGAAGAAACATTCCAGATTATCCATTCTCAATGTGATCATTTTTCTCTTTAAAATGTGTAGAATTAATTATTCTCTATAAACAAAGCATAAAATGTTCATTTTTTTCTCTGTTGGATTCGAATGAAACCCTTCAATTGAGAAAATCATTTGCGTCTTGTGAAATTTGATTAGAAGATTTAAAATATTATAAAAATATGTTAATACAAATAAATTCTTTAATTCGGCAAACAGGAAAAATTAGGTAATTGTTTCAAGGAATCTGTTCCAAATTTCTCATTTTTCGAAAAAAAACCCTCCACATTGAAATCTATGTATAGCATTTTGAGCAGCTCACCGTTTGCACATTTGTGAAAATATGGATGAAAAACTTGAATTAAATATCATGTTTTTTGAACGAATATATTTTCAAATACATTCATGAAAAGTTTCTTATATTTTGCAAAACATTGATATATGATTATGCCTAAATTTCCATAGCAAGATGTGTTCTCTTGAAAGTGCTTTAAATACTAAATGTTAAAAATGTACATGAATATTCCCTTCAGCATCATAAATAAAATTTTAATTTCTCTTGAATCAAGGAACGCTTTTTTCAGGGGGTCACTCATAATTTAATGTAAATTTACAGAAATTTTTTTTTCATATTCTTAGTATCCTTATAAAAAACATATAATTTAAAAATTTGCATTGTGTCATGAACAGAAGGAAACTGGGTATTTCAATTATAAATATACAGAGGTACAACCTTTGCTTTAAATAAAGTTCCAAGTTAACGATTAACTTAAAATGTATTTATATGAATTCAATTTTCTTGTAAAATCTAGCAATTATAGTCAATGAACATGCAGCAAGCATCATGCAATTTCTAATCTTTTTTCTTAAATGTTATTACTACTATTTCTAAATAATGTATGCGGGCATTACTTAATAATGTGATACATTGGACATTTGTTTGATTTGAATAACATTTATAGCTTGGATTGCTTTTTGTAGACATCAGAAGTAAAAAATGCCTTAGAAGTTGCCTTATAATTAATGTGGGACGTACGATTTTTAAATGTTATTTAATTGAATTATTTTCATTGTTATTTGTAATTCATAAATATCTAAATATTTCTTAAATTTTAATTTTTGCTTACTTTTAAAATTGTATTTCTACTTTAAGAGTTTTGGTTATCTTGTTTTCAAAATTTTTGTTGCATTCTCATCTGTTAAAATATGAATTGGTATTAGTGAATTCTACTGGTATTATTGAAGGATCTAGATTTTGAATAAAACAAAATTTTATGATAAGATTATTAAAAAAATAACACTTATTTTTGCAAATTTATAGTTAAAAAAATACAAAATGCTACAAATCTATATCTTTGAATGTAAACACACAGTCCACACACTACATACTTTATCATTTGAATGTACTCAGAGTAATGACTAAAAGAATTTAGTTTGAAATGAAGGGGAAAAGGCTTAAGTCTGAGATTTTGTCTCCATACTTCAATATGGAAGTTAGTTCCATATTGAAAGTCAAACAGAAAAAAAAATACATAAAAGATAAAGAATACCCCCAATTTATTGACATAAAATAATATTCAAATAAGACAAAAGGTAAGAACAGATTTAAAATTTTTTTATAAAATCAATTCCCCCTGATTACCCCAATTTAATTTATTTTCGCATATGTGTTATTTAAATTATGGGTATATATGACTAAAATGATGATTTGTTAAGGCTGAATCAGATTCAACATTTTGAATAATAGTTCAGCAGTAAGTTTTTGAAGTCTTAATATTTTCCTGGTCTTCCTTGTTTTTTTATTGTAACTATCCTGTGATTTCTATGATGGAATAGTAGATTCCTGTCTAATTAGCCCTCTTGTAACAAAAGAAGACTAGAGGGACAAATAAACCCTCTGTGAGTAAAACTGATTTAAAAACAAAGGAAGTTGGTAAAACTGAACTGCATATATGTAACTGAAGACGGATGCATTTCTCTCGGATACATTTTTTTCTAATGCCCGGCCAATTGAACAATTATGGCACTATAAAGGTGGATTTGTGAACCACTTTGCGAAACCCCGGTGGAGGGGGCTCACATAATAGCACACATTCGAGGCACACCCCGTTTATAAAGAGACCTTATATTCATTCCAGATGGACAAATTTCCATGCCTTACCCGGATTCGAACCAAGAACATTACGATCCAGAAGCCCCAATCCCACCTTGACCACTAGACTGATTGATCGACATTTTTTTCGCTATTCTACCAAGCACGAATTCATTCAAGATCATTGCATTCTTGTCTCAGACTAAACGAACCCCTAAATTTGCTAATTGCGCACCTTTCATACGCTATGCTTACCTTTTCGCATTGTAAGTCTTTAAATCCTTACCCCAATGAATGCTTCGTTTTAATACGACAAAAATATCACCACCACTTAGTCTCCAGCAGTGTTATCGAAATCAAAAGCTGCGGGGGGGGGGGAATAATATTCATGACTGATTGTGCCTTTCAGGACCGAACGAAGCTAATTCGAAAACTAAATTTAATGTTCAAGCGTTTCCATTAGGACATAGATCCTCATCTGATTAGCCCTCGTGTTGCAAAAAATGCCGTATATTTTCAACTGGTGTGCCACGGAACACTGGCGTGCCTTGCGGATGGTGAATGGTTTGAATTGTGTAAGATTTGTTTTATTTCAACGGTTTAGTTTTTAACATTTGACAAGTGTGTTCACAAATAATTCAAGAAATACCCGTATTTTTAAAACACCCGCATAAATAATTTTGAGTATTTTTTATTTCGTAAGTATCAAGAACAAATTGTTTCAAAAAAAATTTTTTTTCAGCTACTTTGGAGCAAAATGTAGTAATTACAATTATTATTTTTTGTAAATTAATCCAAATTAAACATATTTTTTGTCAGATCGGTAAAAATATTTTTTAGTGTACAGCAGAATTTTAATAATTAGTTTGTCCATGAGATGAAAAAGGTTAAAAATTGCTGCCATGAGTAACAAAACCAAACCAATCCATCATATAACATTTAGCAACATTAACATGATTAAAAAATAAATGAATGAAAAGAACTGTACATTTAGTTTCCTTTCAATTCTCAATTTGATGCAAGTTTTTTCATTGCAAGATTTTATTTTCTCGCTTATATATATAAAGAAATTGAAGTTAGAAAAATATGTGGATTAAAATCTAGAATTAGACAACCCATTTAACGACAATTCTCTGTGAAATTGAAGTATCGCAATGCACGGCCCCAAGTTTAAACCTCTGGTAGTTTACTGATAATTGCATCACCTAAATTCGTAGGATACATGCGAACTATTGCATCAGATCCGTAAACTACTCGTGATGTGTAACAGCTACTGGTGTCATACGCTCTTTAGGGATATGTTCACATGAATAGCGTGATTGGTACCAGGCGTTGGAGTTGATTTCTGCGTTCTTAAGTGATTTCACTGAGACAGGTGGAAATAGCGATGACAGAAGAGTGCGGTTTGGTTTGTCGCCTTTGGTCATTTTTTGCTACATGAGGCTCAAGGACTTTTCCACCCAAAATATTTCTGAATGGGATTTAATCACTTTTCAATGCCACCGCAAGTGAAAAAATATGGAAACTGATTATACTGTACGAATGTAAGAAGGGGCAGGAAGAAGATACAAATACTATCTTTGGATCATTTGTTGAGAGATTTTCATTTAGGAATAGGGTTGCCACATTCACTTATCCGAAACTGACTTGGGAAAATTTATTTGGAACGACAAACAATTCGCACCTTTCGGCCCACTTAGTTGTTTGGGCCTGTCTGCACACCGTTCCACAAAGAGCTATTTTTTGCAAAGGTGAACAGCTCGCCTCAGTGGGTAAAAGACAAATAAAGGGCCATACACAACTAAAGTAACTGGTATTTTCACGTACACCAACATTTAATCGCTACAACTCCGTTTGAAATGTGTCAATGAATTTCGGAAATATACTATATCTTGATTTCATAAGAACCACGAAGATCCACTCAGCCAAATGCCTTGGATGTGCATTTTCCATGTATTTTTTGGTAAGCTTTATCTTATGGATGGTATATTGAATTCTGATTGGTTGGTTTTGGGTTTTATGGCACAAGTGCCATATTTGGCCGAGCTGCGCCATACACAAGATAACAACGAGGGGACGAAAAAAAGCAGAAGGGTAGGCGAGGGTAAAACAGAAGGGAGGACAGATCACTTGTGATGCCCGTACACACCTAAAGATGTACTCTTGAGAACATGTTGAATGTTGAAAAATGTATAAATAACCTTTGTTGCCCTGTGAAACGTTCTATCGGATACACGTTTGGGGATGCCTATTATGATATTTTTCAGCATGATGGAGGATCTTGTCTCAACCAAACTTGCAATAATTTAAATATATCTATGTATATTTTACGTACAACTGTATAATTTGTCAACGTACAGCCTATGTAGAATTTCCCAATTTATTACGTTCCAGATGCAAAAATATCTGAGAGTAACATAACTGTATTTTCCTGGTCTGAGAATAGCCCCGACCTTAACAAAATTGAAAATTGCTGATCAGAACTAGAGTAAAACGTTTCCAATAGGAAGTTCCAAGCCAAAATACTGTTACAAGAGCAGCTCTGACCAGGTTTTGTGTATGTGTGTAGCACTCTGAGTAAAACATTACATACAGAATTTGATTAAGCCTATGTACAGCAGTAATCAAGGGAAGAAAGTTTAATGAAATCTAGACACGTTTCTTTGCTTTATGAGTAAAAATCAACGTTTTTGCATTTGAATCAACGTTTCAAAGTCTAGCCTGTTTATTGCAACAACAGGTACATTAACTCGTAACTGTAATTCTCTAATGCATATCCAGTAGTGAGGTATTAAGTGACATTAAATATGCTTATTTTATTCGGTTGTTTCATGTCTCATTTAGAACTACAATCCAAAAGGCTCTCTGGGCATTGCTCATCACCATTAGGCCCGGTGCACACATCCGACTTTTAAACGCTGCGGCACCGTAAATGCGGTCTGAGATACAGGAGATCAGATAGTACGTCCACCTTGCGTGTAATTTGTGCCGTAGTTCCCCACGTCGCCGCACGGTAGCCGCGCACGCTCCTCCGGTCTTTCGGTACTTTGTTCACTATTGAGCGGTGTACACATCTGGTTTTTTTTAAATAAATGCGTCGCATTATTTTATATAAATTATTAATATTTTTATAGTAATGGTGGTAAATTTTGATGATTTGGATATAGAATTGTTTATCGACGAAGTAAAAAGGTATCCTGTGGGAAATATGGAATATCACTGCAGAAAACTATCGTGACCGAACAAAGAAAAGAGGAGCGTGGGTTGGTGTTTGTCGGGTATTTTGTTTCCAATGGAGGTATGGAGAGTCTCATCCAAGTATTTTGAGACATCTTGTCAGTAATTTTTCCCGCAAGCTCGTCAAATGATCAAACACTCATTCGGAAGTAATTAAAAAAATTATTTGTGTTTTCTCGTAAATCCACAAAAAATGTATAAAATCTACCTCTTGTAAGTCTTAAATCAATAAATGGATGTATCCAGAAACGTCTATTTTGTTTCAAAATATATTTTTTGTACGCCAAGCTAATCAAACACGTTTCCTTCGATAGACATCCATCGCAACTGGCGATCAAATGAGTATAGGCTTCATTTCACGGTTGTGTGTGCATAGTTGGCTATGGCGACGTAGCGGCGCCGTACGTTAACAAATCGGATGTGTGCACCGGGCCTTATACATCATCAGTTGGGAGATCATTTCCACACATGACAGCTAGATAACGGAATGTGCTACTTATTAAAAGGGTGGTGTAGTGTGTGATATTTTTTACTATTGAAAAAATTATTTCCATTAGTTGTTAAAAAGAATTCAATTTCGTGACACATTAAAGTACCTAATTTTTCGGTGGAGATGTCGAATCCGGGGCACCAGCGATTTATCGCCAAACATGGAAACCTTGGTGTTTTGATTCAGCTTTATGGCAACCCTATGCAAAAGGTTTTTGGCGTAGGAAAGTCCACGTTTTTTCTTTTAATGAACATACTGGCTTTGGACGCCATCTTGATTTGGCGACAAAAATTGCTTGGCGACAAACATGCCCCGGATTCTACATCTTTACCCGTATTCTGCATCAGTACCAATTTTTAAGAAATCCAGCCAATTTCGAATTGGATAAATCTCTAGTTGACAGGGCGGTCTTGAGCTTGGCGTTAGTTTGAAGATTGAGTGGGTGATATACTCAGTTTTGGTAACCTCGCCGAGTAAGCGGCAAGAATTGGCGACCGCCTCTTTCACTCGTGGCGACAAAAAGACCTTACGCACCCATGCCTAGTGTGACCAAGGCCGTACCATCAAATAGAGATTTACTTCCAAATGACTGAAAAAAAATGGGTAAAACTTAAGAACACGTAACTGCTCCTAGCCAAATGGCTATTTGGATAGGCTGCTATTTTGGACGCTTCACTTGCGCACAAGTGGAAGTGCACGTAGCAAACCTACGACGGGTTTCCATATTCCAAAATTATCAGCAATTGGCAATATAATTTTTGGTAATTGGCGATGGTACCGTGTTCTTGAATCACATTAAAATGCACCAAATACTTTTTTCGTCCCATCTGTCAAGTCTGTTCTAATTTATTTCCAAAGAATAGCAAAACTAAACGTATTTTTGAATCAATTTCACGCATTTAAGAAAATCAGTGCCGATTTCCTTACTCTTCCCAACGTGGAATTCATCGTTTTGCACCTACATCATCATATTCATCAATGTTTTCCTCTGGAATTCCTTCTTTGTTCGTAAGTTCATTAAGTGTTCGTTACAACGCAGCACTTTTGTCGCCAATCCTTCAATTTTAGCATCCAACTCCGGAAGAACAACCTCCATTGATTGCTGGGTACGAATTGGACCGGTTACTTTATAAACGATCGCCCGATCACCGAACTTCATCAGTATTTGTTTTATGAAGTTTTTTTCCTCTAATTCACTCTCAAGTTCATCTCTTAGTCTAACGTTCTCTTCTGTATCTCGTATGATCCTTTTCAAAACTAAGGCTTCTTTTTTAAAAGGTAGCGATGTTCCCATTTTTAGATGTCTATTCCTTTTTAAAATTTCATAACGGTTTTAGGATTGTGCTTTTGAAATGTTTCCTTGTGTGCGCTGGTGTTGCTGCATTTTACCGCATGTTTGTATTACTTGTTCTTTTGCATTTGAGGAGAGGGTAAATCTGTTGAGAGAGAACGCTAGGCCCTGAAAGCAAGTGGTCTTCCAAGTCTTGCCACTCTTTTCCCTTACTCGGTAAATTACCAAAATGAAGTGTGTATCGCCCATATAATCGCCAACTATACCAAGCCGAAGGCCGTACCATCAACTGGACTAATCAATGTTAGAACGAACTAATCACATAATAGGTGCTCTAGCTTACGTCCACAAATGTGAACCTCAACGGTAACGCAGCCAATCACGTCTGAGATGGTTGGTTAGTTTGATATGGCGCTAATAGGATGGAATAACCCCATTTTATTTCTCACATTGACATTTTAGAAGATTAATGCGCACTTCGAAACTAGTACTTAGGTTTACCAGTCTGAGGAATTTACTTTAACCAACGAAAATAGATTTTTCGTTGTTTTAGTTTATTACAAACTTCCAGTTAATATTCACCACTACATTATAAAAAGCAAAGCGATACATTATATCATGGAGTAATTTTTGGTAAGACTTGTTCTCTGAATTAGAAATAATTTTAATCTGAATATTTTTTAATATGACGGTATTAAAATTTTTTTCCCATGTAGAACTGAAAACATTCAAATTCTCAATCTGTCCAGTAAAACCACGCGTTTCTAAAATAATATTTTAAATATTTGGATTATGAAGTGACGATGTAGACATTACAAACCATAAATTTCTATTTCAAACAGAGCGCATAGTTATGATAATTTGTTTTGATAAGATTATTTTAGCCCACGATTTTACAAACATTTTTTGGATTCATTTGATCTAATCAGAAGATGTTTGTCACGATTTGTCGATTGGCTCGGTTTGACACTACAGTTATTTTTCGCTACATGAGGGCTAATTATACCGGGACCTACAGCTTAACCCTATGAGGGTCCTGCACGCATTATTCCACCATGCAACCTGCAGTTTCCCTTTCGTGGCTCTCGTTGGAGTGATGTGGAAGTTGGAGTGCCAGCTCAGGTGTTGACCTCATCATTTGACTACGGTTCAAAATTACGAGGTTTATCCTTAGATCTTTTCCTTCGGGATTAATCCCGGACCATCGCCAATAGCTCGTTAGTTGCTCCAGTGCGAAGTGAATTAACCTAATAGGCTCTTCACTTAAGTGATTAGTGAAGAGCCTACCCTATATGGCTCTTTACCAGTTTTAGATTTTGGTCCAATAGAATTCTTTCGAGGATTCTTCCAACCAATAGTGTGGCTATTTAGTGACTATGCGTGTTATACTGTAAAAGCAAAAAGCAATATTTCACAATTCGGAAATCTCTCGACGCTCAGAGGACTGCGTATATCCATGCCAAGACCGGGATTCGAATCCAGAGCCTGTTGAATCAGTGAACTAATCACTCGTCTGCCAACTTATAGAAAAATTCTCCCCTATGATCGAAAAGTTTATTTGGGAGTATCTTAGTGTGAGTTAAATGATAAAATTTTACTCAGAATATTCTGTTTTGAGTGAATATTAGTGAAAGATAGGCGAAGGAAGTTGACTCTGCATGGGCTGTGTGTAGGTAGATAGAATTGCATCCTGAGAAATGGGCGTTTTAGCGAGTCTAAAATCATGAAAAATTACAATTTTTCCAAATTAATACTAAAGTTTGAAAAATATGGGTTGGCTGGTCGTTTTCGGGTTTTATGGCGCAGAGGCCACATTTGACCAAGCTGCGCCAAACACGAGACCTTCAACACAATGAGGGGAAAGAAAAAGCAGAATAGGCGAGGGTGAAACAGAAGAGAGGACAGATCACTCGGGTACCTTGGGGTTGTGATGCCCGTACTCACCTAAAGAAGATATGCACCTAAAGGCTAAAAAATATGGGAAGCTGTCGGGTTAAAAATGTTATTTTTTGAGCGTTTTGACCCTTATCGAGCAAATGGAGTTTTACTTTGGCCCCCTAGTAATTTCCGCAAGTTGGCGCCAAGGTATGAAGCCATCATTCAAATGTCGCTCCCCTTCAACCATTTCTACGAGTAGAAACGTTTAGGGTTCGGTTTTTAGGTGGAGTGCCTTATTTTTAGTGTGCCACCCCATCGGCAAAAGCATAAGGCGGCGAGTGAGTTCCTCTCTAAAATGCCACATCTGGTCTTGCAGACATTCATTATTGCCGCTTGCCTTCGGATGTTTCGCTTTCCGTGTTTATTTCGGGGGGCGCCTCCCGTCAATCTTCGGGGAGAATCTCCTCAAATGCTGAGAAATGTAACAAATAACGCCGAGGCCCCTCTCTTTTGTCACTCTCCTTGGTGACTTAGCACCCAGAAAATAAACGTCGTGTGGACTGATATTCGTTTGAGTGCTCTGTTGGCGTTTGGTTGCTTTGCTTACTTAAAATTGGAGGGGGAGATTGCTTTATGGCGATTTTAACGACATCCATCGACGCTGTGTCGGGTACTTTTTGGCATGTGATACGAGCGGTCAAGTGCATTGTATATCGAAACTAGGAAATGGTTGAAAAATCATGTTTGCTGTTGAACAAGCTGCTAAAAATCTAATGAAGTGAACTCAACCAAGCCCAGCTGGAAGTGCAACGGATTAGAAACCGGTGGGTTGCTAATTGCTGTCCAGTCAAAGACCATAATGTACACGGGGGTTGGTGTACACTAAATCTGTCGCGACCTCAAATGTTCTCTCGTTGGATTGGTGTCGAAGTTTGGAGAGTGGGGGGGCTCGGGTGTTATTCTCGTCATTATTACGAGGCATCAAAATTACGAGGCGTTGTGCTTGGCTCTTTCCCTTCGGGATTGATCCCGGACTGTCGCTAATAACCCGTGTGTTGCTCCTGACTTCTGGAAACGAACCTGACTTCTGGAAACGAACGTGCGACAAACTGGCGAAAGAGGACAACAGCATGCCGCAGGATGAGAAACCTGTAACTTACCAACAAGCTAAATGGAGTAATTCAATGTAATCAATTTAAATGTGCGTGATTGTTAATTCAAATGTGTATAAAATAATACAAAATTTTTCCAACCGAGATTTCGAGACTTTACAGCAAATTTTAGATTGATGACAGGTCACGTCTATTTACAGGCACGTCTAAATAAAATAGGAATAACGGACACTGAATCCTGTCCGTTCTGCAACTCCAATGCAATAACGAAGGCCTATCATTTAACCCTTGGAAGGGTTGACAAGCAGATATCCGATCTGGAACCTGCGTTTCCCTGCTGGACTTCTAACCAGTTTCGATCTTCTTGGCCAAGAATCTCCTTGGTAATGATAATTAATTAACGTTGCACTGGAACAACACAACGAGCTATTGGCGACGGTTCGGGATCAATCCCCATGGGAAAGATCCGATGACAACACCACGCAATTTTGAACTGCGTTCAGATGACGTCAACACCTGACCTGGCACCCCACTCTTAAAATTTCCACACCACGCCAACGTGAGGACATTTGAGGTCACGCCAGATTTAACTTGCACCAGCCCCCGTGCACACGACGGTCTTGGATTGGACCGAGTTTTGAACTAGCAACCCTCCGATTGCTAATCCGTTACTCTTCCAACTGGGTTACCGCGGCCATAATTTTTCCTACTATTCTTTCAATCAAACGATGTAGTTATTTAGTCGTCTAGTGTGGGGTAAAAGCAATACTATACCACTCGGAAATCTCGTGATGCTCAAAGGATTAATAAACGGAAGTTATCTGCTATTGCCGAGACTACCTTTCCTACGAAATGAGCTGTAAACTCGTGCCTCTATTGGACGGCAAGAAGAGAAATTGATAGCACTCTGTCTTCTGGCAAAAGATAAAAAATGTTTGTCACTGAATAAGAATTAAGAATTCTACAGTAAAGCAGACATTATCTTCAAGTTTAGATATTTTAGTCTCATTTACCCCTGAACGTCAATTCGAATCTGCCGAACCAATGAGCTACAACAACGGAAATGATTGAATCTGTTAATCATTCCCTTCTTGTAGCTCCTCCACCATTATGTGACTATCTCAGAGACGAGTTGCTTGTTGTAACGGGATGTGGACCCACACTTCCAATGTTCAACCAAAAACTGCAAAACTAATTTCTTCAATTAAACTATATACTATTTAAAACTTATTCATGTCTTATGTTTAAGTATAAAATACGTAGCATGTAACAACTGCCAACTCAAAGTGACCAAATTTCGAGTTCCTGCCTTTTGACCAGTACGGGCAGATTTCAGGCATGCAGTCAGATATCTTAATTTATCTTCGTAACACACATTGCGGGCCTAGTTAACCCAGTCGTTAGAGTCGCTGGTTAGCAACCAGAGGGTCGCGAGTTCGAAACTCGATCCTACTAAAGACGTCGTGTGCATAGGGGTCGGTCGGGATTGATCCCGGACCGTTAAGAATTGCTTGTATTGCTCCAGTGCGACATAAATTCAACTACCAACTGGAATTTGCTCCATATAAAAAAGTTGAAACCCAACAGTATATACCATAGTTTCCCAAAATGCAAATTGCAACTGATCTGTCTAACAATAGACGACAGGCCGTAACAAGCGAGTTACGTACTTGCGCATACTTCCGATTTACGCAAAAATCATTTGTATTTGCACATACTTCTGACTTACGCAAGCTCTTACAAGTGCAGTGGCAAGAATCTGCATCTTGTATCAAGTTTACTGTAAATACATAGGTTAGGAGACTTAAATTACCATTAGAAGTTTCCGAATTGTGTAACAAGCAATTATCAGTTTGGCGCACTGCAAGGAAAAAACCGAATCATTTTAGGACTCAATGGGCTTGCCCGCTGCGCTACCAACTATCAAGTTGTAGATGGCGCAGGTTTGATTTCTGTCCGGTTCGTTTCCTCCTTTGGTGCATCTCATCTTGTGTCAGTAAAACTTTCCTTGTGTATGTATGTCTACTTGTCATTGTCTCGTGTTTGGCGCAGCTTGGCTAAATATGGCCCCTTGCGCTATAAAACCCAACTCAATCAACCAACCAACCTAACACGTTTTGTGTATTCAGGGTCTCTACTAAAATTGCATGCAAAGGATTTTTTTATTACTATAAGATTGCGGTTCACAAATGAGTATTTTTTTATATTCCTGAAAACCTCGTCTCTTTTAAATTTTCGTACTAATAAAAATTTGCGAATGTGTTTTTGATTTGACGCAAATTACACGTAAGCAATTTTTGTTGAACTTATGAAATATAAGTTATTCGTAAGAAGTTGAAGCGCTTGATTTTCAGTGACTACCCGGGTGAAGTCAAAATGATTGTTTTGTTAAGTTTTACAGAGGGGAGCGACGAAAAAAGTTGTCTTTGAAAACGGAACGTCGAGTGAGAAAAGTTTCGGTAACTGGTGCAAATATAAAGAAAATTGTTTACTCTAACACCATCTTCATGAACATTATGATGGACACGTCTGAATTCTATTTTGTTATTTATACAAAAGATGTCAATGGCATTCATTTATGCATCGAATCAAAAGTAATGTGTTTCGGAAATAAAAACTGGAGTAAAATCATTTTTCACTAACAGCGGAGAAGCGTAAAAATTGAATATATTGACTCAGAAAGGAGAAAATAGAAACTTGTTCCATTAAAGATGGAAATTCCGATGTGTATTGAAATAGCTGTAGTTTCGTCCGTGTTTGCATTTCAAAGTGTATTTACGGTATTGATGTTTGTTTACCATATTTTCTGTTTGATGTCTCGGAGGGTTTAGTTGCTCAAGATTCCTTTCTTATGTGTCATATGTCAGTGTGTCAACTTTTTGAAGGTTTTGTTAGAATAAGAATTTTGAGTAACTCGTCCTAAAATTAGAAAATATTTTGACTCGCATGTATTTCGTAAATATTTTGACACGCGAAATATTGATTTTTTGCCATCTAATAGAAAATTTATTGCGTTGCTTTAAGCTTAAGAGGGTTTATATATAGCATAAACGTAACCGGAGAAGGAAAAGGGCTTCCGGTTATGAATAATTAGCTTTTACTTAGTGTTTTGACGTTAATTTTTAATGTGAGCAACGTGCTAAAATCGCAGATTTCAGACGAGATCGACTTGGGCCGATTGGCTATCGAAGCGCAGACTAGTGTTTTTAATCGCGCTGGATAATCACTAACAGATCAATAATTTGTCCCACATTAGGATTCATGCTTTTTCTCACAACTACGAGACAGATCTTCAAAGATAGCGACCCGAAGAAATAGCATGAAGCTGCCGCACATACTCTATTTCATTAGAAGGCCGATGGTTGCGAAAGAGACCATAAAACACGAGCGCCGTCTGCATTTAACTTTAACAGAAATATCCTGTTTTACAGATAAACTTCGAGTTTTCATTGTGATATCTTTTTTCGTTTTTCATTTCTTGATACGTTTTACCTATCTATTTAGCAAAAGGAGTGTAGAATTTGCAACGGAAGTTGAAAATGTATTTGTTTCAGTTGCGAGAGGTAAGAGACTCATTACACAACCATATCATTTTCTTATCAGAATCGGGTGTCCGTTTTCATCTTCAGCATTGCAGAGCGTGAAGTAGATCTTTTCATTTACTCAAATCGAATTTTACAATTTTCATCAAGAGATGTAAGTTTCGGGTTGTTGATATTTTAATTGCAGTGACTTTAATTGAAACTTTCGATTGTTTTGCAGAAAACTTTTAATTGCTTTGGCTTACATTTTGATTTCAAAATATGTACTTAAAATACGTTTGTGTTTTGCTCATAGTTTGTCCCAAACAGTCTTGTGAAACAAGATCGCGCTTGGATATTCGTAGTGGTTCAAAATTCTTCAAATCGTAGGTCAAAACATGGTATAAATAACTGATAATGAGTATGCAAAATGAATTCGACAAAAATCAGTTGCTGTATGATTTCCACATGAATTGCTCCCTAAACAAAGTCTACTCCTGTCTATTTTGCTGATGGGCCTCCTATTTTCCATAGGGGATGCTTAAGTAATGCATTCAAGTTTATCACATTGACGAACTTTTTAACGAATTGAAAATACATTTGTCATGGTTTTATTTATACTGAGATTGAATTGAGAACGTTTCTTTCCACCGCCAACATTCACCAGAAACGAAATTAAAATTTATACGTCCACCATTCCTTTAGTGACCGCCATCACCCAGACTTAACTGTGGGAGGCTTTCTTGTCGAAGTACTCCTCAGCCAATAATTCATCCAAGTCTACTTGTATAAAATAAAAAAACTGAAAAATCTATATTTATTATATCCTTGAAGAATCGATGTTTGAATCGTTTTCATCCATCATGGTGTTAGATACTATATAAATGTAGGGTTACCATATGTCTCCGAATCCCTGGTCATTTTGTCCCAATCAGAAGAAAAACGCTGAGATCGAGTTTTTTTAGATGTATCGGTCATTGCTACTTATAAAGTGAGATAATTTGCCCGTTTTGAATGTGCTTTAATTGTAACACTGGCACTGATCCGAATTTTATTTTTTGCCTGCAAAAATTTCGTCTATCCATCCAAAGTGCTGCTGGAACAGTCCTGGGAACCAGTTGATATTAGTTTGAATGAACCATGGTATTTGTTGAGAAATTGAAAGTAGGAGGGTTGGTTGGTTTGAGGGTTTTATGGTGCAAGGGCCATATTTGGCCATGTTGCGTCAGACACAAGACTTACAACATCAAGTAATAGACACACACACAATGGAAGCTTTACTGATACAGAAGAAAGTAGGAGGGAGGGAGTTGAATTTACGTCGCTCTGAAGCAACATAACGGGATATTGGCTACCGTCTGGAACCAATTCCGATGGTTAGAATCCGAGGACAACACCTCGTAATTCGGAATCAGGGTCAGATGACCATGTCGACACCTGAGCTGGGACTCCACTCTCCAAACTTCCACACTACGCCAACGTGAGGACATTTGAGGCCACGGCAGGTTTAACGTGCACTAGAACTACGTACACGCCGGTCTTTAGCTGAACCGAGTTTCGAACTTGCAACCCTCCGGTTGCTAATCAGCGACTCTACCAACTGGCTAACGCGACCCCTCCTAAATTGAAATCTATATATATAAAATAGGATGTGTGTGTGTGTGTATGTGGGTATATTTTCTATACAAATCTACACCGTTTGACCAATCCACACCAAATTTGGTACACTTATAATTTAGAACACTGCGGTCAGCATAGGCTAACTCTTAACCCCCGTTCTATTGGCCCTGGGGGCTAAAAACTATTCGAAATCGCAATAGAAATAACATTGAG
Source organism: Meta bourneti (assembly GCA_933210815.1). Lineage (NCBI taxonomy): Eukaryota > Metazoa > Arthropoda > Arachnida > Araneae > Tetragnathidae > Meta > Meta bourneti. Next base: position 71,699,261 of record OW119926.1, on the reverse strand, counting down.
CATAGATTGATTGCTTTAGGCAGCGATGGTTGCTTTACCACTGTTGATCGAAAAACAATTTTTTCCGAAACAAATTAAATTACAGTATTTATGTTTGAACTGACTTTTTAGTTCTTCCCATGATGTAAATAAATTATAGATATTTTATTGATGAAGGGGGAAAGAATATTTTAAAATATTTATGTTTGCAAGGAAATCCAAGGAAAGGTTTTCAGGAGTTCAAGGATTATTTTCAAGGAAAGTTGGTGTGTATTTCGACCAACTTTCCTTAAATAATTTATCGAATACGTAATGATTTGTAGAATTCTGTTTCACGAGGCTTTTTAGGTAAGGCGTGTAACTTATTTTAAAATGTCCGGAATAGATACATGTGAATCCTCCGTTGAAAGCAGTGATTTTCTTTCTGAAAAATTCTGTAAAATCGACCTTCTGCTTTTTGAAAAAATTTTATCTATTCAGTTTAATTTGTCTACACCGATTATATTTATTTCTAAACCAAGCACCGTTATTCCGAAAAGCACAAACGAAAAACTCATTGATCATAAAAGCGTAATTTTGCTACTCGGTATCTGGCAGCACCAGAATTAATGTTTACTTTTTTTATAAAACTTTGTAGAACTTTCTAGAAAGTTGGGGAAACGGAAACTTAATTGGACTCATGGTGGAGAACATTCCAGCACCCACTCGATTCTTAGCTGGTCGTATTTAAAGGAAGCTAACTCGGTAAGTCTTCCAGTTTATCATCTTTCAGTGAATCTGGCAGTTTTATTTCGCTCTTTTGATTGTATAAGTGTTTCCTACTTTATTCGACAGTGATAGCGTACATTTTGGATTTATATTTCTAAACGGATGTAAGTACTACATAATTTTAAATTCGTTTTTTCGTTAATTTTAGCTTTTTATTGTATTCTATAATAGATTTCATTGCTCAGTGAGATGTGCCTTTTGCTTAATTTTTTAAATAAGTTTAATGGGATCAGAATTAATGCTTTTTTTACACCAGAATAAAAGTTTATTTTTAACATGATTTAGAATTCTGTGTTTGAATATTTTGATTGACAGCTTTTAAGTAAGGCATTAATTTTTTTTATTTGTGTTAAAAGTTTGATATTCTCCTAAACTGATGTAAGTACTTCACAATTTTAAATTTGTTTTACCATTCAGTTTATATTAGTTTTTTATTGTATTCTATAATAGATTTCATTGTTCAGTGAGTGTGCCTTTTGCTTATTTTATGAAATAACTTTTTAATGACAGATTTCACTGCTCTGTGATAGTGTGCCTTTTGCTAATTTTATGAAATAGCTTTTCTTTGTATTCTATAATAGATTTCATTGCTCAGTGAGAGTGTGCCTTTTGCTTATTTTATGAAATAGCTTTTTGTATTCTTTTACAGATTTCTTTGCTGTAGCAATGCCTCCAAGGAAGCGGAAGGCAATCGGCCAAGTGCAGTCAACGGCTAAGATGATGAAAAATGAGCGTAGACAAGAAACTTCCGAGGAGAGGAATAGAAGACTTGCGATTGCGAGAGAGAGAGCTACTACATCTAGAGCAACAAAGACGGCACAACAGCGTGAGACCCTACTACAGGATAAGAGAGATAGAGCAACTACATCTAGAGCAACAGAGACGGCACAGCAGCGTGAGGCCCGACTACAGGATATGAAAGAGACAGCTACTACATCTAGAGCAACAGAGACGGCACAGCAGCGTGAGGCCCGACTACAGGATAAGAGAGATAGAGCTACTACATCTAGAACAACAGAGACGGCACAGCAGCGAGAGGCCCGACTACAGGATAAGAGAGATAGAGCTACTACATCAAGAGCAACAGAGACTGCACAGCAGCGTGAGGCCCGACTACAGGATAAGAGAGATAGAGCTACTACATCTAGAGCAACAGAGACGGCACAGCAGCGAGAGGCCCGACTACAGGATAAGAGAGATAGAGCCAAACGATCACGGACTGCGAGCCATTTTAGCTTAGCACTGGAAGGATTTCACTACGATTCACATAAAGACTACTCGATGCATGCAAGTGTTACGATCGGGAAAATGGAAATGGTTTGTACTTACTGTCAAGCCAAAAAGTTTAAATCAGAGTCTACTGGTATTTGCTGCAAAAATGGAAAAGTTAAACTTTGCCAACTGGAACCACCACCACAAGACCTTTTGACTTACACATCAGGAGATACGTCAGAGTCGAAGCATTTTCTAAGTAACATCAGAAAATACAACTCATGTTTCCAAATGACATCATTCGGCGGCACATCAGTTGTTGGACAGCCCGGATTTCCGTCCACATTCAAGGTGCAAGGGCAGGTTTACCATAGAGCGGGATCGTTGCTTCCGCTGCCAGATCAACCACCAAAATTTCTACAACTATATTTTATTCAAAACGAACAAATGGAAACTGATCAGAGGTGCGCCTACATCTCGGGAACAAGACGTCAGATTGTGTTAAACTTACAGAGGATGTTTCATGAGCACAATAATCTTATTAAAACGTTTGAAACAGCATTGGAACATATGCCAACAGATGAATATAAAGTAGTCATAAGAGCAGACCGAAGACCAGCAGGCGAACACGAGCGGCGCTTTAACTCTCCTCAAGCAGATGAAGTCGCGGTGGTTCAGGAGATGAGTTTCATCAACGGGATATCGTTATTCAACGACGAGGTGAATCATTGCAGCGTATTTCGGAAACACATCGATCTTACGATGCTCTGCAGTACCCAGTAATATTCCCCCATGGTGAAGATGGATATCAATTTAATCTGAGGCAGATCAACCCAAGAACAGGTGAAACAACGAGCAAGAAAGTTTCAGCGATGGATTTCTATGCGTACAGATTAATGGTTCGAGATACTGGGCAGAACCACGTATTGAACTGCAGGCAATTGTTTCATCAGTTCATCGTCGATATGTACGCTAAAGTCGAGAGTGAACGTCTCCTTTACATTCGTCTAAATCAACGTAAACTGAGAGTTGACGAATATATTCACCTGAGAGATGCTGTGGCAAATGACGGGAACGTTGAAAACCTCGGTGCCTTAGTCATACTACCAGCTACATTTACAGGCAGTCCCAGACACATGCACGAATACACACAAGATGCTATGACGTACGTGAGGACGTACGGGAGACCAGACTTATTTATCACCTTCACCTGCAATCCCACTTGGACGGAGATCAAGGAGGTTCTTACCAATGGTCAATTACCCAGTGAGCGCCACGACTTGATTGCGAGAGTATTTAAACAGAAGCAGTTGAAACTGATTGACGTTATAACAAAAGGCCATGTATTTGGAGTGCCGAGATGCTGGATGTATACGATTGAATGGCAAAAAAGAGGGCTGCCACACTCGCACAATTTGATCTGGTTAGCGGACAAAATTCAGCCCACTCAAATCGATGACGTTATATCTGCCGAGTTGCCAGACCCGGAACAAGATCCCGAACTTTTTGAAGTGGTAACGAAAAACATGATCCACGGACCGTGTGGAAATCTCAATCCCATTTCTCCGTGTATGAAGGACGGAAAGTGTACCAAGAAATACCCTAGAAAATTCATTAAAGAGACACAAACTGGAAATGACGGCTATCCCCTGTACAGACGGCGGGCTCCGGAAGATGGAGGGTTCACGGCGAAACTAACGATACGCAGCAACACGGAAATAGAAATCGACAATAGGTGGGTTGTGCCCTTTTCGCCGCTGCTGTCGAAAATGTTTCGGGCACACATCAACGTGGAGTACTGCAACAGTGTGAAATCGATTAAATATGTGTGCAAGTATGTCAACAAAGGTAGTGATATGGCTGTTTTCGGTATCAGCGACGAGAGATCGAACGATGAAGTGACGCGGTATCAATTGGGAAGATACCTCAGCAGTAACGAGGCAGTTTGGCGAATACTGGGTTTTTCGATTCACGAAAGACACCCTACTGTTGTTCACCTCAGCGTCCATTTAGAAAATGGTCAGAGAGTTTATTTCACAACAGAGAGCGCCCCTAGAGTGATTGATCAGCCACCAAACACGACTTTGACGGCATTCTTTCAACTGTGTCAGCAGGATCCTTTTGCGAGGACTTTGTTGTATCCTGAGATACCTCGATATTACACGTGGAATGCGTCGAGGAAAATTTTCTGTAGGAGAAAAGTTGGCCAGCCCGTCCCTGGACATGATGCAGTCGCGAGTGACGCCTTGGGTCGAGTGTACACTGTTCACCCCAACAACGCCGAATGCTATTTCCTTAGGATGCTTCTTCACTCGGTACGAGGACCTAGATCTTTCGCAGAGATGAGAACGGTAAACGACGAAGTATGCCAGACATTTAGAGAGGCCTGTCAGAAGTTGGGTTTGCTGGAAGGAGACCAGCACTGGGATGACACGTTGCGAGAAGCCGAATTGATCTCCCTACCAGAGCAAATCAGAAACCTGTTTGCTATAATATTGACTACATGCAGTCCATCGAATCCAAACACTTTATGGGAAAAGTATAAGGAGGCCCTGAGTGAGGATATACTCGCCAAAGTCCGGAGGGAAACCCCGACATTAGAAATCGCGTTTGGTCCGGACATTTTCAACGAGGCTTTGGTTATTCTTGAGGACAAATGTGTGGCCATGACAAATAAAACATTACTGCAATTGGGCCTGCCTGCACCAGTAAGAGATCGACGAGACGTACTTCGCGCAGATTACGTGCGAGAAACGAACTACGACGTCGAAGAGCTGAGTGCATACGTCGCGGACAAGAAGCCACTTCTGAATCGTGATCAGAAAAACGCATACCAAATTATCATGGATCAGGCAGCAAAACAACAAGGTGGTATCATTTTTCTTGATGCTTCTGGGGGCACAGGGAAAACATTCTTGATTAATATAATACTGGCCGAAATCAGGACTCGGGGAGAAGTTGCTCTTGCCATCGCCTCTTCGGGAATTGCGGCGACGTTAATGGAAGGAGGGAGGACGGCCCATTCTGCACTTAAGTTGCCACTTGACATCGCCAGGCAGGAAAATCCTACCTGCAACATAAGCAAGGCAAGTGGTCGGGCGCAGGTGCTCGAGACTTGCAAATTAATCGTGTGGGACGAATGCACCATGGCTCACAAGAAAGCTCTCGAGGCCCTCGACGTCACTCTGAGAGATCTGAGAGGAAACGACAACCTGATGGGAGGAGCTCTGGTACTCCTCTGTGGAGACTTTCGTCAAACTCTGCCCGTCATCCCGAAGTCGACGCCGGCCGATGAGATCCATGCATGTTTGAAACATTCGTTTTTGTGGAGACATGTGCGAAAGATAACTTTGAAGCAAAACATGAGAGTACATCTGGGGGATGAGAGTGCTCAAATTTTCTCAGACAAACTCCTGGAGATCGGAGAAGGCAGATTGGCAGTCGAGTCTTCTGGCAAGATTAAATTCCCATCCGATTTTTGTAATCTGGTGTCGTCCGTCTCAGAGCTGATAGATGCAGTCTATCCGTCTGTTTCCCAAAACTATCACGATTTGAACTGGTTGCGAGAGAGGGCCATTCTTTCTGCTAAAAATGAAGACGTCCACGACATAAACAATCAAATACTTGTCATGTTACCAGGCGTGGTCAGTGAATACAAGTCCATCGATACCGTAGTAGATGCCGATGAGGTCGTCAATTTCCCGCCAGAGTTCCTGAACTCGCTTGATCCGGCTGGATTGCCACCACATCGTCTTTTACTTAAAGTGGGATCTCCGGTTATTTTACTGCGGAACCTCGACCCGCCAAAACTTTGCAACGGCACGAGGCTGTGTGTCAAGAAGCTGCTGGGCAATGTAATGGAAGCGACTATCTTGACAGGAAAGGGAGAGGGTGCAACAGTTTTTATCCCACGGATACCACTCATTCCGACGGATCTCCCTTTCGACTTTAAGAGATTGCAGTTTCCAGTAAGACTTGCGTTCTCGATCACGATCAACAAGTCGCAGGGGCAGTCTATCAAGTACTGCGGAGTGGATTTGAGATCGCCGTGTTTCTCCCACGGACAACTTTATGTTGGTTGCTCGAGGGTGGGTTCACCCAAGAATTTATTTATTCTTGCTCCCGGAGGTGAAACTAAAAATGTTGTGTATAATCAAGTTTTGTGTTAAATTTATATTGCAGTGAATTTGTAAAATATTTTACTTTATAATGCGTGTACTGTACTTATACTTTTAGAACCTGTTAATATAATTACTTTGATTTTACACTATACATTGATTTCATTCCTTTTCCTGTCCAATAGAAGATTGGGATAAATACCCGGGCAAAGCTATGTTGCCGTTGTTTGAGCATTACTAAATCTAACTTTTAGTTGATTGTATAAGTATTTCCTACTTTATTTGACAGGTGTAATGTGCATTATTGAATTAAAGTTTATTATTTTATTTCTATATGAATTTTATATTTTTACATGAATATTTGTTTGATAAAAAAAGGATATTTAAAATATTTCATTATTCATAATTTACATTTTGTAATGAAACACGAAAAACTTCAACTCATTAATCATAAAAGCGTAATTTTGTTATTTTAGATTTGGGAAACCAGAATTAATTTTTATTATTTTATAAATTTGATTTAGCATCCCGTGTTTGTCTATTTGAGTTAACACAGCGAAATGTTGCAGTCATATTTGAGCATTACTAAATTTCATTATCGTCTTTATCAATATTTTCAAATATCTTTTTTCGAATTGCTCTGTTTCAGAATACACTCAGGCAGTCGAAATTCGACACTGCGCATCATTCGTTTTTTAGAATTCTGCATTTTTTCGTCGGAATTTCGTTTCTGTTCGTATTTATGTCTTAATCTTTTAGATATTGCAATATATTCAGGAATTAAATGCATATATTTGCGTCCGAAGTATATAGTAGAAGTTATGAAAAAGTTAAAACGTATTTTCCGTACAACTTAAATGATTGCATTTTTCTGTGAAAGAAAAGTGATTATTCTAATTCACTTTTCAAGCAACATTTAACCATTTCAACCCGAGCAACGCCGGGTAATTCAGCTAGTATCTGTATAAAAATGAGCGAAGCCTGATTGAAATTCTGCTCGAAATTATTTGAGGTGGTGATTGACAAAGCATTTTGGTCTTCAAATAGGACACATGGAAATGTGAAGACTTCGATCATTACAGTAAACGAGAGCAAAATATAGAGCTGGGAATTCAAGTGGAATTCAAACCACTAATGGGGCCGCGATCATATTCTAATGAAAAGGCGCAGTATGTGCGCGCAGCTTTATGCTATTTCTGTGGGTCGCTCTCTTGTATAGTTGTGGGAAAAAACATGAAACCCTAAACAGGGGGAAATTATTGACTGGTTAAAGGTGATTATCCGGCGTGATTAAAAACACAAGTCTGCGCTTCGATAGCCAATCGGTTATCAAAGTTAAATCGCAAGCCCACGTGACTTACCCTTCAGCGACCGCCCACATGCTCTGCCTATTTCCATAGAAGATCGATGGTCTCGGTAGCCCAGTTGGTAGTCGCGGATTAGCAACTAAGCTTGCGAGTTCGAAACTCGATCTATCCTGTCGTGGCCTCAAATGTCCTCACTTGGGCGTGGTGTGGAAGTTTGGAGAGTGGGGTGTGCCAGCTCAGGTGTTGATCTCGTCGTCTGACCATGGTTCAAAAGTACGAGGTGTGGTCCTCGAATGAATTGGGATTGACCCTCTGGGGCACATCTTATTTAGGTGTGTACCGGCATCGCAATCCCGAGGTACTCGAGTGATCTGTCCTCTCTTCTGTTTTACCCTCGTCTACACTTCTGTTTTTTTCTTTTTATCCTCCCCCGTTGTTGTCTTGTGTTTGGCGCAGCTTGGCAAAATATGGGCCTTGCGCCATAAAATCCAAAACCAACCAACTAACCTTTCGGGATTGATCCCCGACCTTCGGTGTCGCCAACAGCCCATTGTGTTTCCCCCAGTGTGACTTAAATTCAACTACCTACCGAATTACTACAAACATCCATGCCCAGATCTGGATTCGAACCCAAAGCGTAATGAACCCAAGAACAGGCGACTCTGATCAAATACTGTATACAACTTCCACGGTTTTAATAAAAAATATGGTAAACCTTATTTTATTTCAGGGTTTCAAAGAAAAATAACATGGTGGCCCTCAATAAACACAAAAGGCACAAACACAACTAAATTATGAGCTTCGAAGATTTACCTATTTTAGCCATAATATATCTTGTAACAAATGCAAGAAGTTTCACTCTCCGATAGCCACGAAGCGAAATGATACGGGTCTCGCTATGGACAATCGATATTAACACTACGAAAGCTTAGAAAATTTCTTCGGTGGTATAGAAAGCAAATATTATCTCAGTCTACATGTACCATTATAGAGGACAATGCCTTTCCAGCTACCGAAGCCATTGCATAAATATTTTTTTCTGGAATTGTTTTCCCTTTACGGTATATTTTCGTACTCCAAAAATGTAATTCTGTTGGATATTGTTTGTGTAACTAAAATAAACCTTGTCAGGAAAATGCTTCGAAAAAATACTTTTCCCATTTTCTCCTGGAAATCACTTACGAGATCTTTATTTTACTTCTTATTTTGTAAAATAATGGCATAGACAAAAGTTTTATTTAAGCGTTGCTATGCCGGTCTGGTAGCCGAGCACTTCGGCCCTCTGTTCAAAAGGTTCTGGGTTTGAATTCCGATTTAGGCGTGGATGTTTGTGGCGGTTCGGGATCCACTACACCACAGTAGCTTAAACTGGCCCTAGACGATTAAAATAAATTTTAGTATTGTTTTGTTCCCTCAATAAACGGTAAGTAGGTATTAGGTGTGTACGGTCTTCACGGACCCGAGGTACTCTAGTGATCTTTTCTTTAACATGGGGTTTGCTGTCTAGTAAACATGGGGGTCGTGTTCAAGGGATACCCAAGCGATCTTTTCCTGCTTTCATCCTACTATTCTATTCCCCGATTACTCTTTTTTCCCTTTAACGAAATTTTTCATTTTACGTTGTATTATTTTTGGCACAGCTTGGGCCAAATATGGCTCTTGTGCCATAAAACCTGAAAACAACCAATTAAAATGATCTGATCTAGTCCATTATTAATAGAATTTCGCAGGCCTTATGTTGTGCAACGCATTTGCAAAAAAAGGATCGGAAATAGCTGCACAGAAATTGATCTAATTGACTCCGATCCTGAATCGCGTTTTCGTTTCTCTGGCGAAAGTCGGATCACCCGGTTTCAAGCTGTCCTCTTCGGGTTATCTCTTCTAATTAACAAAAGCTCATCACAAAGGCCGTTTAGAAGTGTTTCAGCTAAGGGCGCTCGAGGTCACCGTGGCTTCGGTTCTCACGGATAAGAATCGGGGTGGTTTTGAAAGGGGAGCCTCTTTGCGAGGGCCGAGCCGACAAAGCAGCCGATACTACTTGAATAGCTTCAGAGATAAATTTTTTTCCTTCGTTTCATCCCGCCGGAATTAACAAGGGTCGACTTTGTCTTCATCGCGGGCGGTTTTCTTGAGAGTATGAAATCGCCCGTTGGAGTGTGACTTTACACAGCTTCGATTCAGATCAGAGTAACAGATTTCGTATTCATCAGAGATTTTCAAAACATCGACCTTCCGATGAAATAGACGTGCAGCTATTTCTCCCGATTGTTCGGTTTGAAGATCTCCGAATGAAAGCTCACATGGCAGTGAAGGAAGCACGATCCTACTGTAGGACTAATTGACGAGTGTGATGAAAAACACTAGTTTGCGCTTCGATAACCAATGGATTCCGAGGCTTACGAGACTTACACTGCTGAGATCTTACGAAAGTAATTCCGCCCACATGCTCTCAACATTAGAAGGTTCGATGTTTCCTCTCTAAGGAGCCCCAACCTTCTTCCTGGTGAGCCGTGGAAGTCTAACTGCTATCTGATAACCTTTGGGTTCCGTAAGTTGATATTAGTTTGACGTGATATAAAATAAAAATAACCCGTAAACCCTTTGGGTACATTATAGAAAGGCTGGGAGTGAAATTATGGATGAATTCACGTTACACCTCGCATACATTCTAGCCACAACACCGTTTATAGAGGCCACACATTCACTCCAGACTGACCAACATCCATGCCTTACCCCGGATTCGAACTAGAATCCAGCATCCTGGAAACTAGACCGATTGATCGGCATATACAATGGCGGAAAAAGTATTTGAACTGAGATTTTTTCAATAATTTTACTGTTAACTCTCCTGCTTGTTGTCTCGCGAGGTATCTCGTTATTAACAAAACTGATTAGATCTTGAAGGATGAAATATCTCGTCATTAGAATACTGACCAGATCTTGATCTTATAAAGATGGGCAATATCTCGATGACGAGATATCTCGTCATTAGCAAAATGTGTCTAATCTTGATAGACGAGATATCTCTGAGGAATTGGAGGTTAACCACTTGGAGGGTTAACAAGTTAAACCAAAATTAATGTTTGGGAAAACCCATTTCATAGCCATTAACATAAGAAAAGTTAAAGAAATTAATTTGAACATTTTAAACGAAGATATGCAAATTTTGATGAGGAAAAAAAGTACTTGAACAACCAATGATAGACACGTAAATTGTGACTAATTAGGATAAGAAGGGTGAAAGTTGCGAAAAATGCTATGTGCACATTGATTTTAAGAAAATGTGGTTTAAGTTAAAATTTGGATGATTTGACGCAATGTCTGGGAAAGATGTATAAGTTGCCTTTGCAGGACCGTGACAAAATATTCAGTTTAAGAAATGGTTGCACTTTTTGCCAAATAGCTAACAACTCAAAATTAAATGTATCAACTGTTTTCAACGAGTTAAGAAATACTAACCAACTGGAAAAATTGGAAGTAGCAAGAGATCCGGCCGACCCAAAGCCCTTTTTAACGAGTCCGCACAATCATGAAAAATCCTTTTTATTAGTCGCAATGAAATAGCAAATGACGTTGCATTATGTTACTACCCGTACTATAAAAATTATATACATAAACTTGGTAATGGTCTTGGTTAATTATCGTCGCTCTAGAGCAACACAACGGGCTATTGGCGACGGTCCGAGATCAATCCCAAAGGGAAAGCTCCGAGGATAACACCAAGTAATTTTGAACCACGGTCAGATGACGAGGTCTACACTTGAGCTGGCACCCCACTCTCAGATCCTCACAACCCTCTGATTGCTAATCTGTTACTCTTTCAACTCGGCTACTGTGACCACACATAAACTTTTACGAGGTAAAAGGTGCGTTACATTATAGTGAAAAAAGTTGGAAAAAGATTAACTTTTGTAAAAACAATGTAAAAATAAACCTTTAGAATTTTTTATAGCCATAATATTCAGTAATTAAAGTAAGTTCAACTTGTTTGGATCTGAAGGAGAAAAACACGATTTAGAGGGGAAAGTCAAAAGATCTCCCCAAAATTTGATTCCAATTGTGAAATACGGCGAAGGAAATATTTTTCTTTGAGGTTGTATGCCCTGGAGTGGACTTGGTAATTTTCCTTTTATTGATGGAATTCTCAATGCACGAAGAAATTGGGACATATTGCGAGCTAACTTATTTGACAGTGCATCAAAATTATGTCTTCAAAATTATTTCCCCTTCCAGCTAGATAATCTCGAACACACAGCGACGGTGACTGAAGAATGGCGGTAGTGTAAGTTCCCCGTAGATTGGAAACACCTCCCTAATCCACTGATCTCAACCCAATTTAGAACTTGTTGCACTGTTTAGACCAAAATGTAAGGAAACAAATTTTCAGGTAAAAATGAATGTAAAATAATTCTTTTGGACCAATGAGAAAATCTCTCGTCTGATTTAACGAAAAAGCTAGTTGAGTCAATGCGAAGGTGTAACAAGCTGTAATAAAAAATAATGGTCTTTTCACCAAATATTAACATTTATTTATGATTTTTCTGTATAATTTTGGAGCATTTCTCGATGTTCGAATACTTATTCCCATTTGGAATTTTAAGGTTACTATTAATTTAATTGTAACAACTGTTTTTGAATTAAAATTCTTCAAATTTCAAATGTTTATTTTATGAAAAAACTTGAACTTTGATTTATTTACAACTAGCAGAATTACCCGGTGTTGCTCGGGTTGAATTGGTTAAATGTTGATTGAAAAGTGATCAGACTAATTAATCACTTCTTTTTCATAGAAAAGTGCAAGCATCATTTAAGTGCACGGAAAATAACATCGTTTCAACTTTTTAATAACTTCTACAATTTATATCGGATGCAAATAGGGACACATAATACATCCATATAATCCATTTCAATTCATTGCAGTTCTGCTGTAAGACAAACTACAAAAATTTATTCTGTGACTACTACAGAAGTCGATTTTGCGTTATGTGGGGTGTGATTACGAATTCCTCCGTAAGTTCATTTTCAGTAAAAATGACGATCTTCCGGCGTATAATCTTGCACTTAGTTTTCCTATTAATATTTTTTGACTTGAGGCGCTCTTGCAAAAAGGATGCGATATTTTCGAATTTCATCATTATCAGAAGATGGCAAATTAAATTTTTAAGGCTTTCGTGCTTAATTTATTTTGAAGCAGATACACTTTTTCCGCCACTGTATGTAATCGTACATCCTAATATATAATTCTTTTTATCTTTTAAATAGACAAACTCCCTCCAGGGGAAGCCTTCCAAACTGGTAAATCCTCATAAGGATAGGAACGGGGCTCTCCTGGTGAGCTATCTGTATATGTGGCTACCCATATAATCTGAAAATTAGAGGACTAATTAGATACCACAGTAAATGCAGAGCGACCAAACCTCAGGTTTATTTGGGAATTGGGCAACCGAAATCATTGGATGGGGCCACAATTTGGAAAATTGCTCTATCCTTAATTGACCTAGTTGGTTCGTTTTGGGTTTTATGGCGCAAGGGCCATATTTGGCCAAGCTGCGCCAAAGACAAGGAACAAGGGAGGAAACTGAAGCAAAAAGCAGAAGGGAGGACAGATCACTCGGGTACCTCGGAGTTGTGATTCACGTACACACCTAAAGATGTGCCCCTGGGGCTAATTGGCCTGGAACACACATTTTCCATTAGATGCAAATGCAATGAAATTTGCATTGATAAGTAATTGAAACCCATCACCTTTCTAAAAGCAAAAAACGAGAACTTCTTCAAAACAGTTCGATATCAATCATCGATCAGCACGGAAGCCCTCGTCTGTTACTATGTACAAACAGTTCTTCGTCCTCGCATCGTTGATTTCGTGACAGGATGCCTCTTCTTCACAGGTGATAACCTTCACCTTTTTCTTCGCGAACATGACTCATGCGCATCCCTTCCCACAGTGCCCCATCGCCATACTTCTACTGCTCCCCCTCCCCTTCTAACAAGAAAACTTTCATATCCATCCACCTCCCTACCTGCGTCAGTGAACTGTTCACAATGTTGCTCTTCGCCGCTTGAGTAGGCATTTACTATTGGTCTCCCCTTCAAACAAGAAGTGGAGCCACTTCGGTACTTTATTGATATGAAACTCGGATTTCCACGCTTGGTCAGTTCGCTCTTCCACCAGTTCTGTGGACTTGCAGTTCACGAGTTGTTGCTGGGTCAGGCGAATTCTGTGTAAATTGGGCTCTTTTATCCAGCACCTCGATTGGCCTTCGTGTGGAATGTAATTTGAAGCGGTTGCTTTTTTGCTGAAGAAATTTGGATGATTTTACAATTCCTGTGTTTGAAAATTCGCTGCTATTACAGATAATTCAAACATGCTTTGGGAATTCATGTGACCGAGTTAACATGTTTTCGTTTATTAGAGCTAGTGTAGAGTATTCAATGGTCTCGCTGTCTTCTTTCTGTTTATCCTCATGCGATGCCGAAGTCACCGTTTCCCCTGCACGGTTTAGGAACTTGCCCATTGCATTAAGAATGCCTTTTTTCGTACTGTTCTTTGAAGCGTGTTATGATGTATATGTACTCCAATTGAAAAAAAGAGACTGCATCTCCTAAAAAACGCTACAAACTTTACGGTTAAGCACTCCAATTTAGAAGGCAATTGGATTATAATGGTGCTATTGAAGTAGACTTAAGAAAATGGTATTGCTCTTTAAGTAGACTCCAAATAATTTTTGTATCCGTTTACACTGAAAAGCTCAGCGTAAAACTTGTAGCTCTGAGTAGTCTAGGCCAACCGCATCTGTACTTCGGGCCCCATTACCAGGTTACGTGATAGGAAATGAAAAATAAAACTGAAAACTTAAGAAAAATAAAACTATGCTTTCCAAATAGGTGCTCCTGCACAAATAGCCGTCAGTTGGCTCCTTGTAGTGCCGAAGAGGTCAGTGATCGGTTTTAGAAACAAAAAAATTGGTATCTATATAGGGCTAACTTGAACACCAAAAACGGAACGGGCTAACGGAACTCGTGAGCTAACAGTATGCCAGGAGATGTAAAGCATTTCCCATTGTCATATGAGAAGGCTTTTCTGTCAAGCTAAATTAGGTGACGATAGCGTATCTGCAGCAAAAAATCAAGAAACATCCATATCTTATTAATTAATATAGAAAAATCTTATGATTTAATTTGAATGACAATGAACACACACACAGAGGCTGTACCCGTCTCTAATCTATTAAAGCTCATGTAATATCTACCTGGAAAGTCTCTGTAGAAGCAAGGTAACAGAGAATTTATACATTCATTAAAATCCCCAATCCAACTTTTCTCTCTCAAATAGATATTTAATTTTCTTTTTTAACAGACTTAGGCCCATTCCTATTGTATCTAAATAGATTTAAACATAAACAAACTGCCCCCTGTCCGTGTGGTGGGGTCGGCGATGTGATCCACTACGTGTTCGCCTGTAGACATATAAAACAATTCCACCTTACTCAACCAACATCCGAAATCAATTTGGCTAAATAATGTCATTAACGAGCAATGTCTGGCGAATTCGGCAGTGTGCCTGGGTGGCTTCTGCCGCCGCGGGCACTGTGGTGCGAAGACTGAGAAATAGGTCTCTCAGACCTGTACATATTTCATCCTGTACATATTGTATAATGTGCATACATCCCTCAGACCTGTACATACATCCCTCAGACCTGTACATACATCCCTCAGACCTGTACATACATCCCTCAGACCTGTACATACATCCCTCAGACCTGTATATATTTCATTGGCTCGTGTGGAACCAGGAGTCCTCTTTTCTGGCCTTAAACCCTTGTTTTTAGGTTGGGTGGTCTGGGTCGTAAAATATGAACAGGAGAGAAAATTAAGATATATAAGTTACACAAAAACTAGGGAGGAAGGTAAAAACGCAACGAAAAGACATGCCTTCTTGAATCTACAAAACAGATCCGAATATTACAGTGCAAAAGTTTTTACATTGTCCCATAGACCTTGGGTCCCGGTACTGTGGTACCGGTACCTCCCCGCTTATGGGGGGTCCCTGAAGCACGTATCCCCATCTGTACTCCCGTCTGAAATTGCCACGTTAAATTTTATCGGGCTAGATGAAGGGTTTCTAAAAAATATATAAATATACTAAATTGTCATTTCTATGCATCTTCTTTATAACTAAATCGAAAAGGTTATTTAAAAAATACATTGCATATTTCTTTACATAGATCGCATTACGTTTGTAGTACCTTGGTCCTAACATCCTCGGGCCCCGATAGAAGGACCCCTCCCCATGGGGCCCCTGGCTGTGAGAACGGTGTCTCACAGTACACAGGTTTCGAACTATTGAATTGTAGTGTCTCACGTTAAGGAAATATCACCGGGATGTGCAAAATGTAAACTTCTCTCGCAACAGCTAATTTCTTGCATTTTTCATTGGAGAGATTTAACTAAAATAGACCTATTGGGAAATGTTTTGGAAGGACGTTTTTATATTAAACTTTTTCCATACTAATATTCTGTTTATAGTTTTATTTATATCTAGAAACAAATGTTTCACAAAGAAGGGTAGAAATAAACTCGTGAGCTAACAGTATGCCTGGAGATGTGAAACAGTCCCCATTACCGAATGAGAGGCTTTTTCTGTCAAGCTAAATGGGGGTAAATAGCGGTAGTGTTTCTTTCTGCAGCGGAACATGTTTCCTGTACGTATTCCGAACGTGACGTTAGATGGCGTGTTTTTCGAATACGATTTCAGCACTTCGCCAATAAAAATTTCAAATTAATATAGGATAATTGATTGGTTAACGTCAGTTAGATTAAACGTCAAACGTCACCAAAACGGCGATAAACTACATTTTAAGGTAACCCCGACATCGAGATCATTTGGGTAGTGGGTGTAAAATCTTTCCTTTTCGTTAGGTTTGTTTGCGCTAAAATACTCTCTTGGACCCAAATCTCCTACAACTTTCTTCAGTGGACAGTAAGGTAATTAGTTTGTTATGAAGTTACACTGGAATCTGAATCTGAGGAGAACTCCGTTATATATATATATATATATATATATATATATATATATATATATATATATATATATATATATAACGGAGTTCTCCTCAGATTCAGATTCCAGTGTAACTTTTGTTTTTATTTTTTTGTTTGTTTTTGTTTTTATTTGGTTTCTCCTTTTTGATTTGTGGTGATGGTCTATATATATATATATATATATATATATATGGTCGTATTCACCAAGTTGAATATCAGAGTTGTGTTTTCGTTGAGATACAACGTGAGTTCAAATGCAACTGCCCTGACACTATTTTTTTTAACCAAAACGAAGTAGCCCCACGTGCGACTACCAAATTTGATGAGTCATTGTCTGGGGTTACAACTTGTGAGAGGGTGGCTGTAACAACTCTGCAGATAGAAAAAATGATGGTTTGATTGGTTGGCAGAGAATAAGTTTGCTGGTTCGTTCTATTACATCACATCTTTGTATGAGTCAGGTGCATTGGTATCAACATCACGATTACCCATGATACTTGTCTAATTTCCTGAAACCGAATGGCCTTTATCTATCTTATTACAGCAATTATCGCCCCCTCGGATTTGTTTCGTGTTATTTGCTACCTTGAATTCGAAATTTGCGAACCCTACACTTCGGCAAGCCAAGAAAATTTAAAAGCATTTGGATAGAAACTCAGTGCCGTAAAAATTGAGTTCATTAGTTCAATTGATTTATGTTTAGATTGAATTCTAACCAAATTTAATTGCACAATTGAGTTCTATCACATTGAAGCAGAAAACAAATGAGAGTGATGTGTTTGACAGGGAGAGCGAGATGTTGCGTAAGAGGAAGTTAATATTAACCTTGCAATTACAAGAGTTGTTAATCGACTTCCTCATCCTTGAAAAGGTTTACTCTTTTCTGGCTGAACAGAATAGTTAAACTTATTTTGAATTTTTAACATTGAAATAATACTTATTTTATGTTTGTACAAGTTTCAATTTTTTTTTCAGTTTCATCTACCGTAGAAACCAAAGAAAGGAATGTCCGGTGCCACTTTAGTAGAATTGATAAACAAAGCACTATTATGATGAAAAGGTACGTAAAATTTCCTTTTTTAGCGCAATTAAAAATAAGAGGTAAAAACCTGTCAAACACCATTCTTACTGTTGAAAAAATATTCTAATATTTAGAATTTTATTGTATAGAATTTAAATTTTCTATGAATTCAAAATTTATATATTTGTTTGTGGAGGTTTTCTCGAAGACCATACGCTTAGATTAAAATTTTGTGTTTCGTAGTTTCCCGATTAAAGAAGTAATCGGTTTTGTTTTTAACCACTTGACACAGAAAATAAAACATCTTTTTGCAAAGCAAGACGTGTGAAAGTGCAACTTGTTCTACCAAAAAGTACTTTATAATATATTTAGGTTTACACTACTTTATACTACTGTATTGCAAATTAATTTTTGTATGGTTGCTAAGTTCACCACAATACTCCCCCTCCAGAACTTAGCAGTGGCTGAATTCGATAGACGTTACCGCTAGTTGATGCATTGCCACTGCGTGAGACCATAAAGCTGAATTCAAATAGGAAGCGCAAAGCGACTCGCACAGACCAATCAAAGCGTTTTCACCGCTCGCGCCATCACCTTTAATTAGTCTGCTCGTGTCGTTTTGCGAGTTGCAATTCCTATTTGAATTCAGCTTAAGACCATGGGAACAAATTCCGTATGCGTGGTCATGCAATAGATGATTGTGACCGAAGACTGTCTTGTGTTGCTTTAGCAACCGAGTGTGAGTTACCGTGCGAAGAGAATGCTGAGTGGCAACGAAAGGAGTAGTCCGGATAGGAATAAGTATGTAGTTGAATTTATACGTCGCACTGAAGCAAGACTACGAACGGGCTATTGGGATCATTCCCGAAGGGAAAGGATAGGAATAGAAACAGTGTATGATATCACACGGAACTTCAGACAGTTGATGGAAGTGATGGCCTCGCATTAGGAATTCAACTGTCTATCGTGGGCCAAACAGCGAAAGGTTTGCCTATTATTGCGAGAGCCATTGCTATATGTACTTCTGTATTGTAAGTTAATTCTGGTAGTGGTGGCTAAGTTCACCACAGCTTCTATAATAGACAGTTCTAAAGTCAATCTTCCGCTTTTGGGAACATGGTTAAAATTATAATCAAAGGTGGAATATTAACTTTCGTGAAAATCCAAATGATGTAAAATGACGTCTACCTTTAGAAAGGACCGACTCAAAATGCCATATGGTGGGTGGGTTCGCCGATCTAAAGGGCCTCTTGAAATGTAAAATGTTCTTGTACTGTAATGTAGTTTATTTTATGGGTTCGAATCCCTGTTAGGTCATGGATGGTCGTAGTGGTTCGGAATCCGCTCTGTCGTTGGCCCCTATGTAGGGCCTCAGAGCAACACGAATATTAAATAATCTTCGAATGGCTGAATTAATTGCTCTTGAAAGGCGTTGATTGTATCTTGAACTAGTATACCCACTATACCCAGGCTACAGATAACTGCTTTATGAACCCCTGTGTCAGATTAAATGACGAGTCCATCATACAATACAAATACGAATTCCAAATAACGTTGCAAGTAGCACAAATGAAAAATTTCTCTCTTCCTTGGAGCACTTGTGTTACATTTCAGCTCAAACAAAGACAGATAAGAAAATGCTTCCCGTTTTCAACTGGATATAATTTTATTCATTACTGTTTTGGTGATGTTTGGCGTTAAATTTTAAAATAAGCGATGTGCTGAAAATGCATTCGAGTATCGTGCCAAATTCCACCAAGAGTCTCGAAAACAGGTTGCCAAACAAGCACCATCTCTATTTAGCTTTACAGAAATATTCTCTCATACAAGACAAATATAACTTTTAAAAACCTAGACTGCACATTAGAGTACAAAAGACTTTTCACATATCCCGGAGCCCTCTTCGCTTCCAGTACCTTGGTATCGACAACCCCTTTCGGGAGGGAGCTAAGTAACTACGAGTCTATGGCGCAGCATGGGCATATATGGCCCTTGTGCCAAAAAAAAAATAAACCATCTAACCATCACATTCCTGTCTTAATCAAACCCAAAGTAGTGATCAAGTGGTTGGAAAGTAGTTTAGTAGTAGACTCAAGTACACGTAGATGTGTGTATTCGATCCTCACATTTCCCATGTTGAGGCTACTCGGAGCTTTCTGGTTTCTTCAAGTCGACACGAAAATATGGCCCAGTTTCTTCCAAGAGCATCAGGACCCCTTGATTGTGTAGGCATTTGGACCTCACGATTAACCCAATTCGACTGGAAAATTCTTGGTGCATTCCAACCTGATGAAATTAATCAGATTTGATTGATGCTAAATAGGGGCATTATTAATATGGAGTAGAGTTAATTTAGACGCTTTCTTGCCCATGCCTATTCAACCGGATATAATCAAAACAAGCACCAGGTATACCCTTGCATGAGATGGTGCAATGTTAACCCTCCTGGTGGTTGTCTCGACGAGATATCCCTTCTTTAGCAAAACTTATCAGATCTTGATGGACGAGATATCTCGTCATTTGAAGAAAACTGACCCTTGATCTCGTCATGAACAAAACTGAAACGATCTAGTCAAAATCAGCTAAATGATGACGAAATATCTCATCATTAACATAACTGATTAAATCTTGATGGACGATATATTTCGTCCAAACCACTTACTTGGTTAAGATGTCTTAACTACAGCACTGTCGCTCCTTGATTGGTGTAAGCCCTTTGGGTAGGCTGAGTTGCCTGGATTTTGTATGTCTAAACCAAGGGTTCCCAACCTTTTTTTGCTTGTGGACCCCCTGAGTCCTAACTTTACGTATGTGGACCCCCATATACGCATATGTGATATTCCTTAAATGAAATATTTATTTAGGTTAGTAAAAGCTAATAATTAAACAATTCCTAAATGAAATATTTATTTGTAACTTAGTAAAAGATAATAATTAAACAATTCCAATATAATATAAAAAAATGTAAATTACAAATTTTGAAAATTTTAATTGATAAAACCCTTGATCTCGTCATGAACTTGTAATGACAGAAATAGTAAAAAAATAAATACTATTTCAAACAACATATATAAATTTATTCCTAAGGCTATTAAATAGTATTCCATTAAATAGGCCCTACTAATGAGATCCTTGTGGCTGATGTTTAGATATTAGTATATTAATATCTGGCTCCAATTTTGTGAGTCAGACCAAGGTCACCTCTTTTTACTATATCAAGTCGATTGCGATTTTTTGTTAACAACTGTTACACGACTAAAGACAGATTCCACAAGATGAGATGATGGGAAAACAATGACATACATTTTAGCTTTCTCCCATAAAAGTGGATCTTTACATGCAATGTCACTATTCTTCCATACATCATGCTTTCCTTTTTTTAATAGACTTCGGAGACATCAGACCGCAATTTAATAAGTTCCTCTTGTAAATCAATTTCAACATCAGCAATATTTACCTGAAATGGAATCAGCACCCAATCTGGGATGTTCAGTTCTAGTAGGTCCTTGAACCGAACTTTCATGTCTTCCTAAACTTTTTTTAAATGATCAACATACACAACACAATCATCATCTTTTAAATCACTGCTAACTGAAGCAAGGTTTGGAAACTGGTCAAACGCACGGCGTGAGATATTAAGACTACAATTTGAGTTTTCCTAGGAATGCATTAATGGCTTCTTTGCTAGATATTAAATCACAATTATGTCCTTGCTGCAGCTTATTAAGAGAATTCAGTTTTTCAAACACATTTGAGAGGTAAAATATGTCTGTTTCCATAGCAAGCAACTGTTTTCCTATCACCTTTTCGTTTAGAAATGATACAATACTGTCCCAAAGAACGACGAAGCGACGAAGACAATTGCCATCGCACCTCTGTATGCAGTACAAGACGGTCAAATCCTTCTTCATTTTCATCACAAAATTTGCGAGAGACGATCTTGAAGAGCATTAGCCTTAATGAGGTTGACAGCTTTTATTACAAGAGTTAAGGCACCCTTCATGAAGGCGTCCACTCAATCTCTTCGCCACCAGATGTTGGCGGTAAATCACGCAATGTATGCAAAAATACTTTTGGCAATGTACTTTTTAAACGAGGGATAAACCTCTGTACCTACCGACCATGGAAGCATCACCATTAAATTTTCGAGTGGAATATTTTTTTCTCTAAAATAAGACTGGATTCCTATGGGGATTTCGAATTGTTTTTATCCCCCTACGACAAATAGAAAGGGGTTAATATGTAGCCTACGTTACCCGCAGGGTTCTCAAGTATCAGTGTACCAAATGTGATGTGGATTGGTCAAACGGTGTAGATTTGTATAGAGAACATACAGACAGACGCAAACTCTGCTTTATATATATAGATTATTATTAAATTATTTTATTTATAATATTTTATCATGAACCCCTTAGCTCATATTACGGACCCCCGAAATATAATTTTTTTCTTGTGGACTCCCTCAAAGTTTCTATGGACTCCTGGGGGTCCATGTGGACCCCGGTTGGGAAACGCTGGTTTAAACTCTGTACATTGATAGCAAAAGGGTCAATGCCCAAATTCACCGATTTTGAGTTATGTCTACAAATCATTTCAAGGTAGTTATATAGAAAAAGTGCCAATGTCCGCCTGTCATATATTATAAAACGTTAGAAAGTATGTTTTGTATACTATTAAAAAAGTAAAAATTACTAAATCAAAATAATACAAAATGGGCATAGGCTCATTTTCTACCATAGGTACAGAATTACAGCATCATGCTTTCAGTACAATATAGTGTTATGTACTTCAACATAGAGGTTATCAAAAGTATTAGCGTGCTGTCTCTAATAGACTTTGCCCACTCTGATTTCATGCGCATTCTACATAACTGGACTCCCATTCTGTAAAACCCGACATTATTTCTTGTACTGGAATTCGAAGTTTTCAGTGGCGTAATGCATCTGGCGTATTCCGATACGATCAGCGCAATGCTAGAATTGTTTTACCTCCTCATTGTTTTGGCGGTGACGAAAGCGACGTGTCCTTGTGCAGCACGGTCTAGTTGGCGCTCGTGCAGACTATCCGTTCCCTCTCTTTTCTAAACATCTGACGATTATTCATCTTCCTTTCCTCTGTAGGCATACACGTGGAATCCGACTAATTCTCTTGTTGACATCACGTTCCTCGTGACGTCCGATTTCACTCTTCTCGCTTACTTCCCATTTCCAGCTGAGTATTTCCTGAAAAAACCCAGCACAACCAGGTGCTGAGCCTTCAGTGATAAAATATTTCTTATGAACACTTTCTTTTCTAAATTATGCATCAGGTTGGTCGCTCTATTAACATCGCACTTGAGCAACACAACTGGCTATTGGCGACTGTCCGTGGTCAATCCCGAAGGGAAGGATCGAGGATAATACCTCGTAATTTTGACCCACGGTAAGATGACGAGGTCAACATCTCGTCATCTGAACGTGACATCTGACCCCACTCTTCAAACTTCCACACCTTGCCATCGGAAGCACATTTGAGGCCACGACAATTTAACGTGCACCAGCCCCAACGTACACGACTGCCTTTGGTTGAATGGAGTTTCGAACTCGCAACTCAACGGTCCCTAATCCGAGACTCTACCAACTGGACTTCAGCCTTGCAGCATGTAGGGGTATATCAGATAAAGTATATTTCATCCTGAAATAGTGCTGGATAGATTCTTTATTCGTAGAGCCGCCGTGGCTCAGTGGGTTTGTCCACTGCGCTAGCAACCTGTGAATTGTGGGCAGCGCAGGATCGATTCCTCACTGGGTGTATTCCTCTCTTCTGGGTGGGTACAACCTTCATTGTGTGGTATTGTCCATTACTTGACCTTGTATGTCTTGTATTTGGTACAGCTTGGCCAAATATGGCCCTTGCGCCCTAAAACTCAATGCAACTAATCAACCAGTCTTTCCTTAATACCATTCCCGGTTCCCTATATACCATAGATTTGAATTAACATTGCGTTTCATCATTTTGTCTTACTTTTTTAAGACTTGACGAATTTAGATGCACCTGAGTGATTACCGAAAAACTTCTGGTTTCTCTAATATAATTACAAAACTCTTTGATAGCAAAGTCATTTCGGAAAGGATTCGATAACGGTGGGCTTTCCTGAACACATCCCAGCCCTTGATGATTTCTAATCAAAAGAACAAAATATCAAGATTTATAAGTATTTTTGATTACAATCGCATAAAGAACCGACAAAGATCGAATAGTCATTTATGCCGAAGTGTTATTTTCCCATATTATTAAGTAACGAATAAGTTAATATCGGAAAATTTATTGCTGGACATGTTTATTTGAAGTTGAAGTCATTCTGCACTTGTCTTTCGGCATTCCTATTTTGTTCGGACTTTATGCGAGTGCACACTCAGCACACAACTCAGGAACCTGTTTCCTAACCAAAGTTCTCTTCCAGTTCTATACATTCGTTTTTGTTCTATAGCATCCTACAAAATTCGAAGGGGCCACGGTAGCCCAGTTGGAAGAGCAACGGATTAGCAATTGGGGGTTACGATTTCGAAACTCGGTCCGGCGAAAGACCGTCGTGTACAAAGGGGGTTGGTGCACGTTAAATCTGTCGTGTCCTCAAATGTACTCACGTTGGCGTGGTGTGGAAGTTTGGAGAGTGGGGTGTCGGCTCAGATGTTGACCTCATCATCTGACCGTGATTCAAAATGACGAGGCGTTTTCCTCTAATCCCCTTTGGGATTGATCTCGGACCGTCGCCAATAGTCCGTAATGTTCCAGTGCGCGACGTTAATTAATTACCATTGCCACCTACAATTCGAAGAACGATGAAATATGAACCAACATTTTATATCGTTACTTTTTTTAATACATAAAATAGACTCATTCTGTTGAAACAGAAACATTGACCAGAATTCAATTTCCTTCCCAAAGTTTTATCCTCCAAGCGAACTTTGCTTGCCCATATACAATTTATATAAAAGCTGGCAAAACCCATAGACGATCGGGCACGCTATTTTTAGTAAGCATCCTGCAATCGCTGCATCAAGGGGTTGGTTGCTATGGCAACTGACGCGCATTGATCCGTCAGGATGCGTGGGCCCTCTTTCCTGAAAGACCTTGCCCTACATTCAATTTCTCTTACTTGTAAGCACCGTGTACAGAAGCCTCCTTTTATTTATTTGTTGTTCGCTTTTTGTTGTTCATTAGTTTGTGCTGTCTGTTTCCGTTCTCTACGTGTGTTCGCTAAATTGGCTTAATGAGATATTAATACTGCTTTTTTTCCCTTTGAGTTTGCCTCGTTAAGGTGCCGTTTAGTGGGATGATGGGTTTTGTGAGGTGATGGAAATTTTTTTTCGTGTGTTGGAATTACAGTTGTGGTCATGTTGTGGGATTCAGCGAAGTTTCTGAGGCAATTATTTCTGCTGAAATTAGTTTTATGGTGCGAAATTTATTTCTGAGTGGAGAAAATTGCTCTTTTTTGTATCTTTTCTTTTGAGAACGGTCGAGGTTAAATTCAAATCTGTTGGCTGGAAACAGAATATGATGTGGTCGAATTATTTTGTTTTTAGAAAGATAATCATACCGTCGGCCCCACTCTATAGATATGAATCTGCATTTTTTGTTTCCATCTGAATGCATTTTCTTAACTATTCGATGTTTTACATTGTTTTTAACGAAAAATACTTTAATTGCATTATAATTAATATTTTTTGTATGTTTGTCTCATTTTGTTATAAATTCGGCATATAATAGATAGAGAACTCCTCACGATATACAAATGCATTGTCTTCCAATGTTTTGCTACAGGGGCTGGTGCACGTTAAATCTCGTAGCCTCATATGTCCAGACGTTGGCATGGTGTGGAAGTTTGGAGAGTGGAGCGCCAGCTCAGGTGTTAACCTCGTCATCTGATCGTGATTCAAAATTATCGGGTGTTGTCCTCGGATCTTTCCTTTCGTGATTGATTGATCTCAGATCGTCGCCATTAGCCCATTGTGTTGCTCCAATGCGACGTTCATTCAACTACCTGACTCCAATGTTTTACTGCAAATGTGTATATTGTTCTCTTTTCCTTTGCACATTTGGGCCCGTCGTTGCTCAGTGTGTTTCCTCACTGAGCTAGCAGCGTGCAGGCAATGCAGGTTCGATTCCTGTAACTACCCTGAATGTATTTCTCTATTTTGTGACAGTAAAAACTTTTCTGGTGTGTGGATGTCCATTTCACGGAAAAAATATTGATTAACGCAGCTTGGGTCAGATCGTGTCATGAGAAACTGACCGACCACTGCACATTTGTACCGGCTTGATAGCTGAGTGCTCATCACTGACTCAGTTCAACAAGTTCTTGATTCGAATCTCAGTCTTGGCATGGATGTTCGTTGTGCTTCGGAATGCATTAAAAGAAGAGGTCCCAGTCTAACTATCCCTCGTCTGACAAGAAATGAACCAAGCTCGATAAATTAAACATTTGTTCTGCAGCTTTTTCTTCAAAAAAAAAAGGGTTTATCACTTTTAAACTCAGAAAACATACCACATATTGCAGTACAAAAATCACCTTTAGACCCCAGTGAGTTGCAACGTGAGGACATTTGAGGCCACGACAGATTTAACGCGCACCAGTCCCCTTGTACAATATGGTCTTCAGACGGACCCAGTTTCGAACTCGCACCCCTGTGATTGCCAATCCGTTACTCTCCCAACTGGGTTACCGCTGCCCTTTTTAGGTTGTAAGGACCCGCTTTTGAAAAAATATTACCCAACGAATATGTACCGAATCACAACCTATCCTCTTTCCCAGTTGCAGAGGATAAAATTTCCGAAAATAGCATTTCACTTTCTTTCAAGCGGAAGCATCATTTTCCTGTGTGGTCTGAAAAAGAGACTTTATCGCTTCGCCCCCTGTAACTTACTGAGCCAATGAAAGCGAGTAAATTCCCTCGCAGTCGCAGTTACAGCGCCCCGACGTTAGTCCTTCGTTACGAGGAGCGACGAGTGTCACAGCACAATCCCATAACCCGAGCGCCGGGTTAAGTGGGCTGCAAAATGTCAGCCCCGAGCTGAGGGTGCTTCCGAAGTGTTGCCATCGTAAAGCACGTTGTGAAGCCATTCGGACGTTTTGAAAAAACGGGGGAAGAGGGGAAAAACACCACGGGCAATATTTTTAGATTTTTTTTTATATACGGCGGGAGAAGAGTTAGAACTTTCCCAAGAAATGCTGTATAAAAATGTCTGCGCTGTTTTCAGAAAGGTCGCAACATTTAACTGTGCGTCGCATGCTATTTTGGAGGGTGTGAAAGTACTCTTTCGGCCCAGGCACGTATTCAGAATTTAATTTCGGGGACAGTCTCCTCTCTCGCAGCATGTTTTACTTGTATGATTAAAATATGTGCGTATGGTTTATTTGTATGATTAAAATATGTGCGTATGGTTTACTTCTACGATTAAAATATCTGCGTATAGTTTATGTCACAGTTCTTTTCTTCCCAGACCGCGGTAGCCCAGTTGAAAGAGCAACATATTACCAACCGGAGGGTTGCGAGTTCGAAACTAGGTCCAGCCAAAGACACGAGGCTGGCGCACGTTAAATCTGGGATTCGAACTTAAAACGTGGCCTCAAATGTCTTCACGTTTGCCTGGTGTGAAAGTTTGGAAAGTGGTGTGCCAGGTCAGGTGTAGACCTCGTCATCTGACCGGGGCTCAAAATTACGAGACGTTGTCCTTGAATCTTTCCTTTTGAGATTGAACTCTGACTGTCGCCAATAGCCCATTGTGTTACTCCAGTGCGAAGTTAATCAACTACTTAACTTCTTTTTTCCTAAACACTAAGAATGACGTTTCCAACGGTGTGCGGTGCCGTCGTGGCTCAGTGGATATGTAGTTGTAGGAGCGCAGGTTCGATTTCTGTCAGGTGCATTCCTGACAGGAATTGGTGTATTTCTCTTCTGTGTCAGTAAAACTTTCATTGTGTGTGTGTCTGTCTATTGATATGGTATGTCTTGTGTTTGGCGCAGCATGGCCTTGTATGGCCCTTGCGCCATAAAATCCCCAAATCAACCAACCATCCAACGGTGTGCACTTGTTAAAACAATTATTCCTCAATTCTGAGTATGAATATGCATTTACAATTTCATATATTTATAAAAAAGGCAATTGTTTCATCTCGCGAGCATGACATCGAAGGACCCTTCACACATTCCTCCTTCTCGAAGTCCCTCCTCATCTAACTGTGGTTCAAAATTATGAGGTTTTCTACGGATCTCCCTTCGGGATTGATCCCGGACCGTCGCAAATAGCCCTGTGTGTTGCTCCTGTGTCACGTTAATTAACTACCTACCTTCTCGGTGTCCTATCCTCGAGTACCCCTTTCTACTTCATAGGACCCTGATGACCGTCCAAAGTCACTCCCGCCTACATCCCTCGTTGATCAAATGGTTCCTTCCAGCCAACATTCCTTGACGTTTAAAGTCCTCAGTTTACTTGTATGATTAACCAAACTTCGATTATGCTGAGGATTCTCGAGGAATTTTTGGATCTTGCGCCGTAAAACTCAAACCAACCATCAATTTATGATGATTGCACTAGTTCAACTTGTATTTTTGATTTTTTTTTCAAAAAATAAATTTTGGAGAAGGTTCGAGCCACATGGGCCCTTCCTGTGGATACATCCCTGAGTCGAAGCAAATGGACAAGGATGGAAGCATGAAGCTATTTTTCTTGTGGGTATTGAAGATATTCTTCGCCAATAGCCCGTTGGTTTGCTCTCTGGCCCACTTCCTACCTACCGACTCTTAAAAACATATCCAGAAAGAATTTTATTTTATTTGCAAAATGTATTCATAAAAGTGATGGTTTTCACCCATAATTTCTTTTCCAACAAAACTCTTTTACTTCATAGGAAAAACTTAGTCCCCACTTTTCATTCTGTCGGACTTTTCTATCTCATGCAAATCTTTTTATTCTCAAATATTCCATGGAAGCACGATTTTAGTTATGGGCATACCTAAAGGGTAGGGACGCTGCATACGTCCGAGTATACTTGAAGGAGGCGCCAATAGGCGATTTCTATCCCAAAAAATTGTCTTTGGGATGAAAAAATTAAAAACATTTGGTAACATTTCAAACACTGAGTGTTTGTTTGGAATACGCATTTTGTTGTTTCATTAGGGAGCCGAAATTTAATTTTTTACTGGATCCCGGAGTGTACATTTGGGTGCCCTACATGACGTACCCATCATGAAATACAAATGTTCAACTTGCAATGGCATGTGCATTTCTAGAACCTTTCCTTTGAACCACTTGTTAAACGGATTTATTTTAAATGCAACGAAACACTTCATAACTTTTGAACTTAGAAATAAGATATCAGTCAAAGAGAGCATTTCAAATTTCCCAAGCCCCAGGTACTATGGTACCGGTTACTACTGTTTGCCAAAGTCGGTGTCTTTCTCCCCTTTTATGCAACGCCAATCAAGATTTTTTTACACATTCGATGTGGAGGTAAGCTGCTTTGCAGCAAGCACTTCATTCGTGGTACGTCCTTTCCTCGATGTCTCTCCTTGTACAAAATGCCTCTTCTCTTTTCGTTAAACTACGGAATATAAAAAAAGTTTGCAGCTACCCAGTAGCCTTCGGAATGCCAGTTTTTGAATAAACAAACCACTGCCAAAGCACAGACCACGCGCTTCCTTGCATTTAATCAATCCAAGACTTCAAACGAGAAAGAATCCCCGAAACTTCTGTAACTTATATTTCACCAATCCATCTATCACAACTTCACTCTTTTACGCAAGTCCGAGCATAGGGTTTTGATCTCAGCCGTCTGGTGTGCTGATGGACATATAAAGCCAACCTTTATGACTAGAGCAGCTTTACTTCTTTTCTCGCTGATGAAGTATTTATTGCCAGACGTCCGCCTTGTGTATGTCTTTGAGGTCAAAGTGCAATAGCTCGGAGTGGATCGAAATTCATGTAGTTTTTATTTCGGTTCCATCGCAACCCATGTACTTACTGGGTGCCGTTTTGTTAATACGTTTTATAGCCTCGTTTGCACCAACTGCGATTTTCCTGGTTGAGCCGATTTCTTATTGGGAATGGTGTCTTGTGGGGGATTAGGGCTGCATTCTGAGTGGCAGTAAATTATGTGAAATGACAGAACATCACGATGGCCTTGATTGGTTTGATGGGAGAAGGAAGTTTCTCTGTGGTGATCAGATGGAAGTGTGGGGGCAGTTAAACTCGGTCTTTTAATGGACATGTATACCGAGTTAGTGATCGTGAAAAGCCTTCAATGTTGTGATTCCTGATCATGCTTGCAAAAGAAATACATGTCGACGTTTTCTGGAAACAAAATATCTTCTAAGTCACATCGAAGATTTCATTGTTCATAGAAAACAGAAAACCCGCGCATAGCATCTGCACATAGGCTTCTTAATTGTTTTCAACAATGGATGGTAGTTTCGTTGCCCTTGTTTGGTCCCTAATTAATCGGTTTTTTGTATGTAAGCATCGATATACACATTTCCAACACACAAATGAAATAAGTTGATCAAAAGCGTGAAACAGCATTTCTTGTACTCCTTGCTGATGTTAATTCTTATTTCCATTAAAGTGCATGGTAAAAAGAGCACACCTCAGTCATGTTACATTTTGCTTCTGATTATCCACTTAATTGCATCAAATTCGCTTTAAAATTGATACGGTATCTTATGACATCTAAGCTAATTTTGGTATTCGTTAACATTTTTTCTGTCCTGACTTCTGAAATTCTCATTATCTTCTCTGATCAGACAGTTGAGAAATTTCATTTCCATGTATTTTTGCAATGTTATGCAGCTTCATAGCTCAAATCAAGTATATTTAAACTAAGCGGCAAAACTGGCGAATGTACCCTGTAGCGTTTGATTTTATATTGATTACATCCATCTGTTACTATTCCCTAGTATACAAATAATGTCGATTTCTTTTGCCACGTTCATTTGTGACATAGATGGTTTGGTGCTTAGCTATTTTTAGGTGTTTAGTGGTTGGGCATAATAGTTTTAGGCATTTAGGTGGGTATTTTAATTAACGTCGCACTGGAGCGACACCACGGGCTATTGGAGATGGTACGGGATCAAATCCGCAGGGAATGGGTGTTTAGTTATTAGTATGAAGCAAAAAGATATGTAATTTTTAAAAAATTTATGCCTAGTTAATGTAACGTATTTAACGATTACAAAAGAGCGAACTAATTATCACCAATGTAGTGATATTAAAAAAAGCTAAAATTTCGCAAATGTTGAGCACATTAAGGATATTTTGATTCCTATCATTTGAGAAGCAGAAACGCGACATGTGACTAAACAATGGTAGAATATTTTGTTTTAAAATTACTGATAACGAGGAGTTTCGATCTTAACGGCGAAATCTAAACTTTTCCAAGCTCTAGATGACCGCGGTAGCCCAGTTCAAAGAGTAACGGATTAGCAACCGGAGGGTTGCGAGTTCGTATCTAGGTCCAGCCTAAGACCGTCGTGTACCGGAGGCTGGTGCACGTTAAATCTGTCGTTGCCTCAAATGTCCTCACGTTGGCATGGTGTGGAAGTTTGGAGAGTGGGGTGCCAACTCAGGTGTTATCTCACCATCTGACCGTGGTTCAAAATGACATGGTTTTGTCTTTGGATCTTTCCCTTTGGGATTGATCCCAGACTGCCGCTAATAGCCCGTTATTTTGCTCCAGTGCGACGTTGATTAACTGCCTACATACCTCCAAATTGTACATGTTGAAAGATGGAAGTCTCTCTTGACGAGAGGAATCTCGCCAAGTTCGTTATCAACGTCAGTTTTAACGGGTCATGACTGTCCATTTTTTTCTCATGGTCCCCTTGACCGACTCTCCTTTCTGTTTCTTATGTGAATCCAGTAGACAAGTTATTTTCAGGGGTGTGAGAGAAGTAAAAGTCGACTTTTTGCTACTATTTTTCAATCTTGGTGACGAGGGGTATCTTAAGGCAAAATCGTCTAAAAATCTCCTATTTTCAAATTACTAGCGACTTTTCGAAAATTTTGTCGCCTTTTTTGAAAATTCACCAAAGGTCAATGAAAATTTAAGTCATTTATACTTAACAATAAACATACCTTAGAGTTTAGTGGAAAGAAAAACTAAAATTAATACTTTACGAAGATGCAATAAATTCATCAGTGAAACGGATTATTTTGACTTCCTTGTGTATTTTGGTGTAATTAAAATCTTTCAATATGAATACTGCTGTTTGTAAACAAAAATTTAGAAATGCTTTTGCTAATTCTGCCAGAGCTGAAAGTTCGCATTTCATCAAGAAAATATTTAGTTCTTTAATTTCAAAATTTAAATTTTTTGGCGAGTTCTTCACCGTTTCTTTCATACTTAATTATCACATTTTGTGTTATATATCCGATTCATTTTATCAGGACAACTAAAACTGCTACTAAAATAAGGTTTAAGAGGAGACTATTTTTGCTGCTATTTGGAAGAATATATGCTCCTAATGGCTACTATTTCGCAAGTGCTTAGGCTCTGGCAGCCGTGTGTTTTCAACCATGATTTGGACGTGTGCACAGCACTTAAGACTAATGGGTTTGAGCAATAGTACTGTAGAGCCCTTGAGCTAATGTCATCATAGCCAAACGCTCGGTTTTGTGGTTTTGGATTTTTATGGCGCAGGGGCCATATTTGGCCATGCTGCGACAGACACGGGACGTACAAGTAATAAGCATACACACACAATGAAAGCTTTCACTGTCACAGAAGAGAGAAATACACACAGGGAAGAATGCACTTGACAGGAATCTAACCTGCGCCGCTTACAACTCCAAACGCTTGGAATTCGTCAACATACTTTGTTTTATGTTATTGTCTGCTCTAATTGAATAAAAGGCAGAAGAAAAAATCAATGAAAAAATACCCTTCCACACAAAAATATATAGTACCCCTGGATATATCACGCTTCTTGGGGGGACAAGAAAAAATATCAAGGGAAGCGATATAAAGCGAGGGTCCAGAAAAACATAGAAATGATGTTGAGCGCATTGAAGATACATTGTCGAGCACATGTACGAATTCTACATTAAATCAGTGGTTCCCAGCCTGTGCTCCGCTGCCGCTCCAGGAAAATCACATAAATAAAAATGAAATAAAATAAATAATAAGAAAACGAAAAGTAGAATCTAGAAAGAAAACTAGAAATTGCATTCTGAATGGAAATTTGTCAAGTTGACTTTTATGTATGGCCGAGTTTTGACAATATCTTGTGTATTGGGGGTAGTTGAGAATAAATTGAGGTATTATGGTAAATTTGAAAGTTTTAAGAATATAATTTCATTGCATTGACATTGCGAAATTGTTGAAATATCTCTACTATCTATCCCCACTTCCTCCCCTGTAACACTACTCCAAAACACAATTAACTTGTAAAACATAGCCTAAGGGACTCCACCACAGAAATTGATTCTAGAAAGGGCTCCGCGAGTCAAAAAGGTTGGGAACCTCTGACTTAAACTAAGCGGTTTTTTTAAATTTAGATTGATGCAAGACCGTTAAACCAAAAATCGACTGTCAAACCTTTTAATCATCCTTGTGGTTGTCTCGACGAGATATCTTGTCATTAGCAAAGCTGACTCAGATCTCGATGAACGAGATATCTCGTCGAAACCACTTGGAGGGTTAAAGCCATACTAAATTCGATAGAATATTCTTTAAAACAGAAAACCCTTCCCATCTACACTTTCGAGACATCCAAATCATTTACCAATTCTGTATAATTTTTATCTCTTCAAGTGCCATTGATCTCC
Organism: Meta bourneti; assembly: GCA_933210815.1. Classification (NCBI taxonomy): domain Eukaryota; kingdom Metazoa; phylum Arthropoda; class Arachnida; order Araneae; family Tetragnathidae; genus Meta; species Meta bourneti. Next base: position 71,666,007 of record OW119926.1, on the reverse strand, counting down.
CGGAAGAGATTTTATTTGCTGTTTAGCAAATCGAAAATTCATCGGGGAACAAGTAAAAAAGAGTGATATAGACAAATGTGCTTTTCCACTTCCATCCTTTGTTTCTATTTTCACAGTCGAGGGGCCGTCGTGGTTCAGTGGGTATGCCCACTGCCTCTAGCAACCTGCGAGTTGTAGGCGGCGCAGGTTCGATTCTTCCCTCGGTGTATTTCTGTCTTCTGTGTCAGTAAGTTTCCTTACCTGTGTATGTCCATTATTTGACGTTGTCTGTCTTGTGTTTGGCAGAGCATGGCCAGATATTGACCTTGCGCCATGAAACCCAACCAACAGACTAAAAAGCAGATAAGTTTAGACATCCTTTGGCCTATGCTGTTTTTACTATTCATAAAAAACTCATCCGGCGTGGTTTCGGTACTTTGTTTTTTATCTGAACACGGTCGGAATCGCTAACAATGAATTGGCCGATGCCGCAGCAGAAAAATTTCTGTCACTTTTGTCATACCAAAAATTATTTGTCTCAGTTAAATTGTGTAGCGAGAAGATATTAGATGAGAACGCAGTGTTTGTCATCAGAGTGACGTCACATAGTGAAGGCTATAAATTTGGCTTATCAACCAATCCCATGCTAACATTTGGTTGCTAGTGACGAGTCTCCCACAACCCTTTTGATGGGGACATGCCGATCGAGAAGCGGGTCCGGCCACGAGGGACAGCGAAGGGAAAAGTGTCAGGGGACCAGTGGGCAGGCAGCTAATGGATGGGCTGCTGTAGGAAAACGAAATCAACTCATTTACTAACGAAAAGTGCGATCGTGATAAGAATTTGCCGAACGTGCACACTTTTTATACTCGATATCGATAGATGACTCGTTGAAAATCAGTACAACTTGAAGTAACCAGACACGCTTTCAGGGCCGTTCTTGAGGTCTGAGCTGCCCACGTGCAAACCTAGGCAGGTCGGCCTCTCTTCTCAAAAGCATTTTATTTTCTAAAAGAGCTCCTTTTTCATAAAGCATGTATTCGGAAGTAATTTTGGATGAGTCTACTTTCTCTCCTTTCCCTAATTAACGTAATGTTAAATGAACATCGCGTTTAATGATTTTTCGACTGTTTCCAGTCGTCATCTGACGGTGGTTCAAAGTTACAAGGTGGTGTCTTCGGATCTTTCCTTTAGGTATTGATCTCGAACTGTCATCAATAGAGCGAATTGTGTTGCTCATGCGACGTAAATTCAACTACCTATCTACATCGATTGTTTTCAGAATATTGACGATTTCAGGCGCCAAGTCTTGGCCCAACCATGGAAAAAACCCATCCAAATTTATATTTGCTAGATTATCATGAAAACCTTATTAAGAAAAATATTGCTTTTTAATTTTAAAATTTAAATTTCTTGGCGAGATCTTCAACGCCTGTGTGTTTCATATTTAATCATCACATTTTGTGCTTTAATCGATTCATTTTGTATCTGATCAACTAAAATTGGCTACTAAATAACGTTAAGAGTTAGGTTTTATACTATTATTTTTAAAAATTTATGCTACTAATGCTACTATTTCACAAGTGTTTTGGCAGTCGCTGCCCTGCATTTGGTGTCTGAGAGCCAAGGCAATCTTATTTGTCACATTTTAAGTGAATACCCTGATTTGAATACTATTCGACTCGATCGTTTTGGTGCCTACTGTTTCGTGTCGAATCTGCTGTTATTGATTTATTGAATGCCCTCATGCAAATCTATTTGAATTTTTAATGTGTTTTTGTACAATTTTCTCATTAAGTTTTAATGATTTGTTTTAAATTACGAATAAATCATAATAAAATTAATTTAATTACCGATAGTTTAACCGATAATCGATTATCGGTTTTGGAGATTCATGATAAACCGTTACTGAAACAGTTACCGGTTTTCTTAGTTTTATTATTTTAGCTTTATTTATAAGATCTACTTCAGGGATCCATTTATACGACGCCAGTTGTTGCAAATGCCGTAGTATACTAGTAGTGGTATGCTTTGTCACATTCAAATGACTTAGGGCCGCGGCAGCCCGGTTCGAAGAGTTGTTCGAAACTCGATCCAACCAAAAGACCATCGTGTACGTGGAGGCTGGTGCATGATAGATCTGTCGTGGCCACAAATGTCTTCACACGTTGGTGTGGTGTGGAAGTTTGGAGAGTGGGTTGCCAGTTCAGGTGTTGACTTCTTCGTCTGACCGTGATTCAAAATTACGAGGTGTCCTCGGGTCCTAAGGGATTGATTCCGGACCGTCGCCAATAGCCCGTTGTCTTGCTCCAGTGACCCTCTTCTCAATAGGTTTAGTTTTTTTTATGGCGCATGGCCAGATCTGGTCAAGCAATATTTTTTCGGTAAAATAAATGGACATGCATACACACAAAGAAAACTTGACTGGCACAGAAGAGAGAAATGCACCCATTATAGTTACAGCAATCGAACCTTCGCCACCTACAACCCCAAGACTGCTAGCACAGTAGGCAAACCCGCTGAGCTACCAATAAGTTTAGTGACCCTTGGGTTTGATCCATCATTTTAGTATCTTCTGTCGGAAGTTCAAGATGATCGTTTCCCTTTTTCAAATGCATTTTTACGTGGAAATTAATTGCTCAGTTAATTGTTGTTAATGTTCACAAAAACTTTTCTTATTGCATTAACCACTACAGCAATTCGGAAATGGGCAAAAAACAGTGTTTTGGGAAAAAAACTAGAACTTAAAACTGGTATTGAAAATTTCCGTCGGTAATGACGATGTCAGTAATTTGCAAACCCTACAAACCAATGATGCATTGTATCTTATGTGTATCTTATAAATGCTTCAATTTTAATACTCCGTAGAGAAGTATTTGTTTTAATATAACTCATTTTGATCGTTATTTCAAATAAAATAAGGATGCTTTCTCTCAATGAATAAAAATTGTTTGTATTAATTTATGCATTTTTTAATGTATATCTGATATCAACATTTGGTAGTCAATTTTTTTATCATGTTTTTAATTTTTTTGTGCATGGCATCTATGATTTGGTTTATTTTTCTCAGAATTTCTCTTTCCTTCCAAAAAATTCCTTTCACCATCATCAATTTGTAGTTCTCACAAAATCAGAAAGGAAATCACTTCTCCGCAAAGCACATCAACTCATGTCCCAGCCCTCTGTCCCAGCATGCTTTGGTAGACCAACCATGCTCTTTGTAGGAATATTTTTTTTATTTTTGCCATTTAGCCACTGACACGTCCAGCTGCAACCATTTTCCCATTGAATTTCCTGCAAAAATTCATTGCAGCTGCTGTTTTGCATTGTTTTCATTTGAGAAAACGAGCAAATGAACGACAAGACACAGCTGAAAGAGCATGCTAGTTATAGACATATCGCAGAACGTGGAATTTCGTAAGGTGTCTAGAAATCAAGTACCGAAACCAACACACACTGTGAGCTAAATTTAAAAATCGCCTCTCATCTGCGAGTGCCGATTGGTTATCACAGGTCATGTGATCACCACAGCTGACTGGGCAGCTGGCCTGTTGTGGTGGCACCGTCTCCCATTGCTAAATTCTGCGCTGTGTTGTTACCGCATCCCTTGCGTCTGGGAGACCGATCAACAGGACGGGTTGCTACACTTTGGCTGTGACTCGCTTTTCTTGGCGTGTATTTGTGATCTAACAACTTTATTGAATCCTTTTCAATAAAATTAGTTTTTTCAGGGGGATTAAAAATACGTCTGAATCTTCAACATCTTGTTCCTCCTGTTGTAAGGAAACTATTTATCCTTAAACTGCTTGATTTTGCACAAGAAAGTAGTTGACAATACGTTTCAGATTTCAAGAATATACTAACCAAGAAATGCTCTAATTATATATAAAATATGATTTATTTAACCTGCCCTGTTACAGAACACGTGTGAAATAATTGTACAATACTTTAAAAAAGTAAAACGAATTTAAAGAGATATTTTTCAATCATAGATAAGTAAAATGAATGACTGGATGTAGAATCTAATTCCATCTGTAGAAGGCTGTGATACTTTCCTTGGTCAATATGGTTCCTTTATCAGTGTATGAGATTAACCGACATCTCTCTAATTATTGGGAATATTGATCTGTTTTCTATCTAAATGCTGCAACGGAAAATTTCATGTTCGACAGCATTCTCGGCTCCTTCACACTGACAGATGCTGTTTTTTATTCAATTTGTTTTAATATTGACGAGACTCCGTTTTTTGTTAATATGCAGTGAATAAAAAAATGCGGTACAATTTTGTTTTTATTGATGATTGGAAAAGATTTAATGTATATACCTTCCTCTTTTAAGAGTACCCACTTTGCTTGCCATTCATCTGAAAAACATTTTTCTAATTATATTTTTAGACTATACAATATGAAACGCGAAAATGACTTTGTGAACTTTGTTGAATTTTATTTCTGCATTAAATGTATTATCTCTTCATGTTTTGCAATCAATTTTCAGAATTAAATTTTAATTGTAAAGGAAAAAATGAAAAATTAGACATGGAAAGATTATATAATAAAAATAATCATTTTATTGAAATTTTGTTTTCGTAAAAATAAAAGAATGGTTTTATAGATTGTAGAATCCGAATAATTTAGAAAAGCATCATTACGTGTAATAAGAAATCAGTGACGAAACATTTAAGCTTGAAAGGACATGGAAAAGTGTTCAGTTATTTTCCCCCGACTATCATCAGTGAATGGGGCTATAAAGATTGCCGACTCAACAAGTCAAATTAACTAGTTAAATTGGGTAATTAGGAATTAGATAAGAACAGTACAGGAACGGACTGTCTGTATGGGAGTCGAGGAAAATTCCACATGAACCGGTTTATTTGAGGTTGAATGGGCCGGGTACTTGAGAAAATGTGTATCATATCAGAAAATTTACATTTATATTTTTAATCAGTAAAAACATCGGGAGAACAGGTTGTTCCGTTCATTTATCATTTCTCTCCGGCCTTTTCATCGTCTCTATCAGGCATAACATTCCTTCATCAAATTAAAAATAATTATGCATTATTTTGGGTAACTATCACCAGCTGTGTCTATGCAGGTGAAGAAAACACAAATCTTTACATCTTCTCAATCTATAAATTGGCCGGTCCGGCCCATCTATCGATTATATCCGTCCTTTCAATAGTTCTATCCGGTCTAAACCGCTGCAATGATTAATAAAAACAATTTACAATTTTACTTATAAAACTGAAAATCTGTTTGTCAGAAGCAGTAAACACTCGAACGATGGCGCCATGAAAATTTTGGGTCAACGCAATTATTTTCACTTTGCAACAACATTCCCTTAGAACAATAGAAGTAAAATTTAATATAGAACAATATGGCAAGAGACTAATCACAACAACAAAAGCTGTCACGAGCCGAGCAATCAGATGAGGAAAGAACACAAGCATGTGAAGCGGTCAAAGCTCAAAAAGCTGTTTGACAACACGACGAAACTGCTGAGGAAACATGCAGCAAAAGCTCTAAGGCGAAGCCGGATAGTAAAGCTGTTAATTTATTCTTAAAAAATTAAAAATTATCTTTTTAATTAAAAATTGATGTCACTCAAACATTTTCCACACGATGAATTTTGGAATCCAGTTTACTCCTGGAACAGAATGATACCCGAACTATTCATAACCGTTTTGATAATTTTACTTAAATTTAGTTTCCATTTGCTATCCTTTTCTTCGACTTTTCTTACAAATACACTGCTGGCCACCGTAAATGCAACACCCTGAAGGAAGCATGCAAATAATCTGAAATTTACAACATGCATTAGCGGAGGTGAGATATGCAAATGATTAGAATTTCAGCGCAGACGCACATCACGCGCGCCTGTGGCGCCACTTCAAAGCGCTATTTAAGGCTTGGAGATTTCGACGATTTCAAGTACGGCAATTGTGTTTTTCTTGTGGTTTTTCAAAAAAAACGATCAATTATGCCTCGTAGAAAACAGCGATCATCTTTTGATCAAGTATCCGAGTTCGACAGAGGAAGGATAGTGGCCTACCGAGATTGTGGATTATCTTTCAGGGAAATCGGTAGTCGTGTTGGACGAAACCAAACAACTGTAATGCGGATATGTGATCGTTGGATGCAGGAGGGTACGACGGACCGACGTGTTCGATCGCATCCACCTCAGTGCACCACTTCACGTGATGACAGGCATATTGTGCGTATGGCAGTGACGGATCGCTCAGCCACATCACGAACCATAGCACAGCACATTCAGTCTGTACCGCATCATCCAGTGTCTGCGCGTACCATTCGACGCCGTTTACAGCAGAGTGGTCTGTCCGCAAGACGTCCATTGCTTCGTCTACCCTTGACGCAGAACCACAGACGTTTCCGCCGCCAATGGTGCGATGAAAGAAGGATGTGGACGGCAGAATGGAATGAAATTGTCTTTACTGACGAGTCACGCTTCTGTCTGCAACACCACGATGGTCGGATTCGAGTCTGGAGACACCGTGGAGAGAGGATGCTGAACAGCTGCGTTATGCACCGCCACACTGGTCCTGCACCGGGTATTATGGTATGGGGCGGTATTGGATATCACTCTCGCACTCCTCTAGTACGCATTGCCGGTACTTTAAACAACCAGCGCTACATCTCCGAGGTGTTGGAGCCAGTTGTCCTTCCTTACCTTCAGGGCTTGCCCACAGCCATATTTCAACAGGATAATGCGCGACCACACGTGGCACGCATTGTCCAAGGGTTCTTCGTCAATCGCCAGATTGAATTGCTTCCCTGGCCAGCTCGCTCTCCGGATCTTTCGCCGATAGAAAACATGTGGTCCACGGTTGCTCAACGATTGACCCAGAATACATCCCCAGCTGCCACACCAGATCAACTTTGGCAACGTGTGGAAGCTGCTTGGTCTGCTGTACCCCAAGAACACATCCAAAGTCTCTTTGAATCAATGCCGAGGGTGTGGCAGCGGTGATCTCCAACAATGGCGGCTACTCTGACTACTGATTTTGGCAGGAACCACACTTCACAGAAGTCTATAAATTTAATCATTTGATACTTGGTCAACATGTTATCTATAAAATAAATTTTGTTGTGATATCTCTTGTCTTTCTTGGTGTTGCAATTTGGGTGGCCAGCAGTGTATATTCATATTAATGCTTTCATAGGAGAAACTAACCAATACTCGCTTTGTCAACGATTATATCAAATAAACAAATACTTGAATTAAGAAAAATGGTCAATGTGCTCTCAATAAGCATGCAATTAATTTCAAACACAAGTTGAAAGTGATTTTATAGCATAAATTCACTTGCATCTAGGATTATTTAAACCTTCCTGGTGGTTGTCTTAACGAGGTATCTCATCATTAGCAAAACTGAACAGATCCTGATGGACGAGATATCTCGTCCAAGAGAAGAAAACTGATCAGATCTTTATCTCGTCATCATAAAAAATCGGTAATATCTTGATGACGAGATATCTCGTCAAGTGATCGATGATGATCTTGATGACGAGATATCTCGTCATCAAGATCTTGGTGGACGAGATATCTCGTCGAAATCTCACGGAGAGTTAAATAGTCCTACATGCAAGTGAATTTGCTTTTGAATCTCTTTTAGTTTCTGTTTAGAATTAATTGCATGCTTATCTACCGATTCCGAAGTATAATTATCGGAGACAATCTTATATATTACATCATATCAATTACCCATCAGCGTTTTTTATAAATTTTGCTTTCTTCTGTTAGGTATGATGCTTGCCCTTTGTCTACGCGCAAGGTCAACGTATATCTCTACACTGCAATAACTATGAACTTGTTAGAAATTGGGATTTCCGCTAGAATATTCAGTTGGTAACAGATAAATTTTGCCGTTGCTAAACTGCTCTCCACTTGAAAATGTACTTTTAAACCTAATGGATCATGCTTGGGCTGTGATTTTGAGTTGCCTTTTGCTTTTCAGTTTTCAGATCTGCTATATAACTGTTCAAGTAAGGAAATTAAATTAATCAAATAATAGTTATTACAAATTACCACTACTGTGTATTTCCGCTTTTGTTTTGCCTTGTGTCATGTTTTATCTAGTTTGTATCGTGTCAAGCGTGAAGAGTACTCCTTATGTTTTGTCTTATGTAGGATGTTTTGTGTATCATACTTTGCTTATTAAGCATCATGTCATCCCTTGACCCTTTGTTGTTGGTAGGCTGGGTCGCTTGAGTAGCAAAAAAATAGGCCTTTGTCGCGCAATAAGTGGAGTTTACAGCACTGATAGTTCAATTGCTGTAATCTCCACATAAAATTTAAAAAAAAGGTAAATTTCATCATTTGAAGTTAGCTTCAAAACAGATTGGATTGAAACAAAATTCGAAATCAGGCACATCTCTTATAAAAACAGATTTGTTAAATAGAATCTGAAAAGAAATTGCTTTATATGTTATCTTATAATTATTTATTCGCAGGAATGAGTTATTTTTTATTATTTAATTTTGGATTGCTGGATTTTAAAAATTGCTCTAATGTGTAACTTTTGCATTGAAATAGTTTTTATACCTGTTCGGCATAGGCCCCTTAATGCATCAAATATGTCGCATGTTATAATGAGCAAGTTAGACGGTTCTTTATACCAAATGTGCCTTCTCGTATAAGAGTCACATTCTTATCAGAGACAGTGCAATCTGATGTAGAAGCCAGTTGCGTATAAAATTCAATTTAACTCAATATCCCCATTTTAGACAGAAAATATCAGAAATATTTTTCTAGATTCAAATTGTCAAAAAATTGACACCACTAACATATGGAAAAGTATTACTAACTCAGGTTTTCAGGTGTGTGTCGCTGCTCACATAGAAGCCGTGGTCTTCCGCCAAGGAAACTGCTCTCAGAAATCTTTGTTCTGCGATATGATGTTAGGTGTCCCGGATTTTATAATCAAGAACAAATATTTCATCAAAACAACTGCTTTTGTTTCGAATCCTATGTCGTTGTCGTTGGTGAGATCATTGTTAGAATAATCCGTGTCGGATAATGACTGAATGATTAACTTTGAAAAACTATAGACTGATAGTATGGTGATATCAATACTTTTCAATCTGATATTCTCTGTTCGCGATATGATGTTAACAGAGATGGACTGTTAGTCTGATAGCGGTTTAAATAATTGTTATTGTGAAGTAACAATTAGTACCTGTTAGCGAAAATATTAACAGTTCTTGATAAATGTTATTGGGATAGCAGTGGTGCGATTTAAATTTAATTTCATTTTAAATCAAACAATTAAAATTTTTAGAACATTTGACAAAAAATAGTTGGAAACAAAATATTTTAAATTTACTTAATGGCGAATTCAAACACATAAAAAAACTATTAGAATTAATTTCAATTTCTAACAGTTAAAAATAGTCGTTTTTTTATTTTTTTACTTGCTGACTTAGTATTTGTTGATAACAAAATTGCAGTTAACTTATCGTGAAATAGCTATTACGGTAACTGTTATCGTAAAATAACAGATTTGCCCACTTCTAGATGGTAAGTATTCCAAGTTGAAAAATCAAGAAAAAAATATTTCATTAAAAAATTACATTTTATTTCGAAACTGTCGTTGGTTGAGATCACTTCAGGGAAATCCGCGACAACTAACGGCTGAATCTTTAAGACAGTATAAACTGATAGTGTGATGATAACTTTTGATTTTAGTAAGAAAGATGAAGTATAAAAGATAGGAATTCCTATTTTAGGGGTAACAAAAGAAATCGCGTTTCTTGTCAGCTTCTGTACTTTCTAAAACTGTTGGTCCGAACTATAGGTCATTTAAAGCAGTAAGGTTCCGAGGGGATAAATATTGTGGTTTACAATTGTTGTTTCTTTGTTCATGAACATCACCGTGTTTACTATATATATACATTTCTTACAAGATTTAGTCCTTGAAAAAGTTAGGGCATCCATGGTTTTGTAATGGAATGATCATGAGTAGCTCTAACCATTTACAATAGTTTAATTTAGAAGTTAAAACATAAAATTTACGTACACAAATATTGAAATATCTCGAGGAAAAAGTTACAGGGATGATTCATGATCGGCAGCCGGCTTGAAACTGTTCTGACTTTTAGTTCGGCAACAATTCTGAGGTTTCTGCGCTAGTAGTTCACTCGTTACAGTTTAAAATTATTTTCCTCCTCTACCTCATTTATCACTTCAATTTTCGCAAAAAACCATGTTTATAATTAAATTGAATTAAATTTAAATATTAAATTTAATTTAAATGTAATTTATTGAAATGAATTTTGTATGTGGAAGGAGCCGCTGCTTAAAGGGAACCGTGAACCAAAAAAAGTTGGAAAAATACTAACGACTGGATATTTGTCATAGTTATGATTCTTGGTTTCACGGTTCTATACTCTTGACCTGAGACCGCACAGATTTGCGAGTGTGTTCTATTAGCGTCCTCTCGACTCTTTACAGCACGCATAAGACGATATGCATGAAGTCATCGTGCGTTTATAAATGTAAAATGACAGCTTGTTAACACTGAAATGACACATTGTAAAATTTGACTTAAAGTTTTATCACTTTTCCACAATTGACTTTACGACTTTTCATGAAATGATAATTAAATTAATTTAGTAGTATATATTTCTCTTCGCCTCTCCCTGCATCCGACATACTGTGTTTATGAAGTATACTTATCTTTACCGTGACGGATCATTTAACTGGTTTAATATTTTATGTTTTTACAACATTGTCTGCTAAAACCATTCTATACATACTGGTAAGAAAAATAATAAGCACGCACACCACTGTCAAGGGACTATGTCATCGTCAACAAGATTTTGCCGATTTATTTGATGACGAGATCAAGATCTGGTCAGTTTTCATCTAATAACGAGAAACCTCGTCGAATCAACCACCAAGAGGGTTAAAGATAATTTTGTTTATTATTTCAGGCAAATTTCGCTGTTGCATCCAAATGGAAAATGGATCATTTAACCCGTTTCGGTAAAAATAGGGTCGATAAATTTAGTGTTAATGAACTTTTAGCTTTATTTTGGTACTTTCATTTAGATGGTTGCCTCCATTCTTACTCAATCTAAGTGTCACTGATCAATCCCATGTGTGCAATGAAATTATTGTACCACCATCCTACAGTTTACTATGAACAAAGCAAATACGTTTTCTTATGTTCTTAAGTTCATTCTTTTGTTGACTGAAGGACTCCTCTGGGAAATCTGTGGAACATGTTGGTAGAAAAAAATAAGGAAATCAAAAGGGCGTGAGAAAATTTGAGCAGGGTTGAATGGACTACGGAGGATTCTACTAAAAATAATGGAGTTCACAAAACAATTCATTAAGTTAAAGCCTGAGTTGCTTTTTTAAAAGAAAGTGGTTTTTCACTCCTTTTAAAAGTTTGATATCAGGCAAGATATCAAGTAGCAAAAGTGCTACAAAAATAATCGTCCCTGGTTTTTTCTTTTTCTGTTGATTTTTTTTTTGGGGGGGGGGGGAGTTATATATATGTGGCGCTAGGGCCATATTTGGCCAAGCTGCGCCAAACACAGGACAACAACGAGGTAGGAAAAAAAGTAAAAAGAAAGGTAGGCAGGCTAAAACAGAAGGGAGGACAGATCATTCGGATACCTCGAGGTTGTGATGCCCGTACACATCTAAAAAGATGTGCCCCTGCGGGCTTTTCAATTTAAGACCAATCTTGCTGTTATTTAATAACTTAAAATTGCGCGTTTTTGGAGTTGGAAATTCTTTGATGGGCGGGAATAACAGGATAAGCCAGTTGTGATGTGCACCATTTTCTTGGTACGAACAGTACAAGCAACTTAATTTTGTCACAGGGCCGCATCCAAAATTTCTCTTAATTTCCCCTTTAAAGTTGTCAGACATAAGGTACAGAACTGATTTTATAAATTTTATTCATTCACAATATGGAATATTAAATGGTTTTCTTGTTCTCCTAAAAAATGTAATTTTTCGACTTGTACGGTTATTCCCGCCCATCAAAGAATTAAGATCAGAAAGTCATACATCAATGGAATCTAATCGTTTTCCCAGTTATCAAAATGTTCCACAAAGATGAAATTTAAAACTTCGTTTATGTTTATGTGATAAACACACAATATAAAAACTAGGCCTGCATTGGTATTAGCATTTTGGTTTTGCACTTTTTTCTTAAGGGCATTTGTTTATCTGGTCAGTTTTGCAATTTCTGTAATTTTTTTAATAAAAATAAAATTTGAGTATGCTTTCAAATGACAATACTCAAAATCAAGGTCGACAGATGACCAAAGTAAACAAATCCAATAGTAGCTCATTCTGGGAACCGTTCCCTTCCCTCTGGAACACTGTTTACTACAATCCAGTGGAATACAGGTAAAAATTTACATTCTCCACTTTTCGAAGTTATTTCCAGGAAGATTACGTCGCTCTGGAGCAACACAAGGGGGTATTGGCAACGGTCCGGGATCAATCCCGAAGGTAAAGATCCGAGGACAACATCTCGTAATTTTGAACGACGGTCGAATGACGAAATCTGTATCTACCCCACTCTTCAAACTTCCACATCACGCCAACGTGAGGACATTTGAGGCTACGACAGATTTAACATGCACCAATGTCCACGTAAATGACGGTCTTTGGTTGAATCTAGTTTCGAACTCGGAACCTTACTATTGCTAATCAGCGACTCTACCAACTGGGCTATTGCAGCCCTCAAAGCATCAGACGAGCAAAAACATGCACAGAAATTATGCATAAAAGTGAGAGTCCAAAAGCGCGATCATCAAAACGAAATTTAACGTCTAATTTCGAACCGTGCTCGTTTGAATTTTTCCATCATTGTTCATTCTTCTCTGGTGTATGGGATGCTTTGGTAATTTTGGAATCTAACACATAAATATCGCTATATATTGAACACAGAAAATTGGAGACCATAAAACGCTATGAATTTCAACTGGGAAATCGATGACGAAATCAACATAGTCTCAGCCACATTTCAACCCACTACTTCGGGCAATATCGGTTAATCGATTTGCAACAGTGATGCTATGCAGCATGCGTCGGTTACTGCTTTTCGTCACTGCTGCCACTTAAATTATTTGTGTTTTTATTATCGTTTGCTTTTCTTTTACGAAATTAGGAATACGTGGCTGATGCCTGGTCTTACAAGTTCTGTTCTAAAAATATGTCCATTGATTCGTTTAAAAATTTGAAATATGAGTTTAAAAATGAATTGAGAAAAATTTGATGGATTAGAAAAGAGATGTTAAAAAAGTCCAAAGGCATTGTCAAATTATAAAAAAAGAATTAAATAAACATTCTGTATATTTTTGCTTGTAAATTAATTCTGTAAATGTATGTTTAAAAAGATGCACGTACTCTTCGTATTAAAACTAAGATCAGATAAATTTATTCAACGAGAGACATTTTCTGGAAGCTGAATGTAGGTGGCGGTAAGTTGTGTTTCTGAGAAGATACGTGTTTTCTGTTCGTATTCCGAACTAGGCGTCATTTGGTTATTTTTCGAATACGATTTCAACACTTCGCCAATAAAAATTCTAAAAAATGAATTCCAAATTTGATTGGTCTACGCCAGTTAGAATAAATGCCAAACGTCGCCAAAATGGCGATAAACTACCCCATTTATTATACGACAGCATTTGAGTATAAGGAAGTAAAATATTCACTTTCCGTCTGATTTGTTTTACCCTGAAAAATCCCCTCACACATGACTTACATTTTCTACTTAATGATAAGTTTTTACACAGCTTCAGAAATTATTAGTTTCATAAAAAACAAACCTGAATCACTTGTCTCACTAACTAATGATTTAGATTTAATTGTTGTTATATAGTAATATGCTAAATGCTGTAAATTTTATGGAATACCAAATTTTAGCATTTATCCATTTGAAAAATTTGTGTGGTTATAAAGTTTCTGTTAATTTGTAAGTTGAATGAAGGAACTGAAATATTAGTGAAATGAATGATTTAAGAAAAAGTACAAATCAACACTAAAAATTGGGCACTGATTTTCGATTGATTGATTTGTCATTCATTGGTCATTGATTGAGGTCATTTTTTTCTTACACAAGGGCTAACTAACCTACGGCTTAAAGTCCCTGGTTTTAGAAATGATCGAAATGGTTGTGACCACAGAGGACGAATAAGGTTAAGATATTGTTGTGACCGCTTGTAGTACGGTCGAACTAGAACAATTTTATGCAGTGACTGTCAGAAGTGATGAGTTCGATATTAACGTTATAAATAAGAAAAAAAGGTTAAGTTCAGATATATACGAATCTTATACGAATATACATTTGTTCGAAGTCTGCTGCAGCTCTATCAGATGTAAAAAGTGTTCTTTGCTTGTCTTGAGAAAAATAGTTCGAAACAACCATTTTTTGCTTTGTTATTTTAATCCTGATTTCTTTTAGCGATATTTGTTCTTTTGAATTAAAGCATTAATAATGTGGTTTGTTCCCAACCGTATCATTTAAGAAACTAAACCATTTGAAATATAACCAGTTTGAGTACTATGAGAGGCTTTTTCTGTGTGAAGCTAACTGGAGATGGCACCAGTGTTTTGTGGTGATACGTGCGTCCTGTATGTGTGTGTGCATTCCGTAATCGGTAATCGCAATCAGAATCTTCGTCTTATGGGGAAACATTGAAAATTCCTCTCATAACCAATTGCAAACGATAATTAAATAACTTAAATCAGGCCATATCTTTAAAATGGAATAAACACCTTTATTTAAAAAACCTGCTTGTTGTAATGAATGCAATAAGCTTAATTTACGCAAAATAATTCATTTGCGAAACTGACATTCAAACAAGACTATTAATTTCCATCATATCGTCGGTTAACACACTGTGCCTAAAAACATAGTTCTGAGAAAACGAAGGAGGAAATGACATATTCCAAGCAATGTGAAAACTGTAATATTTTCCTTTTAGCAATTTTTTAAAACACTTAGCATCAATTATTAAGAGAAGATAACTTTCATTGTGGTTATGTATCGAAAAGATGCAATAGGAATATGAACTTAAGTCTTAGTGGGTTTCACATGTCAGAATAAAAACAGGGAAGCTTGCTTTCTCAAATGAAAATATAACCTGCATGCAAGAAAAATATGACTCAGTGAAATTCAATCTAAAGATCTCATTCTGATCTAGAAAAGTTGAAAAACTTGAAAAGTATGATTTGTGTGTTTATTTCACTAGTGAGACGACGATATCAACACAGAGCAATGAGTCGAACTTGGCGCTATTTCGCAGTCATATTTGGCGCGTTCGCACCCAACGGCAACCTTCCACACCACCGAGTGAAATGCGCTGCCATTCCCGCGCGGGCACTCCGCTAACATCCGTTGATCGCGGCAGGCGAAGCAAGTAGAAAGTGAAATTAGCTCCTTTTTCTGATTAATCTCTTTCTGTACTTCCGAACACACTGGCTCTCCGAGATAAGAAAAGCCTGTCCTGTCAATTTCTCTTCATCGTCGCCCGTATCTCCATCACCACTTGAGTGTTTCTTATCGAAAATCGGGAAAAGAATATTGTAGTGAAAGGCCGAAAGGAAATGTAAGAAAAAAAACGGACGGTTCCAACGTTTAACTGGATCCACATGGGGCGGTTAGGTTTTTCCATCCACACGATCTCCTAGATTTTGCTGAGATTTGTTTGTGTTTATACTCTTTTGTCCTGACCTCTGTGTCTATTTGAATGGTGATGGTGAAGATTTTTGAATTTTATTGTTCCTATCTGTTCGTGGAAGTGGATTTTCGCTGGTGTGATATTTAACAGTCCTGCTGGATTCCAAAAGGGCCATGACGAAAAAGGAGTGGTGAGTTATGATTTATTTATCTTTTCGTATTGATTATCAGCCTATAAAAAGACGAAAATTTTTTGACTATTCAACCATAATTTTTATATTGAATCATGTTCATATTTTTATTCAATTTTGAAAATAAAATTGTAGTGTCATTGTATTATTCCTGCCATGTATCGTGGAATCAGGAAAAAATTAATTTTAGAATGCAAAAAAATAAAATAATGCTCCTAACAATTTAAATTAAAAATTGGAGTGGGTATGTATCAGAATTGAATTTTTATTTCATAAAATCAAGTTTCACTTTCCAGCTCCGATATGGCGATTAGTATTCTCGCTGAAATTACACCCTAAATTCTATCTATTTTCGATAATATTAGTATGTATTCGCGGACAATCTGTGATGTATTTCGTTTTTTCTTATTATTATGCAGAGGAAATAATAATTAGAATTTTGCTATTAATCGTATAGAGTACATTTGTTATTAAATAAATTTAATCGTGTACTTATATATGTTTTTGAAGAGAAACGTGATCCCATTCTAGTATGTATATTAGTAGCTCCATTCCTAGTATTACACCTGTGTCTTATACTTGGCATTTCGTTTCGATATCACATTTGATGTAACGTTAAATTCTAATGCTGGAAGATATTTGGTCATTTTATGTGCATAATTATCGGTTCTGAGGTACGTGTATAAATTAGACATGAGAATTTACTCCAGTACAAGAAATTAAGATATGAGTCACATCACTCCACTTTTGTAAAAAACGATAAGTTAAAAAGTTTCAGCATCGTGAGAGATTTATCTGCATGATTTCCCTCACAGGAAATTACACAATGCGCTCTGACATACTTTAATGTCAATGTACGTACGTACATTGAGATGAGGTATGAGAATTCCTTCTCAGTAATCGTACCGGAAATAACTTATGTTCTGGTATGACCGTGACCCAAAATTCAAGTTTTGAAGTAACTGTTTTCTTGGATTGATTACAGAGCAACGGAAATTCCTTTTGTTTTGAAAAATTAAATACAGGCTTTTCTGGAAAAAAAATGGTATTGGAAATTCCAGAGATGATTACTGCAAGGAAGGGAGTTTATTATTGTGACAAGTTGATAAGTAGTTTTAATTCGAAATTTTCGTAAAGAATAGGAAAAGTTCAGAAGGGGGTCCTTTTCAATTTCACTTTTAACTAAACCTAAATAGTGTCGAAATTTTATACAAATCTGTGCATGTGCATTAGTTTGTCGTCTTAATCTCCTTTTTTTTTCATAAAAAAATTCATTTTGTTCGTTTTTATCACAAAATGTTTCAATGTTGATGCTACTTGATGAATTGTCGAGTCGAGTCTGGTAATAATTTGGTTGATTTCACTGTGCTCATTGTTTTAAGTCTAATGCCCAACCACTGATCTATTCGGCCTTTGGCACTGCAAGGGGCAAATTGATGGCTATTTGTGAAGAACTGTGTAAGCCGCCGTTACAGGGACAATCACTGACATCCATGCACAAACGAACCATGATTCGAATCCGGACCTATTGGGTGGCAGACAAACGCTATGACCATTCTCTTGCCATTATACCAGTCAGGCGGATTGTGCTCATTGTAGTCAGGAAAATTTTTAAAAATCGAAATTCTCTGTTGTCTCATAGCGAAAAGTCAATATAATTCTTAGAAACGGTAAATTAGAACCTTTTTTATCTGAAAAATTTCTGTCCATTATTATCCAGAGAAGAGGGAAATCCACCAATGCATGTTGAAATATTGTTACCGACTAGTTTTTTTCTGTGGGGGCAAAGAGGAAGGAAGTGAAGTCACACAGTTTCTTTCTCCCTCGCTTTACTTAAAAACGATTTGATTTATGGGCCAATAACCTTCTCTTCGATTGACGTTTATTAGTTTCATGTTTCATGCCTTCATATTACATGAAACCAAGCAGAAGATTAAAGACTTCTCGGAATTTAAGAGACCCAATCTCCAGGCATTTTGAGGGCACATTGGAGATATTTCTGCCCTACTTGTTGAGAAAAGGAAGAATTCGGACCCTATAAATGTCACGGGGCAAATTTATTTCACTTGACACTTCTTTAATTCGGTTGGGGTATTTTTTTTATTTCATGTCGTAACATCATTTAGTCGTGCTTTCTTCAGTTAGCTGTTGAGGTTTTGAATTTTGTTTTGTGTACCGACAAGAATCGGATACATTAATTATTTCATTTTATTCGCGAATTTTTGTCAATAAGTTTACTAAGTTGCATCATGGACATGTATGATTAAGAAGTTTGTCAATTGATTTTTTGTGTTTTCGTATTTATAAGAAGCAAAATTGCCTTTTTGCTAGTTTAACTGCTTTTACCTGTTTAGATATGTGACATTATTTTTGTTAGGTGGTTAGCATTGGAAAACAATATTCATTTTCGTGAGTTTTTCTCGTAACTTTTCATCTTAAAAATTGCTTCTCACTTCTCTTTCAAGATATATTTTTTGTTAAGATTGTTGACTTTTGATTTCGGATGTCAAAATCTAGTTTCATCAAACATTTTTATGTAAATTAAAAATCACAATTTCAAATTCCAGCATAATAAATTTTGCCTTATTATTTCGAAAATTCCATAAACTTTTAAGTTATAAGTGACTTTTCTTAATGTACCTCTAAAAATTCTTTTTGCATCTGTGAGTGTGATATATTTGATAGGAAAATAATCACAACAGGATGCATCATTTCCAAAAATTTTCGTGGAATTTGGTTCTTACTCAAAGGATGTACGTTTTACAATGTACTGGCTTCCTAATCAGTGGTTTGTTCATTTCTGCACGTCACAAGTTTTTTGAATGAGGGCAGCGTTGGTATGAGAATTGAGTATTTATTCGTGCTTTGACATGATGAACATTTACTTTGATATCGCTACTATTTCTGTTTTGCCTCTTAAGTAATTTAATAATCAAGTGAAGAAATTATTGAATTCAATCTCGTTACGATTTTTGTATGTTTCATGTAGAGAAAGACACTATGAAAAATTTATACGTTTTAAACATTAAAATTAGATGGTGGAAGCAAAAAGGATATAGGCAACACTTCTACAATTTCTGAAATGGATAAAATTTGTACTTATTGCGGTCTTTTTTTTAACATTGTTGCTTTATTTGCATCTTCGAAGAATAATCGAGAATTTTCTTAAAACGGCGTAAAAAAATTCCATGCAATTTAATTTTAATCGATGAAGGATCAATCATTTTTGAAAAAATCGTTGTTTTAAAAATGTAGTACTTCTCTGAGGCTAACATTAAAAAAAGAATTGAACATTTCAGTTATTTTTGTGCTTTACTTTTTTCAACGATTTTGCACAAAATGTGAATTATTTACTTGTTACTATTATTACTTATTTACTTACAATGTGTGTAATTATTTTCGAGTTCACTCGGTTCGTTTTTAATACATCCCCAGACAATAAGTTTGCCGTGTGTCTGCACAACTACATGCAGAAATATGGGGTATGTGTTGCTTATATGGAAAAAAATATAGCGTCTATGTAGGAAAAATATCGCGTCTATGTAGGAAAAATATCGCTAACAACCCTATTCTTACGACTTCTCATTTTCCTTCTCAAGTTTCGTTAGTCGAAGATTAACTATGAAACAGAAAAAAATGACTCAGCCTCACGTGCAGCAAAAAAAAAAGGCAACACATCTTAACATCTAATCACATTTGAAATATCTTCCTTTTTGTACATTGCATTGTGAAACTGTTATAGATTTTCAAAATTCTCCTTATCTTAATAGCAAGAAAACGTGACGTTTTCTTTTCCCTATTCCTTGAAACGTTTAATTTTTCTGATAATACTTTGGACTATTCCAGCTTTATTAAATATCATTTAAATTCATTATGTCCATTCTTCGGTGCATCGCAATTAACTTCAGAACAATCAGGTTTTTTTCTGATGCCTGGCCAATCGAACATTTCTTATTAATTAGGTATCGCTATATTTCTCAAAAGGGAAAGATCCTAGGACAATACCTCACCTTGTAATTTGAACTATGGTCAGATGATGAGGTCAAGACTTGAGTGGCATCCACTCTCAAAACTTCCACATCAAGCCAGACTTTTATGTAAAGTGTTTTTTTTCCAAATAGAGAAAGAATATATTTATTTTTGTTTGGCAGCACACATTTTTATTTTAGTTTTAAATTTTAGAAATAAAAACTGGCATTTGCATTTACCTGTGCATGTAACGACGAAGAGATATAGAAAACCAAGAGTAAAGAGATATTCCTTACTCCACATTGGAAAACAAGTTATTGAGTTTATAAAGTCAACTGGTACTGCTGCTTAGGATGGATTATGCACATACACATAGATCACTGCAACCTATAATAGACCTAAGAACACGAGTAGAAAATTCTTGTTTTCTTTTCCCATCTCTTTCTTATCAAGTCTCAACAACGTCGAGCATTTTGAGTTCTTTTGTCTGGACCCTCAAGTTGAGTGATTCATCGCTTCTTCGCCCACTCGCCATTTCCTTTTGTTTATACTTCGAATGATTGTCCTTTTTTTTATTTATGCACTTCTTTCCCAAATCTGCATTACTATTTCAGATATCCATCGTGTTACACTTCATTCGTGCTTCTAAGGTTGAGGCACTGTCTGTAATGTTAGGTTTCTCTTGTGCACATGTTGGAACACAAGCAATTTATGCACTGAGGTTCAGTTCGCTTTCCCCTCGAATTTTATGGCTAAATTGTCATGGCGAGTGTGTATTAAGTCTTATTGTTCTACTGGTCAGTTTGAAGGGCGTTTTATTGTTCTTTGAATGCCTTACGCCTTGTTTCTGTTGGAATTGGGTATTCATAGAGGGTTATAGTTCTTTTATCTCTGCTTTCGAAAAAAAATTGTCTACTGTTTCAAGAAAAAAATCGTTGTTAAAAGACTAGCGAGTCTAACGCTGCATAACACAAAAATTTGAAGTGCAGTGTCATATTTTTGTCGTTCCAAAACAGTGGATTCCACCAGCACATCAGTTTACTCATTCATAATTTTTGTAAGTGAATATTTGATTGGCAAAGTTTAGATGTTAAAACGTTGTCAATTTCCATGTTCTATCATAGTTTGGCAATAGTGGGGATTTATATATTTTGATTTATTCTTTCGTGGGTTTTTATTTTGCATTTGATGTTTGAATTTCGTTTCGTCTTGTTGGGAATTTATTTTTTATGAATTATGTTTGCATAAAATTTTTCTCCTCCTGTATGAATGTAGGTCCGTGAGTTCAGTTGTTTGATGAAACTCTAAATCCCTAACTCCACGCTTTTTGTTTTAAATTTCTTGCTTTAATTTTTCCAAAAAAAAAAAGAATAACCACTAAACTTTAAATTTGATGATAAAGTTGAAACATTGAATAAAAATGTTCGCCTTTTAACCATTTGAATCATTTTTACTTGGAAAACAATTTGTCACTTATTTTCAGGTCGAAACAATACATTTTACCATCCGTCGTTTTATGGTTTTGAAGTATGCCCCCTTTTGATACGAAGTGTCAGTTCTTAAGTGGATTCGGACTCATGGTACGTTGTAAATAAACAAATAGGGGCCTTTATCTTTTATCGGACTTATAAATGTCGATAAAAAGTGGCCTTATCTAAACCAAAAGGGAAAAAAGAACCTCAACCTTTGGCGTAGACTAATTGGAAATCATTGCAATATTTCTGGAAAAGCTTCTGTTATATCCGTGCTATAACATTCTTATATATCTTGATATCTGTATGTAGATATTTTGTAGTCTGATGACAGTAATCTAACGTGTGGAGGATTCAGTGAAGCGTAAAAGTAGAGCGAGTGTCATATTTTTTGTTTTGAAGCAGCGATTTTTGCTTATGGATTAGAGAGGTTCCGACGACATGTCCGAGTTCGAATCCCGGTCAGTAGTAGCTTATGAATTCACTTTGATCCTTAGGTCGTGGTCTAATGAGCCCTTGTGCAGCTAAAAGTTATCGTAGAACACCAAACCAAAACCGACGTCTCCATTGGGTTTCGAAAATTTTTTGTATTAATTCTGAAAAATATCAAGTTAAAATTTAAAATTTCAATAATAAAAAATTTAGAAGTTTCTCTATCCCTGTTTCCAGAAAATGAACTCTTGACTTGAAACTTGAGTAAATGCATATATGCCAGTATAGTGAAATTCTGAGGTACTGTTCTTATTTGTTGTATATTTTTGTTAAAATGAATATTGTTTTTGCAATGAGATGACTTTTCTGTAAAACTAAATGTATTTTTTGAGGGCGGTGAGTTATCGTAGTTCCTGTTTCGTAACTTACCTGGCTTGTCTATTATGTCAAAAGATCATAGAATGAATCACAAAATTTGACGCCAAAATGATGTTTAATCAAATTAGTTATTACCGGATTTCGGAAGTATTTTTTCTTCCAGTTTTTTGTATGTTTACACTGAAATACCCTATCATAATACTCTTCTATTTCTGCTGAGGCTTACTTCAGAATCGGTGTATAAAATGTGCAAAATGATATACAATGAGAATGCAGTGTGTATTATATAAACCAAAGTATTCACATAGCATTAATTTTTACAGACAGACACAATCACATGAATAAACACGACATTCACATTGTTCGAATTCTGGAACAAATATATTTTTTTAAAGGAAAAACAGCTTATAACCCAAAGAATAGCTCTTAAATCATCTATGTCCTGTTGCTAGATCTAGATCCCCTCTCAAGTGAGTAGGGATCTCTGAAATCATACAGGTGCTTTTATTTCTCTTTCGAAACGTGTTCAAATAGGTCTTGACTTACGATTTGAAGGCACCTGTTTCGGAACAATTGTGACCGAAAATGTTAAATCTTTTCCCGGGGACAGTTGGACACAGCTGTATCAGATTGCAGGTTATTGTGGCACGCTCGACGTTAGAAATGTTATAAAAAATAGGGTGTCAGCCGGTCGCTCTATTTGTTCTTTTAAAGAACTGTCTTTCGATACAAAAAAATAATAGCGTGCGAATCGTTCGTGTTCTGTTGCCAGATCGTGGTATGATTAAGTTCGTGGCAGTGCAATGTCTTTTCAAATTCAGCTTAACAAAACTCGCCTTTTTGTTACAAGTTTCAGTTTTAAATCGCACAATTGTGGGCAAAATAAGAAAAAGAGTATGAAAAGGAAAATTTTCAGTTTAATCTAATTTTAATCCTTTCTACGCGGCACTTCGGATTGTGCCAGTCGTTCTTTTACAAGAGAAATTTCTTTGGCATTTTCAACGGTTATTACTAGAAACAGTATAACTTATATGCATATCCCTTTTCACCAAAAATTAATTACTGATGTTTTGAGACTTTCTTTTTTATATTGAATAGGTTCTCAATTTAGAAACGGAGTCCGAAATCTAATTCTAAGATTAATCGTTTCTCAGAATAGTTACTACTCAGTGCTCATTCGCACTATTTGCCTGTCAAAATGTCAAAAAATGCTGCTCGAAAGTTGATCCGATCTATTTTATATTGATTACTTGGGTTAGGATTTGAATGGTTTAACAAATTGCCAGAAAATGCCAAATAAAAAATTGCATTTGAAGCAAGAAATTACAAAAAATGTCCTAAAAGCAAAAAATTATTTTTTTTCTAAAACAAAGAAGTTATGGAAGAAATGAGTTACTAGCATGAGTTATGCATGCGTTGCCCGGATTTCACCGGGAATTATAAATTGTCCGGATTTTTCAGAGAAATCATCAATTCAATCCAAATGTTGCAGTGCTTGAATAGCTTTGTACATTAATAGCAGTGCTCTAAATTGTATGCGTCAAGTCATATTTTTCTTTATTTAAGAGGTATTTCTTATACTGTTATTATATTTCTTGTTTTTAACAATGTTCATTTGTTTCAATGTAAAAGTTTTTTATTAAAACTCCAATTGAATTTTGTGTCCAGACTTTCCCTGAGTGTCAGGAATTTTAATGGAGTTTGTCAGGAACTTCCAATTTTAGATCTTGTAACCAACTCTATGTAAGTACATCTGAAAGAAAGCCATTTTAAGTAAAAAGTCACGAAAAATGCACGGAACAGCCCAAAGCGCTTAAATCAGCTAATTTTTTCATGAAACATTTCTATTCACTCAAATAGCTTTGCCCAAAAGAGATGCTTGAGTCATCAAAATCCTACCGTATAACTACATATATTTATATTATCACGCCTTCACATCGCCAAAAATTCTTCGAGCCAATACCAAAAAGTAAGCTGGTAAAATTACAGTAAGCCAAAAACATCTAAGTTATCCATTACACGATTAATGGTAGCATTGTACCTGTTCTAACGGAAGTCGCCGTTTGTACTCACGCTTTTGAAGAAGCTCGGTGCATTGTGCTGCTCGCAACAGGAAAAGCATGGTGGTATTAAGAGGCGTGCCACTTTTCTCATACGAGGATGTGGTATATTTTTTTCTAAATATCTTCTCTTCCTTGGGGGAAAAGGAGGCGAAATGTAGGTGCCCCAGCGTGACAGGTGTCTCATGTCTTCAAGGGGATGGATTTTGAATTTCCGGACTCCGCCATGTAATGACACTGGCTGGGATTTATATTTTTTGCTGTTGAATCGTACCTTACAGTGAACGGCATATTTCGGAATGTCTGCTTGACAATTTTAGGGTAGACATCCTTTTTATTTTTTCGGAAGGATCGAAAGGCCTGTGATTTTAAAACTTTCTTTCGAAACTACGAGTTGAATTTGAATTGTTTTTTTTATAATCATCGTGATTTTCAACCAACCATGGTACTCAAAACTAATTACTAAAATTACTACGACCCAGCCAATCGACGAAACCAATTGCCGATTTGACATAAAGAATTTATTTTTGCAAAAAGTAACTGTTATTATCTACCCTTTTTGCTCCAAAGTGGCCTTTTTGAAAAAGTAGTACTCAAAATTATTACTCGGGTATTAAAAGTACGAATATTACTTGAAATTATTTGTGAACACACACTTTTAAAGGTTCTATTTAAACCGTTTCAACATCCGTACCCGTCCCATTCTTGCGACACTAATTGAAAATCACTGTTTTTAACCTAATTTACTGTTAACGTCATATGCTGTTTTTCTCTATTGCTCGCGTCGTCATCTGACCGTGGTTCAAAAATACTAGGTGTTGTCCTCCGATCTTTCCCTTCAGGATGGATCCCCGACCGTCGTCCGTTGTATTGCTCCAGTGTAGCCTTAATTCAACTACCTTCTGTATTGGTCGCTGATGAAATCCAAGTTTCCAAATTTTTATGTGAAAATTCGACAGCTACTCAAAATATTCAAATGATTCAATATTCTTTGGGTTTTAAATGTATCCAATTTCAAATCAAAGTTGAATAAGTTTTCGTAATATTTGTTTTTATGGTTGGAGGTCAGTTGACTGAAACGTGAGGGATAAATATTGTAAACATACGATAACATGGGTAACCAAATATGCAGGAGCGTTATACTAGTTTGCGTTTCGATGGGCAATCGGCCCAAGTCGATTCCCAAACCCACGTGACTTGCACTTAGAACTGACGTCAGCGACTCGACCCAAATGCCCCATCTGTTTCATTAGAAGGTTGCTGTTTTCCATACTACACATATGTCCTCATAGGACAAAAACATAAATACGTACATGTAAGAAAATGGACACCATTTCACAGCGCAGGACTACATTCTCCATCAATGCAACCAAAATTCCCCTTTATTTAACCCACCCCACTTAAGACTCTCTCTTACGGTTAGAGTTAGAGGTAAAGTTGAAGTGCTCAATCACACAGCTCACAATGGAACAGGAAAGGTGTTTTTTCTAGCTTTCGAAAAGACCCAATTCTCCACTATAACGAATTTGAAGACCTTGTTTTGAAAGCACATCTTATTTTAGAATTCAAAATGATAGATCTGTTGTATTCAGCCACATCATAATGTTAGCCACGCACAAATAAATGAAAGCAAGCTCCTTATTTTTAACGATTACATGGAGATTGCGGTTATCTTACTCTTCACCTCATTACTAAGGAAAGATTCGAGGGATCTTAGGTGAACTCTAATCGCCTGTTCTAACGAGACTGAACGGTTGACTGCTCTTCGGAATTCTTACTTTTGTGTGCGTTGAATGGCTTTTTAGCGGTATAATTGTCAGTCATTTATTTTATAAGTGACACGAATACTTCGACAAAAATTAATCTTGATTTCTTCTGGGTATTTTTGAGGAGGATTAATTAATTCCCGGCGGACGTAAAAATAGTTTTTTTTTTAGTCATGTCTTTGAGAATTCATCTGTTTTAAAGGGTGACATTGTAACCAATTAAACCCAATGCAAAAAAAGCCACTACTTTTTGTTTTTAATGTATATTGTATGATTTTTAGAAGTCAATTATTTCTGACTGGATAATGGGCCTCAAAACTAGTTTGAAAAAATAGTAAAAGGTTTTCCACTTCATTATGAGCGACTTCTTCAAAGGTACTTTCTATGTTATCGTGATGCATGTGCCATAAAGTACTCAGTTGGATTAATTAAAAAAATTAATATAGTACTCTTCAGATGTGTATAGTACAATACCTGGACATTCGAATTGTTCGTGGTCTTCCTGAGGTAAACAAAAGTGTTGAGAAGAGTTTTGATTATTCACAAAAAAATGTATCATACGTTTTCAGAACTTAATTTTGTTAATTAGTCGATAACGTGAACCTTTAATTACATCAAAACTAAAATTGTACATTCAGCTCAATTGTATTCCTGGGAATCAAATCCCTTAGATAAAAGAATGATTTGCTATGATCCATTCAAATTCCAAATACGTAAACTTAATAGGTAATCGTAACTTGGCTGTTTACGAATAGTGTAAATCGCTTATCATAGTAAACTTGAAATTTTTGTCAGCGTATACTGTAAGCCAAAAGTAGAGGCACTACCAACTTTCGTTAATTTCTGAAAAAAATATGCATATTTTTTTCTCAGAGTAAATTTTTTGTTGTATAATATATTTTAGGACTGAACAAGATCTGCTGAGTAAAAAATTAAATAAAACTAATAAAAAATTATTAAATATTGTTTATCTTGTGTTCGTAATGAAAATGAATCGACCATTACTTTCATATGAATGCAAGAAGTGTCTAAAATATTGCATTTGTTTAAAAATTTAATTTTGTTTGAAGCTAGATAGCCTATTTAGTAAAGTTCTAAGATACCGAATTAAATAAAAAAATGTTTAGTTTTGGTCTAATAGTTGCTGAGTTTCAATTAAATGTGTTTCAATTTTTGTTTTGCCCCAATACTTTTTTGGTCATCTTAGTTCTTGAAGTTCTTATTATATTTGACAAAGCACCAACAGGCGATCACCACATTAAAAGAACAAGCCTTCACAATGAAACGATTGGAGTCATATTCAGTGTATTGGAGGTAGTTGAAATCTATATTCGACCATTCAAATATATCTCAGAAAATTCAATTCATGTACATAAATAATGTATTCCCATTAAGATTTAATCCTTACATAACAATTACGTGGCCATAAATAGCTTCCCCTCTTTTATTTCACCTCACCCTTCCTGTTATGAGGGAGAATAGGCAAAGGCACTGTTCAATTTCCCCTATTTTTATATCCCAACGCCTTGGAACCCGCCTCATAAATCGGTGGTGAATGGTAGGTTTATGTGAGCTGAAGCAGGCCCAGACATGCCCAAAATTGAATCTTTACCTTCGTTATTCAACCCGCCTCATTGTATAATGTGGGTGCCTTTTCCCATCTCAGCTGTTGGATCGAACGTGTCTCAGCTGGATCCACAGATGACTATCGTTCCGAGGGTACTTTTGTGTGCCCTTATCTCCATCCCCCTGCCACTCGAGCGGGTTTGTTGTGATTTTATCGCTTGGTGTGTTGACCCCTCCCTTCTTGTACCAACCCAAACGCAAGTAAGATTTTTTTTGTAAAACATTTCACCCCGTAGAGTAAAATGAATGACTGTATGTTGCAAACCCCTGATACGAAAGGATCGTTGGTGGTCCTGGATAGTGAATGAAAGGTTGGTTCTACGGTCAGTATTTTGCTACAGGCGGGCTATCTAGACCGAAGCGTAGCTACGATTTTATTTCGCAAAGATGTCCAAACGTAAAAATTGAATTTTTTATGCAGATATATTATTTTTGGTTGCCAGACTGAATTGCAATGGGGCGCGCTCATAAAAAGTGACACGTCTCTGTTGAACTAAGTACAGAACTGACTGTACTTAGTTCAACAGATCGCAAATATTTATTAATCAATAGATATTAAATAGCATTAAGCGAATATTTATTGTTTCAGGAAATTCATTTTTTACTTTTGTGTTACTGTTGGAAGATTGATATACGATACCTATATATATATTAAAGATGTGATTGAATAAAATAACTATTATTCTTTTTTGAAAAAATGAAAAAGTGTTTCATGCATTTTTTGTACTTTATTTGTTTCGGCGTGTTTTTATATTTCGGCTGATGTGTGCTGCCAAGGGGAATCGTTTGTTAGTAATTTTATAATATTAGTATTAACTTACCGCTTATAGTAACATAAATTATTAAATTGTGTGTTTTGTTACCGCTTCTCCATCAGCAATGTCCAGATGCTCCATGTTTATAATATTCTGTTGTCAGATGCGAATTTTTCAATGTCGTCTTATTTTAATATTTACGTTTATTTAACTAATAGTGTTTGAAAGACAATGGAGTGTTCGACTTTATACTGAATCACTACTCTGCATTTGACAATTTGTAGAGATATTTTGAAAATCCCAAGCTCTAACACTTTCCAGGGAGGGGTGCGCCATAATAGACACGTACTTCAGTAGCGTTGCCCCATAAAAGGAAGTATCCGACCTCTTTTATCGACAGCTTTAGTTTATCTTTTGAAAGCTAACAGAAGATCGCCATACCCTCCATAAAACTGTTGAGAGAGGAGCAAATATGTAAACATCCCTGTACCTTCAAACGACACAGCCCCGTCAAGAGACATGCAGAGTTATTGAGAAGTTGAAAGGGGTTCAGTTCCCTAGGAATTGGCACCCGTACTGCATTCCTTGCTCCGCAAAATTCCAATTTCGAGCTTTAACATATAGCAGTGTGTAGTCCTTCTGTCGTGCCCTAAACGGGTCAAATTATGGGTTGAATCAGCAATTGTGTAGGAACACATCTATGAACTAAACGGCAACAGACGGACGATGCGGCAGTGAGCGACAAACTCGTGACAAAAGAAATATATTTTTTATTATGTTGTGTCCCAGCGAGAAAGTGTAGCTGCCCTTCCACCATTGTTCTCCCTCACACAAAAAGAAGAATCAATTTAAACAGAGCGAGCTTCCGATTGCGTGCGTGACTAGCTCTTTGAATTGTAAATTGTGTGGTCATATATCTGGCCGATTGTGGTGTCAGTTAGGAAAGGTGAACGTTGATTCTGGTGGAGATCTACTTAACGCTCTTGGAAGTAGTGCTGTGAACTGTGGAAAACATTCGTGCAGTTCAAATGTAAACCTAATGTTAAGTGGTAGTCAACAGTGGTGCACGATTTAATTCACCCCCTTAAAACTAGTTTGACACTAAAATGGATTTAATGACAGTTTTTTAAATGTTTCCGCTTGGCAGACATAAGACTAAAATCTTTTATTTTTTTTGTGTGTTTGAAAACGTTAATCGTTTTACGATATCATATTTTTCATTTTGTTTATCTGGCAAGTGAAAATCGTTTATCTCAC
The DNA here is from genome assembly GCA_933210815.1 of Meta bourneti. Classification (NCBI taxonomy): domain Eukaryota; kingdom Metazoa; phylum Arthropoda; class Arachnida; order Araneae; family Tetragnathidae; genus Meta; species Meta bourneti. The sequence continues at coordinate 71,636,458 of OW119926.1, read as the reverse complement.
GAATTTGATTTAAAATCGTTAAACATTCGTTTGCGTCTGGTTTATTTAATCAACGAAAGGCGATTAACTGAATTTTATCGTTAAATAAAGAAGCTGGATTTAAAAATCCACGGCACAAATCAAATCAGTAAAAAACACAATGAAATTGGGTTTGTGGGATCATACCTTTACTTAATCGGAGGTAATATAGGAAAATACATATTACTAATATTAATTCTTTGATGGGTGGGAATAACAGTACAAGTCAGTTGTGATGTGCACAATTTTCTTGGTACGAACAGTACAAGCAACTTAATTTTGTCACAGGGCCACATCCAAAATTTCTCTTTATCTCCCCTTTAAAGTTGTCAGACATAAGGTACAGAACTGATTTTATAAATTTTATTCATTCACAATATGAAATATTAAATGGTTTTCTTGTTCTCCTAAAAATGTCATTTTTTGACTTGTACTGTTATTCTCGCCCATCAAAAAATTATTAAACGCATAAAAAACACATTAAAAAATAAACAACGTTTGGTGCCATCTTCCAAGTTATGATGTGGACATGCACGGCAAAAAGAGTGCGGTATACCAGTCATTATATAAAATCTCCTTAATAGATTAAGACTCCACCCCTCTTGTGCCTGAAAACGGGTGGATGAACGAGGTTTTGTACTTACGTATTGCCACACCCTTCATTTCTCGTTTGTAACGACTCCATACATTGGCCCTGAAGAGATTTCGCCGAGATCTAGAAATAAACAGCAGTTAGTTCATGGTTTTCCTTTCAAATTTCACTAGCCAAAACAACTTTCAAGAAAATGTAAAATATTCCATGATTTTTTCCTGTTTATGCTCCAAATAATGTTATATTCTAAATAATTATAATTTAAAATGTATATTACACATGTTCTAAAAATGAGCAATTGAACTTGCAGCTAAGGAAGTATTTCCCAGTGATTGATGATCGATATATGAATTCCTAGATCTATGTGTAGAAAAGCTGTAAATACTGTTCTGCATGCTGCAAAACTGCCCTTTAGTGGGTGATATTGCAGTCGGGGTGCGATATGTGGGTATTGAAAATTTGCCGATGGCCTAGAGATATTCTCTGGAAAGACTAGCTCTTAAGCCAGAGGTCCCTATTCTACGGCATGTGAACCAGAAGTTCATTCGACCACATTCATGTTAAAAAACCATACAAATAAAAAAATTTAATAATGCACCATAAAGCAAATAATTGTTTTGGTTTGAAACATATGATTCGTTGAGATCTTTATTGGGACAATAAAGTGGCTTAATATGCTTTCCTTTTTGTTTGAATTTTGAATTCCTATTAGATATTTGGATATTTTCCTATTTTGCATGAATTTTTGGTTGAAATAAATTTTATTGCTGAAGAAATTTCCATCGTATTTTACATTTTCGTGATTGCAGTGTCATTTCTATAGTATAGAAAAATGCCCTTTTGTGGCAAGTGTAATATTTCGTATACCTAAATGTGGCACTCCGCCCATTAAGTTTTGGGACCCCTGTCTTAGGCGATGGATTATCTTCAATCGAGTGTTGAAACAATATTTAAACTAACAATATATCGCTATAAATTTTAAAAATATGCCACATTTTCTGAAATGATAAATTCATATTCCAAATTTTTATTGCTCTCCAATGAATTTAAAAGGTTTCAGCTTTAAATTTTCTATTGCTTCTGGAAACAGAAACCTTTGAGGCCGAGTTCTGTATGTAATTTATTAAACATTTACTTACCTTACGTACATTCGGTATACTAAGATCGTTAGTTCAATTTCTAGGATATTTACAACGCTGAACTAGATGAAAAATGCAACAGATTTTAATCAACAGGAATAGTTTTCTTTTATTGAACCAATTAGCATTAAGCAAATTAGCCACCAATTTTATTTACCCCAATTTCTGCTTTTTAATCAATGTTGGATACCAGTTGACTTAATTTCCTTCAAAACCTTGGGTACGGTTCTATTTCTTTAATTTTTAATTTGGGTACTATTTTAAAAGTTAGTCTTAGTATCACTTAGAAAACTATATTCTAAGAAAGTAAATGTAATTTGTTTTCCATTTCCAATAATATGACGCAAATAAAACCTTGTAAAATTTCATTGCTCTTCAATGAAAATTTCAGCTTCATATTTCCTATCGCTTTTGGGTCATCTGACCGTGGTTCAAAATTACGTGGTGTTGTCCTCGGATCTTTCCCTTTGGGATTGATCACGTCCGACCCGGACCGTCACCAATAGCCCATTGTGTAGCTCCAGTGTGACGTTAATTGAAATACCCCTCCCCCATCACTTTTGGAAATACATACGTTTGAGGCCAAGTTCTGCTAAGTAATTTATTGGACATTTTAATCATATAGTATTTTTATTCTATATTTAATTTCTTATTAAAAGTTTACGTCCATTGTACTGTTTTTTAAAACGATCGGCATTTCTACTTATGGTATTCCTGTTGCAAATTAAATTTCCTCTCGACATTATCGAAAGCCTTCATCCACATGTTACACACCAGTAAGGTTTCAGGATCATCAAAAACAAACTTTCCTTGATTATATGCCAACACTTAAAACTCTTGTCCTACAACTTCATATTTTCCTCCCGTCACGTGTCATGCATAGTCTAAATTTAAACCTGTGTGACACTAATTGTTGCAGCTGCATATTCCAGTCAGCTGTTACTCTTCCCTTAAGAAAGTTCTCATATGGTTGTCCAAAGGCCTGATTAATGCCTCTCTTTGGTAGATTTCATTTTGGTTTTGTTTAGATACGCGACACCAGTGATGATACTTCGTCTCCACCTTGAGTTAAATTCATAAGTTGTAAACCGATGATATAGCTCAGAGACCGCTGGGAAACGTTCCACCTCTGTTTAATCATCGTCATTTTTGACGTATAAATTTGTGCTTGTATGATGCGAATTTCGATTAATCAACCGTTTTTCCTAACAATATTTACTGCAAACTATGTGTAAATATAACAATCGACTGTAAATGCAATACTGTAAGCCTAAAACATCCTTTAAAAAATCCCATTTTTAAATAAGTCACCAAGTCCAGTCCTTACTCATTGTGTTTTCACTGTGTGTAAAACATATCCATGTAAACAAAATATACTTTGAAATTGCACCCAAGTACAGCATTACGGTAACTGAAGGAAAATGTTTAGATTTCATTGACTCCTGAATTTATGTTCCTAATTTTCCCCTTTCCCCGTCTGTAACTAGTATTGACCAGTTGGTGGGGAAAAACGATACACGGCGATCGCCATTGATGCTTTTACCGTATCCTTGAACCTCTCCTAACCAGCTTTCACACCTCAAAAATCGACTGCCCTCTCGTCGGAGCCGAGCTTTCTAGTAGAGAGCAGGGTTGCATCTTCTGCTCTGAATTTCTTTCATGAAGCCTAATTAGTGCTCTAATTTCGTAGTTTTAATTATTTTTTATTTTCGAATTACTTTTTGGCGTTTTTCTTTTTTGAAAGTGCGCGTTGTGTGCTTTTTACGCCGTAGAAACCTTTCGGATTTTTTTGGCACGTTGGTTGTATTTAATATGATACTGTATACGTCAAATCTTCAATAACGAAATGCGTACATTTTTTGAAAAGGGAAACTACTAAACTCGTCGACACAGACAGAGCACGTACTTCCCTCTGTATTCTTAGATTAGGCAATAAATAAAACACGCCCTACAACAAAGCATCTTGGATCCCCACCCCTCCGAAAATAAGAGGGCGTGGGGAGAAAAATATGAAGCAGAAGAGTTATTGTAAGGGGAATTCACACCATTTCGTTACCAATCCTTTGATTAATTTCCCTCCCTGCAAGCGGAAACGGCCGATTCCGTAAATCACGCACCGCCCTTGGAGAGATGGGTTAAATAATGCACTTCTTTTGAGCCCTTTATTTCTGACACGACGCGATTAGTTTACTTACCGCCAGTCTCCTAATTTTACTAATAGACTCTTTCAAAACCGCATGACTGGATGGCGTAGCATCCAGGCGTTGGCGTGGTGTGGAAGTTTGGAGAGTAGGGTGCCAGCTCAGGTGTTGCCTCGTCATCTGACCGTGGTTCAAAATTGCGCGGTGTTGTCCTCGATCTTTCCCTTTGGGATTGATCCCGGACCGTCACCAATAGCCTGTTTTATCGCTCCAGTGTGACGTTAATTAAAATACCTATGTTTGGACACGTCAATCGATCCCGTTCTGTGCTTTGTGAGTTAACAGAATAAAACTCAGAATTAACAAATAACAGATTTATTAACAAGTAACAACGGAGAGCGAAGCTACGAGGTTGGTTCTCGGCAGGCAGTCCCCTCGCAAGTGACAGATAAACAAGAAAACAGGGGGTGGTTAAGCAGCCCCTTTGAACATAAACATGCAGGCGCGGTGACATCCCCGGGAGGTCGGGTTTTCCGTGCGCCATCTCGTAGGAAAATACTCAACAACCTCCTACACCTTCATAAAGACTAATTGTCCGCAATTGTCTCTAATTTGAAGCTTTCGATTCTCTTTTATTTCGAGAATTTTTTCATTTTTCTTGTCTTGCAGCGCGTGTTTCTTTTTACGTCTTTTCAGATTTTTTTCTTAGAAGTTGGCAAGTATGATACTGTATACCTCAAATCTCCACCAATAAGAAATGCATACATTTCTTGGAAAATGGAAACCACTGAACTCTCGCAAGCATAGACAGCACTTCCCTCGGAATTCGTAGATTAGGCAATAAATAAAACCCGATAACATAGCATCTTGGATCCCCATCCCTTCGAAAATAAACGGGTGAGGGGAGAGAAATATAATGCAGAAGAGTGACAAGAATTGTAGGAGGCATCCGCGCCATCTCGTTACCCAATCCTTTGATTAATTTCCTTCCCTGCTAGCGGAAACTGCGGATTCCGTAAATCACACACCGCCCTCGAAGATGGGTTAAATAATACACTTCTTTTGAGATTTTTTCTGACGCGAAGCTCTCACTTCCCTTTTTTCTGCCATAAGTTCCCCGGAAGAAGATGAAACGGAGGAAATACATGAAATATTAATGCTGAGGGTGTTCCTCGAATTTCTGGAAATCCTTCTAGGTAGAATGAGAGTTGATGCGTGGCTTCAATCTTTGGTGGTGCTGCTATATACACTGCAATCCTCTACTCTTCATACATTTATGGCCGATGATTTCCGCGTTTGGAGTGAAGGGTGGGTGAAAGAGAAACACCCTGTTCCATTTCTAAGTTGGGTGGTGATATAATACTAATATTATCCCTCCTGCCATTAGTTCCTTTATTTGGACTTGGCGTGATACAGATCGAGGTATTAAAACATCGGTGTCCCGACTTCGTTATCATGTCGTTTTCTCTCCAGAGTAGATGTAAGAAGGTTTAATATCGTCTTGTATCAATATTTTCGTAAGGTCGTAAAGGCGCCGGATGCCAGTGTAATAAGCAAATGTTGTCTTTGCTCCTTTTCTGTGTATGTCCTTCCTTGTTTCCTCTTGGCCACAGACCGGATACCGTGTGTTCTGGCTTTCGGGATTGACCAAAAGTAGCATTCGTCGAATGGGGCTTGTGTAGCTTATGGTATTTCTAATAATCCCTTCATAATATTATTGCATTGAGGCTACTGAAAGCCGACGTCTTAATTATTGAGAACTGAAGGAGGTAATTCTATCAAACTAAATGTTGCCGCCCCCTTAACAGCCAGCCTCCTGCGATGAAGGTTCGATTCTTAAAACAAAGGTGTATTTCTCTCTTCAATAAAATCAATTCAACTTTCATTGTGTGTACGTTCATAACTTTTCTTGTGTTTGGCTTAGCTTGGCTAAGTATGGCACTTGACAGAATCCAACCAATCAACCCTTTGGAACCAGGAATTTCGATTGCTCTCTCCGATAACCTCTGTACCGCGAAATTATATCGTCGGCTTACAAGTTCAAGAGATGAGTTTTGAAGCTTTTTCTAGATCAGAATGTGATGATCTTTGTGCTGTAAAGTCTAGTCTTTTTTTCTTCTTTGCCTAAAGGTTAGATTTTTTCTTGAGAAACACACTTGGTGCGTTGAGCATAGGGAGTAAAGTTTTTTGCTTTTTTTTTCGTTTCCTCAGAACTATGTTTTTCGACCTACTGCGTTTCATTTTTAAATCGACGATATGCCCCGTGATATGTAACCAAGGAAAAGAAAAATTATTAGAAGACAAAGAAGAGTTACTTTATTACACATGAAATCAACGTAGTTTTGAATTATTTTTGTCCATGACTTCTCAGATTTTGATGAAACTTGGCGCATCAAGTTACCTTTCTTCGGTGTGAATTGAAAAATAATAAAAAAAAATGTTTTGACTTTCTTTTAAAATTTGGTAATCTTGAATAATAAAATGTCTTGAAAATTGTTGCATATTGAAGTAATTAAATGTCATTTTCTCTTAAATTAGACGGTAAACAGACTTGTAACTACTAAAAGGTGAAAAGTAGAAATTTTCAGAGGTCAGTAAATACTTCTTGGAATGAAGAAAAGATGAATAAATTTGAGTTATAAGTAGCCACCAATCCAACATGCTGATTAATGCTGTGCTAATTTTCTAGCGTAAGCATCTTGTAAACAGAGTTTATATTTTTAATTGCAAAATGTTGAAAGCATAGAAAATTAAATTTGTATTCAGCTTTATCTCAATTTTCTGCACCATCAGTCAGACTTTTTAAAGTTGAATTTTTGTGAGAAGCTATATTCTGTATGTGGTCTGTGTCCATGTCACTTATACTCCCCTATATGACCTGATACAATCAAAATTCCAACATGAAACTTTGGGAGGTGTGATAAAAGTACAAGGTAATTTACTATATTTTTTAAATCTAATTGCTTTATATTTAAATTTTAAACTTTTATTTAATTTTTAAGAAATTTAAAAAATTGAAACTGCATGTTTTATGTTTAATTTAATTCCATTGAAAGAGCTTCAGAACGAGACATGAAGATTTGTGTCTCGTCTGGTTTCTGAGGAAAGACAGTTAGCTATCTCAAGTTGCAGCATTTCCTTAAAATTTGATTTTTTGGCCCACCTAATGTACATCCAAGGTGAACACCATGGGTGTAAAGCTCATGCATTGTTTCTGTATTAAAATATCATTACTACGTAAAAATATGTTATGAAGCTTGATATGATCTTAAATAATTCTTGTAAAGTTATCACAATTTTTTTTAATTTAGGATTTTTCGTAAACAAAATCTCAAATAATCTTACTGTTTTGCTATTTGTAGAACTGCAGTTGAAGTGTGAAAGTTTTTCTGTAATGCTTGTAATTTTAGAAACTTAGCGCTGTTCCACCCTCGCAATTTAATTTTATTAAAATGCGGTATTAAAACGAGAGAAATTGGTCACTTTATCTTAGATATAAATATGTTTCCACTAATGATTTTTTGATTTATTGGTGTTACCCCAAATTCTGTGACGTCAGCTGTAAATTACTAAAATTTAATTATTAATTTGCTTGTGTTTGAACAGTTCAAATAATGATCAGTAGATTGATTTAATGCAAATTTTAAATCACTTTGCCTAAAAGTTTACGGCTCGTTTGATCGATTTTTATAAGATAACATCGACTGAATATCGAGTTTTCGCGATAATATTGATTATACAAATCCATTTTTCGATATTTAATTGCTAATTCTAACTAATGGGATGCAAAGATTATCATTTTCATTTATTACTAAAAATAATGCCGAGTAATCGTTTACAGATTCCCGAGATCTTTGCAATTTTTAACATTAATAAAAATACCGAAACAGTAATTTGTGTATTTTAACTAATTAAAGTTTGAGACAATTTGTGCTTGTGATTTTATTTTTGTAAAGCTCTTCCATTTACGAATTGAAAAAATGAACGCCATTTCTCTTAACATCGTACAAAATGTAAAAATAAAAAAATTTTATCCCTCCCTTAATTTTTCATTAGGCTTCCCCTGACATCTAATTAGCACTAATGCAATCACTAATTTACGCAGAGTCGGGAGTGAAAAAAAGGTGCAAATCTGCAGTGCTATTGGGAAATAAAAGTAAATAAAACCTGTTTCAACAGCATTTTTTGAATGACGTTGGAAGTGAATTGTGATTAATTACCGTCCGCCCACGCTACTGCCATCAGACATCGTCTGCTCTCAGACGACGCCATTTTCAAAATATCGGCGCAGCTCAACGTTAATTAACGAATAAATTGATAAAGAAATTTATAAAAAACGAAGTGCAGTGCTTTTGGTATTTTGCCTTTCGAAAATTTCGTCTGAAATCAGTTCCTATGGCTGAATCGACACGCAGTCTTCGGAGGTTCGTCTGTGTGGTTTTCGATATTGAATTTGCAAGCCTTATCTAAAAACAACATTTATTTATTTTAATCGCTTATAACGTCTTTGCACGCCACTGTTTGGAAAAATGGATTTATTTCGTAAGCATAAGGAAATTTTGTAAGATAATAAATTTGTGGAGACTTGTATCTGGTTTGGTAAGTGATTGGATATATTTCATAAGCATAAGGAAATTTTATGATTTTTAATTTGTAGAAAGCTACATAGTCTTTTCTCGTCATTCTTATCGCTTTCTACTATTCAAAAGCTAATTCGTGGAATCTAATGTCAAACTATTAAATTTTATAATTTTTAATTTGTAGAAAGCGACCTGGTCTTTTCTCGTCATTCTTATCGTTTAATACTATTCGAAAGCTAATTCATGGAATCTAATGTCAAACTATTAAATTTATTCCTTAAAAACTTGTCAGTGATTGTTTCCCATCTTAGAAATATGAGCACTTTATTGTAGAAAAATAATAGGCTAGAGGTACTCATTAAAGTTTACTTTTAAAAAGCAACAATGCAAGGAATTTCGCAGTTTAAAGTCGTTATGTAAAGGTCTGACTATTAATAATCTGGAAAAGGATTTCTTAGCAAATGATTTAAAAAACCAAAATCCAATGGTCAGAAAAAGAGATCAAGGCCAAAACGACGATGAAGTACATTTCAATTCTTCGCTTTCCGTCTGATTTGTTTGCTGATTTAAAATTCCTCTCATAACCACCCTGCATATAAATTTGAGCTATCAGCTCCCTTAAATGCTTAATGAAATTCTATATCAAATGAGAGAATTCACTCGTCAAAACAAGCCCTTATTTTCTAATTAATATGGTATAATAAATTTAAATTTTTAAAAGTTAATCTTTAACCCCTTGAACGGCGTGTCTTAAAACCGTTCAACCTTCTCTTATAAAGTTATTCTGATGTTAAGGAGTGTTTTAGATGGGCGCCCACCGCTTTCATAAAATGAACTTGTTATGTGCAAAATGCTTTCATATATGATGGTGATAGGTCTCCACCCTTAAAGTTTTTTCCAAAATTGTTTTTAGCACCCTTCAAGACTAAACGGGCTAAAATTGTTTTTAGCCCTTTGAATGGCGTTGTTTTAAATGCCCATCAGCGAGTTAAACAGGTTTGAAAGCTGCCACAGAGAAGTTCAAGAGGGTAATTATAAATTGGTTCCAATGGGCCATACCTGCCTTCTCTTCCGGATTTTCCAGAAGTTTTCCGGAAAACCAATTTTCCCGCTCTTCCGGACGGAAATAATATCTTCCGGATTTTTCTTTTCAGTGTGGGAAATTTTCAAATGACGCCAAATTCGGCATTGGCGCCGCGTCGTGACAATCCATAAAGGATTGGATATTATAAAAATAATGGAATAATTTTGCCGACCAAAAAAGTTGACTTTGTTGGTTGGTTTGGGGTTTTATGGCGCAAAAGGCCATATTGACCAAGCTGCGCCAAACATAAGATAGACAATGTCAAGCAATTGTGAAAATAAAAGATGGAGAGGAGAAAGTATATATATATAATTCAATAATACAAAACAAGGATAAATTTAAATTTAAGAGTATCAAGAAAATTTCGAAAAAAGTGAAATTTTGGTAGATCAGGGCGTCATCAGGAAGGAGCCTGACCCAGTCAACACAATATGATGTTTTCTACGTGTGGGCGGCAGTTTGCCAAAAGTAGCCCCCCACACTCCTCGTAATACCGCAAGTAGAAAGGCAAAAGGTCAAACAGGTAGAGAAGTCCAGGCAACACGTAACATCCAAGGGCACACACCAAAGACAAGTACAATACAAAATAAAATCACACAAAGCTATAGAAGATAAAACAAACTTACCCACTTTAACAAACCCCAAATCGGCAACTCGCCGCAACTCACATGATGACCGCCAGCAAATCTTCATAACACCCGTAAAAATGATATTATGCAACACAGTCAAGAAATCGGAATTGGAATTCCGACTCGGAATTAAAAACAATCAATTCATCGATATATCCAAAGGCAGAATTAATTTGTAGGCAAAATTTTTTTTCAAAATAATGTAGAAATAAATTAGCAAGAATGGATGAAAAATTGGAACCCTGGGGTATATACCCTTAACTTGAAAAAATAGATGCTCACCGTTAAAAATAAAAAATTTAGATACAATAGTTAACCAAAAATTCCCAATTCTCAAAATCAATAGTAATTAGATATTTAAAATCATGATAATAGTAATTTAGTAAATCTTTAGGTTTGCCTAGTGGTATGCTAGTAAATAGGTCTTTAAAGTCGTAGGTTAGTATATTATTAATAATATTTTTATTTATATAATTTAAAGCGTTATTATTATCATTAGTAATCGAGGTGTAACCTTCTTCAATTATGGCATTGAGGGATAATTTTTAGATATTTACAAAGTAAGATACCGGGTTTAATCATATAAGTTTTTGTACAACACGCAATAAATCGGAATTTAATTGGATTTTTATGAAATTTAGGAACAATAGTTATGTATGGTAAAATAATATAATTACAAATTTTTAATCTTTTATTTAAAGAAATAATTTTCTTCAGCTCTACAATAATATATGTAGAGCTGAAGAATTTTTAAGCTCAGTATCAAGCAGATTTAAATATAGTCTTTTACAATAATAGCATAGTTACGTGATGCTTTATCTACTGGCTAGGGCTATTGCCTTATAGTAATGGGTGTTTTTACCATGTAACTATGCTATTATTCTATTAAAGACTTACAAAGTAAATTCATAATTACACCATAGATAAAGCATCAGTTAACTATGCTATTATTTGTAAAAACTGTATTTAAATTTGCTTGATACTGAGCTTAAAAATTCTGATACTTATAAGTTTTGCAGATCTACATATAATACTATTGTTAAAAAGTTATTTCTTTAAATAAAAGATTAAAAATTTCTAATCATATTATTTTACCATACATAACTATTGTTCCTAAATTTCATAAATTCCAATTAAATTCCGATTTATTACCTGTTGTACAAAACTTATTTGATTAAACCCGGTATCTTACTTTGTAAATATCTACAAATTATCCTTATGTCATAATTGAAGAAGGTTACACCTGGAATACTAATGATAATAATACGTTTTAGATTATATAAATAAAAATATTATTAATAATATACTAACCTACGACTTTAAAAACTTTTTACTAGCATACCATTGGGCAAACTTAAAGATGTACTAAATTACTATTATCATGATTTAAAAATCTGCTTACTATTGTTTTTGAGGATTGGGAATTTTTGTTTAACTACTGTATCTTTAATAATTTTATTTTTAATGGTGAGCATTTATTTATTCAAGTTAAGGATTTATTTATTAATTAATACCCCAGGGATCTAATTTTTCATCCATTCTTGCCGATTTATTTCCTACATTATGAAAAAAAATTTTGCCTACAAATTAATTCTGCCTTTAGATATATCTAGGATTTGATTGTTTTTAATGATAGTAATTTTGCTGACTGGAAATTGATATACCCAGATAAATTATATTTACTAAAAACTAATTCAGATAATAAGAAAGTCGTCTTTTTAGACTTGAATGTATCTACCTTAAATAATAAAACTAATATTAGTATTTATGATAAAAGAGACGATTGTAAATTTCCGCTTTTTAACTTAATATATTGAGATTCAAATATTTCGAAAAAATATATTATAATACAATTGCTAGTCAACTGGAACGTGTCAATAAAATTTTTAACTCTAAATCTAACTCTTTTGCAATGTAATAATCTCTTTAACACACTTCTTAATAATAAATACCTTCACTCTTTTTATAGAATTATTTTTTAGATTTAAAAATACTAATATTTATTTAACTGATGATTAACCATAATGTGGCTTATATTGGAGACTTGCCCGTTGACTATCAATTCTATTATTTCTGTTAATTCTCTCTCTCTACTAACTATAATCGGACTCTGTTAATTTATTAAAAGACTGAATTTGAACACTATGTTATCGTTTTCCGAATCGGAAAACTATTCCGGTAAACCGATTCGTAATTCCTAGTCGGAATCAGAATTCCAGTTCCGGATTCTTAACTGTGATGTATAATGCGATTTTTTGGGCGTTATGAAGGGCATTTGCTGGAGGTCCTTATGTAGGTTACGGGTTGTGGTCGATCTGAAGTTTATTAATGCGGGTAAGTTTGTATTCTCTTCTATAGTTTTGTATTGTACTTTGGTGTGTCCTTGGATGTTCCCGGTTTTGCTTTTCTAATTTTGCCTTTCTACTTGTGGTGTTTTGAGGGGGGTGTCGGCTACTTTTGGCGAACTGCCGCCCACACGCAGAAAATACCATATTGTGTTGACTGGGTCAGGCTCTTACCTGATGACATCCTGATCCACCAACACTTCTTCATTCTTTTGAGAAATTTTCTTGGTACTCTTAATTTTTAATTCCTAAATTGGCAGATATTACTCATTTTAAGACTCACAATTTTTTTATTTGAACAAGGAATCGAAGCCCCGAATCGTTTCCGTTTCCACGCTTTCCTCAACCAAGCGGTATAGAACAAATAGGTGGGTTGTTTATCGTTTTAACCAAAACTTAAACCAGATTTGTTCTCAGCATCCACATTCGCAGCACCACAATCAGGCTGTCGGGCGACGAAATGTGATCATATAATGCAGTGTGATTATTGTAATGGTATTCTCATAAAAGCCGTGTCTGCTTTCAAGTCGATAACAACGCTCACGAAAGTAAACTCAGGTCGTTTACCTTCAGTTAACGATATTTCTAATAAGTAGCTGGAGGTCTGAACGATGTAATATGCATTTTAGTTTTTAACGTTCTGGAGCGGATACTACTCGGCTTCTTTGTATTTGAAAAGAAACGTCATTTGTTATTCAAATGTCGGGTTTTAATTTTGAAGTTATTTTTCTCGTAAAATTATGTTATTAGTACCTCATGGTCTTTCTTGTTCTTGTATGTCTTAAAAGCTGTATAACAAGTGACTGTTCAATGTGATGCCTGATGATTTATTGAGATTTTCGAGGTCTTGTGTTTTTATCTGAGTTAATTTTTCAGGTTGATTTTTGATAAAACTTTTTTGGATCTAAATTTCAAAAATTGTTGAAATGAAAGTCAGTAACGCAAGAAATATAGAGGACCTTTTTCCAAATAAATGGAACCAGGGTTCAAAATTGGCGATCTTTTGTCGTATTTTGCATCTTAAATTTCGTCATTTTAACGACCAAATTTTCTGACTCCTGTCGTCATTTCCGACGCCTAACTTCTGAAATTGGTCGCTTGTTTTGGCGCAAATTCAGATCGATCAACTTTTTATTCTTTGTCTAACAATCTATACACTTTTAATTCGAAGGGTGGAGTGCCAGTTCAGGTGTTCACCTCGTCATCTGACCGTGATTCAAAATTACGAGGTGCTGTCCTCGGATCTTTCCCATTGGGATTGATCCCGGACCGTCGCCAATATCCCGTTGTGTTCTCAAGTGTGACGTTAATTCAACTACCTACCACTTTTAAATAGCGCATTAGTCCAATATCCAGGAAGGACATTGGACTTTGGTAACCGAGGGTAAATGTTTAATTTCCATTGACACCAGATTTTCCAATTTCTCATCCCTTGTATGGAATATTTTATTTTTAGGGTATTTCTTTACACGCATCAAATATTAGGGATAATACTGAATTTGTATTAAGCAAGATCACCTGATTTCAATCCAATAGAATAATCTTGGTCAGAACCGCACTAGAGTCAAGACGGGCTCTAGTGCTCGCATATCCTTTCCACCTGAACTGTTGATCAGCCTTGTGTAAACGTAATTGCACTTTGTTAGGCCTGCATTTGGGTCAGAGGCCAGCACATTTCCCTTTTAGGTTGCGTATTATGGTTAGGTTTCCCCATTACGTATCTTTCGTTCTCAGTAGCACCACGAGGGTGGTTTTTTTTATTCCACCTTGCTTATGGAATATTCATTTGTCATTTGAGGCACACGGTACAGTTACGGGATTCATATCGGATTGCATTATCCTTAATTTTTGGACATGTGTGTCTTTTAAGGTCCTTTTTTGTTTTTGAGGCTATTTTTTGGAATTTTTAGATCATCAACATCCGGGGTTTATTTAAAAGTGACAGGTTGAAATGGTTTGGGGCAAGAGTTTTAATGTTAATCCCTCTTATCTAGTTAAATTGCATCTGAATTTTTAAGCGACTTAAAGTTTAGCGATTCTGCGCAGACCCACTCTGCTGCCGTCCAATTCATCTACCGTCCCTTTATGGCTGTCTTCAGGGTTAATTGACAGCTTTCTTCCGTTGTTCCAATACTCCCTTCGAACCTGCTGCATCGAGGATGGCTGTTGCACATTCGTAACAATGGACCAATGAAAATCAATAAACTGTCCAGAAAAGCCTTTTAAGTTCACCAATGGGAGTTGGAGTCTGCCGGGATATAGGATAATCACCGCACTTTTTCGTCGCCCCTTTTTTGCCAAATAATAATAACAATAAAAAAAATCTACACGCAAGGGACGGGGAAATTGGAAGAAATCAAATAAACAAACGAAAAATAAATCTGAAACGTCAATTAGTATTTCTTTTCGAACTAAATTGTCACTGAAAAGTCACGTTCTACGTTCTTTTTTGTCAGTCTCCGTAGTTATGCCCCTCGTCGTTTGGAACCCATCCAAATGGCTGTTCCGGCGCGGGTAGAAATTGTTTCTCAGTGGGTGTTTATTTTCGTTCGCTAGTTTGTAAACAGAAAAATTCTTTCGTTGTCTCCTCCGAAAAAGATTTTCTCGCCTTTTCGAAATAACATCTTAATGTGCTGCAGCAAGTGCGCCAGGGGATTACGGCACGGCCTTCCAGTGAAGAAGACGGGGAATGGTTTGTAGCGCTACAAATTTTCAGGAACGATTACTTTCGTAAATAAATCGTAATCGTTAAAGCAAGAGTGTCGGGATTTTGAAAATGTTTCGTCGGTGCGATTTTTTATGCGTTCTTGCTTTGAGAGGTATGTCAGATGTTTGTAGGCACTTTAAAAAATGAGTTTTGTTATTGCTGACGGAAAATATTATCTTCGTTGTCGTTTGGAAGACAGCCTTCAACGTTATTATAGATTGCCATTTAAAAAGCCTGAGGAACAGGGATGTACAACATACGGTTCGCAAGCTGCTTCCATCTGATCCGCGAAAGTCTTACATCTATTAACACTGAACTAAGCTTGCTAAATTTTATAAATGTCGGTGATACATTGGGTGTGCGGAGCACATGGTCCGTAGGCCCTCCGTGTCCAGATCAAGTACTTAGGAGTAAACAGAAAAGTCTAGTTTGCCGAAATTTCTTTTGGGGTATAATTGGGATTTGGAAGTCGAGCAGGTGGGTGGGGAATCCTGTTATGTTGAACAAAGTGTTTATTGAGCACGAGTTTAGGTTTTGCAAGTACTCGATTTATCAGGCGCTGGCTTTACGAGGAAGGTGCCGATGTTGGAAAGATGTTTCCAGTTGGAATGTCGGTGAACAAGAAGAAAAGGGTGCAAGTTGAGTTCTTAGAAGACGCTTTTTCGTTTTTAAGGGCCCTTATAAACTTTTAATATTTCCTGTAAGTCCTTTAGAAATTGTTTTAAAGCCTTAGTTTTTACAAGAACACTGCATGTTTCATGTCACTTGCATTCAAAAGCCAAGATCAATGATACTTGTCCAAGGTTACGTTATGGTCCAAAATCGAGGGCATAATACTTTAAGGTACGCTAAAAGTTGTTGTGCTTTTAAAACTGGATCAGTGAGACGCAACTTAAAGTTTCTACACCCCTGCACTCATGAGTTATTCTCTGGCAATCTGTGTTATATGTAACCTTTAAAAATGTAAAATATCCTAGAAAAGGCACTTTTTTCTTCTGCTTGAAGAATTGGAACCCTCCTCCTGTTTTGAGTCTTCTCTGAAATTTACCTGTTCTAATTGTGTAGCTTTTCCAGAGACGATGCGATTTAATGACACAATGTCCTGCCCTTCTCACGTGATGGTGTTAAGTCACTAATACTTACTTCTAAGGGGACAGGAGATATTAAATATCTTTAAATTTAATGAAAACCCCCATTTCCATTTTAAGCTTTGACGGATTTTCTACGAATATTCTATTCAAAAAAGTTTTTTCATTATGATTATTATTAGTCGCGATATCAGCATTCTTATATGCAAAGAAAAACCACAAATGTTTGACCTACTCAGTCAAACTGGAGTTTTAAACCAGTTTTCTATATTCAATTTTTTCCCTCATTTTGAGCTCAAATTTTATTTGAACCATTTTCGTGTGAACTGTGGGATAAGAATACTCATTTGGATCATAAATCTTGATTATATTTTCCTCCTGATCTGAAGTTTGAAGATCTTAATGCAGGTGTCTGACTACTTCTTTTCCTTGAAATGTTCAGTCCAATTTTGTTGCTATATCCATTTATATCATTGAGAAGAAAAATAAGATTCCTTCCCTTTCTGTGAATGTTAAAATTTTAACATTGAGATTCAAAAATCACTATTGGTAGTCCTCGGATATCAGGTTGCTCTTAAGAGTCACGAAAAAGCTCTTCGTGAAATATTTTAAGTTTTTCAAAATTGAATTCGTTTTATTTTATTATGGGGTCTGCGTGGCGAAAGGGCGTTAATTATAACAGAACTGAGGTGAAGAGAAGGAGGTTGGGGCTTAGCAGAACTCCATGTTGGTTGAGGAGAGTTCTGTTATCTTTGAGTGCTCGTCGATATTTAGCTTCTTCCTGAGTTTGTTGATCCAATGCTCACAGGGATATAAGGAGTTTATCAAAAATTTTGATTTCGTATTTCATGATATTTCATGGATATTTCAATGTCAGGATCAATGAAAGAATATTTTCAATCCCAGGTTTTGTTACATCTTCCCTTGAAATGTTGTTATCCGTTGAAATTTCTAAAAGTTCTTTTTATCTATCGACAATTCGTTGATTCGTTCTTGTACTATTTTATAACATGATTTCCGAAAGAGAATTGTCAAAATTGTCTCACATAACCTGACATTATTGTGGCGGATACCTTAAGGGTGAGCGAAAACGCCTGTATGCTTGTTTTCGTACAACATTGGTATATCAACAGTAAAGCAACATTTACAGAGTTGCAATCGGCTATTTCCTTTGTTCTCTGAACAGTGGAAGATTAACATAAAAACAATTTGCATTTGAGCTAACGCCAGTGTTGAATTAAATAAAGGAAAATTTTGTTAGAATTTTAAATAATTTACTTCCAAGAATAAAAAAATAAACATTAATAAATAATTCGTCCCTCTTGGATACTGGCATTTATGTTTTCTCATAAGTAAAGCAATTTCATGGTTGTTCTTGAGTTGCATAATGGAATGGTTTTTTTTGTATAATGAGCTAAATTCATTCAATAATAAGTGTTGAAATCAAAGCTATTTTTTAAGTTGTCATAACCTGAGAATTTCCTACCGTATCTTATGTGCTGCGACGATTTTATTTCCTGCAAAAGTTTTTTTATTATCATTGATTCAATACGATGTCTACAAATATAATTTGGCCTCTGGTGTTAATTTTTTTAAACTCAAAAGTGAAAAAATAAACAATGATTAAACTATTTGTCATTCAAAGTGGAATGTTTCAAAAATTAATGAGTGTTTTTTCTCGTACTTGGAAATTAATTTACTTTCTTTTTCCATGACAAAAAGAAAAGGATTCATGAACAAATTTACGTTGCTTCTATCTGGTCTGTGTAATGTTGTAACTCATTGGCCTCGTTTTCACGGATCGTACGTATGCATTTTTACGAGCAGTTTCCTCGGCATTTCTAGCTTTTCAGATTCAAAAGAAGAATATGAAAACACCACCTAAATTACTTTTTATTCCTCAATAACTTACCAAAAATAGCGCCATTTATGCCCAATAAAAAGAAAGAAACCGAAACCGTACTAGTTTTCCTTTTCCATAGTTTACAAAGTAACAATCTAGCCATAAAATACTCGGGAAGTGTTTTTAATCGTCCTCTCCGGAGCTAACAGTAGCAGGATATAAATTTGCCACCGGATTTCTAATGTTGAGAACTTTCCATGAGCTACTGCCTTTTTCAATCCATATTAGCTTTATATCTCCTGGAATGGAGATTTTAATGCTTGCATTTGCAATTCGAGAACCTTATAGGTTCCCCCGTCTTCATAAATTGATTTTCTTATTCACGCTGAATTTCCTAAAGGATGTGGGTGGGGTTAGAGTGATTTTGTTATTCGAGTTTTACGAATTTGCATACTCACCCCAATGTTCTATTATGCCAGTCTGCCCTACAAAATTCAGCTGCTTTATTCTTTGATCTTTTTTAGAGTTGCCATCCTTTTTGCCCTAATGTTGTTTCTTTTCTGTTTTTTTATTCTTTTATTTATCGTCTGGCATTTTCCGATGCTGTCATTACTCAGTGTTATCCTGACAAGATTCAATTACGTCAGCCATATTCTATTCCCGAAATTAAATTTCGACCCATTTTTATTCTTTCTATTGTATATTTGTTTTCGGTGTCTGGCAACGGGGATATATATTTTTCTTTTGGAAGAGGAATTGAAATAAATAAAATGCATTCGAAATTTAATTATAATACTAGGACCTTTTCTAAACAGTGATTGAACGGGTAAAGTTTTAGATTTTTTCTTCCAGTTCCCTTTTCTTCTATCTTCATTTTATAAACTCGTGAAGAATCACGGATTAGTTTTTTTCCAATTCTAATGAACCATCCTTTCCTCCGTATGAAGATGTTTTTTTCGTTATTATTCCAATCAAACTTCGAAAATGAATAAAAAGCGATATTTTGTGCCTGCGTGCTGATTGTATATCTCAATGTGTTCTGATTTCATTTAGTTTCTGATGAGTCATAAATAAAATGTGATATTTTTTTATTCAAAAACACTAACTTTTTATATTAGCTTCATGCACGAAATTCGTTTCTAAAACTTTTCTTCCGTTATTTCAAAAGTTATTTTATAGCACATATGGGGGTATAGTTTGTGAGCAGGGATAGCTATTGTATAGCTACACCCCCATTTTCTGTTAAGCCAAATGGAGATGGTGGTAGTGTTTCTGCGACAGACTTGTTCCCTGTACGTATTAAAAACATGACGGCTTGTTTTTCGGATACGATTTCTACACTTCGGCAATAAAACGAATTCCGAATTAATGTATGACAGTTGATTGGTCGACGGAAATTAGATTAAACGCCAGACGTTGTCAAAACGGAGAAACGGTCATTTTAAGCTAATCCCGACCTGCATCGTGCGAGAGCATTTGGGTACCTTGAGTAAATCTTCACTTTTCGTCTGGTTTGTTTTATCTGAAAATCCCTCTCACACTGCTCAACTATCTTCTATAAGATAAATATCAAAAAAGTAATATATCTTCAGTTGTTTATCAGTAATAAAATATCCCACCTTCAAAAAAAGTTGCACCTCCAATGGAAGTAAAAAAGTTGTTTAATAGTTAAGATTTTTTATTGATATTTTACTAGATTCCGTGACAGGTACTTTCAGTGCAAACAAACCAAACCCGAAAGCGAAGATTTTACTTCCTCTACCCAAATGGTCTCGCATAATATGCCATCATGGTTACCTTAAAATATAGTTTATCGCAGTTTTAGCGACATTTGGCGTTTAATCTGATTGGCATTGACCAACCATAATATTTCAATTTGGAATTTCTACTGACGAAGTGCTGAAAACGGATATGAAAAACAAGCCAAGCTGCGTTCACTTTCGGAATACGTACAGGAAACACCGTTCCGCCTGAGAAAACCTACCGCCACCTACATTTATAGAATGACTTGAACTCTCTTAAATAAACTCCATTATTTACGAGGATTTTTACAACCCTACGTTATTGTTGACTGGTTTGCGAAATACTTCGTTCCACCCAATTTTTTTTTTTGGAATTCACTAATCAAGGCAACCTTAATTTTTTTTAAATCGCTCTTCTGCTCTAATCTCCATACGGCCTCCAAACACTCACACTTCTAATCACATGTAATCTGGGAAGCCCGTCAACCATTTTGTTCTGAATTCATTACAACCTCTCTCACCTTGTCTCGAAAGTATGTTGTACACATCAGATCACTCGTTCGTTGGCTCAACGGTTAATGCCCTAAGCCCATTCCCGAAAGGGGTTTTGCGAGAGGGGTGGAACAGGGAACCTGTCCTTTTGGTAATTAACGGAATCGTCTTTTTTTAGCCGTCGTCCAATCGGATCACGTGTCGCTGATTACTCTGGTCGGTGCAAAAATGAAGCTTCCTGCGACAAGGTTCCGATCCGATTCCTTAGATTGCCGCTCCATTAATTAAAAGTTCTTTGGGATTGAGTCGGATTGGTGATCGTCGAGGGAGATGAATTCGCTTCAATGATTGAGGACCGGTAAAGTTTTGTTGCCGATTGGATCATGGAATGCCTCTATGATCGATTCATTTTGGTTTGGGATTGCTTCTTTCTTTCTGTTTTGGGACTGTTGGGAACCTCCTCTTCAGTTTTGTTTTTAATTTCTCTCCGTCTTACCGATTACTTACATAATATTGATAACTGGGGAGGCCGAGATTTTATCGGAAACAACTAAAATCTAATGCTTAGCTTTAAACAACCGTATATGTCAACTAAATTCGACGTTTTTCTTTTTCCTCAAGGGTAATAAAATACAAATCATTTTAGCCCTAAGGATAAAAAAGCCCAAAAGTCGTAACTGTCCAATCCAGGCTACTCTGTAGATGATCCAAGCGCTGCCTTAGAACTTGCGACTACCTTTATAAAGGTGGGTAGGTAGGTAATTGAATTTACGTCGCACTGGAGTAACACAACGAGCTATTGGTGACGGTTCGAGATCAATCCCGAAGGGAAAGATCAAGGACAACTTCTCGTAATTTTGAACCACGGTAGGATGACGAAGTCACACTTAAACTGGCACCCCATTCTCCAAACTTCCACACCAAGCCAACGGGGAACATTTCAGGCCACGACAGATTTAACGTGCACCAACCCCCATGCACACGACGGTCTTTGGTTGGATAGAGTTTCGAACTAGCAACCCTCTGGTTGCTTATCCGCTTCTCTTCCAACCGGGCTACCGCGGCCTCTTATAAAGTGGGAAAATGAGAGAGAATGGGAACATGATGTTAGATTATGCGCACGGACTAACTGCGCATATAATATATGCTAGCGTCAGTAGGAAGCATGAAGTAGAGGAAAAGAATTTTCTTTGAAGGCAGCCATTCCATATGACAACCACCATTAACTTATCATTGTAAGAAACCACTTCGATGGAGAATCAGCATTCCCTGGTGGGCTTTAACCCTCCTGGTGGTTGTCTCTACAAAGTATCTCGTCATTAGCAAAACTGACCAGAACTTGATGGACGGGATGGGATATCTCGCCATTAGAAAAAAACTGACCAGATCTTGATCTGTCATAAAAAATCGATAATATCTTGACGAGATACTTCGTCAATATCAAAATTGGTCAAATCTTGATGGACATGATATCTCGTCCAATCCACTTGGAGGGTGAAGCTGTGCTTGAGTGGAAACTTGAAAATAGAAACTGACTCGTCACTCAGATTTACGTTAAAAAATCGTCGTTTATTGCTTCAGGTTTTATTGATTGCTATAATTATTCTATTTTAGGACACTGAAGGCTTACTAATCAGTTCTGTTTTTCATTGTTCATTGTTTATGGAATAGAGTGGAAAAACGCAAAAAAGTCGAACACAGGCGAAAGGAAGTCTTAGTTTAAAGATTTGCAATGCTTGATCGGGCAATTTGGCTATTTTCACTGAGGACGCCCATCAAATATGGTAGTGAATGTGATTACCGTTGATAATCTACAGCTGTCTTTCAATTATAAAAGACAGGCCAATAAATTTTTTGCTGTTGCTAACAGCCTACACTGACTAACAGCTTATGTGAATCATGCTTGATGCGTTGGAAGAACATGTATTAAATATTTTGATGGTATATTGTGCCGTGCTAAAACTTCATCCGTCAGATCGAAACACGATCGTGTTGAATCAAATAAACAGTTAACAAATGCATACAATTGAGAACATTATACGCAGCTCCTATGGATGTCATACGTTTTGTGATGCGACATAAGTTTAAAATGAATCATTTTAGGCGTATTCGACGAATTTGACCTTCGATTTTCTGGTTTCTACTTCCATTTTTGGCAACAACGATAATTGGTTAATAAGGTATGGCATAGTTAGCCCACTGATCTAGGTTTTGTGGCGGGCGCCAGTGTTCATCGAACCTTGTAAAGGTGTTCGTAACCAGTGGATCTGTGTTGTAGAGATGGGCTGCAAATTAACAATTAAGAACTGTATTCGAAAACGTTAACAGATATCAATAAATGTTATTGGGGAAACAGTAAAGCAATATTAATTGAATTAAATTTAACGTTAAAAAATTGAAATTGAAAAAAAAGTTTTTCTAAATTCTTTAAAATTTCTAATGACTAATTTAGGCAGTTAATAAATTTCAATCAACCGTTTGTGTCAATTTCTAACAATTAAACATTAAATTTAGTTGCAAGCTTAGCGTTGATTGTTAACTGAGAACAAAAATGATAATGTAAGCAGTTTCTATGAATAAATGTTAACAGAAATTAGCAATAACAGTCAACACTATTATCGTCAATAATAATTTTGCTCCCATCTCTACCTGAATTCTGGTTTTTGTTCATTTCACTTGACTGTCTCTTTTATTATGCTCCACGTATGTGGTGGTTCAGCTTTTCCGTTTCTGGACCTTGTGCCATTAAACCCAAAATCCAATCCACGAATGCGGATTCTGGATTATGACATTTCTTTTTGTTCGTACTTTTGACATTCTTAAATATTCTAACTTTAGAATAATTAATTTACCTTTTTAATTTTTCTGCAAATCAGAAAATAATAACCCGAAAATTGAAGTATTCCAGCAACGATCTCTTGAAAAATGGAGGCAGTACATGTGTACTCGTAAAGCACATGTGTGTAGTTCTGAATTATAAAAAATTCAAGAAGTCAGAAAAACTCGTTCTGTTTTAAAGATCTTGTTATTCAGCTTGCGAAAATACGCTTGAAGAAAATCTATATCGAATCATATATCCCTTTGAAGTTCTAAGGTTCTAATTCCACCATATACTTTTAAAACTTAGTCCTCATTAACACTTACAATTAAACGAATAGTCTCACCCCAAACGTCAACCTTTAAAACAATTTGGCCTTGTTTCATCGTCTCGTTACAGCTATTGCCGTCGATTCATGACCTCCTTCAACGAAAATCGATCACTTGATATTCCTGATTGTTTTAAGAGGCAACAACACAAAGAACGCGTTCTGCATTTTCTTCTTCACCCAATTCAATCTCTCGCTACTTGATATTCCCAATCATGCCATGTGGCCGCGAATACGATCGCTTTTGTTCTTCCGCGTTGCCTCGGAACAAGAACTCGGATTCTATCACCGACGCCATTTCGCCTCTGATGTTCTTTTTGGAACAAATAATTAAGATACAGATCGTCGGTGACAATAAATGCCTGCCTCTCTGAATAAACCGGCGATGAGATCATGGCAACATAATTGCGAGTGTGTTTTCTTACGGTATTTGACCTTATTTCCTCACTTGTCTTTGCTGATGTCATCTCCCAATTAGTTTTCGTCGAAGTGACAAAGGGGACTCAATCTTTTATCCACCAATTACTTGGTCTGCTTCTGACAACCGGGCTTTTTTTGGTCTTTGAATTATCGTTCACGGCACTGTAAATTAATTAGTGTTGTCAGTTAAATAAGTTCCGTCTTTGAATTGCCATGTTATTTAATGGGGATGCACTTGTTTGTGTGTATTTATAAAGGAAACTTCGATACATACTTTAAAAGAGTTCGGTCGATGCATGTTAATTAGTTTATTTTTTTAATGCCGTTTGATTCTGCAGCGAAATATTTTTATGGGTCTTCTGACCCGCAATTTTTTTCTTAAGTGGGCGTTATCTAATAGAGATTGGTAAAACTGTTGTTTTACGATAAGTGGGAGTGTCTAGTGTGCAAGTGAGGTGCTACGTGAATCCACCCCCTGTAGTGCAGCAGGGGAACGTCAAGTGGTTCACAATTCCTCCCTTCTAGTGCCATGATGACTAAAGCACTTCTAACAAGTTCAAATTAGCCGGGCATTTGAGGGGGGGTGCGAAACGATTATTGTTCTTATGCGATAACAGTTATAATTAACTGTTAACATTAACAGTTTGGTTACGAGAAATTTACATCAGCGGTTGTTTTTTTTCACTTAATAACTTTAAATTAGCCATTAAGTAATTTGTAAAAAAAATTCGTTTCTGCACCTTTATTTTTTATCACATATTTCAAATTTAATTCGATTTAAATTGCTTCACTGCTTCGTCAATAATATTTATAGGCAACTGTTTATATTTCGATAATTATTTCTAATTGTTATTTTGCTGACACTGTTATTGAAACTATTATCGAAATAACCATTACTAATTTCCAAATGTTTTTGTCCAACTGTTTGTGAAGAAATTTTTTGCTCGGTAAAGAATAGACTGTTTAATTTAACTCTGCTTATTGAATTAATGTGAAAACATATCACACTTGCTACTGTTTTCAGCCTTGACGACAAAGCAAAATCGTCTCAAAATTTTGGCGACTTTTTTTGAAAATTCACGAAAGGTCAACGAAAATTTGGTCCCTTTTTTTGAAAACTAATAACGGAAGGAAAAATATTTTACTAATTTTGCTTCTGAGAGAAAATTTTCTAAGTGACGTAAGTTTCGCAGAAAATAAATATTAGAATCAGTTTCAAGCCATATTATTAACAGATCGGATGAGCATGAACTATGAGCGTTCTATATACTTCCATATCCAAGGAAACCAAAAAATCTGCAAGTTGTGTTATATCATTCTGCATGTGTACTGTAGTACCGTCTAAACTTAACTTTGGAAGGAAATTAACTAATATTTAATCTACCAACATTTCGCAGGAATTTATTTTGGAAAAAAGTTTCGCGAAGTTTTTTTCTCCCTTATCCCATTCTTCAAAATATATCTTAAGGGGATGCAGAAAGGGTTGTGCGCAGAGAAAAGGGGAGCTAATCTCTCTGGAGGGTTCTCCCAGCCACCCCTTTCCCACTTTCGTTTCAGGGTGGAAATTACCTCCAACTTGATTGCCTTTTCCCCGTATGAAATCCTTTCAGCTTCCCAAGTAGAGTTCATTCTCGTTTTTAGAAAAGTAGAACGACAAGAGGGGGAAAGGGGAGGATTAAAAAAAATCGTATACTTTGGAAAAGTTTTCTTGAATTCTTTTCTTTCCGGATTGGTCGAGGGAAACGGGGGTTCATTTTTCGTTGCTATGACGTCAGCACCTGAAGTACCTAGGGATATATGTAATTTGAATGTGTTGATTTATTTTATATTTTATTCATTTTGGGGTATGATGGTAGTCGATTTGTGAGGTTTTCATACATGCATGCAGAATTGGAATTTAATGACTACTGATATGGCTGAATTCGGAAGATGGAAAACGGTTGTACATCCGTCTAAGAAAGCACGGGAGGTCTGTTGATGTTTTTGGATTTCTTCAGGTGGTTATGCTGGTTTTAACTGCCTATCGTTAGATAGGGCGAAAGGAATACTTTCAGAGTAAATGATCTTTACAAGAGTGATTTCTAGGGAAGAGCGAGATTACTTCCGGTCTTGTTTTCGAACCAAGAGTATGGTTGTTTTCAGTGAACTTTTTTAACTTGATAAATATTCTTCTAGATTGTTCGCCTAAAGAAAATATGCCCACGTGAATTTTGGCGAAGATAATCACTTGGTAGTGCAAATAAAATAACGCCGAGAACATCTTGCGGAAGCAATGTTTCTCGTTTGTTCTTGGGTAGTTTTGATTGCTAAGGAAGTGAACCGTTGGAACGAATAGATAGACAAAAGCAAATAACCCAAACATAACATTTCCAGTTAAATTTAAAAACTAAAGTTTATCAAACATCGCGTAAAACAGAATGAAACAATTATAATAGCTGATTATACAGATTCATATACAAAAGTAGAATGCCTCAGCGATTATTACTTAACACCTGGATAAAGGATTGACCAGTTATTGGACCTTCCAGCGATTATTACATAAATCTTATTGTTGTGGCGGGGTGTCATTCGCTGACCAGATAATGAATACCTTAGTGTAATGATAATGAATACAATGCATAATGATTGCCACAAAAATCTCTACTCTCCCTTCCACAATAAATTGGACCTGTCCATCGATGTTTGAAATGTTCATGGGGATGATGACGATAAATCTGTCGTGGCCTCAAATATCCTCACGTTGGAGTGATGTGGAAGTTTGAAGAGTGGGGTGCCAGCTCAGGTGTTGTTCTCGACATCTGACCGTGACTCAAAATTATGAAGTGTTGTCGTTGGGTATTTTCCTTCGGGATTGATCCCGCGCCGTCACCAGTAGACCGTTGTGTTGTTCCAGTGTGACGTTAATTCAACTACCTGCCTACCATCGTTTGACCGCTTTATTCAACCTTATTTTCAAGAACAAAAAATTAATGCTATAGTCGTCAAGTTGATTTCATTATTTATCTGTGACAGTTTACTATTTTTTTAAGACCCTGACTGTCCAGCCTACCCGGAGGGTGTAAGCTACACGAGAGGCGGTCGGGAGAACCCTTGTTAAATCCTCTGGGCCCTCAGTCCAATTGGACTGTCAAAATAGAATTGATTCCTCTGACAAAACACATTGAGTTTTCTATTTTTGTAATGGGAAAAATGTTTAAATTTCTGTATACTCCTTGACCGATACCACATTATTTTTCTATTGAAAGCCCTACCGGTTTCCTGGAAGCACCAGCCTCTCGAGAATTTCCCAGTGGCCCTGTTCGTTATTGGGAGTCTTACTTAACCCTCCAAGTGTTTCGATGCTCGCCCCAAAACTGGTCAATTTTGCTAAGAACGACATATCTCGTCGAGACAAAACTGCCTTATTTACTCCAAGTGAAATGGAAATCCTAGAAGGAAAACAAGTTGTACCTTTCCCAGAACTGGTGAGAATTTGGATTAGGTTTTTGCACCAGAGGCTGGCTATTACAGAGGCCCCCTCGGAGGCTCATCTTTAAGTATGGAAACACAGCACACTATGTACCTCGGGTATGTTTCACAAAACCGAGGTACCTTAGTAATCTATTCTTTTCCCGTGGGGTTTACTGCCACTGGTAAACATAGGGGTCACGACCCCAGGGTGGCCAAGCGATCTTTCTCTACTTTCTCCTCTCCATTCTTTCTTTTCACAATTACTTGACATTGTCTTATTTGGCGCAGCTTGGCCAGAAATGGCCCTTAACCAGAATCATCCAAAAAACCCTAAGCCAATCAACAAAATTTTGCTAAATATCTATATAGGTTTCATCTTCGGACTAATGATTTGTGCGAGTGTTTTAAAAAGCAGCCACATGATGTAGAGCATTTGCTTTTTAGTTGTCCTGCATTTAAAACTTCAAGAATGTGCCTAAAAAATGATTTGAGAAAATTAGGTGAAACATGGCTAGTGAAACTCAATGTTTTTGTAAAATCTAATCTGCTTTTCTACTCATTTGTCAAGTTCATAAAATCTTGTAATTTCAGTTAAATTGTTTTCCACTGTTTCTTTGTTAAATCAACTTACTTCTGTAAGCCCCGTGTTGTACTTCTGTGGTGCACGGGGAGTTTGCTTTTGTTCAATAAAAAAAAATCAACAAAGCCAGTTTTCGACGTGAACATAAAGCACTAGGACGGTTAATTTTCGACTCGGAAAACGCTCGACTTTCCTGAATTTGTTAAACTTCCGAGGTGCTAGGGGAAATAAACATCCAACCCACCTCTATCGCGAAGGAATCGAACAACCCCTGCAAGTCCGCGACTGCGTGATGCTGTGTACACCACCACAGACTGCGATGCATTTAAAATTGCACTTTTAATGAAACCGGCAATCAATAGCTCGGCACGACTCCAAGCTGTCTTGGCCATGAATTGTTACGCAATCAGATGGGAGGGGGTCCCGCGATGACTCATCCGGGGGGGGGAAGAAAAGAGGGGGCGGGACTAGAAAATCCTTCGGCAGTCTCCGCTGTCACATTCCGTTACTGCTGGATTAAAATGATGGAGAGGCGGCTGAGAGTTCAACGCGTGTGCGCACCTCTCGGCAAGGCTCTGTTGTGAGGGGTAGACACACACACGATCTGGAGTTTTCTGGGTTACGGAGAACACGGCTGGAATCATCTTTTTCCTAACGCGTTCCGTGCTGAAGGAGACTTGGAAGCGGTGAATTATTTGTTGTTGGAGCCTTGTGTGTGTGTGCAGAGTTGTGAAAATGGGATTGTAACGTTGGTGGGGGTGTAGCTTGGAATGAGTTGTTCCGAGTTGCCGGTGGTTCGGTGGCGAGCTGAGGTGGATTGAGGATGTCTGATCATGAACGCTTTTATTTCAAGGTGAGATTACTTGTTTATCGTCAACATCTATTTGGATTATCCCCGTTTCTGCCGCTATTATTGTGTTTGTTCAAACATGTAAAATAATGTTGGCTTCGTTTTGAAGTAGAAAAGTTTTGTTAGTCGGGAAAATGTGTGTTTACTAAGAGCACAAATTAAAAAATGTCATGTCTCGTAATAGCTTATTTCATTACTTTGATATATATCAAATAACTGACTAACCGATTTGAAATAAAACTTATATGCAGAACGTTGGTATAGTTCAAAGAATATTTTATATCTTAATTTTGTGTGTTGTCCTGTTTGTAGAAATATAGCATTGAGTTCTTTTGTATTAATGTAAAAAAAATTGTGTTAAACGAAGAATACAATGTAAGATAGCATTTACCTGCAGCGTTGTGCCTGGAAATGTGTATTTTGTGTTTAGTGTACTTATGTATGGACAAAACAGGATAACTTAGATATATGAATAAATATTTCTCATAAATATGCGTTATAAAGTTGCATGTATTCGTTAGACCATTCATTTCTTTAAGAAACGATACTTCAAGAAGTAAAAATTCGTAGGAAATACCACATCTCATTTTCTAATGATCTAAAGTACGTCTATACCTTAAAATTGCAAGTGCTATCAAGGGAAAATAATTTTAGAAAACCTCATTGTGTCCATAAATTTACCATGCAGTAAAATTTGTCTCCACATTGTCTACCACAAATTTTGTTTACCACATTGACAAATACCCCCATGTGCCACTGGTTGTACACGTATCACCGATTGAAAATGAAGACCACAGCGAATGCACCGATCCTAAAGAGATACGTATCTGGAGATTTTTGTTTGAAGGGAGATGGGATAGCATTGTGTTATCATTAAACTGCCATTTTGACCCATTGGCGTTATCTCTGGGTGTATTTCTCGGTTCTGTGTCAGTAAAACTTCCTTTTGTTTTTGTGTCCGTGAGTAGTCTGTCCTGTGTTTGGCACAGCTTGGCCAAATATGGCCCTTGTGCCATAAAACCTGACAACCATTGTTGTCATAGAGGTCACCCATAAAAGAGTGGTAGGATGCATCGATCCGGGTTATAAATTCAAGATTATGTATCACGTCAATACGGGGGCACGTGATAGAGAGATGAAGGAAGAGCTTATAGTATATCAATCCATTTATCTCCAAGAAAATAAGCTCGGGAACAGAAGTAGTCAGAGGACTACAAATTTTACGAGAAGCGTTGGGTTGAAGTTTGTGGTAACTGTATCAAGTATTGATACAAGAATTTTTCATTCAGCCACATATATAATTGATTTATATTTAGTTGTATTAAACTTTGGTAGAGATACTGTGCAAAGATTCAGTGGTTTAGTGCGTAAATATTCTCTTTTAGAGTATGTATCATCGGGAAACGTATTGCTTTTTTATGTTCCTGATTGTTAGCATCATTTTGAATCGCAAAAGATTCTCTTTCATTTTCTTGTTCGGTGCTTTTATTTGCTTACTTAAAAACATGACACTTTCAATGTGAATGACTCCAAAATTTAAACAATGTGTGCTACGTATATTGATCGTAGTCTTCCTACAATCCGAAATTTCGTTTCGAGTCCATGTATGCACTAATCGCTGTGATAATTGCTTATATAACTCTTGTAGAGGCATTCCAGCTATTTAAACTAGTTTTATTGACTCTTAAGTCGCTTAGGACTCACCAATATTTTTAGGGGGTGTCCACTCAGGAGACGATATAACAAATATACGGATAATATGAGAGACCTTTTCTGTAAGTTAAATATAGGTGGCGCTAGTGTTTTTATTGTAGAACTTGATTCTCGTACGTATTCCAGGACGTCACCTGGCTACGTTTTAAGGTTACTCCATTATCTACTGAGCAAGAGTATTGGATAAGAAGAAGAAAAATTCTCATCTGCCGCTGGTTTGTTTGCTTATACTGAAAATGCCTGTCATAATCTCTGATTAGGTCGTGTGGTTCTGACATCAGGAGACGGGACCAACTCCTAGGGCCTGTTGATCACCTTTCCCCAATATTTTTATAATTGGGGCCAGACTTCTGTAAACACGAGGTATAAATATAATAAAGTGCCAGAAAATGTTGCTAATGAAATGTACGAACTAAACAAATTATTCCAAAGACGCACACATAAAAATAAAGCAACTAGGATCTTATCTGTACCCGTAACAATTTCATTAAATTGGCACCACTGTTCATAAATGTTATAAAAGTAGAACTATTGGCAGAAATATTTTTTTACCCTTCCCTGAAGGCCCCAGCGAATTCCTTTCCTCCTTAACGAAAGAAAATTCTCTGAAGAAAAAGGCTTCTGACCCACAAGCCTTTGTCTCAAGTCAAGCATTCTTGACACGTTTCTCCTCCAACCTGCCACCGGAATTGTGTGATCCACCCCCGACTCCACCCCATGCTGTCATGTCTCCGCATCTTCTATTTTGGAGGATGAACGTAAACCATCCTCTCTGGCTAAGTGACGTCACTTCGAGGTACGGGGAACCGGAAGCTAGGGACAGCTATGGAATCCAGGAACTCTGTTGGCCTTTTAACTCTTTTTATTATTCCCAGTGGTGGTTTTTCTCTTCGCTTGATCTTTTGTATAGGTTTTGCTTAATCTTGCCTCATAGGGCGATACTAATGCTATATGGGACGTAAATTTTCAAGTAGTGGTACAAACTGAAACAAACCGCCTAGGTTTTTCAATAGGGTGTTTTTGAAGAATGACAAGTTTGAGAATTTAATTCACCTCAAAACATATTTGTAAAATAAAATAAATGCTTCTTGTAACTAGTTTTTTAAATTTGATTTCTTTCATGGTGCATTAAGGTTTTGGGCTATAGTTAGCCGTAAGTTAAGTATGCCGGAAATTGAAGAATATCTTCACTAAAGACAAAGTTATGATATTTTGTTATTAGTGATAATCAAAATAAGTTTTTAAGGCCATAAAAAGAATCCATAGAAACTGTTTCCAAAACAAAAAAGTGTGCTTTCACCAAAATTAGATTGCTTGGAAAATTATCGATGGCAGACGAAAAAAAAAACAATGCCTCTATAAGCACGTCCTAAATAGATGCTATATTTCATATAACGACAGGTCTTATTCATGGAGGGAAAAGTGAACGTGGCGATCCTTACTTGTCAGTTATGTAAAAGATGTAAATTGTTTTCCATGACCTTTATAATTCTAATATCGAACTTATAAGATCTAGACGCGAAGAAACTGTGTAAGAGCTAGGGTTTTACCATTACCTCTTATCCAAAATAGCGCAAACCTGACTGCCTTCCGAAACTAAGGTTTGTAAATTTCAAAATAACAGTTTTAGTTCTACTTTTTTCCTAAGTGTGATTATTAGATTTAAACAGTTATTAGTTCCATACTACAACACATTCAATCCAAAAAAAGATCTCAAGGTGTCTGTGTACTGCATATGGAAATGATAACCGGTATTGGTATGGTAATGGTATTTCTCACCACCCACATACCGGTTTTTACCGTTATTTCATTACCTATTTTTAACAAAGAATACATTTAATAGTTTTTAAATACATAATTTAAATTGATGTATTTAATATTTACAACTGGTCATTTTGGTACGTTTGGATGATATAGCATGAAATCTTAATAAATTCCTGGAATCGGGATTATTTTTATTTTTGATATAAAAGTAATATTTATTTACATCTAACATTAATGCGTTGCGGTCGATTTGTATCCAGCGAGGTTTCTTTTATGTATAAATTTCACTCTTATATCCCCTGTAATAATTGCAAAGGTGATAATTCTGCGCCTAATTGAGCCAAACGATCCTTCCGGCTCAAAAATAACATTTTTTTAGATAATCTTCTCTGCCTTAATTTGTAAAGCACATTGAGACTTTAAATGTAAAAAGCTCATGGTGAGCTATAAAGGAGAGTATCGTTTAATTTCTTTAATCTTGACTTTTAATCTTATTAAACTTCTTAATCTTAACTTTTATAAAAGTTCTTAAAATTGAAAACATCTAATTTTTAACACGCATCCTTAATTTTTGATTCCATTAATTTAAAATGAAATCTAAAACCTGTTACGGGCGAAGGCATTCAGGTGATCAGAATGGATGTTGACAGATATTCAATAAGCAAATAATGCATCTAACAGAGCCCTAACATTTGTGTGGATGAATTCTTTCTCTTTTCTGAAAAAATATTTGACAATCAAATATTTGTTAGCTCTTATCTGGTATCTATGAGTTGACCCATTCGTTTTTTTCTGATCATCACCTTTTTTAAACTACTGCTTTTCAATCTTTAGATGTCCCAAATTAAATAAATCGTCAAATTGAGATTGGTCTGATTGTTCCCATTGAGGAGGATGATTATTTTTATAAGTGAATAGCAAAACACTTATAGTCATGAGTAAAATATGTAATATTGGTAGTATTTTGTAATAAACGTATAATCAATCTACTCCGAGATGCTTTAGAGCTGTTCCAAATTGACTAAACACTTGCTCCAAAACTCGTTATACTTGCTCCAAATTGTCATAGTAGCTGCTCCGAAAGGTGCTCTAAAATATGCCATAGCAATTAACACCTTGTCGTTGGGCCACGGTAGCCCGGTTGAATGAGTAACGGATTAGCAACCAGAGGGTTGCGAATTCGAATCCAACCAAAGGGGGCTGGTGCACGTTAAATCCGTCGTGGCCTCAAATGTCCTCACGTTGGCTTGGTGTGGAAATTTGGAGAGAGGGATGCCAGCTCAGGTGTTACCTCGTCATCTGACCGTGGTTCAAAATTACGTGGTGTTGTCTTCGGATCTTTCTCTTGTGGTTTGATCCCGGACCGTCGCCAATAGCCCGTTGTGTTGATCCAATGCCGACGTTAATTAAATACCTACCCACCTATCTTGTCTTTTTTTTTTCGAAACAGTCAACCAAGATCTTTCTAGATCGCAACAATTTTTTGTTCACAAATTTGATATTAAACCAAGCGCAACTCTTACGTGTAAGAGTTCACTTCCATCAAAAAGCAAAACTTTTTGTTAATGTAACTGCGCATTTAATGAAAATTTATAAACTGAATGCTCTTTTCCTTTCTTACTGACAGTTAATATACTTATCATTACTGACACTCTCGTAATGTGTAAACGACCCCCTTCCTGTTCTCATTAGGTGTCCCTTCCCCGTGAATTCCCCATTCATAAAACACTAAAAAAAGTAGCACTCCAGGTGCAGGTTTTGAGAGTTGCAATGCTTGTCGCGCTCTTTTCAGCTCTGACCATACCAGAGAGGGATAAGGTTATCTATTCTTTAGATTTGTTGTTGAGGATCCTCGTCTAACAGAACTCAGATTTTGAAAAATGCAAGTGTAATGTATTCTGCATTTCAACCGCTTTTAGTCGTCTCTCATTAGGTTGTTATCTCCTGAGAAATTACTCGACAAACGCTTGTTTGGAATTTAAATTGCCATTTTGGTTTGGTAATCCTTGGTGGATGGTTGAAAGCTGCACGTTTGTTGTGATGCAAGTCACGTGGTTTTAGGTTTTATTATTTTTGTTTCGAGTTTGATACGGAATAAATTATAAATCAGCGTTTTCTCTTTTATGTTTTTGTATTTAATTTGTGTGAATTTTGCAAGGTGAAATTCAAGATTCTCACACGCGCCGACTTGTGTTATCCAAAAACGAGGACGAGTGTCAAAAAAGTTAGTCTTAATTACGATTCTTCGGAAAAGCAAAGAAATAAAACTGTTTGGAATTGAGTCGACATTTATTTCATTGACAGAAATTATAAGTTACAGTTTCAGATAATTTAAAATTTTTATCGAATTGATACAATATACAGTCAAGCTCGTCACGTCGAGCTAAAGGTTCACATCACTGTATTCTTTAAAGAGGACAAGTTAAACGTAAACATTGCATTTTACCACAATTGGCGTCATTTACTTGGCTTCTGAATCCGAGTTAATCGTTCATGTCCGAAGCAATAACTGCGATTACGAGTTGGAAATAATCTCTTATGGTGGTCGCGATACATGATTTTGCAAATGGCAGCTCTTACCTCTGGCGAGATTCTACAAATGGCGACCTTTCTACAAATTGACTTACCTAAGGTCATCTGACAATACTCGTTTCATGGCCTCTTAGGGAAAGGCCAACTTCTGAGAAGGCTAGGAAATGTGAAAATTTTCGTTCTGCAATGCGCAGTGTTTATAATAAAAGTGTATACAAAGGCAAATAGAAAATGTATTTGTATGTGTACCACATTGATAATTTGGGATACATATTTTTATTTCACGAAGGGTAGAGGTAGTGGAGCCCGGAGTTTAAAGGTGAAGCCTGACTAGTTTCCTATTTTAGTTTCTAAAATCCACTTTTGATTCCAACTTTTTTTTTATCGTTCTCTTTCGTTTCTATAATTTTTTGTTGTGGTATATACATAAATAATTGAAAATAGTTCTTGAAGGTACGAGTCCCCCAGTTGGTGTTTCATCCGTCTAAGCATTCGGGTTGTATAATTCTGATATAGCTTGATGAGCCTACAAAATAACACGTCGAAAAGGCGCATCTCATCTTTGATTAACCCACTTGATGTTCATTGCATTTGTGCTCTTTTCCTCGTAATGTGTTTCCCTCTGGCCATGTAATGAATGATCACCGGACAGTTGAATGTGAGTAGCAATTATTCTACTTCCTCCTGAGATCTAATGTCCTTGACATTGTGATTGAAAATGTGGTCATGTGTAATTGAAGCCTGTTAAATAATGTTGCACGATTCTTGCATCAATCTTGTCCAAGAGAAGCTATCCGAGTGGTTTCTTCTGCTTCCACTGTCGCGAGTTCTAATTTTGAAAAGCGATAATTTGAAAGCTTGAACGTTAAAAATTGTTCGTGTAAAAAGTTTCCCAAACATCATTGGCCCAACGCCCCTTCTCAAAAATTGTTTTCGGCACTCCCGCTCGAAAAATCTTAACAACCTTCTACCGTGCAAATCAAGTCAAATAAAAATATTTACAATTTTTTTGACCGAAATTTTCAAAAATTGCGAGATTTCTGAGAAAAAATACTTGGAAACAAGTCTTATTGGAATAACAATAGCATTTGTATGTAATCAACAGACCCTGAATGCGCACTGAAATTGTTAGGTAGGTAGAGAGAGTTGTGTTATATCGCACTGGATCAACACCACTGGCATTGGCGACGGTCCGGAATCAATCCCGAAGGGAAAGATCCCAGGACAAAACTGGTAGTTTTGAACCATGATCAGATAATGAAGTCAACACCTGAACTGGCACCATATTCCTCTAACTTCCACCCCTTGCTCCATAAACCAATGAGGACATTTAAGGCCACGAAAGTTTCAACGTGCACCAGGTTCTACGTATACTACGGTCTTAGATTGGATCGAGTTTCGAACTCGTAACTCTACGTTTGCTAATCCGCGATTCTACCAACTGGAATACCGCGGCCTCCTAAAATTGTTAGGTATTTCACTTGTAGTACACTAAACTGATAACTTCGTCACACAATCCGGAAAAAGTCTAATAGTGATTTTAAACCTTCTCTCACCGATTTATAGTATTTTACAGTAAACTTGATACTACGTGGCCTAAAAAATTACCGCTGCACTGGTAACAACCTACGTAAGTCGAAAGTGGCGCATAAATACGTACATTCTAAAGCCTTCGTGTTAAGACATACCGTCTTGTTTTTCGACCGATCAGCCGTAATTTGCGATTTACTACGTATAATTCTTGCGACAATGCATCACTGTAGTGCATGTGCTTCCTAGCCTCAGTTCAGCTTGTAATAAGCTTTTTCTGACCAGCTAAATATAGGTGGCAGTGGTGTTTTTGCTGTGGAACGTGCTGTCTATACATATTCCGAATGTGACGCGCTTGGCATGTTTTTCAAATACGATTTCAGCCTTTGTCAATAAAAATTCAAAAGAATCAATTCCGAATTTGAATATGAAAGTCAATAGTAATTAGATCAAACGGCGATAAACTGCATTTTTAGGTAACCGTGATATGTATCATGCAATAGCATTTGGGGAACAGGAAGTAAGATCTCCGTTTACCGTCTGTGAACAGACGAAATCTCATGCGCAATTGATCCTTGCGAATGATGTATCAAGCATCCGCTCAAGACAGCGCGTTGTCTTCTGTTTGCTGCACTTGAATAAAATCCCTCGTTTGCTTTTTTCATTGTCGAGTTCTAGATTTTTATTCCTTGCGATCTGTCGAGTGTTTTGTACTGCTGTAATTTTAAGAAATGTATTGGATTTTATTGTGAGGATTTTTGTACGCCAGTTATCCTACGAGCAAAAACGTTCGTAAAACCCAAAAGGTCTTCACTAACCTTCAGTTTCGAACAAAAATCACTTTCTAGGTGTGAGACTTACCTGACGATGCTCAATTGCTGAAAAAAATATCGACTCCCTTTTATTTTCGCTTTTATCATGGTAGAGCAAATTCAATCTCAGCACCCCCTGACGTTATCCATCATTGGGATAAAATGAAATTATCATTTACTTGCATGCAGGTGTTCAATTGAAACCCCAAACAGACCTGGAACGTAAAGGTGTACGGGCGCCTCTTGAACTAGACCTGCCAACGACCTCCCCCACCAGTCAAAAAGACGTCACCCATCCCATTCGATAAGGCCCTCTGAATGAGCTTTGAAACAAGGGGAAGTATGTGGAAAAGCGTGCAGCGCAATAATAAAAATCAATGAGAAAAGCCTTCTCTTTGTACCATGCCGCCTTCTTTCCCCACGCTCCTTAAGCCTGAAATAGCTTTTCCCCTTATCCTCCGTTTCTGTTAATCGGCGCGGTTTCCTTTTCCCTTTTGCTCGCTTCCGGTTCCTGTTGTGGTGTTCCACTCTCCCTTCAGAGAAAAGATGCATTCTCTTGGCTTGAAAATATTCCTTTGGAAATGTGTACATGTCATGTTTAAACGCATAGACACTAATAAGTTTTAAATGGATCATTTTGTCAAATAAAGTAGTTTAGCAGTCGTGGAGCGAACATCGAAATTGTGAGTCTACTTCCCGTTACAACAAACAGTTCGTCTCTGAACTTCTCACATGATGGTAGTCATGGTAAGATCGAAATTGTGGGTCTATTTCCCGTTGCAACAAACAGCTTGTCTCTGAGCTTCTCACATGATGGTGGTCATGATGGCAAGATCGCAATTGTAGGTCTACTCCCCGTCAAACAGCTCGTCTCTGTGCCTTTCACGCGATGATGGTCATGGTACGATCAAAATTGTGGGTCTTTTTCCCGTTACAACAAACAGCTCGGCTTTGAGCTTCTCTCATATCACGGAATGAGCGTTTTTTTTTTCACGATGCCTACTGGCAGGGCTGTTCCTGAGATGTAAGCTACGCACGTGCAAACCTCAGCAAATCTCCCCCTCTTCTCAGAAACAGTTCGGTTCGTAAAAGAACGTCCTTCAAGCGCGTATTCAGAAAATAATTTCAAATGACCGAATCTTACTTCTCCTGGTTCCCTACTTTGCACCATTTTAAACGAACATTACGTTAAATGATTTTTTCGACTGTTTTCAGATTATTGGCGAATTGAAACTTTTGTTTTACCTGTGGGATTTACGATTTTCTGTTATAACTAATTTCAGCAGATAATTTTGATAGCTTTATATTTTCAAAATCATTCCGGAAAGAATTCGAGCCTTGCGGGCTCTCCCGCTCAAAACATCCCTGTCCTGAATGAGTGCTTTTTTGAACATGCAAATGTAAATTAAGAACAAAATATGCAGATTCAAAAGTATATTTTATTGCAATCGCCCTACAAAGACCGATTAAGTATGAAATTAGTAATATCGGAAAACTTCTTGCTGGGCATGTTCACTTAAAGTTAGAGGCATACTTCGCCTTGTTTCAACTGCCTCCATTTTTTATGGCAATGTGCAAGTGCATGCTAAGCACAGTATCAAGGAACAACCCTGTGTACGGGTCTAAGGGGGTTAGTGAAGAGAGCCTGATGAAGTATTTGTGGTGTGGATTTCATTAACAATCGGGCTTTTATTACTTATTTTACTAAAACTACCTTACTTATTACTTAAAACTAACAGGTTTAAGGCCTCAAGAAAGAAACTAATTTTTATTTTTGTGAGTATATCATTTCAATTAGAAATTAATAACTTCTTTAACTCCTCGTTCTCGGAGTTTCCCTGAAGAAACCATGGATCCATTTTCTCATCTCAATTATTTTTTAAAAAACTGAATCATTTTTACTATGTGAGGAAAGAAAACATTTCCTACTGATCATTTTTGCGGCTAATTTACTTCGCAGTTTCTCTTCACTGAAGACTGTTGCCAATCGTCTCAGTAAAAACGTCTGTAAATTAAACTCTATGGGCGGTCGTGCGCCTGGAGCTCTCCCATCTCCAACTTCTCATTATGGTGGGGTCACGTGGTGCTTGAAATAAGACATTCTCCTTTCTTGTTCATAGTCATCTCGACCACGTGTTACAGATCACGTCTGGATATAATGACGCGTTTTAGAAGGAAAAAAAATTTCTTACCATTCCGCTTAGGATTTTTTCTACTGTGTAATTTTTCAACACATAAATTAAATTTATCTTTTTCACGTCGTTGTTTTCGGATGAATTTTCATTTCTAACGAGCTTTTTAATAGAATTGAAAGAAATTCGCTGCTTGGAATTCTGCGAATGTGGGATTTTCAGTTAAAACAAACCAGACGTAAGGGAAATTTTTCTTCCTGTTACCCAAACTCTCGCATGAAACATCGGGGCTACCTTGAAATATAGTTTATCGCCGTTTGGCGTCTAATCTAATTGGCATTGACCAATCAACTATCTTATGTCAAATTTGGAATTCATTCTTTGGAATTTTTGTTGGCGACACGACGTGCTGAAATCTTATTCGTTTGTCCACTGCTCTAGCAATGTGCGAGTTGTGTGCGGCGCAGGTTCGATTTCTTCCTGAGTGTATTTCTCTTATGTGTTAGTATAACTTTGTGTGTTTGTTCATCACTTGACGTTGTCTGTCTTGTATTTGGCGCAGGTTGAACAAATATGACCCTTGCGCCATAAAATTTAATGCAAACAACCAACCACTGAACTACTGATGAATTTACGTTCCCAGGATGTAAATAAAAACTGTATTTTATTTTTTGTTAAACCTTTAAAAAGAATGTATGTAACAGTTTATAAAAAAATATAATTTTCCCCTTCTTGAATCTAAAATTATTAGATTGTAATGTAATAACTGTATTTGTAGTGTTTGTTTGATATCGTATTCTTTTCCTTAAACGAATGTAAAATATTTTCTGTGAATTCTAAATTGTTAAATACACGATTTTACAAGACTATTCACCGAAAGAAGACACCCTGCAATATCCCCAAATGATTCCACTATTGCGCATGAATCTTTCAAATTGACAATTTTATTTGTTTCATTTTATTTTATGTAATGTTTTCATGTTAATTTTTATTGAAAATTTCATGTTTAGGATGTTTGTTTTTGTTCATTCATGCTTCTAAACGGTTTAGGAAGTTTATCTTTGGAATCCCTACACACTCGAGAAGAAAGGCGAAAACTATTGTTTCTGCTTGTTCGTAGCGTATTTGTTCTGTCAAGTGATTGACCTCCCAAATTCTTACAGGAATTTATTTTGTTTCGTAAAACGACGTAAATATACTTCCAGTGTAAATATAAACAACATGGAAGAAAAAAATACTTTCTCGAGAACTGCCATTTTTGCGATGTTTGGTGTTAATTTCCTCCAACGCTAAATCATTCGTATATAACAATTAGAGACACATTTCAGAGCAGCCATTTGCTACACATATGTATTGGACATGTTTTCAATTACGAAAAAAATCTCAAAAAATTATTAAATTTATGATTTTATGACCATTTAGCGACTTGCTAAAATGGCTGTCAAATAACATACCAAGTTACGTCACTTCCAGAATGAAACTGGAAGTGTGTGCGCCCACAAAAACACTAGCGCTTTCTTTTATATGTAGCTTTACAGAAAAACCTTTCATAGAATAAGTAGTTTTTCAACACACAATTAAAAACAAAATCGTAAATTTATTTTTGGTAAAAATGTTGATATTTTATACCTAGTAAAACATTCCTTCATATAATTATTGCATATTTAAATACGTAGTAGAGTTCTAAAATCTTTATCGAATATTTCCATTTTAATGTGATGTTATAGACTTTGGCAGTCCGTATAACGGATTCCTGTTAAAAATTGTGTCAGCGGATCCTTCGCAAATGTAGATTCCTCCGGTGATTCGATTTGATATGAATGGTACACAGGAAGTGAGGTATCGTGCTTATGATCTGCGTGTTTTTAAAACGGGCATCCAACCACACATAACTGAAAATGTAATTTATTTGTCTGAAAAACGAGGAAGGATTCTGTTCCGAATCTCGTTTCAATTTTTCAACCGGGCTAAAATAATCAGATGGAAATTTAAATAAATTTAAATTTTCGAACTTTATCAAATTTTTCACTTTACAAAATTTACATACTCCTTTTTTACCTGCATCATATCCTTCCCTAAGTTAAAATATACCGCAATCGAAAAATTTTAACCTGAAAAATATGGTTTCGAATATCTTAGCGAAGATATTATATCTCCATTTTGGTGCTCCCAACTTCGTAGATTATTTTAGAATTTTGGTGCAATTTGAATTATTCATGCCCAGTGTCCTACGCATCATGCTATTATTTCCCAATTTTTGGAAAGAGACTTTAAATGCGGGTTTTTTAAATCATATCTATAACGTTGCAAAAAACGATGATCCTTTTTTAATGTATCGTGGCCATCATCATATTTATTACACTCTCTCCTCTTCCATTCCTATGGGAATTTTGTTACCTATTTTATATTCAAAATAATGCTTTAAATATCAGTAAAACACCCAACTTCCATTAAATTAGTAATAGCCCATTGTATTGCCTCGAGTGCGACGTAAATTCAACTACCTACCATTTAAATTAATTGAATTAAGTTACAAGAACGCTTAAAGTGTTTTTGTAAGTGACGAATGTATTTGAGATGATGTTTGCGTCTTTTAGTTTTTTAAATAAATATTTATTCTGAAATTTATTAAAAATCGTCTTTTAAATTTGTGTAGAACAAATCTAGGAAATTAATACCTGTTTTTTATCTCTTAAGTTGCTTTACTAATTCAATCCTGTAATAGGCCTACACTTGTTATAAGTCATGGAATATTTTCGAGGAAATATTAACATCGGTTTCAGATCAAATTTTTGACTAGTATTGTAACGACAAAAATCTTAAAAATGAGTTCCAAAAATAATACGAGTTTTCAATCAAGCATTTTTAGATATTCAGTTGGAAAATTGTGGCAACAGAAAAGTAATTAGAAATAGTGTCTATGCATGTCCGAGTTTTAATTTGTGTATTGTGTTTTAGATAAGTAATTTAATTTTGAACAAGTGGAATTTTTTTGTAGGGAATCGAGAAAAGTAATTTTTGCCTCTTCCTCATTTTATTAAATACGAATTTTTAGGGAATGTCATCGAGATCTGAAGTTTATCGCATTCCCTTTCTTCCGAACTCTCTTAAACATGAGATGTTTCTCTCCTGCATTTTGAGACTGGGTTGAAGTCCCGGCCTTGGTGTGGATGTTCACAGTAGTTCGGAACTTAGGTCAGTCTAATTAATCCTCGTGTAGTAAAGAATGACTGTTGACCGACAAATCAAACCTAACTCCTATATTTTCAAGAGAGTATTGTCTAAATTGAAATATAAAAGTTCTTTGGAAATGTCTTACAGCATCGTGGAAATTGATTTTTGATTCTTGATATTTCTGGGGAATTTTTGAGTTTCTAAATTCCCAATAATCAAATTCAATGAATTATCCTCCGAAATAGGTGTTATTCAACGAAACTTAAGAAAATGTTTCTATAAACAGAACAGGTAACTCTCGTAACAAGAAAAGCAATTCATATTTCAACTGTTCTCATTGGAGCTGTTCCAAATGTTTCAATGACTATTTTACGAACTTTCATGGGAAGGGTTTCATTCAAGAAATTTTTCCTTTTCCTATTGTTCATTGTTTGGAAATATTATTACGTGGTTTGCACAAAGTTTTGAGAATTTAACCAAGAGCATTTTCAGAATTCGTACCGCATTGAAAGAAAGTAATTGTGTTCGGCTATCTATTATAGCATGCGTTATTAGGCATGACAATCTCAAACTTTACCCTTGTGTTTTTCGTACAGTAAACCTTGACCGTGTTGCAATCCAATGCTTTCCAGTGGGCGTTATGCAATTCTTACGGCTTAATGAGGAATTAGACCACGCTTTTCAATCACATCCATTGTAACCGAATGGTTTCCCGAGAAATGCGAACTTCTTGAGCAGAACCGTAATGTTCTCTGGCACCGGACCAAATATAGGTTGCATCTTTTTTTTAATTTCTTCCTCTGTTGAAAAAGTCGAGCAGCTTCTTGTCAATCAATAGCGCCGAATGCTCACACGCGAGTCAACGACCGTTGCCAGATTCCGCGGAACACTTCTGTAACATACATATCGTCTGATTCCAGTTCCGAATGTTATGTCACGTGAATTCGCTCGTAAAAGGGTTTACTGTTATTACCATGACTTTTCTCCTCGTCCTCTGGCTTTTTCGGAATGCTTCGGTGGTTTTCAGCGAACCGAAGAACACAAGTAGGTTCGCAAAAAAGTAGCAGTTTGGGAAAAGGGAGAAAGGATAATAATGATCGACGGATAGTTTTCGTCAGAGTCGGAAAATAACTTACTTTTGATGCTTGAGCATGGAATGTAACCTTAAAAACCTGCGTCTCTTCGTTACCTTGCTATGAATTTAGACTTTGTTTATTTCTGGCTTCTTATTTCCTTGTTTGGTTGAGTCGTCAATTTTATAACTCATACATACACAGAAAGGCATCGCATTTAAAATTTGCTCACGCATATGCTATAAACGTTTATCTGAAGATTCTAAATTTGGAACACAAAGTAAA
The DNA here is from genome assembly GCA_933210815.1 of Meta bourneti. Classification (NCBI taxonomy): domain Eukaryota; kingdom Metazoa; phylum Arthropoda; class Arachnida; order Araneae; family Tetragnathidae; genus Meta; species Meta bourneti. The sequence goes on along the minus strand of OW119926.1, from coordinate 71,592,597 downwards.
CACATTTTGCCTCTTCAGAAAAGGTAAACATTGGCGCAGTTCTCATTGTTGTCAAATATTATTTAATCTTTCATGTTTGTGAAACTTAACAACCTTCTGTTTTCTTATCGTGGTTCTTCAGTGATATCGTTTTCTATTATCACCAATTTAACTGACGCAGGATACCTACCTACCTACCTTTTTTTGTTCAAACTATACAAATGTGGTTATATTAGTTCCCAATTTAACATCAAGAGCCTGAATCACTACGAAAATCTAAAAAAGCATTTAAGATTGCTCTAAAATGTTCGATAATCGTGCTCTTGCATCAGGGCCTACGCATAGAGAGGAGGGGGTCAGTATCGCGGCACTGAGATTGAGGACTCTCCTGGAAAAGGGAAAGGTTTTGCACTAATGTGCATTGTTCTATGTACAAAAATGTATTTCTATTTTCATCTTTGTATGAATACGTACAGTTATTTAAAGGAAAAGAGAAAGCTTTACATTGAGTAATGATACATATTTTGACTTCACGATGAACCCATCATCTAAACTGGTACTGGATCCCGTCATCTAATTTGGTGCTTGGATCCGGGGTGCAGAGAGAGAGAGAGAGAGAGAAGTGGAGATGATATAACCACACACGTTTAAGAAATAACCTCATACTTCGACGCATTTTTGAAAAATGGAATATGTTTTCGAATATCTCTTTCTTTACGGAGTACCATACTTACCAATATGCCAATTTTGGAAATCAAACATTTTTTATAATACAATTTAAAAATACAAATGATACATATTGTTATATTTTAAATATTTACAACGGTACATTTGACATAAAAAATGTCATGTTTAGCTAATAGTGTTGATAAATGCCGGTCATCTGACCTCTTGGCCATTGGCTGGGGAATGAGCAAGTTCTTATTCGGTGGAGATTGGTCCGAAGACAGTTGTGGCCAGTAGGCATTCTGAATTTGGTAACCGTTTCCCGTCGAGGAGAGTCTGGGACAACTGAAATACCATTGCACATGGCGCTCAAAAATCTTGTGAAATTCATGTCTTGTGAGAACAAATGTCATGTTTCGTGACACTAACATGACACCGCGACTTGTTTGTCATTTCTTGAATTTTTGAAGACTGCTGTGATCTGGTCTAAGGTAAAAAACAGAACATAAAAAGCAAACTTTGAGAATGGAAAAATAATTTTCCCATAAAATATCGGGAGAATCCGTGATGTTGGCAACTGTAAAAATTATCGTATAATCTTACCGACGCCCGCCCGTGTGATCTTAATTTTAATTATAGGGCCAAACCGTGCTTGTTGGCAGGTATGAATTACCTGCGTTTTCTAGAATTTAGGTAGGGAAACGATGCCTTACAAAATTAAATGGAAACACTTGAAATAGCAACCGACTGCATCGTGCTCCTAATCAAGGTGGTAGAACATATCAAATCCTAAGCAGGTGGTGTTATCGCTGTCCCGACTCACCATGAATACAAAATACCACTTGACAGCTGCCTATCAGAACACATTTCTCACCTCTTCCGCAGATGTTGGAACTGCTGAAATTGGACTGCATTCGCGATGTGTGGTCATTTCTCATTCTGTTTCACCAATTTCCTCTACTTTTCACTGTCACTTTAAAAAAATTCCTGTTTCTGTTTCCCATTCGTCTCTTGCAAGTGATAGTTGATTTAAGAAACAAACCCGATTACTAGATATTGATTTAGGTATCGCTTGCAAAGATGTGACAGTTGAGTAGGCTAAATGAAAAGTGAAAGCATACAAAGTGTTGGCGATTTTTAGTTAGTATGTATCAGTTCACATACATGGAGTATGTTCAATAAGATGATTAATGTTCCTTATCAATTTTGTGGATTTTTTATTGCTGTTCTGTACTTGTATTACTTTACTTAACTGCCTTATACTTTAAGTTCGGAATCGGGCATTATTCTGAAATGAGCTCTAAATTCCACAGGAAAATAGTTTAATTCTGTTTAGTAATGCTATTGATAATAAATATAAATGAACAAAACAATTTATTTTATATTTTTGAATGCATAAAGAGGTTAATTTATGAGAAAAATGGAATATGTCTCCTCTGATCCCCTGTAATAGAATTGTATTTGTATTGTTGCTAAAAAATATAAGCTATCTTTATTGTGGTAATGTGTGTAATACGTCATTCGGCTTGTGTTCAGCTCATTAGTATGTTTTTATGTTTAACAAGGTCTGATCTCTCGTCTTATTTCCGTTCTGCCAAAACAATTGTCTGGAAAATGGGAATACAATGGACATTTCGATTGGTGTAATTTACTCGAAAACTAATAACAGTTTTCAGCTTGATTTGGAAAGGTTCCCTATTGAAAACTGAAAAACTGTTTTTTACTAGAATTTGTTTCTCCCCTCCAATTGTCCCAAAGCGTTCTGATCTCCCAAGTGTCTTTAAGCATCCTCTAAAATAATTAAAAATTAATATTCACCTTCCATAAATTTGGAATGGTGATGGATATGGAAGGAATCAATCAATCTCGCCGAATTTTTATTTATAATCGTTATCGAATCGCCTTTTCTGAGGAATTTTTAGAATTAGGGTAGCATTTCTGGTGATCCTCTTGGTTTCAATCATGAATTAGAGATGTACAAAAATAACAGTTTTAACGACTATTGTTAATTTGCGATAACAGTTGTTTCTAACTCCTAATATTAACAGCTTTGTCATCAGTTAGTAATTAAATTTACTGGTTATTATTAACCGTGAGAAATTGACTATGTATGTTGATTTTAACTGTTTAAACTAACCTTTAATTAATTTTTTTAAGTAATAATTTTAACTTTTTTTTGTTTAGACACGTCAATCGATCCCGTTCTGTGCCTTGTGAATTAACAGAATAGAACTCAGGATTAACAAATAACAGATTTATTAACAAGTAACAACGGAGAGCGAAGCTGCGAGGTTGGTTCTCGGCAGGCAGTCCCCTCGCAAGTGACAGATAAACAAGAAAACAGGGGAGTGGTTAAGCAGCCCCTTTGAACATAAACATGCAGGCGCGGTGACATCCCCGAGTGGTCGGGTTGTCCGTGCGCCATCTCGTAGGAAAATAGTCAACATTTTTATTTAATATTTTTAAAAATTTCAATTTTTTAATTTAAAATTTAATTCAAATTGCTCCATTACTTCTCAATAACATTTGTCGGTTGAAGTTAATATTTTCAAAAACAGTTACTAACTGTTATTTTTCAATAACACTGTTTTCAAACTGCTATCGTAATAACAACCCATCTCCAGGTTTCACTTTTTCTGTTTTCTAGATCTCGAGTGTGTGTCACTTTTTTAGTCACAAACATGCTCTGTTTGACATTGTTTTGATTATTGCGTTTCTTTTCCAGCAGGATGTCGGCGCCGGAATGGGTGGAGATTGTGGAGCCCATCACGAAAGTGACCATGTACGCCAATCTCACCACAGGCGAGTGTGTGCGAGAAATGCCTCCTGGGAAAGTGTGAGTCTCACTTTTTTCTGTCTGTTCACAAATCTCGTATTTTACCTGCACCGGTAATTATTTTTTGACGTCTCTGCTTCAAGATCTCGACTCACATGCCGGGTCTTGGAACTCAATTGAAACAATCGACTGTTTTCACTTTGAATTGAAGATCAAAAACCTTTAAAAAAACACGTCCCGTCTTATTCACCAGAACAGGGCTGCATCGTGGGTCGAATCCTGACCACGAGTTGCTTTTTTCCGACCAGTTCAGTTTTCCCGAATGGTTTTAGTTCAGTGAATGTTATGAAAACTAACATGTCTCAATATAAAAAGTCTTTAGTTGTGTCTAATAACATCTAGGAATAATACTATTTTGAACCCTTCCAGGGGTATTGGGATATCTTACGTGTAGTCTAGGTCTAGGTGTCTAAGTTGAGTTTAGGTGGAAATATTCTAGGAGGTATATTAAGGGCTGCCAAGGTTAATATTCTCTCATTCGTTATTCTGATGGTTTGGTTTGTCGGTCTACATTGCTACACGAGGTTTAAGTAGATCGAAACCTACGGCTTTAAGGTATCTTTTTACCGAGTGTTAACATTTTCCCCTTTCAGGTTTGGTGAAAAGTCTGCTAGTGTTTATAAATATTTTAGGTGCATTAAAGCAAGGGCAAATAAATCGTCGGCTAATAAATTTTAAACACACGAAGTCGAAATTTTCAAGTTTTCTAGACCAGAATGTGACGATCTTTAGACTGGTGAAATGTCCACTAAATCATTTTTTCTTCACATAAAGGTTAGATAACGTGAGAAATACACTTGGTGAGAATAGCTAGTGAGTGGAATTATTTTCGCTGAACTGTTTTTTGACAGCGTGTTTCATTTGTAACCCGACGAAACATTCTTGCATCAGATATTCTGATGTCTAGGGAGTGCACTAGATTAGCGATTTTCAACATTTTTCATCTCATAGCACACAAAATAATTGCGTAAATTCTGCGGCAACCCAAAAAGTATATTATAGTTTTTGCTGATCTCACAAATAAAAGGAAGTATAGTTTTGATTCATTTCTCCCAAAAATAATTTTAATAAATTATGTATCCTTTTTGCTCCAAAATGACTTTAAAGAAATCTTTTTGAAAAAAATTATTTGTACTTATTAATAAACACAAAACTCATAAATTTAAATTCTAAAAACATATGGGTTACTTGAAAGTATCGTGAAAGTACAAACTTAAAGTGTTGAAATGAAATAAATCTTCCGCAATTTAAACGGTTTCACCATCCTTAAAGCTCATCTGTGATATTCTTGCGGAACACCGGTTGAAAATCGCTGCTTTAGATGGACGGTGAGACATAAACCACCCCTTAAAAACTGCATTTTTTGTCACGTGCTAAATGCATTCACAAGATGCTCTCTTCACCCCAAAAAACAACTTATTTCAACATAGTGATCTTTAAAGGGTCAAAATAAATTAAGGTTGCCGCGGGTAGCCCGGTTTGAAAAGTAACGAATTAGCAATCGGAGGGTTGCGACTTCGAAACTAGGTCCCACCAAAGATCGCGTTTACATGGGAACTGGTACACGTTAAATATGTCGAGGCCTCAATCGTCCTCACGTTAGCTTGGTGTGGAAGTTTGGAGAGTTGGATGCCAGCTCAGGGTGTTGGTCTCGTCATCTGACCGTGGCTCTAAGTTACGAGGCATTATCCTTGATCGTTCCCTTCGGGATTGATTCCGGACCGTCGCCAATAGTCCGTTGTGTTGCTCCAATGCGACGTTAATTAACTTACATAATTATTTATATTTAAATATGCAGTAGAGAGTTCTAAATTTTTTATCGAATATTTCAATTTTTATGTTATATGTATGTCAAAATTACGAGGTGTTTTCCTCGGCTCTTTCCCTTGGAGATTGACCCTGAATCTTCGCTAATAGCCCGCTGTGTTGCTCTAGTGCAATGTTAATTAATTACAATTACAAAGTAAATTGTGAATAAATTGCTTGGTTTCCCATATTTTTATTTTGTATCAATTCAACAACCGCAAAGATCTAGACACAATTAAAAACCACTAAAATGAAAACGTTTTATTTTCGCTATTGTGCTGCGCAGCAAACGTTAATCATTGTGATTGTGCGGTGTCCTTTGTCTATTATCCTCGTCTTCCTGATCAACATTAATTCAAGGAAAACTCCGTCACTAATAAACGCATTTCGTATCCGGCTCGTCTCATCGAATCACATTTTATTTCGTCAGATTAGCATTTGTGTGTGTGTGCTTAACCCTCACTTCCTCTTTTGTAATCGTTCTGTTTATTGCAACCAATTTGACACTCAATTAATCACTAATTTGTTAATGATATTGGATTGGATAGGTTGTGGTAATTGATTCATGCTCATTTGGATATTTCTTGTAAACAATCTGAAATTCAAAGCCAGTCTATTCTGATTGCTTTGATTTTAAAAGCAGGCGCAAATTCTATGGATGAGGTCAAAGGATGGATTTCAGTCATTGTGTTGGTATTGTGATGCATTTTACTTTCTTCCCAAATTTTATAAAATTTAATGTAATTCGGATTAAAAACAAATTGTTTGATCTGTTAAAACTGCTTGAAATCTTGATTTTCCACAAAAGGTAAAATCTTTTATTCGATATTTTTTATTCGAATGTATTTTCTCGTATTTCGTGAAACTAGGCATCAAAATGCTAATGACTGTGGAATTAAATTAGTATTTTCTTGGAAACGAGTGTTTTAATTTATTATTTTTCTGGTTGTACTTCAGAGAAAAATTAGACTTATTTTTATTTTATTTTATAATTATTTTTCAATTTTTAAAAGTATCCTTTTTGCTCCGAATCTCCTTGATTTGTCAGAGAAGCAGTAGTGAATTTAATTGCTGTTTTAAGTGCATTTTTTTATCGTAAAGAGGGTGTTTAAGTTCTTATTTTCTTGTTTCTGTTTTACGAACTCCTTTTTACAAAAACAATAAATAAATAATTTTTAGGCAATTTTTGTTGTTTTTCGGGGAATCTCTTACGCTTTTTAGGTCATTAAAATCCTAACCCTACTATTAACATTCTTGTACCCCCAATCGGAGAAATTAAATTCAAATGTTTTTCCCGTTCTATTTGTAGCGAGATATACCTAATTTTCACGAACGCGGCAAAACGGAAATACTATGTTCCCTATAAACCACATGTACTCAGTCAATATGTACCTTTAAGAAATATCCTAATTTGCTATCAAATCTTAAGATTTAGATAGATGAAACTAGACCGGTAGTTTCTAGCTTTCATCGAGATCATTCTTTATTATGGCATGATATCTATCTTTTTCATTGTCTGCTTTATACTCTCGGTCTAGTTTCTCTAATCATTTGTATAAAAAGTTCGGGCTATTTTTAATGTTAAATTTTTTTATCTCAGACTAGTAAAGTTAAGCAAGAATTTTAACGATGTTTTGAAAAAGCTTAAGGAACATTGAAAATTCCCTGCTTAACAGATTTTTTTGAGAAAAACTCTTCTTTCAAACGAATGAAAATTCAAATGCGGAGTAAAATTAAACTCTATGAAAACAATTTAAGTGTTGAAAACATAATTCAGTTATTTTTCCGAAAGTTTTAAAGCAGAATTTTTAATTATTTTAAAAGGAAGCGAAGTGATTTAATAAAGGTTACAAATAGAAATTCTATCGTATACAATGAACTCATTTTCGTCTTAATTGATGTTTACTTGATCTTAATATAAATAGAAACGTATACCTGTAAAAAGAGGTGAAAAATTGTTTCCAGAAAAATTCAATGTCGTACTTTTGAAATTTTCGTTTTAAAACTTAAAAAGTGGCAAGTTCCTTAAATTTTGAATTTATTACTTCCTGCTCATACGAATCGAAATTGGTGTTTTCAATTGTTTTAAATGGTGTTTTTGCTTGAAAAAGAGCTTTAAGAAAATGTGTTATACTCTGTTTACTTTTTGTTTCTATTTTAAAACGAAAGCAAAGCAAAACACTCGCTCTAAACTAGTTTGTTTTTTCTTTAGTATTATCACTTATTGTGAGAACCTCGTGTATTCATTGGGTTATAACCTGTTTCTTTCTCAAAATCTATTCTTGTTTGTATAATTTTTCCTAAGGTCACAAGAAACGATAATACATTCCATTATTATGACCATCGAGTGAAATTATAATCTGATTCATGTCGAGACCAAGGTAAATGAAACGGAGAGCATTTTACATTTTCTGTTAAATACCATTTACCAGTTACAAGATTGAAAAATTTACTAAAATCAGAAAAGCATTAATGAAATAGCCTGGCCAGGTTTTTCTTAATCGCTGAAATATTTCATCTTTAACTGAATATGCTAAAATTTCCCACACGTTTCGAAGCTTAACGTTTTTGGCAAGCTTCACCGATCGATAGAATTCCTAAATAAATAAATACAAAGTCGTTTGGGCATTTAAGTTCACTAAGTGAAATTTTATTCCATCACATCAGGAAAGCTTTTTTCTGTGGTGATCCTCTTTACCATATCAAATTCAGCAAATACATTTTCTTTTATTTAATAACGGCAGTTAAGTAGATTTCGTTTGCGATTTAAATGTTGATTTGACATGCTCGAATTTCCAATTTTACGGGATATTCGATTCGCTGATAAGATGCTACCTTTACGTTTGTTATTATATGATTAAGCGTGCCCATCGCGCGGTGTCCAGGAAGCACTGCCAACATTTTCCATGTCATTATATAATTTGCGGGTAAGCCGACCGTTAAGTTAAGAGCACCATTATCGTATCGAATTATAGTTATTTGATGCCACTTCGTTTGCTATGAGTGCGTGATGAGCGAGATATGGAGAGCATCTGATTTATTGGAGGGCTTTTCTTTCTCCTTATATTTTATTTAATGGAATTTTTTGTTCCAATTTTGAATCGGTTAATCCACCAATGAGACTTTTTTCGTTTCTTTGTTATAATTTTTATTAATTCATCCATTTTGTTTATACTATCCTCTTCAGTACTTTTAGCAAACCAAGATCATCCGCGGTTTTATTTTTTAAATTCGTTTTTACAATCGCCTTTTTAGAATTTTTTTTCGGTCTTTGTTTATATGCATATCATCGGTACTATGGCGACGAATCTCCAAAATTTCCTGGAAAATGTGTTGAAAGATTCGATGCTATTGCAGTGCTGCCACAGGCAACTAAAAAAATCGAGTTTTTACTATTTTTCAAACTTGGCGACTAATGGTATCATTTCATCATCTCAAAACTCCAATTTTCTAAATTTTGGCGACTTTTCGAAAGTTTGCGACTTTTTTTTGAAAATTCAACAAAGGTCAACGGAAATTTAGTTCTTTTTTCTTTTTGCAGACGGAAAAAATATTTTTTGAATTTTTCTTTAGGGAGAAAATTGTGACGCCAATTTCGAAATTTTGGCGCCGAACCGTGGCAACCATTTGTATCAATTACATTAAATTCTATCCTTATGATACTTATCTTCCTTTTCAAGTGAATTTGATATAGATTATGATGTGGAGGTACGCTGATTTCAGTCAAGTACAATTGATACGTCCTTTCAGTAAAAAACACAGGAATCTGGTTCCTAGATTGTCACGAAAACCTTATTAAGGAAATATTTAGTTTTTAATTTTAAAATTTAAATTTCTTGATGAGATCTTTAACGTCTGTGTTTCATATTTAATTAGCACATTTTTGTGCTGTAACCGATACATTTTCTATCTGAGCTACTAAAAGAGGGTTTAAGATGAAGCTTTTTTGCTACTTTAAAAATATTATGCTACTAATGCTTCTATTTCTGAAGTGCTTTGGCTGTGCTAGTCTTGTTTCGGTGCATATTTGTTCTGAGAAACGCAGACCCCTGTCCCTAGAAAAAGAAACTGCTTTCTTAGACAATGCAATTCCCTGTCTGCGTCTTAAAACTCGACTTACGCCTTTTTCTTATTTCATCGACATTCTTATATCTTTTAGAAAATTTCGCTCGCCAAATTTTTTACTTAAGACATTTACGAGCCGTGTGTTGTACACCCATGGCTTTGGTATTAATTTAAGGTATTTAGGCTGCGGATTAGAACTTGGTTTTTGTAAAGTATAAAACATAGAATGATTGTCTAAGAAATGCATTTCGTTGCAGATGTCTAAAATTCGATATTCGTGCCTTTGGCATGGTGCCGACTTTTACTGAGTTCTGCTTAATGCATTCTCTATATCCTACTAAAGCAATATGTTGTATTTTCCCACATTTTTCAATTTAAAAAAATCAGGGTTTCCACTGGCTTGATTTTTTACTTTCATTTTTAAAGATACTCATAAAATCTTAATATTTGCCTAGTGTCGACGAGGTATCTCGTTATTAGCAAAACTGGATCTCGTCATAAAAAAAACTGCAATATCTTAATGACGAGATATCTCTTCATGAGCAAAATTGGTCAGATCTTGATGGACGATACATCTCGTCGAATCCACTTGGTGGGTTAAAAGCCCCCAATTAACAAAAATGTCTTTTTCTGTTTGCATAAACAATGCATATTTCATTTCGCTTGCATTCAAATGTAATGATCAATGACATGTGACCTTAGATAAGTAATTTGGCAATTTTCAGATGTCCCATCCAATACAGTTCTTTCCTTGCACTCTCTAAAACTAATATCAATGACACGTGACGTTGGACAAGTGTCATTATTGGATCTGATAAATACCATCAAATAGCACCCGTGTAATCACCCCCTAACCCGTTCTTCACCCGTGCATTCACCGTTTTATCTGCTTCTTAAATATAGCCTTAAAATGCCTAAAATAGCCTTAATTTTTCTTAATCTAAAAGGATAGGAATCATGAAAATTTTTCGTCACATTTTAGATGACTAACAATGACCGCAGATTGTAGCGAAAACTCCCGATCGATAAGTAATTTCTTTCAACCTCAATAACTTTCATGTTTTTGTTCATATTATATAAGAGTGCTGGAATTTATCGCGATGGAATTTATTTTTTTGGCGAGTATAAACTGAAATTTATTTCATCACCCAAGTGCTACTGAACTTCCGAGTATAAAACAACAAAATCCATCCGCATCTGAGGATTTCACCACCCTTCAACTGTGGTAATTTTTCGCGATTGCATCGTTCGGCACAATCGCTAAAATAACAAGTTCCATCGTGAGAGCAGACAGAATGCATAAATTTACAAAGCCTTTTCATGGCTTTGCGCGCAACAAAAAGAAGGCATTAATCAATGCGAGATCTCTGTCCCAAGTTCATCCCATTCGCTCCAACTCTATTGGGCGTGCCTTTTCGTCTTGCAGCTCTCCCCGCTCCTTGGGTCAGTGTCCGAGACTTATGGCGAGATGCAGGTCACGTGGTCACACAAACGATCCATTCGATAGCCATCTCCCGGCGGCCCCGTGCTTTTTTGCATAAACCCGGCTATTGTTTGTGGGCGGCCTAAATTCTCCCTTTTTTCAACCGTAAGCCACATCGAAATGTTACTCTTTTGAATGTGTTCAAGAGAGGTTTTCAAACTGCTTTGGTTCATGACTCCTTTGTTTTTGAAAATTGCATTTCAATCAACTGCATTCAAATTATATATTTTTCCGGAAAAACACTTGGTTTTTCGGATTTTTCTTTAGGGGAGAAAATTTTCTAGGGGCTCCAATTTCGAAGTTTTGTTGCCAAGCCTTGGTAATCCATCATGGGAGAAACCACATTGGAATTGGTGGCACTTAGATTGTCTTAAGAACCTTTGGCGTTAATTTTCTGGAAAAACTTACAAATATACCTGTACCCTTAGAATTATGTTTTTTGCGTATATTAGGCGCCATTTTGAGTAAAATATTACCAAATCGGTTATGACGAGTTCAAACTGCCGCCAAGCATATAACAGTAGAAGAGCAGGGTTTATTTTTGTTTTCATAAAGCCCTAATTTGACACTTCTAATTATTTTGTATTTCATTAATTATTTTTAGGCATTTTTCTTTTCTGACAGTTGCGCGCGCGTTTCTTTTTTTGTCGGAAAAATCTTCCGGATTTTTTCTCTCGGAGGTGAATAATGAAAATTTTCACTTATGATAATGGGTGATATTATGATAATTATTTCAATGGGTGCGCTCGTCAAATTGGTTACCGAACGTCTGCTTTTCACAAAGCTCTCCATGTTGACGCTTTATAACAATCCAAAAATTCCAATATAAATTTAATTTTTGAATACAAATGCTTCTGCCTGTTCAGGCAGCGTTAGAAATTGGAATTTTGTGTTTGGGCTTGTTCATTGTATCTAGGCAACGAAAACTGCTACTAAAATGTGCTTGAAAACTAATTTTGCAACTATTTTTAAGAATTTATGCTACTAAAGCTACTTTTTCCACAAGTGCTTAGGTTATGGCAGCCCTAGGAATGCTTGAAGAAATGCATTCAAGTTTGCTACAGAATTACCCGAAATGACAAGTCGGAAATATTTCTATATGAAACAATATTACCATCTGCACATACCGCGTTTCTACCACGAGAACTGCCCCACAACGAAGTCTGTGGTGGCGGTCGCTATAGGAACAGGGCTCGTTCATTTTGAGTAGGGGTGACTTTGGAAGATGTAATTTTATTTTGTTTTTTACGAATGTTTGTGGCGAAAATTGATAGTTTACTGGTATAGATATTTTCGCCAACAAGTAAAAATCACAACAAACATATTTCCGATTTGTCATTAAGTGCGCCAATGAGAAAAACTGGAATACATTTCTTCAAACATCCCCTATGCAAAATGGAATTACTGTCTGTCCTACGGGAACTGGTTCCACCACAAAGTCTACGGCTGATGTAGAAACGGACCTTGTCTAGCCAAAAAAAAGAAAAGGACATCCACCAAAGTCACCCCTACTTTATGAACGAGCCCAGTTTCTATAGCGACGGCCACCACAGCCTTAGTACCGGAAATAGTTCGCGATGCGACAAACAGTATCTCTTCCCTGTCGACATTTGCCAGAAACAAAATTAAATTCACTCGAGTCATCCCTGCTAAGAATATACGTGTCCTGTTACTATAGTGATAGTCACCACTTAGACTTAGTGGCGAGAGCAGTTCTCGTGATAGATAGCAAGCAATACCAGGAAAGTACGTCAACCCAAATTTAAGTCCATAAGCTGTTTTCCACGGTTCACTTTATACGCTCATAAGCTCTCCGATTCACTCACAATGGAAGCTAAGACCCAAACATTAGGGACATTTTCTAACAGGCAGCGGTATTATGCTCGTGCAATACAATCATGGTTTGTTTGTCCCACTTCAAACGGTACCTAGTGCGTGAGAGCGGACCATTGTCTTCTGCTGCCAGCCAATCGTAATTACTCCAATGCCGGTTCCATTATATTGTTAATTCCTGTTTCGCTTTCATGATCGGAATTAGCCGGCTTTATCCCGGGTTTCCAATTCCCTCGCGATTTTATTGCACAATGGGAGTTATTTTGAGCTGCGTTCGGGTTCTTAAAATCCTCTGCCGTGTAATCTTCGTTATGCTTTGAGCACGACGCGGTCTGTCTGTCTATAAATCCAGAATCGAAGAAGCTTCGGAGATTCGATTTTACACTTGTGGTGGAAAGCGTCGTTCGTGTTATATGTGCCGATGATGACCGATTCTAGTTTGTAAACTACTAGCTGAATTACCCGGCTTTTCTCGGGTTGAATTGTTCATAATTCATCGTAATATTACTCAATATTATTCCTATGGAAATTTGGAATTGTTTCTAGCCCTCTGCAGACCCAGGAGAAATCGAACGGGGTTAATATATAGCCTATGTGTCCCGAAGAATTCCACAGAATGAATGTACCAAATTTAGTGTGAATTGTTCTGACATTGATCGTATAAATACGCAATGTTATTCCCATGAGGATTTCGAATTGTCTTTAGTCCCCTGTACCATATCGACGATAAAAAAGACCACTTTCTATGAGAAAATAATGTTGTATTATCATAAGTATTTACATTCCAATGATAAAGCTACAGTTTGAGAATTTACAGACGGGATACGTAAACGATATGATACTAAGCAATTTTCAGCGCGACCACACCCATCTGCGATTGCATCATACTCTAAGATTCTAAAAACGAACTCCAAGGTGATCTTGAGAGGCGACTCCTGTAGGTGTTAACTCTGATGTCATCTGCACAGACAGACCGGAAGAGAGCGCCCCTAGCAAGTGCTCTGTCCAGGATGACGGGACGTTACACCCCTCTGCACACACCAAGACAAATAGAACGGTGGTTGATATGTAGCCTACGTTACCCGCAGGGTTCCAAAAAATAAGTGTACCAAATCTGGTGTAGATTGGTCAAACGGTGTAGATTTGTATAGAAAACAGACAGGTGCCAACTCTGCTTTATATGTATAGATTGCCTCAATTGATGTAATGACTTTCGGTTTTTCCTTTTTACTGCCCAATAAAAATGACTATGTAATAAAAAATTAAACAATTCGTTCCCCCAAAAAACCAGAGTGGCTAAGTGGGCTTACCCACGGCGCTAGCAACCTGCGAGTTGCAGGTTCGATTCCATCTAACTTACCCAGAGTTACTTATGTGTCAGTAAAAATTCCCAAATACAAACTGCAAGTGGAATGAAAAAACAAGTTTAGACAAGTATATTGACGCTTGGTGCATCTTCGATCACCGCTGTTTGGATAACCGATCATTGTTGACTTAACCGACTTTTCCAAAATCGACTTTCTACTGTAAGTAAATTCGTCTTACAACAGCTGTTTATTGATAACAAGTCCAGAAAAGGGGCAATGAGCACTTTTGATGGAACTTGAAAAGACTACCAATTTCAGGATTAAAAAAAATCTCCCACAATGCCAGCGTCCTCATGCTACCGTGGTGTGGAAGTTTGGAGAGTGGGGTGCCAGCTCAGGTGTTGCTTCGTCATCTGACAGCGGTTCAAAATTGCGTGGTGGTGTTCTTGGATCTTTCCCTTCGGGATTGATCCCGGACCGTCGCCAATAGCCCGTTGTGCTACTCCAGTGCGACGTTAATTAGAAATATATTACAATACCCCAATGCCAGCTTATGAATTTATAATCATTGTGGCTTTTGTTGTCGAGATCGCGGCAATCTCCAACTTTAAGTCGTGTCACCATAATTCCACAACGCATCCATCATGAACTGGGGTAGATATGCTTTCCTGGAGGACTTTTGGATTGCCCCGCATTTACGGAACAAGGAAATTTCAAGCCAGCCAACCCGACTTTGGTACATATGAGATTCGAACTCATGACCAAACGCTTCAATCTACAAGTTTCTTTAGAGCGACGCCTTTTAGCCGCTTGGCCACTGGTGGGGCGGATTAGAAATTAGCATGAATAAAAAACTCTAGTTTATGAATAAGAAATAAGCAGAACTGGAATTGCCACCGTCTCAACAGTCTTTTCAAGCAACTGTAGATATGGAGCATCAGTATCGTTTATTTCCCAGATGTGAAAAAAAATTGATGACTTCCCTAATACTTAAATCAAAAATCTATTTAGTTGTATGTGTTCGAGTATTTGGTATTGCTTCACTAAGACACTTTTTTGTCTTTAATACAATTATTTTTGTTTCCTTTTATCACCGGTTGGAAGAGTAACGGATTAGCAACCGGATGGCTGCGAATCCAACCAAAGACCATCGTGTACAAAGGGGACTGGTGCATGTTAAATCTGTCGTGGCCTCAAATGTCCTCACGTTGGCATGATGTGAAAGTTTGAAGGGTGGGGTGCCAGCTCAGATGTTGACCTCGTCATCTAACTGAGATTCAAAATTACGAGGTGTCGTCCTCGGATCTTTCACTTCGGGGGTTGATACCGGACCGTCGCCAATAGCCCGTTGTGTTGCTCCAGTGCGACGTTAATTAAATGTCTACCTACTTTTTATCACCTCTATGATTTGTTCAGAACAAATAAACGAACTAGAAATTCCCTCCCAAGGTTACCACAGTTGCATGAATCACCTGTTGCCGTTTCGTTCTCATTTCACAAACTATCGTGCCTGCTTATTGCAGCTTTCACAATCTGCAATTAGCCGCCGCGAAGAACAAAGGCCGGACGTGCTTAAGTGAAACAGAAAGAAATATTAAGTGAGACAACGAAACTGTGGGTCCCCCAATTTCACTTGGGAAGCTAAATTAACCTACATTGAATCTTGTCTTATTTGGATTGAGCGAACGGGCTTTTTTCAAGCTGATTTCAGAACTTCCTGTACAAACTTTAAGAGGAGGTAATGAACGCACAAAATCGAACGGTATGGAGATATTTGTCCCCAAGCCCCACCTGAGTTTGTTAGAGATCGCTGTTCGGCATCTCAGCAGTTGGTCTAATTTGCATGACAATCCATGCGTTGACGCTATCAGGAATGTAATTCTAGTGGTCGAGCACCTACTGTGAAACTGTAAGGGTACAATTATGTGGATTTGGGACTTCTAAAAATGTTCACATTTTTTTATTTCTAATGCCTGACCACTGACTTCTTTCACCTTCCGCATCACTTGGGGCGAACTGACGGCTATTTGTGAAGGAGCACCAAGTGTTTATGCCGTCGTTCAATCACCATCTATGCGGTTACAAACCAAGTTTCGGACGCGGGACCTATAATGTGGCATACAGACGCTGTTTTATACGTGCTGTCTTTCGTTTTAGCACCTCTATCAGACAGAACCGTTCCCAGATATTGGTCGCCCACGATTCAATAACCCTCAACAAGCCGCCATTCTCAAAACCATATAATACTACAAAAAATCACTAGAAAAAAAATTGTTGATAATTTGAACTATGAAACAGCCAGATTCAAAAGTTTCATTTGTCAAAATAAATTGTTCGCATTTTATTCCTAAAGCGTAAACCTCGTCAAATGGCCACATTTATTTTTATTTACTGAATGTATTTTAAAGTTAGTTTGGTACTTGAATTCACTTCGCACTGGAGCAACAGAGTGGTCTACTGGAGATGGTCCGGGTGGTAATTAATTACCGTCGTATTAGCTGGTTCAAAATTACGTGGTATTGTCCTCGATCTTTCCCTTTGAGATTGATTCCGGACCGTCATCAATAGCCCGTTGTATTGCTCCAGTGTGACGTTAATTGAAAATACCAAAACCAAAACCGTCGTACTAGAGCAACACACGGACTATTGACGACGGTCTGGGATCAATCCCGAAGGGACAGATCCAAGGACAACACATAATTTTGAATCACGGCCAGATGATGAGGCAACACCAGAGCTGGCATCCCACTCTCCAAACTTCCACACTACACCAACGTGAAGACATTTGAGGCCACGACAGATTTAACGTGCACGAGAACCACGTACACGTCTGTCTTTGGCTGGACCTAGTTTCGAACTTGCAACCCTCCGGTTGCTAATCAGCGACTCTACCAACTGGCTAACGCTTCTCCTCCGAATGAAACGTTTTAATTTTAGTGATTTTTAATTGTCTAGATCTTTGCGGTTGTGGTGAATTGATACAAAATAAAAATATGGGAAACCCAAGTATTTCATTCATAATTTATTTTGTAATTGTAATTAATTAACGTTGCACTGGAACAACACAGCGGGCTATTAGTGACGATCCGGGATCGATCTCTAGAGGAAAGAACCGAGGACAACACCTCGTAATTTTGACATACATATGACATAAAAATTAAAATATTCGATGAAGAATTTAACACACTACTACATATTTAAATATGCATTAATTATGTAGATAGTTAATTAACGTCGCACTGGAGCAACACAACGGGCTATTGGCGACGGTCCGGGATTCAATTCCGAAGGGAACATTGCAAGAACAATGCCTCGTAACTTGGAACCACGGTCAGATGACGAGGTCAACACCTGAGCTGTCACCCCACTCTCCAAACTTCCACACCATGCCAAGGTAAGGACATTTGAGGCCACGACAGATTTAACTTGCACCAGCCCCCTTTGTACACGACGGTCTTCGGTTGAAATCGCGGCCCGGAAGGAAAAGATCCTAGTTTTTATTTTAAAATGGCCGCCCTGTTTTTCCTTACTGCGTGCAAGTGCACATCCATCGCACCACCATTTAGGACCGGCCTTGTTTGCAGAATCACGCAGGAATTTCCCGATGAAGCACAAAATGCACTTCATGACATTTTTTCATCAGCGCAGCAAATTAAAAAGTATCATATAAAGCGCAAATGCACCCTATCTGGCACATTTGGCGTGGAAAAGCAACAATAGCCTTCAGACTGCTTAAATATGCTTTAAATTCCTGTTCACCTTTTTATTTGCTTGGCGGGGCGTTTACACTCGCATGACGCGGAGCTGCGTTAAGAACCACCCCTAGACATAATAGCAACGCTTGCATCAGATCATTTCTGCAGTTCAGTCGACTTCTGAATCCCACGAACACGGAAATCATGAGTAAGCGTTTCAAGCTGGCGTATCTGCTTTTGAGTAGGAAGTAAGGAGTGAAATTGGCTCTGATATTGCAACACAAATGCTTTTTAGGAACTTTCTTCCACACTTTGTACCACGTTAAATATTTGACTCGAAATGTCTGAAATGATGTTTACAGTTTCATGTCAAGATATTTCGGATCATTTTTTGTTTATGAGAGGGATTTTCAGTGTAAACAAACCAGACAGATTAAAAAAATTTTCCTCTACCCAAATCCTCTCTTATGTATATCGGGGATTTAGGTAAAATTTAGAATAGCCCGTTGTGTTGCTCCATTGCAACGTAAATTTAACTACCTACCTTCCTTCAAATGTAGTTTATCATCGTTTGACAATGTTTGGCGTCATCATGAGCGCCAGTTCAGAATTGTAATTCAAGTGATGTCGATTTCGTGCCACAGAAATTGACATTTCTTTTGTTGGCGAATGGTAATAAACGAATATAAATACAAAATCAAGTGCTACGGAAGTCATTCGCCAACTATGCCGCTTGATTTAAATGTGCTTGATTTGAGCTACCGAGCTGCATATCATTCATAACACTACACAAAAGAGCTACCGCTCTGACGAAGTTCGTTTTAGACGACGATGCAAATCTGGAATGTAGAAAGTAACGCTGGAAAGAATGTGAACAAATGCGAAAAATAGGCTAAAACCTCATAAAACGTCGAATCGAACGAATGGATGCAATTGAAGTGGGCAAGGTGGTTGAATCGCACTGGATTATTTTTCATGTGATTTTACGTAGGAAAATATTTTTCCTCGAAAATTTGAACTTTTTGGAAATTTGATTTCTTGGAAGCGTCTTTTGGTAAAGCTGTTTTTAACCTTTTCGTAATAAGGGCACCCATCTTTATTTTGTGTGGTACTCCGACTTCATCTTACGTGGAACAAATAATTTGCTGTCTTGTATAAATCCAAACAATTTATTGCCCGTAATAAAACCTTTTCATTTTATACTCTCTATGAAATGCCTACATAGGCGCACACATGGGATGTCTTGAAGTTTAGTAATGACGGAGAGCGTAAAAAAAAAATCAGTTGCCACCATTAACAATAGCGAATCGTTAAACCATTACATAATACCGTAAAGTAACTTTACTGGATTTATCTTTCAGTTTGCAGTAGACAATAATTTTAATTATATACTTAGTAATGTTTCTTGGTTGTAATTTGAAAAGACGGTGTATAAATATTTTTTGTATGATCAATAATTAATTGCAATTAGTTATTAAAAGTTTGGGAAGAATAAGGGATTCAAAATTTTTTAGGATAACGACTTTGTTTTACAAAAATATTTTTTAATTATTTCGAATAAATGCCCTAAAAGAAAGATATTACGATACTTTTGTAGCCCCCATAATGAAATCATCTGTGCGCCCCTGAATGATTACAGGTGTTAAATAGTTTATTTAATAACATGCTCATTGTAATAAACACGTGACATACAGTGCTATAGAGGTGGGCAACGCGTAAATTTAGATATTAATTTATTTAATCATTTGCATATCATATAGTACAGAAGATTGTCATTACATTGAATAAAGATCCGTATGCAAATCTAATTTGAGTTCCACACTGATCATACAAGCACTATATATAAACTCAAGAATATTTCATACATATTTAGTATTGGTTGGATGGAGCATCAGGGTTATAGACAGGTATGCTGAAGTGTCAAATATGTGTGTAGATGGGAATTTCAAGAGAGTGGTACTCACCGACTGGTCTTTGGCATTGGTCGCTGGGGTGTCGCTGATGCAGGGCACGCTATGATGAGGACGATGCTACTACGCCAGGAATCACTTTTTAAGGTTTCACTTTGGTTTTTCGATGAGCTTTCTTTTCCCTTCATCCACTCAGCAATCTTCAGATCTCTGATGCTTCCCCGAGAGATTCTCAATTTTGTCCCTTGTCGGTTGCTCCCCCCAATAAAATCCAGCTTCATACCCAATGCTCTGACCAATGCCAGCAAGTCCACTCATCCCATACTCAATCACTGTGGCTACTCCAAATTCACTATACTGTAAATCGTTTCATTTCGTATTGTTTGCTGCTTTTCAACTTTATTAGTTATTTTCACATGTCTTGTACCTATATAGTGCAAACTGTAAGTACTGACTGACAGCTTAGCATTCTGCTTCGCGGCAACCCAGAATTGCATTGGCTCTATGCCGCAACACCCAAATTAAGAACCACTGTGATAAAGTGTCCGCATAAAAAATTAATTATCGTATTTGTATACATGCACAACCCCTCTCGAAATAAAGGACACATCCAGCATACATGCTTTGAATGCTTTTTTAATTGGATATACATTTCTATGACAAACAGTTAAAAAGATAATCGCTGTAACATGCATTCTAAATCATCCTACTGCTGGCGTCATTCCTCATTAAATGTAGCAACCGTTTGCTTTGTTACTGTGCCCATTCAATTTCAAAGTCACTCTTTGTAACTTTTCCCCTGTTTATGATCATGAAACGTAATAATGTTACGTTTTGTCGTACGTTTTTAAATAGGCGTGCGAACGGGATATACCAGTGCGCCCAGGTAACCTCAGATAAATTTACGCGTGTAAGTTCACATAGACATCAATTTACAATCGGAAAGTCTACAATTTTCTTTTAACTGAAAACATTACATTTCGGGTGTTTGTATTTGTCATATTCACTTGGGGTGTCTAGTCAACTGAAAAATTTTTTATTGCACCGGCACATGTGTACTGCCGGTACACACCTGTAAATTAATGCTTGATTAGGGTACTGAACTCATTTAGCTTATGATAGACTGGGAACGGACGCTATGCAGGTGGAATGAATTTAATTCAATCATTAAATCCAATTTTGAATTTTTGGTTTTCAGTCTAGCAGCTTCTTGCAAATGAATTTATTTTGAATGGGAATGTCTTAATTACTGATCAATAAATATTGACACACATTTTTTCCGGCACACCCTCCTACGCAGAGGCGAAACTAGACTTTTTGGTACCTGGGGCAAATGAGGCTAATTGCCGTCCTGTCCAAAACAAAATTTACGTATTTTAACCTTTGAGCTTCACGAGATTTCCGAGTAGTGTGCAATTGCTTTTACACAACACACATTTTTTACTAAATAACTATATCTATTAGTTGAAAGAATCCAAGGAAAGATTTTATTGGTCAAAACTGGGTTAGAAATAATGAAGGGAAGGGGGACTGCAGGTTGCAGATTGGATGTATATGTGTGAACCGCTCAGAGGGTTAAAATGAAGATGATTAGAATAAAATATACTCATTCGAAACAAGTTTTTATTAGTATATGTATTCTTAGT
Source organism: Meta bourneti (assembly GCA_933210815.1). Lineage (NCBI taxonomy): Eukaryota > Metazoa > Arthropoda > Arachnida > Araneae > Tetragnathidae > Meta > Meta bourneti. The sequence goes on along the minus strand of OW119926.1, from coordinate 71,571,371 downwards.
ATTAGTTTCCTCATGCAATTTATTTACCACTTAGCAAGACAAACAAAAACGCCGGCCAATGTTAATGGCTCCTGCTAACTGGTCTCCCGGACGAAGTAAAAAAAGCATCCCCGTGTTGTTTTGTGCCCTTCAAACGTTTATGAGAGGACAATTTTAATACTTTATATCTTCTCTGAATAGCAATACGATTACATGGGTAAATTAAACGGAGAATTGTATTCTTAAGATGGAATGGGGGGTAACAAAGCACTTCTCTTCACAAGCACTGCAAAATATTTCCATGACAAAGACAAACATTTTAAATTTTCCCAAGAAAAACCACATTGTAATAACTATTTCTGAAACACTGACCCCTTTTAGGCCTTGTCAATCTGCCCTTAGCTACGCCATTGCCCCTATGAAATGTTCTGCCCACGCCTGTGGTAATATTAACCACTTAAAGCACGAGTTTTTTTTCGGAAAAACTGGTAAAAAATGATCGAGTTTTTTTTTTGACAGAAAATGAATATATAGGTATAGTGTAAGTTATTTTTTGCAATTTCAGTTGCGGGGGTGGGGTAAAAGTTATAAAAAAAATTTTATACAAACAAAGTGTAAACGATTTGATTACATGTTTATTTTGAATTTCATATTAACTTCAGATTCACTTCCATCACTCAAGAGATCATCACTTTCATCGCTGAAACTTTCTGATAAATTGACATATTCAAAATCGTAAGAGTCGCTCATTATCAGATAACTTTTTCTAAACAAGATACAAAAACACTTAGTAAAAATTAATTTATGGTTAACTGTTTACTTTTATGATATTTAACGTAATAAAAATGGATATATTACCTTTTCCACACCAAACAACTGCTGTATAACAAAGAATTCCTAACAAACTTATAGCTAATCATCAAAATGCACCTCGTGGTTTACACACAAAAAAAATGCTGCATAGGGTGCCATCTATGGTCAATAAGTTTAATTATAATCTAGCCTATCTATTTTTACTAGAACGGATCTCAGACAAGCATTAGAAATAAAAATAACGCGAGATACAAGAGCGCCCGTGTGAGACACGGGCATGTGCAAATTTTCCGGTAACTTTCGCCCGTGTCAAACACGGGCAAATGCGTTAAGTGGTTAAACAGTTTATAGCAGTCAAATGTAAACAATAGGGGGACAGAACCAACATCCACAAAACAAACTGGTACCTATTCTTTTCTGGTTTCCCTTCAAGGTTATACGGCCTCCTTGAAATGGCCGAAGAAATCTGGAACTGTGCAATCGTTTAGATTTCAATGTGAAGACCCGTACGGGCTTTTCAGCACGCTCTCTGTCATAAACATCCATTTCATCCAGATGTCTGCAAAATACACACGAAAGCTCAGAACGCGGCTTTGTGTTTGCTCTCTTGATAACGGAGGTTGGAATTGTTAGCATTCCCTCTTCCCTACTAAGAGCAACATAAATTTTAGTAGATAAAAACAAAAAAAAGCGATGTAACGCGAGACTCAGCTTGGGTCACTTCATTTCGCGGTTTGTTTCTTTTTGCTTACTTCTTTAGCGGGGGTCCCAGGTCGTTTTTCAGCGGATCTGACGTGATGGAGAAAGTGCTTTTCCTGTTTTGTTTTTATGTTGCTGAGTTTCTGTCTTGTTGGAGGTCAAACATTACATTTTCTTTTTTTTTCTTTTCTTTTGTTTCCTCTTTTTTTGTGTGTGTCCGTTGCATTACCCAAAGCGTCGAAAAGTCGTTTTCTCTTTCCTATCTTAAGAATTTTTTTAATGCTCTTTAAATGGAGGAGGAACTCACTGAGCGGAGGGCCAGTTAGGATATTTAAAGTACCGAATTGAAAAGCGATAATACAATGCTGGGAAATATTCTAGTTAAGATAGTTACGCTCGTAAATGTTTTATGCTCAAGGAAATTTCTGTCCTTTGTGGTTATTCGTGAAAAGTGGGGAACGTCTACAACAATTTATTTTCAAGGATGAAATCACCAAAAATAATAAACACAATAATAACAAACAGAAGTGGGATAACACATTGCAAAGTCGAGATCCGTTGTTCCGGTAGTAGAACTCAATTTCATGTTCTCTTTCATTTTTTACAATTTTTTTTTCTCTCTAAAATGAAACTATTATCTTACGATTGGCTCTAGTCGTTTTCGTTTATCAATTTTCAACCATACACAATTTCCTATAAATCAATTTAATGTTTAACAAATAATGTTTTTACGTTTTTGATTATTTTTTCCAACGCATCCGCGGGCTATATAGATAGATTTTCGGATAGCTAGATATTTCCCGCGGACTTCTTGGCTTTACTCCATTTTAGGTTCCGAGACCCCAAAAATGTAGTAAAGCCGAAAAGGGAAAAGTTTCAACTTCGTCTTTCTTTATTTGTTCGATGAGGTTGTATTTTTTCCATGGTAATTATTTGATTATAATTATAGTCATGTGGAAAGAAATTGAATATTTCCTTATTTCTAAGCTGGATTTAGTGCTCGACGAGAAAAATATCTGAGAACAAACTTGTGATCTGGAGTACGTTTATGAATCACATATTTAACACCTTAAGTAGTACCGTACCGGAAAGAAAGGGCCACGAAATTTTAATAACATTTACCACCTAATCGACTTCACTCGTTTATTACTGGAAATCTACTCGATTATTTTGATGGAATTTTCTAATTGTGTAATAAATAATGAAGCAATGATATTTGTTTTCCAATTAAGTTCAGATAAGCAGTGTAAGATTCTGTAGTTTTTTTTCATTTGTTGAAAAACTGTTCTGTTTTGTACGTATTTTTCAGTCTATCCTTGAGGTATTTCTGCATTTCTTGGAATTCACGATTTTTTTCGTTCGTAATTCATTAAAAAAAATAAAAGGTGTTTTTATTTTCGATTTCAAGCTAATTTCTAGTATTTAAAGAACATGATTTCTGGATATCATGCTTTTCGTTGTTTTCTTGTTTTCAAAACTGAGATGGTGAAACAAGCAAACAATCTTAATGGTTAGAAATCGCTACTTGTAATGTATTTCAAAGTCATATCAATCCTTAAGCAAGTAAAACAATTTTGTTTCATCGATTATAATTTTGAAAGTTGATACTTCAGTTCAACTCTTGTTATCAGATGTATATGATCTCCTTTTTCCTTCCTAAAACGCCTCCCCTAATTCTGTTTAAGGGATGGGAACAAAATACGTATGTTCAAGTGTTAAGCAGAGGCAAGTGTTTTTCTCGCAGGGGAGAAACGGTAAAAAGCCTCTCAAACCGGATATGAAGTGGTTATCTTGGAACTTTTTCTGCTCTTCCGTTTTCTCTTCCTTCATTTTCTGAAAGTTTTTTACGTCGATTTCACTTGTATTATACGTAAGTGGAATCTTGGTTATAGAAATGAAATATTGTATTTAACATTAGATCTTGTGTGGTTTTCAGCACACCGATTCATTGCTAGTTCGGTGAATACATTGTTTTTTGAGTGAATATAATACTTATAAAATGTTCAACAAATCCTATTATCTAAGAACACAAAATGTTTTGTTCTTGTTTACATTGAAGCTGCGAAGCTTTTGTCATGGTTTATACATGAATAAAGTATATTAAAATTGCTAACTTTCCTCATGAATAAGACTTGTCGAAGTTCGATTCCATTATTTTTGCTGAAATTATTATTTAAAAATTTACAAATTTTTAAAATTTAATGAGTAAGTATATTGTGATTTTACAAAAGGAATAATTCTCTGGAGGTTTCATTTAATTTTCTTTGGAGTTAAAAATGTGATTTTCAATCAGTTTCTGAAATTCGTATTTTATATGTGCATTTTTTTTAATGATACCGTGGTGAGATTCAATGAAAAACAGAATGTTTAAATACCTTTTACATGGCAATCCACTGCCTGCAACAGGATTAAACCTAGTTAATATATTATTTAATCATCTTGCAACCTATTTTTAAAGTTCATTCACTTTCTACGATTTATATCACTAAATAATACAACTGTATTTAAACTATTCTTTCGTTCTCACAAGTGTCATAAATAAATGCGTTTGTTCAATAATTCTTATTCATCGAATCATTTAAATACCACGCTTGTTGTAATAGACCCATAACAACTTTGTTACTCGCAATAAATATCTCTTGGTTAACGTTAGAAATCACCGAAACGATACCAAATACTTAGAAAATGCAAACTTTGTTTCAAACCTTTTATAATCCCTTCGTAATTCCCATTCCCTATCTTTTTAAGGGATATTCATGATTTCTCATTTGTCGCGAGGCTTTTCAACCCCTGTAGTTAATTGCAGTACTTCCTAAGTTTAATAAGCCGTGGCTTTAAAGAACAGGGCGAAGCCGTTAGACAACAAAACTGTGATAACGTACAACAAATATGATTAAATTGGGATTGTTAAACTGCTTTACATCTTTAACAGGATCTTTGCGTTTAAATGTAACATGTTAATCTCTTTAAGACAAGTGCTTACATTACATGGGATTTAATGCAAGTAGATTATTTTTTTCTTGGAATTGTTTGTGATGTGTTTGCTTTTCATTATAAAAATTATTAGAACGCAGAATTTGTGAAATCCGCAATTCTGTTTTTCTCCTCTATTTTAATCCATATGATTATCATTTACTTGGAATTTTCTTTCAACTGGTCGGTGACTTTTTTCGATGTTATGTCATGAAAAGTGTAAGTAAAAATGTATTATTTATGAATTTAAATAATAATTTTTACAGTTGTTTGTTTATTATTATGTCCTAAAGTATACTGCGTTTTTTAAATGAATAATTAATGCGTGCTTAACTAGGTAAAAAACGTCGAGTGAATCACTGATGCACCGTGATCTCAATTGTTAAAAAACCTCGAATAATGAAGGGTTAAATATAATTTCGTTTCTGTTTTCGTATTTTAAAGTTAATCTTTTTCCTCGCATACTAAAAAAGATTTTTATAAGTAAATGTATTATTTAATATTGTGGATTTTTAAGTTAAGTTCGAAATCAGTACCGATTCCAATTTTATGACCAATTATGAAGCGTTCACATAGTTATGGGATTTGGGGTTACGTGGTCTCGAGACACGAGGTTTTTGAACAAAAACCTGTAACCGCAAACGTGCCTCTGAAAATCGCGAGTTTCGGTTCTCTGATTAGATATATAAAAATGTTTTTAATTCAGACAAACATTTTTAATCGATCATTAATTTTACATACACGATAATTTTTTATTCTCTGATTCGAAAATTTGCTTTTCACAGAAACGAATTACCCTATTCGTTTTTACTAAATCAGAACATCAGTTTAGTATCTATCTCTGTATGAAAAAAATGCTGTTCTAAAAGAAATAAAACTTTAAAGAAAAAAAGAGAAAAAAGATCATATAAAAGAGAAATTTCTCTTCAATGCGTATTAGTATTCACTGCCTTGTGTTTGTATTTCTTGTCTTTTTCTGCATAGTTAATAAAATCTTGTTGAATAACATTATACTCATATCTCATTTTCGCTTTCCAGGAAAAAGATGGACGAAAATCAGTGGTGGGAGCTATTTGACAGAGAGAACTCTCGGTTCTACTACTATAATGCTACCAGCCAGAGAACAGAATGGCACAAACCACAGAATTGCGACATCATTCCATTAGCAAAACTCTGGGTGCGTATAGCATTGCTTTTTAAATTTCTATATCGTAAATTGTTTCATTACTACTTTTGCATTCTTTTTGAACCTTAGAAGACAGTTTTATCAGTATTACCTATATTTTTTATTGAGTAGTGATGTACATAAGTAGCTTTAAATTCTATATTATGAATTTTTAAAATGCAATCTTATGTGTGAGTGTTCTGCAAATTATTAAAAATTTCTTATTAAAATCTTTTTGTAATAATTTGTCAATTTATGAAACTTGGTCATTTTTCTTGCATTTAGGTCTAGGTATTTTACTATTTTAAGTTTATCCCTCTACATTTAGATTATTGGGTTAAAGATTTGTGTTCTAATGATTTATATCAATTGCAGTAATATTGTTTGGCTTTTCCTCATTATAAAAATATTCAGATGACTTTTTAAACTGATGTTTTAAAGTTTTAGCAAAAAAGAAGTTGATGTCTGAAATTAAATGATTTGGAATTACTCACAAAACTTAAATTTCTTTTTCGACATTTGGCGAATATGCCACAGTGCGATGCATGTTCTTTTATTTTATACGATACTTATTTTTTTTAGTTTATTAAATTTAATTTTTTCAGACTCTGAAGCAAAATACAGAAGTTCGGGATCAGGATGATAATAGACATCATGTTAAAAAGGAATCTGTATCCACTCAAACAACACACAGGGGAATTGTGAGTAATAGAAAACATTTTTCTCTTGATATCTATTCAGCACTTTAGTTTTTCCTAAATAGAAAACTACAAGTGTAATTTCTTCATCTTATACCCACTCTTACCATTACCAATTCTTTAAAAAAATTATTTTGTAGCTTTTAATGTGTTGCACATTTTTTGTATATATGCACTAAAGTTGTATTTTGATTTAATATACAGGGTGCTGATGGCTACATTCGATTTTCAAAGCCCCCAGTGTGTACTGCATCTACACAAACTAGTCCTATGGCTTCACCCAGAGAAGGCTGTCGAGTAAGTCAGAGCTACAAGACCTCAATACTAAGTAGATAATCAATAACTCATTATGGTTTTATATTATACTCAGAGTATGAGATTTATGACTACTATGCCTTAAGTTAATGCAACTATGTCAATTTTTTATTTCTGTCTGCTTTTTAGTTAATGAGATGCTAATAATTGTAAGTATTATGAAGGTGGTTCAGCTGTTTATAATATTTAGAATTCTGTAACAAAAATTACTTGGTTGATATTAAAAGTTTTTGTGCTAATGCCCAGCCATTTGACATGACACTAGAAGGATGAATTTTGTAAACTACTTAGCATTATCCTGGTGCACCAATGAAGGTTGGTTCACATTACACCTCACATAAATCCACATATTTTAGGCACTGCCAGTTTATAGCGGCCACACATTCCATCTAGACAGACAAACATCCATGTCTTAACCCCGGATTTGAATCGGGAACCTTTCAAACCACAAACCAGCACCCTTATTAGTTGTATTGAGTGGTTTACTTTAATCAAACAAACTGATTTGTTTCAAATGGAAATTAAAATTAAAAATAGCTTTGAGAAAGAACAGCATGTTCTTTTGAGTATGAAAAGCTATTATTTATATGCTTATAAACCTTACTGATATCCGATTTGAATCAATGCCATTCAATCAGTTTATACTTGTGTAAGATTTATTTTTAATGGATATTTTTATGAATGTGAAGGAATTTGTTTTCTTGACTTTTGTATACTATTGTTATTGATCCACATGTCTGCTTACCCCCATTCAGTAGAACTTATCAGACATATCTAATACTTAGATTTTTTTAAGGAAGCTGATTCATTCGATATGTAAACCTTCTATATGTTACATTTGACGCAATAATTTTATTGTGATTTTATTTTTCCAATACTTAATTGCCTGCATATAGCATTTAAAATGTACAAATGATACAAATAAACAATATAATGGTATTGATTTTGTTTTGCATAGCATCATCATAGGCATCACCATCATAGACATGCATCCAGTCCTTCAGGAGCTGTTTATTCCTCTCGCAGTCCTTCTTACTGTGAGGATGCAGCACTCTCAGACTCAAGAAGGGATGGCCAGTATCAAGCAACACAAACTACTAATTCTTACTCAAGTCGCTCTAATGATTATGGACGTCTGCAACCATCTCCTATGAATACCACATCTCATACAGGACACAGGTATTAGTACTATTTCGTCTGTACTGTTTTATGTAAATTTCTGCCAAAAAATGTTCTTCAATCTGGAAGCAAATATGAAGTTAAAACAAATAATTTTAAATATATATCCGAAATTCCAAATTGAAAACTATTCATTGTGTACTATGTTTTATATATTTGAGTAATTCTATGATGCTAAGTATCTTTTCTAATTTCTATATTTAATGTACTTAATATAGTTTAAACTGTTAGCATCCAAATTATAATGGTTGTGATTTTTTCTTTATACATATGTATAAAATTTTACTGAAAACCCTTTTGTATAATGATTTTCATTATAATTCTTACGAACGCACAGAATACCTTTAAACCGACTGTGGATGACTTTTTAGAATAAGGTGAAATTTTGACATCTTTTGAGAATTTTTAAATTTTAAAGTATTGTGGTTACACAATTCAGATTAAAACATAAACATGATTAACTTAATAAATAGTTCAGAGAACTTTTTAGAATAATTTAATTTCTCTATTGTTTCTTCATTTTTTTCAAAATTAAACGGGTTTGTAAAAAAATTACAAATAAATCACATCCGATAAATTTGTAAACTTCTCTGAATTTTTTTACAGGAAGCATGATTCATGTTGTTCTTCAGATAGTGTTGGGTCTAGCTTCTCCCACAAAATACAAGATCACAGTCCCGAGCAAAACGGCATGGCATACGACCAACGATCCTCGTCAAAGCCTCTCGACACAAGCAGGAGGCACCGTTCTCTGGACCATGAGCGTGGGACTACCAGCACCTCCTGGAAACACCACAGCATCGACGACCAGGCTCGCCAAGCACCGGCAAAGAGTGCCGAACCCCCGAAACCACCTCCCCACCGCAAACACCGCAGCGAGGACCTGTCTCCCAAGACAAACTTCTTCTCTGCCTACCCTCAGTCAGACAGTCTGAGAGACAGCTGCCTATCCAGCACCCCTGCAAATGTCCGGCGCCAGTGGTCCCGCAGCACCTCTGACTCCAGCACCTCTAGTCCCCAAAGTCCTCCCATCGTGCCAAACCGTGAAGTCCAGGTGATACGCGGAGAGGATGGCAGTCTCTTCGCATTCAGTGATGTCCCTCACAGCTCAAACGACAGTTCTCCACAGTCGCTTGATTCTGCAAAGGGTCTTGACAGCAGCTTCATCTCTCAGAGCAGTCTCATGTCCCTCGACAGCAGCCAGCAGAAGAGTGTCTCAGAGTCGGCCACGTCTCCCAACCTCAGGCAGATGCACTTGGTGTCCAAGGTCTCAACCTATGACAAGGAACCGGTGAGGCCTAAGCTGCACCATGGCGGTCAAGATAGCAGAGATGTGTCTAGCTCTTTTTATCAGAGTGGTGCCATGGCTTACGAGCCTAAGAGCAATGTTGTAAATAATTCCTTCAGGCAGAATGAGCAGCCGACGCCATTGTATAGTAATTATCCTTCATTGTGGGACTCCCAAGCTGATAGTCAGACGTACCTTCTACCGTTGCAGCACTATTTGCTTGAGCAAGCAAAATTGTCAGGTGGGTGTCACTTTGCTCTGCATAAAACTTGTTTTCTGCTGCCTTTATCTATCTTGTTATATTTTGATGTTTTTAAGCATTCATCATAAAGCTGTATGATAAGATTTCTAAGAAGTGTCTTACTTTTGCTGTACGACACATAAATGACTAAATAGCCACATGTGTGAATTGAAAGATTGTATTTATGAAGTCTAGAAGGCCACATGCAGAGAAAACTGCAGGTTGAATAGTCAAATACATGGATGATCCTTAAAACATAAAATGTCTCTTAATGTTGATTTCTTTAGTAATTTGGAAATTTAGTATTTTTGCTGTTTGAATCTTGATTTGAAATTATCAGCAATAATACTGGTATTAGCACTAAACCATTTTATAACAAAAATACCAAGATTCAAATTCAATAGTAACCAACACAATAAACTCAATAGATCATTTGTGTTGATTTGTATGTTTTAGGTATATTCATTTTTAATTTTATGTTATGGTGAGTTTTATATATAATTTATTTTCACCAAACAGACTATTTGTTTGATTTGAAAGCTTATTTTTAGATAGTGTATAGATTAAATGAAATTTATTTTATTCAATGATTAAGAGCAGTTATTTCTATTTTAGTGAGATGTGGAGTCATTTATCACGTTGCTCAAATTGTTTGCATCACATAAAATTGACACATTCTAATTATTTTATGTAAATTTTAGATGACACTTTTTCATTGACATTGACGTGTATCCTTTGCATGTTTTTATACCATTTGTATGAATAACTTGAAATTGCTGTTTTTGGCATATGTATCACCTTTTTGCCATTTAAGAAACGTTTTAGTTCTGTTGACAAAAAAGTGAATTTTTAAAAATACCCTTTCAATTTTGTAAAAGCTCAACCTAAATGTAAATCTTCCATTTAAACATCATAGGAAACTATAAGTTTTAGGATCTGCAAAGAAGTTTCTTTTACTGATTGCATGTGCCATTAAGATTGACTTTGTTGTCCAATTGTACTGCTTTTAAAAATACTTTTCATAACACCTCTTCATCAATCCTCTTCAATTTCACACGTCCCAAATTAGCATGCTTGATATATTATTATAGTCTTATTTATTTTATCATCAAAAACTTTTATGAAAGAATTTAGTTTTTAATGTATAAAAGAGAACAACTGCTCTTATGTTACTCTATCCTTACATTTTATACTTTAGGGAAGTTTTATATTGTGGTTTAGAAAATACGAGATTTGCGACTCAAATTCCTAATTGTAAATTTATACTCTGACATACATAATGTTAGGCTAGAATGAGAACATCAAAAAGTAATTTCTGAATTTCTCAACCCTCCAAGTGGTTTCGATGAGACATCTCGTCATCAAAATGTTGCTGATTTTTTTATGATTATGAGATCAAAATCTGATCAGTTTTTTAAACGAGATCAAAATCTTTAAAAAAAAGGTTTTTTAAATGATGTGGTATCTCGTCCATTGCGATCTGATCAGTTTTGCTAATGACAAGATATTCCTCATCTAAACAACCACCAGGAGAGTTAAAGAATACTTAAACCAACTAACATCTTAATGGAATGTCAATAAATTAATTTCTGAATTCTTATTAATTTTTCTTTGCATATAGGAAATATTTAAATAATTAGTTGATTCAACTGTTTATTCTCTTATTTTCTTCAGGTTATCAGTTTGGTGATTTTATTGGTGATGATTTGGACTCACTGTCGCAAAGCGATGATGATTCTGATGGTCACCGGGAAGAAGATGATGATTTTGCGGATGATGAGGCAATGAGTCATCAGGACTCTTCTTCACAAGAGTACTTAGATGATACTCGGTACTTAGATGATGATGATGAAGATGTTTATTGTGAACCTCCTCCTAATTTTCAAGAATCAGATCCTAGTCATATGTCTAGTAAGTTACTATTAACTGAATATAAAGTATGCATAACCTGACTTCCACGATGTAAAAAATAATACCCTCAACTCATTTTTACATGATACTGATTCGTTTCGTCATGTTTCTTAAACAAATCAGCATTTTTTCAATGCAGATTAAGAAAAATTATTTTTAAATGAAAAAAGTATAAAAGGGGACTATTATTTCACACAATTTTTTCTTTTTATTCTACACTACTATGATTAGAACTCATAAAAGTAATTAATCTTGACAGTAAAAGTAACAGTGTGCTCTCCTCTTGTTTGTCCCTACTTTATAGATGTAGTTTGTGTAATAAAATGGTTATTTCTTTTAGTGAAATTTTAACAAGATATAACTTTTAAATAACAACCTAAGACACTATACTTAAATCGAATATAATTAGGCACTGTTTATGATGCTGTGAGATATAAACATCAACCAAAGCAATAGAGCTAGTCAGATATTGGTAATAGCTTTGAAATTCAATGGGGATGAGTCAGAATTCTTAAAATATTAAAATTAGAATTTTTTTTTTAAAGTACACGCAAGGTAACGCAAATATAGCCAAATCAAGACTTTTTATGGATTTGGATTAATGCTTTTAACTCCGCTATTTCTAAACCTCTAAATTTTGTCAGATTTGTGTTTCATTTAATTATGTACCGAACTAATATGGATGCATTTTATTCACAATTATATAAAATTTAATTAAAAGTAATTCATACTAGTTTCAGTGAAAACAGAAAGCAAAATCAAGTTAATATTTTTTAATGGTCCTAAAACACAACATACACAACTGAAATATTTGCAAATGATTTTACTTTCTGCCTTTACTTGTGAAAGATAAAAAATGCCAAAATATATATTTTTTGAAAAGATATTAATAAATAGATTTCAGGTTATTTAATAAAACATGTAAATCTTCAATAAATAATTAAAATAACAAAGGATTTCAGAACGTTTAAAATCTAAATAAATATGAAGTGAATAAGTATTTACCATATAAAACATATCGTCATCATCAGATTGAAAACACAAAAAAGTTACATAGCTGTGAGACGCCGGCTTTACAATATGCAGGAGAAACTTTAATCGATTTCCAAGTCCATATACATTACCCAAAGAGTGATGCTTCTGCATGGGGTTCTTGATTAAGTAATTTATTTACAGTTCATTACAAATAGACACTGCAGCAAATCTTGCACATTTACAGCGAAAGGACCCTCACATGTCTGTATGCTTCTGCATCCACCGGTCAGTCTCCTCTTTTCCCCTCCCAGTTCTCCCTTTTCTTTTTCTTCTGGCCTGGATGATCGTTCAAGGGCACCCCACCCTCGTCCCTCGGGGACCCAATGGTTCTTCCTTCAAAAATAATAACCCAACTAAGCGTAAAAACACTGCACATCACAGCAATAACTTCATAAGAATACTGCACATCCCTACAAAATTAAAATAAGTACTACACATCACAATAATAACCACTAAAGATAAGCATAGTGCAGATCACACACAACAAATAAAAGAGTAACTACTGCACATTACAATAATAATTTCTCTAAAGGTAAGAATACTGCACATCATAATCATAGTCACTTAACCAGGATTATATATGTATATGTATATATCCTGCCTATCCTTTAAAAATATTAACTTTTTTTCTCTCAGATATTTTTCTCCTCATACAATCGACAACGCACCAACATCCACATTATTTATTCCTGGTCCGTGAGCTACAGTCACTTCATACCGAGATAAAGCCAACGCCCACCTCTGTAATCTGGCATTCCTAGGTATTTCTTCTGTTAGGAATTTTAGGGGATTATGGTTCGTATGAAGTATAATTGGCTGCCCATATGCCCCCAAACCTCAAATTTTCCCAACGCCCAAATCACAGCAAAAGCCTCTCGTTCTATTGCGCTCCATTTCGTTTGTGCGTCCGTCAATTTCTGACTTGCAAAAGTTATGGGTCTTGTTTTCCCCTCATCCCTCTGAAGCAAACAAGCTCCTATTCCGGTCAACAACGCGTCCGTGTGTATTTCGAATGATTTGGACGTCAGGGGTGTACAGGGCTATCGTTGCACATAACGATTTACCCAGTGTGCTAAATGCCTTTTGTGCTTCTTCCGGCCAAGGAATATTATTAGGTACTGATTTCTTAGTTAAATCCGTTAGCGGTTTAACTATCTCTGCGTAATGCGTGGCACGTATTCCCGATAATAGTTGAATAGTCCCAATATAGACCTTAGGGCCTTTTTCGTTTTAGCGATCTGCAAATCTCTAAATGACCTCGATTTTCTCCGGGTCTGGCCCATGTTCCCCTGATCCTATCGCATGGCCCAGACACCTTACCTTTGGTCTGGCAAAAACGCTTCTCTAAATTGGCCCTGAATCCCAATTCTCAATGTATTCAGTACTGCTAGTAGATGTCTAAGATGGCCTCCCCACGTTTCCGAATAGATGATGATGTCGTCTATGTAACTCTCTGCGTAATCACTATGTGGTTCCAATGCTTGGTTCATGACCCTCTGGAAAGTAGCCGAGACCCCTATCAACCCGAAAGGCATGACTTTCCACTGATATTGACCCTTGGGGGAATTAAAACTTGTTAATTCTCTGCTGTTTTTTTTCCAACGGGATCTCCCAGTATCCCTTTAGAAGGTCTAACGCCGTTAGGAATTTAGCATTCCCCGCCTTAAACCGTAACTCCTCAGAATTTTGAATTGGGAAAGGTGTTATCTTGCTATAAGCGTTTAAACTCCGATAGTCACAAGAGTCTTACCGTCCCATCTTTTTTTGCTACGCACACAATCGGGTAAACAATCTCCGCAGTAGATGGCTCAATTAAACTCCTTTCCAACAATTCGGCCACTTGTCTCTCAACCTGAGGTTTCAAAGCCTCTGGAACCCGGTATAAATGTGGTTGTTTTCTCTACTCCTGACTTTAATCGAATAACATGCGACCCCACTTGTGCACATTTCAGTTCCCCATCAAAGACCACCTGATATTCCATGATCATTTGTAAAAGCTGTCCTATCTGTCTTTCGTTTAAATTGTTCCATTGGTTCGTCTTTCCTATTCGATCTAACTCTACCTGAATCTCTGGGCGTTTTTCTATAGGTGCATGCTGAATTTCCCCAAATTCTTCGTCACTTTCATAAATCAGTCCGATTGCATTCACCGGATGAATGTACCAGCGTAATTTATTTTGGTGAAGATACGGACACTTCCGTCAGGTAATTGTACAAGATAGGAGGTGTAGTTTTTAACCTCGATTATTTCACCCGGCCCTTTCCATTTTGAACAAATTTTGTTCGTTGAGTCGGGAATAAGTACCACTACCTCATCCCCTATTCCTAACTTTTGATTTGTGGACCTTAAGTTATGATAATGGGTATATCGTTGCTGTTCCCCGACCCCTTGCAAGCAAAGTTTTCAGCTTATTTCAGTCTTTCCCGAAGTGTATGTAAATAACTGCCTATCGACTCCCCAATTCCCTGCGGTACTATGGCTTCATCTTTCGAACTCGACTTTAGGATGGCCCCACTGGTAAGCGTCCGTACATTAGCATGAAAGAAGCCACCCCAGTAGTTGAATTGGGCACTTCCCTATAAGCCCATAATAAAAATGGCAAGAGTTTGTCCCAACACCTTCCCTGAGAACTGATTGCATGGTGCAACATATTTTTCATGGTTCCCACAAATCTTTCCACCAGTCCATTAGATTGAGGATACTCCGGTGTCGAAAACTTTGGTGCTACTCCTAATCTCTTTAAAAATTCCTGGGTTAACTTAGCTGAAAAATTAGTGGTGTTATCCATAGCGATAATATATATATTCGGAATTCCCGTTCTCATAAAGATTTCCATGAAAGCATCACATGTAGATTTTACCGTTAAGGATTTCAATGGGATTGCTTCGGGCCATCTATGCTGATCCATGACACATAAAACATATTGATGCCCTCTCGAAGACTTAAGTTCAATGGGTCCAAAAACATCAGCATTGACTACCTGGAAGGGTAATTCAAGTCTTCCCACTGCCTCTATAGGTGTCCTGCCTCACCTTTGTCTTACGTCTTAACTGACAGTCATGACAAGCGTCACACATTTGTTTGACATCCTTTGTCATTCCTTCCCACCAAAATGATATAATTATCCTTTCTCGTGTTTTCTTCGCTGCTAAATGCCCACCCGTTAAAGTTTCGTGAGCTAATTTTAAAGTTTCTTGCCTTCGGCTCAAAGGAACCACCAATTGACCTACTTTTTGTCCACTCACGATCCCTGAGTGATAAAGGATACCCGATTCTAACAGAACCCATTTTTATTGTTTTCAACGTCCAAGAACGCCCTATTCAACGTCTCACATTCACTTTGTTCCCTTCGAAATCTTTGGGTTTGAGAAACGCACTGATTTTCACTCTCTTCTCCTACTCGGGAGGGTAAGAAACCGTCCCCACTGGGATGGCGTAGACCGTTGCATCCTCTCCTGACGGATCATCCACCTCCTCCTTTTGGTGACCTTCGACTCCCTTTTGGACCGCAAGAGCGTTACACTCCCTTTCCCCCTTGGGTTCGTCCCTCTCTTCTTCGCCCAAGTACTTCTTTCTTTGATCCATCAGTAGTCGAACGACTTTCGGAGTTACTAAAGCAACCTCATTTAAACCGTCCACCACCGCGACATGTATGTTCACCTGTGGTCTCAGCTCCCCTTCTTCCGACCATAAACTCAATGGTATCGATATTAATCTCGCTTCCACCTTCGGGCCAATAGCGGGTTTCAAGTACATTTTACCCTCCGACTGTAGATATTTATCTGGAACCACCGACGTCCTCAGGACCGTTATTTCAGCTCCACTCTCTATTACACTTTGGAACCGAACATTCTTTCCCTAACTCAACTCTTGGAAGATCCTTCTCTGATTTCCCGATTGGAATATCTTCTCAGTCGAAAGTCCCACCGTTCAGTTTCAGGCAAACTTTGTTCAGGCTTCTTTTTTCTAGGTTGCTAATCCTCTCTGTACCCTTCGGGAGGTGGCTTGTCTTAGGACAGGACCTTCGAACATACTCCTCCTCTTGGCATTTAAAACATTTCACCGTTTTCTTCCCAGGAACCCAAGCAGGATTTTGTTCTGTCCTAGTCCTAACCAAATTTCCCCTATCTCTCGAGTACGGAATGCTCTTTGGACTGCTTGGCCAAAAAGGAGGTACCTGGGTCTTAGGCATCGCTTCTACCAAATTGTCCAATACTCGGGCTAACTCGACCATTGTAAACCATCTTTCTGCCTCCTTTAGAAATATGTGGGGCTTGATATTGGCCGGCAAACTTTCCTTGATCTTATCCGTAATCAAGAGTTCTTTCAGCTGTTCCCAAGTATCGACTCCCCTCGATTCTAAATATAGTCTTAACGCAGCTTCTACCCGGTAAGCATACTGCAGGTACGATTCCCCCGATTTCTTACTGCACGAGTATAAATTCCTCTTATGCTGCAAAGGGTTTATACGAAACTGTTTTAACACCGTTTCTTTTATCCTCGCATAATTTTGGAAATCAGACTCCTGTAGCATTGTGCTTAACCCTTCGACATGCCCCTTTAAATGATGCAGCATGATCTTCCCTTGATGCTGTTCCGGAACATTGTATCTTCTGAACATCACCTCCGCTTGTGCGAAAAAAACTGGCCATTCCTCGACTCGAACTGGGGCGTCCTCGAGAATCCCCTTCATGGTATTCAAGTATCCCAGAAAGGCTGCCTCTGTTCCCCCTCCACTCTCTCCTGATCCTGACGCCAATCCTGCCTCATTTTCTCCTCTCCTCTGTATTTCATACTCCCTCACTCTCATTTCATGGTCAACCCGCTTCCTTTCATCTTCTTCCCTCTTCCTTTCATCTTCTTCTCGTTTAATCCTTTCATTTAAAATACCTGTCATCAAACCCTTTCAAATTCCTCCTCGTATGATTGTGATCCCTCTATTATTCTCCTTAGATCCACGATTTTAGCATTCGGAGGAACCTCCTCCTTTAATTTCTTGCCAGAAGCTTCATCTCCTCCTTTTTAGCTCTCCCAAGAAATGCCATAGTGTGATCCCAGTGTAAACACAATCGACTTTTACAATGGCAGTTCAATTAATTACCTTAAATACACCATATATAAAAACCATCACATACTATATTTTTCATATATACCTATATGTGTTACCCCCCTGTGTATTTAATGGCTCGAACTCCGGGATAATATCAGAAGGGGACTTATCCCAGTACCATTACTTGGCTGCCCTCGACCTCAGAGATCTTTCAGGTTTGGCATCAGGACGGACCCCTCTTTAGATGATATCCAGATCACACCTTAGAAGCTGACAGGGCCACCGACGCTCGACCATCCGCTCTACTTGCGTCGTCAAGACCAAGCGTCCCTCTCAGCCGTCTATCCGTTCTACTTTCCTCGACCCAAGCGTCCCTCTCCGCCGTCTATCCGCTCTATTTTCATCGACACCAAGCGTCCCTCTCCGCCATCTATCCTCTCTGCTTTCGTCGACACCAAGCGTCCCTCTCCGCCGTCTATCCGCTCTACTTTCGTCGACACCAAGCGTCCCTCTCCGCCATCTATCCTCTCTGCTTTCGTCGACACCAAGCGTCCCTCTCCGCCGTCTATCCGCTCTACTTTCGTCGACACCAAGCGTCCCTCTCCGCCATCTATCCGCTCTGCTTTCGTCGACACCAAGCGTCCCTCTCCGCCGTCTATCCGCTCTATTTTCATCGACACTAAGCGTCCCTCTCCGCCGTCTATCCGCTCTACTTTCGTCGCCACCAAGCGTCCCTCTCCGCCGTCTATCCGCTCTACTTTCCTCGACCCCCAAGTGTCACTCTCGGCCGTCAATCCTGTCGGGTACGCCAGTTTGTGAGACTCCGGCTTTCCAATATGCTGGGGAAACTTTAATGGATTTCAAGTCCATGTACATTACCCAAAGAGTGACGCTTCTGCATGGGGTTCTTGATTACATAATTTATTTACAGTTCATTACAGATAGATATTACAGCAAATCTCGCACATTTACAGCGAAAGGACCCTCGCATGTCCGTACGCTTCTGCATCCGCCGGTCAGTCTCCTCTTTTCCCCTCCCAGTTCTCCGTTTTTCTTCTGGCCCGGATGATCGTTCAAGGGCACCCCATCCTCGTCCCTTGGGGATCCAATAGTTCCTTCCGGCCAACGTTCCTCCATGTGCTGGAGGGAGAACCTCACAATAGCTTTACCCAATTTATCAATAAGTGTAATTAGTTGGTAAACCTTGGTGGAAAAGTTGTGAAAAGACTCCTCCAGTAGGGTAATAATTCCATCAGGTTTGGATTGATTTAATATAGTTTCACCTATTTTTAAATCATGACTGAAATATGACCAAACCAGCATGCAAACAAAATGTAACTATATGAGCAATAAAAAGCACTTTATTTGATTCAGAGAACTTCAAAACCCGAATATATCAAGTTTACAATGAAAATACGTGAAAGGAGAAAATTTGTCATTGAGACCATGGACTTAATTACAAATCTGAATAAAACTACATAGCGGCCAACTTTTTTGGATTTTCTGAAAAACTACTTGGCAAAAAATATTTTCTTGATTTCTCTTTTTGGGGAAAATTTTCAACGACGCCAATTTAGAAGTTTTGGTGCTAAGCCGTAGCAAACATCGAAATATGTAGTCTAATTTTTAAGGAAAAGCTTAGTTGCTCATTTTTGCATATATTTGGCGTCCTTTTTAAACATTGCCAAAATTGATTGCCAAGTTTGAACTGCTGACAGAAGAGAGCTGAGTTATTTTTTTGTTTTAAATTGTTCTAATATAGCCTAATTGGGTGCAGTTTTCACTAATATGGCTCTTTTTATTAATTTTTTACTTTGAAAATTATTTTTAGACATTTTTCATTTCTTAATTATATGTTAGTTTTATATGAGGTAAAATTTTTTCTTGGATCTTAGCCAGTATGAGAATGGATAACTTTGATAAATTCACATCGAAAGTTACTGTCTACTTAACAGAACCAACCTATGATTTGTATTGTTATAGCTATTTTAAAATTATGTTTTGCTGTTTTTGTAATATTTACTTTCTTCATTGCAGACACTCGTCATTCTTCTTTGAGGCGAAAAAATACAAACTTAATACCTAGTCACTCCCCATCAATAGAAAAATCTCAGGTATGCTTTACTATTTTAACTATGCTAATGGGTGAAGTATATATTTGTGCTTTTGTGCAGAGGTAAATGTGTTATTTGCCATTCATTTACTTCGTTACCAAAATTGCTACTTCCGTTGGCTTTCTTGCGGCTAAAAGATGCATCAGCAACTAGTGCTGCTAGTGCAACGCTTGTCTCTTTCCCTGTTGCTGAAGCTGTAGTTAGTTGCTAATTGTGTGTGATTGTGCACAATGATGCAAACGTTTTGATTGTTTTAGTCTTTCCAGCCCGACATGCATCACGGTCAGATTCCTCGGCCCCTGTCTATGTTGGTCACAACAGATGCAGCAGGAGGCTTAGATCCAGTTACAGCCTTGCAGAGACAGGTTATTATTGTTATTATTTCCTTTCATAGTATCACTCTTCTCTGTAGTTGGGATGTTCCCCATGTAATCCACATCCCCTATCACCTCAGTTAATTTCTCACTTTAACGTGTGAATGTGATGTATGATGAGTGGAGATGTTTTACTGCACATTGCTTCAAGGGCTGTGCTATATGGTCTGGTATCCTGAACACTTCCTACAATCATGCTTAGTCATCTTGACAAACAAGTCTCGTAAAAACTGCTTGGAAAGGGATCTACTTGTCACGAACTCTAGTTTTTTTCCACCTGTATTGTTTTATGGAAAATTTTTAGTTTTAGTGGGTTTTTTTTTTTTTTAAGGTAAGGAATTTTTTGTGTTTGAATTATTAAGTGTTCATATTGAAATAAAATGTTTATTTCGTAGGTTTCCTCCATGGGAGGGAATAATGCAGGCAAAGAAAAGAAGCAACCATCAGAAAGTGATATTGAAAAATATGCTCAAGATAACTTAAATAGGCACAAGAAAGGGATTTTCAGAAAAAAATTTACAATACAAGATATGCTTTCATGGTCCAAGGTAAGTTGATGTAAGATGTTTCCTGTATGCACTTGGACATAATTTTTAGTGCGAAATTGCAGATTTCTGTTTCTGGTTCATAAAATTCTGATTATCAAGTACATTTCAGAATAAACAAGGAAAATAATTACATTTGGAAACAGAAAATATGTTAAGATTGTTTATGAATGAACATTTTTTTAAGTAAACCCCTTTATCCTAAGATAATTTTGCAGCAATATTTCTGTTAAATTTTGTATATAGTAGTGCATTTATATTTTACAAAATTTGTTTATAGTAATCGATACTTTTTTAAATTTTACTACACTTAATCTTAGAAGGTCCTGTGAATAAAAGAAGTAACTAATAATTAATACTTTCATATGTGTGTTAATTTATGTTTTTTACATATTTTTGTTTCATTCAACATATGCATTACCTACTATAGTGCTGACTAAACCTTTCATTGAAAGGATCCAAAAAGTCATCTTATGGAAAAAAGTCTTGATTGCCCTATTTCTGAAAATTGAAATCTCTCTCATATGTTGAACATTTTTCTAATGCAGCTGGTTCTGACACTTTATGATTTGGTAGTTTATTGTTGAAGTTGCACAGAAAATTTACTTGAAATACGTAAAATAATAAATGGCAGCAGCACTAATTCACTTTATATAAATCTATTTTCCAAAGGATGTCATAAATAATTGTATTTCATTGGAGTCTGTTTTGATTTATTGATCTAATTAATGACCAATTTGTCTGTTCTTGTCTCAACATTTGGGGAAAATAGCTTGGGACAGACATCATAACCTTTGAGTTTTGCATCCATCTCTAAAGGACACTTCTTTTGTCACATACTTTTTCCTACGTCAGGAAAAGTCCAGGGTCCTATGGGCAACCCAGTACAAATCAGCCCAGCTAAAAAGGCCATCAACTAAGATGTGATCGTCAATTAAAAAAGTGCAAGATAAAAGATGTCAGTACTGGGCTGAGTGTTTTCCAAGGACAACACAGCAAAAATACAATTAAGATAATTATTTGTTAGACAGGAATTTACATTATGTTTAAATTTTAAATTAAGGTGTATGGAATGCAGGTATATAGATGCTTCATCTGTGGACGCTGTAAAAAGGAATTAAGATGTTACAGGGATCAACTCAAAATGGCCAGTGATCACATGTCGAAAACCTCCATTCATTTAGAAAGTTTTAAGTCCTTTCTCGTCCTTCCAGTTGACACTGAGGAACAGCTAAACAAAGAGAGGGCTGCCTAGTACCCCTTAAATACATCTTGGACAGGAAGGAAATCTTCTAGATAGATATGTTGAGATTTGTGACCATCAGTCAGTACAAAAACCTGTCGCTGTTGACTCTTGACCCCAAGCTCTTGCTATGGATAATGATGCAAACAGTGCACAATAATCCCTTGAGTGCGAATGGTAGCCTGCAATTCACCATTGAATTGAATTCCTGTATTTGGAGAAATTCATCCTCCACCTGGATTCAATGGGAGAATGGATTTAATACCATCTATGAATGATGATAACTCGAAAAGGTTATAATATTAGATTCTAGAACCCCATTTCTAATTCTGTCAACCAATACAATGTAGTACACCTGTCACTAAATTAGTTCCTTTCATTAATATTTTCAGCTCGCCAGTTTCCTATTCTTTGTGAAGAGTAATTTGATGAGGACCTATCTGTCAGAGTGAAACAAATCCACTTAATTCCAATTTCTGTGTTTTTGATGACAGTTGGCCAAGTGGACACTACCTTTCAGACATATGACATAATATTCTAAGCTAAACGCTATGTATTATTTCCAAAATGTTTAAACTGTAGGAGTTACTTGGCAGACCATTGTCCTATAACATGATCCTATGACACATTTACTTTAATTTCATACAGCATTTAGTGGGCTATTATTTTTTTAATGTTTTCCTTTGTTGTATATTTTTGAACATTTAAGGCTCACTTCTTCCTGAATCTCTGCAAACAATGTAAAAAACGCGTTTTAGATAGAATTATTGCTTATAGAAATATGTTTTGGTATGCAACTAAATTACATAACAGTGTTTGCTCTTCTAAAGTTTCTACTCCTTTGCTTTGCATGTCTAAGAGTTGTGTCAAACTTTTAGACCTGTTTTTAAAATCATGCATTGAATATATTTATTTAATTTTGTCAGGATCCCATTCGCAAACCGATGATCATGACAACTGACAAGTCTCTGAAGCGTGATGCTTGTGAACTTTTTAAGTTGATACAAGCCTACATGGGAGACAGGAAAACTAAAAGTGGTCAATCTGTAGAATCTGTTGTCTTGGAAATAGCTACTAAGGGCTGGAGCAGTCAATCAGTTAGGGACGAGCTTTTTGTACAGATTTGTCGACAAACTACTGATAATCCAAGAAGGTAAAATGCATGTCATTCTATTTAATGCTATCTTTATTATGCTAATTTACTTGGTTACCATTATTGAATAAATCAAAATGCTATATTCAATGGAAGGTTTCCTTCCTTTGACATGATTAACAAAATATTCATAATTACAAATTTTTGTGTATATATTACGTATATATCACCAGCTTATAAGCGCAGGCCCGCAAGGATATTGGAAAATTCCAAAATGGCTTGTCCTTTTAGGAGGCTGGTAGTGCTTTACAAAGAAAAATGTGGAATTAGAAGAGAGTTTATGTCATATGGTTTCTCTCCATATAATTAAATTGTCGACAGTGGTTCAAAATTATGTGTTGTTCTCGGCTCTCCCTTTGGGATTGATCCTGGACCATCAGAAATAGCCCTTTGTGTTGCTCCAGTGTGACTTAAATTAAAATACCCACCCCATATAATTAAATGTTTTTCCAATTAGAATGACAGTAAACTGCTGTAAATAAACAATTTAATCAGTTCTATATATCGAATACTACTGTAGCATCAATTGCTTTTCTACTTGAAAACAATGCCGATCATGGTTCTATCGAACGATCAAACAATGCTAGAAATCTTGATGTCTCGGTCCAGAATTAGATGGTATTGATGTGAGAAATCTCAATCATATTGCTAAATAAGAGCATAGATATGACACATATTTAGATCAAAAGATTCATGGCAGTTCTTAAAAATAATTCTCATTTCAAAATCTATATAATTTTAAAATTTAACTTGGACCAATTTTATGACTTGCTAATATTGAATCAATATAATTTACTAAAACAAAACGAAAACCTTTTCCACAGAATGACAATTGAAGGTGTTATTTCCTTGAATTAATAAAGCTAAAATCATCACTTAATTAAAAAAGCATTAAATTGCTAAAAATTTCATATTTTACTTTTAACAATTCAGTCTTTCCCACCTGAGACTGGTAGGTGGCTGCATTTCCCTAGACCGATCATCTGAACCAATCCATCCGTGCTTACAAATGAAACACATAAGTCAAAATTTTTAAGGTATGAGTTTGCTTTTCTAGACCAGAATGAGATTATCTTTAGATTGGTGAGATTCACTAAATCATTTTTTCTTTGTATGAAGGTTAAATTTCTTGAGAAAAGCTCAGGTGAGCAGAATTTTTCCCTCTTCGTTTTCTCTGAACTATGTTTTTGAGTGTTTCACTTGTAAGCAGATCCCCATATTTTTTCTTTGTTTATATTTCTTTAAAAAATGATAGTATGATTACTGTTTTTAACATTTTATTTCAAAAAGCAAATAATGATACAATTTTCTTTGCAATAGGGAGAGTCTTGTTTTAGGCTGGGAATTGATGGCTATAGCATTGACATTTTTTCCTCCTTCTGTTAAGTTTCAACCCTATTTAGAAGGATTCATCAACAGGCATAAAGATACATCCTTTGATACACCAGATGTAAGTTGCACCTTCATTACTTCTGGTACATTATTTTAAAAGTGCATTAGAATTAATTTCACATGCATGGTGTTTGCTTTCTTGACATTATAGTAGATATAGACAGTGTTCCTTTTCAGGAAACACTTTCTGTGTATTCAGAATAGTACAGTAATTTAGAATCAATGTTTCTCAAATATACATTTCGCTAATTTCTGTGTGAGCCATGACATGGAAAACAGGTGTATTTTTACCCTGGTGAAAATATCAAGCAAGTAGTTTAGAAACTGAGGAAGACCTTTTCATTTCAGATATATCTAAATATTTTTGTACCAACGATTTGATAGAAAAATTATTTTAATCTAAACCATTTGTGAATGAGAAAATATTGTTTTGCTCTAATAATTGTAAAGGTTCCTTTCAGTTTTCATTTTACCCTTTAAGTCTAAATTTATAATGTATATTAATATCTTTGCTTAAATTAGTGAGTTCATATACCTTACCCTGTAGGATTCTATTTTTAAACTTCAAAATGTTTTTAATACCAGTGTAGTTAGTTATGTGGGTAAGAATTTTACGCTTTCATTTTTCAGTTTAAACTAAGTCATTATGCTGCCATCTGCAGTAAGCGTTTAGAAAGGATAGCAAAGAGTGGGGCTAAAAAGGGCCTTAGAAAACCAACTCTTGAAGAAATTGAACAATCAAGGGTAAGTCTGATGTCAAGGATTCTATAATTTTCTTAATGTTTCTCAAACACATTTTTTTATGTATGTGTTATTCAGTGTATTACAAAATTTGTAAGTTTAAACAGAATTGTTCAGATTTTTATCAAAGTTGTAAACAAAATGTTTTTAAATGCAAAATATTTTAGAATAACGAAATATAAGCACATGGTCTTGAGTTATTTTTCTGATTTATGTATTTCTTAGTACATTTATTGTTTAAAAGTTCGAGATTATTAATAAAGTATTATTTATATAGAGATAATTTTAAATAAAATATTTATACTGA
Source organism: Meta bourneti (assembly GCA_933210815.1). Classification (NCBI taxonomy): domain Eukaryota; kingdom Metazoa; phylum Arthropoda; class Arachnida; order Araneae; family Tetragnathidae; genus Meta; species Meta bourneti. The sequence goes on along the minus strand of OW119926.1, from coordinate 71,546,155 downwards.
TCCAGGATACAACATATATATTCTTAATAATTGAAAAACTGTTTAAATAACACAATAAGCAAGTGAAGCTAAACTTAAGATGGGTAAACAAGGATTAATATATAAATAGAGCACTTAATTTTGTGACTTAACACTTTTAATTAGTAAGCTCTACAGAAGACTTTATTTAATCCAGGAAAGTTGGAATTCATTTTTTATTTCAATTTCTTTGAAGTATATTTTTATGATGTTATTAATGCAACATATTCTTCATGAATTTTAAAGGGTTGCCAAAAATTCCTGCTATCCTATGGTACCACTAGTCTTTTAAGGGAGCATAATCGGGAGTTTCTTTCCTATGTCTATATATATATATCAGTTTGTGACCTAAAACATGTTATAAATTATGATTACATAGAATGATTTAAATGTTAAAGAAATAAATGGGAGAGCCAGCAAAGAATTCACACAAATTACAGAAATATAGAAAAATATTAGGAACAGTGTACTATATACAATATTATTATAGTACATGATTTAGTGTGAAAGCCAACACAGCAATTCACACAATGTCCTACAATACATTTCCCACATTCAGTGAGTTTGACTTGTACAATTTATGGCTACATCGATGCCTTTCAGTGATTGATCTGATAAGGTGATGCAGCATATCAAACCTAAGCTGATCTGAGATGCTTAAAAATATAAAGAAAAAAGGAATCAGCAATATGAAGTGGTTTATTATTTATGGCACCAGACTAAATCTGATATACTAATAAAACAATATTACTCTTCGTACCATACACCAATAAAGCTTCCACTCACACTATGTATACGACCTACAGCTATTGTTGGTGTATCATTGAAAGAAGGTTTGAACGATATATATATATATATATATATATATATGGAATTCTTCTGTATATCAGTACCAGACGTTTGGAACAGCAGACAGGAATTATGCACAGCTATACCAACTCAAATCAAAACCTTTTGTTCTTTCTTTTCAACAGCTGCACCTTTTATGGTGGACACGGATAGATAACTCGAAATTCCTCATCTGAATGATTGGTTTTGCCCTTACTTTTTTGTGAAACTTCAATTTGAGCACGTCATTGGTGCCCATTAACTATAAGGCCACCTTCATTTTCTTCTGAGTCCTTTTCCGATATTACTTGCAGCGTCAGGATGTAGCTTCAATGTAGACACCTATCTTTGAATCTGTTCTGAGCTCATCAAATAGTAGAAGAGCATCCTTGAGCATTAAAATTGTAATAAGTGAAACTATTCAATATAATTTCAGTAAACCTAATTTCTCACAAAAAAGATGATCGTGGAGGGGAGTGAAATAGCTAAAAGGCTCTAAAATTTAGAAGCTAAAACAAGCACTTTTAGCTGAATTTTTGTTCTATAGGCTATCCCCCATGCAAAGGCAAGTTATATAAATACAGATTTGTTCAAAAACGCTATCAGCATTTTCTTATCACAAGCAGGAAAACCAGCAAAAATAATAAAATATGACTGAAAGACTAGCGGTACCAAACAGTACCATTGCAAATGGTATAATGAAAATATTGTTTATCTAATAATTTTTTTCTGAATTATTGTATACAGATACTCTGGTCATATAAGATAAAAATCGTGCCATAGATTTATTTCTATTTATATGAAAAATGTCCACTTACTTTTCGCAATGTGCCATAACTGCACCTTTGACTTTCAAATTTAGTTGTAAAAACAAATATGCACAATGTTACATGTTTTTTTAAAGCATCTATGCAACAATATATAATTAGTTTCCTCTTTATTAAGTTCATGACTAAATTTTTTTCATTCAGTATTTGTTCTATCTTTGTAAATAAATTGAAAAATATGTTCAGGAAAGTGCTTTGAAGGCTACTAAAAATGTTTTTGAAGTTTTTAAATGTTAATATTAATTTTGTTATAACTCTAGGTTCAAATATTTCGACCATCTATGTTCGGCAATCTTTTGGAAGAAGTCATGGCTTTGCAAGCTAACAAGTATCCAAATAGGGCCTTGCCGTGGATCCAAACCACTTTATCTGAAGCTGTTCTTCAACTGAATGGAACTCAAACTGAAGGGATTTTTAGGTAATCTCAGAAAACATTTTCAAGAGTACAATTGAATATGCAATTTTATTAAATTACTGATTATTTAATGTATATGTTACAGTGAAAGACCGAAATCTGGAGAATGTCGACTTTCACCAGTGAATGTCAACATTCACATAGTCGCTTGGTGTATGTCCGAAATATTTGCTAAATACCCTTATTTCTGACTTACACCGGCAAATGTCGACATTCACCATGCACTAATGGTGAATGTTGAACATGTCGGAGATTTATATTTTCTTCTCCGTATTTCAGTCATGATAAAACGTCACAAGGGTGACGCAATTTTTTCGCCTCTCTTTCTGAGAGGAGTGACCAAGAACTTAAAACAAACAGTACATTCTAAATGAGAAAAGAAAATAATAGAAATTAAAAACTTACTTAATTATACAGTACATTCTAAATGAGAAAAGAAAATAATAGCAATAAAAAAACTTACTTAATTATGTGATTCAAATCTTATTTATTGCAACAACTTAAACTATTATGACACTTTGAATTGCACAAGAGTCCCTTGCTTTTACAACTGCATTTATTTGTGGAACACTTCCTTTTGCAATGACAGCGTGTATAGCCTTGCCCCCCGCTTCTCGAATTAGCTGCAGCTGCTTCTCTCAGCGACATTTCTTGAAAAGAAATCTCATCTATGGAAAGTAACTTTTCTTTACAAATTATGAACTGATTACGTGTGTAAAGCTGCTTGAGGGTGCCATTTTTATTTTCCAGTTTATAGAAGTCGGAGTCTTCTATTCCAACAACAACCGCTAACACATTTCGGCTATCTATACAACCACGGTCGACATCAGGGACTTGTATTCGTACAGTATCACCAATTTGAGCAGGAGAAAATTGTTTTTGTGAGGTTCGTAACATTTCAGAAAGTATTTTATAGTACTTTTCTTGAGAAAAATAAAAACAATTGTCTTCTCGTTTACCCGCAATTAATGCATTTAACTTTTCAAGAAAAAGATCACGATTCACTGTAGTATCCATTCAGTATAAATTAGGGTATCGGAAAAAAAACCTCGGCTCCTCTCTTTTCGACCTCCACCAGAGCATATCTGTGATTGTCGACATACACCGGTGAGGGTCCGAATGTACAAGAATGTAATGAAATATTCGATCTTTCACCGACATATTTGGTATGTGTTGACATTCACCGGTGAAAGTCGACATTCTCCAATTTCGGTCTTTCACGGTAACATATATATAAGAAACATTTTTATAAAATAGCAATTGATTATGTAATCTAAATATTTATAGAATGGGTTTAATTCAATGATTTATTCTTGTTCAATATAACTTCATTGTGGATGCAATGGTTACCAGTTTCATATTCAAGCAAACTATAACTAACATTAAAAGTATATTATTTAGTTATTGAACTTAAAGAGGATAAATTATGTATTTATATAAAAGTGCAGTAAATCCTTGAAAATCCAGCATTAATGGGACCAAGGTGCAGGATCTCTAAAGCTATCCACAAATTTAGTAAGAGGAATTACATAATGCATGTATTTACATGTAACAGGTTACTTTAACGAAAATGTTTGTGTGTATGCCTTGTAAATAAATAAAAGCAATCTGAAAGAAAACTAAATTTATTAACATTTTACAAATTGTTAGGTTTCTAATGAAAACGTTTGCAGAAAGACAAGTTGTATACATTGCAGTGAAACAAAAAAAAATGCATTGAAAGGGATTTCTGAAGTTGCCATTTTTTTAGGTTCCATTGTGTAATGTAATTTGGTAGGGAAATGAACATAGTTTTTAATAATATAAGAAAAAGTTCTGCTTACTATTGAAATTCCATCTGTAAGAAGATAGGCCAAGTGAGAGAGAAAAATGGAGACTATTGTATTTCATTAAATCTCTTAATAGCTATTATGATGAGAACAGCTCAGCTTATGTCAAGAAGTTGACACCAGTAGCATAACTTTGATAACTGGGGATGCCAAGATTGAATCGAAAACAAAAAATATTATACTAAACTTTTGACAACCTTATGTCAGCTCCATTATCCATTGTTTCTTTTCCACAAAGACAATATGAAATAAATCATTTTTAAAGTTAAAAGAATCCATAAGGCACAATTGCGCACAATCTTGTCAACTCTGTATGAATTATCCAAATGCTGTCTCAGAGCTTGCTTTTAACTGAATCTGAAAGGGAAAATAAAGAGAGCATAATAGACCATGCAGAACCAACTGTGCTTATTATTATGACCAGATGCTAGCCTAAAATGGAAGCATAGGGAGAAAGGGAAGAGTACTGATGGTACCCATTGTGCATGACAAATAATGTAAACCAATGAGAAGCTGAAATAACCTTGCATTTGCATTCCCTGGTTGGCTTATTGCTGTGAAAATCAGAGGTTCAAATAGAAACTGACATCTCACTCAGATTTACATATCACTGGTTGACACCATGTTTGATATCAGTTTCGAAGTTTTGATTTTACTTTCATTTAATATCACAATATGATTTTTACAGCTTCTAATAAAGTGTACAATAGCCAAACTATTTTTAATGGCAATATATATATATATATATATATATATATTATTGCCATTAAAAATAGAAGATATTAAAAATAGAAGAATTAGGAATATTCTATATTATAACTAGTTTTTTATTTCATTGAATTTGCTCTTATATTGAATTATAGTAGAATGTGAGTGAATAAAAAATGAAATGTAACTTTACAGTAAGAGCGCTTTTGATTCAAATAGCACTGTTATGTTTCCTTACATATTAGTTTTATCCCATCCAAATTTGTGAATTTTTTTGACTATTCATGTTTTAAATTAATCATAGGTCACAACTTCAAAATCTGGCTTTTTTTAATCTTTGAATTTGAAAAATGTCCAAATGAGATCCTTTTACAAATTAGTGCATTCGATCCAACTGAAGACCATTGTGTACATGAGGGCTGGTGCACATTAAATCTCTCTTGACCTCAAATGTCCTCATGGTATGGAAGTCTGGATGTTGCCCTCGGATCACTACCTTCTGGATTGATCCAGGATCGTCACCAATAGCCCATGTGTAGCTCCAGTGCAACGTAAATTCAATTACCTACTTACAAATTAGTGAAATTCACATATAAGATAAAACAAAGGGTGAATGTTTAATGAAGAATAATTGAGGGTGGTTTCTGTTTGTGTGGATGATAGTACTCTGTTAAAAAGATTTAGGAGACAGTAAATGAAAATTTCTGAAAAACACTTCCAACCAAATATGTAATTTTACAACACTTGAAGTATTAAAATCACTACTACTGATAATCAGTGCCATAAATTATGTTCATGATAGATGCCAAAAAAGGTTGACAAAACTGCAAAAACGAGATCACAAAATTTCTTTGGGCTTTGCACTAAAAGATGGAGTCGCCTTTTAACTGTATTGTGAGAACTTACGTGTTTTGCATCCCACTGGATTGTAATAGTCGATAGCATAGTCAGAGGAGAAACTGTGGGGTCCCCTTAAAGTGTTAAGTTTCTTATTTGTATATCTTTTTATATATGTAATATTATAATTGCGTTGAAAACTTGATATATTAAATTAATCAATAGTTTAATAAATTAATCATTTATTAGGAAATATTAAAATATGTTTATTATGTTCTTCACTGACATAACTGCATCATTATCTGCGTATCTACATACCATGTCATCACTTTAAAGGTGACAGAAATAAAAACTATTTAACAAAAATATATGTATTTCTAATTTTGGACACCCTTCAAAATGAAATATTGGCTACGCTACTGAAAGCAGCTGTATTATAATATATAAACAATATTCAAGGTAAGCGCTTTGTTTTGAAACAGGAAGGGTCAAATCATGGAATCATTAATGAATTTTGTCAATAATAAACATGTTTTTTGAAAAGCCCTGAAAAAGTAATTGCTGTAGAAAATTTTATATTTCATTGCTAGTTACACCCATTCAATCTTACCTTAATGTTTCAGAGTTCCTGGAGATATTGATGAAGTGAATGCCATGAAACTCCAGATTGACCAATGGGAGGTCCCTGAATGCAATGATCCCCATGTGCCTGCTTCACTGCTAAAGCTATGGTACAGGGAGTTGTACGAACCCCTTATCCCGAATGAGTTCTATGATGAGTGCATTCAGTTTTGTCTGGATCCTGAAGCTGCTGTCGCCATAGTGGAAAAGTTACCAGAAATCAACAGATTGGTCTTGTCGTATTTAATTCGATTCTTGCAAGTAAGTCATTGCTTAAGGTTAATATTTTATATGTACTACATTTTTCATGTGGAAAGTACATTAGCTCTCTTAAGGGTTTACTTACATATTCTGCAACCTGCATTCTTTCAACCTATAATAATGCTACACTACTCAGAAATCTTGTGATGTTCAAAGGGTTGGAAGTTTTTAAAACCTTACAGAAGAAACAAATTAATCTCTTCAAAAATGAAATGTTCTCCTTATGCTATTTCGATATGACACGAGGATAATTAAAACCTTTTTTGGTATGTTCTTTTAATCTCGCAGCTGCAGTGAATTAGACTTGAATATTTTGTTTGTGACTGCATACTGGTATAGATAATGGGAAAGAATTAACTTGTGCTATCAGCCCAGCACCTTTTAATATTGAAGCCTTTTTAGACTTGAAAACGAATATTTCAAAAATGACAGCATTGGAAAAAATTGTAGCCAGTTTTTTATTTTAATTTTTTTAAGACAAGGGAACTTACCACTATATGCTATCTACCCAACTAAAGACTAATTTCATGTCTGAAACAATAGTGTCAAAGCCAGATTTCATTTGTAATAAAACACAAGCACTTTAATAATTTTTTTATATTGGAAATAATCAATAGCTCAACATCAAGAACATGACCTTAATTGCCTGCTAAAAAATTTGTCTAGGCATCAATCAGTTCGTGTTAATTTTACTTTTGCATTCTGTCCTTTGGACTACTATATGTCCTTCACAAATTTTTTCATTATTATATAACAAATATATCCTTAATAAATTCATGTACCACAATAAAAAATCGTGTTAAAGTAAGTGGAGCCATGATTATGTACTTATAGTCTCAGAAAATAATCTGTAATCTTTCTAAAAACATTAAAAGCCAATAAATTTTAATCTTTAAAATATGAAGTTTACTTTATGCGATGTTTTGAATATTTTTAATAAAATGAAATCCTGTATATTGACCTCATTTTATTAATTATGAATACACTGAAATTCCAGAAAAGCTGGTAATAGTAGCCCCCCCATGGGAGTGTAGAACAGCAAAAGATGACGGGACAGACTCCACAAGCTTGTGGAAGTATTCTGTAGACATTGAACACCATACTTCTTGCAGAGCAGTCCCCAATTCTGTTGTTTTATGAGGTGTAGAATTTCTGTATTTCACAACGAGTGGCATGGCATCCCAGATATGCTCTATAACATTGAGATTTGGTCACTTAAGTGGGAAACCCATCTGAATGAATGCAGGCCATGAACGGATGTAACTCGCCTGAAAAGGATGCACACATAGCATTCACCTGTCAGTCTTATGTCAACGTATCAAGGGTCCTATTGAATTCCAGCTAAAAACAAAGCTCATACCATTATGGACCCACCACCAGTCTGTAGAACCCCCTGTTGATCCATGGCATGTAGTTTTATCCACACACTGATCCTTCTACCTGCCCAAAACAGTTGGAAACGTCACTCAGACCAGGCTACTCGTTTTCAGGCTCTTTAGTGTATTTTAAAGGCTCAAGTTACAATCATGCTTTTATGTTTAATATTGTACATTTGTAATCAGCTCTTTGCAATCAAAATTTTCTAGTTATCCTTTAAATTTTTTGAGATGGCTGCCATGAAATGTTCACAATTTATCTTTCTTGATCAATTTCAAGTTGAATGCATACTTCCTTTTACATATTTCTCTATGATACAAAAATAATTTTTTAATGTATCAAGCATATATATTTTATATGCATGTTCTATTAAGAAAGGATTTAATATCTATCAAAACTGAAATTTGTAGCATACATTCACTGGTGAAACGTGAATTTCCAGAAACAAGGTTTGAAATTCAGTTATTTTGTAAACATTTGCGAAATATTCATTGTATGGTCATTTGTGTACTTGTTTGGTTGGTTTTGGGTTTTATAGCCCAAGGGCCATATTTCACTAAGCTGTGCCAAACACAAAACAGTCAAGAAGAAAGGATGGAGAGGTGAAAGCATAGAAAAAGATCTTGGGGCCATAACCCCCCATGTTTACCAGAAACAGTAAACCCTATGGGATAAGAATAGAATACTAGGGTACCTTGGGTTCATGAAGCCCATACACAACCTAAAGATGTATCACTCCTTATGTACTTAGAGCTGCAATTTTCTACCTTTTTCATGTCATGGCATACCAAAATTATATCCTTTTGCTAACCTGGCAAAAAAATGGGTATAATTTTGATTGATTTACCAAAAATAGAAAAAGTAATTGCCTATCCTTTTTGCTCCAAAATGGATTTAAAAAATCTCTTTGAAACAAGTTACTTATGTGTAGTTTGTAATAAAAAATAATACTCAACATTATTTATATGGGTATTACTTAAAATTATTCGTGAGCACACTTGTTAAAAGTTAAAAACCAAACCATTGAAACGAAATAAATCTTATACATTTAAATAATTTCACTGGCTGGCGAAAGTAACAAACAGGCATTTTTAAAATCTGATATCTTTTTGCTTAAAATAATTCCATTTTGACTGCTCCATCTGAAACAAAATCCTTGCTACATTGCCGCCTGCGAATATTGAATATTCAAATTCCATGTGAGATATTTTAGAAATTTAATTTAAATCAAATTTTAGTTGTAAGAACTTACTCAGTTCTGATTTTTTTATTCATTATTTCCTTTCGCTCTCACAAAAATTGTGGATAAAAATATTGATTTTTATCTATTATTTCCTTTATATCACATAATATATGCCACATGTTTTCCTTGTTTATTAATCTTTTTAAATTGCTTATCTGTCAGGTTTTTGCTGCTGAACAGAATGCTACTGTGACTAAAATGGATGCCAGTAATCTGGCAATGGTGATGGCTCCTAATTGCTTGCGCTGCGTGTCCGACGACCCGAGGATCATCTTTGAGAATGCCCGGAAAGAAATGGCCTTTGTCAAGATGCTCATTGAAAACCTAGATACTACTTGTATGAAAGGTGTTTTATAGAAGAAAACTATCTGTACATAACATGAAATCAAAATATATTAAATTATGTAACTGTGGTTCGGGTGGCGAAAATGTACTCAATGTGGACCTGTTTGTTTTGTTGCAATGTTTACAGAAGTTTTGTATTTTTTTAGTCTTATACAAGTTTAGTGAATTCGGTCTAAGAATACTCATGAATAGCTTTAAGGTTCATTTCTTGTTGTATTCGTTATGTTCGAACTCGCAGCTACTGATATGTATGAAATGTCAGTTTGTGAGTATAAGCTAGGCTGACCATATTTTCTTGAGACAGAAACAGGATGGGGATTATGTAATATTCTGTGTTCATGAAAAAGTAAGATTGCAAATTCTCTCTCATCAAGATCATCTTTAAAACTAGTTTCACCTGACATTGCAAGGATTAAACTTAGTTTTAGAAAATATGAAATTTAAACTGCAGGCATTGAATCAGAAAGCCACCCGTTAGCATACAGGCAAAACAAAAATTAGCAATACAGCAGAGCAGATGCGCAAGTGTTGCCAACACGTATTTTTTATTTTCTCTAAATAAATCACTGCAGATATCGATACATAGTATCGAATAATGCAACTTTATAGTTATACAAATTTCTGGTTTTCGTAATATTGATATGCGATTGTAAGTAATGAATAATTTATAATTGACAAATATTAGTGTATTTATAGTTTTTATTAAATAAACAGAACAAAATAGACAATTTTATTAAAACGATTGGATGGCCAGGAAAATGGGAAAAACATACTGTCCCATTCAAAATAGTACATATAGTCAGCCTAGTATAAGCAAAGAGTGCTTTTGAAATGTCGAAATTTTACTTGAGCATTCTTTTGAATATTTGCACCTTCATCCAAAGTTACTCACATCAAAAGCTTTTAATGTTAAACTTTAATTTGTATGCAATTGCCGCCAACCCTTTTTATTATTTTAAGTCTTGTGTCATTTTCCAAGGACATCAATTCCATCACGATCACCTTCTATTTATAATATTCCAAGTTTTAAATTTTTTTACCTTCCATGTAAGGTCATGAATTTTATCCCATCATCTGAAATTTTTCATAATATATGTGTACCCAAAGTTTGCATTTAACCTGTAATTTTAGATGACCTGAGGAAGTGTTTGGATTTCAAATTGACTGTTCCTTGTTCTGCATATTTTTACTCCTCTTTTTATCCCTTGTTTTTAGAATTTTAATACAATTGAAAATTCCAGTTGGCATATATGTTGTTGTTTTTATTGTATATAAGATCTCCTTTGTACATTTTTATTGTACAGCAAAAATAAGTTATTGTATTTCTATTAACAAATTAGCGAGAATTCGTGTATAATTCAGTGCTTCCAAGTTTATGTAAAAATTTAATTTTGTGTAAAGTTTAGCATTGGTGTCTATTACACTAGGAGTGTAGATCTGATCTCATCTTTTTTTAAATTGTGTAAAATCATACTGGCATACACTAACAGATTGCATTCTTACCAATTGCCAAAATTGCAATGTAATGCATACATTATTTCAATGACAATTTTCCCTTCTAGTAATGTATTTCTTATATTTTCTAAGTTATATTTTAATCAAAATAATTTGTTAGTACGCTTAAAAGCTGATATTCTGGGTTGCAAAGAAAAATATATTTTCTCTAATTTGGAATTTCAGAAAGAATGTATTGTAACATGATTTTAAAAACTCCAAGTATTCACATACTAAAAGCTTGGAGATTAATTTAAAACTAATAACATTTTATTTCCGTTTGGGCAAAGTTTGATAATTTTCTAATATAAAGATAAGTAAAAGCTTGATGTGATTTTGCATTAGAATTCCTGAGATTACATCCACAACCATCTACGGAGGAAATTTTAGTCTGAAAGTCTTGCAAAGAGATTTTGGTCTTAGTATTCTACAGTTATAGGTTTTTGATCTAGTGTTATTGTTGCAGTTTTCATCTTGTTACGTGTAGAATTGGAATCATATTTAGCGGTGTAAAGCTTTAAAAACACTGATGCTTTTCATGTCGTTAGTTATAGCATCTGGTTTTGTGCAAAGTAATGCGAGGTTTCTCCTTATGAGTTAGTGCATTTAAGTTTGCCATGAAGAAAGTGCCCTATTGTATATAGTTGTATATGATGTAGAATGTGAAAAAATTGTATTCCAGCTCACACATGTAAAATTAGTATATTATCATCTATGAAAATAAACTTTTCTCAAGTCATAGTACTAAATGTCTTTTGTATATTTTTTATTCTTGCAGAGAACTTGATTTACTCTATGCTAATTGGGTGAATCACCCACTAAGCACACATATATAGAATGTTATAGATGAAAGGACCCCAAATTAAAAAATATTGATGTTAAATAAGCATTTTGCAAAACATTTCTGGGCCACTGTAGTCCAGTTGCTAGAACTGCAGATTAGAAATGGGAGGGTTGCGAATTCGAAACTATCCAACCAAAGCCCATAGTGTGGTGGAATGTTAAATCTGTAGTGTCCTCACATTGGCTTCATGTGGAAATTTGGAAGGGGGTGCCAGCTTAGGTGTTGATCTCATCTGATCGTGATTCAAAATTATGAGGTTTGGTCCTCAGATCTATCCCTTTGGGATTGATCCCAGACCATCCATTGTGTTGTTTCAGTGCAACTTAAATTCAATAACCTTCCTTCCAGAAAATATTTACATACAAATGTTTTTTTTTAGTTCTATTTATTTATAATTAGTAATTATAGTTTATAATTATAAAAATTTAGTCTATTTTTAAGAAAATTATCTTAATGTATTTTGGTCAGCAAACCTGAGAATAATCATGAAGACATGTGCCTATGACTTCAAAATCACTTGATCCACCACTGATTAGGATTTACAAAATATAAAAAGTTATCCAAAGTGGAGATATATTTGTAAATTGGCATTGTTTTAGGTTTGGTTAGTGTTGCTTTGTCATTTTTTGCCACACGAGGGCTAATTAGTTTAATATTCAGTTTTTAAGTAACAGGAAGCTTCAAATTCCAGTTAAAATGAATTGCATATTTCAAAATTTTGTGAAGTTTATTAAGAAAGTGCTTATATATTCTTGATGAATTTACATTACTTTTACTGATATAAATCTTAAAAGTATTTTACATTGCATGAATTTAAAATCTAAATTATTTTAAATGACTTTTCGAACATGAGCAAGAAAAGATGTTTACTTTAAAGATCTATCAGTTTGACACAAAATATATATTTTAATTGGTTTAGTTTTGTGATGCAATGGCCACATTTGGACGAGCTGCACTAAACATCGTAGTTGATTTGTTGGGGTTTAATAGCGCAAGGGCCATATTTGGTCATGCTGCGCCAGATACAAGGCACAATATCAAATAATAGGAACACACAATGAAAGTTTTACTGAAAGTTCTAAGAGAAATACACCCAAGGAGGAATGCAGCTGAGAGGGACAGGAATCGAACCTGTGCCACTTACAACTCGAAGGTTGCAAGCCCACTGATCTACGACGGCACCAAAAACTCGGTTAAAACAAACTCTGAGAACATTTAGTAAAAGAACACAAAATAAGTTAGTAGAAAACGAACTCAGTACAAGAACATAAACTCGGTTAATAACACGAAATCGGTTAGTACAATACGAAATCAGTTAGTACAACACAAACTCGGTTAGAACAAACTCAGTACAATATAAACTCGGATAGTAAAACAAACTCGGTTAGAACAATGCGTTATAGCGGATAAATATTTCGGTAGTGCAGGTGTGATGGTTTGGGAAGGAGTAATGATCGATGGACGTACGCCCCTACATGTTTTCAACAGCAGATTTGTGACCGGCCAGAGATATCGGGATGAGGTCTCAGAATCTTATGTAAGACTTTTCAGAGGTGTATATGGATGACTTTTTATTTATGGATGATAATGTTCATCCACATCGAGCAAACCTCGTTGACGAATTGCTTGAAAGTGAAGCCATTGAGAGAATACCGTGGCCAGCAAAATCTGATCTGAATCCGATAGAGAACTTATGGGACTTCCTTGGAAAAGCAGTTGCATGGAGACATCCTCCTCCTAGAGATATAAATGCCCTGAAGACCGCATTGCTGGAGGAGTGGAACTTAATTCCCTAAACTGTGGTTAACAACATTATTGCCAGCATTAAAACATGTGATATGTATGTGCACGTCAGGGGAGATCACATTCCATATTAAATTCATAAGCCTTAATTTTTTTCTGAGTTATTCTTTTTTTTTCTGAACTCTCCTCTTGTCACATATTATTGCCATTTTTATTATTTCATGCTACAGTCTTATATCATATGCAGTGCTCTTAAATTTTTTCCTTTGTATTTATGTGTTATGTATTATTTCACACAAATTCATAAAATTATAGTTCACAGTTTCTGAGAAATCCGTGGTTTTATGCATGTAAAGATAATTTTGGACATGAGTGTATTTGAGTAAACAAGAAATGGCATTCCGGTGCCATGATGGAAGCAGTGACTCCATAAATCGCGGAAATTTCAAGGAGTTACTAGGATTGTTGATATTAAAAAGTCCTTTAGAAATTCAAAATCATTACAAAAAGATTAAAAACGTTTTCACTGGTGACTCCAAAACTATTCAAAATGAAATGATTGAATGTATTTCCGATTATATAAACGATCACGTTAAAGATGAAATAAACGGGGCTAAATTCTTTTCTATTCAAGTGGACGACAGCACTGATATAAATCAAACTTCCCAGTGCTCCTTAATATTAAGATTTATGAATTGTGAAGGCGTATTAGTTGAGCGATTTTGGGATTTTCATGATGTGAGTGAAGATAGAATGTCAGAAATGTTGGACAAAATTTTGGATCCGTTTGATTATCAACACAAATTAATAGGACAATGTTACTATGGGGCCAGTGTAATATCTGGACACTTGAATGGACTCCAGAAAAAGTCAAGGATAAAGCTCCTCAAGCCGTTTATGTCCATTGTCTAGCACATCGTTTCAATCTTGTATTGCAGCAAAGTTTTTCTGTGTCGAATTTTTTTCCTTCGTATACCAACCATAACACACTCGATGGTCCTCCAATTCGAAATTAGTGAATGTGATTGTTGAAGATTGGGATAAATTAAAAGAAATATTCGAATTTATGACAAGCAGCAAACATTCAGACAAAACAATTCAACTTGCAAAGGGATTTTTAAATTATATGAACGATTTGGAATTTACATTTTTGGCAGTAGTATTGTGTCGGATTGATACTCTACCTGATTATTATCTTTGTTTTGATATATTTGGTAAGTTGCGAATGGCAACAGTCTAGTTTTTGTTTTATGTACGCAGAGAAATGGCTTTTGAGTTCTTTTTCGTATTTTAGAGAGAATTAATACGTATTATTTACGTCATAAATGCTTCTGAGTGTTATTTTGTGATTTAAAGCAAAGAGTGTACGTATTAGAACTGTAAATAAACTGTTTGTGTTATAAGATGTTTTTATGGAACAATTGACTACACCAACTATAATCTGAATACTTCTTATTCCGAAATTCAAAACCTGAACATCTGGCGTCCGTGACAGGACTCAACTGCTGATTATTGGGTGAGTTTTGTTTTGTCTATCCTACTTTCTGAATTAATATGGAAGCAGCAAAGAAAAATAGAACTCAGCAGAGGAGACTGTTTAGTAAAGCATGTAATGAGTTTTTGATGCTAAAGAAGCAAACTTAGAAATTTCTGATAAAATACTTTTTCTGAAAGTTATTGAGGAAAAGCTACTCTAATGGTGAATGCTGAAGAAAATGTTAATCAGTTTCTTTTTTCTGCAAACGTTGAAGATGATGTAATAGAGAAAGAGATAGATGAATCTGAAAGCTATATAGACCGTTGGCGGTTGTTACACTTTAAGTTGAAACAACTTTCGCTTTCAGAGAGAAGACGTTTTTTCGAATTGTAGTGTTTCTCAGCAAAATGCATTATTGCGTTACCCTAAAATACAGTTACCTACATTTAATGGAGATTTAAGAAACTGGATTAGATTTTGGGGTCAATTTGAGAAAGTCGATAAAGACCCTAATTTAGATCCGCATGATAAGTTCGCATACCTATCCCAATGTATGGAGAAGGGAAGTGTTGCCGAAGAACTAATTAAAAGTTTTCCACCCGGGGGAAACAGTTACGAGAAAGCTATAGAACAATTGAAATTACGTTTTGGCAGAGAAGAACTATTTATACAGGTGTATGTTAGGGATCTTCTATCATTAGTTCTCCTAAAGCAGAATATGCCGAGGAAATATTTGAGAAATCTTTATGATTTGTTAGAAACAAAGCT
Source organism: Meta bourneti (assembly GCA_933210815.1). Lineage (NCBI taxonomy): Eukaryota > Metazoa > Arthropoda > Arachnida > Araneae > Tetragnathidae > Meta > Meta bourneti. The sequence continues at coordinate 71,530,520 of OW119926.1, read as the reverse complement.
CCGTGCGCTTGAGATATTAGGAGTAACTAGGGATAAATATGCGTCGATGCTTTTCCACTTGTTGAGTCTGCTCTACCTGAGGAAACGCTTCTAGCGTGGGAACGATATAGATCTACAAGTCGTAGATCACATGATGAGGAAGATCAAAATACAACTAAAATTACTAAAAAGACTGATCTCGATTCAATTCTTGATTTTCTTCAAGATGAAGTACAGGCAGAGGAACGTATAATTCTAGCCTCACAAAACTTTGGAATTGAAACCAAGCATAATTTTAAATTGTTCAAGGAGAAGAGGGCTGGAAATAAAAAACACAAATATGGAGACCCTCGTCAAATAGCAAGTGCGGCTGATCTTTTAACTTCTTCGAAGGAACAGAGACAGTGCATATTTTGCCACAATTTACATAATTCCACTGACTGTTTGAAGGTACGAAAAATTACGAAAGATAGAGAGAATCTCGTAGAGAAATCAGGGTGCTGTTTTCTGTGCTTAAAACCAGGTCATCAAGTCCGTAAATGTTACTCAAAGGTAACTTGTTTGGGTTGTGGAAAAGACATCATATTTTACTCTGTCATAACATAAAGCAGCAAGCATTCTCACCTACCGGAAAAGAAACTGCAGAGTTAGATAATGTTCCGAATGAGGATCAAGCACTTGCGAATGTGTCCCAAAGCCCTAGTGTTATGTTACTAACGTTAACGGTTTTAATCAGAGGTGATGGGAGAAAACGGAAAGCAAGAGCCATCATAGACTCTGCTTCACGGCGCTCTTACATTTTAAAAAATACTGCTAAAGAAATTAAATATAAAAGGGAAAGCTGGGAATATCTTCAACATTCTCTGTTCGGTGGAGAAAATACAGGAGTGTGCAAGCATGATGTGTTTACTTTATATTTGACAAGTTGCGATGGGTCTTATAACTGTCATTTCAAAGTATTGAGTCAACCTGTTATCTGTGAAAGCGTTCCACCGACAATGCCTGCGATTCATTTAAAAGAGCTTACGGACTGTAGTATTCATGTGAGCGATGATTATAAAGGTCCTATTGAAATTTTAATAGGAGCCGATATAGCTGGAAAAATCCTTACCGGTGGTTACAAATCCTTACCTTGTGGTTTAACAGCAATGGAAACACGTTTAGGGTGGACCATTATGGGACGTATATCACAGATTTCTTCAAAGGAAAATGAAATCTCAGTAGCTAATTCTATGCTTTCTACTACTAGAACAATAACAGAATTGTGGACTCTTGACACTCTCGGTATAACCGATCCATCTGAGAAGAAAACTAAAGACCTTCAGGAATCTGCCAGAGAGCATTTTATTAACACAGTTCAGGTCGACAAAGAAAATCGTTTTGTGGTACATTTACCTTGGTTTGCCGATCACCCTCCACTGCCTGATAATTTTAACTTGGCTTTAAAGAGACTGGACGGTACTGCACGAAAGTTAAAAGAAGAAAATTTGTATGACGATTATAATCAAATATTTGAAGTATGGGCAAGAGAAGGAATAATTGAAGAAGTTCCTAAACATGAGATTCAATTGCCGTCTCATTATTTACCACACAGACATGTCATGAAAGAAAATAGCACAACCAGAATCAGACCTGTATTTGATGCTTCGGCGAAGTTGAGAGGTTCCTCAAGCCTGGAGAAAGGAATAAACCTTGTTGAGTTAATTCCTACTATATTAACACGTTTTCGGATGAACACGTTTGGAGTCACGGCAGACATCCGCAAAGCATTTTTACAAATTCGCCTACAAGAAAACGACAAAGATTATTTAAGATTTCTTTGGTATAACGAAAACAATGAACTAAAATACTTTAGACACTGTCGTGTCGTCTTTGGAATTTATAGTAGTTCCTTCTTACTTAATTCTGTGATTCAATATCATCTAGAAACAATTTTGGAGGAAGCACAACTTGGGAACTCAAAATATCCTGGATATGGTTCAGAAATTTAAAAACAGTTTTTATGTGGACAATTGTTTAACTAGTGTAAAAACTGAGACAGAATGCATGAGTTCATTCAAGTAGCTACAGATATTATGTCAGAAAGGAAGTTTGACCTTAGAGGGTGGGAGCACAATTGTTCCCATTCCTCAACAAAAGAGGTTTCTTGTGGAAAAAATAAAATTGTCCCGGTATTAGGCCTGCAATGGTTTTTAAACTCAGATACTCTTTCTGTAAATTTAAAAGAAGTTTGCGAAGATAATGGACCTGTTACTAAAAGGAAAATATTGTCGGAAGTCCGCAAAATTTTTGACCCTATTGGATTTACTTGTCCAGTGACTTTATACCCGAAACTTTATGTTACAAGAACTGTGGAAAATGAAAACAACTTGGGATGCGGAGTTACCACCAGCATTTCTAAAAAATTCGAGAAGTGGAGAAAACAGTTGAATCTACTTAAGGAAATTGCTGTCCCTAGATGTTTAATAAAAGACCCTGATAATACCTTCAGTTTAAGTTTACACGGTTTTTTTGTGACGCGAGCAAAATAGCTTATGCTACTTGCATATATTTAAGGAATGAAAGTAAAAATTTAACTTCATGTCAACTAGTTCAAGCACGGTGCAAGGTAGCTCCGCTGAAGTCTATTACAATTCCTCGGTTAGAGTTGTTAGCGTACACTATTGGTACCCGACTGTTACAAAGAGTTGTAGCAGATTTAAAATTAGGAAATATTCCAACCTTTTTTTTGGACTGACTCCAGTAACGCCTTGTATTGGATAAAAGGCAGCGAAAACGGGACACCATTTGTATATAACAGAGTACGAGAAATTAGATTAGTGAGTAAACCTGAAAATTGGTATTATGTACCTGGATAGATCAATCCGGCGGATTTACCCTCCAGAGGTTGTTCCGCTCGACACTTGTTGGAGACAGAGTGGTGGCAAGGTCCTCCTTGGCTCTATTACCCATCTGATGAATGGCCTAGATCTGAATTCTCCATAAATGAAGAAGTGTCGAAAGAAATAGTATCATCTATGGTGAACCTTCAAAATATAGACAATTCCTGCATCTATAAGTTTTCGAGTTATAGCAAAACTATAAGAATTATTGCCTGGCTACTACGATTCATTAATAATTGTCGTATTCCGAGAAATACTAGAAAATATGGTAGCCTTGATTCCGAAGAAATTTCTGTAGCTGAGTATGGAGTTATCAGAATAATACAGAAAGAAAGCTTCGTTAATGAACAAGATGAAAAGTTAAAAACTCTGTTAAGTTAAATTTTAAGATAAAAGTTAACTTAGGTGGGAGAATGTCGGATTGATACTCTACCTGATTATTATCTTTGTTTTGATATATTTGGTAAGTTGCGAATGGCAACAGTCTAGTTTTTGTTTTATGTACTCAGAGAAATGGCTTTTGAGTTCTTTGTCGTATTTTAGAGATAATTAATACGTATTATTTACGCCATAAATGCTTCTGAGTGTTATTTTGTGATTTAAAGCAAAGGGTGTACGTATTAGAACTGTAAATAAACTGTTTGTGTTATAAGGTGTTTTTATGGAACAATTGACTACACCAACTATAATCTGAATACTTCTGATTCCGAAATTCAAAACGGAACATCATTGAGCGAAATTTTCGGCCTTATTGATATATTATTCGAAATTCTCCAGAAAAAAATCACTGGATTTAAACTATTGTGTATCTCAAATTAAATACACTCGTGAGCTATTGAGTCGTAAAAGGGATGATGATGTTTTGAAAACACTTGTAAAAAATCGCAGAAATAGTTCAATCTAAAAACAATTTCTCAAAATTATAAACAGCTATATTTCGAAATTTTAAAATTAATTCTTATGGAAATAAACACAAGATTTCAAGATTGTGAAAAACTTCAAATTTATTTGTCTTGCTGATACAACGAAATTCGAGCAATTTAATTTACATTTTCCTTCTCAGGCACTTGAAAATCTTCAATAGTTTTACGGCCGATGTGTTTAAAAAGAACAGCGCCTTAAAATGAACTATGTCTTACATATATGCCGATGGAAAATTCAGGAATACATCGACGCAAGAACTTCTTCGAATGCTTTATGATAAAGAAATTTTCGCAGAAGCTTATAATTTGTTTTACCTCGTCTTAACAATTCCAATTACAAATGTATCAGTGGAAATGAGTTTTTCTTGCCTTAAAAAAATAAAAACTTACTCAAGAAATTCTATTTTGCACAAGAGACTTTCTTCTTTTGCAAATAATTCTATTCAAAAAGGCGTATTAGTGACGCTTATGAGGAAAGTCATTTTACGATGACATAGACAGATTTGCAACATGAAGATTTAATTTACAGAAAATAGTGTAAATCCTCAACAACTAATTTTCGGAACTGCTATATTTTCATATCACTGGCATAGCCAGGATTTAATTTCGGGGAGGCCTTCCCTTATTTTCCAACCACGAGCCGCCACTGCAACTACGATCGCATTCCTAAAAAAAATTGCTCGATCATTCATGCAATAATAGTACACCCGTAATCTTAATACAGCTCTCACGGTGCCACGCAAATGGCAATCACTCAACTAGTGGCGTCATCTATCGAATTCGGCTACCTCTAAATTCTGGAGGAGGAGTATTGTGGCGAACTTCTCTACCACTCCAAAAAGTTAACGAACTAAACAATCTCTACTATTATAAAAGGAAGTGTTTGTGTACCTGTGTTGGTCGATGTCCAGACGAATCTATAGCACTTACAGCCATGCAATTTGGCACACAGGTAGTCCTAAAGGTGATTGAATGTACCTCGAAGGACAAATTTTAAAATTTAATCTAGAAATTTTTTAAATTCATTTATTGGCATATTTTTGTATTATTTGGTTTAATAAGAATGGCAACAGTGTGAGAGAGATCACACAGCTTCTGCTCTTGGCAATAAGCCAAGGCTCTCTACTTTCTAAAAAGGATGTCTGATAAGACAGCCGTGTAAATATCTGTATGGAGCTGGCGGATCATCCAACGTATTCAAAGCGTTCTTGATTAACTTTGTTAATATTTTTGTATTGCTTTCTGTTTTTGTTTGGGTATTTTTCGCAAATAGTACATTGTGGTTATTTCATAACTTACTTTTGAATTTGTACCATTTCTGCAATTTTGTTTATTACTGTTTATATATATACTATATATACAATTTTGTTTTGATTTCGCTCAGATTGTAGCGGTATTTTCATAACTTACTTTTGAATTTGTATAATTTCTGTATAAAATTTTCTGTATTTCTGAATTTGTATAAAATAAAAAACATGACGGTATTTTAATTGAAATATTTAAAACATTGTAACGTCTTGGTTCACAGGTAGCTTAGACTAGTTACCATTCAAAAGTATCCGCTTCTAGACTAATACATTTATTTTACAATTTTTGTACAAATAGTCGGTAAAATGAATGAAGAGTTCATTTAAAGATAGTTCATTGGAAAGTCCAAAGTTTTATCGAGGCGCTTCTTATGGCTGCTGGCGAGCCTCTCACAAATTACTCGGAGGAGTCTAATTCACGGTTACGGCGAGCCTTTTCCCAATAAAAATACTCAGACGAGTATAGAGTCCCTATGCAGGATATCTCAGTCTTTTCCAGATCGGATGAGATCTCCCACTACTAGGACGAGCAGTTGCACAGATTTCTCGGAGGATTCTCCTTCACGGCTACGGGCGAGCCTTTCTCAATAAAATACTCAGGCGAGTATAGAATCCCAGGGCGGGATAAATCGGCCTTTTCCAGCTCGGATAAGCTCTTCCGAAAGATGACAATCTTTCGCCGACAGTGAACGGGTGTTCACTTCTCGTTCGACTTTCGTCTCTCCAAAACGGTCTCTGCTGACCTCCTCTCTCTCTTCTCTTTCGTTCCAATCCTCTTCTCAAGATCTCAAAAACTCTATTATATATCGGGTGCTTCTCGACTCCTCCTTTTCGTTTCGGGTCGGCCTCTTAGTCGGTGCTGGTTGGCTGTTGAATATTCTCACCATCTTCGGACCTTCCCGAATGGCTCTCGCACGTTGGCCTCTCCCCTTGACTTTTACGACAGACTTCGGCGGACTTGAAAGGGGACCATAAACCTTTGTCGGCAATGGTCATTGTAATTCATCTCCGTCCTTTTTGTCTCGAAATGTCATAGAGAGCGACAGAAAGGCGCCTGCCCTTTGTTTCGAAGCCACCGACGATTTTGACCTCTGGAATCGCTACTGCCGTGTGGTTGTTCTTTTCGACACGATCGCCGCCAGATTATCAGACCGCCTATCTCGGCTGCCGTGGTGGTCGTTTCGGTGTAGTCTATTCCTTTCGGTACTTGATCCGCCGGCAAGATTGTCAGTTTCCCTAGCCGCCGTTACAACATCAAAAAAGTAAATATTCAAACACTTAATCACACAAATAAACAAGGAAAACATAAGATTACTGTCTATAAGTGAGGTTCTGTTTATAAATGTAGGTTATTCTCTATTAGATCTCCTTTAATGGGACTAAGTATAAAGTGCATCAATTGTACATGTTTTAAAAGCAGACGAAGACCTATCATGACAATAAAGCACTTTTTCCTCTGAAAAGTTTGATTCGACATCGTTTGAAACCATACTTTTTCTTTCATATCAATCCTATGAAGTTGTACACAAAAATATAAGATAGCTACAGTACACATGATCTTTGATCTGTCGAAAAGGGTCTTTGTATTACTGCCACAGACTGCGAATGACTACTTCCTATAATTACGAAACTTTCTCAACCAAAGGTAAGAAAATTTTAGAACACTGCTTGTGTAAAAAATCAATTACCGTACCATTGCATTTACTACAAACGAGACATAAGAAACTGCTAGGTGGTAGACAGGAAAATCTAATGAAAATTTATTGAGTTTGTTAAATTTAGTCTACCGTAATTTCGATAATCCCGAACAAATATTTCCCGAGCATCTGATTCCTAAAGTAGGTCAGAGAGTGTGCTGTAACAAATAAAGTACAAATTACATAAAACTAATTAGTGTTCCACAGGACTTAAATCACATTTAAAATTTTCTTAATATTTATCACCAATAACCCATAAAGAGTGACCCAAATACCGAAAATATGAAATTTGTCTTGAGATCTACAACACCACAAGCAGAAATTTTGGAGAACGATCCTCTCTAATCGATTTCAGTAATTGTACCGACTTGCAGTCTACATTAGCATGGAGCATCCAACTCGTCTTGAATCCCCTTCAGAGAGGTATGTGACTTCTCAAGCTTCCTTGATATTCTAGATGTGCACAGGGTCTCTGCCATCACGCAGAGTGGCACCGAAGTCATGGCTGGCTGCATTCTCAAACGAATGCCGTTTGCATTTCTTTTATCACCACGAATGTCGCCAACGTCAGGTACACGGTGATCACGAGAGCAAAGCAGAAAACAAACTACCGACAGAACGTCTTCGAGTTCATGTGCTGTATTGTGCAGCACTTAGTGCATTCGTTTGAGTATTAGAATGTGTGAAGGACTGGGACACACATTTGACCTGATTCATTTCCGAGCAAAAATCGTCTATCAAACCGCTGTACTTATAGTATTAGTCCAGTCATGTTATACATGGTTCCTTGTAAAAGGTCGAGTATCTATAATTTTTGGATATGTTGTAGGGACCAATGCCACTAGTAGAAAAACCAAGTTTGCGGAAACAAAAGCCCTTATGCTAGCAATTATATTGAAAAAACGTCGAAATTTTCGGACTTTTTTCGGTTTTCGTTTAATATCTCTGTTCCTAAGCATCGAAGAGCAAAAGTAGTTATCATCGATATTGTAGAGGACAAAATTTGCTACAACTTTTGTATTTATGATTTTTCTACGGGCTATAGTTATCGAACTACGGAGCAGTGAGTGTGATAATTTTTGGAAAATTACAAAACACGCACATATTTCAGAAATATTGATGCAGAATATTATTGAATATTGATGATTAAATACTATTAATTTATTGTACATTAATTAAGCATTAAATATTAATAAGTTTTCAAAGTAAACAAAAGATTCAAAAGTAGGTAAATACAAATACAATCAAATATTAAATGCTATTACATAATGATGTAATAATGTATCGCCTGTGTTAAAAAAGTAAATTTTTCACTACAATCTCACTTTACTTAAATCTTGATTCATAATTTTAAAATTTAGCTCGTTTTGAAGATCCTGGTGTTGAATGATCCTCTTCGTCACTCATTATGTTGACTGTAATGTGAGTGTGTAAAGGATTGGTGGCAATCTCCTCAATTTGCTCAAGAACATCCAGAGTCTCATCTTCATTATTTAATGTCGTCTGTCGTCATGTCGCTGTCTTCCAAAACAGGAGTAGGAGCGTTTTGGCATGACTGGCCGAGACAGAAAGTACAAAGGCTTGAACACTTTAGGCCTGCTTTTTGACAGCGACATGATATAAATTTCGGTAAAGATTGAGGTGCAGGATCCTTACTAGCTTGAATTGGCGCGAGCCCTTGATCTGTGCGCATCCAACCCCAGTCTGTAAGTTGTCTTTCGAATCCCAAACACTTCTGGACTGTGTGGTATGTCTGGAAAGAATAGTATCTGGCAGCGTCTTATATCTGTGGCAGTCGTGCAAGACTTAATTTGCTGGTCTTTGCAGCAGCCTTGATGAAATGCAGGTAACGGAGGCGATCCAAATTTTGTGTGGTCATGTTACCCCCATACAAAGTGACGAGATACTTCTCTCCTGCGCTGGCTATGTCCTCAGCAGAGGAGTGTTGTTGTAAGAACACTGAAACTAATTCTTTTAGCTTAGGATTTTTCTTGAGTATAGTGCAGCATTTGGTTTTGTCTTGGCCAGAATCTTTTGTCTTAGCCACTGACGGTATGCAGGAAAAGAACAATACCTGGTGGATAGCTTGATGAATCATATTTGAAGGAGGAACTACAATACTGTACACCAGCAGACTCACCTTTTCCACACTTAGGTACACATTGTTCACATTAGGAGCCAAATCAGTGAGCAGCACCAGCAAGTCAGTATCTTCCCCAATGATGATAACTTGTTTATAGGCTGAGACCTTGGAAAGTGTTGTCTTCACAATGTCGACATCTGCATCTTCCACAGCCTGCTTTACGTCAATGCTGTGTTGAAATGCGTTGCAAATAAATGAGATGAGACGTCGTTTGTTCCCTTCATTAGTAAGAAATTAAGTACCTGCAATTAAGTACGGTAGCAATGCATCGAACTACAATGGCTGGAGAGCTCGTGTTCTGGAACGAAATTAAGAGACTATAGTAGAGTCCAAAATTAGTATGAGCTCCTGGCAAGAATATCAAACAGAACACTGAGGAGACTGAAGGAAACAGAATTACTGACAGAATGGCCACATTGATGGCAATTCGTTCGAGTGTTACCTTTTTAAATGTTCTGCTATCCTGAAGAACTTTTATCCTGTAAAACTCTGTTACAAGGTTCTTGATTTTGGTTCTCTTCCTGTAAACGATATGCCATAGACCTAAAGAAAACAGACTGTTCGATAAGAAAGGGAATGTTATAAGTAGTTCAGAATATATAAAGTATGCTTTAAGGGATGCATATGTAATATATAACTGGGTGATATACAAAAAGACGGATCCATTTTCATCCTCAATTTGTGCAATCTACTATCCTTAACACCGCTATGGCAAACATCGATACCGCAAATAGTCAAAGTATTCCACAGGAAACCATATCCATCATACGCTTTCTTGTCCAATTCAGTCTTTTTGAGGGATAAGTTAAAAGAATTTTCTGTATCTCCCGCCATCGTCATAACTGGAATTCTGAGTAAAATCTATATACCTCGAAGAATAGGATTGAAAGAGTTTGGACTAATTTTCTTGTTATGTTTCTTGGTGAAATCAAATATCCAACAAATGAAAAATTATGAACAATAGGATAAATTTGTTGTTAACGTTCGCCTTTTGAGAACAATAAAAATTCCAATTCCTTACACGCATGCTTTGCAATACGTTTTACTAGCTATAAAAGTTCTTTTGTTACTTAGAGGCTTTCGGGAAGCTGTTTTCCATTGCAAATGTTAACCCATTGTTATTCATGAAATTATTGAAAAGTCATTAACTATGCAATCAATAATCAATATGTGGATGTAAACTCGCTGACATTTAAATGGATGGAAATGCATGAATACAAAATCAATTTTTCTGTTTCTTTTTTTAACTGTATAAACTGAAAGCGCAAAAAAGCATGACATTTACTGTTTCTGAATCCTTTATTCTTCCTTATTTTCTCGACAATTCTTGAATCCAGGGAAGAATTGTCGAGAAAATAATGGCCAATGAAGGGGAATGAAGATTATTCCTCTATTGTTTTGATGCATTTAATTTCAGATGAGTCCTGCTTCCTTCAGTTAGCTTTTACGAATTAAACTCTTCTTTTCTTCTTTTATTAGATCTACATATATAAACAAAATTAAGCCAGATATTGCCAAGTATACTAACCTTTTTAGCCTGAATTGGGTTCGAGCTCATGTGGGGGTAGACGGTAATGAGCTGGCCGACCGGCACGCCAAGCTGGCTGCTATTTGTGGCGAGGGATTGGTTTTGTTCCTGCTCCCCTTTCTCATATTAAAAGGAAGTTAAGGAATCAGTTGATTATTGATTGGCAGGAACACCACACTAGATCGGAGTCTGGTCTCCGGCTGAAGGAGTTCATGCCAGAGATCAGTACTGCCTCCCTCGTCACAAACCGACACTTGATATGGTACCTTACAGGTCATGACCCATTCATGGACTACCTGAGAAGATTTCACGTTAGTGACACTGACCTCTGCACCTGTGGGTTGGTGGGCAGTGCCGATCACTATCTCTTCAGCTGCACAAATACTTCTAAATATCACTTGAGAGAGCCAGCGGTGTCTAACAAACCCGCTTGGCTCTCTGGTGTATTAAAAAATATAATATCCTTGAATAGGATAAGATTATGTGTCCTGGCAGCTGGAGAGGTGGCAAACGGCCCGCCGCCCACAGATTGAGCTCCTTGTGTATTCCCCTCTGCTATTGGTTTTATTATTTAAAAATTTTAATTATATCACTTACCTTCGTCACATCAATTCATATATTTATTATCATTATTCATTTCATCCTATTTAATACATTGCCATGCATTATTTTATATATATATATATATATATATATATAGACCATCACCACAAATCAAAAAGGAGAAACCAAATAAAAACAAAAACAAAATGCAAATAATAACAAGAACAAAAATGGAGCAAAATAACAACAATAATATTGACCCTTTAGATGAACAGCGCTGAAAGCCGCAGAGAACAAATAAAGGGAAATAATAAGTAAAACTACCCTAAGAATAGAATAGATTTCCCCGAGAAACAAGATGAAATAAAATATGTAAATGTTAAGTGAGCCTGCCTACTTTTTCAAGGGGAGCAAGGCCAGGTTGTCACTTAAAAATGCGATGCTTTGAGTTTTTTCTGTACTTATGTGAGGCCAGGCCGAAGAGATCAACAAAAGTTACCCCCGAAAACTCAAAGTACTACCAGAGAGAAAAAAATCATGAAAATAATACCTGTTACCAAGGTTAGGAATCAAAAGAACATAGCCAACGTAATACCTTACCAAAAGTTGCCGCCCAAGCTAGGAGAGCAAAACATTGCCAGATCCGTATTATGTAGAATAACGGATTTAAAAACGAAAGAGGGTGGCTTGGAGATAATGTGAACAAATTAGCGCAAATGAAAGGGAGGGAAGAAAGGTAAATTTTAACAAGAAAATAAAATTGTGACAAAGAGTAAAGATTGTGGGCAGTGATGAAATTGAAAGAAAAAACGAGGGAAAAAGTGAAAAAAATAATTATATAGTTATATTTTTTGGCTCCATCTGTCCGAGGAGAAAGAAAGTAAAGTCGAGAAAAAGAAAATTATTTTTAAGGAAAAAACTTTTTAAGAAAATTGTTGGGGAAGTTGTTATTTAAGAGGGTGGTTTTAAGAGTTTTGAGCTGATTATCAATAGTAGTTTGGTCCCTGCAAATATGATGAATTCTATAGATTTGATTATAAATTAAGTTTCTGTAGATGTTGAAAGAAATATTAGAATTCCAGGGAACAAGTCTGTTGATATTAAATTGAAAGTCATTTCTTTTGTCATAGATATCGGTTGAAGATTTAGAACTGACATCAATATGAATGTCAAGGAAGTTAGTAGATAAAGGTAAGCTATTTGTTTTTTTGAGGATGAGTTCAGTGGGATAAATACTTTTCCAAAAATCAGTGAACTCTGGTGAGTTAAAAATGATTAAATCATCTATGTAGCGATAGGAGTTAATAAATTTAGAAGTGTGTGATCTTTCATAGAAATGGAGGTAGAGGTTAGCAAGAATACTGGAGAAAGTGGTACCTTGTGGTATTCCTTGTACTTGTTGGAAAAGATGTTCACCATTAAAGATAAAATTGTTGAGGACACAAAGATTGATAAGACTGTTCCAATATTGTTGAGAAATATTAAGAAGAAGGTTAAATTCAGTGTAGTAGGAGTTAAGAACATCTATAAGGTTATGGAGCGGGATGCTAGTGAAGAGGTCTTTAAAATCGAAAGAGTCAATTTGTGAGATATTGTTATTAGAGGAAAGAAAATTAAGAACTGGAGTGTTATTATTAATGATCCAACAGTTTTCTTTAACCGTGATAGCTTTAAGAATGATTTTTAAAAATTTAAAAAAGATTTTCCCTGGTTTATGCATGTAATTTTGGCTAGTGCCACAAGTGATGAATCTAAAAGCTATGGGGTTTTTGTGAAATTTAGGGGTGATGGTAATGTAGGGGAAGAGTATATTGTAGTTCTTAAGCTTAAGAATTTTGTTGAATGCAATGATTTTTTTAACAATAATATTATGAGTAGCATGTGGTTTTTTGTAGGTGATGGAATTTTTAAGTTCTGAATCAAGTAGGTCAAGATATAGTTTTTTGCAGAAGAAACCGAAATTGCTGTTGGCTTTGTCAATTGGCGCAATAATAAAAAAAACCTACAATCTCTTTTTATTATTGCGCCAATTGACAAAGCCAACAGCAATTTCGGTTTCTTCTGCAAAAAACTATATCTTGACCTACTTGATTCAGAACTTAAAAATTCCATCACCTACAAAAAACCACATGCTACTCATAATATTATTGTTAAAAAAATCATTGCATTCAACAAAATTCTTAAGCTTAAGAACTACAATATACTCTTCCCCTACATTACCATCACCCCTAAATTTCACAAAAACCCCATAGCTTTTAGATTCATCACTTGTGGCACTAGCCAAAATTACATGCATAAACCAGGGAAAATCTTTTTTAAATTTTTAAAAATCATTCTTAAAGCTATCACGGTTAAAGAAAACTGTTGGATCATTAATAATAACACTCCAGTTCTTAATTTTCTTTCCTCTAATAACAATATCTCACAAATTGACTCTTTCGATTTTAAAGACCTCTTCACTAGCATCCCGCTCCATAACCTTATAGATGTTCTTAACTCCTACTACACTGAATTTAACCTTCTTCTTAATATTTCTCAACAATATTGGAACAGTCTTATCAATCTTTGTGTCCTCAACAATTTTATCTTTAATGGTGAACATCTTTTCCAACAAGTACAAGGAATACCACAAGGTACCACTTTCTCCAGTATTCTTGCTAACCTCTACCTCCATTTCTATGAAAGATCACACACTTCTAAATTTATTAACTCCTATCGCTACATAGATGATTTAATCATTTTTAACTCACCAGAGTTCACTGATTTTTGGAAAAGTATTTATCCCACTGAACTCATCCTCAAAAAAACAAATAGCTTACCTTTATCTACTAACTTCCTTGACATTCATATTGATGTCAGTTCTAAATCTTCAACCGATATCTATGACAAAAGAAATGACTTTCAATTTAATATCAACAGACTTGTTCCCTGGAATTCTAATATTTCTTTCAACATCTACAGAAACTTAATTTATAATCAAATCTATAGAATTCATCATATTTGCAGGGACCAAACTACTATTGATAATCAGCTCAAAACTCTTAAAACCACCCTCTTAAATAACAACTTCCCCAACAATTTTCTTAAAAAGTTTTTTCCTTAAAAATAATTTTCTTTTTCTCGACTTTACTTTCTTTCTCCTCGGACAGATGGAGCCAAAAAATATAACTATATAATTATTTTTTTCACTTTTTCCCTCGTTTTTTCTTTCAATTTCATCACTGCCCACAATCTTTACTCTTTGTCACAATTTTATTTTCTTGTTAAAATTTACCTTTCTTCCCTCCCTTTCATTTGCGCTAATTTGTTCACATTATCTCCAAGCCACCCTCTTTCGTTTTTAAATCCGTTATTCTACATAATACGGATCTGGCAATGTTTTGCTCTCCTAGCTTGGGCGGCAACTTTTGGTAAGGTATTACGTTGGCTATGTTCTTTTGATTCCTAACCTTGGTAACAGGTATTATTTTCATGATTTTTTTCTCTCTGGTAGTACTTTGAGTTTTCGGGGGTAACTTTTGTTGATCTCTTCGGCCTGGCCTCACATAAGTACAGAAAAAACTCAAAGCATCGCATTTTTAAGTGACAACCTGGCCTTGCTCCCCTTGAAAAAGTAGGCAGGCTCACTTAACATTTACATATTTTATTTCATCTTGTTTCTCGGGGAAATCTATTCTATTCTTAGGGTAGTTTTACTTATTATATATATATATATATATATATATATATATATAAAATAATGCATATATATATATATATAAAATAATGCATATATATATATAGTCTTTATTATTAGTTGTTCTACTATTTTTATTATATTGTTTGTTACCAGGCAAATTGTCACCGGTTGTTCTTTTGTTGGCCCTGTTGGCCTATTTTGTAATTCTTTTGGTTTTAATAAATGGTGGTGCCCTTGGTGCTTGGGGCCGCACGTGGGAACTCGGCGGTGCTTTCCGCAGGGGGGGCTGGGTGGCTCGCTGCCCTCTTTCGTGGTCACGGTGGTTGTCTTCCCCCGCTTCCCAAACCAAAGCTCTAAGCCTTATTTTGGCAAGCTGGGAGGCGGTGGGTCCAAAATTAAACTCTTTGTAATGACTACCTAAATTGTCTCAGAAATTCGTTCACGAGCACTTTTGATTTACGTAATTCGATGTTTATACTGCCCCCGCTTGAGAAATTTCTGAAATCGTCACTACAGTGTCTGATTCGTATAACATTGGTAACGAAAAAATTAACGCATAATGAAAAACTTCCCAGTATACGTATGCAATGTTACATCCTCTGATTTTTGTCACGTGGAATTTCCTCAATTGAAACCTAACCATTTCTCCAGTCTTTATATTTATTGAGCGAGCAATTTGTTACAGAGCTGTCGAACGAGCGATTTGAGCCCAGTTTTCCATCATAAAATCCCCTTCAGAATCCTTATTGGTATTTATCATTGAAGCTGAACGTGCTTTGATGTAAATGCTTTTCTCTCTAAAGAGTCTGAGCCACTCTTCTATTGGCGGATTTGTCACGGTTGCTGTACACAATGGACAGAATCGTTTTTGTCAGTATTCTTATCAGGAACTCTTGAGTGGGTGTGTTCAGATGAAGGATATTCTTTGCCTTTGTTTTCGAACTTTTGCAATCCTGTCTTGATCTATTGAGGAAATAGCCCCATTATCTTGCTCACAATTCAATCTAAATTTCACGAAAAAATCAATATCATCTTCATCCTGTTCATTATTAAGTTCTGCAGCAATATCTGCCGTTTGTTCTTCATTTAATATGGCTCTTTCATTGGAATGTTCATCCTCAATGGTCCGCAAGCCCATGAACTCATGGGATGTTGCCTATTCCATTCTGCTAGGTAATCATATTCGACAAAAGGTTTTTCCTCTATTCTATGCATTTTGGCTTGCTTTTTCTTCTTTTCCTTTCCCTCAACTTGGCGTGGTAAGGAAGTTTGGAGAGTGGGGTGCCAGCTCAGGTGTTATCTCGTCATCTGACCGTGATTCAAAATTACGTGGTTTTGTCCTCGGATCTTTCTCTTGGGGGATGATCCCGGACCGTCGCCAATAGCCCGTTGTATTGCTACCAGTGCGACTTTAAATAAAGTACCTACCTACCTCTCTGTACTTGATACACTGAAAAATTTACATTTCCTTCCTTATCCAGTCCACCATCTTGCAAGATGGATCGGAAAATCGGTGGAGATGTCGAATCCGAGACAGTGGCGATTTATCGCCAAACATGGTAACCTTGGTGTTTTGATCCAGCTTTATGGCAACCCTATGCAAAAGGTGTTTCGCGTAGGAAAGTCAACGTTTTTTTTTAACGAACATACTGGCTTAGGACGCCATCTTGATATGGCGACAAACATGTCTCGGATTCTACATCTTTACCGGAAAATCTAAATATACTTTATGGTCAACAAAGGGATGAAATATTTCCCTTTGACGCTACATCATTGCTCCTGAAGATCCCGTGGCAAAACACAGATGTAATATATTTTTTAATCAGTTTTGTATACTTACACACGAGCCAGATAAAAAATAGTGACTTAGAAGAAAGACGGCTTAACATAAATGTTGAAACAATTTTATTCAAGGTACTGTTACATTCACAACACACACACTGTTTTGATAACAGCGAAATTTTCCATTGTGTTCGCGTTTTTTATTTTAAAACATGATATATCCCATTGTTACAATTAAAAGATATGCATTGTTTACAAAGGGAAATTGTTTTGTGTAACATTGTTGGATTTAGCAAGCTTGAATTTTTTTACAAGATGAATTAAAGGAATATATAAATTTCATACACGACTACAGGAAATAAAAATGACATCGTCGGAAATGAATTTTATGTATTAATAGTAGAATTACCCGACCTTATCTGGGTTGAATTGGCTTAATGTAGGTTGAAAAAGTGACCAGAATAATTACTTTTCTCTTACTTAGGAAAAGGCCAGCATCATTTAAGTGTCAAAGAAATAGTTTTTAAGCAGATTTATAATTTCTACAACTTACTTTGGACGCAAATCGAATTTCCCTATGCCCATAGCCATCGATATACTAATACATTTCATATACATCCCACTCCTATTTTATTTTACACTAATGTGACTACTACAAAAGTCGATTTTGAGGGTGATTATGAATGCCGCTTCGTAAGCTTTTTCTGTAAAATTCGTACTCATTTCGTACAAATGAGAAATCGCCAGCTAGTTGTTTTAGGTATGGTAGATCAATTTGACTTTGTTTTTTTAGAAAGAGAAAACCACTGTTTTCAACAAACGTCTAACAGATATAAGTTTCTTCAATTTATTCAGTTGGCAAATTTGCTTTATTTCTAACTTGCATGCAGCTGTAAATCGAATCCTTTATGGGGTTGTTGCTTGTGATGAATAGGAATTACAATTCACTAAACAAATAGATATTTAGTTAATTAACTACCACAGAAAACAGCGAAATAAAACTAAAGTAAAGCCGGCAAAAAGAGATTATTCGTGATTCCTTTTCTCCCGTGTTCGTTGTAACAAGCAAGGGACAGGACTATGCACTTGATACTCTGAAAAACATTTACTTTTAATTACTTATCCAGTTCAGTATGTTACAAGGTAGATCAGAAAATTTAAACATACTTTAATGTCAACAAATGGATGAAATATTTCCCCTTTTGCCACTGCATTGCTCGTGGAGATCCTTTTCAGTAGTAAAACACATAGACATTTTTTAATCACAGTTTTATATACTTTTACACGAGCGCAGATAAAAAAAACGACTTTGAAGTTGATAACTTTAACATAAATGAGGAAACAATTTTATTCAAGGTACTGTTAATTTCACAACACAGTTCTAATAACAATGAATATTCCATGATGTATACGTTGCTTATTTAAAACATGATATATCGCTGTTATAGTTAAGATATGTGCATTGCTAATAAAGGAAAATGTTTTGTGTAACATTGTGGATTTAGAGCAAGCTTGAATTTTGTTACGATTAATAACGGAATGTATAATTTTTACACACGACTACACGGAAATTAAAATGTATATTGTCATTGAAAATCAATTGTATGTATTAATAACAGAATTATCGCACCCTACCCGGGGTGAATTTGGTTAACTGTAGAGTGAAAAAATGACCAGAATAATCACTTCTCTTTTGAAGAAAAATACCATCATCATTTAAGTGTCAGGAAAATAGTTTTTAAACACCTTTTCGACTTTTTTATTATTTCTACAACTTACTTTGGATGCATATCAAATACCCCATGCCTATATCGATCCATATAATATATCTCATATACATCTCACCCCTGTTGTATGACAAAATCACGAAAACTGACGCTAACGTGACTACTACAAATGTCGAATTTGAGGATAGATTATGAATGCTGCTTCTTAAGTTCGTTTTCTGTAAAATTTTCTGGCAACTCGTCAAGGGTAGAGTTGTCTCCACCAACCGATTGATGCACACGAGACCAATCTACTCGTATATCATCTGTTTGCCTGAAGCTGGGGCCGAAGCAGTGTTTTGGGTGAGTATATTGCCCTTCAACTGCCAGGATCACCTTTTCCATGGACACGGGACTCCACGCACAGCAACACAGACGTTCCCCAAGAGGAACTTAAAGGAACAGAGTGGCGAAAAGCTTCTCAAGGGGAGTATTCACCTCCGAAGAGGCAAGCACAATGAGGAGGAATAAAAGGCAAAAGGGTAGGCAAGGGTAAAAATGAAAGGGAGAACAGATCACTTCAGGTACCTCGGGGTTGTGAAGTCCGTATAAACCTAAAGAAAGTATACCTTCGAGGGCCGTGTTACGGCCAATGAGAATTTAAGATAAAGAGGGCGCTGCGCGCGCTTCTGAAGAAGTTAAATTGTGTAGTGATTTTCCGGCTCTGTTCTGAAAGAGAACAGAGGATGATGAAATAAGTTAACTGTAAATATGTCTGTTTTTGTTCTTGTCCTTGTTTTGTGAAAATAAATGTTGTGGCTGTAAAATTCGAATGCTGATCTTTCCAAATGAATCCACATCAAATAATAATTTGAGACGACGTTAATTTTGGAGCGTCACAGGCCGGACGAGTAGGGGAGTAGTGGGGAAACCTAGCCCGAAGGCCCTCCATCTCCTGTGAAGCTTGTATCTGATTGTGCAGAGGTGGGCTTTTCAGAGTCTTTTACTCAATCAGATACGTATTACCCGACATAAAACCTAAAGTTCGACCAAGGAAGGAGCCCGAAATCAAATAATCGACTTAAGAATTTCAAAGATGGCCAAAAAATATTATGCAAAGTTCCATCGCGATCAACTAGCTACATTTAGGGGGAAGCCGAATCCTGTGGGATTCGAAAGACAACATACAAGTCACTTGAAGTACGAAAGCTTGAGCAGCGTGTCCAGAAGAAATCGGCACAGGTGGCTACAAAACCGACTCATGCAACAATCGAAGCGGCAACCATCGACTTCTCGTTCACACGACATCGTCATGAGCTCGTGAACTTGGATGGCTGACCTGACATCTGGAACGAATGGGATGTGACAGCAAGAGGGCCGATACCAAGTACATCAGGTGCGCCGAGTGCAGGACTTACTACAATCGCGCTGGAGACATATTTGGCTAGATTCACGGTTAAATCCCATCAGCGAGATGCTGATGTTCCAGGAGACTGGCACTCACAAGATAATGAGGCAAGTAATCAACGAGTCCGTTTATGTCGACACCGTGAGCTGCCTCGCCAGCTGAACGACAATTGCGCCTTTACCGAGAGTCTAAAGAAGTACTTTTTACTTCTCATATCATCGCTCTATTTTTGCCGTGTATGCTTGATTCCAATCAATCTGTGGATACACATACATGTATTTCGACGTAAGCAGCATAGCAAAGCTATGCACCCGTTTATGTCTTTTTGGAATAACAAAAATCGACGATGTGTTAGCCTAAGCAGTTTCTTTTACATCTCTTTAGTTCCCAGTAGCCCCACGAAGGGCGTTCTTATTTTATTCCTCATAGTTTGGGGAATATTCATTTTTCAATTCGGGTACTTCGGAGTAGGTACAAATTACGAGATTCATTTCTGATTGCATTATCCATAATTTTTGGATATGTGTATTGAGATGTATAGATTTTACGTTATTTACGAAGCTTCGGTTTTATATGATATAATTGATTTTTGATAAACCTCTTGTCTGGACGAGGTATCTCGTCATTAGCAAAATTGGCCAGATCTTGATGGACGAGATATCTCGTCGAAACCACTTGGAGTGTTCATTCCCAAATCCCTTCGGGAAGGATTCCAGATCCCGTGGGCGCTTCCTCTGAATACATTTCATCATGATTTATTGTATATTCTTTAACTGCAACTTTAATGGAGCGATAAATACTTTATTGTTCTGAATGAAGAAAAATATCGTTTGCTACTGTGTTACTCTTTTGTAACAGTCGCGGAAAAAAAACCGAACCACCCCCTTTATTTCGAGCACTATTCATAGTAGAGCAAATTCAAAGATATCATTCAATAGGGAATAACATCCTCTACAAATTCAGATGCAAAAACATTGAATAAGGGGCCGTCTTTATATGAAATTTTTGCATAAACAACAAAATTTACAATGCCAACACCATGTTTTGATGCTTTAATCAATTACTGCATCGTCAAATTAGTCTAAATATGAAATTTCTTGAATTTACTATAGTTATATCCGCAGATATTTAATGTTAAATCCCTTGTCCATTTCAAGGATCATCTCCACATTAAAAGTCGTAGATCGAGATTATTTGTAGTTAATCAGGAACTGTTTATTTGTTGCTTCACTGAAAGATTACAAAGAACCTTAACCCTCCTGGTGGTTGTCTGGAAGAGATATCTCGTCATTAGTAAGATTGAGCACATCTTGATGGACACGAGAAATTTGGAAAGAATGATAATCAATATTCACTGTTTAATTTCACCATCAACTTCAGTTTTTAACAGCTAATGAAAATTGTTAAACTTATTCCGTACCTATTGAATAAGCTTTTCATATAATAACAGTTAACAATAACTGTTGTCGCAAGTTGGCAATAGCCGTTAAGACTGTTATCGTAAAAACAGTTTTGGCAATCTCTACAATTACATAGATTGATCATTTTCAGCTGTACCACACATGACAGATAGAAGGCAATGTCATTTAGATTACATAAATGATATTTTCAAACATTTTTCAATAATTTACATTCCTCAGGCCTGTCGTAATTTGTTCGACTTTTGGATGCCCCTAAAGTCACTGTAGTGACGAAAATTTAATATGAAGACAGCCTCATATGCAAATTTCATGCACATGAATTTATAGAAGACGTTATTCTCTGTTGAATGCCATTTTGAATTTGCTCTACTGTAAAAATCGTTTGAATGATGAGGGGTGGATCGTATTTTCTCCCGACTGTACATATTTCTGTGTGATCCATCTAGAATATTTCATGTAGAACATTTCATGTAGAACATTTCATGTAGAACATTTCATGCAGAACATTTCATGTAGAACATTTCATCTAGAACATTCCATGTGAAATTAAAATGTGATTGTTAAAATGAACAGACTACAACGCATTCCTGTCCATGATGAATGTTCTGATGTAAAGAACAATATATGCCAATTCAAGAGTATATTTTATTACAATCGAGAATAGAACATACAATGAACAAATATTTATGAAATTAATGCTGGCAAATTTATTGCTGGACATTTTATTTAGTTGGAGGCAAGCTGGGCCCATCTTGGCCGCCCCTATTTTGTCGTCTAAGTGCAAGTGCACTCCCATCATATCACTCAGAAATGGCACTGACCCCAGAATGAACGAAGAAAGCTGTAAAATGTACAAGAAAATAACATTTTCGATTCAATGTCTCCTTTTTCGTATGTCACCCAAGAGACCCACATAATGTAGATTTCTGTCAAGGACATATGGAAAAGAAATATCTTAAAGGATACTTTCCACAGTTTTAGTTTCTTTGATGTCATAACAGCAAATGTCGATTGCACAGAAAGCCAGAAAATTCATCAGCTGACCATATACATTTTCCACTGAAATTCAACCTTTATCCTAATGAACAGGGTATTAAATTTTAGGTAATCTACCGCCATCTTTACTGTTGGCACGTAGGAATCCTAAAACTGAAAGTATTCAAGAGCATCAACAGAGTAGAAAATATTCGGTGTGGGTATAGATTGTATTTTGGACTTTAAGCGTAGGATCCTAAACAGGAAAGGAGTGTCAGAGGCAGGATTAAAAAATGTGGTAAAAACAAGTGTTGGTTTGGAATTTTAAACTATTTCTGTTCGCAAAGCAAACAGTTGCATGTTACAATTTGTGCAGTAATAGCAAGAGAGTGGAAATGTTCCCTACGCTCATTTATTTAGACTGATTTCGGCATTTCAATAACAATCACTGATTTTATTCAAGTAAATTAAAGTAATAATGTTGTCTTCTAAACCTTTATATTAATATAAATGTAAGATTGCACATCATTTGAAGTCCCATTATTTTTATAAGTGAGTTTCTGTCTTTAAATGTAGAATAGTTAAAAGAAAATATCCTTATCCTATTCATTACTCTATTAGATACCTTTTAATAAGACGAAGTACAAAAGTACATCGATTGTGTATGTTTGATGAACAAATGAACACATGATTACAAAGCGCTTTCACTTCAGAAAAGTTCGATTGGAGACTTTTCCCAATATCTTTTTCTTTCTTATCAATTACGTATGACTTTGTACAAGAATATAATGATGGCTACAGTATACATGATTTTTTATTCCATTTGTCGAAAAGGGACTTTGTGTTACCATCAGACTACGTGAATGATTGTTTCCGATTATTACGAAACATTGCAAACCAGAAGTGGGTAAACTTTAGAAGGCAGTTTAGCAAAAGTCGAAGTACCAAACCATTACTTTTGCTTCAGAATAGTCGTGTTTTAAACCTGTGATATGTCAGGTACTACCAAGTGGTATGCAAGAAATCGATTAAAAATTTAGTGACACTAAGTTTTGAAAGTATTTCCCAAGCGTCGCAGTTCTAAACTTTGTAGAAGAGAATAGTTATAAAAGCATTTCCGATTGAAATGAGTAACGAAAAAATGTGCAAAACAAGTTTAACTTGAGAAAATCATTATTAAATTATTAATGTTGATTAAATAAATTTATCTGATAAATGGAATGACATAATGATCATTTATTGAAATATGAGTTATGCTCTATTATACATGTTCCTATAAAATATCGCAAAATGAAACACAGCATTATAAAATGCAAATAAAACAGAACATTAAACACGGATTTCCACCACCAAATTGTTTCATTACTTGTACATTATGGTGTGTTTTGCTTTTGATATATTGTCTAAGTTAGGCTTCATAAATGTCACCCAACTCTCCAAACTTTCTACGAGTTCTTTACAAATTCACTAGGATTAAAAAAATTAATCCTAATGAATCAATATCGAAAAACGACCACGAGAAAACAGATTTATTTTACAATACAAATTACATGAAAGTAATTGTCATATTCCATACATGGTCTCATAATCATATTTCAAATATTCTTAATATTTACCACCAATAACCCGTAAGTAAAGAGTGATCCGAATACTGAAAGAATGAAATTTGTCTTAAGTTCCACAACATCGCAGGCTGTAATTTTAGGGAATGTATCCTCTTTCATCGATTTCACCAACTCTATCGTCTTGCAGTCTGCATTCCCATCAAACATCAACGCGTATTGAACCGCCTTCAGAGAGATACGCAACTTCTCAAGTTTTTTCGATATTCTCGATGCGCACAGAGTCTCTGCCACCACGCATAGTGGCACCAAAGTCATGGCTGGCACGCATTCCCAAACTTGTGCCGTTTGTACTCCTTTTGTGACCACGAATGTTGCTAATGTCACGTACATTGAGATCACCTGAGCGCAAAGCAGAAGGAAACAAACTACGGACAGAACGTCTTCGAGTTCATGTGCTATCCTGTTCAGCACCTTGTGCACGTGCATCCAGCTGAGTATTAGATTGTATGAAGGACTGGGGCATTTGATTTGGTCGATTTCGGAGCAAAAATCGTCCACCAAGTCGCTGTATTTGTAGTACAGAACGCTGCACAAAACAGCAATCAGACATGGAAAAGTGAACTGAGTACCGAATATCGACTGAGATACAATGCATCGAACTAGAATGGCAGTGGAACTCGCGTTCTGGAATGGAATAAAGAAACTATAATAAAGTTCATAACCAATCAGAGCGTCTGGTAGGAATACCAAACAGAACACTGCGCAAACTGCTGGAAACAGAATTGCTAACACAATGGCCATATTGATGGAGATTCTTTCACTCGATTCCCTTTTAAATGTCCGAAACCCCGGAAAAACTCTTACCCTGTAAAACTGAGTTACAAGGTTTTTAATTTTGCTTCTCTTCTTATATATGATGTGCCATAGACCTAACGAAAACATACCGATCAATAAGAAAGGAAATGCTAGCAGCACTTCAACTTCAGGATGTCTAAAGTATGATTCAAAGGATCCATACATAATATATAACATGGTGAAATGCAAAACGGATGGAACAATTTTCATCCCTAATTTATATAATCTATTATACTTAGCACCGCTATGGTAAACATCAATACCGCAAATAATTAAAACATTCCACAGGAATCCATATCCTTCGCATGCTTTCTTGCTGGATTCAATTTTTTTAATGAACAAAACAGAATTTTCGGTAACTCCCACCGTAGTCATATTCGGACTACTGCTTAAAAACTTTATGTACTTCGTTGCAAAGACACTGAGATGCAATTTGGACGAACATAAATTGGTGTTATGTATCGAAGCAAATATCCAATAAATCAATAAAGAAAAAATGATGAACAATGAGATCAATTACTCGTTAATGTTTGCCCTTTTAGAAAAATAATCGAAATTCTTTACTCGCATGCATGGCAATACCTTTTGATAATACTAAAAGTTGTTTTGTTATGACTAAACTTTGGAGAAGGTATTTCCCATTATAAGTGCTGATGGGATGGAAATGTATGGATACAAACTCAATTTATTCTGCTTGTTTTTTTGTTTTAACCGTATAAACTAGGAGTGTAAAGGAGCATGAAATTGACTTTTTTGTATCCATTGTTTAATTGTCAAGAAAATAATGCACAATGAAATGGGACGATTATTTATGAATTGTTATTTTGTTACATTTAATTTTCTGAGATGAGTTAGCTTTCATCGAATTAATAATCCCATCATATCAGTGATTGATCTTTTCGCATTGTCTAAACCTAAAACGTATCAGAAATTCGTTCGCAAACACTTTTGATTTTCATAACTCGAAGTCTCCTCTGCCTCCGCTTGCGTATTTTCTGAAATTGTGACTGCACTCTCGGATGGTGTAACATTGGTAGCTTATTCGTACAAATTAGCACACCATTAATTTCCTAGTGTAAATATGAAAAGTGTATATCCTCTGTTTTATCTCGGCGGATTTCCTTAATTATGAAACAAATGCCGGGCACTTGACTTTACGTCACTCTCCATTGATTTCCTCAATTGAAACTCAACCTTTTCTTTTAAATAGATTTCATATTTAGAGAGCGAGCGATTTGGTACAGAGCTGTCGAACGCAACATTTGAACCCTCTTTCCCATCAATGTGCTTCACATTTAAATCCTTCGATAAATTGTGCTGAATTTTTTCTTACTGACAGATTCCTACCATTTCGTAACATCCATAACTTTTCCTTAAACTTTAATATAACCTCATGCATGGATGAAAAGTAAATAACAATTCACTCTTTTCCACCTGTTCTGCAAGAACGAGAGCAATCTGCCCTTACTTTTCACGAAAACTTGTTCTCTGCTCTTTTTGCTTATAAGAAACACTGCCATTAACTACTTTGGTTTCACATTGCGAAATAAAATTTGAATTCTGAGAGGAAAGGGTTTCCCCTTTTTCCTCCGCTATCATTTATGCCATAAGCATTGTGCTAAGTTAGAAGAAAAGCTGTTGTTCTTGTAGTATTCAACTCGCTCCTTTAGCTTTTTCTTGATTTGTTCTCCGCTCTTTTATGGATCTTATATTTGTTCTTTCTTCCCGGTCTATTCTCTGCTCCGAATATATTTTTCTTACGAATCTGCTCTCTGCTTCCCCTCAAGGGCATATCTTTACGTGTGTAAGGGCTGCACGACTCAGTCTATCAAGAGATCTACTCTCCAGACAGAAAGTTTGCGTCTGTCTGTTACTGTAGAAATGAGACTTAGCCCAATTTTTTATAGGGGATTACTGAAGCAATCGAGTTTTTCCCCATTGGCGCACTTAGCAACAATTGTTTCTTCAGGTGTTTGTGAGATAAGAGGATTCAAGAGAATATATAGGGATTATATGGAAGGGATTTTAAGGTTTCAAGTTTTGTGTTAAGATGATTCTACAAAAACATTCCTGGGACAAGAACAATTTTGTGCTGAAAATTAAACCCTTATTTGTAAAATAAGTTTTAAAGATAAAACGAATGACTTTTCAATAATTTTTTCTGAAATCCGCCCTTTTAGACCAGTGATTCTCAACCTTTTTTTTGTCGCGGCACACTTTTAACGATTTCAAAATTTGGCGGCACACAAAGAAAAAGATAAGTTTAAAAGTTGTTTACTTACCTATAATACACTGTGTAAAATAGTTTATGATAATAATTGCGAATGTAAAATAAAATAATATATGGAGCATGAAAAAATATAAAAAATAAAATATACAAAAACAACAGTACGTTTATTAAGGGATTAATTACAAGATAATAATAAGAATACTTTTAATGAGAAATTTGAGCTTGATGTTTTTTGATAATTTCATTTATATTTGGTCGTAAAAATGACAATGCTACTCTCATATCGTCTTCTACATTTAACAGTCTCGATCTTTTTTTCGTTTTTATGTTGGTTAATACTGAAAATCCGAATTCACACAAATAAGATGTAGAAAATTGTAATAATATTTTTAAAGCTTTTTTGGCTATCATGGGATAATCGCATCTAATGTTAATCCAAAACGAATTAATTGATTCTTCCGAATATTTTAAAATTAAATCTCGATTATTAGAAAGCGAAATAGTTCTTCCTCTTCATTCAAAGTTAATTCAAATACAGAAGTATTCGTTATCACAAATGGATTACGAACCCAATCAAATTTTTTTATATCTAAATTTGGGAAATAATGAATAATTCTCTCCTCTAATGTTGTCAAATGGTCAATAACAATTTTATGAATAGTTTTATTAAAATCTTTTGGGACTGACTCAAACTTTTCCAAATTGCCTTCCTGAGCTTTATTCTTGCATAAAGTTATTTGTTTTTGGAATCCCACCAGTTTATCTGTTGAGTTTAATATATTTTCTTTCGGCCCTTGCATACTTGAATTTATGTTATTAAAAATAACAAAAATATCTGATAAGTAAGCTAGTTTAGTACACCATATTTCATCTTCCAACAAATGAACAAAATCATAATTTTTATTTTGTTCAAAAAACATTTTCATTTCGTCTTTTAATTCCAGCACACGAGATAAAACTTTTCCTGTATTTAACTGTAAAACAACAGTTTTCTTTTACAGTGTACTTTTCTTTAATTTATACAAACTTTACTCATAATAAAAAAAGCATTATCTTTTACTATATACATTTCTAAAATTTGGCGGCACACTCTAAGAATTTGGCGGCACACAAAAGTGCCGCGGCACAGTGGTTGAGAATCACTGTTTTAGACATTGACCTTCACTCCCGTAACTCGCTCTCTTAACCACTCACCTTACTACAAACTCAGTGATATTCAATTTTCTTATATATCTTTGGATTTTAATGGTATTGCACCATTTTTTTGACAAGTCTGAAATATTATTGAGATAATAGAAATATGTTTCATAAAAAATTAAGCTGATTTAAATGCCTTTGTTAGGGTGTTTTTATGCATTTTAGGGGAGCTCTTGCTGATTGGACTTTTAAGGATTTTGAAGGAGCTTTTAGTGATTTCGTTCTAGCTTCTTAGAGCAAAACTCACAACATTGAGACCTCCTCTGCTTTTCAAATCGTATGGTACCTTCCCTCAGAAACCTAAACGTCAATGTGGAGTGTTTAGCTTGGATTCTGACTTATATGACTTCAGCATCACATGGCCTGATCTCGTATCATGCCTAAAAAATGTTCTTCGCGTCACCTAGGTGCCTACTTTTTTGGATTTGGAATGGAAAAGATCACTAATTGTATCATTAATTTTAAAGTACTCCATCCCTTAACACCAACGGCGATTCCGTGCGAATAGGCGTGGCTTCCGACCAATCAACTTAAGTTAAGCACTTTTAGTCTTGAGCAGTAATGGGAGGGTGATCACCTGGAGGCTGCCACGTGCAGGTTGTGTCTTAACTCTACCCAAAATTTTTAAAATTTTCACTACTGATTCTTAATCATCAGACCCTCTAAATCTTTGTGAAATTTTTATGCCCCCCTTTTATACAGTACCACTTAAGGTAATTCTCACATTCGATGTGGAGGTAGTTGCTTCACAGCAGGCACTCCGTAAGTGATACGTCCATTCATTTCCTCAGCAACGTTGTGCACCATTTTGCGTTCGCGAGGATTAAAAGTTTTCCTTCCGTTAACCCAGAAAGGGCATTTTCTAAACCTGAAAAAGGAAAGCCAAACAAAAAAGGAGTCGCGGTTGCTAAGTGGGTGGGTTTACCCACAATCTGCGAGTTGTAGGCGGCGCAGATTTGATTAAAATCCGCGGGATTTTCCCTCTTCTACGTCAGTGAAACCTTTCTTGTGCGTGTACGTCCAACTTGTCTGTCTTGCGTTCGGCATACCTTGGCCAAATATTGCCCTTTCTCCATAAAATCCAAAAACCAGTTAATAAAACAAACCTCGTAAGCTACCCAATAGACCTTCGTGATGTAGACTTCTGTTCAGTACAAGTGAAAAAGAAATATTTTAAGAGCAACTTACCGCAATTAAGTTTCTTTGGTGTAACAGCAAATGTCAATTCCACAGAAAGACAGAACATTCATATTGACCATATACACTTTTCCAGCTTGACTGCTGCTCACTCTTGACTGAAATTTGATATTCAACCTTGTTTCTAATGAACAGGCTTATTTATTTTTATAATTATCTATTGCCATCTTGAGTTCTGACGCTTAAAAATCCGAGTACTGAAAGTATTCAAGGGAATTCATCTATAGCATAGGAAATACTCGATGTGGCATTAGAATTCGTAACAAGATCTATTCGAAAAGAGTTACAATTTGTGCAGCAAGAGGAAAGGGGTTGGTTTGACTTTTATGGCGCAAGGTTCAAAAACGGATAATTTGTGCTCGAAACTCAAGACAAAATTCAGCTCATAAAAACAGATAAAATACTCAAAATAATATCCTAACCAGCAATTAAGTGTAGATTAATAAACGTGAAGGTATGTTAATTAAAATTTTTAGAATATTAAAAAATAACATTTAATCGCACATATAAACGAGGAAAACATTAGATTTCTGTCTTTATCAACGTGAAAATAATGAACGATAGTTGAAAACTCTTGATGCAATTTAAAATATATGTGTAAAAGGTAAGATGGAATTTCAAAATTTTATGCTACGTAAAAATTAAAAAAAAATTGAATGAGGAGTTTCCCCACCAAATCTTGCTAGTTTAAAGTTGAGTTATTAAAAAAATATTACTATTGAGGAATAAAAACAGGATAATCAATTAAAATATATAAGGAAGAGTAAAAGAACCACACATTCATTACACACAGGGGCACTCTCTCCTAAGAAAAGATTCCTGCGAATAAAATGCGTGTCCGAAACTACAACGAGTTAAAATTTCGCCTGCTCGTCTGGACGGTAAAAATGACCGAGTGGAAATAATAGGCTGGATTCCATGAAGTTTATTGTTAATTTGGGAACCTGTCACACCCATTCGTTCCATACACTTTCTGGACAGAATATCGGAGATCATGGTATGGAACGCGTGGTATATGACAGGCAGTTAGAGCTGTTTTGATAGCAGCATCGGCTAATTCACAGCCAATTATTTCGACGTGTTCCGATACCTTACAAAAACAATAGGAAAAGAGTATAAATATTCTGTGCTGCATACGTAGACATATTTCGCCATTTCATTAACAATCGATGATTTTATTCGAGCAAGTTGAAACTTTGTAATATTGTCTTCTAAACCTTTATGTTAATGTAAATTCAAGATTGCATCGTTTGATGTCCCATTATGTTTAGAAGTGAGGTTCTGTGTGTAAATGTAGGGGAATAATTAATAGAAAAATACCATTCCATACTCCCTATTTTATTATATACCCTTTAGTGAAACGAAATACAAAAGTGCATCGATTGTGTGCGCGCATCAATTGTGTCCCTGAATCGATTGTGTGCGTGCATCGATTAAGAAAGGAGAGAATATCTATTTATACATATAAAGCAGTATTGCATCTGTCTGTCTATCTGTTTTCTATACAAATCTACACCGTTTGACCAATCTACATCAAATTTGGTTCACTCATTCTTTGGAATCTTGCGAGTAACATAGACTGCATATTAACCCCCGTTCTATTTGTCTTGGGTGTGCATAACATTCTGTCCACCTGGACAGAGCACTTGCTAGGGGGCGCTCTCTCCCGGTCTGGCTATGCAGATGACGTCAGAGTTAACACCTAAAGGAGTCGCTTCTAAGATGACCTTGTTCTTTTTTAGAATCTTAGAGTATGATGCAATCGCAGATGGGTGCGGTCGCGCTGAAAATCGCTCAGTATCATATCATTTATGTAACCCGTCTGTAAATTCTTGAATTCTAGCTTTATTATTGGAATGTAAATTTTTATGATAATATAAAATTATTTTCATAGAAAGTGGTCTTTTTTATCGTCGATATGGTAGGCTAAAGACAATTCTAAATCTTCATGGGAATAACATTGCGTATTTAAACGATCAATGTCAGACCAATTCACACTAAATTTAGTACATTCATCCTGTAGAATTCTGCGGGACACACGCTATATATTGATCCCGTTCGATTTGTCCTGGGTCTGCAGGGGGCTAAAACCAATTCGAAATTTCCATAGAAATAATATTGAGTAATATTACGATGAATTATAAACAATTCAACCCGAGCAACTCCGGATAATTACTCTAGTTAAAAATATAGTGCAAACTACACGAAACTATTTGGAGTGCTCCACACAAGGTCTTATACATATTTCAAATTTTCTTAATGTTTACAACCAATAACCCGTAAGTAAGGAGCGACCCAAATACCGAAAGTATGAAATTTGTCTTGAGTTCAACTCCGCAAGCTGTAATTTTGGGGAACGTATCCTCTTTCATCGATTTCACTAACTGCAGCGTCTTGCAGTCTACATTCGTTTGAAACATCAAAGCGTCTTGTATCACCTTCAGAGATATACGCGACTTCTCAAGTTTCTTCGATATTCTCGATGCGCACAGCGTCTCTTACCACGCAGAGTGGCACCAAAGTTATAGCTGGCACTTATTCCCAAGCGAGTGCCGTTTGTACTTCTTTTGTCATCACGAATGTCGCCAATGTCAAGTACATGGTGATCACCTGACTACCGAGCAGAAGAAAGCAAACCATAGACAGCACGTCTTCGAGTTCATGTGCTGTATTGGATAGCACTTTGTGCACCTGCATTCGTTTGAGTATTAGACTGTGTGAAGAACTGGGACACACACATTTTACCACGTTCATTTCCGAGCAAAACTCGCCCACCAAATCGCTGTACTTATAGTACAGAACGCTGCACAAAACAGCAACCAGACCTGGAAAACCGAACTGAATGGCGAATATCGACTGAGTTGCAATACATCGAACTAGAGTGGCTGTAGAGGTCGTGTTCTGGAACGGAATTAAGAGACTATAATTGAGCTGAAAAGTAATCTGAGCTCCTTGCAAGAACACTAAACAGAACACTGCAGAGACTGAAGGAAACAGGATTACTGACACAATAGCCACATTAATGGCGTTTTCTTGGTGTGTTTCCTTTTTAAACGTACTGCCATCCTGAAGAATTTTTATCCTGTAAAACTCTGTTACAAGGTTCTTGATTTTGGTTCTCTTCCTGTAAACGATATGCCATAGACCTAAAGAAAACAGACTGTTCGATAAGAAAGGGAATGTTATAAGTAGTTCGTCTTCAGAATATGTAAAATATGTTTTAAAGGATGCATATGTAATATATAATTGGATGATATGCATTAACGACGGAACCATTCTCATCCTCAATTTGCGCATTCTACTATCCTTAACACCGCTATGGCAAATATCGATACCGCAAATAGTCAAAGTATTCCACAGAAAACCATATCCATCATACGCTTTCTTGTCGGATTGAGTCGTTTTAAGGAATAAGTGAATAGAATTTGTGGTATCTCCCGCCATCGTCATAACCGGACTTATGCATAAACTTCACATATCTGGATGCAAAGATACTGAAAGGCAGTTTGGATTAAAATTTTATACTGCTGCTACATACCATTCAAGAAAAAAATCAATCAATAAAAAATGATAAACAATGGGATAAATTACCTTTTAATGCTTGTCTTTTTAGAAAAAAAATGAAATTCTTTACACGCATACATGGCAATACGTTTTGATAATGCTTAAATTTGTTTTGTTGTGACTAGGCTTTCGGGGAAGCTATTTTCCATTATAATTGTTAACACATTGTTACTCATGAAATTATTGGAAAGTCATGAATTATACAATCAATAATCAACATGTCAATGTATTAACTCGATGGCACTTAAATGGAATTGAAATGGTATGGATACAAAATCGATTCATTCTGCTTGTTTTTTCGTCTTAACTGTGACTCAAAGACGTCTGACTCAAAGACGCATGAAATTGAAATTTTTTTATCCTTCATTCATGAATTCATTGAATAATTGCCAGGAAAATAATGCCCAATGAAATGGAACAAATATTATGCCTGAATTGTTAGTTTGACGCATTTAATTTTGCGTGATGAATCCTGCTGCTTTAGTTGACTTTTATCAAATTAATACTCCTCTCATATCAGCGATACTTTTTATATGGTCCACCTTGTTACTCTCTTTGGAGTTACAAAGCAGTAAAAAATCACAAACTCTTTTACAAAAGAATTAGTTTATTTTCATCATTTTTCGTCTTCAGCGTGCAGCAACAAAAAACAAACTACTAACCTGGTTGCGTTCTTTTTTAGAATAATACTTAAATATGCTCGTTGCCACACGACAACAACTAAATAGTATTTCTTCACCAAAAAGAAAGATATACACAGACGCTACAGCCTAAAACGTTTCAGAAATTCGTTCACAAGTTTGATCTTCGTCATTCGAATTTTCTTCAGCCTCCACTTGAGTAATTTCTGAAATTGTGATTACACTTTCGGAAGTGTGCAACGTATTGGTAGAAATTAACTCACCATAAAAAATTTCCCAGTGTAAGTATGAAAAGTATATCCTCTGATTGTGTCTGGGAGGATTTCCTCAATTAAAACCTAGCTTCTTTTGAAGTCATTTTTTATTGAGCGAACAATTTGGTACAGAGCTGTCGAACTAGCGAATTGAGACTAATTCCCCATTAACCCTTCACGGTCAAATCCTTCGATAAACTGTGTTGAATTTTCTCTTATTGAGATAGATTCTTACGATTTCAAAACACCCATAATTTGGGTACTGCAAATACAGCTACATGCAGGGATGTTTTATTGGTCGATTTGGGTTTGCTGGAGCAAGATCCTAACTTAGATAACCTACTCCAAACGTAAGACAAAATAAACTTCAATTAAAGGAGACGTAAAAGAATTTCAGACTGACATCCATACCTACATTAAACGGGTGATAAAACAGAGGTAAATAATGAAAGCAATTTTTTTAAGTCAAGCATATCAAAAGGTTAGATATATAAGGGGGTACTCAAAAATACTGTTATTTTTATCGTAATTTAGTATATTATTTTAAAAAGTGGCATTCAATCACTGTTCTTTGATACGGTCAAAAAACGGTTCTTTTTAAGTCGATTTGAGCAAGTTGCATATGGAGGACCTTTGCAGTTTGTGGTTACCATAGTTTTTAAATCTTCCCCCATTTGGTTATTAAACTTTAGATCCCAGTTTTAAAAAATTCTGGGATTTCGGAGTCAAAATACTCAACCAATGCGTTTTCGACCTCTTCATAAAAATTGAATTTTTACACACCACGAAAGTGCTGTACTTGAGTTCAAAGGTCAAAGGGGGTGGCAAGATATGTCCGTGGGAGGTCCAAGTTAACGAGACGGCTTGAGTTCAAAGGTGAAAGGAGTGACAAGATATATTGACCACTTAGATAGGGAGACAGACTGGGAAAAAGGGGGACAGCTAAGGGACTTATCTGTAATGAGAATTGTACTTAGAGGGTAAGTTTTAAGCATCGTGTCATATATATATATATATATACATCCCTCTAGCGAGTTCATTGTAAACTATTGATTCTTTACATGAGCCCCTTTGGCTAAGGAGCTCTCAGAGCTGTCCCAACCCTCAATAACTTCCCCGCCTTATGATGTTACTTGTCTATTGAAGTAATAAAGAATTGTTATAGAACTTTCTGCCTCTCCATTTCTGGAATCAACATTACATTCAGTCTCAATGGATCATTCTCTCCAGTTGCCTTATACCACTCTTGTCACTATTGCAGGCTTATAATTTCTGTTATTATGTCAGATTTTAAAGTAGACAGGATGGCATCTTGTGGTTTGGGAACCACAAGGTTTCTCACCTTGCAGGCTCATTTAGGAAGTTTTAATACATTGAATGGCTCTTATCAATTGACTTAAAAAGATGATCTCCAATAAAGCTCTCACCAGTAAACAACAAAAGATGTTATCCCATAAAAAGCAAATCAGTTATATGCTATTCAACGTCTTCAGATTTCCGGAGAGAACACTGAAATTTCATCCTTTTGATCAACCGAATGGAAAATCTATCTATAATCTGCCAAGAAAACCAGTGTGCTGCCTTTCCCGGAAATGATTCCCGATGTTGCCGAGAGTCGTGACCCCTACCCTTCTTCACATTCACAGGAGTCTTAGGAGGACTCCGATGAACTTAAAACCGAAGCTGCTACATACTCTTTCCCCCATGACATCACCAACGTCATCTGAGAGGCTTTTACTAGTGTGCCTAGATCCGATTTTTACAATCGTGAGTCGAGCTGAGACAACCTATATAAACTTCCAAACCAATCTCACGACATTCGAATTGAAAAAAGCGTTAGTTTAACCTCATAACACTAGTTCTGGGCCTCATGGAATCAGAATCTTCGCCATCTGCCCCGATTCCTTACGAATATCCTTCTACTATTTAATAGAATATGAAGAGATCAGAGATTTCCAGCTTGGTGGAAGGAAAGTATCGTGATTTCAATCCTCAAGCCTGGAGAGGGTTCAAAGACCTTCTGAGGGTCCAATTCCCATGAGATGTTTGTACAAAATCTTAGAGCGTGGTCAATATCCGTCTCATGTACGTTCTTTAAAAGAACCAAGTATTCCGCCGAAACAGTGGCCCTAGAGAGTAAGAGTAGAATTGTACTTTGCATGCCCCTTCAAGTACGGTCTCTTATTGCCCTGTTTAAAACTGGAACGCAGGAAAGTCCTGAAGATAAGGTCTTCAAAACTCAAGAGTTGTAGCGGTGATTGTTGAGTGTACCGGCACAATGTGTACAAGGCGGGTGTCATAGTAGAATACAATGGTGCCCCATACTAAGCCAGGTGACATACCAGTATGGCAATGCATAATGCAAGAGTCATGCAGTCTGTCACTGCGATGCCGACAGATTCGGATGCGACCATCGTGGTGTTGTAGACGGAATCGAGATTCAGCTGAACAGACTGTCATGCCATTTGTTTGTCCATGTGCGGCGTTCTACGTACCATTGCAGTCGCAGATGCTTGGGATGTAGAGTCAAGGATAGTCGCAGCAACGGACTCTGAAAAAATTCCCCGTTGCTGCAGACGACGTGGAATTGCACATGTTGACACAGCTTATTGTGCAACACACCCTAATTCTTGAGCTAAGCTTCTTGATATTGCAGTACGATTCGCAAAAGCCATGCGCACAAGATGCCTGTCCTCACGTTTGGGAGTGCGACGAGGCTGCTGCCATCGTTTCCGTCGGTGAGTTCGTCCCTCCTGCACCCACCGATTCCATAATCTCATCACTGTGGCTTGATTTCGTCCAACACGAACACAAATTTCTCGAAAGGAAAATCCGCAGTCTCGAAAAGTCACAATTCTTTCTCTGGCAAACTCAGAAAAGTGCTCCTATGACTGAGTATTTTTGACAGAGGCATTCCTGTAGACAAAAACAGACCACCACCCCAAAAAAACCACAATTCCAATAATTAAAACTCCCTCTCTGTTCTCCCTTTTTATGCTGCACACAGAGGACGTTACTGGTACACATGATTTACATATACGCTACAGTGCTAATCATTTGCATATTCTTCCATGATCTACGTACGTATCGTGCAAATTTCAAGGCTATTAAGTACTTCATTCATGGTATTGCATTTTTGATGGCCATCAGTGTATTTACAACCTTGCGTAACTTAGGAGGCAGAATTTGTGTCATGTTATTTCAGGTCTAGAGTTATCAAAGGCAAAGCGCGTGCGCGAAGCTTGTTGATAGTGTTGCGAAAGAGGTATCTGTTCATTGGAGCAAGGCATGTTTTTTGGTGACATCAAAATGCCCTCAAAGAGTATATTAACTTCTTGTGGTAATAGTCGTGGAATCTGCAAGTCATCAACAAATTGCATTTCATAAGAGTACCATGGTACTAAAACATAACCTGAGAAAGCAATGATGCGGAATTGATTTTTGGCAAGATGGCTACAAGCATTTTAACAACTAGGGCTTAGTATGTTTCATTATTATCGGAAGCAAACATCCGCAGTCTGTGGCGGTTACACAAAGACCCCTTTCGGCACAAAAAATAAAGAATCCTTTGTGCAGTTAGTTGCTTTATGTGCAACGTAACATGATTAATATGAAAGAAAAAGCTGTTTTGAAACGATCTTGATCACAATTTTCAGAAGGGAAAGCGTTTTATGATCGATATCAGTATTTGTTCATCAAACATGGACAAACCCCGATGCACTTTAGTACTTCATATCATTAATGTAGATTGAATATAATAAAGCAAAGAGAGAAATGTATTTTCTATTCCACATCGATATATTGCACTTCTAAACAGAAAGGGACTTCAAATGATGAAACAGCAAATTTAGGTTAGCATGGTATAAGTTAGGAAAAAACATAAGAAACGAACCCAGAAAATAAAGATTCAATTTACTTGAATAAAAGCATTGGTTGTTATTGAAATGGCGGAATCTATCTAACAATTGAGTGCTGCATAGAAAGTGGACAGCATGTCCACCCTTTTCCTATTAGTGCTGAAATTGTAGGTTGCAGTTGTGCCCTCCACGAACAGAACTTGTATAGAATACAAACCCATATACAATATTTCCTACTCTATTGATGTTCTCTTGAAAACTTTCTGCTCTAAGAGAGTAGCCAAGATGGCAATAGATTTTATAAAACGTACTAGACTGTTCATTAGGAATAAGATTCAATTTCAGGCAAGCTGGAAAAGTGGATATGGTCAGTTGGTGAATGTCCTGATTTTTTGTGGAATTGATATTTGCTGTTACACCAAAAAATCTAAATTCCGGAATGTTGCCCTTAAGATATTTCCTTTCCTTATGTACTTAACGGAAGTCTATATTATATGTCTAAATTGGAAGGCTTACAACGAAGGAGAAATTCATCCAGAAATATTATGTTCTTATACTTTTTCCACCTTTGCTTCGCTCATTCTGTGGCATATGATTTACGCCAAGAGACAGTCCATAAAAGATTGTATGAAACAGTATCACAGTATCGCACTCCAACAAAAGATGCATATGCACTGCCACGGGCTAGCAATCAACAGTGCCATAGCGATTACAATCCTGCTTCCTGAAGTCTGTGCAGGGATGTGCGTTCTCCTTAAAGAAGAATCCCCTACATCATACCAAAGGTTCTACAGCTTTCCCATTGCTTTTGAAAAAGAAAGTTATGCTACCATATTATTCCGATGTGTTTCAGCGTCATTGCAATTTGCTATTCGATATACCATTACATGTCTGGTAGCTGTGTTGTGCAGTACTTTGTATTTTAAGTTCAGTATTCTCATGGCTAATTTCAATGCAAATTTTTTGCTTATCAAAATCAGCGATACCAGCAAAGAAGAGTTTATCACACAAATGAAAAGGCATCAAATGTTGCATGAAGTAGCAGATCAGGTAGAGAGCATGCTGTCCAAGCTATCTTTTATTCTGCTGTGTTCTCAAATGATATGCATGTACGCTAGCATGGCTATATACTTTATGGCTGACAATGATAATTTTCCTGTTACTGTTATATGGGAATGTTTTCCATCAATCACTTTGGTACCTCTTACAATAGTGACCATGGTCTATTGTGCTTCAAGAATACCCAACCAAGACAGAAAGACGCAGATCATCCTACAGTCAATGCATGATGAATTGGCGAGCAAATTTGTAGAGGATTGGAAGTATTTGGGACTTGTGAAAAGAATGAAGGAAAAGACTTTACCTTCGATGACAGCATGTGGCATTGCAGAACTGAGACCAATTGTTACTCTTTCGGTGTTCGGCTCTTTTCTCACTTACGGATTGTTGTTTTTAAATTTAAATGGAAAATGAACAAAGTGCTTGAGTTTTGCTAATACCTTACTTGCATTTTTGATATCGGAATTATCCACTCAGCGGCATTTCATCCAATAAGTCTTTATTTTAATGTTTTTTGTGATGCGAGTTTGAATTTTACGAAATCATTAGCATCAATAAGAGTTATTCAAGCATTTATGTGCAAAATACAGGTGGTAGCAATGTTTCTGCTTCTATATGTGTTTTCTGTATGTATTCCGAAGGTGACGCAGGAGTTGACTTTTTTCTTTCTAATGCGATTTCAGCACTTCGCCAATAAAAATTCAAATGAACAAATTTCGAATTGATATACGATAGCTGATTTATCAACACCAATTACATTAGATGTTACCAAGAAGGCGATAAACTACACATGAAGATTAGATTTCCTCTTGAGAAGCATACTTATTGAGTTAGGGAATAGAATCCTCCTCTTCGTTTTCTCAGTACTAGAAATATGTTTTTCAACTTGGTGTGCTTCACTTCTATGTTGACAATATATAACTTTTTTCAGATGGTTAGGATTTGTTTTATTGAAGGAAGGGGCCATATTTGGGGCCAAACAACGTCAAGTAGAGACAATTTTTGGAATAATATATCTTGTTGATGCATTTTTCTCAACCCCCCCACACACACATTTGACTTCATTGGAAAATTAATTCTACAGTATGATCAGGAAAGAAATATCACTGAACCATCAAGATGTCGACATACATAAAGAGTGGTGTCGAGAACAAAGAACCTTTCTAAAATATTGAAGGTGGGCAGGGGTTTGGCTCCTAGAAGTTGTTTCCTATCTAATAACAGCGATCAAACGATATATGTCAGGTCGAGCATCCTGTAAATTTGGCTGACCATATTATTATGATTCGTCGTTTATTTAACACTAAAGAGTGACGCTTCGGTAATGCGCTTGCATTATTTGTCATTTTTCGATTTGAATATGCCACTATATTAATATTTGTCCCATCGCAACTCATCTTCATATCAGGGAGCTAGCCTCACAGCACATTGACGTATGGCATAACCACCTGGTAGTTAAAGTCTGATTGCAATGTAAAATCATACAAATCGTACAATTTGTGGTCACTTGGGAGTTTGAACTAAAGCAAATACATTCAGTCATCTTTAATATGCAAAATTTCTTTATGCCTTAATTCTTTTCACCTAAAAATATTTCACTAAAAATTCATTCTCTTGCCTCTAAAACCATCATAATAATTTTTTTTATCGCAAGGAATTTGTAGGTTCGGCATCCGATCACTGACTTTAGTTGAGTTCTTTACTCTTCTAGTGACACAACGCTTTTGTTTCGTTGTCTATTGCAATATTTGATTACATTTGAGCGTTTTTGTCTTGTACAGTATTGTTTTACTTTTGTGATTGCTAGATGATTGCTTATGTTTTAAAATGAAATTTGAAAGATTATATTTGAAAATTGAAGAATTTTGTCTTAATCTCATATTTACTTTAAATGCAACGAAGAGATTACTTTTAAAATGTGTATTTTAATTTTACAATATCATGTAAGAATCATTCTGAAAAACATTTAGTAGTACTGTTTTGTAAATAGAAAGAAATTTAGACAGAAAGATTAAGTTTATTTACACATAAATTTGGGACTCAATACAATTTAAGAGAAAACGTTTGAATGGATTATAAAAATTACATACAATTTCTGTAGAGTCCAATTCTTAGCTTGAGTGGAACACATTTATTTTATTTTTTATGCAATAATTTTTAAAGACTTTTGTTGATATTCAAGTGACCATTTACTCAAAATAATGCTTTGATATTTGATAAGTTCCATTTTTTACAGGTAATTAATTTTTAAGAGATGAAGGAGTTCCTTCTCCTTTTGCAAAAACAGAAAATCGTAGAATTCGTTCATATACTTATTCAAAATTTGTAGTATATTTCTTGATTTGTCTTGTCTGTTAGAGTTTACTCAAGTCGTTTTTATTGTTTAATTAAAACAATCAAATCCTCGTTTAGAGTTGCGACAGAATAATTTACTGTTGGCATACCAACTGAATAAAATAAAAGCATTCCACAAAACTATTTAAACAAACGTATTCTTTTACTAAAGTATGTCTGATTATCTTATTTACTGTTAAAACTTTATCTGTTTTGTCTGTGGTTCAAAATTACTTTGTGTTGTCCTCGATTCTTTCCCTTTGGGATTAATCGCGGACCGTCACCAATAGCCCGTTTTGTTGCTTTCCCCAGTGTGTGTTAATTAAAATATATAACTACCTACCTGTTTGGGGAATGAATAAATTCTCACTAAAGGGTTGTACTTGAGAACTATAGGGTCCTTTACAAAAAGACATCCTTTCCCATGGTTATACTTGAAAAGGGAAAAAATGTTTAAAAGCTTCATGGGATGACAAAATGGGTTTACAAAAAGAGCTTAGTTGGAATAACTTATACAACATAATGAAATATACCATTCCAGTCAAGTATGAAATGTACGGTCGGTTCCAAACAGAAGAAAAAATTTTGAATTTCCTTTATTACAGTGTACTCGGTTAAAGCAAAAGCAATGATATGGAAATTGATTTTTGGCAAGCTGCCTACAAACGTTTTGAGAACTCGGACTTAGCATATTTCTTTATTATCGCAAGCAAACAAACACCTGCAGTTTGTGACGGTGACACAAAAACGTTTTTGACGAAACAAATCGAGAAGCCCTTGCACCTTGTGTACAACTTTATTTAATTAATACAAAAGAAAAAGGTATGATTTGAAACGATTTCTAATTAAATTTTTCATAGTATCACTTTATGATCACAATCGATGCAAGCATTTGTTTGTTCCATAAACCGATGTGCTTTAATTCTTTTTCTCATTAAAGTGGATCTTATACAATAGCAACTACACAATGGTATTTTTCTATTTACCATTCTAAATAGATAGATCTCATAAACAAAAGGGGACTAAAACTGAACCTTCATTTACATTAGCATTGTATAAGTTTAGAAGCAACGTAAGAAACGAAATCGCGTAACAAA
This sequence comes from Meta bourneti, assembly GCA_933210815.1. Lineage (NCBI taxonomy): Eukaryota > Metazoa > Arthropoda > Arachnida > Araneae > Tetragnathidae > Meta > Meta bourneti. The sequence continues at coordinate 71,488,697 of OW119926.1, read as the reverse complement.
GCTTCAATTTACTTAAATAAAAGCATTGGTTGTTATATAAATGGCGAAATAGGTCTAAATAATTTTGTGTAGCATAGAAAGGGAACTGCATTTCCAGCCTCTTCCCAATTGCTTCACATATTTTAACATTCAACTGTCTCTTCTTCCAACAGAACTTGTGTAACGACACCCACGTCGAATATTTCCTACTCTTTGGATGCTCTCTAATACTTTTAAGTTCTGGGATTTTTGTGCGTTAGTAGTGAAGATGACAATAGATACACACTAGTCTCTTCATGAGGAACGAGGTTGAATTTCAGTCAGGCTGGAAAAGTGGATATGGTAAGTTGATGAATGTTATGGCTTTCTGTGGAATTGACATTTGCAGTTACAACATCAAAGAAACTAAATTACGGAAAGTAGCCCTTAAAATATTTCCTTTCATTTTGTACTTGACACAAATCTACACTGTATCTATCGTTTGGACGAGTTACGAACAATTAGATATTGAGGAAATAGTTTTTTCTGTTTATAAGAGCTTCGCTTCGCTTTTTTATGGCACACCATTTACGTCAGGAGACGGTCAATAAAATCCTGTATGAAACAGTATCACAGAATCGCACTCCAACAAAAGATGCATATGCACTCCCACGAGCTAGCAATCAACAGTGTAATAGCGATTGCAATCCTGTTTCCTGGAGTCTGTGCAGGGATGTGCGTTCTCCATATGGACGAATCCCCTCCATCATACCAAGACTCCTACTGCTTACACTTTGCTTTTGAAAAAGGAAGTTATACCGTCATATTAATCCGATGCGTCAGTGTTGTTCCAATTTGCTATTCTATACACCATTCCTGTCCTGGTAGGTGTGGTGTGCAGTACTTTATACTTCAAGTTGAGTAATCTTATGGCTAATTTCAATTCAAACTTTCTGCTTATTAAAATCAGCGATACCAGCAAAGAAGAGCTACTCACGCAAATGAAAATGCACCAAACGCTGCATGAAGTAGCAAATCAGATAGAAATCTGGCTGTCCGGGCTATCCTTTGTATTGCTGTTTTCTCAAATAATATCTATGTACATAACGCTGGCTACATACGTTATGCTCGACAGCACTGAGTTATTTGCTGCAATTGTATGGGAATCTGTTCCAGCTCTGGCTTTGGTGCCCCTCACAATAGTGACCATGGTCTATTGTGCTGCAAGAATACCCAAACAAAACGGGAAGACGCAGATCATCCTACAGTCGATGCATGATGAACTGGCGAGCAAATTTGAAGGGGATTGGAAGTATTTGGGTCTTGTGATGAGGATGAAGGAAAAGGCTTTTCCTCCAATGACAGCTTGTGTAATTGTCGAACTGACACCAAGTATTACTCTTTCAGTGTTCGGCTCTTTTCTCACTTACGGATTGTTGATTTTAAATATTAAAAAATGAATACAGTACTAAAATTTCGCTAATATTCTTTCTTACATTCTTAATATTGGAGATATCCACTTATTAGGTCGAAGTCACACAATGCATCGAAATAAGCAAGATTTAAAACCTATCCACGTAAAAAGAGCACCAGAACTGAAAGATAAAAAGTTGCAAACCATTAGATTTTTAATTATAAGAATTTGGCTGTGTACTACACAAGCTTAAGTAATAAATCAGCTTATCTATACATATAAAGCAGAGTTGGCGTCTGTCTGTATGTTCTCTATACAAATCTACATCGTTTGACCAATCCACATCAAATTTGGTACGCTTATACTTTGGAACCCTGTGAGTAACGCAAGCTACATATTGTAAAGACTTCAGACTAAGATAGATGGCGCTCTTGCGCATGCCCAGAAGGACTTTGAGAAAGGAAAGAGTTGAGAACGAGTGTGGCGAGAGACGTGTGGGTTGTGTTTTTTGGAGAGTGATCGAGACTGAGATGTTTCGTTTTTGATATTTACTACCTTTATTATTTTGTGTTGTGTGTCGTGCCTGTACTGTGTCCTGTGAGTTCATTAAAATGGTTTGAACCAAAAAAAAGGAGTATTCCTTGTGATGATAATTTAAAATTTTGAGCAAGTCAGTACAGACGACGAAGAAATGGTGGCAGCCGTTTGGATACGATCCTGGTATTGCTGATATCTCCAGTGCAAATTATTGGGTGAGTACCAGATTTCATTAGCAACAGTGCCTTTTTTAATTATAATTTGTAAAGTTTTGCATGTTGAGTTTTGGTTCATTGAAGAATCGTTGTTTTGGTTTCATGCAGTTTTGGTTTTGTAAAAGGCAGTTGTAATATGCAAAAATGCTCTCTTATTTTAACTAGGCTGATATAGTTAAAATTTTGTTTGGTAAAAGGAGTGATAATTTCGAAAAGTGTTCTTATTTTAACTAGGCTGATATAGTTAAAACCTTGTTTGGTGAAAGGTAGTTGCAATTTTGCAAGTGTTCTTATTTTAACTAGGCTGATATAGTTAAAATTTTGTTTGGTAAAATTGAGTGGTAATTTTGAAAAAGTGTTCTTATTTTAACTAGGTTGATATAGTTAAAATTTTGTCTGATTTTGAAAGGCAAATTTATTCTGTTGATTTGCAAAACTATTCTTATTTTAGCTAGACTGATATAGTTAAAATTTTGTTTGATTGTAAAAAAAGAAAATTTAGGACACTCATGTGGTATATAAAAAAGAATTTTCTGTTCTGAATGGTTAGAATTAGAACTATTCAAATGGTCAGTTTGAGTTTTGTTTTCTGAGAAAAGAGAATTATTTTAAAATTTTAAATTGAGATAGCCTAGTTTGTTTTGTGTTCTTTTGTATGATGCTATCTGATGACAATTGAAGTGTTGTTAAAATTTGATTTGATTCTGTTGTATGATTCAAAATAGAATTAAAAATTTGGTGTAGAAGTATATAGTTTGAATTACAAGTATAATTCTTTTTGATGAGTGTTGTCAACAGCACCAAATGCCTAGAATTTGCAATATTTAGTGCGTCTTGGGTTATTTTGCTTTGGAAAATATTTTGTTATATTTCTGAATGAATCGGAAATTCATTTAAAAGAGTTTTGGAGTGTTTTGAAATTGTCATTTTCATTTGTTGCTCATTTAAATGACTAAGAAACCCCTTAGAATTGTTTATTTATTTTGCGGAATTTTGAATGTCTAACTTGTGTACTTAAGGAAATTTTTGTTAGTAATTTGAAATTGCTTTGTGTAACTAATTTGGCAAATGTGAGACCATTTTGTGTTCAGAAAAAGAACTCGAAAAAAAAAATCTGAAAGTGTGGATTTGAATTATTCACTTCCTGTGTTTGTTGACGAAAAAAAAGAAAAGGAAAAGAATGATATTCTGTTTTATATTTTTGTGTGTGCATTTATGCTTCTGAGTGTGAATCAATTGTTCATAGAGAAAAGGGAATTCTTTTGAACTGAAAATACCTTTTCTTGATTAGACAGGAAAGTTGAGTTTATATTCTGAATAGTATTTTAATTGTAGTATTATTTTCAAAACAGCTGTTCTTTAGTTGAACTTTTCTTTAACTGTTTATTTTCTTCTCAATTTGAAAACATCTTTAAAAAAAAATATTGTTTTAATGAATGAAAATTTTAATTTGTTTATGTGTTCGAAAATTATTTCTATTGATTTTTGGTTGTTCGGTAAGAAAGTTGTAACGTAGAATTAGCGAATTTAATTCTTTGATAAAGTCTTGTGAAATCTGTTGGAATTTAATACCTTAATATAGGTTTTTGATAGTGTTTCCCCTGGCCCTTAATCATGGCATTTCTTGCAATTGGTAGAAAGCAGGACTTAATTGCTGTTGCGGAAGAAATTGGTGAGAAGGTACCAGCTTCGTGCAAGGTTGCAGATATTAAACAAATAATTTTAAAAAGCCCAAATTTCGATCGGGAGGAGGTAACGATAATAATGGAACGAGTCATAAAGGATAGACTGGAAGAGGAAGAATTTGCTAAGCAAGAAAAAATTCATGAGGAAGAATTAGCTAGACAAGAAAAAATTCGTGAAGAAGAACGACAAGAGCGGGAAAGGGTCAGACAACATGAGCTCGAAATTAAAAAACTAGAAGTGGCTCAGAAGGAATTTCGCCAGTCTGAAGAAGGATCTGAAAATGGGGCGGATAGAAACAGAAAAATCCAACTTACCCAAATCACTCCCAAATTTGACGAAAAAGGGGATGAAATGGGATTGTATTTGATCAATTTCGAGAGGAAAGCAGAGATGGCTCGAGTGCCGAAGGAGGACTGGGTGGCTTATTTGCTGGCCGTTTTGCCAGCCGAGTTATCTAACATGCTTGCCCGAGAACCTCCTGAAGTGGCCAACAATTATGATGTTGTGAAAAATCTCATTCTGAAACGATACAAAATGAACGCTGAAAAATTGAAACAGTGTTTCTACAGACATCAGAAAACAGCAGAGAAAACATGGAGAAATTATGCTCATGAACTGTACAGCTACTTCACTGAATGGCTTGCTGAATTGGAAATTGAAACCTTTCAGCAACTAAAAGATTTAATCGTTGCCGAGCAATTGAAGTATCGTGTACCAGATCAAATCAAGGAGCATTTTCTTGACAAATGGATGAAGTTGAAGACACCTTTTGAATTGGCAGAAGTGATCGAGGAGTACGAAACCATCAGGCAGAGTTTCAGGAAGAAGGAATTTCCAAAGAAGTATGGCTATCAAGGTTCAAAGGGACATTTTAGTGGAAGTAGACCCAAAGTACCATTCAAGGATAACAAGAACAAACATCCGGTCAAAACCGAACCCGCAAGCAACGAAAACCGTGAAAGAAAGTTTGAAAAGAGAAGACAGCTCCGATGCTATGAATGCGGTTCGTTATCACATCTGAGACCCCAATGCCCGAAGCTCAAGAGATCTGAAGTAGTAGCTGCCAATGAAGTCTTTGGAAGACACGTGCCTGAGTTGATGTCTCCTTATACTAGTGCTGGGACAGTAAATGGAGCCCAAATGTCTATCTTGAGAGATACTGGTGCCAGCATCGATCTTATTCCCAGAAAATTTATCAAACCACATATGTACACAGGTGAGCATGTGTGGCTCGCTTCTCCATTAGTAGACAGCCCGGTCTGCTTGCCCATTGCAGAAGTTGATTTGAACTGCGAATTGGGACATGTCCTTACGAAAGCTGCTGTAAGAGACAGTTTTCTGGATCAAGAGCATTACCTACTAAGTAACAAAACCGTTGCTCTGATCGAGAGTATGAAAAAAGATAAGGAGCTGGAGATCCAAGTTATTAATGCAGTTCAGACGAGAGCTCAGAAAAGTCTTTTGACAGCCGAAGTTGAAGAGTATCCAGTTGAGTCGAGTCCTGGAGAAGAGAATGACAGTACCGTGTTAACAGAGGAAGACGGAGAGGTATTGCCTATGGCGGAAGAAGCCTCACTTCCAGATCTGATTAAAGCCTCACGGAATGATTTTGTCGAAGAGCAGCGCAAGAGTAAAGAGTTGAAACCACTTTTCCTAGAAGCTGAGGAGTTAGCAAAGGAAACCAAGTATGCAATCGTTAATCAAATGCTGTTCTATCTGAAAAGTGACAAGGATGGTACGCAGAGAAAACTGCTGATTGTTCCAGAGAAGTTTCGGGACCAATTAAAGAAACTGTCTCATGAAGGAACAGCGGCTCACTTAGGAGTGACCAAGACTAAAGATGCTCTTTTTAAAACTTTTTTTTGGCCGAATTGTTACAAAGATGTTGAAGAATTTGTCAGATCTTGTGACCAATGTCAGCGAGTCGGGAAACCTCGGGATAAGAAGAAGGCACCCATGAAGATCGTTCCTGTCATCTCGGAGATCTTCACAAAGATTAATGTGGATGCTTGTGGTCCTTTACCTACTACACCATCTGGAAACCGGTATCTCATCACTGCAATTTGCATGTCTTCCAAATATCCCGATGCAGTTCCTGTCCCAAATCTTAGTTCTTCAACCGTGGTCGATAGTTTCCTGCAAATCTTTAGTCGGATGGGTTTCCCGAGGGAGCTGCAAAGCGATCAAGGAACGTCGTTTACAAGTGCACTCACAACGGAGTTCCTGGAGAAATTTGGAGTTAAAGTAGTGCGAAGTTCCGTACATCATCCCCAGAGCAATCCTGTGGAGAGACTACATAGAACTTTGAAGAGAATTCTTCGAGTCCTGTGTCTGGAGTCAGGACCTGATTGGGAGAAAATCTTGCCTCATGCCCTGTTTGCTCTACGAGTTGTTACTCATGACAGTACTGGATATACTCCAGCTGAGCTGGTTCATGGACAGAATTTGAGGACTCCCATGACTCTACTGTACGAGAACTTGACGGAAAGCGAGGAAGAGAAGACTAGCGTAGTATCATATGTCTTCAAGCTACTAAACCGCATGAAAAGGTGTCAAGAATTAGCCGTCCAAAACATGGAGAACGCCAAAGACAAACAAAAACTATGGTATGATCGCAAGGCTGTGAAGCGTAAATTTTGTGAAGGCGACCTTGTGCTGGTTGTCGCTACATCTAGGCCTAACAAAATGGCAGTTCATTGGATCGGCCCAGGGAAAGTCGTTAAACAGCTTTCCGAAACCAACTACATTGTGCAGTTTCCAGAAAAAGACAAATCCCATGTGTACCATGTGAACATGCTCAAGCCATATTTCCAGAGACCCGAAAATGTGAATTTAATCTGTCTAAAAGAGATTAGGAACTGTGACAACGAGGAGGACATTCCAAGTCTCGAGCAGAAGCCTGAAGTCTCGGAAATGACACAAATTTGGCAAGACATAGAACAAAATGGTCGCTTGTCAGAAGATCAGAAGGAGCAGCTGAGAGAGTTGCTATCAAAATACTCTAGCTCATTCTCAAACCAGCCGGGGTGTACTGATCTTACTGAACATGACATTGAGCTTGAATCTGAGAGGCCCATCTGTGCCAAACCTTACAAGATGTCTCCACGCCAAACAGAAATTTTGAAGATGGAAGTGGAGAAGATGCTGTCGCTCAAAGTCATTGAGCCAGGAGAATCTGATTTTACTTCTCCTCTTATTCTGGTAGAAGTACCAGGAAAGGATGCAAGACCGTGCATCGACTATCGAAGACTCAACAAGGTCACTAGAACCCAGTACTTTCCTCTGCCAAACATTGAGCAGCTTGTTGAAAAAGTGTCAGCTGCCAAGTATATCACCGTTCTAGATTTGACCCGAGGTTATTGGCAAATACCTCTGAGTAAACGAGCCCAAAGATATTCAGCTTTTGTAACCAGTTTTGGGACATTTCGACCGTTGAGATTGCCATTCGGTTTGAAAAATGCCCCTTATGACTTTAGTCGTTTGATGGCCGAACTGTTGAAAGGCTGTGGAGAATTTGCATGCCCTTACTTGGATGATGTAGCCATCTATTCCCTAAGTTGGGAAGATCATTTACAACATTTGAAAACCGTCTTAGAAAAGATGAATGCAGCTCATCTGCACATCAAGCCTTCTAAGTGCCAGTTTGCTCGTGCGTACGTAAAGTATCTTGGGCACTTGGTTGGTCAGGGCCAGAGAACACCTGGAGAATTGAAGATCCAAACTGTAAAGGACTTTCCGACCCCTGCGACTAAGACGCAGATCCGATCTTTCTTAGGACTTGCGGGGTATTATCGAAAATACATTCCTGACTTTTCAGTCCTCTCAGCACCAATTACAGATCTGCTGAAAGGAAAAAATCGTCGTGCTGCTGTCATATGGACTGATGCTTGTCAAGAGGCGTTTGACAATTTAAAGAAACGGTTGTCGGAGAATCCGGTGTTGTACAGTCCAGATTTCTCGAGACAGTTTCTCGTCCAATGTGACGCGTCAAATCTTGGGATTGGCATCGTTTTGTCCCAAATTAATGACATTGGTGAGGAACATCCTGTCATGTACTTGAGTCGGAAGTTCTCAAATGCAGAACAAAAGTACAGTACCATCGAGAGAGAGTGCGCAGCTATCGTGTTCGCCATCCAAAAGCTGCGATGTTATTTGGATGGACACCAGAAGTTCATCATCCAGACGGACCATAATCCCCTTGTTTGGCTGGACAAAAATACGGGAACCAACCCTAGACTTTTACATTGGGCTTTGATCCTGCAGCCATTAAATTATGAGGTTGTCCATAAGAGGGGGAAACAGCATCAAAATGCTGATTCATTAAGTCGCATCCCATAAACCTCATATCCTTTTATTTTATATTAGTAAGTTTATTATTTATTTTGATATTTGTATTATGTGTGAAAATTTTAAATTTTTCTTATCATTAGTGTAAATTGTTTTCCTAAATTTTTAATAAGTATATAATTTTTTGTATAATATTTTTGAGTTCAAGGCACTGATTGCTATAATCTGGTACATGTGCAGTGTATTTTGTGTACTTGAACTCTTGAACTTTTCCAATGACTGCACCTATCTGGAGACTTTTTCAGGCAGTGGAGTCATCAAAACTTTTCCCTCATTCTTCGAGAAAAGTTTCCTCCTTGTGGGGAGGAGTTTATAAGTCTGTAAAGACTTCAGACTAAGATAGATGGCGCTCTTGCGCATGCCCAGAAGGACTTTGAGAAAGGAAAGAGTTGAGAACGAGTGTGGCGAGAGACGTGTGGGTTGTGTTTTTTGGAGAGTGATCGAGACTGAGATGTTTCGTTTTTGATATTTACTACCTTTATTATTTTGTGTTGTGTGTCGTGCCTGTACTGTGTCCTGTGAGTTCATTAAAATGGTTTGAACCAAAAAAAAGGAGTATTCCTTGTGATGATAATTTAAAATTTTGAGCAAGTCAGTACAATATTAACCCCTTCTCTTTAATCTAGGTGGGGACTAAATTAATTCGAAATTGCCATAGGAAAAACATTGAGCATGAAACGATTGCGGTACGCAACTCAGTTTGTTTTCCAGTACCGATCGATAATCAAATTTTCTAATAAAATTGTTTTACCAGTATTGATCGAAAAACAATTTTTTCTGAAAAGTTATATTTAAACAATTTAAAATTCGAATTAGTTTGAATTGATTTATTATTTCTTTCCACAATATAAATAATTTAGTAATATTTGAATAATGAAAAATGTATATTTAAAATACTACATTTTACACAACTTGCATTTTGTAATGGAAAACGAAAAGTCAAAACAAAAAACCTCATTGATCATAAAAGAATAATTTTGCTATTCGGTATCTGGCGAGGCCAAAATTCATGTTTTATTTTATAAATTAGATTTAGAATTCCGTGTTATGCATTTGAGTTGACAGAAATGTTGTGGTCATATTTAAGCATTTCCAAGTATTATAAATATGTGTTCTTTTTGTAAATAAATCATTATGTCTTTATCGAAGTTCAAAAGTATTTGGTCGAATTGCTCTTTTTCAGAATTTATTCAGGAAGTAGAAATTCGACAAGTTCGTACATGTCTTTCTTTTTTCAGAATTCTGCATTTTTTCAACGATCGGTATTTCGTTTCTGTTTGTATTAATGTGTTCCAGTATTTTACATATTACAGCTATATTTAGGAGTTAAAATTTAATAATTTAGTTATTACCTGCAAAATATCAGATGGGTAATTTCTTGGCAGTAAATGTGTATTTCGACCAACTTTCTTTGTGTTTGGTTTACGTAATGGTTTGCATAATGCTTTCATAAAAATAAATATATGTCATAATAACAGATCTTTACACATACGGTGTAAAAATTTTTTCTTCAACTAACCAATATTTTAGATAAGAGTGATTAATTTAAATGTTTTTAAATGAAAAATATAGGCATGCGAATTATTTAATAATTAAAATTCAATAATTTACATTCAATTAGAAGCAAATTCATCAAGTATTCTAATGCATATATCTTGATTTTAATGTTTCATTAATTATGAAATTTAATTTAATTTATATGAAATAAAAATATCGATATATTTTAATCTGCAAAAACCAGTTATGAGCAGTTGAGCTATTATGCCAAGTTTCTAAGTTACCTGCGCATAATAGCTCAAAATGACGATCCATCATTGTTAGGAAGAGAAAAAAATGTTGTCTGAAATAGTTTATTGAAGGGAAAAAGTATCTTTAGAGAAAGAAATAACGGGGTTAATATAAAATACATCTCATCGGCGGAAAATGTTTTATTCAATTTAAATTGTAGGTTTATTGAGTGGTATTGTGTTTGATTAAATTTTAAAAAATTAAACGATATTTCATTTCTTCTGGACGAAAAGAAAAACGTAGGTACGAACTGGGTTCCCTGGCGTTGTAAGCCGCGACACTACTACCTGAGCTGTGCATTAAGCTTACGACGTTATCTACTAAAGGATTTTAAAACATCAATACGAGCATTCCGTTGCTACGAGTGGCTAAGAGATACTTTACAATCAACCAATCAGATTGTCCCAGTTTAGAATCACAGATATTCTTCAGTAGCAGTCACAGTTAGAACTGTTACTGTGAAATCACTCTTTGTACCATCTCTAGTCTGCTGCAACGTTTTGCTTTGTCGATCGCCAGTTATCTTCTCCCCCTTCCAGAGACGTAACTAGGCTAGTTTCCATCCGGGGCAAGAACTCGCCTTGGCGCCCCCCCCCCCCACCGACCAACCAAACCAAAACCCTTCCTGACAACCACCTGATATCGCCCCACCACACATTAATTGCACTAGTCCAAATTTTTTTTTTATTCAACTTAGATGGTAAATGCTTGATTTCAAAGGTAAATAGATTAATTTGCAGTAATTTCATTTTTAGTACACAAGATAAAATACCCAGTTAATTCTAAGATATTTCTTTGACAAATAATCTAAGAGTAGCATGTTTGATATATTCTTTCACACTTATAATCGCTGCAAATGAAATGAAAAGGTTTTATCAAATGATATCGGGCTATACGTGGGCTGAATCAAAATCAACAGACTTGCTTTAGAATAGGATATTTAATTATGATAAATACAGAGGCTGTTCGGACATTTTTTGAACGATTTCGATCAGCTGTAAAAAAATTGTATGCTACGAAATAGTTTTATTTTCGCAGCAGTTAAATAGTTAAAGTATAACTTATCGTCTGCTAACTCAGAGTTTTGTTTACTTTCAAAATGGCGCTTTTAAATAAGCAATGGATGGAAGGCTATGTTTCCGCTCTTTCCAAAGAGAATTATCCTTATTCAATTATTCAAAAATCCTGTAAAAGTCATGGTTTTTCGATATCGAAAGGTACGATAAGTAATATTATTGAGAAAGGAAAAGATGCGTAAAAGTGAAAAAATACTTCCAAATACTTATCCAAAAAAGAAAAGAATTTCTGAGAATATTTGTAAAGTAAGATCTTTAATTTTAAAAGAGAATCCGCCAAGTCAAAGGACTATTGCAAAGTCATTAAAATGTTCAGATTCAACTGTAAATAAAATAATTAACAGTGATTTGAATCTTAAAAAGGTAAAAAAATTACAATGTTCGTCGTCTATCTCCGCGACATATTGCAGAACGCAGAAATCGCTGTAGAATTCTTTGAGAAGCATTTAGCTGGAGAAAGATGGAAAAATGTGACAATAGACGAGGCGTGGATGTATTTAAATGATTGCAATAAAAAAGAACAATTTATTATAAAAGAGGAGAAAAATTTTAAAACGTGGTTCAACTTGGTAACTTTAAAGTGAGAATTTTCTCTAGGAGATTTATGATTGTTGCCGGTTTTGCATATAATGGAAAATTAAAAGTAAAAAGAGGGGGAATGTAAAAAAATCAACTCCCACATATTATCAAGACCCTATTTTATCCCAAATATTCAAAAAAGAAATACCATATGTTACCCACAGTGCCAACAATCAGTCATCACGATAAAGCAAGCAGCCACACATCTAAATTCACTACTAAATTCTTGGAAAAAAATGGAACAAGAAACTGATATCAACTCAATACCCTTTACTGATATTCCTGCTAAATCTCCAGCTGTCTCACCCATGGATTTTTGGACTTTTAAAAAGAGCATTATCGAAACGTCGACCAAAAACCATTCAAGGATTTTGGAAAACTGTAGAACAAGAATTAGGAATAACAGATTTTACTCATGTTATTAGCTTGAGTATTATACTCAGACATTTTACACAATCTCTTAATCTATTGACAAAATGTGAAAAAAATTAATTTAAACACAGAAAGCTTGAACTAAAACTTAACTTTACGGGCTTTTTCGGCTGCAAACATTTTTACAATGTCCTCAAAAGATAGCTTTGAAGCTAACGTGCTTTATTGATATGATGCTCAGGTTGATTAGTCGTTGTTGTCCTGTTAATTTTCTGAGGTAATTTTTTATGATCTTTATTTTGCTACAACTCCTTTCATTTGAGGCGACTGAAACTGGTATTGTGAGGAAAATTGTCAACGCTGTCGTTATATTGGTGGACGCGTCTTCAAGTCCGTTCTTGTATATTAATGTCAGAAGACCTGATGGTGTAGCCGTTTTCATATTAGGGCTTAAATCCAAGGCATGATACCTAAAACTCTCCACTTCTATCGCCAGCTTGTCCCTGTCTAAGTCTTTCTATGTGGTAGCTAACTCAAGTGCCTGGTTCTTCAATTCTTCTCCATTCATTGTTTCAAACCGAGCTCCATTGAGGAAACCAAATACCTTCATGTTTTGAATGACTTGAAACCTTTGCCTCAGTTCATTCAGAATCCGATCTATTATTTGTATAATCAATAATCTGAATTTTTTTCTTCTGAGAATTCATAGCTTTCAACTTCGCCCTTCACATCAAACATCCGCTTCTTCCTCCTCCGTACTTCTTTAAAATAAGGATCTAGGTAAGCTTTCCTTCTGCATTTAGCTCCCATTATAGTTTTTGGTTTTTGTAGTCTACTAATAAGTTTTTCCTCTTCATTCTTTTTCATACGTAAATATCTATAGTAAAAAAATACTCGGCCAATTTAGCGCCCCCTAATCCGGCGCCCGGGGCACATGCCCCGTCTGCTCCCCCCTAGTTACGTCTTTGCCCCCTTTTACTCAATTTGGCGGGAAAACTGTTATTCTGGATGCGTCATGCGTGGGAATTTCGAGCACGCATGGCGTCTTTACGTCTAGACGTCGGCGTTCAATGGGCGTAGAGGGATTTCTCGCAATCCACATTAATTTTGTACTATCTAGGGATGGCAAATTCTGTTCTTTTCGAGGAACAGTTCTTTGATGTTCCGTTCTTTTTAAAAGAACAGTTCTGTTCTCAAATGCCTCTACTCGAAATGTTCAAGCCCTGTTCCTCCTCGTAGACTATGTGGCGCCAGCAGTATTCGCGATAGACAGGGACCGAATTTTGTTGACGTCATCTTTGTTAATACTTTGTAGGAGAAAAGAAAATCAGAATTTTTCCGTAAATTGGAAAACGTTTGCAATCGAAACGTTTAAATTATCTCCCCAGTGGCAATTAATAATGTCCCACATCTGAATCATCTCAAGTAGTTTCCCAAACATATGAGGTGCCTAGGACAAAACAAATACGCAAGTGAAAGTAATAATTCTTTTAGATTTTAATGTCATTTTTAAGTCAACAAAATGGTTATTTGAGTCAATAAAACGACGGTCCGTGATCCATCCCGAAGAGAAAGATCCGAGGACACCACTAGGTAATTTTGAATCACGTTATGCAATAGGGAGTTGCCCTTTATAAAAGATTATAAACACAAAAAACGCATACCGGGATTACCACTTGGAAAGTAAAATTAGTTTGAAAAACAGGTTAATATTATATGATCTATCTAAATACGCTTAAAACATAAAAAATACAAGTCAAGAAATCATTTTAGCTTTTCAACACATTAGTTTTATGGTGGGATTCTTATTTCCGAGATGTCTTTAAAATCGTAATACCTGACTTAATGAGATCCCTTTTCAACTTATAGAGAGCATGACACACACTCGAACCGAATTTCCTTTTCACAGTGAAATATGTCCAAACATTTGAAATTTTGCTTTTCATTTTGTAAAATTTGGTTTTAAAATAAAATTAAAAGCATTGCAAATCCTAAGAACGAGTAGAGGCGACACCACCAGAGAGAAAGCTGGACAACAAAATCTTGATCAGCAATATTAAAAAAAAATTAATTTGTTTAAAACTAAAAATTTATCATTATGTCATTGCCTAACAATTATAAAATTTCGCAATTATTACGTTTATCTCCTCGCAAATTCATCAGACGTCGGGGCTTGGTTCAGTCGAGAACATTTCCTGGAGCAGTCATCGAGATCAGCTCCCGCGAACAGTTCATCGAGAACGGAGAACAGCTCCGAGAACGGAGAACAGGGTCGGATCAGTTTGAGAGCTTGAATCGATTCCTTCCGTAAATTTGATTTCTGCTCTCAAGCAGGAAGTAGTCTCAGAGCAGGGAGTAGGTTTATGGACAGAGAACGGATAAATGAATCAACAAGAAACAGTGAGTCACGAACTATAGAATGAACTATAGGATGATGTGTTTCGGAGTTACCATAATTTAGAATATACGAAAATTTTTGCGAACTTAGAAAATTCGAGAAAAGAGAACTTTGCAAAATTCCCACCTGTTTAAAATCGAAGTATAAAAAAATTGCAATGTTTCTTTTAACAAAAAGAACCGAGAACACGTTTTTGTAAAAAGTGGGAACAGGCTGTTCCCGTTCTTTTTGAAGAACAGGTGAAAAAGAACAGTTCGTTCTTTTCTCCCCATCCCTAGTACTATCATCTAAGAATTATTCTGACAAATTTTTAGTAGCATGTTTTGTAAATGCATAAAAATTTGGATAGAAAGATCATAAAATAGACTATACTTACAGAAATTTAGGACATAGTTTAAGAATAATGTACGAATTAAGATAAACATCTTGAAAAAAATAATTATTTTAAAAACAAAATAAAAATTCTCTACCAAAGTATTCTAATTTTAAAAGTTCTTAAAGTTCTCCAATCGAACTTTTTCACAAAATAATATTTTGAAATTTGATAAATTTTATTTGTTACTGATAAGTAATTTATAAGTAACAGTCTTTAGTTGAATTAAAGTTACATTGGATCAACACAACAGGCTATTGGAGACGGTCCGGGATGGAACAAATCCCGAAGGAAAAAATCCGAGGACAATATCTCGTAATTCTGAACCACGGTCAGATGAAAAGTTCAACATCTCAGTTGGTACCTCACTCTCCAAACTTCCACACCAAGCTAATGTGAGGGCATTTGTGGCCACGACAGATTTAACGTCCACCAACCCTAAAGTACACGACTATCTTTGGGTGGATCGAGTTTCGAACTCGCAACCCTCCGGTTGCTAATCCACTATTCTTCCAATCAGGATACCACGATTCCTTTTTAACAACGAAAAGGTTGCTTCTCGTTTTCAAAAACGAAAAGTCGTAGAATTCGTTCATATCTCTAATGAAAATTTCTATCATATTTCCTGATTTCCCTTGTTCGACAGTTTAATGAAGTCGTTTTTTCCGTTACATGAAAAGAATTATATCTTCATTTGGAGTTGCTCTTAAATAATTTATGTCTGTAATGCGAAATGAATAAAGTAAAAACCTACCGCAAAACGATTTATACAAACTATCATTCTCTCCTTACATATGTGTTTTCTTATTTACTCTTAACCTTTTTCTGCTTTGGGAATGAATAAACTCCATCTATAGGAAAACTATAGGGTCCTTAATAAAAATATACAGCACCCTTTCGACATAGCTGTGCTTGAAGGGATAAAATGCTTAAATACTTCATAGAATAATAAAATAAGTCACACGTAAAACGAATTAATTGGATTGCCTTAGACAATAGAACAAAATACCCTCAAAGTACGAAATGTACGTCGGACTCGAAGAGAAGAAACTATTATCGTTTAGGAATGAATCCGAATTTGCGCTCGGATTTCTTCAAGATTTCACTGCAAGGCTTTCTTTGAGAGTACCACGTATTTCAGAGCATTGTTGAGCAAAAGAGAATGTTAAGAACAGTTCTTTGAAAAAGAACTACAACAGCAAAGAACTGTCCACTCAAAAGAACAGTATTTCCCTTTACAAGCCGTTTTGCCAGACTGAGTGCAATCAGAGCACCTATTTGCCTAGCCCAAACTTATTTGCTTTGTTCCAGAGTTCTTGTCGATAAAAGAATATTTCTTTCCACCGACAAGCGTTTTTGTACTGTTCTCAGAAATTCTTTTATAATAAGAGATTCCTTTGAAATTTCAATGGATTTTGTAACAATGTTTTTCTTTTAAAGAAAAAGAAAAGAAAGTTCTAGATACGTGAAGCAAGGTGTTAAAAAATGCACTAAACTCAATCATGTAAGCTAGAATAAGATCCTCATAACATGATTCATGACGCACTTTACTAGGGTCTCTAACTAGCTACATTACTTCAATCTATAGTTTTTGTTTTCGTAAATACGATTGTTTATAAACCTTCAATAGATTTCGTTGCATATCACAAGGTAACACCTGAAGCATCATGGTACCAAAACATAATCTGAGAATTCAATGATGCGGAATTGATTTTTGGCAGGTTGCCTACATTTTGATAATTATGGCTTAGTATTTTCGTTATTATCGGAAGCAAAATTCCGCAGTCTGTGGCGGTTACACAAAGACCCCTTTCCGACACAAGAAATTAAGAATCCTTTGTTCAGTTAGTTGCTTTATTTGCAACGTAACATGATTGATATGAAAGAAAGAGCTGTTTTGAAACGATCGTGATTACAATTTTCAGAAAGGAAAGCGTTTTATAATCACTATCGATATTAGTATTTGTTCATCAATAATGCACAAACCCCGATGCACTTTAGTACTGCATCTCATTAAAGTCAATTGAATAGAATAAAGCAGAGATAACTGTATTTTCTATTCCACATCGATATAATGCAATTATAAACAGAAAGGGACTTCAAATGATGAAACAGCAAATTTACGTTAATATGGTAAAGTTTGGAAACAGCATAAGAAACAATCTCACAAAATAAAGATTCAATTTACTTGAATAAAAGCAATGGTTGTTATTGAAATGGCGGAATCTATTTAACAATTGAGTGCAGCCTAGAAAGTGGACAGCATGTCCACCCCTTCCTATTAGTGCTGAAATTGTAGCTTGCAGTTGTGTACTCCACGAACAGAACTTGTATAGAATACAAACCCATATAGAATATTTCCTACTCTATTGATGTTCACTTGAAAACTTTCTGCTCTAAGAGAGTATCCAAAATGGCAATAGATTTAATAAAACGAACTAGACTGTTCATTAGGAAAAAGGTTGAATTTCAGGCAAGCTGGAAAAGTGGATATGGTCAGTTGGTGAATGTCCTGATTTTTTGTGGAATTGATATTTGCTGTTACACCAAAAAAACTAAATTCCGGAATGTTACCCTTAAGATATTTCCTTTCCTTATGTACTTAACGGAAGTCTATATTATGTGTCTAAATTGGAAGGCTTACAACGAAGGAGAAATTCATCCAGAAATATTATGTTCTTATACTTTTTCCACATTTGCTTCGCTCATTCTGTGGCATATGATTTACGCCAAGAGACAGTCCATAAAAGCCTGTATGGAACAGTATCACAGTATCGCACTCCAACAAAAGATGCATATGCACTGCCACGGGCTAGCAATCAACAGTGCCATAGCGATTACAATCCTGCTTCCTGAAGTCTGTGCAGGGATGTGCGTTCTCTTTAAAGAAGAATCCCCTACACCATACGAAAGGTTCTACAGCTTTCCCATTGCTTTTGAAAAAGAAAGTTATGCTACCATATTATTCCGATGTGTTTCAGCGTCATTGCAATTTGCTATTCGATATACCATTACATGTCTGGTAGCTGTGTTGTGCAGTACTTTGTATTTCAAGTTCAGTTATCTTATGGCTAATTTCAATGCAAACTTTTTGCTTATCAAAATCAGCGATACCAGCAAAGAAGAGTTTATCACACAAATGAAAAGGCATCAAATGTTGCATGAAGTAGCGGATCAGGTAGAGAGCATGCTGTCCAAGCTATCTTTTATTCTGCTGTGTTCTCAAATGATATCCATGTACACTAGCCTGGCTATATACTTTATGGCTGACAAGAATAATTTTCTTGTTGCTGCTATATGGGAATGTTTTCCAGCAATCACTTTGGTACCTCTTACAATAGTGACCATGGTCTATTGTGCTTCAAGAATACCGAACCAAGACAGAAAGACGCAGATCATCCTACAGTCAATGCATGATGAATTGGCGAGCAAATTTGTAGAGGATTGGAAGTATTTGGGACTTGTGAAGAGAATGAAGGAAAAGACTTTACCTCCGATGACAGCATGTGGCATTGCAGAACTGAGACCTATTGTTACTCTTTCCGTGTTCGGCTCTTTTCTCACTTACGGATTGTTGATTTTAAATTTAAATAGAAAATGAACAAAGTGCTTGAGTTTTGCTAATACCTTGCTTGCATTTTTGATATCGGAATTATCCAATCATTAGCGGCATTATATGTCAAGCTAAATACAGTTGGTAGCAATGTTTCTGCTTTATGTGTTTTCCGTATGTATTCCGAACGTGACGCAGGAGTAACTAAACTAATCACTAAAATATTGGAGGTGGGCAGGGGTTTGCTCCTAGAAGTTGTTTTCTATCTAATGACAGCGATCACACGATATATGTCAGGTTGAGCGCCCTGTAAATTTGACTAACCACATTATGATGATGATTCGTCGTTTATTTAACACTAAAGAGTGACACTTCGGTAATGCGCTTGCATTATTTGTCATTTTTCTATTTGAATATGCCATTATATTAATATTTGTCCCATCGCAACTCATGTTCACATCAGTCAGCTAGCCTCACAGCACTATGACGTATGGCATAACCACCTGGTAGTTAACCTCTGATTGCAACGTAAAATCATACAAATCGTCAATTTGTGGTCGCTTGGGAATTTGAACTAAAAAAAAATACATTCAGTCACCTTTAATATGCAAAATTTCTTTATGCCTTAATTCTTTTCACCTAAAAATATGCACCTCACAATATGCACAAGGTTTTCAAATAAATAAAAGGAAGTTCATATTTAGTAAAATGCATGGTTTGCAAAAAAAGCATTAAAAGAGGAACGTTTAATTTAGAACTTCAAAAACAAATGGTTTTTAATTATATTTTTCACTTCTTGAAATATGCAAGGAAATATCTTCATAGTATGAGTCTAGTAAAGTTTCAAATAAAAGCAAAAAAAAATTACTCTTACAGGTTTTTTATAATCATTTTTTTACTATGCATAAAACACACTTTAAGAATCAAACTTTTAAAAATGTCTTAATTGTAAAATTAAAAATAAAAAGCAAATTGCATTTAAATGTTTGTAATAATATTTAAAGTATATATTTCTCTCTCTCTCTCTCTCTCAACTAGCTGAATTACCCGGCGTTGCTCGGGTTGAAATGGTTAAATGTTCCTTGAAAAGTGAATTCGAATAATCACTTTTCTTTCACAGAAAAATGCAATCATTTAAGTTGTACGGAAAATACGTTTTAACTTTTTCATAGCTTCTACAATATACTTCGGACGCAAATATATATATTTAATTCCTGAATATATTGCAATATGTAAAAGATTAAGACATAAATACAAACAGAAACGAAATTCCGACGAAAAAAATGCAGAATTCTAAAAAACGAAAGATGCGCGAAGTGCAGTTTCAACTGCTTCTGTTTAAATACTCTCGCAATCAAGTCGTGGCGCTCACTGGGTAACTAACCATTGGTAAGAACCTCCTTGATCTCCGTCCAAGTCGGATTGCAGGTGAAGGTGATAAATAAGTCTGGTCTCCCGTACGTCCTCGCGTACGTCATAGCATCTTGCGTGTATTCGTGCATGTGTCTGGGACTGCCTGTAAATGTAGCTGGTAGTACGACTAAGGCACCTTGGTTTCCAACGTTCCAGTCATTTGACACAGCATCTCAGGCGAATAAATTCGTCAACTCTCAGTTTACGTTGATTTAGACGAATGTAAATGAGACGCTCACTCTCAACTTTAGCGTACATATCGACGATGAACTGATGAAACAATTGCCTGCAGTTCAATACGTGGTTCTGCTCAGTATCTCGAACCATTAATCTGTACGCATAGAAATCCATCGCTGAAACTTTCTTGCTGGTTGTTTCACCTGTTCTTGGGTTGATCTGCCTCAGATTAAATTGATATCCATCTTCACCATGGGGGATATTACTGGGTACTGCAGAGCATCATAAGATCGATGTGTTTCCGAAATACGCTGCAATGATTCACCTCGTCGTTGAATAACGATATCCAGTTGATGAAACTCATCTCCTGATATAACCACAGCGACTTCATCTGCTTGAGAAGAGTTAAAGCGCCGCTCGTGTTCGCCTGCTGGTCTTCGGTCTGCTCTTATGACTACTTTATATTCATCTGTTGGCATACGTTCCAATGCTGTTTCAAACGTTTTAATAAGATTATTGTGCTCATGAAACATCCTCTGTAAGTTTAACACAATCTGACGTCCTGTTCCCGAGATGTAGGCGCACCTCTGATCAGTGTCTATTTGTTCGTTTTGAATAAAATATAGTTGTAGAAATTTTGGTGGTTGATCTGGCAGCGGAAGCAACGATCCCGCTCTATGGTAAACCTACCCTTGCACCTTGAATGTCGACGGAAATCGGGGCTATCCAACAACTGATGTGGCGCCGAATGATGTCATTTGGAAACATGAGTTGTATTTTCTGATGTTACTAAGAAAATGCTTCGACTCTGACGTATCCCCTGATGTGTAAGTCAAAAGGTCTTGTGGTGGTGGTTCCAGTTGGAAGAGTTTAACTTTTCCATTTTTGCAGCAAATACCAATAGACTGTGATTTAAACTTTTTGGCTTGACAGTAAGTACAAACCATTTCCATTTTTCCCGATCGTAACACTTGCATGCAGCGAGTAGTCTATATGAATCGTAGTGAAGTCCTTCCAATGCTAAGCTAAAATGGTTCGCAGTCCGTGATCGTTTGGCTCTATCTCTCTTATCCTGTAGTCGGGCCTCTCGCTGCTCTGCCGTCGCTGTTGCTCTAGATGTAGTAGCTGTCTCTTTCATATCCTGTAGTCGGGTCTCACGCTGCTGTGCCGTCTCTGTTGCTCTAGATGTAGTAATTCTCTCTTTCATATCCTGTAGTCGGGCCTCACGCTGCTGTGCCGTCTCTGTTGCTCTAGATGTAGTAGCTCTCTCTTTCATATCCTGTAGTCGGGCTTCACGCTGCTGTGCCGCTTCTGTTGCTCTTGATGTAGTAGCTCTCTCTCGCAATCGCAAGTCTTCTATTCCTCTCCTTGGAAGTTTCTTGACTACGCTCATTTTTCATCATCTTAGCCGTTGACTGCACTTGGCCGATCGCCTTCCGCTTCCTTGGAGGCATTGCTACAGCAAAGAAATCTGTAAAAGAATACAAAAATGCTATTTCATAAAATAAGCAAAAAGCACACTCTCACTGAGCAATGAAATCTATTATAGAATACAAAGAAAAGCTATTTCATAAAATAAGCAAAAGGCACACTCTCACTGAGCAGTGAAATCTATTTTAGAATACATTAAAAAGTTAACTCATAAAATAAGCAAAAGGCACACTCACACTGAGAAGTGAAATCTGTCATTAAAAAGTTATTTCATAAAATAAACAAAAGGCACACTCTCACTGAGCAATGAAATCTATTATAGAATACAATAAAAAGCTAATATAAACTGAATGGTAAAACAAATTTAAAATTGTGAAGTACTTACATCAGTTTAGGAATATCAAACTTTTAACACAAATAAAAAATATTAATGCCTTACTTAAAAGCTGTCAATCAAAATACTCAAACACAGAATTCTAAATCATGCTAAAAAATAAACTTTTATTCTGGTGTAAAAAAAGCATTAATTCTGATCCCATTAAACATATTTAAAAAATTAAGCAAAAGGCAAACTCTCACTGAGCAATGAAATCTATTATAGAATACAAAAAAAGCTAAAATTAACGAAAAAAACGAATACAAAATTATGTAGTACTTACATACATTTAGAAATATAATTCCAAAATGTATACTATCACTGTCGAATAAAGTAGGAAAGACTTATACAATCAAAAGAGCGAAATAAAACTGCCAGATTCACTGAAAGATGATAAACTGGAAGACTTACCGAGATAGCTTCCTTTAAATACGACCAACAAAGTTTTATAAAAAAAAAACTAAACATTAATTCTGGTGCTGCCAGATACCGAGTAGCAAAATTACGCTTTTATGATCAATGAGTTTTTCGTTAGACAAATTAAACTGAATAGATAAAAATTTTTCAAAAAGCAGAAAGTCGATTTTACAGAATTTTTCAGAAAGAAAATCACTGCTTTCAACGGAGGATTCACATGTATCTATACCGGACATTTTAAAATAAGTTACACGCCTTACCTAAAAAGCCTTGTGAAACAGAATTCTACAAATCATTACGTATTCAATAGATTATTTATGGAAAGTTGGTCGAAATATACACCAACTTTCCTTAAAAATAATCCTTGAACTCCTGAAAACCTTTCCTTGAATTTCCTTGCAAACATAAATATTTTAAAATATTCTTTCCCCCTTCACCAATAAAATATCTATAATTTATTTACATCATGGGAAGAACTAAAAAGTCAGTTCAAACATAAATACTGTAATTTAATTTGTTTCGGAAAAAATTATTTTTCGATCAACACTGGTAAAGCAACCATCGCTGCCAAAAGCAATCAATCTATGCTCAATGTTATTTCTATTGCGATTTCGAATAGTTTTTAGCCCCCCAGGGTCAATAGAACGGGGGTTAAGAATTAGCCTATGGTGACCGCAGTGTTCTAAAGTATAAGTGTACCAAATTTGGTGTGGATTGGTCAAACAGTGCAAATTTGTATAGAAAATATACATATATACATACACACATCCTATTTTATATAGAGAGAGATTGTAAAACGTTTTTTAAAAATCTTCAGTATTAAAATATGTGTAATAGTTTCTTATATATAATTCAGAGTAAAAGCATCCAACTTTTAAAAATATAAATACTTATATTTCATCCAAAAACAGTTTGTAAATCTGTATAATAAAAATTAAATCACTAAAATTTAGGAAGATTTATTTAAAGTAAAAAAATATGCAAGGAAATATTAATTAAAAAATAACATTTGGTTTAGATTTTATAGCATAGATGATTTCAATACAATTATAACTTATTCAAAATGTGCACGTTCATAGTACGTGTCTTGTAAAGTTTCAAAAGTTTACTCTTACTTAAGTGTGTACAATACTTAAAACAAAATTTCTGCATTAAAAATATGTGCTATATCATCTAATGTATAATTAATTTTTGAGTAAAAACATCTAACTTAAAAAACAAATCTTTATAGCAAAGAAAAATTTCATTTCAGATCTTGAATTTTAAAAGACAATTTGTAAAACTATGTAATGAAAAAACAAATAATCCTAAATACAGTATATGTGGTAAGACACGCTAAAAAATTTATTTAAAAACAACAAGATATAAGCATTTATAAAAATACTATTCAGAAAGGCAAAGATCAATTGCAACGTTGTCCAAATATCGTCTAGTGTACGACACTGAGTTCTAATTCGGGGGCACATAAGTGGTTTATCGCTGCTTTATGCAAGAATTTTACGAAACGTTAAGTTTATTCTAGAGCATAATGCATTCCCACGGGGCAAGCTGTGAAACCAAAATTGGTTTGTTGGATACTTCATCACAAGCAAACTTCCATTTTCCAGAACAATTTTTAAAGAATTGTAGTTCTCTCTAGAAAACACAAATTGCCTTTTCTGTCCAAATGAAACAGACGCTATGGGTGCATTAAGATTCAAATCCTTCTCGTTGTCTTTATGGACACCTATACAGTCCTTACCATCTTTATAACGGTTCACCAACACAAAATTAAATCTTGTACCAATTATTTGTTCCACTTCTGCCTTAATTTCCAATAGTAAAGGAGACCAAGGCTTGGCTGCAATACAAGATCCGCTAAAGGCATAGCTTATTCGTACGTCCCCGTATGCTACAAGTTGCCGAGGCACAGTTCATTTTTTACCGTAAATTTCAATAGTAGTTTCCTCTTTCTTTAAGTACGTTAATTCGTTTTCCAATCGACGGAAATATGCCCAGCCTTCACGATCTGTAAACAATTTACCATACTCATAACATAAAGAATGTTTGCAATATTTCTGCAAACACAGTTCTTTGTCTGCACGCACTTTCTTTGCAGTCTAATGTCTTTAGAATCCATAATTTATTTAAACACAGTAAAAAAGGGCAGAAAAACCCCAAGACAAGAAGCAAAGTCATCGTCATCTCACCCCCTCTCTTATGTACTTCAAGTTCCCCCTCTCCTTATCAAACGGCGGCCATCTTGGATTTGCCGCTCAAGGAACCCCACATACTACTATGGTTAGGGATGGGAAATACTGTTCTTTTCGGCGAACAGTTCTTTGATGTTCCGTTCTTTTTAAAAGAACTGTTCTTTAACCTGTTCTTCTGTTCCCAAATGTCTCTCTACTCGAAATGTGCAAGCCCTGTTCCTCCTCGTAGACTATGTGGCGCCAGCAGTTTTCGCGATAGACAGGGACCCAATTTTGTTGACGTCATCTTTGTTAGTACTTTGTATAGGCGTGCATATATAAAAAAATACAAATGCCTCGGAGTCTTCGTATTGTTATCGGTTGATTGATTTTTTTATGGCGAAAGGGGCAAATCTATTCAAGCTGCGCCGAACTATCAGTAATTGAGAAAAGAAAATCAGAATTTTTCCGTAAATTGGAAAACGTTCTTGCAAATCGAAACGTTTAAATTCTCTCCCCAGGTGGCAATTAATAATGTCCCACATCTGAATCATCTCAAGTAGTTTCCCAAACATATGAGGTGCCTAGGACAAAACAAATACGCAAGCGAAAGTAATAATTCTTTTAGATTTTAATGTCATTTTTAAGTCAACAAAATGGTCATTTAAGTCAATGAACCGACGGTCCGTGATCCATCCCTTAAGAGAAAGATCCGAGGACAACACCAGGTAATTTTGAATCTCGTTATGCAATAGGGAGTTGCCCTTTATAAAAGATTATAAACAAAAAACGCATACCGGGATTACCACTTGGAAAATAAAATTGGTTTGAAAAACAGGTTAACATTATATGTTCTATCTAAACACGTTTCGAACATACAAAATATAAGTCAAAAAATCACTTTAGCTTTTCAACACATTAGTTTTATGGTGGGATTCTTATTTCCGAGATCTCTTTAAAATCGCAATACCATGACACCCGATCCGAATTTCCTTTTCACAGTGAAATATGTCCACAAATTTTAAATTTTGCTTTCCATTTTGTAAAATTTGGTTTTAAAATAAAGTTAAAAGCATTTCAAATCCTAAGAACGAGTAAAGGCGACACCAGCAGAGAGAAAGCTGGACAACAAAATCTTGATCAGCAATATTAAAAAAAAAATTTAATTTGTTTAAAATTAAAATTCATCATTATGTCATTGCCTAACAATTATAAAATTTCACAATTATTGCACTAATCTCCTCGCAAATTCATCAGACGTCTGGGCTTGGTTCAGTCGAGAACAGTTCCTGGAGGAGTCATCGAGATCAGCTCCGCGAACCGTTCATCGAGAACAGCTCCGCGAACCGTTCATCGAGAACAGCTCCGCGAACAGTTCATCGAGAACAGCTCCGAGAACAGAGAACTGCTCTGAGAACGGAGAACAGCTCCGAGATCGGAGAACAGGGTCGGAATGATTTGAGAGCAGGAATCATTTTCCGAACAGGAAGTAAAACAGATCCGAGAACGGAGAACAGGGTCGGATCAGTTTGAGAGTAGGAATCGATTCTTTCGGTAAATTTGATTCCTGCTCTCAAACAGGAAGTAGTCTCAGTAGGGAGTAGGTTTATGGACAGAGAACGGATGAATGAATCAACAGGAAACAGTGAGTCACGAACTGTAGGATGAACAACTGTGTTAATCGAAGTACAAAAAGATTGCAATGTTTCTTTTTACAAAAAGAACCGAGAACAGGTTTTTGTGAAAAGTGGGAACAGGCTGTTTCCGTTCTTTTTGAAGAACAGGTGAAAAAGAACAGTTCGCTCTTTTTTCCCCATCCCTAATCATAATCTAGTAAATGAGGAGAGGGATTAAAGGGGAATTTAATATATGTAAAAGGAACAAATTATTTACAATATAAAGATGAATTGACAGGTTTTCGTGCCGCCTCATGCCCGAACATTAAAGTTTACATCCTAGCAGCTGTCTGCTGCAACGTTTTGCTTTGTCGATCGCCAGTTATCTTCTCTCACTTCTAGTCATTTTGGCGGGAAAACTGCTATTCTGGGTGCGTCATGCTGGAATTTCGAGCACGCATGGCGTCTTTGCGTCTAGACGTCGGCGTTCAATGGGCGACGAGGGATTTCTCGCAATCCACATTAATTTTACACTATCCTCTAAGAATTATTCTGACAAATTTTTAGTAGCATGTTTTATAAATGCATAAAAATTTAGATAGAAAGATCATAAGATAGACTATACTTACAGAAATTTAGGACTTGTTTAAAAATAATATACGAATTAAGATAAAACATCTTGAAAAAAATAATTATTTTAAAAACAAAATAAAAATTCTCTACCAAATTATTCTAATTTTCTGTTTAAATAAAATATTTTCATTTTTTAAAATACAAAAGTTTTTAAAAAGCCTTAAAATTCTCCAATCGAACTTTTTCACAAAATAAAATTTTGAAATTTGATAAGTTTCATTTGTTACTGATAAGTAATTTTTAAGTAACGGTCGGTAGTTGAATTAAAGTTACACTGGATCAACACAACAGGCTATTGAAGACGGTCCGGGATCAAATCCAGAAAGAAAAGATCCAAGGGCAATATCTCGTAATTCTGAACCACGGTCAGATGACTAGTTCAACATCTCTCAGATGGTACCTCACTCTCCAAACTTCCACACCAAGCCAATGTGAGGGCATTTGTGGCCACGACAGATTTAACGTGCACCAACATCAAAGTACACGACTATCTTTGGTTGGATCGAGTTTCGAACTCGCAAGCCTCCGGTTGCTAATTCACTATTCCTAAAATCAGGATACCACCGTTCCTTTTTAAGCAACGAAAAGGTTGCTTCTCGTTTTCAAAAACAAAAAGTTGTAGAATTCGTTCATATCTCTAATGAAAATTTCTATCATATTTCCTGATTTCCCTTGTTCGACAGTTTAATGAAGTCGTTTTTTCCGTTACATGAAAAAAAATTAAATCTTCATTTAGAGTTGCTCTTAAATAATTTATGTCTGTAATGCTAAATGAATAAAGTTAAAACCTACCACAAAACGATTTATACAAACTATTATTCTCTTACAAATGTTTTTTCTTATTTACTTTTAAACCTTTTTCTGCTTTGGGAATGAATAAACTCCATCTATAGAAAAATTATAGGGTCCTTAATAAATCTATATACAGCACCCTTTCGACATAGCTATGCTTGAAGGGATAAAATGCTTGAATACTTCATAGAATAATAAAATAAGTCACACATAAAACGATTTTAGTTGGATTGCTTTAGACAAAATAACTAAATACCCACAAAGTACAAAATGTACTTCGGACTCGAAGAGAAGAAAATATTATCGTTTAGGAATGAATCCGATCTTGCGCTCGGATTTCTTCAAGATTTCACTGCATGGCTTTCTTTGCGAGTACCACGTATTTTAGAGCAATGTTGAGAAAAGAGAATGTTAAGAACAGTTCTTTGAAAAAGAACTACAACAGCAAAGAAATGTCCACTTAAAAGAACAGTATTTCCCTTTACAAGCCGTTTTGCCAGACTGAGCGCAATCAGAAGACCTATTTGCCAGCATAAACTTATTAGCTTTCTTTCAGAATTCTTGTCGATGATAGAATATTTTTTTCCACCGACAAGCGTCTTTGTACTGTTCTCAGAAATTCTTTTATAATAAGAGATTCCTTTGAAATTTCAATGGATTCTGTAACATTGTTTTTCTTTTAAAGAAAAAAAATTCTAGATACGTGAAGCAAGGTATTAAAAAAGGCACTAAACTCAATCATGTAAGCTAGAATAAGATCCTCATAACATGATTCATGACGTCACTTTACTAGGGTCTCTAACTAGCTACATTACTTCAATCTATAGTTTTTCTTTTCGTAAATACGATTGCTTATAAACCTTCAATAGATTTCGTTGCATATCACAAGGTAACACCTAAAGTATGGTACTAAAACATAGTCTGAGAAAGCAATGATGCGTAATTGATTTTTGGCAAGCTGCCTACAAGCATTTTGATAACAAGGGCTTTGTATGTTTCATTATTATCGGAAGCAAACATCAGCAGTCTGGCGGTTACACAAAGACCCCTTTCGACACAAGAAATCAAGAATCCTTTGTGCAGTTAGTTGCTTTATGTGCAACGTAACATGATTGATATGAAAGAAAAAGCTGTGTTGAAACGATCTTGATCACAATTTTCAGAAGGGAAAGCGTTTTATGATCATGATCGATATCAGTGTTTGTTCATCAAACATGCACAAAACCCGATGCACTTTAGTACTTCATATCATTAAAGTGGATTGAATAGAATAAAGCAAAGAGAGAACTATATTTTTCTATTCCACATCGATATATTGCACTTCTAAACAGAAAGGGACTTCAAATGATGAAACAGCAAATTTACGTTAACATGGTATAAGTTTGGAAACAACATAAGAAACGAACCCACAAAATAAAGATTCAATTTACTTGAATAAAAGCATTGGTTGCTAATGAAATGGTGCAATCTATCTAACAATTGAGTGCTGTATAGAAAGTGGACAGCATGTCCACCCCCTTCCTATTAGTGCTGAAATTGTAGCTTGCAGTTGTCTCCTCCACGAACAGAATTTGTATAGAATACAAACCCATATAGAATATTTCCTACTCTATTGATGTTCACTTGAAAACTTTCTGCTCTAAGAGAGTATCCAAAATGGCAATAGATTTAATAAAACGTACTAGACTGTTCATTAGGAAAAAGGTTGAATTTCAGGCAAGCTGGAAAAGTGGATATGGTCAGTTGGTGAATGTCCTGATTTTTTGTGGAATTGATATTTCCTGTTACACCAAAGAAACTAAAATGCGGAATGTTGCTCTTAAAATATTTCCTTTCCTTATGTACTTAACAGAAGTCTATGTTATATGTCTAAATTGGAAGGCTTACAACGAAGGAGAAATTCATCCAGAAATATTATGTTCTTATACTTTTGCCAGCTTTGCTTCGCTCATTCTGTGGCATATGATTTACGCCAAGAGACAGTCCATAAAAGCCTGTATGAAACAGTATCACATTATCGCACTCCAACAAAAGATGCATATGCACTGCCTTGGGCTAGCAATCAACAGTGCCATAGCGATTGCAATTCTGTTTCCTGGAGCCTGTGCAGGGATGTGCGTTATCCATATGGACGAATCCCCTCCATCATACCAAAGGTTCTACAACTTTCCTATTGTTTTTGAAAAAGAAAGTTATGTTAACATATTATTCCGATGTGTTTCAGCGTCATTGCAATTTGCTATTCGATATATCATTACATGTCTGGTAGCTGTGCTGTGCAGTACTTTGTATTTCAAGTTCAGTTATCTTATGGCTAATTTCAATGCAAACTTACTGCTTATCAAAATCAGCGATACCAGCAAAGAAGAGTTTATCACACAAATGAAAAGGCATCAAATGTTGCATGAAGTAGCAGATCAGGTAGAGAGCATGCTGTCCAAGCTATCTTTTATTCTGCTGTGTTCTCAAATGATATCCATGTACGATAGCCTGGCTATATACTTTATGGCTGACAAGGATAATTTTCTTGTTACTGTTATATGGGAATGTTTTCCATCAATCACTTTGGTACCTCTTACAATAGTGACCATGGTCTATTGTGCTTCAAGAATACCCAACCAAGACAGAAAGACGCAGATCATCCTACAGTCAATGCATGATGAATTGGCGAGCAAATTTGTAGAGGATTGGAAGTATTTGGGACTTGTGAAGAGAATGAAGGAAAAGACTTTACCTCCGATGACAGCGTGTGGCATTGCAGAACTGAGACCAATTGTTAGTCTTTCGGTGTTCGGCTCTTTTCTCACTTACGGATTGTTGATTTTAAATTTAAATGGAAAATGAACAAAGTGCTTAAGTTTTGCTAATACCTTACTTGCATTTTTAATATCTGAATTATCCACTCAGCGGCATTATATCCAATTACTCTTTATTTCAATTTTTTGTGATATGAGTTTGAATTTTACCAAATCATTAGCATCAATAAGATTTATTGGAGCATTTATGTCAGGCTAAATACAGGTGGTAGCAATGTTTCTGCTTCGATACGTGTTTTCTGTATGTATTCCGAACGTGACGCAGTTTCTTTTTTTCTTTCAAAAACGATTGCAGCACTTCGCCAATAAAAATTCAAAAGAACAAATTTCGAATTGATATACGATAGCTGATTTATCAACACCAATTACATTAGATGTTACCAAGAAGGCGATAAACTACACTTTAAGGTGATAAACCATATGGAGATTAGATTTCCTCTCGAGAAGCATACTTATTGAGTTAGGGAATAGAATCTCCCCTCTTCGTTTTCTCAGAACTAGAAATATGTTTTTCAACTTGGTGTGCTTCACTTCTATGTTGACAATATATAACTATTTTTGGATGGTTAGGATGGGTTTTATTGGAGCAAGGGGTCATACTTGGCCAAACAACGTCAAATAGAAACAATTTTTGGAACAATATATCCTGTTAATGCACTTCTCATTACCCTCATTTGACTCTTCATTGGAAAATTAACTCGAAAGTATGATCAGAAAAAAATATCACTGAACCATCAAGATGTCGACATACATAAAGAGTTGTGTCGAGAACAAAGAACCTTTGATCTCCACAACCCTGCCTTCAAACTCAACCATAAATGTCAACATCACAGATCCCTGCACTAAGAAAGAATCATCTCTTAAACTTAAAGAAAAAGAATTAATAACCATTAAAGCTTTATCATCTAAAAAGAGCATCATAGCCTATACTGCTGGATATGATATGAATAAAGGAAGTGCTGGCGTGTTTCGATGTTTACAGATGGAGAGGAATTACAAATAATGACTGGAACTGGAAATATATTATCCAATTTCACCAGTGAACTCATAGGCTCTTGAAACTTATTTAAATCTCTCATGAATGCAGCAAACCGAGGGAATTATTATTTACAGTATTTCAGATCTGCCTTAGAATCAATAGCAAATGGCAACTCAAAATGTGCTCAAGATTTCTATTCCCTTCTGTACCAACTCATGTCTTGGAGAAAAGGTGCACTCTTCAGTGGATTCTCGCACATGTGGACATTGAAGGAAATGAAGCTGTAACTCAATTGGCAAAGGAAATTATAGAATTAAATTCTGAACAAACCCCAATAACTTACTGATGCCATTGATTTGGTAAAATTCAAACTTATATCACAAAAAATTAAAATAAAACAACCGGTTACCACCACCTCAATATCTAGACTAAGAACAGGACATTTTATTGGCTTGAAAATTAATTCTGATGGAACCAGAACATATAGTCGTTGTAACAACTGTCTGAGCGTTGAACTCGCACCTAATCATATATTTACCTGCCCTGCAGCAGTATCTGCTCTTCAAACCATCGATTACATCCTGAAGAACAGCTTTATGGCGAGAAATAATCGACATCGTTAAAACTGTGCCAAATGCATAAGCGACATGATTCAGAAATTGACACATCAACTACCTATCTACCTGTATATTTGCAATATTTATCTCTGACGTTGGGAGATAGGGCTTAATCACTAAAATATTGGAGGTGGACAGGGGTTTGGCTCCTAGAAGTTGTTTCCTATCAGCGATTATACGATATATGTCAGGTCGAGCACCCTGTAAATTTGGCTAATAAAACGATGATTCGTCGTTTATTTAACTCTAAAGAGTGACACTTCGGTAATGCGCTTGCATTATTTGTCATTTTTCTATTTGAATATGCCACTATATTAATATTTGTCCCATCGCAACTCATCTTCATATCAGGGAGCTAGCCTCACAGCTCTATGACGTACGGCATAACACCTGGTAGTTAACCTCTGTTTGCAACGTAAAATCATACAAATCGTACAATTTGTGGTCACTTGGGAGTTTGAACTGAAGCAAATACATTCAGTCATCTTTAATATGCAAAATTTCTTTATGCCTTAATTCTTTTCACCTAAAAATATTTCACTAAAAATTCGTTCTCTTTCCTCTAAAACCATCATAATTTTTTTATCGCAAGGAATTTGTAGGTTCGGCATCCTATGACGGAGTTTAGTTGAGTTATTTGCTCTTCTAGTGACAGCGCTTTTGTTTCGTTGTCTATTGAACATTTGATTACATTTGAGCATTTTTATCTTGTTCAGTATTGTTTTATTTTTGTCATTATTTTCTAGAGGATTGCTTAAAAGTTTTAAAATGAAATTTGCAAGATTATATTTCAAAATTTAAGAATTTTGTTCTTAGCTCATATTTACTTTAGATGCAACGAAGGAATTACTTTTAAAACGTGTATTTCAATTTCACAGTCATGTAAGAATCATTCTGAAAAACATTTAGTAGTACTGTTTTGTAAATGGAAAGAAATTTAGACAGAAGGATTAACTTTGCACATAAATTTAGGACTCAATACAATTTAAGAGAAAACGTTTGAATGGATTATAAAAATGACATACTTCTGTACAGAGTCCAATTCTTAGTTGAGTCGAACACATATTTACTTAATTTTTATGCAATAGTTTTTAATGACTTTTGTTGATATCCATATATAGCGACCTTTTATTCAAAATGATGCTTTGATATTTGATAAGTTCCATTTTTACAGGTAATTAATTTTTAAGAGATGAAGGGATTGCTTCTTTCGCAAAAATAGAAAATCGTAGAATTCGTTCATATATTTATTGAAAATTTGTAGCATATTTCCTGATTTGTCTTTTCTGTTAGAGTTTACTCAAGTCGTTTTTTTTGTTAAATAAAAACAATCAAATCCTCGTTTAGAGTTGCGACAGAATAATTTACTGTTGGTATACCAACTGAATAAAGTAAAAACTATTTAAACAAACGTATTCATTTACTAAAGTATGTCTGACTTTCTTATTTACTGTTAAAATTTTATCTGTTTTGTCTGTGGTTCAAAATTACTTTGTGTTGTCCTCGATTCTTTCCCTTTGGGATTAATCGCGGACCGTCACCAATAGCCCGTTTTGTTGCTTTCCCCAGTGTGTGTTAATTAAAATATATAACTACCTACCTGTTTTGGGAATGAATAAATTCTCACTAAAGGGTTGCACTTGAGGAACTATAGGGTGGTTACAAAAAAACATCCTTTCCCATGGTTATACTTGAAAAGGGGAAAAAATGTTTAAAATCTTCATGGGATGACGAAATGAGTTTTAAAAAAGAGCTTAGTTGGAATACCTTATACAACACAATGAAATATACCATTCGAGTCAAATATGAAGTGTATATATATATATAGAGTCGGTTCCAAACAAAAGAAAAATTTTCATATTTCCTTTATTAGCAGAGTTGCTGGATTGGGCAAAATTGCAACGGATATTTATTTAGCCCACGCTTAATTGCCTTTATTAGTAGTGTTCTTAGTCGACGATTGTTAGAATATTTCTTCCTATAGAAAAACGTTTTGTACTGTTCTTGATACAGAAATACTTTTGAATCTGGGATTGGGTGGGCTTCTGTAATATTATTTTTTATTTAAAGCAAAAGAAATGAAAAAGCGCCTGATATAAAATTCAAAAAAACATTTGTTGGTGAACATAAAATCCAAATAAAAAAGTAGTCTATAAATAAAAATCTTACTTGTTGAGAATTTAAAAACATACTGATCAACAACATGAAATGTGTATAATTGGTTAAAGCAGATGAATGAATATAAATTGAAGGCTAAACATATTGGTCAACATGATACACAATATAAAAATGTATGAAAAATGATGAATAGTATAAGTCATGATGGTTAAAACTTTATATGAGGTTTAAAAAATCTATGGCTCCCAAAAAAAGGAAAAGTTTTGCGAAGGGATCCTCATCGTGAAAGTTCTAGATACATGAAGCAGGAGAGAAAAAGCTGTCAGCCAACAGTTCCTGGATAGAAAAGGCTTCATAACAGGAATTGGGCCTCTATCTAGCTATCTTATTTTGCGTCTGCAAATGTTTCCGTGGTAACGTTATCGGTTATTAATAAACCTTTAATAGATTTCGTAGAATATCACACATCATGTAAAACGTGACACAAAAATAGGTTAAAACGTACTCGGTTAAAGCAAAAGCAATGATATGGAAATTGATTTTTGGCAAGCTGCCTACAAACGTTTTGAGAACTCGGACTTAGCATATTTCTTTATTATCGGAAACAAACAAACATCTGCAGTTTGTGACGGTGACACAAAAACGTTTTTGACGAAACAAATCGAGAAGCCCTTGAACAATAGCCTTGCGTACAACTTTATATAATTAATACAAAAGAAAAAGGTATGATTTGAAACGATCTCTAATTAAATTTTTCATAGTATCAATTTATGATCACAATCGATGCAAGCATTTATTTGTTCCATAAACCGATGTGCTTTAATTCACTTTCTCATTAAAGTGGATCTAATGCAATAGCAACTACACAATGGTATTTTCCTATTTACCATGCTACATAGATAGATCTCATAAACAAAAGGGGACTAAAAAGGAACCTTGCATTTACATTAGCATTGTATAAGTTTGGAAGCAACGTTAGAAATCAAATCACGTAACAAAGCTTCAATTTACTTGAATAAAAACATTGGTTGTTATGTAAATGGCGAAATCGGTCTAATTAATTGTGTGTAGCATAGAAAGGGAACTGCATTTCCAGCGTCTTCCCAATTGCTTCACATATTGTAACATTCAACTGTCTCCTTTTCCAACTGAACTTGTGTAACGACACCCACGTCGAATATTTCCTACTCTTTGGATGCTCTCTAATACTTTTAAGTTCTGGGATTTTTGTGCGTTAGTAGTGAAGATGACAATAGATTTTAGAAGACACACTAGTCTCTTCATGAGGAACGAGGTTGAATTTCAGTCAAGCTGGAAAAATGGATATGGTCAGTTGATGAATGTTATGGCTTTCTGTGGCATTGACATTTGCAGTTACAACATCAAAGAAACTAAATTACGGAAAGTAGCCCTTAAAATATTTCCTTCCATTTTGTACTTGACACAAATCTACACTGTATGTATCGTTTGGATGAGTTACGAACAATTAGATATTGATGGGGAAATAGTTTTTTCCTATGCTTATAAGAGCTTCGCTTCGCTTTTTTTATGGCACACCATTTACGCCAAGAGACGGTCAATAAAATCCTGTATGAAACAGTATCACAGAATCGCACTCCAACAAAAATGCATATGCACTCCCACGGGCTAGCAGTCAACAGTGTAATAGCGATTGCAATCCTGTTTCCTGGAGTCTGTGCAGGGATGTGCGTTCTCCATATGGACGAATCCCCTCCATCATACCAAGACTCCTACTGCTTACACTTTGCTTTTGAGAAAGGAAGTTATACCGTCATATTAATCCGATGCGTCACAGTGTTCTTCCAATTTGCTATTCGATACACCATTCCAGGCCTGGTAGTTGTGGTGTGCAGTACTTTATACTTCAAGTTCAGTAATCTTATGGCTAATTTCAATTCAAACTTTCTGCTTATTAAAATCAGCGATACCAGCAAAGAAGAGTTACTCACGCAAATGAAAATGCACCAAACGCTTCATGTAGTAGCAAATCAGATAGAAAACGGGCTGTCCGGGCTATCCTTTGTTTTGCTGTTTTCTCAAATAATATCTATGTACATAACGCTGGCTACATACGTTATGCTCGACAGCACTGAGTTATTTGCTGCAATTGTATGGGAATCTGTTCCAGCTCTGACTTTGGTGCCCCTGACAATATTGACCATGGTCTATTGTGCTGCAAGAATACCCAAACAAAACGGGGAGACGCAGATCATCCTACAGTCGATGCATGATGAACTGGCGAGCAAATTTGAAGGGGATTGGAAGTATTTGGGTCTTGTGAAGAGGATGAAGGAAAAGGCTTTTCCTCCAATGACAGCATGTGGAATTGTCGAACTGACACCAAGTATTACTCTTTCAGTGTTCGGCTCTTTTCTCACATACGGATTGTTGATTTTAAATATTAAAAAGTGAACACAGTACTAAAATTTCGCTAATATTCTTACATTCTTGATATTGGAGACATCCATTTATTAGGTCGAAGTCACTCAATGCATCAAAATGAACAAGCTTTTAAAACCCATCAACGTAAAAAGAGCACCAGAACTGAAAGATAAAAAGTTGCAAACCATTAGATATTTAATTATAAAAATTTGGCTGTGTACTACACAAGCTTAAGTATTAAATCAGCTTATCTATACATATAAAGCAGAGTTGGCGTCTGTCTGTACGTTCTCTATACAAATCTACATGACCAATCCACATCAAATTTGGTACGCTTATACTTTGGAACCCTGTGAGTAACGCAAGCTACTGTACTGACTTGCTCAAAATTTTAAATTATCATCACAAGGAATACTCCTTTTTTTTGGTTCAAACCATTTTAATGAACTCACAGGACACAGTACAGGCACGACACACAACACAAAATAATAAAGGTAGTAAATATTAAAAACGAAACATCTCACACAGTCTCGATCACTCTCCAAAAAAACACACAACCCACACGTCTCTCGCCACACTCGTTCTCAACTCTTTCCTTTCTCAAAGTCCTTCTGGGCATGCGCAAGAGCGCCATCTATCTTAGTCTGAAGTCTTTACAGACTTATAAACTCCTCCCCACAAGGAGGAAACTTTTCTCGAAGAATGAGGGAAAAGTTTTGATGACTCCACTGCCTGAAAAAGTCTCCAGATAGGTGCAGTCATTGGAAAAGTTCAAGTACACAAAATACACTGCACATGTACCAGATTATAGCAATCAGTGCCTTGAACTCAAAAATATTATACAAAAAATTATATACTTATTAAAAATTTAGGAAAACAATTTACACTAATGATAAGAAAAATTTAAAATTTTCACACATAATACAAATATCAAAATAAACAATAAACTTACTAATATAAAATAAAAGGATATGAGGTTTATGGGATGCGACTTAATGAATCAGCATTTTGATGCTGTTTCCCCCTCTTATGGACAACCTCATAATTGAATGGCTGCAGGATCAAAGCCCAACGTAAAAGTCTAGGGTTGGTTCCCGTATTTTTGTCCAGCCAAACAAGGGGATTATGGTCCGTCTGGATGATGAACTTCTGGTGTCCATCCAAATAACATCGCAGCTTTTGGATGGCGAACACGATAGCTGCGCACTCTCTCTCGATGGTACTGTACTTTTGTTCTGCATTTGAGAACTTCCGACTCAAGTACATGACAGGATGTTCCTCACCAATGTCATTAATTTGGGACAAAACGATGCCAATCCCAAGATTTGACGCGTCACATTGGACGAGAAACTGTCTCGAGAAATCTGGACTGTACAACACCGGATTCTCCGACAATCGTTTCTTTAACTTGTCAAACGCCTCTTGACAAGCATCAGTCCATATGACAGCAGCACGACGATTTTTTCCTTTCAGCAGATCTGTAATTGGTGCTGAGAGGACTGAAAAGTCAGGAATGTATTTTCGATAATACCCCGCAAGTCCTAAGAAAGATCGGATCTGCGTCTTAGTCGCAGGGGTCGGAAAGTCCTTTACAGTTTGGATCTTCAATTCTCCAGGTGTTCTCTGGCCCTGACCAACCAAGTGCCCAAGATACTTTACGTACGCACGAGCAAACTGGCACTTAGAAGGCTTGATGTGCAGATGAGCTGCATTCATCTTTTCTAAGACGGTTTTCAAATGTTGTAAATGATCTTCCCAACTTAGGGAATAGATGGCTACATCATCCAAGTAAGGGCATGCAAATTCTCCACAGTCTTTCAACAGTTCGGCCATCAAACGACTAAAGTCATAAGGGGCATTTTTCAAACCGAATGGCAATCTCAACGGTCGAAATGTCCCAAAACTGGTTACAAAAGCTGAATATCTTTGGGCTCGTTTACTCAGAGGTATTTGCCAATAACCTCGGGTCAAATCTAGAACGGTGATATACTTGGCAGCTGACACTTTTTCAACAAGCTGCTCAATGTTTGGCAGAGGAAAGTACTGGGTTCTAGTGACCTTGTTGAGTCTTCGATAGTCGATGCACGGTCTTGCATCCTTTCCTGGTACTTCTACCAGAATAAGAGGAGAAGTAAAATCAGATTCTCCTGGCTCAATGACTTTGAGCGACAGCATCTTCTCCACTTCCATCTTCAAAATTTCTGTTTGGCGTGGAGACATCTTGTAAGGTTTGGCACAGATGGGCCTCTCAGATTCAAGCTCAATGTCATGTTCAGTAAGATCAGTACACCCCGGCTGGTTTGAGAATGAGCTAGAGTATTTTGATAGCAACTCTCTCAGCTGCTCCTTCTGATCTTCTGACAAGCGACCATTTTGTTCTATGTCTTGCCAAATTTGTGTCATTTCCGAGACTTCAGGCTTCTGCTCGAGACTTGGAATGTCCTCCTCGTTGTCACAGTTCCTAATCTCTTTTAGACAGATTAAATTCACATTTTCGGGTCTCTGGAAATATGGCTTGAGCATGTTCACATGGTACACATGGGATTTGTCTTTTTTCTGGAAACTGCACAATGTAGTTGGTTTCGGAAAGCTGTTTAACGACTTTCCCTGGGCCGATCCAATGAACTGCCATTTTGTTAGGCCTAGATGTAGCGACAACCAGCACAAGGTCGCCTTCACAAAATTTACGCTTCACAGCCTTGCGATCATACCATAGTTTTTGTTTGTCTTTGGCGTTCTCCATGTTTTGGACGGCTAATTCTTGACACCTTTTCATGCGGTTTAGTAGCTTGAAGACATATGATACTACGCTAGTCTTCTCTTCCTCGCTTTCCGTCAAGTTCTCGTACAGTAGAGTCATGGGAGTCCTCAAATTCTGTCCATGAACCAGCTCAGCTGGAGTATATCCAGTACTGTCATGAGTAACAACTCGTAGAGCAAACAGGGCATGAGGCAAGATTTTCTCCCAATCAGGTCCTGACTCCAGACACAGGACTCGAAGAATTCTCTTCAAAGTTCTATGTAGTCTCTCCACAGGATTGCTCTGGGGATGATGTACGGAACTTCGCACTACTTTAACTCCAAATTTCTCCAGGAACTCCGTTGTGAGTGCACTTGTAAACGACGTTCCTTGATCGCTTTGCAGCTCCCTCGGGAAACCCATCCGACTAAAGATTTGCAGGAAACTATCGACCACGGTTGAAGAACTAAGATTTGGGACAGGAACTGCATCGGGATATTTGGAAGACATGCAAATTGCAGTGATGAGATACCGGTTTCCAGATGGTGTAGTAGGTAAAGGACCACAAGCATCCACATTAATCTTTGTGAAGATCTCCGAGATGACAGGAACGATCTTCATGGGTGCCTTCTTCTTATCCCGAGGTTTCCCGACTCGCTGACATTGGTCACAAGATCTGACAAATTCTTCAACATCTTTGTAACAATTCGGCCAAAAAAAGTTTTAAAAAGAGCATCTTTAGTCTTGGTCACTCCTAAGTGAGCCGCTGTTCCTTCATGAGACAGTTTCTTTAATTGGTCCCGAAACTTCTCTGGAACAATCAGCAGTTTTCTCTGCGTACCATCCTTGTCACTTTTCAGATAGAACAGCATTTGATTAACGATTGCATACTTGGTTTTCTTTGCTAACTCCTCAGCTTCTAGGAAAAGTGGTTTCAACTCTTTACTCTTGCGCTGCTCTTCGACAAAATCATTCCGTGAGGCTTTAATCAGATCTGGAAGTGAGGCTTCTTCCGCCATAGGCAATACCTCTCCGTCTTCCTCTGTTAACACGGTACTGTCATTCTCTTCTCCAGGACTCGACTCAACTGGATACTCTTCAACTTCGGCTGTCAAAAGACTTTTCTGAGCTCTCGTCTGAACTGCATTAATAACTTGGATCTCCAGCTCCTTATCTTTTTTCATACTCTCGATCAGAGCAACGGTTTTGTTACTTAGTAGGTAATGCTCTTGATCCAGAAAACTGTCTCTTACAGCAGCTTTCGTAAGGACATGTCCCAATTCGCAGTTCAAATCAACTTCTGCAATGGGCAAGCAGACCGGGCTGTCTACTAATGGAGAAGCGAGCCACACATGCTCACCTGTGTACATATGTGGTTTGATAAATTTTCTGGGAATAAGATCGATGCTGGCACCAGTATCTCTCAAGATAGACATTTGGGCTCCATTTACTGTCCCAGCACTAGTATAAGGAGACATCAACTCAGGCACGTGTCTTCCAAAGACTTCATTGGCAGCTACTACTTCAGATCTCTTGAGCTTTGGGCATTGGGGTCTCAGATGTGATAACGAACCGCATTCATAGCATCGGAGCTGTCTTCTCTTTTCAAACTCTCTTTCACGGTTTTCATTGCTTGCGGGTTCGGTTTTGACCGGATGTTTGTTCTTGTCATCCTTGAATGGTACTTTGGGTCTACTTCCACCAAAATGTCCCTTTGAACCTTGATAGCCATACTTCTTTGGAAATTCCTTCTTCCTGAAACTCTGCCTGATGGTTTCGTACTCCTCGATCACTTCTGCCAATTCAAAAGGTGTCTTCAACTTCATCCATTTGTCAAGAAAATGCTCCTTGATTTGATCTGGTACACGATACTTCAATTGCTCGGCAACGATTAAATCTTTTAGTTGCTGAAAGGTTTCAATTTCCAATTCAGCAAGCCATTCAGTGAAGTAGCTGTACAGTTCATGAGCATAATTTCTCCATGTTTTCTCTGCTGTTTTCTGATGTCTGTAGAAACACTGTTTCAATTTTTCAGCGTTCATTTTGTATCGTTTCAGAATGAGATCTTTCACAACATCATAATTGTTGGCCACTTCAGGAGGTTCTCGGGCAAGCATGTTAGATAACTCGGCTGGCAAAACGGCCAGCAAATAAGCCACCCAGTCCTCCTTCGGCACTCGAGCCATCTCTGCTTTCCGTTCGAAATTGATCAAATACAATCCCATTTCATCCCCTTTTTCGTCGAATTTGGGAGTGATTTGGGTAAGTTGGATTTTTCTGTTTCTATCCGCCCCATTTTCAGATCCTTCTTCAGACTGGCGAAATTCCTTCTGAGCCACTTCTAGTTTTTTAATTTCGAGCTCATGTTGTCTGACCCTTTCCCGCTCTTGTCGTTCTTCTTCACGAATTTTTTCTTGTCTAGCTAATTCTTCCTCATGAATTTTTTCTTGCTTAGCAAATTCTTCCTCTTCCAGTCTATCCTTTATGACTCGTTCCATTATTATCGTTACCTCCTCCCGATCGAAATTTGGGCTTTTTAAAATTATTTGTTTAATATCTGCAACCTTGCACGAAGCTGGTACCTTCTCACCAATTTCTTCCGCAACAGCAATTAAGTCCTGCTTTCTACCAATTGCAAGAAATGCCATGATTAAGGGCCAGGGGAAACACTATCAAAAACCTATATTAAGGTATTAAATTCCAACAGATTTCACAAGACTTTATCAAAGAATTAAATTCGCTAATTCTACGTTACAACTTTCTTACCGAACAACCAAAAATCAATAGAAATAATTTTCGAACACATAAACAAATTAAAATTTTCATTCATTAAAACAATATTTTTTTTAAAGATGTTTTCAAATTGAGAAGAAAATAAACAGTTAAAGAAAAGTTCAACTAAAGAACAGCTGTTTTGAAAATAATACTACAATTAAAATACAATTCAGAATATAAACTCAACTTTAATGTCTAATCAAGAAAAGGTATTTTCAGTTCAAAAGAATTCCCTTTTCTCTATGAACAATTGATTCACAGAAGCATAAATGCACACACAAAAATATAAAACAGAATATCATTCTTTTCCTTTTCTTTTTTTTCGTCAACAAACACAGGAAGTGAATAATTCAAATCCACACTTTCAGATTTTTTTTTCGAGTTCTTTTTCTGAACACAAAATGGTCTCACATTTGCCAAATTAGTTACACAAAGCAATTTCAAATTACTAACAAAAATTTCCTTAAGTACACAAGTTAGACATTCAAAATTCCGCAAAATAAATAAACAATTCTAAGGGGTTTCTTAGTCATTTAAATGAGCAACAAATGAAAATGACAATTTCAAAACACTCCAAAACTCTTTTAAATGAATTTCCGATTCATTCAGAAATATAACAAAATATTTTCCAAAGCAAAATAACCCAAGACGCACTAAATATTGAAAATTCTAGGCATTTGGTGCTGTTGACAACACTCATCAAAAAGAATTATACTTGTAATTCAAACTATATACTTCTACACCAAATTTGTAATTCTATTTTGAATCATACAACAGAATCAGATCAAATTTTAACAACACTTCAATTGTCATCAGATAGCATCATACATAAGAACACAAAACAAACTAGGCTATCTCAATTTAAAATTTTAAAATCGTTCTCTTTTCTCAGAAAACAAAACTCAAACTGACCATTTGAATAGTTCTAATTTTAACCATTCAGAACAGAAAATTCTTTTTTATATACCACATGAGTGTCCTAAATTTTTTTTTTTTTTTTTTTACAATCAAACAAAATTTTAACTATATCAGTCTAGCTAAAATAAGAATAGTTTTGCAAATCAACAGAATAAATTTGCCTTTCAAAATCAGACAAAATTTTAACTATATCAACCTAGTTAAAATAAGAACACTTTTCAAAATTACCACTCCATTTTACCAAACAAAATTTTAACTATATCAGCCTAGTTAAAATAAGAACACTTGCAAAATTACAACTACCTTTCACCAAACAAAGTTTTAACTATATCAGCCTAGTTAAAATAAGAACACTTTTTCAAAATTATCACTCCTTTTACCAAACAAAATTTTAACTATATCAGCCTAGTTAAAATAAGAGAGCATTTTTGCATATTACAACTGCCTTTTACAAAACCAAAACTGCATGAAACCAAAACAACGATTCTTCAATGAACCAAAACTCAACATGCAAAACTTTACAAATTACAATTAAAAAGGCACTGTTGCTAATGAAATCTGGTACTCACCCAATAATTTGCACTGGAGATATCAGCAATACCAGGATCGTATCCCACCGCTGCCACCATTTCTTCGTCGTCTGTACTGACTTGCTCAAAATTTTAAATTATCATCACAAGGAATACTCCTTTTTTTTGGTTCAAACCATTTTAATGAACTCACAGGACACAGTACAGGCACGACACACAACACAAAATAATAAAGGTAGTAAATATTAAAAACGAAACATCTCACACAGTCTCGATCACTCTCCAAAAAAACACACAACCCACACGTCTCTCGCCACACTCGTTCTCAACTCTTTCCTTTCTCAAAGTCCTTCTGGGCATGCGCAAGAGCGCCATCTATCTTAGTCTGAAGTCTTTACACTACATATTAACCCCTTCTCTTTAATCTAGGTGGGGACTAAATTAATTCGAAATTGCCATAGGAAAAACATTGAGCACAAAACGATTGCCGTACGCAACTCAGTTTGTTTTCCCAGTATTGATTGAAAATCAAATTTTCTGAAAAGTTATATTTAAGCAATTTAAAATTCTAATTAGTTTGAATTGATTTCTTATTTCTTTCTACAATATAAATAATTTAGGAATATTTGAATAATGAAAAATGTATATTTAAAATACTTAATTTTACGCAACTTGCCTTTTGTAATGGAAAACGAAAAGCCAAAACAAAAAACCTCATCGATCATAAAAGAGTAATTTTACAATTCGGTATCTGGCGACGCCAAAATTAATGTTTTATTTTATAAATTAGATTCAGAATTCCGTGTTTGTGCATTTTAGTTGAAAGAAATGTTGTGGTCATATTTAAGCATTTCCAAGTATTATAAATATTTGTTCTTTTGGTAAATAAATCATTATTGTCTTTATCGAAAAAAAATCTTTATCGTTCAAAAGTATTTTGTCGAATTGTTCTTTTTCAGAATATATTCAGGAAGTCGAAATTCGACAAGTTTGCAGATATCTTTCTTTTTTCAGAATTTTGCATTTTTTTCAACGATCGGTATTTCGTTTCTTTTTGTATTTATATGTTCCAGTATTTTACATATTACAGCTATATTTAGGAGTTAAATTTTAATGATTTATCTATTACCTGCAAAATATAAGATGGGTAATTTCTTGGCGATAAATGTATATTTCGACCAACTTTCCTTAAATCTTTGATTGAATA
This sequence comes from Meta bourneti, assembly GCA_933210815.1. Lineage (NCBI taxonomy): Eukaryota > Metazoa > Arthropoda > Arachnida > Araneae > Tetragnathidae > Meta > Meta bourneti. The sequence continues at coordinate 71,444,272 of OW119926.1, read as the reverse complement.
ACTAATGGTTTGTAGAAATCTGTTTCATAAAAATAAATAAAATATACAAAATAAAACCCTTTCTAGTAAGTAGCGTAACTTCTTACTTTTGAATGACCGGAATTTCGTTTCTGTATGTATTTATGTGTTCCAGTATTTTACCTATAGCATTGCCTGTATATTATTAAGGATTTAAATATTAATGAATTATATATTTTCTGCAAAATATCACAAGACATGGGTAATTTCTTGGCAGAATATGTATATTTCAACCTACTTTCCTTGTCTTTGGTTGAATACGTAATGGTTTGCATAATGCTCTCATAAAAATAAATATATGTCATAATGATCCATTTGTACTAAGTGTAATGATGGTTCTGCAAATGAAGAGGCAGAAAGTTATATGACAATTCTTTATTAATTCAATAGACGAGTAGTTACATCATAAGGCGTGGTGGTTGTTGAGGGTTTGGAGTTTGGAACGGCTCAGAGGGCTCCTTAGCCCAAGAGGCTCGTGAAAGGATGAATAGTTTACAATGATCTTGCTAGAGAGATTAGGATTAAGAGAAATATATTGGACCAGGAGATCTAACAAGAAAGTTCATTGGTAGAAATCGGTGGTCAAACGAAGGAGGAATGTGATCTTACATATGCGATTTGAAAGCAGGAGAGTCCGTGGGAGGTCCAAGTTAACGAGACAGCTTGAGTTCAAAGGTGAAAGGGGGTGTCAAGATATATTGACCACTGAGATAGGTAGACAAACACTGGGAGAAAAAGGGACATAAGGGACTTATCTGTAGTGAGAATTGTACTTAGGGGTTAGTTTTAGGTATCGTTTCATATCCCCCTCATTTAGAATGGAAATTCTTACCGTTTCAGAAAGGCTTTCACTAAATTCTCAACAATACAAACATGCAATATAATAAAGGTACAAAATAATATCTCAGAAGAAATATGATACCTAAACACTTGATACACAAATAACACAATATTAATTTTAAATTTCAAATAGATGGTTAATGAAAGTAAAAGGAAACATTTTTCATGTATTGTATCAAAATTTTCTATGTATGGTGACTGAAGAAATATACAGTATTTTAAGTTTTGGGGATGAACCATATATGACATCATAGTCACATCACTAAGCAATTTCGAAATTCATTGTTACAGTAGAAAACCTCTAATGTTCATTCGTTTTTCTTTTTATCTCTTATTCATTAATTTGATGCAACAAAACGTGTGAAAAGGAAGATGAAAAAACTCAGGAACTTAGATGTGCCATAGGGATGACTTCTCTGTAGCAGTACCGATATGTCAGTGGTGTCTGTACCTACGAGAGCGTTATTATAAGTAGACTAGAAATGACTCCGTATACTTCTAAATGAGTAACTGCTCATTGTAAGTTACTAATTTACATCAAGCATCCTGAAACATTGAATGTGTGTGCTGTGTTGTATATAATGAAGTTTTGTTTAATCATTTTTTAACTTCAAAATCAATGTATTTTGTGATCAATGTATGTGTTGAATTTCATTCATTCATCAGTACAAAATCATTATCAGTACTTCTCATTTCATTATCAATCAGTACAAAAATAGAAATAAAATCTACGTAATGAGACTGGAATGTTGAGGAAAGTACTTTCCTTCAAAGTGTCCTCGTTCGTTGAAAAATTAAATTTCCCTAAAATGTTTTCATAGCATTTGGTAGAAAGATCAAGACATGTTGCAAGTAAATACAAAAGATAGAAATTTTCGTTTGTTCATCCCTTACTAACACAATAGAATGACTTAAATGAAAATGAGTTATTCAAATAAATTACGTTGCATAACAAAGAGCATTGTTCACCATGCTAATAAATTATTAACCAAGATAATAAATTATTTACATTATTCGACACATAACTAATTCATAATTGAATACATTCATGCATCATGCAATAGTACAATCCATAATATCATTATGATCAGCACAAATCACCATTATCATAAGATTACACATTCTGACACTTTATATTTTCAAAACTATTGTTATCACAAATATTCAGTTATTTTCATTATCTCTTAAGATCCAAAATTATTACACTGATTATTATAAGAATAACGTGGATAGATTTGTTAAAAAAAGTGATGATATACTTTTACAGAAGCTATTGGAGCATTCGATGTTACATCATTACTTAAGTGAAATATTTGTTAACTTCTGATATGGGTTTCGAAGTTAAATGAATTGACCGTTTCCAAATTTAAAAAGGCATAATTCACAATAGAGTTTATAATTTAAATACAAGTTGCTTTATGTAAAACTAAATTTGGCATTAATTAAAGTAATTCCACTTACACAAATAGCTGCTTGTTGACACATTGTTCAATTTCAAAAAGTGTAAGTGTTCAGAATTGTTTTGGTCGTAAAGGCGGTGAAAATCCAGAAAATGTTTCTTGAGCACAAAGAATACTTATGGTCATTGAATATCCCCATAAATCTGTTTATCTCTTGATTATTGTAAACACTTTGTTCGTTTCTGGAGAGCAGGATGAACCAAAGGAAGAATTCTATGTGGGAAAGTTCTCCTAGGAGGACTCCGATCCTGTGAATGTGCAGAAGGGTAGGAGCCACGAATCTCGGCAGCATCGGGAAACATTTCTGGGTAAGGTAAGTACACTGGTTTTCATGGCTAGACGAGGAACTGGCACGAGAACGCTACTCGGTTTATTCTGATGGTTGGCTGCTGTCATCAGAAAGCAGTTGGCAGTACAGATTGTAGATAGATTTTCCATTCGGTTGATCAAAAGGGTGAATTTGAGTGTTCTTTCCGGGAAGTCTGAAGACGTTGAATAACATATGATTGAAGCGCCTTTTATCGGATATCATCTTTTGTTGTTTACTGGTGAGAGCTTTATTGGAGATAATCTTTTTGAAGTCTAATGAGAGCCGTTCAATATACGTTGAAACTTCCTAAATGAGTCTGCATGGTGAGGTTCCAAAACCAAAACATGCCATCCTGTCGGCTTTAAAATCTGAGTAGTATATGGGCCACTATACCGCCTTTTCCAAGATGTCCGCCTTTTCCAAGATGGCCGCCGTTTGATAAGGAGTTGGGGGGATTGCTGATAAGGAGAGGGTGATGCTTTGAGGTGGTGACGTCATTGTAAAGATGGCGTTGTTGTGTTGCCATGGTAATGAATCAGTTATAGCTCCATCTGGTGGGGGAATGAGAAACCCTATTATTTTGAATTAAAAAGGAATTTCGTGGATTCGAACTGGGGACCATGGGATCTGTAGTGCAGTGCGCTAGCCGTTAGGCTGTAAGAGAGTTAGCTTTGGGTGGTGAATTAATGTAGTGTTTGCTTTTTTTCTTAATACTAGGAATGCGTTATGGGACTTGGTTTTATTTGATGAATAATTAATTTTTATTTTGCAGTTAGTTGTAAGTGTGTTGGACTGGTGGTGCCATCTAGTGATTTTAAAAGAAGTTAATCTAAGGAACGAATTTATTCTTGTCATTAATTCTGGGAATGTGCTATTTTTAGAAAATGGTTTGAACAATTGTGGTGGGGTTTAATAATTCTATTAAAAGGCAGGTGCAGCCATCTAGTGGCGGGAGAAGTAACAAAAGGATTTATTTTCTAGCTGTAGACTTGTAGCGTGATACTTTAGAATTAAATGGAGAATTTTTTTTGTTTTTAAAAGAAAATTATGAGGGTGGATTTGAACTCATCAAAAGGTAATCGCGGCCGCCCGTTTTACACAAGCACTTTAACCGTTCGATCACCTACTTTGTATAATACATATAGAATACTAACTCGTGAATTTACAGCTTAAGGGAGTGAAAGTATGTGTTTTTTTTTCTTGAGAATAGTGCCCTTATGAAGAATGAATATGAATATAAAAACAAATAAAGTTGAATTTATAAACCTTAGCTATATAACAAGTTTATTACCAAGATTTTAAAGTATGCGAATTGTATGTAATGACAGGAAAAGTATCAGAATATAGAAGACTCTGGAACTTGTGACAATATGATTAAGGATTTATGTGTAGGTTAATTAAGATAACAGAAGGAGTTAAACACGTAGTCACCGATAGTGTACAAGCTTAAGTAAATGAGAAAGCTTTTAAACGCATTGTTATTTAGGAGAATGGTGTTGTTTTTCTGATTGTGAGAAAAGCAAATGAAACTACAACATGCCAATGAATCACATATGACATGCCCGAACTGGAACTTTCTATAGGGGTTTTAGCTATGAAATAGTGACGAAGGGATTATCTTAATACTCTAACGTTGGAACTCGGAACATAAGTAATTGAGGCCAACCAATATATGCGAAGATTTTAAGCGTATGAACACTACATGTAAGATAGAATTTATAATACGGAAACCTTTTTTATATTTTAATGAATTTATATACAACATGAGCTTGAAGAAAATGTGAATGTTTAAGGGTGAATGTTTTGTAGGGAAAATTATTATTATTATTACAATTTGAGGGGAGGACTTTGAGATATGAATAGGACACACAGGCATAACGGTGTATGAAACATTACATTTTTAGGTAAATAAGAAGTAACTAACCAAAGATTTATAGTATACATATTATAAGCGATGGCAAGGAACCGTATAAGATTGATATTATTAGAAGCCTCTGGAACTTGTGAGAATATGACTAAGGATTGTTTTTGCACGTGTAAGTTAATTAAGATAACAGAAGGAACGGAGTTAAACACCGAGTCACAGATAACGATAGAAACTATTTGATAATAAGAGGCTTTTTAAAGTATAGTTGGAGCATCTTGGGTCTTTGAATTACTTTGCATCTTGTTTTGGGGTTTTTCTGCCCTTTTTTACTGTTTTTAAATAAATCATGGATTCTAAGGACATTAGACTTGCAAAGAAAATGCGTGCAGACAAAGAACTGTGTTTGCAGAAATATTGTAAAGATTCTTTATGTTATGAGTATGGTAAACTGTTTACAGATTGTGAAGGCTGGGCATATTTTTGTCGATTGGAAAACGAATTAACGTACTTAAAGAAAGAGGAAACTACTATTGAAATTTATGATAAAAAATGTACTGTGCCTCGGCAACTTGTAGCATATGGAGACGTAGGAATAATCTATGCCTTTAGCGGATCTTGTATTGCAGCCAAGCCTTGGTCTCCTTTACTATTGGAAATAAAGGAAGAAGTGGAACGAATAATTGGCACAAGATTTAATTTTGTGTTGGTGAACCGTTATAAAGATGGTAAGGACTGTATAGGTGCCCATAAAGACAATGAGAAGGACTTGGATCTTAATGCACCCATAGCGTCTGTTTCATTTGGACAGAAAAGGTAATTTGTGTTTTCTAGAAAGAACTACAATTCTCTAAAAATTGTTCTGGAAAATGGAAGCTTGCTTGTGATGAAGTATCCAACAAACCAATTTTGGTTTCACAGCTTGCCCCGTGGGGATGCATTATGGCCTAGAATAAACTTAACGTTTCGTAAAATTCTTGTATAAAGCAGCGATAAACCACTTATGTGCCCCCGAACTATAACTCAGTGTCGTACACTAGACGATATTTGGACAACGTTGCAATTTATCTTTGTCTTTCTGAATAGTATTTTTATAAATGCTTATATCTTGTTGGTTTTAAATAAATTTTTTTAGCGTGTCTTACCACATATACTGTACTTAGGACTTTTTTATTACATAATTTTATAAATTGTTTTTAAAATGCAAGATCTGAAATGAAATTTTTCTTTGCTATAAAGATTTATGTTTTTAAGTTAGATGTTTTTACTCAAAAATTAATTATACATTAAATGTTATAGCACATATTTTAAATGCAGAAATTTTGTTTTAAGTATTGTACACACTTAAGTAAGAGTAAACTTTTGAAAACTTTACAAGACCCGTACCATGAACGTACACATTTTGAATAAGTTGTAATTGTATTGAAATCATTTATGCTATAAAATCTAAACCAACTGTTATTTTTTAATTAATCTTTCCTTGCATATTTTTTAAATAAATCTTCCTAAATTTTAGTGATTTAATTTTTATTATACAGATTTACAAACTGTTTTTGGATGAAATATAAGGATTTATATTTTTAAAAATTAGATGCTTTTACTCTTAATTATATATTAGATACTATTACACATATTATTATTACATTGAAGATTTTTAAAAAACGTTTAACAATTGAAAAAATATATATACTTTAAATATTATTACAAACATTTAAATGCAATTTGCTTTTTATTTTTAATTTTACAATTAAGACATTTTTTAAAAGTTTGATTCTTAAAGTGTGTTTTATGCATAGTAAAAAAAAACAATACTAAAAAACATGTAAGAGTAAAAATATTTTATACATTAATTTGAAACTTTGCAAGACCCATACCATGTTTCCTTGCACATTTGAAGTCGTGAAAAATAGTTTATTAAAACCATTTGTCCTTGAAGTTCTAAATTAAATGTCCTTTTTCTTTTATGCTTTTGCAAACCACACATTTTACTAAATATGAACTTCCTTTTATTTGAAAACCTTATGCATATTGTGCAGTTTAAATTGCAGAGCAAAATTCCAATACTGTACGAAGCTATAAAGTATTTTACAAGATACTTCATATTGTTCTCTTAATTTACATCTAATTCATTACTACGTTAAAGTGGATAGCATGTGAGTTTTCTGTTTTTAAAAATAATGTGTGCACATCTGTACTGCTAAGCAAATTAACTTCTGCCTTTTCTTGATATTTAATGCATAATCTAAATATTTACGCACACCGCTGATAGTTTTACACATGAGTAAAATTAAATAATAACTGAAATTTTAAATATTAGTGTGAATTTTAAAATGAACAAATATTGCTGATATATTGGATTAAATCTGAATTCTATGTATTCTCAAAACAACAATGCAAGAAAAAACAGAGACACTTCTTAAACAGATTGAAGGAAGTCACATGGAAACAAAGTAAATTAGAACACTTTTTAATAGAAAAAAACATTGATTCATATATTTTACAAAACTAATACATTGTAGTAAAAAACAACTTATTTTTACATACTTGCATTTTTTAAGAGACACATGTTTACGACGAGCCAATTATTAAATGCCATCACCTCAGCTTTGGGGCAATGCAAATTATTTTTGTGATGACCACATGATAGTTTTTGGATCTTTTTGTTACTACTTAGTGCACATAGTACATCGAATTTGGGACACCCGTATTGTTCCAAGTTGATATTCGGAATATTCAATGCATCTAGGCGTTTCTTTTCCACACAACCACCTTTGTAAGCAACTAGGTACTGAGTGGCACTCTTGGTCTGTTCGTACAATTCTAAAAGCTTAGAGTCTAAACTTTCTAAAGGAGACACACTTTCCCATGCCACGGGACAGAAAGGGAGACCACATATGTAATTTTCAACATATCGAACAGTTTTTTTATCTTTTGCACTCAGTTTATGCTTATAAGGCGATAAGTTAAAACGAATACTTGAAGCTACTTGCGATTTTATGGCGATGTATCCGTATTCACGTACTAAGAAACCCTCTTGAGTCTGAAATCCGTCAAAATCCACAATTGCACAAATATTAAACACTAGCTGAATTACCCGGCGTTGCTCGGGTTGAAATAGTTAAATGTTGCTTGAAAAGTGAATTAGAATAATCACTTTTCTTTCACAGAAAAATGCAATCATTTAAGTTGTACGGAAAATACGTTTTAACTTTTTCATAACTTCTACTATATACTTCGGACGCAAATATATGCATTTAATTCCTGAATATATTGCAATATCTAAAAGATTAAGACATAAATACGAACAGAAACGAAATTCCGACGAAAAAATGCAGAATTCTAAAAAACGAATGATGCGCAGTGTCGAATTTCGACTGCCTGAGTGTATTCTGAAACAGAGCAATTCGAAAAAAGATATTTGAAAATATTGATAAAGACGATAATGAAATTTAGTAATGCTCAAATATGACTGCAACATTTCGCTGTGTTAACTCAAATAGACAAACACGGGATGCTAAATCAAATTTATAAAATAATAAAAATTAATTCTGGTTTCCCAAATCTAAAATAACAAAATTACGCTTTTATGATTAATGAGTTGAAGTTTTTCGTGTTTCATTACAAAATGTAAATTATGAATAATGAAATATTTTAAATATCCTTTTTTTATCAAACAAATATTCATGTAAAAATATAAAATTCATATAGAAATAAAATAATAAACTTTAATTCAATAATGCACATTACACCTGTCAAATAAAGTAGGAAATACTTATACAATCAACTAAAAGTTAGATTTAGTAATGCTCAAACAACGGCAACATAGCTTTGCCCGGGTATTTATCCCAATCTTCTATTGGACAGGAAAAGGAATGAAATCAATGTATAGTGTAAAATCAAAGTAATTATATTAACAGGTTCTAAAAGTATAAGTACAGTACACGCATTATAAAGTAAAATATTTTACAAATTCACTGCAATATAAATTTAACACAAAACTTGATTATACACAACATTTTTAGTTTCACCTCCGGGAGCAAGAATAAATAAATTCTTGGGTGAACCCACCCTCGAGCAACCAACATAAAGTTGTCCGTGGGAGAAACACGGCGATCTCAAATCCACTCCGCAGTACTTGATAGCCCCTGCGACTTGTTGATCGTGATCGAGAACGCAAGTCTTACTGGAAACTGCAATCTCTTAAAGTCGAAAGGGAGATCCGTCGGAATGAGTGGTATCCGTGGGATAAAAACTGTTGCACCCTCTCCCTTTCCTGTCAAGATAGTCGCTTCCATTACATTGCCCAGCAGCTTCTTGACACACAGCCTCGTGCCGTTGCAAAGTTTTGGCGGGTCGAGGTTCCGCAGTAAAATAACCGGAGATCCCACTTTAAGTAAAAGACGATGTGGTGGCAATCCAGCCGGATCAAGCGAGTTCAGGAACTCTGGCGGGAAATTGACGACCTCATCGGCATCTACTACGGTATCGATGGACTTGTATTCAGTGACCACGCCTGGTAACATGACAAGTATTTGATTGTTTATGTCGTGGACGTCTTCATTTTTAGCAGAAAGAATGGCCCTCTCTCGCAACCAGTTCAAATCGTGATAGTTTTGGGAAACAGACGGATAGACTGCATCTATCAGCTCTGAGACGGACGACACCAGATTACAAAAATCGGATGGGAATTTAATCTTGCCAGAAGACTCGACTGCCAATCTGCCTTCTCCGATCTCCAGGAGTTTGTCTGAGAAAATTTGAGCACTCTCATCCCCCAGATGTACTCTCATGTTTTGCTTCAAAGTTATCTTTCGCACATGTCTCCACAAAAACGAATGTTTCAAACATGCATGGATCTCATCGGCCGGCGTCGACTTCGGGATGACGGGCAGAGTTTGACGAAAGTCTCCACAGAGGAGTACCAGAGCTCCTCCCATCAGGTTGTCGTTTCCTCTCAGATCTCTCAGAGTGACGTCGAGGGCCTCGAGAGCTTTCTTGTGAGCCATGGTGCATTCGTCCCACACGATTAATTTGCAAGTCTCGAGCACCTGCGCCCGACCACTTGCCTTGCTTATGTTGCAGGTAGGATTTTCCTGCCTGGCGATGTCAAGTGGCAACTTAAGTGCAGAATGGGCCGTCCTCCCTCCTTCCATTAACGTCGCCGCAATTCCCGAAGAGGCGATGGCAAGAGCAACTTCTCCCCGAGTCCTGATTTCGGCCAGTATTATATTAATCAAGAATGTTTTCCCTGTGCCCCCAGAAGCATCAAGAAAAATGATACCACCTTGTTGTTTTGCTGCCTGATCCATGATAATTTGGTATGCGTTTTTCTGATCTCGATTCAGAAGTGGCTTCTTGTCCGCGACGTATGCACTCAGCTCTTCGACGTCGTAGTTCGTTTCTCGCACGTAATCTGCGCGAAGTACGTCTCGTCGATCTCTTACTGGTGCAGGCAGGCCCAATTGCAGTAATGTTTTATTTGTCATGGCCACACATTTGTCCTCAAGAATAACCAAAGCCTCGTTGAAAATGTCCGGACCAAACGCGATTTCTAATGTCGGGGTTTCCCTCCGGACTTTGGCGAGTATATCCTCACTCAGGGCCTCCTTATACTTTTCCCATAAAGTGTTTGGATTCGATGGACTGCATGTAGTCAATATTATAGCAAACAGGTTTCTGATTTGCTCTGGTAGGGAGATCAATTCGGCTTCTCGCAACGTGTCATCCCAGTGCTGGTCTCCTTCCAGCAAACCCAACTTCTGACAGGCCTCTCTAAATGTCTGGCATACTTCGTCGTTTACCGTTCTCATCTCTGCGAAAGATCTAGGTCCTCGTACCGAGTGAAGAAGCATCCTAAGGAAATAGCATTCGGCGTTGTTGGGGTGAACAGTGTACACTCGACCCAAGGCGTCACTCGCGACTGCATCATGTCCAGGGACGGGCTGGCCAACTTTTCTCCTACAGAAAATTTTCCTCGACGCATTCCACGTGTAATATCGAGGTATCTCAGGATACAACAAAGTCCTCGCAAAAGAATCCTGCTGACACAGTTGAAAGAATGCCGTCAAAGTCGTGTTTGGTGGCTGATCAATCACTCTAGGGGCGCTCTCTGTTGTGAAATAAACTCTCTGACCATTTTCTAAATGGACGCTGAGGTGAACAACAGTAGGGTGTCTTTCGTGAATCGAAAAACCCAGTATTCGCCAAACTGCCTCGTTACTGCTGAGGTATCTTCCCAATTGATACCGCGTCACTTCATCGTTCGATCTCTCGTCGCTGATACCGAAAACAGCCATATCACTACCTTTGTTGACATACTTGCACACATATTTAATCGATTTCACACTGTTGCAGTACTCCACGTTGATGTGTGCCCGAAACATTTTCGACAGCAGCGGCGAAAAGGGCACAACCCACCTATTGTCGATTTCTATTTCCGTGTTGCTGCGTATCGTTAGTTTCGCCGTGAACCCTCCATCTTCCGGAGCCCGCCGTCTGTACAGGGGATAGCCGTCATTTCCAGTTTGTGTCTCTTTAATGAATTTTCTAGGGTATTTCTTGGTACACTTTCCGTCCTTCATACACGGAGAAATGGGATTGAGATTTCCACACGGTCCGTGGATCATGTTTTTCGTTACCACTTCAAAAAGTTCGGGATCTTGTTCCGGGTCTGGCAACTCGGCAGATATAACGTCATCGATTTGAGTGGGCTGAATTTTGTCCGCTAACCAGATCAAATTGTGCGAGTGTGGCAGCCCTCTTTTTTGCCATTCAATCGTATACATCCAGCATCTCGGCACTCCAAATACATGGCCCTTTGTTATAACGTCAATCAGTTTCAACTGCTTCTGTTTAAATACTCTCGCAATCAAGTCGTGGCGCTCACTGGGTAATTGACCATTGGTAAGAACCTCCTTGATCTCCGTCCAAGTGGGATTGCAGGTGAAGGTGATAAATAAGTCTGGTCTCCCGTACGTCCTCACGTACGTCATAGCATCTTGTGTGTATTCGTGCATGTGTCTGGGACTGCCTGTAAATGTAGCTGGTAGTATGACTAAGGCACCGAGGTTTTCAACGTTCCCGTCATTTGCCACAGCATCTCTCAGGTGAATATATTCGTCAACTCTCAGTTTACGTTGATTTAGACGAATGTAAAGGAGACGTTCACTCTCGACTTTAGCGTACATATCGACGATGAACTGATGAAACAATTGCCTGCAGTTCAATACGTGGTTCTGCCCAGTATCTCGAACCATTAATCTGTACGCATAGAAATCCATCGCTGAAACTTTCTTGCTCGTTGTTTCACCTGTTCTTGGGTTGATCTGCCTCAGATTAAATTAATATCCATCTTCACCATGGGGGAATATTACTGGGTACTGCAGAGCATCGTAAGATCGATGTGTTTCCGAAATACGCTGCAATGATTCACCTCGTCGTTGAATAACGATATCCCGTTGATGAAACTCATCTCCTGATATAACCACCGCGACTTCATCTGCTTGAGGAGAGTTAAAACGCCGCTCGTGTTCGCCTGCTGGTCTTCGGTCTGCTCTTATGACTACTTTATATTCATCTGTTGGCATATGTTCCAATGCTGTTTCAAACGTTTTAATAAGATTATTGTGCTCATGAAACATCCTCTGTAAGTTTAACACAATCTGACGTCTTGTTCCCGAGATGTAGGCGCACCTCTGATCAGTTTCCATTTGTTCGTTTTGAATAAAATATAGTTGTAGAAATTTTGGTGGTTGATCTGGCAGCGGAAGCAACGATCCCGCTCTATGGTAAACCTGCCCTTGCACCTTGAATGTCGACGGAAATCCGGGCTGTCCAACAACTGATGTGCCGCCGAATGATGTCATTTGGAAACATGAGTTGTATTTTCTGATGTTACTTAGAAAATGCTTCGACTCTGACGTATCTCCTGATGTGTAAGTCAAAAGGTCTTGTGGTGGTGGTTCCAGTTGGCAAAGTTTAACTTTTCCATTTTTGCAGCAAATACCAGTAGACTCTGATTTAAACTTTTTGGCTTGACAGTAAGTACAAACCATTTCCATTTTCCCGATCGTAACACTTGCATGCATCGAGTAGTCTTTATGTGAATCGTAGTGAAATCCTTCCAGTGCTAAGCTAAAATGGCTCGCAGTCCGTGATCGTTTGGCTCTATCTCTCTTATCCTGTAGTCGGGCCTCTCGCTGCTGTGCCGTCTCTGTTGCTCTAGATGTAGTAGCTCTATCTCTCTTATCCTGTAGTCGGGCCTCACGCTGCTGTGCAGTCTCTGTTGCTCTTGATGTAGTAGCTCTATCTCTCTTATCCTGTAGTCGGGCCTCACGCTGCTGTGCCGTCTCTGTTGCTCTAGATGTAGTAGCTGTCTCTTTCATATCCTGTAGTCGGGCCTCACGCTGCTGTGCCGTCTCTGTTGCTCTAGATGTAGTTGCTCTATCTCTCTTATCCTGTAGTAGGGTCTCACGCTGTTGTGCCGTCTTTGTTGCTCTCGATGTAGTAGCTCTCTCTCTCGCAATCGCAAGTCTTCTATTCCTCTCCTCGGAAGTTTCTTGACTACGCTCATTTTTCATCATCTTAGCCGTTGACTGCACTTGGCCGATTGCCTTCCGCTTCCTTGGAGGCATTGCTACAGCAAAGAAATCTGTAAAAGAATACAAAAAGCTATTTCATAAAATAAGCAAAAGGCACACTCTCACTGAGCAATGAAATCTATTATAGAATACAAAGAAAAGCTATTTCATAAAATTAGCAAAAGACACACTATCACAGAGCAGTGAAATCTGTCATTAAAAAGTTATTTCATAAAATAAGCAAAAGGCACACTCACTGAACAATGAAATCTATTATAGAATACAATAAAAAACTAATATAAACTGAATGGTAAAACAAATTTAAAATTGTGAAGTACTTACATCAGTTTAGGAGAATATCAAACTTTTAACACAAATAAAAAAAATTAATGCCTTACTTAAAAGCTGTCAATCAAAATACTCAAACACAGAATTCTAAATCATGTTAAAAATAAACTTTTATTCTGGTGTAAAAAAAGCATTAATTCTGATCCCATTAAACTTATTTAAAAAATTAAGCAAAAGGCACATCTCACTGAGCAATGAAATCTATTATAGAATACAATAAAAAGCTAAAATTAACGAAAAAACGAATTTAAAATTATGTAGTACTTACATCCGTTTAGAAATATAAATCCAAAATGTACGCTATCACTGTCGAATAAAGTAGGAAACACTTATACAATCAAAAGAGCGAAATAAAACTGCCAGATTCACTGAAAGATGATAAACTGGAAGACTTACCGAGTTAGCTTCCTTTAAATACGACCAGCTAAGAATCGAGTGGGTGCTGGAATGTTCTCCACCATGAGTCCAATTAAGTTTCCGTTTCCCCAACTTTCTAGAAAGTTCTACAAAGTTTTATAAAAAAAGTAAACATTAATTCTGGTGCTGCCAGATACCGAGTAGCAAAATTACGCTTTTATGATCAATGAGTTTTTCGTTTGTGCTTTTCGGAATAACGGTGCTTGGTTTAGAAATAAATATAATCGGTGTAGACAAATTAAACTGAATAGATAAAATTTTTTCAAAAAGCAGAAGGTCGATTTTACAGAATTTTTCAGAAAGAAAATCACTGCTTTCAACGGAGGATTCACATGTATCTATTCCGGACATTTTAAAATAAGTTACACGCCTTACCTAAAAAGCCTCGTGAAACAGAATTCTACAAATCATTACGTATTCGATAAATTATTTAAGGAAAGTTGGTCGAAATATACACCAACTTTCCTTGAAAATAATCCTTGAACTCCTGAAAACCTTTCCTTGAATTTCCTTGCAAACATAAATATTTTAAAATATTCTTTCCCCCTTCATCAATAAAATATCTATAATTTATTTACATCATGGGAAGAACTAAAAAGTCAGTTCAAACATAAATACTGTAATTTAATTTGTTTCGGAAAAAATTGTTTTTCGATCAACAGTGGTAAAGCAACCATCGCTGCCTAAAGCAATCAATCTATGCTCAATGTTATTTCTATTGCGATTTCGAATAGTTTTTAGCCCCCCAGGGCCAATAGAACGGGGGTTAAGAGTTAGCCTATGCTGACCGCAGTGTTCTAAATTATAAGTGTACTAAATTTGGTGTGGATTGGTCAAACGGTGTAGATTTGTATAGAAAATATACCCACATACACACACACACACACATCCTATTTTATATATATAGATTGCTATTGAAATGTGCTAGCTGTTCTTGGAAAAAGAATTGTAAACTAGAGGCACGAAGAACTGGACTATATACACTTACTAATCAGTGAATAACACCATACACTTACTAATCAGTGAATAACACCATACACTTACTAATCAGTGAATAACACCATACACTTACTAATCAGTAAAGTTAAAATTTATCTTAGTCTTATCTTTTGTGAGTAACTATGAGCGCATAAGTGAAGAATGTACTCAGAAAACATGTGCTTGTGATAATGCGCCAAGTAAAATTGTGTGTTGTAATGCAAGAAGATTTTAACGAAAGGATATACTTAAATGTGCATGTGATTTTTCTTTTTACTCTACCACTAGTATCTTAGACAAGTATCAGATTTAAAAAAAAATGACGAAGAGAAACTTTTCAACACAATCTGTACTATAATTTTACACTTAAGAGTAACAGAGCATAATATAATTTTAAGGAAAATGAGTAATCAGTATGCAAATTTGAAGCCTAAAGTTCCAAGCATGTCTAGGCTCAATAAACGCCTATCTACGTTTAGAGATTGGCCACGCACAGATGTTGACATTAGGGACTTGGCCGAAAATGGATTGTATTATACGGGTGTCTCGGACGGGGTTAGGTGTTATTGGTGTGGAGGAGGGCTTGAAAATTGGCAAAAGGAGGATATAGTCAGACACGAACACATAAAGTTTTATCCAAAATGTTTGGTAGCCCAACAAGGACCGATTGTTGACCCTAGATTAAAAGGAACACCCATAGATGAAATTGTACAGGTGTTGGATGAAACAAACAATAATGCCAATGTTTTTATAAAACCTGATGTAAAACTTTACTGCTCATACAATGACAAGGACGAACGACTTTGTAAAATTTGCATGGAATCGGAAATGGATGCTACTTTACAGCCTTGCGGTCATTTGGTTACATGCATGAGATGTACGAAGAGTCTCTCAACGTGTCCTATGTGCCGAACCAATATTTTACGTAAAATTAAAACGTACATTTGTTACTAAACAGTCTATTTATTAGTACATGTAGTAGATGCAATTTCAAGTGATTTATTGAACACAGTGTGGAAGAATTGTAAAAGGGTGGTTTTGAGTTGAATGTCATGAAATTAACACTCGTACTACAGCAAAAAAGACTAATAAGGAAGTTTAAGACTTTTCTAAAAAGCATAAGACTTTTATCAAGGACTTGTGGAAAAAATCTTGTAGGAAAGACCTTTTTACCCCTTATAAATATATTGACTATTTTTATTATTATTTGTTTGTTCATTACATGTTAAACCTATTTACTAAAGAGGAATTTTAAAATGCCTTAAAAAAGGAGTTACTAAATGCTTTAGGAAAAATGTGTAAATGTACTTTAATGCAAGAAAAAGAACGCTTGAAATAAATATTCATCTAGCTATTATTTTTAGTACTTATCAATCATCTTGGTGTATTGTTTATTTTCTAAATTAAACCTTTCGTACTTTTAAATCTTAAAACAAAAAGAAAGGAAAAGTAACCATCTAGAATAGTAAACACCAAATTAAAAAAAAAAAACATTTTTAAAAATATTTTCTTATAATTTTTTACCTTTGCCTTTTTTTGTTGTTGAATAAACATTGTCATACAAAATTAGTATATTTGTTGTGTAGAATATTTTTTGAAAACACTGAATTGAAGAAAAAAAATCATTTATTGAAAAAAGAATCAACAGTTTATATATATTTGTAACAACATATCTTACAGGTCTTTTACATACATCTCTCTAACAGTATTGAAAATATCTGTGGTATTCAAATTCTCAAAAACATTTTCCTCCATTATTATGTAATAAAAGTTTAACAGTTTATTGCTCTGTCTTACAAAATTAATAGCAAACTCTTTCCAGTTAACAACACATAAAGCAAGGGCGAAAAATTCGCAAAAGCGTTCGTCAACGCTCATCGTCATACATTTATGTACAGATTGATTGACAATTTCATTCTTACAACCTAAACAGTCAAAAAGAATATTTATATTTTTTGACACAATATCCTTTAGGCACTTGCAGAGAGAAGCTATGACTTCTCTCCAACAATCAGATTTAATGGTATCACTGCAGTAAGGTTTGTAACTTTCACCAGGAAAACATTTTTTGATTTCCAGTTTCACATAATATGGCAACAAATACGTCAAAAGCGATATCTTCAATACATCTAACACATTGCCGTAGATTTCACACAGTTTAAAATACTGATCAGAATTCATAAACACACAGTTGGGCGAGAACTGAAAAGTATAATTTCTTTTCTGAAATACACGTTGTAAAACTAAGTGCATTTCCCCCACATCAAACACTTTAGAAAGGCAGACTTCTTTTTCTATAACTTTAACGTTGGAGGCAGTTGCAAAAGCGAAAAATGTGCTCAACTTTTGCATTAGAATGTACCATGTTTTTGGATGCAGGGAAACACAGTCCTTCGTTGGTTTCAAGACATTGTTTTCATGCAAAGCAAATTTACGTATGTGGACACGTGTGGAACCGTTGAAGTTATTGATTAGCACGAATAAATAGTCACCAAGGTGAAACACATTGTCAGGAAGTGATTGCAGCGTCAAACTTAAGCTTTCCCTTGGAAACACCTGATCGTTGAAATACATTCTTTCACACACTTTGGGTCGATTTGTAAAACGCATCATTTTCAGAACTTTGAGGTACACGTTTTCAATAAAGCTTCAACTTAACCAAGAGATAAAGGCGAGTTCATTAACGTTGCTTGAAATTTCAGTTTATCGGTTTTTATTGTTATCAACTCTAGAATCATATGACGTAGAACGACTTTATCTCTGCAAAAAAACTGAATCAAGTGGTGAGTTGCATTAACTTTGCTTGAAATTTCGGTTTATCGGCTTTTATTATTATTATCAAATCTAGAATCATATAATCTCTTGGTCCACCCTCATAATTTTCTTTTAAAAACAAAAAAAATTCTCCATTTAATTCTAAAGTATCACGCTACAAGTCTACAGCTAGAAAATAAATCCTTTTGTTACTTCTCCCGCCACTAGATGGCTGCACCTGCCTTTTAATAGAATTATTAAACCCCACCACAATTGTTCAAACCATTTTCTAAAAATAGCACATTCCCAGAATTAATGACAAGAATAAATTCGTTCCTTAGATTAACTTCTTTTAAAATCACTAGATGGCACCACCAGTCCAACACACTTACAACTAACTGCAAAATAAAAATTAATTATTCATCAAATAAAACCAAGTCCCATAACGCATTCCTAGTATTAAGAAAAAAAGCAAACACTACATTAATTCACCACCCAAAGCTAACTCTCTTACAGCCTAACGGCTAGCGCACTGCACTACAGATCCCATGGTCCCCAGTTCGAATCCACGAAATTCCTTTTTAATTCAAAATAATAGGGTTTCTCATTCCCCCACCAGATGGAGCTATAACTGATTCATTACCATGGCAACACAACAACGCCATCTTTACAATGACGTCACCACCTCAAAGCATCACCCTCTCCTTATCAGCAATCCCCCCAACTCCTTATCAAACGGCGGCCATCTTGGAAAAGGCGGACATCTTGGAAAAGGCGGTATAGTGGCCCATATACTACTAATCTGTTATAATAGATCTCAGAAGCCAGCAGTCGTGGTGAGAGTGGCAAGAAAGGTATAAGGCAACATGAAAGAATGATTAATTTGTGCTGAGTGTAATGATGGTTTCGCAAATGGAGAGGCAGAAAGTTCTATGACAACTGTCTTGTTTCCGTTGTTCCAAGTGTAGTACTTTGGTACTTGGTTGTACAATAGGGTGCGTGCAAACTCATCTTGGGTGCAAAGTTTGAAGAAAGACGTCAGTATTGTTTCTTGAGGTGCTTGAACACGTTGAGCAACATTTTCTGTCGTGAAGTAGACTCACTGCCCATTCTCAAGGTGGACGCTAAGATGAATTACTGTGGGATGGCGATCGTGAATTGGGATGTTGAGTCTTCTCCATACTGCTTTGTTGCTGCTTATATATCTTCCCATTTAATACTAACGAATTTCATTAAGGTCATTCTCTCCACTGGTCAAGTCAAACAGAGCCATGTCAGATCCTTTGTTAACATACTTACAGACGTACTTTATAGACTTTACAGAATTGCAATACTGTACGTTGATATGCGCATTGAAAATTTTTGTTAATAGAGGGCAGGTAATACGGAACAATCAACGTATTGTCCACAGGCACTTCTGATCCTCGAAAATTTATGTTTGCACTAAATTCCTCGTCTTGTGCTGATCTACGACGATAAAGTAGATATCCGTCTTGTCCTGTTTGCGTCTCTTTCAAAAAACGGAGTGGGAATCGCTTTGTGCAAATTCCATCCTTCATGCATGGAGAGAGTGGATTTATGCATCCGCAGTGGCCGTGCACCATTTGCTTCGCTACAATACAAAAAAGTTCTGTGTCTTCTTGTGGATTAGGGATTTCTGCACTGATAAAATCATCCACTCTGTGAACGTGTAATGAGTCTGAGCCAAATCAGAATGTGGGCATGAGGAAGTCCTCGTTTCTGCCACTCTATCGTGTACATATGGCACTTAACTTCTCCAAAAATCTTCGCCTTTGTGATGAGACTCGTCAGTGTTTTTGCTTTTGATGAAAGACTCTTGCCAACAAATCATGATGATCCTGTAGTTTTTGCCCAACAAATAGTTCTTGCTGTATCTCTGTCCAGTTTGGATTGCATGTAAAGGTGATGATGAGGTCCGGTCTACCAAAGTTTCTCCCGTAGATCATGGCATCTTGAGAACGCTCGTGCATGTACCTGGGACCGCCAGTAAAGCTGGAAGGCAAGATGATCAACTGGCCAATGCCTGTAACATTTCCATCGTTCATGACCGCATCCCTCAAATGTACATATTGTTCCACTCTCAATGTCCTCTGATTTAGTCGTGTGTACAACAGCCTTTCCGATTCAATCTTGGCATGCACGTCAACGATAAATTAATTAAACAGGTCTTTGCTTCTCAGTAAAATGTTGAAATTTGAAGAGTGTATAATCATTCTGTGAGCGTAGAACTGCATAGCCGAAATCTTCTTTCTTAGCGGCATTCCTGTAATTGGGTTTGTTTGTCGCAGTTCGAAATTATATCCATCCTCCCCTGCCAAAACATGAGTGGATACTGTAACGCATCGTAGGACCTGTTAGTATAGTTGGTACTCTTGATGGTGCCACTTTTTTCTTCTAAAACTATGTCTCTTGCTCCATGTTGTTCTCCCACCATGATTAAAGCCACTTCTCCTGTTGTCGGTGCATTGAACCGCCTCTCATGATCGCCATGTGGGGTTTTGTCCGTTAAGATTGCCACTTTGAATTCAGGGCTGATCTTATCCATGGCCGATTTGAAGCTGTGTATGTAAGAGTTGTGATGGTCCAGTATATATTTGAACTGAAGTACTGTGTCTTGTCTCGTCTATGCAACGTGTTTGCAACGCTGCTCTTCTTATTGTGTACCATCTCCAACAAAATATATTTGCAGAAATTTAGGCTCTTCGTTTGGTAGAGGGTGTAGACTCCCGATGCGGTGATAAGCTTGACCCTGAACCTTAAATGTCAGCATGTATCCGGACTCTAATTTCTTTTGTCGTGCCGAAAGAGGTCATCTGGAAACAGGAATTGTACCGTCTAATATTTGCCAGGAAATGTTTAGCTTTTGCTGAATTTCCAATCAGTAAAGTACGTAGGGGCTCGGCTGGATCCATTAACTGTGGCAGTTGAACCTTTCCTCCGTTGAAGCACATACCTGGGACTTCACCTTTCCACTTTTTTGCCCTCAGAGTGTTGACATGTTACAGACATTGATCGAATGACGCACGAAGGATCATATACATAATTTGCTGATGGGTCTTAATTAAAAGCTGCATTCACTAAATTTCTACAGATGCGTATTCGAGCAGCACTTCTTCCGGTTCTAACTTGCTGTAGTCTAATTTCTCTTTCTGTGGTGGATTCAGCTTCTCTTCTTCTTTGTTCTCTTTGTCCTCCCTCTGTCTTGTTTCTCTTTCTGGGGTGCATTCAGCTTATCTTCTTTGATTTCTTTCTCTGTTATCGCGCTGCTTTGTTCGAAGACGTTTCTTTTTTCTGGGAGTCTGGGGAATCTTTAAATATAACGCTAAACCAAAATAACGCAGTTATTTACCTGAAATAAAAATGTGATTGAATCTTTAAATATAACGCTATACTTTTAAAAAGTTTTGTTATGTCACCTCACTGATTACGACAAACAACCTAAATGAATCACAATGTCCGCGAAATCAAAACCAAATTAAACAGTAATAAACATTGTTACTCCATTTCATGTAATTTATTAACACACACATACTGTTTGCGAAAAATACCCAAACAAAAATTTAATGTAATTAGGGTTAATGGTTCGCACTCACGATTGATGATCGTCCACCTCTTTGCCTGAAAGAAAAATGAGAATGAACATTAAATTAATGAAATAACTACTACTGAAATAAAAATCGTGATTCCTAAGCGCTTTGAATACGTTCGCGCGCGATGGTGAACAGTTTTAAAACATTCCGCAGTTTCAAAGGAAACAGAGTCTTGGCTCATTGCCAAGAGCAGAAGTTGTGGGATCTCTTTCACACTGTTGCCATTCATAGGACACGAAATAATGCAAAATATTCCAATAAATTAATTATACCTTTTAATTAATTATAAAATTTTCAAGACTAAATTTTAAAATTCGGGCATCGAGGGACATTCAGTCACCTTTAGGACTACATGTGCCGAATTTCATGGCTGTAATTGCTATAGATTAGTCTGGACACCGCACACAGACATAAACACTTCCTTTTATAATAGTAGAAATTCTATGAACTTTATAAAAACCAATTTTGATCACGTTTTGGGGGTTGTGTACCACAGTGACTGCTGTAGACTGCTCTGATTGGCATATTTCTCGGTAAGAGCACTTCACAGTTTTTCAGGAGGGCAGAGAATAGGCTAGCAGGCGTAGCTCTTCTAAAAATATCTACAATATTTGAAGAGATTGAGATCTGGGGAAGACTGTGACCACTCCAATGGCTCAATTCCTACCCTCTGAAGAGTCACCAACTAGGTGTACTCTCTGTATGAACTAACGATACCTGGAGCAACTGGTATAATCTAATATAGGGAATCAAGGACACGATTCGGATTCTTTCGTGCAGTAAAAATGTTGCCTGAAAGCATATGAAGATCTGTGGGACTTTCAATGGAAAGCTGTCCCTTTCAACCCCCACCAAAATCACGATGATTGTGCAGTTTCCCGACCGTTAGCCTTCTCGACTATAGAAGATCTTACAGGTTTCCTTTCCATGTAATGCGAATGGAAGCCGGTATAAAAGTCCCTCCAGTTCGGGCACACCCCAGTTGATTATATAAAATGAATTAATCCATCACCAAACAGTCTAAATAAAACAGAGCCAGCAGCATAATTGCAAGATAGTTAATATTGTGTAGGAGTAGTTTCCACTTTCCATGCGAGGGCCTCCCTTGCTGCCTACCGTTTATCGGCCTAAGCACCGTTTTCGAAGTCACAACACGGATTGGGTCCTCTCATATCAACATTTCTTATCCCTGTCCCTATACCCATAGTAGCCTAAACTGGTTGAAGCGGGGAAGGCAGTGCCCCTATCTAAGAAGATCATTAGCGTTGACCTTGATATTTCAAGACTGGCGCACGTCTACCGAAATCTCGATTTTGATAAAACACTGAATCATTGCGTGTGAGTTCAATCATGCTCATGACAATATTTTCAACTTTCCCTTCTGTTTCATGGAGCTAGATAGAAAGCTAGCCCTTCCAATACAACCACATCACGATCTTTATGAAGATGCTCTACTATTAGCTTGATCTATCATATATCTGTGGTAGCACACGTCTACCCGAAATCTCGATCTTAATAAAACATTGGATAATTGTGAATGTGTTCTAATAACTGCTCACGACACCACTGTTCACTTTCTCTTCTATTTCATGATGCTAAAGGTTTTGGTAACCATAAACCATATCATATTTAGGCTTCGTTTAACGGTGCCGATCTATATCTGCTTCCCCATGAGATTTCAATAACAACTGATCCGCGCATAGAATCTGCGCTGAACTTTCATAATTGCTTATATCTATTGATGGCATATTTTCGTTACTCATATTTGATCTTATTCCAAGCCATTTATAATAAATAGAACATCCCAGTTTCATAAATATATTTTTACCATTAAATAAAATAAAATTATCAAAATATAAAAACATTTCGTTTACTTTTATAAGTGTTAATTCTTATCTCTACTATTATAAAAGAAAGTGTTTGTGTGTCTGTGCGATATCCAGATGAATCTGTAACTCTTACAGCCATGAAATTTGGCACACAGGTAGTCCTAAAAGTGATTGAATATCCCGCGAAGCACGAATTTTAAAATTTAATCAAGAAATTTTTTAATTAATATTTCGTGCTGCGTGTGTAGCCCCTCCTCCACTGAAGTATCTGCGCTGACCAATCATTACTTATACTTATCGCGCATGCTATCTCTTCACTAAAAACACCCTCCTCACCTTGAAATGATGGCGTAGTGGGTAAAGTGGCGTACTGAAGTCGCGGTTAGTGCTTTCGAGTGAGGCTTCCTGAGTTTAAAACCGGCCGAAGGATGATTTTCCCAATTCTGGTTTTTAAAAATAATAAATATACTCTAATCGTTCCAATTTTTTCTGTACTTTTACTTTCTCCTTTTATTTTTGGAATTCAGCGCAATTATTTTTAAAAATGTAATTGATTTTATGCAGATTTTTCAATTCTGAAACTGGTTTCTCTATTGTCACTGTTTTGTCCTTTTACGTACCACCAATGAAAAGCAAACAACTGAAGCTGCACCCCCTACACGTTCGACTCCAAGTGCCAAGTTCCTACCATCAAGAAATTTTCTGCAACTCATTTAATAAATTACAAGAAATGAAGTAACAGTGTTTATATTTCAGTAGTGGTTTTTGAATTTGTATAATTTTTGCAATTTTCATCTAATTTTTATTTCAGGTAAATAACTACATTAATTTGGTTTAGCGTTATAGAGGTGACATAACAAGATTTTTAAAAGTATAGCGTTACATTTAAAGATTGAATCACATTTTTATTTCAGTAGTGGTTAGTTCAAAACTTACTTTTGAATTTGTATAATTTCTGCAATTTTAATCTTATTTTTATTTCAGGTAAATGACTTATTACATGAAATGAAGTAACAGTGTTTATTACTGTTTAATTTGGTTTTGATTTCGCCGACATTGTGATTCATTTAGGTTGTCTGTCGGAATCATTAGGTGACATAACAAGACTTTTTAAAAGTATAGTGTTGTATTTAAAGATTCAATCACATTTTTATTTCAGTAGTCATAACTTACTTTTGAATTTGGATAATTTCTGTATTTGTATAATACAAATCTATCGACACTACAAGATGACAGATGAGGCTGTGAACTACACAACAGAGTTTTTGAACACATTGGAGCCATTTGGAGGACCCTCGCACATATTTCAGATAGAAATTGGGGCACCGATTATGCTTATCAGAAATCTGCATCCACCTCATTGCAATAGAACAAGACTACCAAGAAACTGATGCCGAATATTATTGAAGCCACCATCATGACTGGACATGCCTCAGACGAAGACATTCTTTCCTAGGATCCCAATCATCCCTTCGGATCTCCCATTCCAATTTAAACGACTTCAGTTCCCTGTTTGTTTAAGTTTCGCCATGATCATCAACAAGGCACAAGGACAATCGCTGAAAGTTGTAGGACTCGATCTCACTAAACCGTGTTTCTCCCACGGTCAACTGTATGTGGGTTGTTCAAGAGTTGGAAAAGCCGAGAATCTTTACATCCTAGCTCCAAATGGAAGAACATTTAACATAATGTATCATGAAGCTCTCTAAGCAAGAATAAGTGAGGTGGAAGGAATGAGGCGACATGCCCGTGTCATGTCTGGTGGTGGTGGGATTCATTCTTAAAATTACTCTTTTTTCTTTTTAATGTTTTCAGAATTAGTGAGGACAAAGAATAATGTTACGGGCAACGTCGTGCGGGTACTGCTAGTTCCCAATAAAATGCATGGCATAAAGCACACACTTAAGTCATGTTACCACAATTAGATTCAGAACGTCTACTTCAGGTTCATCTCATTCCCTAGAACAAAGACGATTCGACATTGAAATCTATTTTGATACTAAACCTATGTTAATCCCTTACTTTCTTTTCTGCTCTAATTTCTATCTTCCAGATTTCTCATTGTTTCCTGTCATCAGATTAATGAATAATTTCATTTGACTGCCGATCTCTCTTGTAAGACCACAAAAGCATCAGGCAATGACGGTTATTGCATGAATTGTGAATCCACAAACTAGAATTGATAGGAAAGTGATTGCAAAAAACAGTTGTCATTTACATGATACATCGTCCAGCTTCGAGTTTCCCAACAAACCTTTTCGTTATGAAGACGCATTTTCTGGTGTTCATAACGAGAAAAATCCCATGTGCTGTCAATCAGTACTTGAAGGGTTATACGATCCATAAACTGGCATTAGAATAAGTCAGTTTATGGATTGTATGACCATCGAAACTCGATCCAATCAAAACCGTTATATACATGGCGAGTGGTGCACGTTAAACCTTCCGTGGCCTAAAATGTCCTCTCGTCATCTGACCGTATTTCAAAATAACGGGGGGTTGTCATCGATCTTTCCCTTCGGGGGTAGATCCCGGACCATCGCCAATAGCCCGTTGTATTGCTCCAGCGAGACTAATAAACCGGTAAATCCTCACAAGGATAGGGACGGGTCTCCAATGGCGGAATATATTGCTCCAGTGCAACGTAAATTCAAATACCAACCTAAATAAAAATCAGGTTTTACAAAGCGTATCTCTGCTTGAAGTTAGAAACAGTCCCATCTGAAAATATATTCACAATTCTTATAGTGAGAGCGGCTTCCTTTA
The DNA here is from genome assembly GCA_933210815.1 of Meta bourneti. Classification (NCBI taxonomy): domain Eukaryota; kingdom Metazoa; phylum Arthropoda; class Arachnida; order Araneae; family Tetragnathidae; genus Meta; species Meta bourneti. The sequence continues at coordinate 71,418,498 of OW119926.1, read as the reverse complement.
GAACTTTCCATAAATCAGCTAAGAAAACATTTACAGAATATTTCACAAGCGAGATCAACTCTTACTATTGCAAAACTTAGAAATATCTGAAGACATTCAAGCTACTTCTGTGAATATCGTCACGTGTTGTATTCTTATTCTCGGATTAGCTAACAGGTGTCGTAATGGTTTTACTTAGAGAGTCACTTTACTTGTATCTGGTTTTCTTGTGTAAAGACAATTCAACTTTATAAACGTTTTGTTTCAGATTTCGAAGATATTTTCATTTACTGTGCTCTGTCTGATACTCTGATGAAAAATTAGCTTGTTTACTGCGGCCTTTTTGAAATTTATCGTTCCAAATTTTATAATCGGTCTTTTTCTTTCTGAGTCTCATATTTCCATGTATTTTTAAACTTTCCCATTATTTTCAACCTTTCTACAGTTATTCCCCCCATTTCATTTTTGTGTGTGTTTGCTTTTAAACTTAAACAAAAACTAATTTGAATAACAACTAACGAAATAAAAAACGACCCAAAACCCAATTTTTAACAAGTTGGTGAGGGGGGTTTTATGAAGTAAGCATCTCGGAGTTGAAATTAACGCAATTTATTTACAAGTGTTACAAAATAAGGTAAAACATTAAAAGGGTAATAAGACATCGCAGTCGCGCGGAACGAACCGACAGAACTATCTTCTTTTCACAAGGAAGAAAAGGTTATGAGTCCGATGGCGCAGTTGGCAACGTGCCAAGAAACGGTTGACTGTTCGATGGCGTAGTTGCCAACGCTCCAATAGTTCAGTCTGCTGTTAACACGCCAATAGTTCAGTTAGGTGGCACCGCTCTAATAGTGCGATTTGCCAAAAATTTTAATTAGTTTATGTTTCAACATATACTAATGTAATAGTAATTAATTAACGTCGTACTAAAGCAACACAACGGGCTATTGACGACGGTCCGAGATCAACAGGGAAAGGTTCGAGGACAACACCAAGTAATTTTGAACCAAGGTCAGATGACGAGTAAACACCTAAGCTGGCACCCCACTCTCCAAACATCCACACCACGCCAACGTGAGGACATTTGAGGCCACGACAGATTTAATGTGCACCAGCCCCCTTTTTACGCGACGCTCGCAACCCTCCGGCAGTACTGTTTCAAAAGTTGGACTGAAAAAGACTCAGAAAACCCTGTCTTCGGGAGTTGATCCACCAAGTTCTCAAGGCTCTGGGTACCATTCGGTGATAAGTATAGAGATTGGGATTCATTGGAAGGTGAAGACAGCAACATCCCGAAGCTCTTCTATCATTGTTGCTATCACTCCTGTCTTTGCCAAGTCAATTGACATCAGGTATTTCTCCTGAAATGCGACACAGGCTCCTGCCTGTGCGCATTTTCAGATGCTCTGTGATCGGTATATTATCGTCATCCAACTTATTACGGATGCAACAACCGTTCCAAGAAATGAAAAACCCATCATTGTGGAGGAGGGACAGATTTACTCTCTCCTGGTGGTTCTTCCACCATTTCTGTAACTTTCACCCTCTGAGAGATCCGAAGCATGGATCTGAAATTCTATACCCTCATTAGCACATAGAAGGGTCTCTGTTGGTTTATGTGGTATGCAAAAATTTAACAATTTTGTTTTTGAAACAAAGCTCAACTTTTGGACGATGTCGTTCAATAGTTTTAGAAGTTTTTAGACCAGGCTGCGGCGTCGTAACTACCAGAGGACAACGATTAGTAGAGATGTTGGTACTCTTTGCAGTTGATTTTTTGGGGGGTTTCTGAAGCTTGGGGACGAAATGAGGAATTGAGAATTTTGGAAGCGTAAACTTGTTTTCAAAATGGGGGTCAATTTGGGTGGCCATTATTGCTATGATTTTGAAGTTTTTAAGGCATGTGAGATATCAACTACATGAGACACCACGAGCTTTCGAGCTTCAGGAAAGGAGAATATTTCCGAGTTGCTGACTGTCTGGACTTCATTTTCAACCACCCACTTTGGACGTGATTTTGAAAAAGCAGGATAGTCGCCATTACAATTCACACAATAGGAAATTCCAGTGCAGGTTTCAGATTCGTGGCTTTCTTCCCCACAACGAGCATATCTAGTGGGAACACGACAGGATGCGTTTGAATGTCCGAACTTCTGGAAATTGCAACAGCGCAAAGGATTCGAAGTAACAGCACGCACCGGGCAACTGAGATATCCAACTTTTATTCGGGACTGGACTGTAGTGTGTGTTTCTCTGAAGTCAGGATGAGGTTCCTCCTTGGAAGGCGTTGTTCCATCCTTCCCACGAATGGTAATTCGACGACCACAGCAGACATGCTCGTCCTTCTGATTCCCCAAATTTTCCTCTTCTGATGTGTGAAATAATTCCGGCTCCGATATTACTCCCCTTGAAGACTTTAGTGAGTTCCGTGGAAAAATGGTAATATCAATAGAAAGAACCTATGGCAGTTGAATTTTTTAATAGATGCTCAGGAGAAACTGATCAAAAGATCCCCAGAACGGAGATTTTTCAAGTAAACTTGAGAGTACCTATGATAGACGGAAAAATCTTGTGTTTCAGGATTGGTGAAATATTCCGTTTGGTTTGAAAATTGTTGTCCGGCATTAACCCTCCTGGTGGTTGTCTCGACGAGGTGCCTCTCGTCATTAGCAAACCTGACGGGATATTGATGGACGAATTAACTCGTCATTAGCAAAATTGGTCAGATCTTGATGGACGAGATATCTCTTCGAAACCGCTTGGAGGTTTAATTAATTTGACTAAAAAAACGGGCGTTTGAAAAGAAATCTGTAAGTTTTATTGCTCCCTTCTAGAGGGAGAAGAATTAGAAGTATCACATTAATAATAATTATATAATAGGGAAATTCGTGTTCTGCAGAACCTTCTACAACCAAATGCAACATGGGTATGCAAACTCTGCAATAGTGCTAACAGGAACTATACGCTTACAGATCACCCATGAAGTAGGCACCATTCTTAATGCGTTGTCCATTAAGTGACCCATTCCTTGATTCCAAACCTGCGATCTAGCCAGTCTCTTGAGACCTATGCACACTTCCAGTTTACCTGAAGCTAGGTCCGAAGCAGATTACTGGGACAGTATATATCGTCCCTCAACTACCGTGATCCAATTTGCCAGGGGCACAGGTCTCCACCTACGGCAAATTAGTGGGTGATATAATCCCCAAGGGGAATTGATAGCGACAGAACGGATAAAAAATTCTCAAGGATTCAAAGGAGGATAAGGGCAACCACAACAAAGACGAGAAAATGACTAAAACACGAAAAGGCAAGGGACAGATCACTAGGGTACCTCGGGGGGGGGGGGGGTTGTCCGTGTTTACTTCATGAAGGTAAACCAACTCAGTTTGGATTTATAGAAATTAGGGGTACTTTATCTTATCAAAAATATGAGGTTCGCGGAAAAATTTTAAAAATCCTATTGTATTATCCTTGCATTTAAATCTGTATTTACTGTAAATTAATTCTGACCATTGATCCAAATATGCTTTCAACTAAGAAAATTTCCTTTTACCTCTTCAAAGTTTCATTTTGAAAGAGCTATTTAATCAAATTTCCAATTGCATTTGTATTACCAATCGAAATGAGAAAATATTGTAGTTTTAAACTTTTTGTTATAGGTATTTAAAACCATACTTATTCAAGAATTTGGTTTTCAATAGAATAAAAAAGTTGACTGTTATACTTATTATGTACTAGCAGTACCCGCACAGTGTTGCCCGCGACATCATTCTTGTTTGTACTCACTCATTCTGAAAATATTAAAAAGAAAAAATAATAATTTTAAGAATTATTATAGGTACTAGGCCTGTCGCGTCATTCCTTCCATCTCACTGATTCTTACTTATCACTTCAAGATACATTATGTTGAATGTTCTTACATTTGGAGCTAGGATGTAAAGATTCTCGGCTTTTCCAACTCTTGAACAACCCACATACAGTTGACCGTGGGAGAAACACGGTTTAATGAGATAGAGTCCTACAACTTTCAGCGATTGTCCTTGTGCCTTATTGATGCTCATGGTGAAACTCAAACGATCAGGGCACTAAAATCGTTTAAATTGGAATGGGAAATCCGAAGAGATGATTGGGATCCTAGAAATGAACACGTCTTCGCCTGAGGCATGTCCAGTCATGATGGTGGCTTCAATAATATTCGGCATCAGTTTCTTGGTAGTCTTGTTCCATTGCAGTGAGGTGGATGCAGATTTCTGAGACGCATAATCGGTGCCCCAATTTCTAGCTGTAATATGTGCCAGAGTCTTCCAGATGGCTCCAATGTGATCAAAAACAGATGACACAGCTTCATCTGTGTCACATGTAGTGTCGATAGATTTATATTATACAAATACAGAAATTATACAAATTCAAAAGTAAGTTATGACTACTGAAATAAAAATGTGATTGAATCTTTAAATATAACGCTATACTTTTAAAAAGTCGTGTTACCTCCCTGATTCCGACAGACAACCAAAATGAATCACAATGTCAGCGAAATCAAAACCAAATTAAACAGTAATAAACACTGTTACTTCATTTCATGTAATTTATTAACTTAGTTGCAGAAAATTTCTTGATGGCAGGAACTTGGCACTTGGAGTCGAACACGTAAGGGTGGTGGAGCTTCAGCGGTTTGCTTTTCATTGGTGGTACGAAAAAGGACAAAAGTCACGATACAGAGAAACCAGAGTTCCAGAAGTGAAAAATCTGCATAAAATCAATTAAATTTTTAAAAATATTGTGTGTAATAATTTGCATTTGAAGTGGAATAGTGGAGGAAGTATTAAATAGCGAATGTTGACTATACAAATCGTTGTTAAATTACTAAAGTCAAATAAATTCCAGGGTATTATTCTCGTATATTTACTTAACATATGGAATGATGTAAAGTTGATACTTTTATAGAAATGTGCTAGTTATGTTCTATTATGCATTCGTATAAAATATCAAAAAATGAAACACATGGCAATATAAAATACAGATAAAGCACAGAAGCTAGGATTTTTTTCACAAAAAAATTTTTATTAACCGTATCTGGGGGTGTTTTACTTTCGATATCGGGGTTTGACACAATCGTACCAAACAAATTATCATTATTTAACGATCCTGGTGGTTATCTCGAAAAGGTATCTCGTCATTATCAAAATTGAACAGATATTGAGGGACGAGATATCTCGTTATTAGAAAAACTGACGTGATCGTTATTATCGAAAAGCATCTTCATCATTCGGAATTCAATCAGCATTCTTGGAGGCGAGATACCTCGTCATTAGCAAAAGTGGTCGGATGTCGTTGAACGAGATATCTCGACCAAACCACTTGGAGGTTTAAGCTTCATAAATGTCTCCCAACTCTCCAAAACTTCTCACACAACATGACTAGTATTTGTCACTAGGATTTTAAATTTGATCCTAGCGGATGATGAGAAAACAGTTATTTTATTTTTATTTCAAACTTAATTAATGTTTACCGCTAATAATCCATAAGTAAATAGAGATCAAAATACCGAAAGAATGAAATTTGTCTTGAGTTCTACAACGCCGCAAGCTGTCATCACAGGGAAAGTTTCCTCTTTCATCAATTTCACCAACTGCAGCGTCTTGGAGTTTACGTTCGCTTCATACATCAACGTGTCTTGTAACGTTTTCAGACAGGTTCGCGACTTCTCAAGCTTTCTCGATATTCTCGATGCTCACAGGGTCTCTGCCACCACGCAAAGCGGCACCAAAGTCATAGCCGGCATACATTCCCAGGCGAGTGACGCTTCTATTTGTTGTGTGACGAATGTCGCCAGTGTCACATACATGGTGACCACCTGAGTACAAAGTAGAAGGAAACAAACCACGGACAGCGTGTCTTCGAGTTCATGGGCTATGCTGTACAGCACTTTGTGCACTTGCATTCGGCTTAGAATTAGGTTGTATGAAGGACTAGGATATTTGATTCAGTAGATTTCGGAGCAAAAATCGTCCACCAAGTCGCTGTACTTGTAGTACAGAACACTGCACGAAATAGCAATCAGACCCGGAAAGGTGAACAGAGTGGCGAATATCGACTGAGATGCAATGCATTGAACTAAAATGGCAGTGGAACTTGTATTCTGGAACGGAATGAAGAGAATATAATAAAGTCGAAAATTAATATCAGCTTCTTGCAAGAACACCACACAGAACACTGCGGAGACTGAAGGAAACAGAATTGCTGACATAATGGCCACATTGATGGCCATTCTCTCGCGTGTTTCCTTTTTGACTGTTCTGCTCTCCTGAAGAACTTTTACCGCGTGAAACTCTGTTACAAGGATTTTAATTTTGCTTCTCTACTTATATACGATGTGCCATAGACCTAACGAAAACATGCCGATCAATAAGAAAAGAAATGTTAGCAACACGTTATCTTCAGGATGTCTAAAGTATGATTCAAAGGATGCATACATAGTACATACCATGGTAAAATGCAAAACGGATGGAACAATTTTCATCAATAATTTATATAATCTACTATACTTAGCTGATTGCTGATTGAGCTTATAAAATTAAAGGTCTAAAATTTATTCCTATTCTTTCTATTTCCAGTTGAAAAATCGAATATCCTGGAAGTGGCAAGCTTACTTCATCCAATACCTAAAATCAAGCCAATATTTTCTAGCTCACAAATTTTGTATCGAATTGACTGGCCTTCACAAACACGATTCACTCACTCATCGTCATCTTTTGTAAGGGGAAAATGGTCCTTTTTTTTGTAATGCTATCTGACCGACTTTGTTGTTCAGTCTGTCCTATTTTTTTAACCACATCGTCTTAAATTTTTGAAGAATTTTAAACTTGCAAGAATTTACAAAGAAAAAACATTCATCCTATTTGCAAGTGACATTCAAAAATTTTGTATGCATTATTTTTTTTCACGCTGTGCATAACTATTTCAATATTCACCATTGTTATTTTTCACTAGTTTATTTACTTTCGGTTACCCACTACAGAATGCGTACAGGAAAGTAGATGTAGATGACGCTAATGTTTTATGGTATAACATTGTTTTGTGACGCCAGTGTTCCACCACAAAACGCTAGCGCCATCTACATTGAGCTTTACAGAAAAGTGTTTGATGTAGAACCCTATCGCCATCTACATTGTGCTTTACAGAAAAACACCTCAAGAAAATTTATAGTATACCTTCTCCTCGACTTACGACCTATGCGACTTACGACCACTAAAAATAAATAAATAAAAATAGTAAATAAAGAAAGACAACTATATTGGTAGGGTCAAAAAGATGCAATAGAGTACATATTATTTTTCGTATTATGTACAATAATTATACGTACATAGATTGAATTTTTGTGCTTTATGTGCAATTTTTATAACCCGTTTGAATGAAAATAGTGTTGAAAAATATAAATCCGACTTATGAACAGTTCGACTTACGACCTGTCAGTCGGAACGGAACAAGGTCGTACGTCGAGGAGACCCTGTATTCGCTATTTAGTCATTAAAAAGAACTAGCACTTCTACTGAGGAAAGAGTTGAACTTTTCATTACCGTGTAAGTCCGGAATGAACCAGTAAAAACTAGTGTTGTGAGAAATTCCGTCAGCAATTTATCGGTCGATAGTATTGCGGCCAACTTGCATAATACTGGTATTTTTTCTAAGCGATCCTGTCCTCTCTAATTAGATGCTGATACCATGGACTTTTCTCATTTCGCTGTATGACTTGCATTGTTTAGTAGAGCTCTTTTATCTCGTTACAGGGAGGCAACAGATAATTTGTTCTCACTGTAATAGCCTTATTTGTATTGACTTTTTGTTTTCGTTTATTTATTTACATTGCCTACTTGTATCATTTGTACTTTATATTTTGTATCTGTTCTCACTGTCTAAGGACGTTTGTCCATTGTCACTGCATTGGAAATAAAGTTTATCGATATTGAGAATATCGGTAATTTTGAAGGTGGTATTTGTTTTTTCATAACATGGTCAATGACGCAATGACGACCGTTACATTCCTCTTAATAATAGGAGCATTTTTTTTTAAATTACCAATTGCTACGTAGGAAACCTAATTATGTCTAAAAGAATCAAAATTCAATTTTTGAGAAATATTTAATCGTCTTACGATTTTTAATTCATAAACAGGACTCAAAATAATTTAACCGAAAACATTTAAAGCTCCAAAGTACAATTAATCAATAATTAATTAATTTTGCAATAGTAACTTATTTTTATAATTATCTACTAGTGTAAATATATTAGGACAGATCCACCAATAATAACAATGTCATCTGAAATGTAGTAATGAAATTATTAGTAGAGCAATGGAACAATATATAAATGCATGAGAAGATGCTTTATTTCGCGAACAAACTTAGAAACTAACATTTTAATCAGACTTCGCAGACTAAAAAAACAAGACTCTGAAAGGAAAAAAACCGATAAAAGAAAATTTCCAAATTGAACAGAATTACGAAAACACTTACAGCGTAAATATGAATAAATCTATAAATCAAAGTTAGATATACTGATAGAGAGAAATATAAAACTCCATGCCCGTTATAACAAAACTACACCACTTTGTTCTCATAATACAGATCAAAGCTTCAGAAATTTTATAATCTCAGGTTTATCCCCATAGGAAACATTAAGTCCGCCTCTGTGATTTGGCTATGCCCATATTATAATAATAGAAAACAGGATTGGAGCAAAAGGGACGGGAAAACAACAGACGGGAAAACAACAGACATTCCGATCAACAGTTCTGCTGAACATGTCACTTCAAGTGTACTTTATTTGTCAAGTTATTTACCCTTTACTAGTCCAACCGCTCTTCGTGAATTAGAACCCGTCAGAACCTGCATATTTGTCCTCTGAATTAAGCATTGATGATTCAGAAGTTTGAAGAAACAGGATCGCGAACAGTTTGGTCTGATAGAGGACGGAAACGAGAGTAAGAACAGACAATTAACAGAAGTTCCAACTGCGATCGTCGACGGCGCAGAAGTGACCATTGCTGTAAGTTGCAGTGCCCGTGAAATAGTCGACAGCTAGCTATGCCATGGTATGGAAAGTCTCACAGAAAGTTATCCACTTCTAGACATACAAGATCAGCCGAGTAGAGCAACTCGAACACCATCATGATAGACGATTGACATTTCCTTACACGTTCCTTGCCAGAATGGAAGGCGATGATGCTTGGATAATTCTATGGGGATATTAGATCCATTTTTATCTGTATGGGACTGTCAGCACCCAAATTTGGATTGGGCTTCCGAATCATCCCTTGGATTTGAGGAAATCCCATAACATTTACCAAAATTCGCTGTTTGGTGTGATTTCACTGCAGATTTCATCACAGATCATTCATTTTTTGATAACATTATTTCAATAGGAACAGTAGCCTATTCCATGACTGCACAGAAATATAGCGATGTGCTGAACAGTTTCGTCTTTCCACAATTTCAGCAAAGACAATGACTGAACAAGATAATATTTATGCAAGAAAAGTACCACCTCACATTGCTCGATCGGTACGGCTTCTACACAGACAAAAGAATTATCAGTGACTTCTTTCTGGTTGCGTGACCGCCTCTCTTTCCGAATCTAACTCGATGCGACTTTTAGCTGTCAGGTAACCTGAAGTCTAAAGTCAATCTTGACGGGGTCAAGAAAGACACATTTCTTATTGCACGATACTTTCGGTAATAGAATATATTGTGCACAGGATGCAATCCCTGCTCAACACGAACGATGACTCTCCATTGAAGCAAGTTAACTTCCGCACGGTGATGCTTCATTTCAGTTTCGTCTTTGTTATTCATTTGTGGGTCCATTGTGATTCTTTTTTACATTGAACAGCGCCATATTCCTCTAACAGCGACTTTTAGATTTACCGTGTATTTTTTCGAGGAATCCTTCCCGTGTCTATTAGTAACCCTACCTAATTCGATGCCATTACGGTTGCTGGATCCAGTTGCAGATGGTTTTGGGTAGTGCTAGATTAACTACGGCCACTTTGTACAATTAAGAATAAGAAAAAGCTGCTACCATTTTTCATTCTGATAACAATTTATAACTCACACAGTAAATGTGAAAACTATTCCCTTTTTAACTACAAGATATGTATATCAAACCGATTGTAATACAGAAATACAGAACAACTATTTTCAGGTAAATGAAATGATTCAATAAAGGACAACCACTGTCTGTCTACTTCCGACACCAAGTCTGGATGGTGGCAATTGGTAGCAATCTTGTTTCCCACACACACACGGCAATAGACAGGGTCAGACATCGTGCCTGGAACAAATCTCGTGGTAGACAGATGTTTACTACATATTGTTTTAAAAGTTAATTTGAGACGTTTTTAAAATTTGTAACCAATAATCCGTAAGTGAACAGCGATCCAAATACAGAGAGAATAAAACTTGGTGTGAGTTCAACAACTCCGCAAGCTGTCATTTTGGGGAATGTTTCCTCTTTCATCGATTTCACCAATTGTAACGTTTTAGAGTTCACGTTCGCTTCAGACATCAGAGCATCCTGTACCGCCTTCAGAGAATCACGCAACTTCTCAAGCTTCTCCGATATCCTGGATGCGCACAAAGTCTCTGCCACCACGCAGAGTGGCACCAAGGTCATGGCTGGCACGCATTCCAAAATGATTCCCGTATCTACATTAGATCGCGTAACGAATGTCGCCAGTGTCACGTACATGATAATCACCTGGGCGCAAAGTAGAATGAAACAAACTACGGATAATAAGTCTTCGAGTTCGCGCGCCATCCTGTAGAGCATCTTGTGTATCTGCATTCGGCTGAGTATTATGTCTTGTGAAGGTGTGGGCCATTTGACCTGGTCGATTTCCAAGCAGAAATCACCCACCAAGTCACTGTATTTGTAATACAAAACACTGCATACGACAGTTATCAGAGCCGGAAAAGCAAACTGAATGCCAAATAACATAACTGTTTCAAAGAAGTTGAGAAGAATGGTAGGGAATGGAGTACTAGAATAATTCATGTCCCAGAACTGAATGCTAAATAATGCGCAAACTAATGGAAACAATATAGCTGTTGCCATGGCCGCGTTGATGGTGATTGTTTCGTATGTATTCTTTCTAAATTTTACGTTTTGAAGATATCTTATCTGATAAAATTGTGTGACAATGTTTTTGATGGATATTTTCTTCTTGTACATTATGTACCATAAGCCCAAAGAAAAGAGACTCACTGATATAAAAGGGAATGTAAGTATTCCCTCTGCAGGATCTTCAAGGAAGCCACTATACGATGAACGAATGATGTGAATCTGTGAAATATGCAAGATAAAAGGAAACATTTTCAATCCCAATCTGCGCAGTTTGCTAACATTTGTACCACTGTGACAAACATCGATACCGCAAATAGACAAAAGATTCCACAGTAAGCCATATCCATCATACGGTTTCTTGTCGAATTTAGTCTCTTTAATCCCCTCGAACGAGTTAACCGAGTTTTTAGTCATCACCATCCTCATATCCATAACTCGTGTTGAGTAAAACTTAATTTCTCTGGACCCAATGGTTTCTAAAAACAGTCTGAACTTATTTGTTGTGCAACTTGCTCAAACGTCTGAAAGATCGATATATACATTTACGGAGAAATATCGCCATTAGTTATTTCCACATAGTTCTTATAAAAAAATCGTAATCACTCTCTGCACATGAAAAGATAGCATTACTTTAAATTGAAATCGATTACTTTCTAAAAAGTCGTATGAAATCAATAAGCAATAAGTGGAGCGATAACTTTATAAAGATGGAAATTAATTTATACAAAATCGATTCCTTATACTTGTTTGACATTGGGGCTTGAATAATAATTGCTTTTGGGCAGGGAATTTGTTTTTTAGCTATATTAATTTGCTCTATTCCCAATAATAAATATTTAGCGAATAGTGGCATAGACTGCGAGGGAGACCTTTCCCACCTACCCTTAAAGTGTTGGTTTCTGATTTTTAAAATATCTACAAATTAAATACTATAAATGCATAAAACAATCCTCCACATTCTTCAACTTCGGAATTGATACGGGCTACGGTAGCCCAGTTGGAAGAGCAACGGATTAGCAACCGGAGGATTGCGAGTTCCAAACTCGGTCCGTCGTGTACATGGAGGCTGGTGTACGTTAAATCGGCCGTGGCCTCAAATATCCTCACGTCAGTGCGACGTTAATTAACTTCTTACCTATTATACTTACCACATTTTTAAAATAAAATAATACTTATTTTATTCTTAAAATGACTATTGTTTTAAAAATTGATATTCATTGCATGATATGCTACTCTTGCTACATGTTGGCAGGTAGGTATTTTTAAACGTCTCATTGGTGCAACACAATGGACTATTGGCGACGGTCCGGGATCAAACCCGAAGGGAAAGATCCGAGGATAACGCCAACGTGAGGACATTTGAGTCCACCACAAATACATGATTCATTGGTTCACTGACTTTAATATTGATTACAGTATTAAAGCAATGATTAGGGTAATGTTAATTAATTAACATCGTAATGATGCAACACAACGGGCTATTGGTGACGGTCCTCAATGAATAGAGAAGGAAGGTAGGTAGGTAGTTAATTAAGATCGCACTGGAGCTACCCAATGGCAGCGATTAGGGACATATTTTTCTGCACTGACTTCAAACACCTTCTCACATATTCACATATCTACATATCGTATCAATCTTCCAACAGTGATAAGAAGTGAAGTTCGAGAAACCAGGCTGAAAATTAGATTTAAAAGTGGGGCTACGATAGCTCAGTTGGTAGAGACGCAGATTCGCAACTGGAGGATTAGATAGGATAGGATAGGACATATCACTTTCGAAGCACCCGCTGCAAAAGTAGCTCATCTTCACATCATAATTGGAATTTTTTTAATTAAAGACTAATAGCATAAGTGTGGATGAATTTTAAATAAAATGTCGATCAAGTGGCAGAAGATAACTTAAGTGCTAAAGAGAAACCATAGGCCCCAACCAGTTGCAAAAGGGATGGGAGGTCACCCTCCCATCTGCTGACCGCGACCGAAGGTGCTTGGGTTTTAGGTCAAAAAAGCTATCCGGAGTATCCCCTAGACTGCTTTACGCTCGCACGGAAGGCATTTAGCATTAAAAATGAGAAAGGAAAAACAATTCAAAGAGAAATTAAGATTTAAAAAGATAAAATTTACTTTAAAAGTGATACAATTAATGGTCCCATCGCATCCCTAAGCCCTTATTGTGGTGTTCAGAAATAAATTAAGAAAGGTGGTTAGTGGGGGTGAGAATTGAAAGTCATAAACTTCAGGGTCCAAACGGAACACCGGCGTTTGGGCCTTTGTGAGAGGGTGTTTTACTCTTTGCGACTGGAGGATTGAGAATTCGCGACTTAATCCAGCTAACGACCGTCGTGTACGTGGGGACTGGTTCACGAAAAATCTTCCGTACAATCAAATGTCCTCATTTTGACTTAATGTGGAAGTTTGAAGAATGGAGTACTAGCTCAGATGTTCACCTCGTCATCTGACCTTGGTTGAAACTTACGAGGCGTTATCCTCATTTCTTTCCCTTCGTGACTGATCCCGGGCAGTCGCCAATAGTCCGTTGTGTTGCCACAGTGCGACGTTAATTAACTGCCTACCTACCTCGTATACACTCAGTAATTCTTTTGCAAATGGCAATTAAAAGTAATATACAGTGGCTCCCAAAAGTGTTCGTACACTTTAAAAATTTGTAGAAAAAGCGCTGTAGCCTGGAATTGAATTCGAATATAAAGTCCAATATTTTTTCATATCATCTCCATGTGATTCCGAATAAAACCTAAGATTCTTTAAAAAAATATTGACTCATTTTCTTTTTATAAAAATGAAAATGCAAGGAGGCAGAGAAAGAACACGCCACAAAAGTGATCGTACACCGAAATATTTTCGGATAAATTCATAAATAAAATTATCGTTTATCGCTTTTTTTATTTTTGCATTGTGGTGACATTTAAAAGATCGTTTGGCTTTAATCTTTGCTTGCTTACTTCGGAATATTCTATTTATTATTTAAAAATGGCTCGTAATCGTAAGGAAACAACGAACAGCGTTCGAAAATTGATTCATTTTCATCATAGTAGTGGTAAGTCAGTTCGGAATATCTCTAAATTAGTAAATTTATCCCATTCTACGGTGCAGTATGTGATTAAACGCTTTAGAGAAGAAAATCGGATCGAAAACAAGGTAAGGAAAGGTCGTCCGGCAAAGTTAACTCAACGTGATCAGAGATTTATAGCAAGAAAATTTATGAAAAATCCACGTTTGAGTGCTGTAAAAAGTTCTACAGAATTTACTGAAAAATTTTCTACTTCAATTTCATCTGAAACTGTCGGACGAGTGCTCAGATGAGCTGGATTAAATGGGTGTTCTGCCCGAAGAAAATTTTTTGTAAGTGCGAATAATAGAAAGCTTAGGCTTTCCTTCGCAAAATCAATGACAAATAAGCCCGAAACGTATTGGAATCATGTTTTATTTGCAGATGAAAGCAAATGTAACATGTTTGGTTCCAATGGGCAATGGGCGAAAAAATGAGGAACTTAATCCCAAGAACTTAGCTGGAAAAGTAAAGCATGGCGGTGGAGGTGTCCTTGTGTGGGGGTGCATGTCAGCATTAGGACTAGGTAATTTGGTATTTATTGATGGTATAATGAATCATGCTCTTTATTTAAATATTTTAAAAGACAATTTGAAATTATCAGCCCAAAATTTGGGTATTGGAAACAACTTTGTTTTTTATCAAGATATCATCCTAAGCACACGGCTCTCAACGTTCGCCTCTGGTGTCTCTATAATTGTCCACAAGTTCTGAAAACACCACCTCAATCGCCGGATTTAAACCCAATAGAACACATTTGGAGAGCACTGGAGGTTAGAGTACGAAGACACGGCATTAAAACAAAAAGCGAACTAAAAACAGTAATGATTGAAGAATGGAGGAACATTGATGCAGAAATTACAAAAAAACTAGTGAACTTTATTCCCAGACGTTTAAAAGCTGTTGTGGATGCTATAGGATATCCTACTAAGTACTAATTTACAGAAATATTACTTACTAATATGTAGAAATTTTTTTAAAGTGTACGAAGGCTTTTGTGAGGTAAGTTTTTTGCTACTTTTTGATTATTGATTTTCCAAAAAAAAAGTTTTACTATGTTTTTAAAATATTTCGTGTAGTTTTGTTAAGAACAAGTTATAGATGTTATTAAAAAATTCCCATTCTGAAATATTAATTTTTATTAATGGATAGAGCAGTATTTCATTGAAATTCGTAAGTGTACGAACACTTTTGAGAGCCACTGTAGATCTTTTAAGAATTTTAATGCGTTCTTAACTTTACATTTTTACGTTTGGACTTCCTTGGAAAGAAGGGGGCGCTGTGGCTCAGTGGGTTTGTTCACTCCACTATCAACTTGCGAGTTGTAGATAGTGTAAGTTTGATTCCTCCCTGGGTGTTTTTCCTTCTTTGTCAGTAAAACTGTCCTTGTGTGTTTGTCCATTTCTTCACGGGGCCGCAGTAGCCCAGTTGGAAGAGTAATGGATTAGCAACTAGAGGGTTGCGGTTCGAAATTTGGACCGGCCAAAGACCGTCGTGTACACGGTGGCTGGTACACATTAAATCTTTCATGACCTCATATGTCCTCACGCTGGAGGATGTGGAAATTTGGAGAGTCTGGTACCAACTCAAGTGTTGACCTCGTCATCTGACCTTAATTCAAAATTACGTGGTGTTGTCCTCGAATCTTTGATTGATCCCTGACCGTCGCCAATGGCCCGTTGTGTTGCTCCAGTGCGAATTTAATTAACTAAATACCTCCCATTATTTCACATTGTCTATCTTGTGTTTGGCTCAACGTAGCCTAATATGCCTCCTTTGCATCATAAAACCAAAACCCAACCAACTAACCGAAATGGAAGTAAAGGTTCGATTCCTGTAGTTACTCTGAATCAATTTCTTCGGTATCCGTGAAATGTTTCTTTGGCGTGTAGTAGAATTAACGTCGCAATTGGAGGAACACAAAGGGTAACGGGATCAATCCCTAGGAGAAAGATCAAAGGACAACACCTCGTAATTTTGAACCACGGTCACACCTGAGCTGGCACCCACATCCACACCACGCCAACGCGAGGACATTTGTGACCATGACAGATTTAACTCTTCGGGGGTTGATCCCAGAACGTCACCAATAGCCCGTTGTGCTGCTCCAGTGTGACGTTAATTAAATACCTACCTACAGATTTAATGTGCAGAATCCCTCCACACACGACAGTGTTTGATTGAATCGAGTTTTGAACTCGCATCGATTGATAATTCGCTCCTCTTCCATCCGCGCTATAACCTCATGTTTCTCGGATGTGCAGGTCTATTTACTTGGCGGAACCAATATTGCTCGACACAGCTTGACCAGAATTGGTCTATGCGCCAAAAAAATGCCACTTTCGAAATAAAATCCTGACTTCGCCACTCGTAGCTTGGATCTGTCCCTTCGGGATAATTCCGGGGGAAGGGTAGCCAATAGCCCGTTGTGTTGTTTCAGGGCGATATAAATTCAACTACCTACCGCGATTTGCAGCCGATAACTGCGACTAGGCTTATGCTAACATAACTTTACTCAAAATAATGATTAGATATTCCTGACAGTTGTTTGGGTCAAGTCGCAACAAACTGTTACGTGACTCAGGTTAGCTGTACTAAAAAGACAGCGACCCTGCATACATTTCTAATTTTATTTACTTTCATTTGTGCGTATTTGTTGTTTCATTTGTATATCTTGCGTTATTTCGTCGTGCGAAATTGATTGCTCATACGTTACGTCCACAACTTCTATAGAACGATTTGCCAAGTTTTGATTTTTTTTTTCAAAAGTAAATGTGTTCTGAAAATCTCAGTCATTAAATACATATGGTAGATCTGAAAAGAACAAACCCAAAGAATGGCCAGAGAATGGTCCCAGAATCCAAGCGACGTTTGGCTGCTGGGAAATCTGGAGCCTAAGGTCTATCTTGACGTGGTCCCGAACATAACATTTCTCCAGATATGTTACTTTGGGTAATAAAGAATGCTATGCAAAGGATGCAATTCCTGGTCACATTGAATCGAGATAACTCACACGGGAAAGCGTATGTGTTGAATAAAAATTGATGTTTCAGTTCAGTTTCGTAATTCATTTATTTATCCATTGTAACTCTTTTTTACATTGAACAGAGCCACATTTCCCCCTATTGACGACTTTTGAGACTACTGTTTTTTTCCGCTGAAAGCTTCCCGTGCCTTCATTTGTCCCCTTAGCTCTACATCTTCGGATACAAGTTCTACAATTAAAAAAACTTAAAAACGAAAGTATCATGATTCTTATTTGGATATTGGGTTCGCTGAGACCACCGATAATAAACCTCAGTGCGTAATTTGTGGCAAAGCCTTGCCGAACATTTCAATGTTTCCAGGAAAAATGCGTCGTCATTTAGAGGGGGTCCATCCAGAATGCAAGGATAAACCAACTGATTTTTTCAGAAGGAAGTATATTGAACTCGGGAAAGTCCAGAAATGTATATCGTATCATTCTAAAACTGTCAACGAAAAGGCTTTGATGGCAACTTACTTCAGTTACCGAATTGCTCAAGCTGGTGAAGCCCATACTGTTGCTGAAAACCTTATCAAGCCTTGTGTAAGAGACATTATCGAATGCATGTTTGACGTAAAGGCTGCAAAAGTGATAGACACAATTCCTTTGTCAAATGACACAATCTCGCGACGAATCTGGGACTTAGCAGAGAATGTGAAAGCTACTTTAATTTCTCGTATAAAATCCACTAAATTTTCGCTTCAAATGGATGAATCAACCAATGATGCTGGTTTGGCAATTCTTGTGGTATTTGTGCGCTATCTATATTTGGACTATTTTCAAGAGGATTTACTTCTCTGCAAGCCATTACCGACTACCACAAGTGGCAGTGAAATATTTAAATTATTATTTAGATTAATTTTTCGCGGAGAATAGCATCCTATGGGATAACTATGTTGATGTGTGCACAGATGGAGCAAAAGCTATGACTGGTAAAGTGTCTGGTGCAATCGCAAAAATAAAAGAAAAAGCCAAGGGGTGCAGCAGGTGCCACTTCGTACTTCCCCGACATGCTCTTGCAATGAAGAAAATGCCACCTTTTATAAAAGAAGTGCTGGATGAAACTGTTAAATTAATAAATTTTATAAAATCACGACCTAAGAATACCAGGTTGTTCAAAATCTTATGTGATGTCATGGGGAGTCTGCATACGTCTTTACTTCTTCTCACAGAAATAAGGCGGCTCTCCCGTGGTAAAAGTTTAATGCGCCTCTTTGAACTAAGGAATGAAGTCAGAATCTTCATGAGAGACAATGATTTTGCTTTGGGAGAGAAGTTGTGTGATGATCGTTGGCTAATGAAATTGGTGTATTTGGCAGATATTTTTACAAAAGTTAATGATTTATGTCTCTCACTTCAAGGAAAAGCAGTAAATGTTTTTGATGCTACTGATAAAGTGGAAGGATTTAAAAAGAAACTGAAGTATTGGGTAGAGTCAATCAAAAACGGAAGCCTCGATTATTTTCCACTAACAAAAGGATTCGGAGAACTCGAATCAGACATTCCTGTGGTTATCTTAAACGAGTTTGAAGTTCATCTCTTGCGTTTGATTGATACTTTGAACTCTTATTTTCCAAACGGTTGCATGAAAACATAAAAGAAAACGTTTGGGTTGTAACACCATACTCTATATCCAAAAACCATCCTCTCTGATATCACAGGAATATGAATGCTTGCTTCATTTGACATCAGATACAGCGATAAGATCAAAGTTTGAAACTGAGAAATCAATCTCAGATTTTCGGTGTACGCTAAAAGATGAATTTAAAATCCTATCAGATAAAGCGAAACTTATTCTCCTGCCCTTCGCAACCACTTATTTATGCGAAACAGGATTCTCCGCATACGCCGCCTACTAAAACAAAATACAGATCACGTCTCAATGCAGAGCAAGATATTCAGTTGCAACTATCCGAAATTCAGCCAGATATAATCTCATTGTGTAAATCAAAACAGCCTCATCCGTTCTCATTAAATTTCTGTTTCACGAAACCAAGTAAAAATTTGTAACAAATGTAATAATGCCAAATTAATAAAATAACAAATTGTGGATCTGCAATATTTGCCCTGAATTTATTTTCAAATGTTTTTTTTCTCATGTGTGTTTTCCGTCTGCAATAGGAAATTAGTGCAGAAAAAATAATTAAACGGTGAAATCTAATGTCCTGCAAGCTTAAATGACGAAACTACCTTGTATCGTCAATGCTATTTTGTCGTTCTATTTACTAAATACAGTATATAGCTGCGAGATAAAATTTAGTGCCCGGGTTGAATTTTCAATTTCAAAGGTGCTCCATGACAGAAAAAGTTTGAGAACCTCTGCTCTAAACATTAGCTTGTTTGCTGCGGTCGTTTTGAAATTTATCGATCCAAATTTTAGTCTCTTTTTCTTTCTGAGTCTCATATTTCCATGTATACATTATACTTTTTCCTATTATTTTCTACCTTTCTACAGTTATTCCCCCATTTCATTTTTGAGTGTATTTGCTTTTAAACTTAAACAAAAACTAATTTGAATAAAAAACTAACGAAATAAAAACGGTACAAACCCCAATTTTTAGCAAGTTGCTGAGGGGAGTTTAATGAAGTAAGCATCTCGGAGTTGAAATTAACGCAATTTATTTACAAGTTTTACAAAATAAGGTAAAACATTAAAAGGGTAATAAGACAGCACAGTCGCGCGGAACGAACCGACAGAACTCTCTTCTTTTCACAAGGAAGAAAAGGGTTAAGAGTCCGATGGCGCAGTTGGCAACGTGCTAAGAAAGGATTGAGTGATCGATGGCGTAGTTGGCAAGGCTCCAATAGTTCAGTCTGCTGTTAACACGCCAATAGTTCAGTTAGGTGGCACTGCACTAATAGTTCGATTTGCCAAAAATTTTAATTAGTTTATGTTTCAACATACCGGTAATGGTAATTAATTAACGTCGTACTAAAGCAACACAACGGGCTATTGACGACGGTAAGGGATCAATCCCGAAGGGAAAGACCGAGGACAACACCACGTAATTTTGAACCAAGGTCAGATGACGAGTAAACACCTGAGCTGGCACCCCACTCTCCAAACTTCCACACCACGCCAACGTGAGGACATTTGAGGCCACGACAGATTTAACATGCACCAGCCCCCTTTTTATATGACGGTCTTTTGGATGGATTCGAACTCGCAACCCTTCGGCAGTACTGTTTTAAAAGTTTGACTGAAAAAGACTCAGAAAATCCTGTCTTCGGCAGTTGATCCACCAAGTTCTCAAGGCTCTGTTGTTGGTACCATTAGGTGATAAATATAGAGATGGGCATTCATGGAAGGTGAAGAGAGCAACACCCCGAAGCTCTTCTATGATTGTTGCTATCACTCCTATCTTTGCCAAGTCAGTCGACATCAGGTATTTCTCCTGAAATGCGACACAGGCTCCCGCCTGTGAGCATTTTCAGATGCTCTGTGATCGGGATATTATCGTCATCCAACTTATTACGGATGCAACAACCGTTCCAAGAAATGAGAAAACCAATCATTGTGGAGGAGGGACAGATTTACTCTCTCCTGGTGGTTCTTCCACCATTTCTGTAGCTTTCACCCTCTGAGAGATCCGAAGCATGAATCTGAAATTCTATACCCTCCTTTACACATTGAAGGGTCTCTGTTGGTTTATGTGATAAGTATGCAAAAATTTAATAATTTTGTTTTTGAAACAAAGGTCAACTATTGGACGATGTTGTTCAATAGTTTTAGAAGTTTTCAGACCAGGCTGCGGCGTCGTAACTGCCAGAGGACAACGATTAGTAGAGATGTTGGTACTCTTTGCAGTTGATTTTTTGGGGGGTTTCTGAAGCTTGGGGACGAAATGAGGAATTGAGAATTTTGGAAGCGTAAACTTGTTTTCAAAATGGGGGTCAATTTGGGTGGCCATTATTGCTATGATTTTGAAGTTTTTAAGGCATGTGAGATATCAACTACATGAGACACCACGAGCTTTCGAGCTTCAGGAAAGGAGAATATCTTCGAGTTGCTGACTGTCTGGACTTTATTTTCAACCGCCCACTTTGGACATGATTTTGAAAAAGCAGGATAGTCGCCATTACAATTCACACAATGGGAAATTCCAGTGCAGGTTTAAGATTCGATGCCTTCTTCCCCACAACGAGCAAGTGGGAACACGACAGGATGCATTTGAATGTCCGAACTTCTGGAAGTTGCAACAGCGCAAAGGATTCGAAGTAACAGCACGCATCGGGCAACTGAGATATACAACTTTTATTCGGGACTGCACTGTAGTGTGGGTTTCTCTGAAGTCAGGATGAGGTTCTTCCTTGGAAGGCGTTGTCCCACCCTTCCCACGAATGGTAATTCTACGAGCACCGCAGACATGCTCGTCCTTCTGATTCCCCAAATTTTCCTCTTCTGATGTGTGAAATAATTCCGGCTCCGATATTACTCCCCTTGAAGACTTTAGTGAGTTCCGTGGAAAAATGGTAATATCAATGGAAAGAACCTATGGCAGTTGAATTTTTTAATAGAACCTCTGCTCAGGAGAAACTGATCAAAAGATCCCCAGAACGGAGATTTTTCAAGTAAACTTGAGAGTACCTATGAAAGACGGAAAAATCTTGTGTTTCAGGATTGGTGAAATATTCCGTTTGGTTTGAAAATTGTTGTCCGGCATGAACCCTCCTGGTGGTTGTCTCGACGAGGTGCCTCTCGTCATTAGCAAACCTGACGGGATATTGATGGACGAATTAACTCGTCATTAGCAAAATTGGTCAGATCTTGATGGACGAGATATCTCTTCGAAACCGCTTGGAGGTTTAATTAATTTGACTACATAAAACGGACGTTTGAAAAGAAATCTGTAAGTTTTATTGCTCCCTTCTCGAGGGAGAAGAATTAGAAGTATCACATTAATAATAATGATATAATAGGGAAATTCGTGTTCTGCAGAACCTTCTACAACCAAATGCAACATGGGAATGCAAACTCTGCAATAGTGCTAACAGGAACTATACGTTTACAGATCACCCATGAAGTAGGCACCATTCTTAACGCGTTGTCCATTAAGTGACCCATTCCTTGATTCCAAACCTGCGATCTAGCCAGTCTCTTGAGACCTATGCACACATCCAGTTTACCTGAAGCTAGGTCCGAAGCAGATAATTGGGACAGTATATACAGGGTGTCCCATAAATTCCGAAATAGTTTAAAAATTCATAAAAATTGAAGGAATTGGTATATTTGAATGCGGTTTGCGATAACGTTATTCTCATGAAAGGGGATTTTTTTTGGTAGAGAAAAAAAATTAGTTCAATCTTTTGTCAATAGAGGGCGCTGCACGCAACCAATCACAGAATTCCGTGGAAAACGACGTTTATTTCCATGCAGGCAAATGTTTACAAGCACATCACAGCACTAGAGTACTACTTGTTCGATTAAACTGAGGTAAAACAACTTCACCAATAGTGCTTTATCCACCAATGTCAACATCACAATGAAATCACAGGAATACGTATCAATCACAGGAAAATTCAGAAATGAGCTTTAAATTATACACCCAGCATTTTGTAGGACTCTGACTTGCATATTTCCTGTGATTGGTTGCGTGCAGCGCCCTCTATTGACAAAAGATTGAACTAAATTTTTTTTCTCAACAAAAAAAATCCCCTTTCATGAGAATAACGTTATCGCAAACCGCATTCAAATATACCAATTCCTTCAATTTTTATGAATTTTTAAACTATTTCGGAATTTATGGGACACCCTGTATATCGCCCGTCAACTACCGTGATCCAGTTTTGCAGGGACACAGGTCTACACCCACGGCAAATAAGTGGGTGATATAATGCCCAAAAGGAATTGGTAGCGACAGAACGGAGAAAAAATTCTCAAGAAGGAAACAAAGGAGGATAAGGGCAACCACAACAAAGAAGGTAAAATGACTAAAACATGAAAAGGCAAGGAACAGATCACAAGGGTACCTGGGGTGGTGGTGTCCGTATTTACTTCAAGAAGGTAAACCACCTGAGTTTGGATATATAGAAATTAGAGGTAACTTTATCTTATCAAAAATATGAGGTTCGCGGAAAAATTTTAAAAATCCTATTGTATTATCCTTGCATTTAAATCTGCATTTACTCTCAATCTGTATTTACCTATACTGCTAATTTATATATTCTATATCCCACGCTTTTCCAATCGTTATACCATGATTCACTACGTTGAGCTGCTCTAATTTGCAAAACATTATGAGCCCCTTCTCTGCTCTATAGCATTTTTTGTTTGCCTTTTTGAAAATATTAAAAAGAAAAAAATCATAATTTTAAGAATTATTATAGGTAGTAGGCCTGTCGCCTCATTCCTTCCACCTCACTGATTCTTACTTACCACTTCAAGATATATTATGTTCTTACATTTGGAGCTAGGATGTAAAGATTCTCGGCTTTTCCAACTCTTGAACAACCCACATACAGTTGACCGTGGGAGAAACACGGTTTAATGAGATAGAGTCCTGCAACTTTCAGCGATTGTCCTTGTGTCTTGTTGATGCTCATGACGAAACTTAAACGAACATGGAACTAAAGTCGTTGGAATGGGAGATCCGAAGGGATGATAGGAATCATAGGAAAGGATGTCTTCGCCTGAGGCATGTCCAGTCATGATGGTGGCTTCAATAATATTCGGCATCAGTTTCTTGGTAGTCTTGTTCCATTGCAGTGAGGTGGATGCAGATTTCTGAGAAGCATAATCGGTGCCCCAATTTCTAGCTGTAATATGTGCCAGGGACCTCCAGACGACTCCAATGTGTTCAAAAACTGATGTGTAGTTCACAGCTTCATCTGTGTCACATGTAGTGTCGATAGATTTGTATTATACAAATACAGAAATTATACAAATTCAAAAGTAAGTTATGACTACTGAAATAAAAATGTGATTGAATCTTTAAATATAACTCTATACTTTTAAAAAGTCGTGTTACCTCCCTGATTACGACAAACAACCTAAATGTATCACAATGTCAGCGAAATCAAAACCAAATTAAACAGTAATAAACACTGTTACTTCATTTCATGTAATTTATTAACTTAGTTGCAGAAAATTTCTTGATGGCAGGAACTTGGAACTTGGAGTCAAATACGTAAGGGGGTGGAATTTCAGTGGTCTGCTTTTCATTGGTGGTACGAAAAAGGACAAAAGTGACGATACAGGGAAACCAGAGTTTCAGAAGTGAAAAAGCTACATAAAATCAATTAAATTTTTAAAAATAATTGTGTTGAATTCAAAAAATAAAAGGATAAAGTAAAGGTAAGTACAGAAAAAATTGGAAGGATTAGAGTATATTTACTATTTTTAAAAAATATAGAGGCGAAAAATAAAAATACTTGTCCTCCGGGTTCGAAGTAAGGAGGTCTCCCTCCAAAACGCGACCTCATTGCGCCGCTTCACCAACTATGCCATCATTTTAATGTGGAGGGTGTTTTTAGTGAAGAGATAGCATGCACGATACGTCATAGTGGAGGAGGGGCTACACGCTCAGCACGAAATATTAATTTAAATGTTTTCTATATTAAATTTTAAAATTCAGGCTTCGAGGGACATTCAGTCACCTTTATGACTAGCTGTGTGCCGAATTTCATAGCTGTAAGTACTATAGATTCGTCTGGACACCGCATACACAACCACTTCCTTTTATAATAGTAGATATAGCGGGTATTTCCTTGAATGTAAATGTGTACTCATTCATGTTTTTCCATTGATATGTATTTGTGATATGATATTGTGATATGATAAAACAAAATATATTGCTGTATGTATTAATGTTGTGTGTACTACAATATCAGGATTCATATTCTTTAACTGTAATTATGCAACTTTCCCTCTAAATATAATATTTCTCCTCGTATTAAGCATCTCAATTTTCGGATGCAGTTGAAAATATTAAGATTGTAACTTTTCAACCTTAAGTTAAATTTAGTCTACAGTGGTTTTGATAATTCTTGAATTAATGTAGAGAAGATGTATAAAAATGGAAATTTGCATTTGAAGTTGAATAGTGGAGGAAGTATTAAATACCGAATGTTGACTATGCAAATCGTTGTTAAATTACTAAAGTTAAATAAATTCCAGGGTATTATTCTCGTATATTTACTTGACATATGGAATGATATAAAGTTGATACTTTTATAGAAATGTGCCAGTTATGTTCTATTATGCGTTCGTATAAAATATCAAAAATTGAAACACATGGCAATATAAAATACAGATAAAGCACAGAAGCTAGGATTTTTTCAAACAAAAATTTTATTAACAGTATCTGGGGGTATTTTGCTTTCGATATCGTGGTTTGACACAATCGTACCAAACAAGTTATCATTATTTAACGCGCCGGGTGGTTATCTCGAAAAGGTATCTTGTCACTATCAAAATTGAACAGATGTTAAGGGACGAGATATCTCGTTATTAGAAAAACTGACGTGATCATCATTATCGAAAAACATATTCATCATTAGGAATTCAATCAGCATTCTTGGAGGCGAGATACCTCGTCTTTAGCAAAAGTGATCGGATGTCGTTGGACGAGATATCTCGACGAAACCGCTTGGAGGGTTAAGCTTCATAAATGTCTCCCAACTCTCCAAACTTCTCACACAACATGACTCTAGTATTTGTCACTAGGATTTTAAATTTGATTCTAGCGGATGATGAGAAAACAGTTATTTTACTTTTATTTCAAACTTAATTAATGTTTACCACCAATAATCCATAAGTAAAGAGAGATCCAAATACCGAAAGAATGAAATTTGTCTTGAGTTCTACAACGCCCCAAGCTGTCATCACAGGGAAAGTTTCCTCTTTCATCAATTTCACCAACTGCAGCGCCTTGGAGTCAACGTTCGCTTCATACATCAACGTGTCTTGTACCGTCTTCAGACAGGTTCGCGACTTCTCAAGCTTTCTCGATATTCTCGATGCGCATAGGGTCTCTGCCACCACGCAAAGCGGCACCAAAGTCATAGCCGGCATACATTCCCAGGCGAGTGTCATTTCTATTTCTAGTGTGATGAATGTCGCCAGTGTCATATACATGGTGATCACCTGAGCACAAAGTAGAAGAAAACAAACCACGGACACCGTGTCTTCGAGTTCATGGGCTATGCTGTACAGCATTTTGTGCACTTGCATTCGGCTGAGAATTAGGTTGTATGAAGGACTAGGGTATTTAACTCGATAGATTTCGAAGCAAAAATCGTCCACCAAGTCGCTGTACTTGTAGTACAGAACACTGCACAAAATAGCAATCAGACCCGGAAAGGTGAACAGAGTGGCGAATATCGACTGAGATGCAATACATTGAACTAAAATGGCAGTGGAACTTGTATTCTGGAACGGAATGAAGAGACTATAATAAAGTCGAAAAGTAATATCAGCTTCTTGCAAGAACACCACACAGAACACTGCGGAGACTGAAGGAAACAGAATTGCTGACATAATGGCCACATTGATGGCCATTCTCTCGCGTGTTTCCTTTTTGGCTGTTCTGCTCTCCTGAAGAACTTTTACCGCGTGAAACTCTGTTACAAGGTTTTTAATTTTGCTTCTCTTCTTATATACGATGTGCCATAGACCTAACGAAAACATACCGATCAATAAGAAAAGAAATGTTAGCAACACGTTATCTTCAGGATGTCTAAAGTATGATTCAAAGGATGCATACGTAATATATACCATGGTAAAATGCAAAACGGATGGAACTATTTTCATCAATAATTTATATAATCTACTATACTTAGCACCGCTATGGCAAACATCAATACCGCAAGTAATTAAAACATTCCACAGGAATCCATATCCTTCGCATGCTTTCTTGTTGGATTCACTCTTTTTAATGAACAAAACAGAATTTTCTGTAACTCCCACCGTAGTCATATTCAGACTTCTGCTTAAAAACTTCATGTAATTCGTTGCAAAGACACTGAGATGCAATTTGGACGAACATTAATTGGTGTTATGCATCGAAGCAAATATCCAATAAATCAATAAATAAAAAAGGATGCAAAATGGGATCAATTACTCTCTATTGCGTGTCTGTTTAGAAAAAAATCGAAATTCTTTACAAGCATGCTTGGCAATACGTTTTGATAACGCTAAAAGTTGTTTTGTTATGAATTTACTTGCGGGAAGCTATTTTTTTTTCATTTTAAGCGTTGACCCATTGTTATGCAAAACGTATTAAACTGATTATACTTAAATGGAATGGAAATATATGGATAGAAAATCTATTCATTCTGTTTTTGTGTTTCCTTGACTGTGTAAATAGGCGAATAAAAGAATGAAATCGACGTTTTTGTTTCCTTTCACTCACGAATGCAGGAGAGAGCTGCTAAGAAAATAATGCACAATAAAAGGGAACAAAGATTATTTCTAAATTGTTATTTTGATGCAATCCACTGATTATCACTGGACTTTTGAGAAGCATACTATTGACACCCATTGAGACACATTTATTGACTAAATAGGCACTTCTATTGGTTGGAAGAATAATCCTGTAAAGAATTCTATTGGCCAAGAAGGTCAAAACTGGTTAGGAGCCATGCAGGGAAAATTGCAGGTTGCATGGTGTAATAATGCGTGCATGATCTTTACAGGGTTCATTTTGCGAAATAAATCTGTTTCCGTTCAGTCACTTATTTTTTGTCAAATTAATAATCGCATCATATGTATAGCTGATTGAGCTTATAAAGTTAAAGGTCTAAAATTTATTCCTATTCTTTCTATTTCCAGTTCAAACATCGAATATCCTGGAAGTGGCAAGCTTACTTCATCCAATACCTAAAATCAAGCCAATATTTTCTAGCTCACAAATTTTGTATCGAATTGACTGGCCTTCACAAACACGATTCACTCACTCATCGTCATCTTTTGTAAGGAGAAATTGGTCCTTTTTTGTAATGCTATCTGACTGACTTTGCTGTTCAGTCTGTCCTGTTTTTTTAACCACATCGTCTTAAATTTTTGAAGAATTTTAAACTTGCAAGAATTTACAAAGAAAAAACATTCATCCGTATTTGCAAGTGACATTTAAAAATTTTGAATGCTTTTTTTTCACGCTGTGCATAACTTTTTCAATATTCACCATTGTTATTGTTCACTAGTTTATTTACTTTCGGTTACACACTACAGAATGCGTACAGGAAAGTAGATGTAGATGACGCTAGTATTTTATGGTATAACACTGTTTTGTGACGCCAGTGTTCCACCACAAAACGCTAGCGCCAACTACATTGTGCTTTACAGAAAAATGTTTGTTGTAGAAACATTGCGCCATTTACGTTGTGCTTTACAGAAAAACACCTCACGAAAATTTATAGTATACCTTCTCCTCGACTTACGACCTATGCGACTTACGACCACTAAAAATAAATAAATAAAAATAGTAAATAAAGAAAGATAACTACATTGGTAGGGTTAAAAAGATACAATAGAGTACATATTACTTTTCATATTATGTACAATAATTATACGTATAATCTATCAATTGTATTTCGACCAACTTGCATAATACTGGGATTTTTTCTATACCATCCTGTCCTCTTAATTAGATACTGATACCATGGACTTTTCTCATCTGGCTGTATGAACTGCATTGTTTAATAGAGCTCTTTTATCTCGTTACTGGAAGGCAACAGATCATTTATTCTCACTGTAATAGCCTTATTTGTATTGACTTTTTGTTTTCGTTTATTTATTTACGTTGCCTACTTGTATCATTTGTACTTTATATTTTGTGTCTGTTCTCACTGTCCAAGGACGTTTGTCCATTGCTTTGGAAATAAAATTTATCGATATTGAGAATATCGGTAATTTTGAAGGTGGTATTTGTTTTTCATAACATGGTCAATGACGCAATGACGACCATTACATTCCTCTTCATAATAGGAGCAATTTTTTTAAAATTACCAATTGCTACGTAGGAAACCTAATTATGTCTAAATAATCAGAATTTAATTTTTGAGAAATTTTTAATCATCTTACGATTTTTAATGCATAAACAGGACAGACATTCCGATCAACAGTTCTGTTGAACAAGTCACTTCAAGCGTGCTTTATTTGTCAAGTTATTTTACCTTCACTAGTCCAACCGCTCTTCGTGAATTAGAACCCGTCAGAACCTGCATATGTCCTCTGAATTAAGCATTGATGATTCAGAAGTCTGAAGAAACAGGATCGCTAACAGTTCGACCTGACAGAGGACGGAAACTAGTGCAAGAACAGACAATTACAGAAGTTGTGAGACAGAATCTTCTTGAATTTAGAACCCATCAGAAGCTGCATATAGGTTCGATGAATTGAACATTAATGATTCATGGTTCAGAAGTTTTAAGAAAAAGGATCGCTAACAGTTTGGTCTGATAGAAGACGGAAACGAGTGTAAGAACAGACAATTACAGAAGTTCCAACTGCGATCGTCGACGGCGCAGAAGTGACCATTGCTGTAAGTTGCAGTGCCCGTGAAGTAGTCGACAGCTGGCTATGCCATGGTATGGAAAGTCTTACAGAAAGTTATCCACTTCTATACATATTAGATCAGCCGAGTAGAGCAACTCGAACACGATCATGATAGACGATTTACATTTCCTTACACGTTCCTTGCCAGAATGGAAGGCGACGATGCTTGGATAATTCTATGGGTATATTAGATCCATTTTTATCTGTATGGGACTGTCAGCACCCAAAATTGGATTGGGTTTCCGAATCATCCCTTGGATTTGAGGAAATCCCATAACATTTACCAAAAATCACTGTTTGGTGTGATTTCACTGCAGATTTCATAACCGATCATTCATTTTTTGATAACATTATTTCAATAGGAACAGTAGCCTATTCCATGACTGCACAGAAATATAGCGATGTGCTGAACAGTTTCGTCTTTCCACAATTTCAGCAAAGACAATGACTGAAACAAGATAATATTCATGCAAGAAAAGTACCACCTCACATTGCTCGATCGGTACGACTTCTACAGAGACAAAAGAATTATCAGTGACTTATTTCTGGTTGCGTGGCCGCCTCTCTTTCCGAATCGAACTCGATGCGACTTTTAGCTGTCAGGTAACCTGAAGTCTAAAGTCTATCTTGACGGGTTCAAGAAAGACACATTTCTTATTGCACGATACTTTCGGTAATAGAAAATATTGTGCACAGGATGCAATCCCTGCTCAACACGAACGATGACTCCATTGAAGCAAGTTAACTTCCGCACGGTGATGCTTCATTTCAGTTTCGTCTTTGTTATTCATTTGTGGGTCCATTTTGATTCTTTTTTACATTGAACAGCGCCATATTACCCTAACAGCGACTTTTGGAATTACCGTGTATTTTTTCGACGAATCCTTCCCGTGTCTATTAGTAACCCTACCTAATTCGATGCCATTACGGTTGCTGGATCAAATTACAGATGGTTTTGGGTAGTGCTAGATTAACTACGGCCACTTTGTATAATTAAGAATAAGAAAAAAGCCGCTACCATTTTTCATTCTGATAACAATTTATAACTCACACAGTAAATGTGAAAACTATTCCCTTTTGAACTACAAAATATGTATATCAAACCGATTGTAATGCAGAAATACAGAACAACTATTTTCAGGTAAATGAAATGATTCAATAAAGGACAACCACTGTCTGTTTACTTCCGACACCAAGTCTGGATAGAGGCAATCGGTAGCAATCTTGTTTTCCACACACACGGCAATAGACAGGGTCAGACATCGTGCCTGGAGCAATTCTCGTGGTAGACAGATGTTTACTACATATTGTTTTAAAAGTTAATTTGAGATGTTTTTAAAATTTGTAACTAATAATCCATACGTGAACAGCGATCCAAATACAGAGAGAATAAAACTTGGTGTGAGTTCAACAACTCCGCAAGCTGTCATTTTGGAGAATGTTTCCTCTTTCATCGATTTCACCAATTGCAACGTTTTACAGTTTACGTTCGCTTCAGACATCATCAGAGCATCCTGTACCGCCTTCAGAGAATCACGCAACTTATCAAGCTTCTCCGATATCCTGGATGCGCACAAAGTCTCTGCCACCACGCAGAGTGGCACCAAGGTCATGGCTGGCACGCATTCCAAAATGATTTCCGTTTCCACATTAGATTGCGTAGCGAATGTCGCCAGTGTCACGTACATGATAGTCACCTGAGCGCAAAGTAGAATGAAACAAACCACGGACAATAAGTCTTCGAGTTCACGTGCCATCCTGTAGAGCATCTTGTGTATCTGCATTCGGCTGAGTATTAGGTCGTGTGAAGGTGTGGACCATTTGTCCTGGTCGATTTCCAAGCAGAAATCACCCACCAAGTCACTGTACTTGTAATATAAAACACTGCATACGATAGATATCAGAGCCGGAAAAACAAACTGAATGCCGAATAGCAACACTCTTTCAAGGCAGTGGAGAGAAATAGGTAATTTAATATGAGAATCATTTTTTTCCCAGAACTTAGTGCCAAATACCGCGCAAACTGATGGAAACAGTATTGTTATTGCAATAGCCAAGTTGATGGTGATTGTTTTGTAAGTTTCCTTTTTAAATGTCCGATCTTGAAGACAATTTATCTGGTAAAATTGTGCGACAATGTTTTTGATGGGCATTCTCTTCTTGTACATTATGTGCCATAAACCCAAAGAAAAGAGACTCACGGATATAAAAGGGAATATAAGTATTCCCTCTGCAGGATCTTTAACGAAGTGATCCATCGCTCCGTAAATTAAATAAATCGCATATATATGCAAGATGAAAGGATACATTTTCCATCCCAATCTGCGCAGTTTGCTAACATTTGTACCACTGTGACAAACATCGATACCACAAATGGATAAAAGATTCCACAGGAAGCCATATCCATCGTACTGTTTCTCGTCGAAATCAGTCTTTTTAGTCGCTTGGAACGCGTTAACGGAGTTTGTTAACTTCATCATCAAATTCACAGTTCGTGGCGAGCAAAACTCAATTTCTCTGGACCCTAGTGGGTTTTAAGAAACAGTCAGAGATAATTTATTGGTGCTACTTTCAAAAACGCCCAAAAGATCAATACGTACATTTCCAGTGAAATATCGGCATTAGTTATTTCCTTATAATTGCGTTTTTAGAAAAAAAATCTTTGTCTACATACTGAACCTTTTCTATATGTAAAAAGGTAACGTTGGCCTCAAATTGATTTTGTTATGAATGGACAAGAAAAATCGATATGGTAAGGGACTAATTTTGCAGACGGAAATTAATGGATGCAAAATCGATTAATACTACTTGTGTGTCACTAATGTATTAATACTACTTGTGTGTTGATAAATAAAAAGTGCACAGGGGACAAGTAATCGGTTTTTTTAGTTGTTTTCACTTGTTGTATTGACAAATATATAAAAATGTAGCGAGTAGTGCCGCAATTGCGTAGACAGGGGCCTTCCCTCTTCCAAGACCTCCCCCTAAAGTGTTGGTTTCTGATTTTCAAAATAATGCCAAATAAAATATATATATATATATATATATATATATATATATATATATATATATATATATACAAGTACATAAAATACTTTTATACATTCCTAAAATAAAATAAGTTATTTTATTCTTAAAATAACCGTTATTTTAGGAATTAATATTCATTACATGATATGGACGGGTTAAAGTTACAGTGGTGTAAGTCATATTTTCTTTGTTTTCTTGAAATTAACATAACGAAAAGGTACTGTAATAAATTCAGGAACAAAAATGTTGTAATGTTATCATTTTAGGGGTGTCACCTGGATCCAAATTTAACATAGAGGCTTGAATTGAATTGAATTTGTACAATGGTTACAATTTTACTGCTGACGAAAATGACTAACACCATTGTTTATTAACAAAGCCAATGACTTACACCAGTGTATTTGTCAACAAAATGGATATAAAGTGAACTTTAGAACCTCAAAAAGATTTTATTCTCAAAAATAAGACAGTAATTGTTATTACAAATGGACAAAAATCAAAGACTGCATAAATATTCATTCATTATTTTCTTCTGACTTTGGATCCACAGCTTCCATAATTTCCAGTGGACCAAGATCGTCAGGTGGTGTCTCCTCACATTCAAGAGTCGTTCGAATGGAAAGGAAAAATCATGTTTCACTGGTGCAATGTGTACCAGAAGGTCCATCATGTCCTTCTTAGCTTCTGTAACCGGTCTTCCTCGTGAACACAGCACATCTTGATGAACGTTTGCTAGAGATGTTGGTCTACCAGCCCTTGCTGGTCGTAGATTAAGCACAAAAAATGACATGTCATCATTCAGTGCTTTTTTTATACAGAAGAGGGTAAGGACGATCTTTTAAAATCCTAATCCATTGGATCTTCAACCAGTTAACGGGGCTGTTGTTCTCGTCTTTCTTTCTATTTGTGATACAGTGTTCCAAGTTAGCAATAGATTTGAAGTCGTCACGTCCCATTTTAATCAACACGAATCTATTTTTTCTCCTGCATTTCATAATAATACTGTACCAGTCATCAGGAGTATAAATCAATCTATTTGCGTATTATTCAATCGATCCAAAATCTGTGTCGTTTAGAAGGTAAGAGTGGCCACTTACCATAATCTTATGATCAATGATTTCCGTACAGTTATTGCTCTGTATGAACTTCATTAAGTACAATGGTAACTTTAGGTTGCGATTTTGACCTGTACACTCATCACTGTACATGATAATGTGTTTTGGTGATGTAGCTCTTGATTCAAGATTTTTGATAATGCATGAACCAACCTCTTATGATCCGCGAGAAGCAATGGTCTCATCCCATCATAAGCATCATAAATTCTTTAGTGCCTAGGGGCACATAAGGCCTTCAATCTAGATCGCCAAAGTTTCCTGTCCGATGGAGCAAGTCTAGCTTCATACCAGCTCGTCCATCCAGCCTCACTTCTCTCTTGTTCCATCATACGTAGCCAGATCAAACGGGGACGTCCACGCTTTCTATTCCCATCAGGGTTCCAGGTCAATGCTATATTAGAAATACTGTCCCTGTTCATTCTTAAAATGTGTCCTGTAAACTTCCAACGTCTAAATTTGATTTTATTTCCTATTTCATTAAATTTTGCTTTATTTATCGATAATAATTCTTCATTTGAAATGTAGTATGGTCAAAAAATCTTTAAGATAATTCTTAAACATTTATTTTGGAAAACATTTAGTTTATTGCACTGTGTTTT
The DNA here is from genome assembly GCA_933210815.1 of Meta bourneti. NCBI lineage: Eukaryota > Metazoa > Arthropoda > Arachnida > Araneae > Tetragnathidae > Meta > Meta bourneti. The sequence continues at coordinate 71,384,063 of OW119926.1, read as the reverse complement.
GGTAATTTTCCATGTTTCAGAACCGTATAAGAGAACTGAAAATACAAGTGATTTGTATAGATTTAATTTGGTTTTTACATGTATATTAGTTTCTCTCTACAATTTATTAAGATTCTTAAAACAGATGCAAGATTTTGAAATTCTAAGATCAATTTCTTCATCAGTGCCACCATTTTTGTCTATTAATGCTCCCAGATATGAAAAGTGCTTACATCTTCTATTGAGTTATTTTGCACCTTGATGGGAGTGCTAGATTTTCGTTAATTCTGAGGACTTTTGCTTTATTCTGATTGATTTTTACTCCCACTAATTTAGCATTTTCTGAAAAGACATCCGTTTTAGTTTGTAAATCTCTTAACCTGGACAACATGACGATATCGTCTGCAAAATCAAGATCCTCCAAAACAGATGTAAAATTCCATCTTATTCCTGTTCTTGGACTTCTAAAAGTTGTTATCATGATCCAGTCAACAATGATAATAAAAAGAAGATCTGTCGAACTCCACTTTCCACTAAAAAGAAATCTGTTAATTTTCCGTTTACTTCAATGCAAATGTTTTACTATTTCTATACATTTCCTATATTATATTTATGATTTTTTGTGGAATACCATGTTTTAAAATTTGCCTCTATTAACAAAATCAAATGCTTTACTGAAATCTATAAAGTTTAAATATATTGTAGCATTATATTCTAATGTCTGTTCGATATGGTCTCATCCCAGCAGTACATAAACCCAGCACCTGTTCCAAGTTCATAGCATTCCAAATTGTAAGTGTACATGTTCCGCTAGTAGTATGCAACAGATGTAGTCAATACTGGGAAAGGAAGAGCGTTTTCTAGGTCAAACGTCACAGAGCAAGGCAGAATCATCTTCACGCTCCTTCACTGTGTCCTCATTTCTCGCTTGTCGCGCTTTTTCTGCTTTTCTAAGATGAAGTTCTTTTTCCGTGTATAGTTGTCGAATTATCTCCTCATTTTCACATACTTTAATTTTTATAACATAGGCATCACATTTACTACAGGTATCTTTCAGTGGACTATGGAAATGCAAGTTGAACTCATTAAAAGTTCGGCGATAGACGGCTTCAGAAACTAAATCAACATTTTTTTCCCTGCATCTAATGGATCGTGAATTATTTCTTCAGAATCTATTGTTTTGTATAGAACATCTACGCAGAGCTGAGGAGTCAGTCGGCACTCTGGCAGCGTTTACAAACACAGCGGTATAAGTCTGACTTACACCACTTTACGGATAAACAAAACAGGTGTTTCCTTTACCGTTATAACTTACACTGTCATCTGTTGACAGTTGGTATTTGGTATTTTTGGTATTTTCAATTAACGTCACACTGGAGCAACACAACGGGCTATTGGTGACGGTCCGGGATCAATCCCAGAGGGAAAGTCCGAGGACAACACCACGTAATTTTGAACCGCGGTCAGATGACGAGGCAACACCTGAGCTGGCACCCCACTCTCCAAACTTCCACACCACGCCAACGTGAGGACATTTGAGGCCACGACAGATTTAACGTGCACCAGCCCCCTTTGTACACGACGGTGTTTGGCTGGATTCGAACTCGCAACCCTTCGGTTGCTAGTCCGTTACTCTTCCAACCGGGCCACCGCGGCCCTAGTTGTTGACAGTTGAATGAAGCTCTGACTTACTTCACGTTTTGTGTTAACAGATTGACTCATCTAGATCTGGTTTCTGTGTCTAAGTCTTTTTTGAGAAAAGTGACGTACACCACTGTAACTTTAACCCGTCCATAAATTGATTCATGGACTTAATATTCATAACGTATGAAGGCATGATTATGGACTTAGCCTTTTCTGCACTGAATTGATTGCATTATCATATACATCTATGCATCGTATTCAACCCTCCAACAATATTACAATTACAAAAAGTGAATTTCCAAAAGCCAAGGTTTGAGTGTTTGTTTAATACTATTTAATGTAATCTGCTTTGGGGATATTTGCGAAATGTTCTTTGAGTACTTAGATCAACCACTACGTTACTTTTTAAGCGCATTAGGTAATTCTTTTGAAAGTGGTAACCAAAAGTAATTTTAAGACCTTTTTCGAATTGTAAATCGCAAACATTTTTCGTATTTTTAAATTTAGGCTGCCTTCGAAATACAGGTTCGATTCCTAAAATTACTTTGGGTTTATTTCTCTTTTCTATTAGGTCGCCAATAGCCCGTTGTGTTGCTCCAGAGCGATATAAATTCAACTACCTATGAAACATTTACTTGACGTAATAGCCGGTTGTGTTGCTCCAGTGTGACGTTAATTAAAATACCTACCTACCTTGAAGAAAAAATATTATTTAGAACAGCTTGGCCAGATCTCCTCTTGCGCCATAGAAAGAACGAACCTTCGAAATAAAATCATGGCTACGCTATTGGTAGGAATAATTACAACTTGATTAAGGTAGTTGTGCTCAAAATAATGATTAGGTAGGTAGTTTAATTAACGTCACACTGGAGCAACACAACTGGCTATCGGTGACGGTCTGGGATCGATCCCTAATGGAAAGATCCGAGGACAACACCACGTAATTTTGAACCACGGTCAGATGTCGAGGTCACACCTGAGCTGGCACCCCACTCTCCAAACTTCCACACCACGCCAACGTGAGGACATTTGAGGCCACGACGGATTTAACGTGCACCAGCCCCCTTTGTACACGACACGGTGTTTGGCTGGATTCGAACTCGCAACCCTCCATTTGCTAATCTGTTACTCTTTCAACCGGGCTACCGCGGCCAAAATAATGATTAGATGCAAGTGAAATGTGTTTCGACCAAGTCATAATTAACTGTATCTTGTAGTGTCCTAAAAGTTCCCGTACTCCAATTTTTAAAAAAAATCATTTGCCCATGTTTTTTTTAATTATTGAATTTTATCGTCTGCTTATAATTTTATGGATTCTTTAATTTTTATCGTTCGGTTTTCTTCTCGCTAAAGTTGTGCGATAATAAAGTTCCATGTCATTTTGTTTTTCATTGTAAAATGAGTTTCTCACGCATTCAGAGAATTGCGCTGCTTGAGGCTTATTTTGAATGTAAATTATATGAAAGATGTAAAGAATTTTGGCGACATAAATATCCAGATGATGCAATACCGAGTAAATGTACGCTATATCAACTCATTCGGCTATTTCGTGAGACAGGTTCGGTGGAAGACAAACACAAGAGTGAAATACCGAAAGTCGTTACACTAGACTTTATGCAAGATACTCAGCGAAGGATATTGCAATCTCCTCATCAACCCGTGAGGCGTTTGTCGCAACAGATGGACACATCACGTGGATCTACACAAGGCTTTAAGAACTTTGCATTTTCGTGCTTATCGTATAAAAATGTTACAGGAGCTAAAGCCACCGGACAATGAGAAGCGGCTTTATTATTGCAGATGGTTCCGGAGATTTATTCGCAACATCAACATTTTGGACAAAACATTTTTCTCCGATGAGTCATGGTTTCATTTAAGCGGTTATGTGAACGCGCAAAACTCTCGCATTTGGGTGACGACAAATCCACATTAATGCAAAAATATTTATTCTCAAAAAATTGATGTTTGTTGGGCCTGTTTTTTGAGTCAACTGTTGATGGCACTGTATACAGAAAACTTATCCAACAATTTGTTGCATTATTAGAAGTGAATGAACGAGATTCTTGGTTCTAACAAGACTGCAACCTGCCATACAAGTTATGAAACCATGGGCATGCTTCAAGTTTTTTTCGTCGATCGACTCATCTCAAATCTTCGGCCACCTCGTTCCCCTGATCTGAGCATTCGACTTTTTTCTGTGGGGATATTTAAAGAACAAAGTTTATGAAGATAATCCCCAAACAATAGATGATCTGAAAATTTCCATTACTCAAAGGATACAAGTCACTCCCAGCATCTTGAAACGCGTTTCTAAAAATATGAGCAAACGACTTCAGCTTTGCCTCCAAGAAAAGGGGGGGGCGCGGTGGCCCGGTTGGCAGAGTAACGGACTAGCAACCGAAGGGTTGCGAGTTCGAATCCAGCCAAACACCGTCGTGTACAAAGGGGGCTGGTGCACGTTAAATCTGTCGTGGCCTCAAATGTCCTCACGTTGGCGTGGTGTGGAAGTTTGGAGAGTGGGGTGTCAACTCAGGTGTTGCCTCGTCATCTGACCATGGTTCAAAATTACGTGGTGCTGTCCTCGGATCTTTCCCTTCGGGATGGATCCCGGACCGTCTCCAATAGCCCGTGTTGCTCCAAGTGCGACGTTAATTAAATACCTACCTCTTATTTGACTCGTAATTTTGTTTATGTTGTTTCATTTGTATATCGCGCAACATTTCCCCGTGCGCAATTAATTGTTCATGTTAACCAATACATGCTTCTGTACACCGATTTGCGATAAAACTTCAAATTTTTGGCGTGAAGCTAAGTCTAACTTGAGAATTAAGTGTCGCGAAGAAATGCCACCCACTCTTCCCGTTATTGCTCGCAAATGAAGAGTCGTTGGGCAAGATATGAAGAGGTATTTGAATTCACGTCGCACTGGAGCTACACAATGGGCGACGGTCCATGATCAGTCCCGAAGGGAAAAATCAAGGACAACGCTTCGTAATTTTGAACCATGATCAAATGACGAGGTCAACACCTGAGCTGGCACTCAACTCTCCAAACTTCCACACCACGCCAACGTAAGGTATTTGAGACCACGACAGACCAGTCCCCGTGTACACGATGGTCTTTGGTTGGTCGAGTTTCGAACTCTCAACACTCCAGTTGCTAATCCGGTACTCTTCCGGCCTACCTCAGCCCTTCAAAACGTGAAGGTATCGCGCTTAGATGGAAGAAAGCAGTCGAATCCCAAAGTCACTATTTTAAGACTTTAATATACAAGACAAACTAGGGGTGCTTTATAGCTAACATCACGTAATCAGACATTCTGATGTTGGCTGTACCGTCCATTTCACAAACTATTGACACGTCCCATGAACAATATCATATCGCTCCTGCTGCCTTGTTCCACGATGAAATACAAGAAAGGGTGGTCGGCCCTGAAATCGGGAACGAAGTCGAATATTGGCCTCATTCTGTTGGAGACGATGGCAGTAACGCCCGCAGCCTCGCTGCCCTCCTCGTTCACTTCCACGACAGCCTTGTGCAGCACTTGGCTGACGAAGACGTTCTTGTCGGGTGTCATCCCAGAGAAGTCTGCCGAGCCTGCTTTGAAGATCTCACTGGCACCAAGGTATTCGAACTCTCCGGACAGTTCCTTGGAGAACTCGGCTTTGAACTTGGGCAGGGAGATGACGACCTTGGTGTTGTACAGCTGCTTCAGGACGGTGTTGAACTTGTCCAGGGTGAGGCTTTGTTCGAGGGCGGCGAGTCCGTCTCGTCGGTTCGGGAGCAGGATGACCATGCTGATGTTCTCTCCCTTGTACGGCAGCTCGAGGGCTTGGAAGTCGTCGAGGGCGGTGTATCGGAAGCGAGCGGTCATGTGCATCAGTGGAACGTCCCTGAAAAAGTTTGAAGAGTGTTTATGGACAGAAGTCACACCACGCCAACGTGAGGATGTTTGCGGTCACAACAGATTTAAAGTGAAACAGCCCCCATGTACATTCCGGTCTTTGGTTGGATCCGTTATTCTTCCAACCGGACTATCGCGGTTCATTTGAAAAAAAGGATTTCCTAATTCTTTATCACTATCTAATGAAGAGGGGCAGTCGTAGCTTGGGGCCTACGTTAGCAACCTGTGAGTTGTAGGTAGCGCAGGTTCGATTCCTCCCTAGGTGTTTCTCTTCTGTGTCAATAAAACATTCATTGTTTGTTTTATGTTTGGCGCAGCTTGGCCAAACATGTCCCTTGAGCCATAACTCAATTCAACCAACCAATGAAAAATTCGTGGCACGGAGTGGGCTTGCCCACTGCCCTAGCATTCTGCTATTTTCATGCGGAGTAGGTTCTATTTCTATAACTTACACTGGGTTTATTTCTCTTTTGTGTAAACTTTGGGATTGATCCCCGACCGTCGACAATAGCCCGTTGTGCTGCTCCAGTGTGACGTTAATTAAAATACCTACCACTCTTGTGTAAAAAAATTTCCTTGTGCATGTCCTTTACTTGACGTCGTCTTGCGCTTGACTCCTGTTAGTTGGGTTTTATGGTCCTTGCGCCATAAAACCCAACCGAAGAAGCTTTGGAATTATATCTTGACTACAAGCAACTATCTCTTGACTACAAGTTCAATGCAACCAACCAATGAAAAATTGGTTCCATTGAGTTTTACTGTGCAAGGGCCAAAATTGGCCAAGCTGTGCCACAAAGGAGATTGGATTCATGAGTAAGTTAACTTAAGCTACACTAAATTAGTTAGTGTTAAGCGGTTTCTTTTCGCTGGTCTGACAACAGGTTGGTTGTTCGGGGGGGGTTTTATGACGCAAGGACCATATTTGGCCATGCTGCGCCAGACACAAGATATATAATATCAAGTAATAGATAAACACACACAATGAGAGTTTTACTGTCACAGAAGATAGAAATGCACCCAGGGAGGAATGCACCTGGCAGGAATCGAACCTGCGCCACCTACAACTCGAAGGTCGCTAGCGCATTGGGCATACCCACTGACCCACGAAGGCCCCGGTCTGACAACAGGAAAAGGTTAGTTAGGTTTTATGGCGCAATGGTCATATTTTGGACAAGCTGTGCAAACACAAGACAAATAACGTGAAGTAATGGACACACGCACGAGGAAAATTTTACTGACAAAGTGAAAAATACTCAAGGTAAGTAACAGAAATTGAATCTGGACAGCAGGAAAAATAAACATGTCTTATCGGGAATAGACATGTCATCCCCTATAAGTTACTCCATTGTTCTGTCGGGGGAAAAACCCAGCCTTTTCCATCCAAGTAGCACCAAAACTAAAACGGACAGTGGCATAGAGGTTTCCAATTGGCGGTTTATCCAATAGAAAACCTTGAAATTTTGCAATATATTGCGAATAAATAGTGCAAAATCGGTTATTAACACCCTATGGATGAGTAATTGACACCATCGTTATTGGCATCCCTTCATTCTTATTTAGTTTATTTTTGCAGTATAAATGGACTTATGCAAAGGAAACTGGCTAATCTCTTACAAAACATACTCATGCTCTTTTCTTAGCAAAAACAGAAGAAACCGTCCTCGCAACTAGTAACCTTGTTTGTATTCTTCTCGATTACGGTTATATTACCTTTCTTGGTGTTTACAGTTTGAAAATCTTTTAACACAGCTGATTTCTAAGATTCAAAAAGAATTTTTCCCACCCTTATTTGAAACTGAACATTGACATGAAATCTTAATTTTTTAAATTAAAGAGTGTCAATATAACTGTCCGAGGTGTCAACAACTGTCTAGTTTACCCTATGAAAAACAATATTTAATTATTTTAAAGCGACGTTAATTTATTTACCTGGAATAATCGAATAGATACAAGAAACAATTACTTTAGCTATGCATAAACACTTCGTTTCGTTTTTATTTTGCTACACGAGGGTTAGACAAACGCATCTTTGCTAACACTATTCTGATTCCGAAATAACAGTAAATCTTATCAAGAATCTTAGAGACGCCGCTGTGGCTCAGTGGATTTGCGCACTACTGCCCTACCATTCTGCGAGTTATAGGGGGCGCAGGTTCTATTCCTGTCCTGTAATTTACTCTGGTGGTTGGTTGGGTTTTATGGCACAAGAGCCATATTTGGACATGCTGCGCCAGACATAAGACAGACAATATGGAGCAACAATGAAACGAAAGTTTTACAGACAAAGAATGAAAGTTTTACTGGCACAGAGGAGAAATACACCCAAGGAGGAATTGAACTTGCGCCGCCTACAACTCGCAGGTTGCTAACGCAGTGAGCGAACCTACCCCCGTAACTTACATTGGATGTATTTCTATCAAAACTTTCCTTGTGCATGTCCTTTACTTGACGTCTTCTCTCTTGCGTTTGGGTAGCTTCGATGATGCAAGCTTGGCCCCTTGCGCCAAAAAACCCAACCAAGAACCTTAAAACTCTCCCTGACTACAAGGAAACCCAATTTCGTTCTGTGAAAGAATTAATCCACTCACTTGGCTTGCGATTCCAATCCGTTGTTGAAAAACGGATGGTGCCTCGTTTTCTCGGGCTGGAACTGAATCCTCCACGTTCCCTTGAAGTAAACGGCATTCAAAATGACCATAACAGTGGATGAACTCAGTTCGTCCAACAACTTCCCAATCTTCCCATTCGTTTTGTCCTTCACCCATCTATTTATATCCTGGACCACGACTCCCGCCTCCCGGAGGAAGTCAACATCCCTGACCGACGCCTGGTACAAGTCCTCAACCTCGCTCTTGTATTCGGGAACCATCTCCAGACGTCGGTCCACCAGAATGGCGTTGGCGGAATTGAGCACGTATGCGTCCGATGAACTGCCGCTCTTGAGGACTTCGTTCAGGAATCGGTGGAACGTAGCATGAACCAGGTCGTCAGGCATCTCTGCTTTCGTGTATCCGAGAGTTGTCCTAAGTTCCTGAAATGCAAAAAATTGCTACTTTTATTCCAATTTTCGCGAGCTTGCACCGTCTTCAACATAATTTGTAACTCAGACACCGATTTATAAGTGGCAAGAACGCTTCCTGTTCTGCGGTTATTTTTGCAACACGAAGGTTAATGGTATTTTTTTTTGGTATTTTTTAATTAACGTCACACTGGAGCAACACAACGGGCTATTGGTGACGGTCCGGGATCAATCCCAGAGGGAAAGATCCGAGGACAACACCACGTAATTTTGAACCACGGTCAGATGACGAGGCAACACCTGAGCTGGCACCCCACTCTCCAAACTTCCACACCACGCCAACGTGAGGACGTTTGGGGCCACGACAGATTTAACGTGCACCAGCCCCCTTTGTACACGACGGTGTTTGGCTGGATTCGAACTCGCAACCCTTCGGTTGCTAGTCCGTTACTCTTCCAACCGGGCCACCGCGGCCCGAAGGTTAATGAGACCGGGATCTGCCAAACTTAGGATAAATTACAAGCAAAAATACAGGGTTAGTACAAATGATTCATCGGGATTTCAAAACACTATTTCGCAAAGGGTTACACGTAACACAATAAGTGCTACATGAAAAGAACTGGAAATTGTTCGAGTTTTAGTGTCAACGCTACAATCTCGTTGCACGACACTACCCTGCGGGAGCACTTCGCAATCCGACGACCCCTGTATAATTAGTGATCGTGCAAGAAATGCATATTAAAGCATCAGTATTTGTTGCAGAAATGCCGTGTCTAGTTGACACTTACATGAAATCGCAAAATGAGATAAGATAGACACGTTCACTTCTATTTTACCTCATATCATCTAAAATTAGATAATAAATTTTTGATACGGCCCAATGTGTTTCGTTGATAGAGTATAGAAATAGAAAGCATTGCGTTTTTAAATGAGTTAGAAACAAGATTCTATCCAAGAATTGCCGTTTCTTCATTCCTTAAAATTTAGTCTATTTCTGAAAGTTTTGTTACGATTCTGCTACAAAAAAAAAAATTCTCAATCAACTTTTAAAATAAAGAAACTAATATATGCGCTAGGTGTTATAAATTGTAATGATCAGCGATTGTATTCCAAAAGGAGCTTTTAAAAATCATGTCCAATCCAGTTAATGAAAAACATCAACTTTTGGTGTAAACACTATGATTGTGCCTTTGGTTATTTATTTTTATCTCATTACTAAATGGAATGATTCTGATATTAAGGAAAACAAGTAAAATTATTTAATAACCGATTAATCGGCTTGAAAACATGGAGATTATTAATTGAGTGATATAAGCCACAGAATAAAATCAAAAAACAAAATATTCAAGAGGTATAGGCATGTATGGGTATATTTAATTAAAGTCACACTGGAGCAACACAACGTGCTAGTGGTGACGGTCCGGGATCAATCCCAAAGGGAAAGATCTGAGGACAACGTAATTTTGAACCATGGTCAGATGACGAGGCAACACCTGAGCTGGCACCCCGCTCTCCAAACTTCCACACCACGCCAACGTGAGGACATTTGAGGCCACGAGATTTAATGTGCACCAGCCCTCTTTGTACACGACTGTTTGGTTGGATTCGAACTCGCAACTCTGCGGTTGCTAATCCTTTACTCTTCCAACCGACCCTCAAATATTCAAGAGAATAAAAAGAATTGGATCATTTGAGTGAGTGCGTAATATTTAAAAGCTTAAGATAGCATGACCTCTTGAACAGTGGATAAAGTTTTAGAATTTTAAAAATTGCTAACTTAAAAATTGCTAGCTTAAAAATTTTGAAATGGCTAATTACTGTGATCCGCAGCCCTTCAATGTTTTCCTTTTTGATATAACGTTATCACGTATTCATATCTGCGCCGTCTCAATGCTTCTAAAATGACAAAAAGCAATTTCCAGAAACAAGATTTGAGGTTACTCAATGGAATAAATCGTCAAATATTCCTCGAACGCTTGTGAAACGGTCATTGTGAAACGGTTTCTGAATCGTGATAGAACGAGATTTCACTTTTTATGCTTGCGAAATCTCGTTTAGTGAAATAATCGAGTGACGAAATATGAAAGACTTAGCAAAACTTTAAAATCACAGAAAGGTCCAGATTCTGTCATAAAAATTGTATTTCTAACTTTGGACTCCTTCATATGAAATTGTGGCTATGTAGACCTTACCTCTGCGGTGTTACCTCTTGCACCGTAAAACAGCATTCCGAAAGCAGTCGATATGCTCAACGGCGAGAAGAAAACGTTCTCCGATGATCCTTCAGCGAGTTTTCGGTGAAGATTCAGAGCCAACTCGTTGTTGGCAGAACCCAGCTTCCGCAGATGTTCCCGAGACATTTCCTGTGGGGTACAGCTTTCTCCAGCAAAACAGAGGACGTTCAAAAAAGCGAAGACCAGCGCTGTGCAGAGCAAACTAAACGTTGAGGTAGCCATTTTCAGAGTAATCCTAGAAGAACAGTATGGCAGAATGAAAACAAAACAATTCTCATATGCTTGGAAGCTTGACTAATTTGGGTAAAACTCAAGGACACGGTACTAAACGGGCGACAAAAAAAATTTATCGCTAAACGGCAAATTTGATAGGCCTACAAGTGGTTACCATTTTCCAAAGGTATCGCCAATTGTTGAGGGATCACCAATTGGCGTTGGTACTGTGTTCTTGAGTCTAACCTTATTTGATATTGTTAGTTGACAATTTCCTGAGTTTATAGAACGAATAGCCAATTTAAATAGATTTTGGTTTTACGCTACACGGATAATCAGACTCCAATTCATATTATCTCAAGTTAAAAGGTTTTCGGTTTGGTTTAGTTTTATGGCGCAAGGAAACACTACAGTTGATTTTAGCTTTAGCATCGAAACTGAACGTATCATGATTAAATGTTTGATGACACTTCAAATGCAGTGAAATTTCACTCCTTGACAAGACTACTAAAAACTGAATATTTATTATTCAGTGACTGCACCACTTGAATACAACAGAATTCCGCTCAAGAATTCATTTAGAATTCTAAATAAATTTATCCAAAATATTCGTTTTGATTTCAAAATAATGACATGATTTAAGGCCGAATAGCATTACTACTCGGTCATGAAATCATTTCAAATTAAAAAGACGAAAATAACGTTAATATAGTAGTTTGATAAAAGAATTTAAAAGTTTAAGATCATGTGACGAGTGCAATCTGCAAAGTTTTATTCATTACATACGATTGAATCAAACTTTTCAACCTGTTTCTCTTCTAAGCTTTAAAGTTGATTCAAAATTCAAATCGAGAAAAATTCGAGCGTTACAATCGAATACGCTAACGCAATAAAAAAAAGTCCATCTTATCAAAATTTTAAACTAAGCAGTTATGTTTACCGTGAGAGGATAGTAACACTGGAATTTGATTATTGATTTTGAGGCCTTTTCTGTCAACCTAAATGTAGTGGCAGTATTTCTGAAGTACAACTTGTTTCCTAGTTTATACCGAACGTGACGCCACTTGGCTTATTTTTCGAATACGATTTTAGTAAGTCACTAATAGAAATTCTAAAGAATGAATTCGGAATTGATGTCGCTGTGTTGCTCCAGTGTGACGGTAATTAATTACCATTACCATCCGAATTGATGTAGGCTAGTTGGATGGTGAACGACAATTAGATTAAGGGCCAAACGTTTACAAGCTACAAATTTTAAGGTAACTCAATTATGTATGATGTTACCAGATGCGAGAGCATTTAGGTAACAGGAAGTAAAATCTTTATCTTCCATCTGGTTTGTTTATAATGAAAATTCCACCCATGCATGGGTTTGATTTGGTTTGTTGGGGTTTTATGGCGCAAGGGCCATGTTTGGCCATGCTGCGCCAGACGCAAGACATACAATATCAAGTAATAAATATACACACACAATGAAAGTTTTACTGACACGGAAAGAGAGAAATGCACCTAGTGGTAGAGTCGCGGTTTAGCAACCGGAGGGTTGCGAGTTCGAAACTCGATCCATCCAAAAGATTGGCGTGCACGAGAGGGTTTAAACCTGTCGTGGCCTCAAATGTCCTCACGTTGGCATGGTGTGGAAGTTTGAAGAGAGGGGTGCCATGTCAGGTGTTGACCTTGTCATCTGACCGTGGTTCAAAATTACGAGATGTCCTTGATCCTTCCCTTCGGAATTGATCCCGGATCGTTGCCAATAGCCTTTGTGTTGCTCCAGTGCGACGTTTATTAACTACCTACCTTCCAACCGGGTTTCCGCAGCCCTGAATTTGATTGTTATTGTTATTTCAATTAACGTCACACTGGAGCAACACAACGGGCTATTGGTGACGGTCCGGGATCAATCCCAAAGGGAAAGATCCGAGGACAACACCACGTAATTTTGAACCACGGTCAGATGACGAGGCAACACCTGAGCTGGCACCCCACTCTCCAAACTTCCACACCACGCCAACGTGAGGACATTTGAGGCCACGACAGATTTAACGTGCACCAGCCCCCTTTGTACACGACGGTGTTTGGCTGGATTCGAACTCGCAACCCTTCGGTTGCTAGTCCGTTACTCTTCCAACCGGGCCACCGCGGCCCCCCTGAATTTGAAAGGTACGTAAGTAGGTAGGTAGTTAATTAACGTCACACCGGAGCATCAGAACAGGCTATAGGCTACGGTCCGGGATCAATCCCCATCAATCCGAGGACAAACCACGTAATTTTGAACCATGGTCAGATGACGACTGAATTTGGAAGGAAAAGGGGATAGGTGGAAGAGTAAAAAACAGTTGATCCGTGTTCTTTGTAATTTTGTATCGAACCTAGTTTATTGATAAGTGTCTAAATTCTTTAACAAGCATTCGTTTCCATGTGCGCAATCGATGGACTAATCTACGACTAATTAATGTAATCTTACTGATGCTGTGATCACTCAAAAAGTGAATAGAATCTTCATTTCCAGGTGAATTGGGATCCGACCGGAGATCATGCAATATCCCGTAACGTGTACATGACAGAAAAAACATTGCTTGGCGCAGTTTAGACGGATCTGGTCCTTGCGCCATAAAAAGAACAATCATTTCCACACTCGGATATTGATACTATTTTGGTACATTTTGATGTATAAAAGAGTTTTCCAGTGTAAAACATAAACAAACTATCAGAGAAAAATAATTATGGCGAAGAACTAATTTGATTTATCTCTGTTTTTGCCATTTTTGGCTTCAATTATTAATTAAAGCAACATGCTGAAATTGCATTCTCGTAACATGACAAGTTAACCCTAAGTGTTACGAAAGAGGTTACCAATAGTGCCCTCTGAAGATTTACAGAAAACCTTCACATTATACTAGCGGTTTCAATCCAACTATCTTACGCTATATATCAGATATTATAGGGGATTTGACCTCTTCATAAAAATATTTGGAACTTCTAAGAATTCTAAAACCTTTCGCGATGCCTATTTTCCTTGTTACACTTTGCCTTATCGTCCGAATACGGGGCACTTTAAAGCCAGAAATACTTTTACAAATGCCCAAAAGTAAGCGTATCTTATTTCTATGGTCGGGTTTTACGGTGCAAGGGCCAGATTTGCCCATGCTGCGCCAAAGATAAGACGTCAAGTAATGGACATACGCATACAAGAGTGTTTTACTGACAAAGATAAATACACCCAGAGAGTAATCGAACCTGTGCCGCCTACAATTCGCAGGTTGCAGTGGGCAAACCCACTGAGCCTCAACGGCCCTCTGATTTCTGATATTCATTTTTTTTCTCCTTGAGTTGGGTTTTGTTTTCGTTAAGTTGTTTTTCGCCATTATGTTGATTTGTTTTCTCAAGCTTATATCGTGACTCTTATCGCATGTAAATTATTTGTCTTATTTTAAACATGAATTTATATTTAAATATGGGAATATCAATAAATTAATTTCAGAGAATGGCAACAAACTGTGTTTCATAAGTGTGTCGGGATAGCGTCCAATTGAGTTTCGATTTGAAATCTTTAATGAGTTTTATTATCGATTATGAGAGGTTTTTTTTGTGAATAAACATAAATGAACTGCCGAAGAAAAAATACTTCCGGTGAAAAACAAACTTAATTTATCTGTTTTGGCGATGTTTGGCGTTAATTTTTATTACAAGCGATAGGTTGGAATTGAATTCGAAATACATGGCAAGTTATGAAAGAGGTTACCACAGTAGTAGTGCCCTTAGTCTACCATTCTTACCCCCAGTTATATTTACTGAAAAATACTCTCATAAACAGAAGTCGAAGTAGAAATCAAATGCTGTTTCTAGGTAAACATAAAAAGGGACATCTCTGGTCACGTCGAGATGTCTAAAAATGACGACCTGATGTCAGCTCTTTTTTATAGAAAAAATGAGATATATCCAAGCAATTTAGATAAGCTTACTAGAAGGGAAGATAATTTAAGTTCAAAAAAGTTTTTTGATTCAAAAAACAATAATAAAAAATACAGCTATTTTCATGACTAAATTATGTGCGGGATTGTTCCATACTTGACAGTGGAATGCTACAGAATGACACATATGGCAATAATCAGTCATAACCTGTTACCTTTCCGAGAAATGGAAATTAACAAAGGGGCAAGTTGGAATATGTATGAACTCAATCAGTTAATAACAGATAAATTACGTTAAAGATTTTTAATTTTCTTAAGTAGTGGTATTCTCACAAATGGAAATAATTCAAGACTCATTATAGGATAAGCAGAAATACGATCCTTTTAATTGTTTCATGTTAATAAGTTCAGCAAACTTCCTCAACGACATAAAAATCGACAAGAACTCAACGACATAAAAATTCAACAAAATTGAAAATTTGAGTTGCCGAAGAACACCGAACCGCCCATTAAATTTAGAACTTCAGGGATGAGACAGAAAAGTTCGAGGTTATGTATTTCGAATAGAGTAAAATATAACAAAATGCAAGAGAAAGTGGAAAACATGATAATCTTACCGCTATTACCAGGTAGGAAGGAATACTGTGAATAATCGCCATTTTATGTCCTTGTCTTGTGAAAACCGAGTCATTCACCAGGTGTGATCTACACTGTTAACGCGCGTGTATCGGCTGCGACAGAGACGGCTCATCCTTATCACTTGTTATCACCTGAGATAAGTCTGCTTTTAGCTGCAAAGATCAACTCGGATTTTTAAATTGCCTCATAAAAAATTATTCTTTTCCGTATTTACAGATGGAAAGAATTCTGAATGTGACATTGAAATTAAAATAGTTTGTAGACTTGTGTTGCTTTCTAGACCTTATCGACCAATCAAATCTCGACATTCAAGGTCAGGAGCATGGTACACAAAGACGAATATTTCGCATCGTTATCTTACCATTAATTTTCTGGCAGACAGATTGTAGTCAATAGTCTTAAATTGGGAAAAATAACGATCAAGTGAAGCCTTTATAAAGATGTGACTGACACCAAAAATTCAAAATCCAAAACCGTTAATCTTTATTCAGATAGAATTTGAAGCAACAAATTCCAGACTTCCCGAATTAGTTCGTATATCCTTCAAATTGTCTTCTCCACTTGTCTAAAAATGACAGTAGAGTAGTGACAAACCAATCAATCTCTTTTTATTCTGACGGTCCGTTTCTGTGGAAGGATTTTTCTGTAAAGCTAAATACAGAGTTCTAATATTTTGGTAACCTCTTTGTAACTAGGCAAGTGGTCGAATATAATATCAAGAATTCTTCTAATAGAAAAATTAACATTAAAAATTAAATGGCAGGCTATCCCAGAGGTTTGTTTTACACTTAAAAATCCTCTCATATTGAACTCATACACAATCTTCGAACTAAGATCTTGAGTTTGTTAAACCTTGGAAGTTTCATTAAATGACACAGTCCAAGAAGTTTATGTTTACCCTTAGACACCCTCACATATTGAACTCATACAGACTTCGAACCAGGATCATACGTTCATTACACGAGAGATTCTGTACCACATGGGTTTATGTTTACACTTTAAAAAGCTCTCATATTGAAATACAGAATCTTCGAACCAGGACCTTGAGTTTGGTAAACCTAGGAAGTTTTAAAAAATGGCACTCTGTCCTAAAAGTTTATGTTTACTCTTAAAATCCCTCTCACATTAAACTATACTATCTTCGAATCAGGATTCTGCGTTTGTTAAATCAGGAAAGTTTCATTAAATGAGAGATTGTCCCAGAGGCTTGTTTGGACGGGCCTTCCACATTCTGTCCACCGGCCCCAGTATCAGATTTGATGACGGGCCTCCTAATAAAATACTAATATCTATTCCAACACTCATTGTTCAAGTGCATAATTTTTCACTGCACCTACACAATGAATATTTCTTTTTTAACTTAGAACTTTTTATAAAAGAGACTACAAGTATAATAAAAAAAATTCCCGTATTTCCCTGGCCTCCTCGGTGACCCCTCTATGATGGGTCCTGAGTTTGGATTTTGGAGTATTCGTTCCTTTGCTCAAAGACAGCATCTCTATCGTGAGGACTTGCTGATTTTCAGTTGTTTTCTTTGTAACCTCGAAAGGTCTCTGAACTTTTACGTGAACCTACTAAAAAATGAAAAAAATCAGAGGTCGGAAGAATATATAAGTGGAGCAATGAAAAACTTCTCGTAGTTGAAATCAATACCAAGTTTTTAACAATTGTAGGGCTCATTAATTTGCTTGCATTTTTCGTCTTTTCTTTTCTGGTAACATTTGGATTATACGAGAATTTCATTACCTGCATTTCTCATGCCACCCATTAACCGCAGATTACCGAAAGTTCACTGAAAATCTGAAGCAATTACTGGAAGATTATAATATAAAAAATGAAATAATTGACATATCTTCGCTATCCTTCCACAAAGTTTGACCTCTTCTAATTTTGCAACTCAACTGCAACTACGATAACATTCTGGGAAAGAAAGAGAATCGAATGAAAAATATACTTACAAATCCTTTTTTTCTTCAGTTGACAAAATGTTACACCACGTTTCCATTCCGAAAAACAGTAATTTCGTACTAAAAATGAAAAGACATTCCAAAAGAGTGCCAAATGACCTGTTCTGTGTGCGATTCGCGCATGCACATTCTCACGTACCAGAACTCCCCTACACGAACAAAACACTTTCCTATTTTATTCGGGAAGCACAACTTTCTCTTCGAAAAAAGGTTAAAAAGAATGCCAACATTAATCTCGAAAACCGCCACGGTGACGAAAGATCCCTTGAGATATTTGTGTAAATGCGTGACACCGGTTTTACCGTTTGCATATTCATGGTTGTCAGAAGAACCATCAATTGTTCTGAGTTGATTCCTTGTTGAAAGATAGCAAGAAGAAAAATAAATACAAGGTCATTTTCAGCACGCAATAAAACTGAAGGGTAATGAGGAATTTTTCGTCTCTTGGTCTCGCTGTTTTATTCGAGGTAGGATTTTATTTCTCTTCCTAATGAAGTTTTATAATCAACTCAAAATCACAACATGTTAATGGTGGACAAAGGGACTCGCCATTCCGTGGCACTCATGCGACTCGGCATATTATTTGTGGTGCTCAAAGCAGCGAAAAAATAAGTAAGGAGAAATAAAATGAGTTGGTTGGTAGTGTTGAATCAACGTCGCACTGGAGCGGCACAACGGGCTATTGGCGACTGTCCGCGATTACTACCGAAGGGAAAGATCCGAGGACAACACCTAGTAATTTTGAACCGCGGTCAGATGGCGAGGTCAACACCTGAGCTGGCACCCCACTCTCCAAACCTCCCAAAGTGAGAACATTTGAGGCCACGACAGATTCAACGTGTACCAGCCTCCATCAAATAAAATAGAGAAATGAATTTGGAATGTGCCAAATCACCTCCACTTAGGAATTAAAAAAAATTTCCCACATGCAGATACTAGTAGACAAACGTTCATAGGCAAAGAGAGCAAAAGAGAAAACACAAGCACAAATAGCCAACGTAAATAAAAACGAAAAGTTAAGTACATCATTAATTAGGCTATTGTAGTGAAGACAAAAGGTATCAAACCTCCAAAGCAACTGGAGAAAAGAGCACTACTAAACAATGCAGTGCATGCCGCCTGATGAGAAGCATCCACGACTTCAGGACCTTCCTAGAGGGGACAGGTTGATTGGTTCTCGATTTTATGGCGCAAGGGCCATATCTGGCCAGAGCTTCGCCAAACACAAGACAGAAAATGTCGGGTAATTGTGAAAAGAAAAGATGGAGAGAAGAAAGTGGAGAAAAGATTGCTTGGACATCCTGGGTTTGCGTACCAGAGGCAGTAAGCCTCATGGGAAAAGAATTGATCACTAAGGTACCTCGGGTTAGTGAACCTAAAGGTTCACTTCTTTAGGTTACACACCTAAAGAAGCGCCCCTCAAGGAACAGGAAAAGATACCAATGTGATGCGAGTGGGCCGCATGACAATCGGATTCGGTCACCCACTTGAATGTTGCTGTTTCTGAAATGATTGCAAAAGTGTTATGTTGGGAAGCGAAACAAGAAATTTGCCGAGGTCTATTGTCTCTTTTTCGTCTACAATTTTTGTATTATCATTCTAAACTCATCAGAATTTGGGGTAATGGCGATGGTAATTAATTATTGTCGCACTGGAACAACACAACATGCTATCGGCGACGGTCCGGGATCAATCCCCAAGAGAAAAATCCGAGGAAAACACCACGTAATTTTGAACCACGGTCAGATGACTAGGTCAACACCTGAGCTGGCACCCCACTCTCCAAACTTCCTCAGCACGCCAACGTGACGACATTTGAGGTCACGAGAGATTTAACGTGCGCCCGTCTACATGGCTGTCTTTGCTTGAACCTAGTTTCGAACTCGTTACTCTCCGATTACTAATCCGTTGCTCTTCATCCGGGCTACCACGCCCCCAGCAGAATTTGAGAATTTTTACTACTAAAAAAGAATTGAGAAAGAAGCTTACGAAGAAGACAAGCGTTTCACATGTCATTGAAGTTGAAATCTGAAATAAAAGCAAGCACATGACAAAGTCATGCATGGTAGTGTGTCCTGCTGTTGGTTAGATGATAAGGATAGTCTGTATAAAAAGTGAATGGACGGTTGACGAAAGTTATCTGGTTGAGTGTCTTGAATTCGATTACATTGTGGTTGTCTTTTATTCTTCGTTTTAAATACTGTTGCAATCACTTATGCATTGTCATTTGCATCGTATGATTTTACGGAAGATAGGATTCATATTTCTACTTCATTAATACCTGAACCTAAGTTCTGACGTACCGATTGACCTCTAAGAAGTTCAAAGACTTGTTGAAGGACTGTTTGTAAAAATTACTAATTTGTTCGTATTTCGCCAGACAAGCTAATGGCTAAAGAAATCGTCCTCGTAGAGTTAACGTCCTCACTTCCGTCCTTGGATTCCCGGTAATTTTTCCACGTTAGGAGCCTAGAGAAGGATAGGTAGGTTGTTAACCACTTAACGCATTTACCCGTGTTTGACACGGGCGAAAGTTACCGGCAAATTTGCACATGCCCGTGTCTCACACGGGCGCTCTTGTATCTATATATATATATATATATATATATATATTCATTTTCTTATATCTATATATATATATTCATTTGTATCTATATATATACCTATATATATATATATATATATTCATTTTCTATCAAAAAAAACTCGATCATTTTTTACCAGTTTTTCCGAAAAAAACTCGTGCTTTAAGTGGTTAATTAATGTCGCATTTCAGCAACGCAACGGTCTAGGAAAGGGATATAAAATATTCCAAATCGAATCGAACTTAGAACCGATCTGCATAATTGACAAAACAAGTTTCAAATTACGATGAACTACAAGATTGTTCAATATGATTTGGAACATACGAATTTTAATTGCATTCAATGAAATGTTCAACATTTATAACAGGAATGGATAGGTAGTTATTTCGAGGTTGTATTCTTTGCAACCTTTTTTGTAACCCATTTAGACCGAAAAATGAACTATGTAGGTGAGACTTTGACTGAGATTAACAGAAAATATTTCATCTTATTTCTTGGTCTCCCCAAAAGTAATCTCTCCACAGATAGAATGGTTTTATGCTCTCAATGGGGAGATAATTTTAGTTTATGAGTGCAAAGTCCGTTTTAAGACAATGTGGGCTTTAAGGAAGGTGGTCGCTCAAAGAGGTTTGCTGTACCGTTTTAATTTAAATATTTTAACGCTTCTAAGAAGTGTATGACACCTTAATATAGCATATTTCACTGACGTACGTGGCACAGAAATCTACATCATTAGTATATTGCCGAAAGGTAACAAGTTATATAAACATTATCAAATCAACCGCTACAAGATGCATTCGCCAATTTTACCATTTAGTTTAAGTATGTTTGATTTGAGCTAAGAAACTGCATAATATTTCTAAACTCACGGAAGAGCTAGCCACTAATGAATTCTTCAGCAGTCTGATTACGGAAAGCAATGAGAATTCTGGAAGATAGAAATCAACACGAAAATAACTTTTGACGTAAAAAATACTGAATCGCCCGTGAACTATTGAATGAATGCAGTCTAAGTGGACGTTCGGGAGTTAATTGCGCAAACATAACTGAGGTGTGAATTTTTTGCCATGTCTTTTGTTGGAAATAAGAATTTACTCCAGTGAATACAATAAATGTTGTGATTAATTTTATTTCATTTGCCGGTTTGAAATTCGAATATAGTTTATCTTATAAAAAGCACAGAATCTGTTTGTCTCAAGCTGCAAAAACTTTCGAACGCTGAGCTCTGGCATAAAATTGGCGCAGCTTATTCTGTCTTAAATTTCTAGGTCAACGCAAATATTAACGCTAGTTATGTGGTATCCTTATTACTATAGAGGTAAAATTTAATAAAATATTACGCAAGAAGAGACTAATTATTAAACTCCATTCAACACAAAACATCAAGAGCTGTCACGAACTGAGCAATCGGATGAGTTAAAAAACCCTCGTGACAAAGCTCTAAGATTTTCGAAACTGCCAAGGAGAGAGGTGAGACTTGGTTAATTTCAAGCAGCAAAAACACCGAACTTTGAACTCTAGCATCATGAAATTTGCACGGGCTTATTCTGTCTTAAATTTCTAAGTCAACACAACTATTTCCAACTAGCTAGATCGTTCATAGAAGTAAACGTTTTGAATGGGGATTTTCCCCAACCAAATCTCGCAGATTCAAAATTGTACTTTTAAAAAGTTTAAGACGTTGATGATTAAATACGCGCTCTCACAGCGTATATGTGTTCTCAGAGTATGTGTTCTCAGAGTATGTGTTCTCAGAATATATGTGTTCTCAGAGTATGTGTTCTCACAGAGTATATCTGTGGTTTGTTCTGAAGCAGAAAAAATTCTCGGGGGAAGCCGGTTAGCAAAGCTAAAACATTGTAAATGGATTAGATTAAGTATGAAATGTGAGAACACTGCTATAAATATAAGAGGTTAGGGAATTTTACCGCAGATGCTATGTTCTGCTAACATTATAAAAATACTTACACACATTTAAGGAGATACGTGCGTTTGTGCAAGAGATGGAAACACCCAAAACCTCCGAAGTTCCTTGTTCATATTTATTAAAGAAATTCACGCATGCGCTTTACGACTCAACGCATCGTGTAATTCGACACAACGTTTTAAATGTTTTTCTTGGCTCAATTTGTTCATTTGATCGTGACAATGTTATGAAGGAAGTAACACTGTGGAACAATTGTAATCGTAACTGGAACTGGGAGTTGCCATGACTGCAACAAGTTGTGGTAAGTAACAAATGTGGTAACAATAGAAACAAATCGGAAACTTAAAGAGTTCGTTTCACGGAATGATTGTTTTGTCGATAAAACAAACTTAAGAAAGTTTGAAGAGGGCGGAAATCGAAAAATCGATTTCTCAGAGCCTATAATTTAGGCGTTTTCGCTGTCCTTATCGAATTCTGGTAATTAACGGGTATGTTTGGAAAATGTTCAGTTGCCAAACAGTTCATGTGATTGATTTTCACAAATGTTGACCATATTATTCAGACTAAAATAGAAAATTTATATAGAAAATAACTAATTACATTCAGATAATTTGAAGTTTAGAAGTCAGATGAAGAGAATTGTTAAGTTCATTGTACGTTAAGACTTTAACTCTGGCATTGCGTTGTTCTGGCATAACTTTATAAACATTATAATATTTCAATGAGGAGAAAAATTATAGAGATGGATATGTCATGAATTGCTCTTTGTTCTAATCTATGGTAGTTGTTTGGAATCAAGAACATGGTTCGCCAATTGGCGATAATTTTGGAATCTGGAATATCGTAGGTTCATCCATTTCCATTTTCGCTCAAGTGGAAGGTATTCAATATGACGGCTTACGCAAACAGGCGTTTGACGACGAAACTTTCACTCACCAATTTAACGAGGGACCGGTACCGTGTTCTCTCTTGAGTTTTACCTTGGTCGTTTCCCGTGTCGTTTCAACTCGTTACAATTGTCATTTGTAAAAACCGCTCCTTGTTGAGGCATGGCTATTAAATTGTCTGTGGGACTTGGAAAAACTTGTAGTAGCGACTATCAGAATTTCGATTTGCTTATGGACGAAGATAAAATCCAGTTCGTGAATACCGAAGGATTTGGATTTACCTTTTGAGAGCATAAAAATCTATACCAATTTCTCAGTCGTCATTCCTCTTAGGAAACTCATTGTTATACAATTATTACACAACAAACTACCTTACACATATTCACACAATTACTATTTCAACATGAAGTTTTTGAGCGAATCTTTTTATTTATCTAATTATTTCGCATGCATATTTCAAATTTGTGCTCTAACAGAGTTGCTGGATTTCCTTCTATTGTCCCATCTGGTATTTCCCTTCGAGATTCATCCTGGACCGTTGCTAATATCCCTTTGTGTTGCTCCAGTACGAAGTTAATTCAACAACGTGCCTACACTTTTATTGTTACAGTACCGTTTTATTTATTTTCTACGAAAATGGATCTCTTGACTATGAAACGATGCCACTAACATTGTACAAAAGATATTTAAACATTTATAATTAAATACGTAGACCAATTTCCAACATTCTGCGTTTTTGGTAGTTGGCAATTGAATTTACGTCTCACTGGAGCAACCAACGAGCTATTGGCGACTGTCCTGGATCAATACCGAATAGAAAATTCCGAGGACAACACCTCGTAACTTTTAACCACGGTCAGATGACGATGTTAACACCTCAGCTGACACCCCACTCTCCAAAATTCCACACCACGCAAAGTGAGCACATTTGAGGCCCCGACAGATTTGACATGTACCAGTCCCCACGTACACACGATCTTTGGTTGGATCGAGTTTCGAACTCGCAACTATCCAGTTCCTAATCTGCAACTCTGCCAACTATGCTATCGCGGGCCCTTCTGTGCTTTTGGAAAACATTAAATTTGAGAGACTGCTAATCTAAATGTTGATAGTTGCAGAGTTTTTTTAGTAGAATGTGCTTCGTGTAAGTATGAAAAAGATTTTCAGTGGACAAATGAACCAGAGAAAGAAGATGGATATCTTACTTCCTGTTACCTAAATGATCTCATGATACATATTGGATTACCTTAAAATGTGCACTCATGTCCTAAAGTTAAGCATAATTTGTAAAATGCGAAAACATCGCAGTAAATATGGATACAATGGTTCAAAATCACTTGTGGAGAATCGTGGGACGAAGGTAAAACATTGTGTAAATGCAAAACATATCAATCGACGTCAACATGCTCAAAGCACAGGTGAACGTCGGAAGGAGTATAAAACGGCCTCGAGCGGCATGGCCCGTTTAGACAGAAATTTCGCAATTACTGTGGTACGGAACGTTGTTAAGAAGGACGAAAGGTGTCACAAAGATGCTAACTGGACATGTTTGTGAAGGAACGAATTATTGGAATGCTGGAATCCAGTCGATCCCAAACCGAAGCGTCTCGAATTCTGAATGTGCCTTAGTGTGTGATCTTCAGACTGTGGCAAAGGTTTCAAACCACTGGAGATGTTACCCGACGACTAGTACCAGGTCGGCCAAGGGTAACAACCGCTCGGTAAGACCGATATTTGGCGATAACTGCGCTACGTCAGAGGAACCGTTCTACCAGACAACTGGGTTTAGCTCTGACAGGAGTCATAGTTTCGAGACAAACTGTTTACAGGAGACTGACACGTTGGTCTCTATGCCAGACGACCAGCAGTTTCCATTCCCCTGACGTCTGCAAAGAAACGCGTGCGTTTACAGTGGAGTTATGAATATCGGCAGTGGAGTCATGAATATCGGCAGTGGAGTCGACAACAGTAGGGCAATGTCATGTTCAGTGACGAGTCCAGATTTAGTCTGCAAACTGATTCTCGTCGTACCACGATCTGGAGAGAACGTGGAACGCGTTTTCACCCGAAAAAACATCACGGAAAGACATCGTTTTCTTTCAGGGGAGTCACGGTCTGGGCAAGCATCATGCTGGACGGCCGCACAGACCTCCCCATCTTTGACACGGGGTTAGTTACCTGTCAAAGATAGAAACGAAATCCTTGAACCTACCGTTCGCCTGTTTCGAGGTGCCGTCGGTCCTGGTTACATATTCATGGATGATAACGCGCCTCCTCACCGTGCAGCCCTGGTCGACGCCTTGCTTCAAAGTGAAGATATCCACCATGGCCTGTCAACTCTCCTGATCTGAATTCTATAGAGCATGTGTGGGATATGCTCGGGAGACATATTGCAGCCCTCCGCCACCCACCAAGCTCCGTTCCGGAATTGAAAACTGCTCTTCGTGAGGCTTAGAACTCTTTGAGCACAACTCATCCATACCCTCATCGAAAGTATGGGAAATCGTTGTGCAGCATGCGTGGCTACCAGAGGTTCCCACACACCGTATTAAACTTCAGCATCACATTATTTTAATCATTCTGTTTCACTAAAGTTGACACTCGTATTGTGAACTTTTTCTTTCAACCCTTTTCTTTGGATGAAAGTCATTATTATCCTTGTTTTTGTATTGTTTTCGTCTTCTACAACCCTATTACACCCGCATACCGCATTTTCTTCCATTCCGATGTAGATTTTCTGAAATATTCACATAAACAACAATTATGCTTAACTTTTGGACGAGTGTAGTTTATCGTCGTTTTCGCAACGTTTCGCGTTTAATTTATTTGGCGTTGACACAATCAACTATTTAATATCGATTCGGCATTCACTCTTTGGAATCTTTGGCACAATGCTGAAATCGTTTTCAAAAAACAAACCGACGTCACGTTCAGAGTACGTACAGAAAGCACATTTTACTACAAAAACATAACCACCACCAACATCTAGCTTGACAAAAAAAAAGTCTCTTGTTCCGTATACGAAAGTAAAATCCTTGTCATCCGACGGTTTGTTTCTCACTGAAAATCCCTCTCATGTAATTCTTTTGTTTGTTTTCGTCAATTTTTGGCAATTCAAGGTTTAAAAGTATGATTGCAATAATAAGTTTTGTTTTCCCATTTGTATTAATGTTTCTTCAATGTTTTCACGTTTGAGTTTCCCTTCATTTCAGAGGTGAAGTGGGTCGGTAGTCAGTACCAGAAAAGAGAAACTCGCTGATTTACGGGTTCGGATAGCTACTGCTAGAGTTCCATCGATAAAACAGAAATAGTACTCGCTCTCACACTATGGATTTAAAATCTCTTTTATTTTCAAAAAGCCGAGGTAGCGTAGACACACACTTCACACGCTCTCTTAGTAGCGTGGCTCCTCTCAGACGGCACACAAAGGCTCTAGTGAGCAGTTCACTTTAAAACAACTAGTAGGGGACATCGACCTTCTACGGAGTATGTGCGCGCAGCATTATGCTATTTCTTCCGATCACTCGGTTTGAAGATCTGTCACGTGTTTGTGGGAAACAGTATGAATCCTAAATTATTGATTTGTTAAAGGGAGAATCCATCGTGATCAAAAACACTAGTCTGCGCTTCGATAGCGAATCGACTAAGTCGCTTCGTGGTGATTTGCTCTCCAGAGATCTTACGACAGCGACTTCGTCCACATGGTCTGTCTGTTGCATTAGAAGGTCGGTGACCGGGGACTCCGCGTTGCAAAGTTTTTAACAACTTCCTGCCCTAGATGACTAATGATGAAACTTCCAAGAGATAACTGTTTTCGTAAGAAATGATTGTACAATGGTTGTGTACCGAAAATTTTTGCAAAATAAATTCCGCGAAAATTGCATTCATTCAGTTCCCCTATTTCTGAAAATTTATTTCCTATTTTTGTATCTCTCTTATGAGTGGGAGGGAGTGGTAAATGAATATGTGAGAAGATGGTTGATTTAGGCCTCAAAAACAATTTCATAATTCATTCTCATTCATGCATGAACATGTATCACAGTCCTTAAACGTTACATCTTCAGATACCGTTTGACAAAAGCAGCAGTTGGCTAGTTTGGGTAAGGAAATGTTAGGTTATTAATTAACGTTGCATTGAAGCAAAACGTGGTACTCCACTGGTACTGGTGGAAACTGGTACTCCACTCTCCAAACTTGCACATCACGCTAACGTGAGGACATTTGAGACCACGACAGATTTAACGTGCACTATCCCCTTGTACACGAAGGTATTTGGTTGGACCTAGTTTCGAACTCTCAACCCTCCGGTATCTAATTCATTACTCTTCTAACTGGGTTACCGCGGCTCACGGCTAGTTTGGGCCATCTCTGACTTCGAAAGAGTAAAATGTCTCTTCATGAATACTGAAATGGCTAACATGCATCTAGTTTTAGATATTGTTATTGAGAAAGGACAAGCCTCTGCGAGATTGTATCGCTGCCCGGACAAACGTTTGCGCATGTGCATCAAACTTTGTCTGAAACCGGAACTCTACCCCGAAATGGATACGATACTAATCGGCGACAATCAACGGTACTCCTTTCTTGGAACTCTTTTCCAATCGTTCCGTACATTGGCGCTGTCAGGTGTGCATTACGGTTGGTTGTCGCAACTACTGTGAAACTGTGAGTGTACAACTGCTGTCAAAATTAGGACTAGTCGAAATGTCTTTCACTTCAGTACCTTCAAATCCGGCCACAGAGCATGGCTACTCAGTTTCTATGCAGAAAACGTGACGGTGGCCATCCTTATTTCAACCCATTTAGTGTCGCTCTATCAAAGTCCTATCCTATGGCCTCATCGTGGTGAGAGGGTGAAGCTGGTAGCACAGGCAAAGAATGTCGGAAGTATATACTCCTTGTGTGGCCACCACATGGCTACTCAGTTTCTATGCAGAAAACGTGACGGTGGCCATGCGTATTTCAACCCATTTAGTGTCGCTCTATCAAAGTCCTATCCTATGGCCTCATCGTGGTGAGAGGGTGAAGCTGGTAGCACAGGCAAAGTATGTCGGAAGTATAACTCCTTGTGTGGCCACCTAAAGCGTGAGGGTTGCCCTGCTTTACTCATCTAGCATAGGTGAACGGGTGGGTAAGTCGGACTGCTATAGAGATGCTCCCAGATCTTATGATCAATAGCAGACGCGTTCTACCCATGTCATGTGGGAAAAGAAAGAAGTGTCTCACGACTGGTGATGGACCAATGTGTGGCTTGCCTAACACATTCGGGTTACGCTTGCGGGCATACATCCCATATAATTACTGCTTAATTCTGTGTTAACTACCTCTCCTCAAGTTGTAACAGAATTTGTAATGCACCCTGTATATCTAAAAACACGATTCTTTATTCATGATTTTAAATTTGCATTTCTTCCTTTAACTATTCTGTATTTTTATGACCAATATCTAGGAGTGAAAATTGTCCACCGGGTGGGATGCATACGGACAAACATGGGATACATTGAGACACCATAAATTCCAAGGAAAATGAATTTTTTTATTTTAATAAATTTTTGTATACAAAACACGAACAAAATCATCTGTCACAAGTTACAATTGTCACAAGTTAATAATTTCACACACAATTTGATAAAAATATACAGATCTTAAGGTGCTTACTGAATTTTTTTACAGTAGTGCTATTTTTGTTCTGGAACCTCTCCCAAAATTATGCTCAGCCTGTTAGGATTCTGTCCTGGATTCCAGGACCTCTTTTTATAAAATATTCATATAATAAAATATAAAATATTCATATTTTATAGCTAAGTATGATAGGGATTTTCAGAGTAAACTAACCAGACGGAAGACAGACTTTTCTTCCCGCTGCCCAAATGCGATTTTTCTCGAGGTTAACTGTGAAAATGTAATTTATAGCCGTTCTGGTGACGAAATTCATATATACATTCGGAATTCATTTTTTGGAATTTCTGTTGGCGACGTGCTGCAATCGTATTCGAAAACTTGCCAAGTGACATCTCGTCCGGAAGTACGTATAGAAATCACGTTCCACGCAAGAACTATACAGCCGCCTACATTTAGCTTGATAAAAAAGCCTGTCGAAAAAAGTCTCAGATTACGTCCAATTATGTCTCTTGATGTGAATTTTAAATAAAACTTGGCTGCTTTTAAGCCTCTTGAAAAACTACATTCAAATTGATCAAAATTTTCTTTTGATATAAATGGTCATAATGTAGCCTTTTCGAATAGGTCCCTGGCTCCTCCTTTGCATAAGCTTGATCACAGCGGCTTTTTATATGCAAAATTTCATTTGAATAAACTGATTTGAATTAAGTTTAGCTGATGGTCCAATTGAATTGCATGATTATTCTTTTGCAAAGATAATTAATTGAAAAATTAATTCATTTTTAATTTCTTGAGACAAACATTTTCATTTTTTAAAAATTGCATTGTACTCCTTTGCACTTTGAATTTTTATGTGGTAGAAATTTTCCGGATTTTTTTCTTGGTTGGCAAGTATGCCGCTGTGATCTCCTTCATGGACAACCAAACGCAGTTTCTTATGCAACATTCTCAACAGCAAAAGAGATCTATGGCTTTTCTCCGTTTGATATTACGGAACACCCAAACATCTCTCGCAACACAGATTATCAGCTCTAACTTCCGCGGTTCCAAGACAGTTTCGACACATTTCAAAAACCGTTAGTAGTAACGGAGAGCAGGAAGTGTTTTTTAATACATGTTCCTTAGTTTCTATTCAACGTGTGTCGGTGCGATAAAATTTATCTCGAACATTTTTATAGATGAAAGGATGTTTACTTTAATTTGCTTTGCGGAAGTGTAGCTCTAAGCTTTAATGGTAAGTGCCTTAAGAATAAACTTATGCAAAGCTTCACGTGCGAGCCAAATACAGGATTCCATTCACTAAAACAAGGTAGGTAGGTCGGTATTTAATTAACGTTCGCACCGGAGCAACACAACAGGCTATTGACGACAGTCCGGGATCAAACCCGAAGGGAAATCCGAGGACAACACCACGCAATTTTGAACCACTAAAACATGGATAAAATAGTCCTGGTCAAATGGATGATAACTGGGTAAAATCACACAAGACGACGAGTGAAAGGTGTCAAAATAGAACAAAGAGCGGAGGTCAATTCCTCGAACAACACAAAATATAGTCTGTTCCTCCCCACATTCCTGGTATCCTCAAAGAGTTCTGGACCGTCGTTGCATTTCAAAGGTTCAATACAGCTCCAGACTGTTCTGGCAAAATTTAGAAGTGATACACATGATATATGACTTTTATTAAAGCATTAACCCTCCTGGCGGTTTATCTTCGCGTCGTAAACTGCCATGTAAAGGCCAACCTCTGATGCCGAAACCTAATCCAAACTGTCACCAGTTCTGGGCAAGGGTCAATTTGTTTTCTATACTTGGAATAATAGGACCATTTTGTTTCGACGAGGTATGTATCATCGAGGATTTAGCAAAACTAATCATATCTTGATGGACGAGATATCTCGTCAAAACCATTGGAGGGTTTAGAACTTTCCAACTTGTTCATGCACCGCAATCTCAGCAACTCCTACCCATTATTTGGATTGTATCGATGTCTCTAGTGTAACTCCTGGATAAACAGGACAACTCCTGGATAAACAGGACAACACCTGGATAAACAGGAGTCAAACAATAATAACAGGAGTAACAATATAAACAGGAGTTAATAACAAATCATTTCCTTATAATTTTCACTTTAAACACGCTCAAATAATCAAATTGAAATCTATTCTTGAATTAAATGTTATGAAATTCACATTAATCGTTGCTTTATCGGGCATACTAGTTGTCTGTACTCGTGCTTTACAGCTTTTTAAAAGGGGGGCCACTTGGTTCTGGGCCCTCGTTCATTTCTACGGGCTCTGGGTTGGAATCTCGGTCTCTTCACGGATGTTCGTCATGGTTCGGAATCCACTCCAAGCTGTAGGTATCGGTCTAATTTGGCCTCGTGTTGCAAAAAGAATTATTGTAGAGTGACAAACCAAACACGAGGCATATAAAGGCTTGAATAATAGAATGTTTGTTTCCTTTCGGTGGAGCAAGTTTGTCTAAAATTAGTATTTAGATTGTGGTTATTGGAGATTCTGATGATGATGGGCATGCAGTCTTCCCGAAAACGCAGTAGAGAGAGAGAAACTTGTTCTTTATCAACGTTAATTAGCCATTTTGGGAAGTTTTACATGTTTTACTAACCATTCCACTACTCAACTAGCCTGGTTGGTTGAGGTTTTTGGCGCAGGATCCAAAACAGGACAGGCTGCGCTACAACTTAACAAGGAGGAATAGAATGGAATTCATAGGGGCACGTTAAGTTTCAACCAGCCACTCAGTTTCACAAACTGTTGACACGACCCAAAAACAATATCATGCCACTCATTTTGTCGAAAATGGCGAACAGAAATGGATGATCAGCAATAAACCAGTGATCCGACCTTAGTCCAGAATACGGTGTAATGCTTAAACTAGTCACGGCGGCAGCTTCTGTTCCAATCTCGTCCACATTTATGAAAGCTTTGTGAACGACATCAGAGACCTTGAGGCCCACTGCTCGACTGATGCCAGAGAGATCAGCGACGTGGGACTGATACATCTTCTGCATCCCCAACGCTTTCAGTTCCTTATTCAGGTTTTTGGTGTACTCTATTCTAAACTTCGGCAAAAAAACGGTAACCTCGGCCGGTCTCATGCTCCTCCTGATGGAGTCGAACTGTTCAAAAGTCATGCTTGCTTCGAGAGCGGGAAGACCATTTCTTTGAGTCGGTAGGAAGATCATCATGGAGACGTTTCCTTCGTACGGCAATTCCAGAGCTTGGTAGTCTTCGGTGGAGATAAAAGGGAATTCGGTTGCCGTCATGTGCATTGTTGGGACTTTCCTGTAGAGAAAAAAGAACGTGAACATTTTGCAAATGACATTTTTGGATTGAATAACAGCGACGTACAGATATGAGGGGCATTTTCTGACAAGTTAAATATAGGAGGCTGTAGTGTTTCGGGGACAATACGTGTTTCCTGTACACATTCTTTGACGTCAGTTGGCTTGTTTTTCGAATACGATTTCACCACTTCGCCAATACAAATTCCAAAAAATAAATTTCGAAATGGATTTATGACAGTTGATCTCTATAGAAATCTACACCGTTTGATCAATCCACACCAAATTTAGTACACTTATACATTAGAGTCCTGCGGGTAACGTATCATTCCCCGTTTTATTTATCCTAGGTGTGCAGAGGGGATAAAAAAAACAATTCGAATTCCCCAATAGGAATACCATTGAGTATTATTACGAATGCTGTACGCAATTCAAATTGTTTTACCAATACTGCTGGAATTTTTTTCCCAATAAAATTGTTTTACCAGTATTGCTCGAAAAACAATTTAATTTGTTTTTCCAAAACAAATTAAATTCTAGATTTAATGTTTGAACTGATTTTTTATTTCTTCCCATAAAAATATATTTATGAATATTTGATTGATGAAAAAAGGATATTTAAAATATTTAATTTTACATAACTTACGTATTGTAATGGGACACGAAAAGCCCAGGCGAAAAATTCATTGATCATAAACGCGTAATTTTGCTATTCGGTATCTGGCAATTTCACACGTTTGTTCTAATCTTTCATTTTTCAGAATTTGCATTTTTCCTATGATCGAAATTTCGTTTGTGTTTATATTTATGTTTCAGTATTTTACATATTGCAGATATATTATTTAGGAGTTAAATTTTAATGAATTATTTTTATTTTCTACAAAATATCACTAGACATGGGAAACTTCGTGGCGGTATAGTATATATATATATATTTCGAGCAACTATCCGTAAGTCTTCAGTTGAATACGTAATGGTTTGTAGAATTTTGTTTCATAAAAATAAATAAAATTTACAAAACAAAACCTTTCTAAGTAAAGTGTAACTTATTTTAAAATGACCGGTAAAGTTAAAATAAAATATTTTAAAATAATAAGTTACATTAAATTAAAACTAGTAGCCATACTTTGTAGTTCAAAAATACAACAAATTTACTTCGGAAGTAGTCAAACGAAAAACTCATTGATCATAAAAGTGTAATTTTGCTATTCGGTATCTGGCAACGCCAGAGAATTAATGCTTTATTTTATAAATTTGATTTAGAATTCCGTGTTTGTGTATCTGAGTTAAGGCAGCGAAATGTTGAGGTAATATTTGAATATTTTTAAGTTTTATAAATTCGTGTTCTTTTTAATGTCTTTACACACTACTGTTTGTAAAAATTGCATAACGCCTGGCGTTATGGTCTGGGGCGCTATTGGATATCATGGGCGATCCCACTTACTCCAAATTGTGGGGACCCTGAACAGCGGGTGCTACATCAGGGAAGTTGTGGAGCCCGAGGTCCTACCCCTCCTGCAACGCATTCCGGGGGCTGTATTTCAACAAGACAATGCCCATCCACATGTTGCTCGAAATGCCTTCTTCAGTCCACGACTGGTTCCGCTTCTTCCATGGCCTGCACGATCCGCGGATATGTCGCCCATTGAGCATGTCTGGAATTACATCAGATGGCGACTCGCTCGTACCGCTCGTCAGGCAGAGAGTATGGCTGAACTTTGGCATCAGATAGAGGCCATCTGGAATGCCATTCCTCAGCATGGCATTCAGAATCTGTATGATTCGATGCCACGTGATGTACAGGCTCTCATCGCTGAGCGTGGCGGCTGCACAAGATATTGATTTTGGGCATTATTTTTGTTTTATTGCTCTGTAAATTTAATCGTTTATTTAAACCACTATAAGTAATAAATAAATTTCATTTATTTCTGATGATTCTTTCATAGTGTTGCAATTTTCACAAACAGTAGTGTAAATATTTTTCAAACACCTTTTTTCGAATTGCTCTATTTCAGAATATGATCAGGAAGTCGAAATTCGACGCGCTTGCTCATATCTCGTTTTTCAGAAGTCTGAAGAAATTTTTTCAATTAGCGGAATTTTGGGTACAGCTGTATCTAGCAGTTACCACCGAGATAACAAGGCCTGACCGCTGCCATCATGGCGTCTCCCTAGTAGTCATACGTGCGATACGAACGACCACCGCCGTATTGGAATATTCAAAGCCTAATACAGTGAAATCTGTCTACAACGATACATAATATATTCTATATACGTCGAGACCACAGGAAAATATTGTTATACGTTATTGCAAATTATTATAGCAGTTTGTAAATATGGTTTTTCCCTAGTCAAAACTACGATAATCTCAGAATGAAACTTCCACACCCTCGCGTCTTTCTTCCTTATTTACTAACGATAACAAAGAGTGTGCGTAAATAGTAAAAGCAATAACTTATTAAAAAACCGGCCAAAATTATATCGTAAATTCAGTTAAAAAATAGCGAAAAACTCGCTTATGACTTTTATTAACTAAAATACACACATCAATCAAGCTTAATACCGTCCAATATCATAGTTTCTCAAATGCGACCATAAATCAAAAAGAAAAGAAAACCCTTTCTCATAGTCTAAAGAAATCTAATTAATGTTTTCTTCATCATTAAATCTGTAAAAATGGGAAATCAAAGCAATTGAACTGTAAAAGCAATTGAAGCGATTATCATAGTTGGCTGAAGAATTTTTCCTTGATATTTCATTTATAAAATTCAAACAATTTTCAATAACTTCCAAATTTTACTAACGTGACAGGGTGTTTTGATTTGATTGTTATCTACAGAAATTTCTTGGCCATATAAATGTTTCCATTTTCAGATTTGAATGTATTACAACAGTGTAATTTGTTGCAGGTCCTAAAACAAAAACAAATTTTGAAAAAAGTAACTTTTGACTCCTCAATTAGTTTAAACCAATTTTGTTTATGGGGTAATGAATCCAAAATTTCTAGTAGCCTATTAAAATTTTGAAAAGAAATAGATTCATGATGAGCAATGAACTCAGATTTGCTTTCGTTGATAGCTCTCAATAAATTGGATTCCTCAGTTTCACGAATTTTATCTTCCCTGCTTTTACGAACGGTGGGACAAGTTTTCGAGATATTTAGGGCAATTCGGAAATATACTTGGTATAGCACCAACTTTTAAACGGAGACGTTTCATGGAAAAGGTAGAACACTCAGCAGTTTTTTTGTTGAATTTCGATACATTCCGGACGATATCATCGTTTTGAAAATGAAGTTCGCAGACTTTGCTGCGTTTTGATGGTGTAAAGTCGGCTCGTGGAATCGCCCTGAGCCATCTTTTTCTAATATTTTTATCCTCTGGAAAGGAGAAAACCGCCACTTTTGGTGCATCACCATATCCATAATTTCCAGAGCAAGTAGGTACACAGCATCTAAAGGGCATTTTGGATAGCCTCGTGGTTAAGCCTAAATAAATCGGTCTGGACACACGTTAAACGTGTTGTTTGACGAAAGCCTTTAACACCTTGACACTGTAATGTTCCACAAATGTTCTATAACAATATTTAACTGCAGCTGCACTTGCTTTCCGGTAAAATAGTATAAAAACCCTAATTTCTTAAGCTACATTAAAGGTAATCCATAAGTAGACGGCCATGCGGCGATGTTTGTTATGACTACTAGTAAGCGAGTCACGTGATCGAAACGTCACAGCGGTCTGGCCTTGTTATCTCGGTGGTAACGATCTAGCGCCTTTTCTGGTGGCAACGGTCTGGCACGTTTTTTGCCGCACCCGTATTAGGCTTATTCCCTCGGCAAGCGGAAAGATTTATAAAGATGTTATATTTATAAAGATAAAAAAGATTTTTTCTAAGATTTCTTTCCTTGGCGACATAAAAAAGTACGCCAAGAGCGTTGCCACCAGACGAGGCGTTAGATACAGCTGTACCATATCTTCTATTATTACTTGACTTCCTCTAATATGATTTTATTACGCTAGTTTTAAAGGGATTATTTCCTTCAGTTGAACTTTAATGATTGAATACAAGGCATTTTTTAGACTCGCATGTATGCGTGGAAGGCTTACTCCAAATTGTAGGGACCCTGGACAGCGGGCGCTACATCAGGGAAGTTGTGTGGCTTGTTTTTATTTTTTATTGAACGATGTTTTTCTGAGAATTGTTTTTGATTTAATATCTTGAGTTTGGTCAAGGTGCATAGGAAAAAATTATATACTTGTGCAAGTTAAACATGGAGTATGGTGCATAATTATCTTTCATGAAGGACCCGTTACCTAGTCTAGTACAGGGGCCCTAATTCTTTGCACGGAGCGAACAGACCTGTTAATATCAACTTTTTTTGTCCCAAAGTTACCATTAAGACAGGAAATGAACTTACTTGGCTAGTGATTCTTGTCCGTTGTTGTAGAAGTCTTGATCCGATGTTAGAAGGGTATCAAATGGAATTTTCCACAATCCCTTGAAATACACAGCGTTCAAAATGATCATGATTACTTCATTACTTAGCTCATCCAAAAGACGCTCGATTTTGCCATTCGTTTTTGAATTTACCCAATTGTTGATACTATCTTTCACTTTCGATGCACGCTTTGCGATGTCCACATTCTGAACTGGTGCTCCGTATCTGGTTGCCGCTGCATCCCTGTAACCTGAGAGAAGCGGAAGTCGTCTATCTATCAAAATAGCATTTGCGATGTTCAAAGTGTATCCTTTGGTTGAGCTTTTGGCTAGTTCTTCACTCAAAAAGCGTTGGAAAGTGAGATGGACTAATTCATCTGGCAGTTCTGCTCTCTGATAACCCAGAGCATTTCTAAGCTCCTGTAAGATGTAAATAAAATAATCATTTCCTTATTTGAAAATACAAGGGTTGATCAGAAAAAAAGTTTACAACAGCAAAAACAAGCTGTATCACTATTAGATTCACCGGCCAGAGAAGATGGAACATTATCCGGAAGGAACCATTTCATCCCCAATGGACGTAGACAGGGGTGTCCTTGGGACGATCAGCTGGGTCCGTTGGAGAGGAAGTTAGAATTTCTAGGGCTAAGGAAAAATGAATGGGGGGCTCAAGGGTTGGATATGGAGAAGGGAGGATATTTGAAGTCATGTCGATTAGACCGAACAAATGCCTTGTAATTTAAATGTAAATATGTAAATTAACTATGATACTCGGAGATTAAATAAATGATTTAAGGCAATGTGCACCCATCCCTAGCAGCGCAATTTTTAGTGTAGGAAAAAGATCCAACCATAATAATTATCAGAAATGGTTCCTTCCAGACAACGTTCCATCTTGTCTGAATCAATGTCTTCTTGTTGAATCTCGCAATCACTTAAGATTAGGTTTCACCACGAACAGGGGACAAAAATGACTGCCTGAGGACGTTTTGTTCGGTTTCAGCAAAAAAATATGACTTTTTACAAAACTATTCCTTCAATTGGTTATAACCTTCAATGCATTTTGGTAAAGCCAGTCCAAATATCATGCATCAATATTTGATATACCTATAAGGCTAAACCTCTTCTAATTTACTACTATAACTTCTAATATGCATGTTCTC
Source organism: Meta bourneti (assembly GCA_933210815.1). Taxonomy (NCBI): domain Eukaryota; kingdom Metazoa; phylum Arthropoda; class Arachnida; order Araneae; family Tetragnathidae; genus Meta; species Meta bourneti. Next base: position 71,346,625 of record OW119926.1, on the reverse strand, counting down.
CAACCAGATTTGTCGCTATTTCATATAAAGTAAAGCCTCGAATCTAGGTTTATCTGTTTCACTTCAAAGGCATCAACTGATCTTTTAATAACTTCTTTTCGTGTAAAAGCTCTGAAAACATTCTTTTGAACGCTCGTAGACCCTCAATAAGAGGGTTTTCTGTAAATCGAAATATAGAGGGCGTGAGTGTTTCTGTTGAAGTACGTCTTGTTTTACTTGGCATGTTACTTGAATCGCTTATAGAATTAGAATTTCAATAATTCTTCACGTTTCTCTTTTATTTAAGCGTAAACATGTCCAATACATGTATTACAAATGGATACTCAATGAAATTTGGCTCTAACTACTCCACATGAATAATTTGGTGTGGAAGAAAAGTTGTCGATACTGTCAAAATGGCGATAAATCAAATTTTAAGGTAATAATTCTTTACCCAAAGTATTGTTTCATGTCACAATGGTTTGTTTATGCCTATACTGAAAAACTCGTAGAAACGACTCGGGTGTAACAGTTAGTAATTGATCAATTAGTAAACATTGTTCATACTTTGGAACTAATTTGTCAATGCAGTTAAAAGATTTTTTGTAGTTAATGTCTGGTAGGGAAGGTGATTAAAATTTGTCTTACCTATACTCAGCAGCCAGTGCAATTCTTTGCATTGAATCGTATTTTGATTGGATTCTTTGGATTAGATATTTTGGATTGTATCGGTGTCTCGTGGGACAGCTCCTGGATGAATAGGAGCTGGTTGTTGTGCGATTTGTAAAATGTGGTGTTTTGAACTTGGTCTAGGTGTATACCTAAACCCTAGGTTATATCTAGACCAAGGGATTAGTAAGATTAGTAACAACATTTATTGTAATTGTTCATTGATTGTAAAAACACTAACACGAACACACTCCCGTGCCTAGTGTCGTGAGACCCTGCCAGTTTAAATAAGTGTGGTTGGGAGAATAGAACATGCCACAGAGGTATTGTCTTTCCAAAATGCTAGAGCATATTACATCTATACATTTTTAGATCTATACATTTTTACATCTGTACATTGTTATGTCTACACAGTACAGTAATTAAATCTATATCACCATGCTATATAAAGCTATATACACAACATGGAAAAACTAAGAATACCAAATTGATCGATTGTTGATAGATTAGACTTGGGAAAATGAGAAAAATGGGAAAATATTCAGTTACTTTGAGTCGATCAGGGACTGGCTGGTTCATCGTATTTAAATATTAAAAGAAAAGTACAGCTATTTTTATTTGCCTCAGTTATTTCAAATGTATATTATTTGTTCGATGGAAATTTAATGAAATGCACTTCTTTCTCACCTCAGCTGTATCGTCTCGTGCCCCAAGCAGCAGCATCCCAAAGGCCATGGATAAGCTTAAAGGGGAGAAAAGCACATTTTCTTCTGCATCTGCTATCAATCGTCGATGGAGATTCAAAGCAAAGTAGTTGTTCGCATTGGCTAATTTCTTCAAGCTTGTCTGGCTTGCCTGAACTAGGGAACCAGGAGAATAACGGGACGCGACAGCGGTTGACAACGTCAGAAGAAACAACATCTTGTAGAAGCTGATTTGGGAGGAATCCATCGTACTGATTGCTTCTGTAAAATAAGTAACGAACGATAAGAAAAGAGAAAAATCTTTTATAAGGTGTATCCGAGTCGAACTGGGGTCAGAGGTAAGCTCTGGGAACTTTAGGAACATGGATCCTCTTTCACCAGTCTGGGATTGGAAATTAAAAGTCACTGGCGCAATTCGTAACTCAGCACATCAACATCATTTTGAATAAAATAAACACAGGGACAAAGTTCAATGAAAAGTCCCTTTTTTAAACTTAAGAATTTAATGGACAAACAAATTTCAAAAGAAATTCACTAGATGACCGGAAATCTACAACACAGATCTACAGAATCGAAATTGACTTCTTTCCAACGGAGAACAAAAATAGTTATGAACGGGTCACAGCCCTCAAGAATGATAAATTTCTTTAAAAGGGTTTTGAAACAAAAAAATCAAAATTAAACAAAGAAATGCTCAAATTTAAAAGGGAGGGAATTAACAGACTGCGCCTATTTAATATGAGAGGGAGTTTCAGTGCAAACAAAAAATCAGAAGGAAAACAGATTTTACTTCCTGTTACCCAAATGGTTTTACAGATTAAAAATATTTTATTTAACGATTCATGAATATACATATGATGATAGCACTAAACCAGTGAGGGGTTATACAAAAGCGTGCTAAATAAACAGTAATATGGCATCGCGGTGATACATAGGCCAATTCAAAATTTAACATTCACAAATGGCTTTTCGTGTGGTTACAGTTGAACCTATGATAATAATTAAATATACAGCAATATGGCAGCGCGGTTACCCAAATGATCTTACATAATAAAAATCGGGATTATTCTAATGGGTAATTTTTCGCCGTTTTGGTGACTTTTGCTTTGTAATCTAATTGGCGTTTGCCAATCAACTATCATACATAAAATAGGAATTCATTCTTTGGAATTTTTACTGGCAACGTGTTGAAATCGTATTTATAAAACAAGCCAAGCGATGTCATGTCCGGAATACTTCAGACAAGTACGTTATCCGCAAAACACTACCGGTACTTTTATTTAGCTTGCCAGATAAAGCCTGTCAAACTGCATTTTATGTCGCATTCGATGAAATTTTTAATTCCATAAATTTATCAATACATATTTCTCAAATTAATTTTGAAAGCACTTCCGCAACAATTACATTGACCTGATGTTTTAATAACTTTGATTTAGTGATCTGCAAATTTGAAAAAGTTGTTTAAAATTTATCTTCAATACAATCAAAAAATAGAATGACGTAATGAGTTTTATCTCCATCTATTTTATGGGCCACTCTGTATTCTAGAAATATCAAATCTGAAATTCCATGTTTAATTGATGTTTTTTTCTACACTTTTTAAATAAACTTCCTAAGTTAATACTTTTTATCTAACAAAATATTTTTCAACAGTTAAATTGTTAGGCAGCATTGTGAGAGAGCGAAGAGGGCATGTTACTATTCAATAGGAAATGACGCCTTTAAACTTATTCATAACTCATGGATGGAAGAAAAGTGACCAAGTCTTTTGGTGTATGACTTTGTGAGGGTGAATGGACTTGTGGATTTTGTCTAGCTGGAGCTAGACATGGAGATTAGCAACAACAATAACAAACTTATACGCAAAAAGTTTGCATAAGGGATCGCCTTAATATCAAATTGAGCATTCACCTCTTAGTTTCCAACAAAAACCAATTTTGACGTAAAAGTGTGAATCGATATCAAAATTCAGTCTACCAAGTCATTTGGTCAAGCTATTTCTGGATTAGGAGAAGGGAAAATTTGAGCTACCTAAAATTATTTAAAAAATTATGGAAAGAATTATAAGAGAAGGAAATTAGTTTTCTCCTCCCCCGATTTTATTCATATCTTGGGAAAGAATTTTCCCATCAGGTGATTTTTTCAAGTGAATTCGATTCACGCAAATTGTGGTAAGTAGAGGAGGAAAATACGTTTCTACAAAGCATTTTTCTTTAAATTTTTACGTGGAAGAATGAAATTTTACTAAAATTTTACACAACAAATATTTTGCATTGAGAATTATAATAAATGGAAAATAGTGGATAGACATAAAAATTTCGTTATGCAAATGTATAATATTCTTCCTTTGTGTTGCCAGAGGGAAGAGGGTTGTGGGGGCCCAACACCCAGTAATTGTTACTTTCTGAATATATTTACAAATATAAAATCTTAAAAATGCAAATATCTCTACAAATAAAATACCAAATACATGAAATACTTTTTTTATTAAAATAAAATTATTGTTATTTTATTCTTAAAAATTATTTTATGAATTAAGTAGCTTTTTACTACATAATAATATAATGTATTCATTATATAGTAATTTAATGATTTTATATTCTTTACGAAGTATGAAAGCAATGAATCTGTGCATCGGTTTTACTGCGTTGACTCAACCATCTAGCGAAGGACATATTTACGTATCGTATCAATCCCCGACAGCGACACAAAAGTTAATTTCGAGAAGCAAGGTTTTAATACTATTCAATATGATCTATTTTCTAATTATTTGCGGAGTTTATATAGTCAGTCGTTTACTTAGATTAATTTATTTAAATCGCTTTTCTGCGGTAGAAATCCTAAAGTTCAATCTGGAAACTAAAAAAGTATAGAAATGTAATAAGATCTGTATTTTGCGTTAAAAAAGTACCATTTCTAACTATGCGTTAATTATGGGTTTCGAAATAAAAACCTAGCTACTCTTATGTTGCTTTCGATAAATTTTATTCCATACTGCATGAGCATGAAATAAATGTAGTACATTTTGTTGACTTGAAATTTCATCCGGTACGTAGTTGAATTTACATCGCACTGGAGCAACACAACGGGCTATTGGCGACGGTCCGGGATAAATTCCGAATTGAAAGATCCGAGGACAACACCTAGTAATTTGTAACCACGGTCAAATGACGGAAAGTGTATTAGAATTTCAACCTGTTAAGTGAAAGTAATTTATAACCTAAGTGACAAAAATTGGCAAGGAAAAACATTTCCACCACTCCAATCCTAACTGCATACATATTAACATATATTAGTGGCTAGATAATTACAAAAAAAGAAGCGTTTACTGGTGAAGCCATTTCACCAAATAACAAAAGCAGTAGAAAGGAAAGCATACCTTACACGAAGGAAACAGTGAAGTCAGCGGATAACAGAAGGCTCGCAACCTCTCGATTGGTGTGGATCACACGTTTTAAAGCACTCCTCTGTTCCGCGAGGAGAAAAACCACTTTCCACCCGCCTCAAATTCCGAGAACGAGTCGACTCCATTTGCAATGGGGAAACCCTTGGCTCTCTTTTCCCATAGTGTTAACTGGGTGTCTAGGCGAGGATTTGCTCAACGTGAAGTTCAAGAGCAAAATAATTAATGGATGCAAAGTCCGCATATAGCTTTCTCTGCCGCTTTATCGCTCTCTGCGGTTTTGTTTCGTATGAGAGCATTGCTCACATTTGACATTCATGGGATTTAATGGCATTCGTAATGACGACGGTTGCACCTCGTTGTTACAAATGCAGATTTTGCAAATTCGGAAATTTCAGTCCGTGCAAGTGTCATGGAATAAAGTTTTTTTAGCGAACACTTTGTGTTATTAAAAAAGAGCTCCAACTAAAGCAGAAAAACTGTAATATTTCTATGTGCGGAACTGTGCGACGATAAACGATTTGAAAGAAAATGAAAGGAGTTCCGGGTTCAAAAACTCTATTAGATATTGATGACAGACGATATTTTCCCATAATTATTTTCATTTTGGCATGGTGTGGAAGTTTGGAGATTGGGGTACCAGCTCAGGTGTTGACCACGTCAACTGACAGTGGTTCAAAATTACGAGGTGTTGTCCTCGGGATGGATCCCGGACCGTCGCCAATTGCCCTTTGTTTTGCTTCAGTGCGTTAATTAACTACCTACCAACTACCTACCCATAATTATTTCTTTCATTAAAATTTTTATTTTTGGTACTTGCATCGTAGAACCTTAAAGAAGCATCTTGTAACAAAGCAGAGGCGTGGCTAGACTTTTTTGAGACCGGCGCGAATGATGTTGATGCCGCCCTTCGTAGGAAACAAATTTATGTATTAGAAGTGTAAAAAATAATCATCAAAGAAAATCAAAAAAGAATCAGATAAATTATCATCGCCAAATTAAAACCATATCAAATTTCATTTCTCATCCTTATTCACGTTATTAATTATTGTTTACAAGTAATTGTGCTTTAGTTCTTTTAATATAATTTATATTTACCGGTACATTCGCGTTTGCTGAAATGAATTTAAATTCACTTTAAAGCGACTGAACGCTGAGTGATTTCGACTAGGGTGTTAAAATTCTCGTCTCTAATCTAAATTTGAAAAAAGGGAAATTCAGCGTATTTATTCTGCTGAAAGCTCGTTCACACGTGAAGCTCATTTCTAAATCAAAATATTTCAATTAATTTTTTCAAGAACAATATTATAATTATTTTAATAATTTAAATATTGTCGATGGTGGAAACTGGCTTTATGAGCTTAGTTTTTAATAAAAAAATCACAATTTACAACTTGAGTGAGATAGAGAATTGTAAAAATTATACAGAAATTATAATTGCAAAAATTGAAACAATGCAATCAGTGTTGCAAAAGTTATTAACGAAATTTAACTTGTGTTTAATGAAAGATTAAAAAATTCGCCAAATTTGTTCGTTAACCTATCCAAGATTGTAAATTTTGCTCATAGCTTGAGGGCTTATCCATGAAATCAAGGGCATAGGTGACAAAAAAATATTATACTAGCAGAATTACCCGGCGATGCTCGGGTTGAATTGGTTAAATGTTGATTCTATTTTATAAAAAATGCAAGCATCATTTAAGTGTACAGAAAATATTTTTTAACATCGTTTTAACTTTTTCATAGCTTCTGCACCTTACTTCCGATTCAAATATGTAAACATAATGTATCCATCAATCCATTTCATATTCATCACACTCTTGCTGTAAGACAAACTACAAAAGCATTTTCTGAGATGACTTCTTCAGAAGTTGATTTTGAGTTTTGGAGTGATTACGAATGCCAATTAAGTTCATTTTCAGTATAAATGTGGAACTTTCAGGGTATAGTCTTGCACTTAGTTTTCTAATCAATATATATTATTTGTGGTACCCTTGCACCATGGATTTGATGTTTTCGAATTACATTATAATGGTGAGAGGCCGGCAAATTAAACTTACGGCATTCGTGGTTAATTTATTTTGAAGCACACATTTTTTTTCCTTGAAAATTATATTCAGCCGTACGTGGAATAACGGAGCTTGTTTTTAAAACAAATGTCATCAGTGTAGACAAAGCAAATTCAATCTATTACACTTTTTACAAAATCACTACTTTCAATAAATGTTTCACAGGTACCTAAGTTGTATACGAACAGTTTCAACTACAAGTAAGCAACCTCGACCTTCTGCCACTTAAGACAAAAAATTTATATTTTTCGACAGTCCTAGTTTACATACTTCCTTATTGTGTTATTATTCCAAGATCAGCAGTCTTTAAAATTCACTTTCCTCCAACAGAAAAATTCAGTTTTAAATCGAATCCTTAAGGTACTTTTTCAATTGAGAGACTCAATTTCTATATAGAAACCACGTATCTATTTAGAATGATAGATGTAGTTACTTGACTATGGAGTACAACTTTCAATAATACCCATGAAACATGAAAAACAAATGTAAATTAAATTGATTTTAATCGTCGTAATGAAAATGTCAAAATTTAGAAATATCTTTGAACTACAACCTATGACTACCCGTTTTGATTTAACGTAAAATATCTTATTTTTAGAATAACTTTATTTTAACTTTACCGGTCATTTTAAAATAAGAAGTTATACACTTTACTTAAAGAGGTTTCCATTTATTTTTATGAAACAGAATTCGGTAAAGATGTCGAATCCGGGGCATGTTTGTCGCCAAGCAATTTTTGTCGCCAAATCAAGATGGCGTCCAAAGCCAGTATGGCGGCCATCTTGGCGATTCGATTTGTTATATTCGGAAGTGAAAATGAGGAATGCACAAATATCCAAATTTCAAAACGTTAACCAATCATAGAACGCAATACATCGCAATTTCGTTAAAAAACCGGACTTTCCTTTCGAGCAATACTGATAAAACAATTTTATTTGAAAATTTGATTTTCGATCAATACTGGGAAAACAAACTGAGTTGCGTACCGCAATCGTTTTATGCTCAATGTTTTCCCTATGACAATTTCGAATTGATTTAGCCCCCACCTAGGTTAAAGAGAAGGGGTTAATATGTAGCTTGCATTACTCGCTGGGTTCCAAAGTATAAGTGTACCAAATTTGGTGTGGATTGGTCGAACGGTGTAGATTTGTATAGAAAACATACAGACGGACGCCAACTCTGCTTTATATGTATAGATATACTATATTTGCATTCATTATTTTGTTTTGTCACATCACCAAACATTATTTTGTTCATGTAGAATAAAGATTCAGGATTTTTATAGAGGTATCACATGGCCAAAAAAATGATTTTTTATATTAAAACAAACTTATCGAAAAATTACGATACCCTTTTATTATTAATTGGATATAATATTTCTGAATCTGATAAATTATGCGCTAAAATATTAAAAGTCGTTCGCTTTAAATAAAAATTTATTTACGTAAATGTTCATTGCTCTAGTTCTGTTATTTTTACAAATCGATGATTAAACATATTGTAACATTGAAGTAAAACACAAGGATGCAACGAATCACAAAATTGCTGTAACGTGAGTCAAAGATATTTTCAATAAAAGCTATCAATGTGTATTTTTTCAAATTCTAATAAAGCATAAAAATGTTTCAAAACAAGAAAAATTTCCCATCATGATTCACTTCATATTTGATATGATTTGGAATTACATTTAATTTAAAATAATTACAAATTCCATGTCATTTTTACTGTAACGTGAATCACTATTATTTTTATTCAAAATAAATATTTGATACATTTTTCAAACACCCTCTACCATTAAAATATTTAAACACTCATGAAAAAAATCCAAAAGAAAAACTATTTTGTAAAAAAAAATAACAACTATTTTTTTCAAATTTCTTCAACTGTAAAGTGAGTCACAGTGGGGGGATTATACCTAGACATTATTTCGAGTTTAAAGGAGGGAAATCGCTAGTCATTGTTGGAATTGCTTTCCATCTACACAGGTAGCGTGACACAGTGTGAAGCCAGTTTCTCTCATCTAATGCTATAGTCATGTTCCCGTGAGAAGGCAGTTGGGTCACGTGGTTTTGAACGAGTCTATTAGTTCCATTTAGGAACTAGGTAGAAACGCAAACAAATTCCTTCCTCAATTGAAGTCTTTAATGCTGATTGTGGCACCCAGTTTATGGTTCGATTCCAAAGTTGGCGAGGGATAAACTATAGAATAGGGCAGCCCTATTCTAAGACAACCTTTCACACCTATTCAGAAATCAACTGACCCAAGGTCAACCGCCTTCTCGCTGGACCGCACTATATTTAGCAATAGAACCAAATATAATATGATAAAGTGAAAAATAGTTTAAACTGCAAAAGCTAGAACCATTTCAAAACAATCAAACATAAGTACCCAATTTAAATTATCAACTTAAAGCCTGTTTCCTATTTTGATCTATTTCAGATTACATACTCAAACCGAGGTCTTTATAGTGTTTCAAAACTTCTATTAACTTTAAAAGGAGGAACACACAATTTAATCATATTTACATTGGGATGTATGTCAGCAAAACTTCATTAGATGTGCTAGAACAGTAGTTCTCAAATTTTTCAGCCCAAATCCTAATGTGGGACAAATTGTTGATTGGTTAAAATGATCATCCAGCGTGTCTGCGCTTCAATAGACACCTGACTTACCCTGCTGAGATCTTATGATAGCGACTCTGCCCCATTGACCATCGATGACCAGGGACTCCGCGTAGCAAAGTAAGTTTTCAACAAGTGTGAGTGAGTGGTAAATGAATATGTGAGAAGATGGTGGATTTAGGCCTCAAAAACAATTTCATAATTCCTTCTCAAATTCATGACACTTCGCGTTTCCAGAATTTTTTTGTTATAAAACTACTATATTGCCTGAAGGTACAATTTTTTTGTGAAATTATTTGTCAATTGTAGAAATATGCATTCTCATTTATGCATGAACATGTATCACACACCTGAAACATTACATCTTCAAATTCCTTTTGACTGCGCGGTAGACAGCTAGTTTGAACCATCGCCTGACTTCGAAAGGGTAAAATCTCTTTTCATGAATACTGGAATGGCTAATATGCATCTAGTTTTAGGAGTGGTTAGTGGAAAGGGACGAGCCTCTGTGAGATGATATCGTGAACGTTGCCCGGACAAACGTTTGCGCATATGCATCAGACCGGGGCCATCGTGAAGGAACGGGCTGAGTCAACGCCACCTACAAGTATATACATGTTTAAAGGAGGTTTTGGCTGAGTGCAGCTTCTGTGACGTCATGATAGTGGGGCCATTGGAGAGAATTAGCGAGCGAAGAGTCCGTGATCAGACGGAAATAGATAGTAAAATCTCGATGTAAGCAAATCCATTTTTCCAAGATTTGAAACTACACAGCTTAATCTTTTTGTTGTTAATTTCGGATTAATTTTCACACATAAAAATATTCGTTTCTTTGTACTTCCGGGATTAAGCATTTTGTTTTGCCTTGCGCGCTTCCGCTGTTAAACCCTTGTAAATAGTCAGTGTAAAAATATTATTTTTATTTCCAAAAAAGCAATTTGGATTTTGTCACAGCGGTGAAAATCGAGAACGGTAAAATAGAAATTGAAGCCCCATTCCTATTTACGTTAAAAAACCGTCGGTTTTTGCCTCAGGTTTTATTGAGTTTTATTTTGTTACCAACTTTCTGAATTAATTTTTTTATTATGGGTGCCGGGCTTCTGAAAACTTCCATGGAATCTAAGCCACTGTGTGGTGAGTCGTGGTCTATATGTTACGGTTCATGTGATCAATCGGTTTATATTAATAACCAAATAAAAAGATTAAAGTGAAAAATTTATAAGAATTTATCGCATGAACGGGTGATTATTAATTCGCAACTATGAACGGTAACTCAAATCGCCGAAAATGTAAAAAGTCAAAAACCAGTTATAATTCCAAATGCCACAGCTCTTTCTGCAAAAATAATTGTTTTTAACCATTTAATATTACATACGTATAAGAACTCGTTTACGTTATAAATAATGGATATATCTTAAAAATAAAAGTTTTCAATGTTATAAAACATTTTTATTAAATTCACCAGGCTCATTGGTAATTATTAATATCTACCGGTAATTGTAATTTATTATGCTTTATTAATCACATTGACCAAAAGACGCGGTTATTATTATTAGCCGATTTTATTAATGCTAACGGATTTATTACATGAACGTACCATATATATTATCAAAAAGCTTCTCGTAAACGATAGCACTCGGATAACATTCCTTAATGACTGTTCACTCCTAAAGAATGTACTCGTGATGAAATACACCCTGCTATTAAGAACTTAATTTCGGGATTTCCAAGCCTTCTCTGACCGTGAAAAACCTCTGACGTCGTGGACGTTCCTAAGTGATATGTTGGGGGCGTGCACTTGCACGTAGAGATGCTGTAATTGGGCAGGCAATTTAAAAGAAAACCGTCCAGTGAAGATAAACGTGACTTAAATGAAGTCAACGTTTGTGGGAAATGTAAAAAATTAAAATATTACGACATTATCGTGGTACTAAAGCAGACAGTTAAGGAAAACAATATTTTAGTTTGCTGTTTTGCGGTAAATGTTACATATGAATGAGTATTTTGATCTTAAGTTTTATAAATTGACAGACTTTTTTTTATCAAAGGCAATTTATTTCGTAGGTAGGTAGGTATTTTAATTAACGTCACACTGGAGCAACACAACGGGCTATTGGTGACGGTCCGGGATCAATCCCAAAGGGAAAGATCCGAGGACAACACCACGTAATTTTGAACCACGGTCAGATGACGAGGCAACACCTGACGAGGCACACACTCTCCAAACTTCCACACCACGCCAACGTGAGTACATTTGATGCCACGATAGATTTAACGTGCACCAGCCCCCTTTGTACACGACGGTATTTTGGCTGGATTCGAACTCGCAGCCCTCCGGTTGCTAGTCCGTTACTCTTCCAGCCGGGCCACCGCGGCCCGCAATTTATTTGGAACGACAATGTTTATGAGGACATCTTGTTGAGGTTTACAACGTGTTCAGCCAGGAACGGACAGGTACTTTCCAGTGAGATGACTTTGCCTTTCTTTCAGGGTAAACAGTAAAATCTGCAGGATTAATTTCTCATCGTGATTTTTTTTTTTCATGAAATCAGGATCAACATTAACGCATTCTGTCTTGTGTAACTATTTTTAGGTGGAAACAACATCGACCTAATGAAATAGACGGAGCATGTGCTCGCAGCTTCATGTTATTTCTTCCAGTTGCTCGGTTTGAAGAGCCGTCACATGGTTGTGGGTAAAAACATGAATCCTAAATTATTGATAGGTTAGTGATTATCCAGTGATCAAAAGCACTAGTCTGCGATTCGAGAGCCAATCGGCTAAGTCTAGTCGTATGTCCACGTGATTCATCCATCAGAGGTCCTACGACAGCGACTCTGCCCACATGCTCCGTCTATTTCATTAGAAGGTCGATGGCAAACAAAAGTGCGACCAATACAGCATATTCATGCAACTAGTCTAGCTCCCGCAATAAGGCAGTTGGATCATGTGGTTTTGAACGTGTTTATTAATTGAATTAGGTTGGTTGGTTTGAGGGTTTTATGGCGCAAGGGCCATATTTGAATTAGGATAGGTGGAAACAAAAAGCGTCGATTCTGCCATCGAATTTAATATAATTTGATTCCAAATTTGGCAAGAGATAAATCACCTACGGCGATCACCACGTTTCTTCGGTCTTTATCCGAGACAACCTTTCACACCTATTCAGAAATCAACTGACCCCTCATCTGCCTTCTTGCAGAATCCGCACTATATAACCGCTTTTTCGCGGCGACTGAACGGCTTGATCTAGAAAATTCATGAGCAAGTGTTCTAAGTTACATGTACCCAAATCCTGTCTTCGGTTGCAGTTGGTCACGCCATAAAACATAAGTTCGGATACTATTCGATCAGACCTCGTGTAGTCGTTATCCTTCCATTTGAAACTAATCCAAATTTTCGTTAGGCGAATGAATTATGTTAATGCACTAAAGTACTGCAAATCAGACATTCCGACAGGGGAGATCTATTGTCTATCCGTGAGAATTTATCAGTTTAGTGCTCTCCCATAGGAGTTGATCAGTTTCTCAAGCACACAATACAATAACCACCCTGTGGAGGGTTTACGGCTATTGAGTTCCCAAGGCGTAGTGGAAAAGGTTTATGGTAAGCTCTCACCAGGTGAGAGGTGACAAAGATGCTCAAAGGATCCAAATATTCCTGAGAGGACCGTTAGATCCTAGACGAGCAGATTATCTCTCCCAACGTCCAAGAAGCGGGACGAGCTTGGTAAGTCGGTGTTGGTCCCTTTTCTGCAATGTTCCTGTGCCATTCGTCAAGGAATCTTTCAACTGGAAAATATGGGTGAGATGTAAGGCAAGTGCGTAATGGTCTAGATTCCCTTCTCCATAGGAACACTGGTCAGTGTGGTGTAAGCGAATGCTGGAGATGAGGCCAATGACATGCAAAAAAAGATAGACGCCTGTGTTAAGCCAGATATCTTATACGCACAGAATCACTAATGGGAATTCTTGAGATGGGACCAGTGGATGATTTATTTGAGTTGTTACCAGATGACCGGGCTGGAAAAGGTCGTGCGTGGAACATTTTTCATGTTCTCTTTGCACTTTCTGTTTCAGTGCTAGGTCCAGCCATCCTGAGGTGGGTGTTGGAAGTGGATAACAGACAGAGCGTTGGTATTCCCTCTAACCCACAGGGGCATTGGTTTATCTGTGATAATTGGAATCTGTGGAGATACCTTGGGAATGTACCATGGCTTGAGTTACATATGGGACTAAATGTTCTAGTATTCGTGGAAACGTTTTGGAAAAGATCGCATGCTGAGCTGCTTGTCATTTGACCCATTCTACTTCACTAGACTACAGTTGGAGAATGTGGTCTAGTGAGCCTCTTTTCTTTCCTTTGAGGATTTAACTCTGAAGGATTCACAAGTATACATCCGTAATGCAACCTGTGGTTTTTCCAGCATGACTTCGTGACCACCAGAATATTTTCTAAGATTCTTTCAACCAAGATAGAGGTTATTTAGTGTTGAGGGGTAAGAGCAACACTACTATACTCAGAAACCATGTGACGCTCAGAGGGTAAAAGCAACTCATCTGTGTTGATTAATATCTTATGCCACTCAAAGAACCTTATTGATTAGTTTGTATTCAACAGCTGAAAAGCTTAACTTAATAAACATTTAAATATAAGACAAATCTAAGTGACTTACATAATGTTCCTTTTTACTTAGAACATCTAAAATTGCATATTTGTGGTTTTGGCGTGATGACGACAATATCATTTAAGATGTTTATTTCACAGATGGCACACAAGTCGAAAGACAAACTTACTACATCAGATTTTCTAAACTATTGTCTCTGGAATAAATGTCCTAGTGAATGGCATAGAAAAGTAGTGATCAATAATTTTTTTATCTTATTTCTGTATCAACATTTAAATAACCCAGAGAATTTACTGTCCATCCTTTACCAATAAAAAGAATTATACTTAGCACTTAGGAAAAATTAGTTCACAATCTGTAATTCAGTATAAGGGAGCAAGAGAGAACATTCAGTACTCTCTAAGTGCATGACTGCTTATGTGTTTCGAAGATAATTTGCTCATATGGAATGGCTAATTTAGACTAATGTAATTATTAATGTTTTAATTGCAAAATTAACTTTTTCATGTACTTTTGTGTGTGAATAAATCCAATGGGTTAAGTAAAATTAGTTTCTTTTGTATACACAAATTTGCATTTAAATTTTCAAATTTCCATTTTAAAGAATAAGGTTGAAAATGCTGAATTAATTTTGTAAAAATTCAAGTGAATTCATGAAATAGGTTGGTTTTTTATGGTACAAGGGTCATATTTGGTCATACTGTGCCAGACATAAGACATACAATATCAAGCAATGAACACAAATACACAAAGAAAGTTTTACTGACACAGAAGATAGAAATACGCCCAGGGAGGAGGTAGGTAATTTAATTAACACTGGATTAAGCACTGGAGCAACCCAACGAGCTATTGACGACACACCCAGGGACGAATCGAACCATTCATGAAATAGGAAAATTGTCAAAATAAGTATTGTAATAGTTTGAAGAAAAACTTTGATGCCTAAATATCATGAATCAAAACTATTTTGCTGGTTTTTCAGGTGAAAATTTCCCTCAAATCTTGACCTGAGAATTAAGTTCTTTAAGAGGATATATAAATACACAATGGAAACATACTTAAAAAATATATTTTAAATAAATTAATGAGAAATTAGTATTGAAAATATTAAATTGTATTTATGCCACAAAACACACAAAAATGGTTTTTGAATTTTTAATTCAAAAAGATTAAAAGTTCAAATTTGATTTGTTTTGAATAAGGTTAAACTATTTTTACAACTAAGGTCAAAACTATTTTTAAGACAGCTCATAAATAATCTAGTATTTTTTTTTACCAAGCTTTATTTTCACTTTTATAAAATGTTGGTATGTACATGAAACCAAAATATTTACAACATAGTAGTCTTTTTTAAGCAAATGCCACAACAGGTCTTTCTAGCCTTCTTTTAGCTTTCAATTTTCGTTTCTTCTTACTATCTTCTAAAAGGCCAGAGAACATAGAAACCTCTTCTCGAGCATCGATCTCACGTTGCAGGAGACTGCTTCCTGCTTTTGTGAATCCCACCATATCCTGAAAAAAATTCACCATTAAGAGCAAAATGACTTAAGTATTTTATAATCTTCAAGGTTTTTGTAACACCTAACATATATAAGGACCATTCAGTGTAGTTAAGGGACATTTAGAAGGTACAGCTCCTGCCGCTTCATATAACATCTGTTCGGAGAAACTTTATTTTACTAAGCGGCTGATTTTATAACAGGTAATTTGAAGTTTATGAAATCAACTACAACTCCTTGAAAAATTGCATCTCTTGGGGATAAGTAAAAGTATCAAAGGTTGAGAAAAATTAATAAAAAGGCAAACATTTTTTAAAAAATCATGTGCATCTACAAGTTAAACACAAAATCGAAGGTTAAAAAAATTATGTTTAATTTGATAGAATTTTTAAAAGCAGAAATTTCTTATCTATTCTTACGAGGCACCAAAATCTTTAAATTCAATTTTACCTTTTTATGGGGCTGGGATACCATACTGTCTTATAACTGTTTACTCCAGGTTATCACAATGCATTTGGCTATATAAGAAATTGGTCATCTGCAAGAGGTGATTGGGTTGATTGGGTTTGGTGGTTCCATTCATTAAAATTTCAGGATCTGGATGAAGACCACGCCATTTGCAAAAATGAAATGGGTTTTTTTTAAGAGAAAAGACGAAACCATTCTTGTCCACCAATTCTGTGAGTTTTTACAGCAATTTGCATTTGTCGTTCGATGAAAGATATGTTAACACCTGCACAGTGAATTTGAAGGTCATCAACAAAAGAGATTGATGTATATATGGAAGTTGTTGAATGATTCCGTTAATTTTAATGATAAATAAACTACGCTTAAAACACTACCTTGAGGAACCTCATGTTGAAAGAAATCATCTGATAAAACATCACTAACTTGAACTTGAAATGTTCTTGTCAAAAGAAAGTTTTGGATAAAAACAGATAATTTGCAACGAAAGTTCGTGTAGTGCAAGTCTTAAAATTCCATACCACCACGTCCTGCATGCACTTTTTCCATGTAGAAAAACACAGAAATTAAATGTTTTTTTACTGACGAATGCATCTCTTATTCTGTTTCAAGCATTAAAACAATGTCCATGGCGCAGCGTCCACAACTGAATCCATTTTGATACTTCGAAAGATGGCCATTCGGCTCCAAGACATGTATCAAATATGAGTTGACCATTCACTCCATAACTTTGCAATGGCAGCTTGTGAATGCAATGGGTCTAGATATTTTTGCAAAAATTACACCTAGAGTGTCTGCTATCTTTAGCATTCGATATGAGTGGACAATTATTTTTCAGAAATGATAATGAATGGCCAGTGTTTTTGGTGCCAAGTATTTTTCTGACTTTATCCCAGATGAATTTTGATGGTATCTGATTTTGAATAGTACTTGCGTATTTTTGCCAAGATTCATTGACTGGCAACTGATTCACCGAGCAATTGCTTTGGTATGTTTAAAAACTATTAAATTTTCAGAAGTGGAATATCCTCGAAATCGGTACCAGGCTTTATTTGAGCTTTGTAAGCCTCAGCACATTCCTAATTCCACCAAGGTTTCCATGATTTGGGAAATTTTCCTGATGTTTTGGGAATTGCAACATTTGCAACTTTTTTAATGTAGGTAGTAATGCTTCTACTGCTGCATCAATATTTGGATGTACTCACATATCTTTGCTAAGTTCTGAAAGTTCTTCAAATAGGGGTCAATTAGCTTTGTCAAAAGTAAAACATACAGGTTGTTTAGGGAATGGAATGTCTTTCACAGAATATGTTAAAATGATTGGGAAATGATCACTGTCGATACTAAAATTACATTTTGTAAAAAGAGAAGGGGAACAAATTGCAAGATCTATGGAATGGAAAATTTTAGTCAGTTGATGGAAATAAGTATTGCTTGTGTCATTTAAAAGGCATAAACTATGGTCTGCAATAAATTTTTCTATCAGTACCCCTTGGGCATTGTTGCTATTTCCCAAAGAGAGCTGTGACTATTCCAATCGCCAAAAATTATAAAAGGTAAAGGAAGTTGGGTTAACAAACTCATCAAGTTCTCAGATGGAGGTTTTGGCTTGGTAGAAGATATATGGTGCAAATTGTAATTGATGTTTTTGTTTGAATTTGTAGAGCTATTGCTTGCAATGAGGTATTTAAATCTATGGATCTGGATGGAAAATATTGTGTACCTTAATGCAACTCCTCCAATAGCACATTCATTTTTATATATTATCTATCCTAACAAAGCTATATTGTTTGATTTTCATTTCTATTGCAGTATCAGATATGTTTCTTGTAATCCAATGCAAACGGGTTGAAATGAATTAATAAGTGTTTTGATGTCACCAGTATGGCTTTGGAAACCGTGACAGTTCCATGAAATGAAGTTAATAGCCATATCCCTTAGGTGACTTTGTCCAACTCATCCCTTTGCATGTAATCTCCATCAGACAGATAATTCAGTACATTGTCTTTTTTGTCTCGAAAATTATCTAAAATTTTCCCAAGATCTTTTTTCTTCCTTGCACCTTAGGAAATTTTTTTGGCTGAGAATCTTTATATTTTCGTTTTGATGATATTGTGTGAGCCTTTCTTGCAGGTTTCAATTCTTTGGAATTTCGGTAGATTGTTCTCCTTTGTAATTTTGGAAGAAGGGATTAAGCTATTCGTTTGTTTAGTATTGTCTACTGATTTTTCAGATGATTGATTAGATGTTTTAGGTAACTGTTTTGGGGGTTGTATATTAATGAGTTGATCAAAAGTTAGAGGGTCTGTTTGTGTAGTTATGGATTTCTAAACTTTTTTTAATGTTTGAGAGTAAGAAATGCCTGCTTTCGGGGTTCTATTGGTAACGATTCTATTGGCTTTGGTAAAGGATGGTATTATGCTCAATAGGTATATGTTTTTATTGCTAAATATGTGGGTAAGCATAATTCTAATGAAAAACGTTATGAATAGAGAAACAAACAATAACTTACCCTCACATGATACATTTGCTCAAATATTTTAGTCTTCAAATTTTCAATTATTGGACGGAGGTTTTGAGTTATAGACATTTGTCCCAAATGATGCCTGAATAAAAGAAAATTAAAGTTAAATTCATACAATGTTAACTCGTGAATATATTTAAGATTTAAATCATCAAACTTTTAAAGTTATAAGCAGATTATTCACAAAGGTATTATGACATGAAAACACTAATAACTATCGCAATTTATTGAAATCTTATTTTGTTCTTGTTTCTGTCAATCTTTAACTAACACAATTAAAACAAAACTGCATTGATAAGTTTCAATCAATAAATGATTTATATTTTCATTTGGTGTAAAAACAACTAATGCATGAACTGAAATCAAATATTTTTTTAGCAATATAAAATTTATGTAAATTTAATAAACATATATATAGTTGAATAATAAGATAAAAAATAAAATATATACTGAAATTTAAAATGAAGGATACATACTTTACTAAAATTCTGATGCATTTTACACAAAATTCTATTTCCCAACCTCTATCGACAAACTCAGAGAGTATTTTGAAAAAGTCCAAAACATAATTGAATGGTAACAGTGAAAGAACACCTTCCAGCTCACTGAAAGAAAGATTTGAAAAATAAAGACATTTGTTTGAAAAATTTGTTGACTTCATGCTGTTTTATAGGAACCTATTCATAGACAAACTAACCTAAGATATAAAAATTTGCATGCAACTACTCTGAACATTATCAAAAAGTTTTTGATGAATAACAAATGTGATAAATGAAAAAGGTGTTCAATTTATATTTAACGACCAACTTTTGGAAAGTGATATAAAAATTGACAATAGGGTCTTATCTGCAATCCTAATTGCACCATGAAAAATCTAGGAACAATTCCTTAACACATGAACAGCTATAGCATTGATCAACTGATAATTGTGTGCTAGAATCGAGTTAATTGTTGTTAGAATTTGCGCTACCAAATTTGTTAATTCATCTGAGTAGATAAGAAATCTGATTGTCATTTTTTTGCCATCTCTAATCACCCATTCTATTGCAGATATTTTAAGGTCAATTTTTGTTAGAAGAATTTGCTGTATGATTCTTAAAAAGATAGGCTTAGAATCTGCTGCTTTCAGAAGTGAGTACTGTGCAAAAGAGGCCAATACATCACAATGCGTTAACATGAATTCTGATAGAGTAGAAACAAATTTATTGAAATATTACATTATATTCTTAACATATTACATTTATTATTAAAATATTACACAATGTCCTTAAAATATTGCATTATATTATTAAAATATTACATTATATTCATTACATTTACTATTGTGGTGCCCAGACTGCCACTAGAGGGCACCTCCGCGCTGATGTCATCTCCGACCACTGTGCAGCCATTCCGCGCATTGGAGGAACGCAGTCAAAAGCGACACAGAAGGAAGACGACGAAGCTACAAGACGGACGTAGCGTTAGACTGTGCAATGTTGACGGGCGACGAGCGCCGATGGAGTTTATGATGTCTGTGCTGTGCACTTAACTTTAATTGTCTAAACCAAATTCATTGTAAATATTCATAAATCTCATTAAATTTAGTTATTCTTTAAAACTTTCGTAATGTTGCCAATCGCCCACAAACCAGCACCCCCACATCTCAGAAGCGGGATAGACGCCTAGTAAGATTCCAGACAGTATTTTCGAAAGGATATTTTTTAAAAAAAACCGAACTATGTTCTCCAGTCTCCAAGCTGCTCCTTGTTGCCAAGCATCTTAAAGGTACGTGAACATTCCATAATACAAGATGATATTGAATGATATTAAAGAAGTCAGCGTTGCATTGAAAAATTGCAAGACAGACAAAATAAAAATTTTGCATAGATTCATTTTCGAAAATGACGGCAATCGATCGAATAGAAGACACGTTAAAAATTTTTCTGGCTTTAATTTCGGAACGGATAGTGAAGAATTTGATGAGAAATTAAAAAATAAAGAAGATAGCTTTTCTCTAAACGAATTGATTGCAATATCTAGTTTGCTAAGCATTTCTTTCGAAGGCACGAAAACGGAACTAGCAAAAAGAATTCTATCTATGTTATGTAACCTTGAAAGCTTCGTCGAGAACGAACGCGCCGATCTGTCTGAATCCGAATCAGAAGAAGACATATGCAAAACAAACGATTTTTCAATGCAGTGCAATGAATGTGATGTTGAAAGTGTTACTCATAACTCTCAGTGTGATTATATGCATAGTAGTAGAAATAAGATTGATGGTAATGATTTTTCTATGCAATGTGGTGAATATGATTTTAAAAGTAATACTCATGTTTCTCAGTGTGATGATGTATATACAAGTAGAAATAAGAATAATAGTAATTATGCTATTCAAAATGTCAGTATAAATTACTCTGATATCGAAAGTACCCTTACTAAGTTCAATGCAGAACCGCACGAAAATGTTTTTCATTGGATCGAACATTTCGAGAATATTTCTTAGTTGTTTTGTTTGTCAGATTTACAAAAATTTATTTTTGGCAAGAGATCGCTTAGTGGTAACGCTGCTTTGTTTGTTAGAACAGAACCAGAAATAAATTCATGGTCAAAATTGAAACAGGCCTTGATCGACGAATTCTCTTTTGAGATAAACTCTGCTAATTTACATGAACTTTTGAGTAAAAGGAAAATGAGGGATTCTGAATCCACTCAGGAATATTTTTTTAAGATGAAAGAATTGTGCAGTTGCGGAAAAATCGATGACGCTGCTTTGATGCACTATGTGATTAAAGGAATAAATGATAAACAGGAAAACAAAACTATTCTGTACGGTTGTAAAAATGTGTTTGAGTTTAAGGAAAAACTGAAAGTGTATGAAATAATGAAAGCTGATTCTGCATATGGTAAAAGTGCTTTCGACAGAAAAAATTTCGATAGAAGGAATTTCGATAGGATTAATTATGATAATAAGAATTTTGATAGAATGAAAACCAAACATGATGATCACGGTAAAATTAACTCTTTTGATAGAACAAAAAATGAGTACAGTAATAGATTTAATTCTAAAAACGAAACAGTAAATAGAGATAGAGTCAAGTTTGATAGAATGAAATACAATGGTTCAGAAAATCGTAACAATAAGATTTGTTTTAATTGTGGATCAAAAGATCATATTTCTAGATTTTGTATTCATAAAGATAAGGGACTTAAATGTTTTCGATGTGGCACGTTTGGTCACAAGGCTTCGGAATGCAGAAAGAATTCGAAACCAGAAGTAGCCATTTTTGATGTTGGCGTAGAATCGAAAGTAAGGAAAATGGTAATGATTAATGGTTTAAGTGTTAATTCATTGATAGATACATTCAAAGTCAAGCTACTTTGATTCGTAAATCTGTTTTTGACAAATTAAATGTTAAGCAACTATGCCCGTTGAATTCTACTTTGACTGGTTTTGGAAAATGCCGTGTAAAACCGTTAGGCTATTTTAAAGGAAACATTCAAATAGATAATTTTGAGGGAGATTCAGATATATGCGTAGTAGGAAACGATGTTATGACTTATGACGCTATTATAGGACTAAATGTGTTAATGTTGGGTGAAACACTAATTAATGAAAACGGAATTACTCTGAAAAATAAATCCCAGTGTGTTGAGGAAATAAATACTTTGTCTATTTTACCAATTGATTTGTCAACTGAAGACGATGTTGATGTAAATATTGAACCTGACGTTCCAAATATCTTAAAGGATAAGGTACAACAGTTAGTTTTGAATTATGTACCACACAAAACAAAAACAACAAATGTTGAATTAAATATTTTGGTAAAAAGTAATGAACCAGTATCTCATCAGCCACGTAGGTTGCCATTTTCAGAGAAAAAGATTGTCGAGACTCAAGTTACTGAATGGTTAGATCAAGGGATAGTAGAACCAAGTTCTTCAGAATATTGTAGCCCCGTTGTAATTGTAAAGAAAAAGGATGGAACCCCTCGTGTGTGCAAAGACTATAGAAGGTTAAATAAAGTTATTGTAAAGGACAGATTTCCCCTACCATTAATAGAAGATATTTTAGACCGATTGCAAGAATCACAAATTTTTAGTACTATCGATCTCAGAAATGGATTTTTCCATGTTGATGTCGCCAAGGATAGTAGAAAGTATACTTCATTCGTTACCCATGAAGGGCAGTATAATTTTCTTAAGGTTCCATTTGGTTTATGTAACTCTCCTGCCGTATTTCAGAGATATATCAACACCATTTTTCGACCATTGATTAATGATGGTATTGTTTTGCCGTATATGGACGATATAATAATTTTGTCCTCCTCACTTGAAGGAATCGAACGGCTTGAACGAGTCTTAGATCTAGCTAGTGAATATGGACTGGAAATAAATTTTAAGAAATGTCAATTTTTGAAAAAGCGAATTGAATTTTTGGGCCACGTAATCGAAGAGGGTAGAATTTTTCCATCAACTCTGAAAACCAAAGCTGTTCTTAATTTTCCCGAACCAACCAATTTGAAGCAGGTTCAAAGTTTTTTGGGACTTAGTGGATATTTTAGAAAGTTCATGCCTGGATATTCTATTATCGCTAAACCTTTGAGTGATCTTTTGAAAAAGGATCGTAATTTTAAATTTGGACCAGAAGAAAGAAACTCTTTTAACCGATTGAAGGCATTGTTGGCCGAAAAGCCTGTCCTGGGAATATACAACCCTAATTATGAGACTGAATTGAATTGCGATGCGAGTTTGGAAGGGTATGGATCCATTTTGATGCAAAGGTCCCCTAACGACAGAAATTTTCATCCTACTTATTTCATGAGTAGAAAAACATCTGATGCCGAAAAGAAATATTCTAGTTACGAGCTTGAGGCTCTTGCCATCATAGAAGCTTTAAAGAAATTTCGTGTGTACCTTTTGGGAATTCCATTCAAAATTGTCACTGACTGTTCCGCGTTTGAAAAGACAATGGCAAAGCGAGATTTGTCCACCCGTGTAGCTCGTTGGGTTTTGTTACTACAAGAATTTAATTATGTCATTGAGCATCGACCCGGTTCTAAAATGGTTCATGTAGACGCACTTAGTAGATCTCCAATAAACATGTTTTGTATTTCAGTCGATAATATCTTACCAAAATTAAAAGCGGCTCAGGATAAAGATAACGAAATAAAAACAATTAAAGAGCTACTGAAAATTTCTAATTATGAAGATTATTGCGAAAGACATGGAATTTTGTATAAATTCGCTGATGGTAAGGAATTAGTGGTCGTGCCTGAGGGTATGCAAACAGAAATAATAAGGGATGCCCATGAAAAGGGACATGTAGGAGTTAAATATACTGAAAAGAACATCGAAGAGTATTATTTCATCCCCAAGCTTAGGCAGAAGATAGAAAAAACCATAGCCAATTGTGTACATTGCATTTTAGTGAATCACAAAAAGGGAAAAAAAGAAGGTCTTTTGCACCCCTTACAAAAAGAAGATATTCCATTAAAGACGTACCATATTGATCACTTAGGACCTTTAGAGAGCACCCATAAGAACTATAAGTACATTCTAGCAATAATCGATGCATTTACCAAGTTTGTATGGATTTATCCAACAAAAACCACTACATCTGCTGAAGTTATTGCAAAATTGGAGATTCAAAAGGCTGTATTTGGGAGCCCTTCTCAAATAATCTCCGATAGAGGTACAACTTTTACATCTAGCGAGTTTGCTGATTATTGTTCTAAAGAGAACATTAAACACCATTTAATAACTACTGGATTGCCGAGGGCAAACGGACAAGTCGAGCGAATTAACCAGACGATCATATCAATTCTGGCAAAGCTATCCTTAGAAAATCCGGCCCAATGGTACAAATATACAAGTGAATTACAGCAAGTGATAAATTCGACCTATCAACGAAGCATAGATACCACACCGTTCGAATTACTTTTCGGTTCGAAGATGAATGTAAAGGGTCTGGACAAGTTCAAAGAAATTATCGAAGTTGAATTTCAAGCAAGTTTTGAAACGCAAAGAGAACAACTCAGGAAGCATGCAAATCAACAAATTTTTAAAATTCAAGAAAATAAGAAGACGTACAATTTAAGAAGAAAGGAACCAAAACCTTATGTTGCCATCAAGAGAACTCAGTTTGGTCCGCACTTGAAGCTAAAACCAAAGTACCTTGGACCCTATAGAATCACTAGAATTAAAGGAGGAAATACATACGACGTTGTAAAAGAGGGATGTCATGAAGGACCCAACCTCACTACAACATGCGCTGAATTTCTTAAACCGTGGAATTGGATTTAAGGGTTTGCTAAGACGGCGAAAGACGTTGAAAGAAGCTAAAGACGAAAGAAGTTTGAAGACGTTGAAAGAAGTTTGAAGACAACGAAAGAAGTTAAAGACAAAAGAAGTTTGAAGACGACGAAAGACGTTAAAGACGAAAGAAGTTTGAAGAAGACGGAAGACGTTTAAAGAAAGACGAGAACGATGTTTAAAGACGACAAATGAAGCTAGAAGACGATTTGGCTCATTTAATCATTTCCAGAGCTGAAGGACGATTGAGAGCTCTATAACCTAGATACATTTACTTTACAGAGACTGACAGATTTTGGAACTTTGCTTCTGCTTTTGCCTTTTTTTTGTATATTTTCAGAAACGCCTGGTGGACCAGTCGAACCCAGGATGGCCAATCTGTGGTGCCCAGACTGCCACTAGAGGGCACCTCCGCGCTGATGTCATCTCCGACCACTGCGCAGCCATTCCGAGCATTGGAGGAACACAGTCAAAAGCGACACAGAAGGAAGACGACGAAGCTACAAGACGGATGTAGCGTTAGACTGTGCAATGTTGACGGGCGCCGAGCGCCGATGGAGTTTATGATGTCTGTGCTGTGCACTTAACTTTAATTGTCTAAACCAAATTCATTGTAAATATTCATAAATCTCATTAAATTTAGTTATTCTTTAAAACTTTCGTAATGTTGCCAATCGCCCACAAACCAGCACCCCCACATTATTAAAATGTTACAATATATTCTTAAAACACATGCGTGTTCTCAAATTTTTACATTTACATTTGGCATAAAACCTGACAATAAGGGAATTTCAAGCCTTTGAAAATCAATTCAGTAAATTTTCATGGAAATGAAAGACATGAAAGTTATTGTGCTTTGAACATAAAACAATTACATATAATATTAAGAGTCTGGATAATGTTGGTAAGAATATATTCTAGAAAATTTTACTGTAAATGAAATAGGAAAATGTAGATTTGAAAACATTTTTCAAACAGAAAGAAATAATTAAATTATTTTCAAATAGCAAAATAAAATTAATTATAGAAACATGTACTTGCCATTGAAGATGCTCAATAATTATATATGTAGTCAAAAGAAAATAAATATATGAAAAACAACCATTTTTGAAACAAAATAGGTTATGCTAAGTAATGGGAATCCCACATACCTTGCTTTTATTTTGCGGAAGACTTTTTGAATGTATTTGATGGGTAAAGTTATGTGATACGCCATAAACAGAGGATGCATAGGTGGAGGAGGGAGCTATATGCATAGGAGAAAACATTCATAATTAAAACAATTTATCAATACAGTAAGAGCAAAAACTATTTACAAAAAGATTATTGAGAAGAAACAAACCATTTTCCCAGCCATTTTGCATTCCAACTCATATTCTTCAAGATTTTTATTTTCAGTTTTGTATAAATCCATTGCTTCTATCAACTGGTCTACCTGCAAAAGTGAAAACAATTTATAAGACATCTAAATCTAAATATACCTTTTAACAATTGAGAAATATTTTCAATTTATAAGAACTTGCAAATTGACAATTCAAAACTAATACGAGCATTCTTTATGATAAATTACAATAGTAGGCAATAGACCAAGTGCTTTATTATTAATAAATAAATACTCTAAAGATTTTCTAGATGTATAACTGCCCAAAAGTACTATTTACAAAGAAAATAGATTATTTACACTAACACTTGAATACTACAAAGGAACAGCAAGAAAAAAAATCCAACAATGATCTCTATTGGACAGTTAACTAATTGCTATTTTCTATGTTACTTACATATCTTTTTCGATGTGACACTAATTACCAATACATTCAAAAAGTTAACGTTTACTAATAAAGAATTTTAAGGATAGTAGATCTTTGAGGATTCGTGGTTTCAAGTTAAAGGGTTAGAGAAAATGTATTATTTTATGAAGCAACATTAAAGAAGTCTTTTATTGACATCCATTGATGAAGAAAGAAGAAAAGTATCAGCATCATGGGAAAATTTCAAATATGTTGAAAAGATACAGCATAGTTCTGCTCTAAAGAGTTGGAATTTGATTCATAATTTTGAGCGAAAAACAATGCATTTTCACAATTGGTGTTTTTAGCTTGGTTTCTAGCATTATTATTGTTCAGTGCCAGAAGTGATAGCAATAAGAGTTGGCGAAGCAAACAATCACCCTACGGCACAGTTGCCATACATCTTTTACGAGTCAGCCACCCTTTCCCTCCTTTTGTAAATAAACTTCCAGTATTAATTTCCTTCTCAGTACTATAGTTAATAGAATCAAAATATTTAAACAAAAACTTTATTTCCCTTCAGGTAACTTTTGCATCAGATGAAAGCCTTGTGTATGTTTGAATTTTACACTCTAGAGTAATTATACTAGTTTAGTCAAAACGCTTGTCTTTAATTAAAACTATAGATCATAGAATTATCTTTATAAACTTACACTTTTCTAGTTTAGTAAAAACATTTTTATTGAATTTGGAAACTTGAGAGCATTTTTCATGAACCATTGTTTACATAAATATTGATATGGCATGAAGGAAAAACACAGAATACACACAAACTTACCGCTCTGATTGTTTCAACAGTTTTCATTCCTGAGAATGCCACTTCTTTATTTACTTCACCAGGTATCTGTAATAAAGATATGTTTTTGATTCTAATAAAATTTTTATTACAAAAATAGTTTTTAAAATAAAAAGCTATTACTATGACATCATACTAAGGCATCTAAGTGACAATTATACTCCTATCTGGTCAAACTAAATTGTTCTGGGGTCACTAACAAAAGTACAATTTTCTTGAGGACACATAAAATTGTGTTTTAAAAATAGGAAACATTACAGGTACATTCCTCACTTAATGACCAACCTGTTAAAAATGATCATCTTATTTAAACCAGCTATTCATTGTGGGGAATCTGCTTTTCTTCTTGCAGTCTTTCATGCGTACTCCCCCAGATACAATGCAATCAAATAAGGATTTCATGCATAGCCCTGTTTGGCTGTAACCAGAAAATGAACTCAACAAACTGGATGCCAATATGTTCTCATTACACATTCTGTCGGTGATCAGCACATCTTGTTTACCTTACACCTGTCATTTCCTGTTATGATAACTCAGCGAAAAATTCTGTATAGTCCACAAAACCAAATTAGTTATCAACACACAAGATCTAGTTCCTCCTTTAGATCTTCTAATTAGTCAGAATAAATAAAGTAATTAAGGTCTTCCCTTAATGACCTAGTTGTAAGAAGAGGAACTCAGTCATTTAATAAGGAGTGCCTGAAGAATTTTATTCATTCATGCAACTTATATCAATTTATCAGTGACATGTATGCTTTTCTTTGCCACTTCTGATATTTAGGTATACTTCAATAACCATGTCATCTGTGTTTTTCAAACTTTCTTTCCAATTTCTTTTGAAAAGTAAAATCGTCAGTCTTGACAAATTTAAGAAATTTTTGTAGCAGAAAAAGAGACATACCTTTCAACCTGCAAATTTCTCATTTAATTTCTAAAACAGCTACTACTTAACTAGCGAAACAGCGTTTACTAGCAAAACATTGCTATTATTAAATAGTCATATGAAGGAAAAGAAGTTTTCAAAATTGAGAATGAATCAATACCTGAAACTGTTTTAATGCAGGCTTTGTAAAGTTGTGTTGGGAGTTACGTCGTTTCAATCATTACCTCCAGCAATGCTCCTTTTTTTAGTTTAGTGAGAGAATAGAGCAGTTCTTGAAACCATTACAGTATTAAAATTGTTTCTGCAGTCAGCTGTTTTGTGCCTGTTGTGTCGTGGTTTTAAACAAGTCCTCGCTAAATTAGGTGACAGGTTAAATGCTCCCAGTTGCATCTAGCATGAATTCTGGATCAATTTATTTTTCAACTAAAATTTTTCTTTCCATACCTGTACCAAAACAATATGAAGAATGTGATAAAATAAAAATTGCTCAGTTTTGATCCATGTGTTTTGAGTTATGTATGTCTTACGACGATCAAGGTAGGTTATTTGGTTTTCAATAGTTCTTACATTTCTCTGTATTTTATTTCTATTAACTTAATATTTTATGGTTTTCATGGAACTTGACGGACTGATATCAGCCTTGGGTTGGTCAGTTCCCATTATACCAATTTTCTAACTGACAGGAAACATTTATTACATGTATTGAGTAAAAGTAAAATCTAAAAGGCCATCAAAAAGTCTAACCTCAGGTAAATCTTCTATTTCTCTTTCATTTTCTTCTGCTTCCTAGAAGGAAAGTTTAAATCATTCAAGATTGGAATAAAGGTAAATAAATATTGTGCAAAAAAATCTAGAACAAAGAATCAAACAATTGAGCTCAAATTTTGAAATAGAAATATACTGGATTGATTATCAATTGCTTGGGTTTGATCAAATTTTAAATGAGATAAATTGAAGGGCAAAAGATTATTTTTATAACAATTTTATTGGCATTCTTTGCAGAAAATTTAATATTTTTCTTTTTATTATAAAGTAATGATAAAAGAATACACTCAAAACTCTAGAAAATAACAAATCAAGTTGATTGAAATTTGGCTCCAAAATTGGGTGTTGACATTAGAAATTATGTAGTTTAGTAAATGATATGAATACGCTCGGAACTCTAAAGCATTATTTTCATGACTTTTCTTCTAAAAAAATATTATCTTTATGGCAAGGTTGTATTAAAAGTCCTGAATTTATTTCCATTAAAATGTATGAAGGTTGCTATTCATAATTTTAAAGTATTTATTTCGTAATTAATATTCAATATTAAAAATTAGTTTATAAAATATGTAGATTTTGTTTTGGTTTCTTAAAAGTAACTTAATAAAAAATTTGATTAAGATCATGCTAGGATGATTTAAAAATAAATAATCTTCCTAGCATGATCAGTCTTCCTAGAAGAAATACGAGTAAGACTGGGAAGCTAACTTAACATTAGATGTTTCTAATTTTCCATACTATAATCCAGGATTAGCAGGACTAAATAAATTGAAATTTGGTATTCAAGGTTAATTTTGATGCTGATTTGAAACGGCTTCAAAATTGGGTGTTGATATCAGAAATTATGTAGTTTACGCACAATTTGATAAGGAGTCCCACACAAATTTTATTGCATATAAATGTATAGATTCTTTATTGGACACCTTTGAATTTGTTCTGCTCAATGACATGAATAAAGAGATTGATATTAATATAGTTCTAACATTATACAATTTGAAAATTAGTTAACTAGCAGTAGAATCTATTAAATTCAGCATCCTCTAATTTTCTAAGACTTTCTACTGTGCAAAGTTAATAACACAACAATGGTAAAGCCTTTATATACTAATTTGACTTAATGTGCACCTGTCATACTGTATTGTATTGTCATCTGAATTTATTTGATTTCGAGGTTTGAAAACTTGAAACACTAGTTTTTATTAAAACTTTCATACCATTAGAAAAAATATTCTGGGATACTTTGAATGTCATGCAGATTGAATTACAAGTTAGAGTGTGAGAAACATGTTCCGATGTCCTGAAAGTTTAATATAAAAATTATATTGAATATAATTTACCCCTTATATGTAGCAGAAAGACCTTAAAGTTCCAGAAAGAATATTTATTACTCACAAGTTCTTGTTCTTCCTGTAACACTAATGGTTCAGTCATTTTGCACCAAGTTCTTATTGATCGATCTTTGGACCCAGTGACTACAAACATACCATCAGGACTAACAGCCATTGCTGTGACTTCATTTTGATGACCCTACAGAAAGGTTAACAAAATCTTTAAGCATATTGTTACATAAAATAACTACAAGTAAACTGTTCAAGTAGTGCAAGAAATGTTGTAGATACTTTTAAACAATTTCTCCTCCCAACAGAAAGTTTTATAAATTTTCATCATGACAAAATTATGCAAACAAATTTAAATTTCAAAGAAAAGAAGGCAAATTAAAGATTTCTATAAATATAAATCAAACATTTCCAATTGCAAATAACATAATGAATTAGTATTACTTACTTTAAGGGTGGTGATTTTCTGAAAATTATCAGCATCCCATTGACGCACAACGTGGTCTTTACCCGCAGTGAAAAACAAATGAGATTTAGGTAAAAACTGAAGACAACTAATGCTGTAATAATAAAAGTGGAAAATTTAGAATACCTTTCATTTCATGTGTGTATGACATTACTTATAAAAATATAAATACGAAATAGATGAGCATTTTCATGAATTTTAAATAAACTAGTTGACCTGTGCTGAAGGGTCTATTGCTCATATATATCGAAGACAATTGAATACATTGAAATGTTACATAAAAATTCAAAACATTTGAAAATTAAGTCAAATCAATATTGCACAAATATTATTCAAATAATACTTTCAGACATAAACAGTCTACTACAAATAAAAATGTTTGGTAAAATGTTTATGCAAAGATACTTGGAAAAGATAAAATAATTATAATGATGAATACATTTCCAACCTTAAGAATTGTAGGTGCAAAAGAAATACAAACTAAAGTATAAAAAATACCCTTTGTCCTTTGGCGTTCCTTTCTGATCAGTAATTTTAATACGTTTATTGCAACTTCCAAATTCCATGCTCCAAATCCTAATAGATCTATCATTTGAGCCTGTTACAATCAATGAACTATCGTGTGAAATATCCAAACAAGTGACTGGAAGTTGATGTCCATACAAGGAAAAAGCAAGCTGAAAAAGTATTAACATAATAAATATTAAGTAGGAAAGATGCTTTGATCTAAATTTGAAATATAAATTACATATCAGCTACTAAATTTTAATTCTGCAAATGTTTATTAATGTTTCCTACATTATTTAAAATCTCAGCAAAATTTATCTTATTGATTAATGTAGTAAATTAAAATGTTCAATAAAAAGTTCTTTACGCACCTTAATATAATAAATAATTTTAGTTTCTAAGCAATAAAACTTACACAACAAATAAAATAACAAGCAGATTCAAACACAAACCAGTACTGATACAGTTGATACCACAAAATAAAATCAACCTACCTTTAAACTGTCAGCAAATAAAATTTGTACTGTAGCATCCAACAGAGCTATTGCTATCATTTTATTATCAGGGCTGCAAAACATACATATTAGTTAAGCACAATAATTTTTTGTTGATGAAAAGTATATCCAATAATTAGAGGAACATTAAGGTTCGTAAGTCAGTCAAAATTTAAAACCTAATATGTATCAATAAAACAAAATATGTATTGATTGAAAATATTTAAAGCAACAAGTTATAACAGCATGCAGATTTACTAACCTGTACTTGATACAAAGAATTTCATCTGGCATTTTGAGAGTTCTTCTGAGTTTTAATGTCAATCTTTTCCTTGAATACAATAATTTTAAGTAAGCTTAGATAAAACTAGCATTTTCAATAAAATAATATAAAATTTGTAGTATAGAGTTGAAATTTTGGATAAAATTAACTTCCAACATACTTTGTATCAGAATAATTATCATCTCTAATAAGTTCAAAATCCCAGAACTTAACTTCTTTATCACTGCCACCAGTTGTCACACCACTCTGCAAATTCACATATTTATAATGCAAATAGAAACACAGAAATAATACCAAAAGCAACTAATTTTTCTAACAATCTAATCTAATAATCATTATATGATCCTTAAAAGTTTAAAGAACAAATGTACAAAACTTAAATAAATATTTCAGTAGGTATTGCTTTTAAGATATTCTATCACTTCAGACCTCTATTGGGCTACTCGTTGACTGATGGCTGAGACAGGGATACAATTTTAAAAAGTTATTAAATTATAAAGCTATAAATTTCCTTATATCGAATAAATATATTATGTACCTTTATTCTTTTTTAAATTATATAACTTAGAGCTGTATACTCTCATGAAAATTCAAGACTTTCATTGATATTTTTTAATACTACATCTGTCTCTGGCCTCTTGGCCATCAGTCGACGAGCAACCCTATAGAGGTTTGAGGTGATTAAATATGGTTTGAAGCCATTATCGACTGAATAGTTTGCAATTGTATTGTCAGGAATTTTAGGGAAGTCCTTGGGGTGATCGTGATTACATGAGATTGATATCAGGGTGAGTGATTATCCACAACAGGCACTCCCTACTTAATGATTGAGTTCTGTTCCTGCAACTAGATTGTTAAGCATAGTGATTGATAAGCAAGGAGCTTGAAAATTTTTATTTTGAGTAAAGAAAATATCAAAAGGAAGAAAAAAATGGTCTAAGGTATAGCTAACTAATTTCTTTTAGGCGACTAGCCAGAACTTTGGTGCCACTGAGAGGTCATAACCGGTAATAACAGGTGCAGGGCAAGCAAGGAGCACCAATCACCAACAAAACATGTAATGAGAATGTACTGGCATCCGATTTAACAAGTTTAATGCCAACTGCATTTGCCAGCATCAGGCAGACAGAGCTGTGTGAAATCCTCTATTTGATTATATTGTATCTGGGGCTTAATTTGGCACAGGCTCCAGTTTTGCTAGAATGTGTGAAACCAGCTCGCTGCCCTAGAGAGCTGGTCATAAGTCTGAGCTGTAGTTAAGTGAGGAGTATCTGTATTTGTGTTTTAATTGACAGCAATATTGTTTTCAAGCACATCACTAGACAAGATTTCTGTCTTGTCTCTGCTACACTTGAAGTTGCCATGTCAGTTCTATTGTCTCTGCCATGGTGTTAACCATGGTCGTTCTGCTTTGATTTGAACTAAACGCTATTCAGTGATCTGTTTTTTGTGATCTGAAAGGGTATCAAGGGCCAAAGTCCATCAGACTTTCTGCACAGTACGGGAGCAGTGCTTTGCCTCAATTGTGTAACTAAGAAAGAATTGAAAAGCTCACAAATGCTCCTGCAAGTGGAAAGCATGAAGAAAAGTCAGATGACCATCCTCTACCACAGCTGGCAACAATGATTTAGTATGCATAATATGGTTCTGTTACACACATGGGCAACTACTGTTAATGAAAAGGCAAATTAGCCACTGACCAAGAACTTAAAGAACTGGTACTGAGTTACTCTCTGCTCATCTGGAAACACAAAAAAACACAAAAACTGGTGCAAATGATTAAATAAATTGCATTGCAAAAGAAAGGTATTTTGTTGGAAAATGATGTCAATAAATTACCTATTTGATTTGAAATAAAGTTTATAGTTGCATTTTGGATAGGTACTGACTTACTATTGTAAATGACTGAAAAATAATAAAATAGACGAACGAACCATTCTAAAAAACCTCTCAAAATCTTTTTGAGATAGAAAACTCTTTAAAATTTTAAAGCTATATTAGGAAATGATTAAAACAGACCTGATCAGCAGAAAGGCTTATGCATTGCACTGCACCTTCGTGAGCACCTACACTTTCCAGTAAATCTCTATTATCAATATCAAATATATTCAGTGACCCTTTCTGAAAAGAAAATACATTAAAATAAATGAAATACAAGCAATAAGATACACAGCATGATATAATCATTAAAATAAGTTGAAAGCACAAAAAAACGTTAATGAAAGCTAAAAGCTATTAATGAACAATTTCTAAAATCATTAATTTCTGATCTTTTGATTAACAATAAAGTTTTTTAAAATAAAAAGCTAGAAAATTTTTATAAGATATATAATGAATACCCAACATCTTAATGTATATGTTTATTGAATGTATAAATTATTTGTGTGTATGCGAGTTGATTTTAATAATTCTTTTCATTGTAAGTGTTTTATAATTAATGTTGTGAAAGAATACGTTTAATTCCTCACAAAATTTGCCATCGTTATTAGTTAAAGAGAAAATTATTTAAGAAACCATGAAATAAAATTTATTTGATTTTTAAAAGTAAAATCAAATTATTCACATCAGCATCTGTCCAATCTACAAATAGCAATGCTTCTTGTTCACTTTAAAATAAAAACTTTAATTCTTTCAATAAGAACTATTGTGTAAGATTTATTTCACTATGCTTTTAACAATAGTGAGAAATAAGACAAAATTACATTTCATATTGTAGAAAATATTTATTGCTAAATGTGATGAATAAATGTATTTTTTTCATGCATAAATTAAATCTCAGAACAGAATTTTTGAGATTTTGCATCAATATACTTTTAAAGGATAAATGCAATTTGAATTAAGAATTTTAAGTCAAAGTTTAAGTTTTTTTTAGTAATATTTCATCACCAAATCATAAATTGATTTTTTTCATTTATCATAAACAGGGAGATTAATTATTAGTGTAAGTAATTCATTACATGTTTCATAAAAGTAGAATTATAGAAAAATTAGTTTATTTATTTTATGAGTGCTGCACTGTTTGATGGATTATTTCAAGTTCAAATGTTATTAGAGCATTGAATGGGAAGTGGCAATTAATATTTCTACCATCCATATAATGAATCAATTTTAAATTCCTAACTTACCTTTGTACCAACGATACAGTGACTGTTTCCAGTAACAAAAACTGAGCACACAGCTGAATCACACTCCATAGTACTAGAACACTTTATTTCATCTTGAAAACTGAAAGTTAAGGAAATACAAAGTTATTAGACTACAAAATGGTACACATGTGGTCACTTTGATTTTTAAACACATTTTCTAATTTAAAAAAATATATACACAAGTACTTCTACAAAAATACTTTTAGAAACCTTCATCACGTATTTTATTTCTAGACTGACCAAACAACTGTAGTTACATTGCATACTCACTATTATAACTTATGGCAATTAACTATTAAACATACAAATACAAAATTTTATTTGGATGCAGGCATGTGTATTTTATGCAAATATATTCTTTGTTCCCAATTGATTAAGTATTTATTTTACAATTATAAAATAAAATTTCAGAAAGATTATTAGTATTAGTTTTCTCTATATTTATTATATTTTCCCAACATTGCATTAGTTTCATATTTGTAATGTGAATGACATTTCCCCTTCAGTAGTCAATGTGATTTCATATTTCTCTTCTTTGCAAATTAAGCAACTTAATTTTTTCATATTTATTTTCTCCTAGGGTAAATACATCAACACACACTATATTCCAAGAAATACAGTACATCGAAAAGAATTTCAAACACAAACATACTCTTTCCAAATCTTGACATTCGAGTCACAAGCCGATAAGATTGTCATACTATCATTACTATAACTTAAGGTCCTAACAAAACTGCGATGTCCAGGAAGAGTGATGCTTCGATCCAGTTCAGCAGCATTTTCTTGAAGTTTTAAATCAAGCCTATATTGCATGATACTGTTGCTCTTCAAAAGAACTGTGATCTAGGGCAAATAAATTTATCAAATATTAAAAAGAATTGTCAGACATATTGGAAATGTTAAATATATTTGTCATGTGTTACAATGAGTACATTTCATCATAAATTTTTTGACCAACTTATACACTGCTGGCCACCCAAATTGCAACACCAAGAAAGACAAGAGATATCACAACAAAATTTATTTTGTAGATAACATGTTGACCAAGTATCAAATGATTAAATTTATAGACTTCTGTGAAGTGTGGTTCCTGCCAAAATCAGTAGCCAGAGTAGCCGCCATTGTTGGAGATCACCGCTGCCACACGTCTCGGCATTGATTCAAAGAGACTTTGGATGTGTTCTAAGGGTACAGCAGACCAAGCAGCTTCCACACGTTGCCAAAGTTGATCTGGTGTGGCAGCTGGGGATGTATTCTGGGTCAATCGTTGAGCAACCATGGACCACATGTTTTCTATCGGCGAAAGATCCGGAGAGCGAGCTGGCCAGGGAAGCAATTCAATCTGGCGATTGACGAAGAACCCTTGGACAATGCGTGCCACGTGTGGTCGCGCATTATCCTGTTGAAATATGGCTGTGGGCAAGCCCTGAAGGTAAGGAAGGACAACTGGCTCCAACACCTCGGAGATGTAGCGCTGGCTGTTTAAAGTACCGGCAATGCGTACTAGAGGAGTGCGAGAGTGATATCCAATACCGCCCCATACCATAATACCCAGTGCAGGACCAGTGTGGCGGTGCATAACGCAGCTGTTCAGCATCCTCTCTCCACGGTGTCTCCAGACTCGAATCCGACCATCGTGATGTTGCAGACAGAAGCATGACTCGTCAGTAAAGACAATTTCATTCCATTCTGCCGTCCACATCCTTCTTTCATTGCACCATTGGTGGCGGAAACGTCTGTGGTTCTGCGTCAAGGGTAGACGAAGCAATGGACGTCTTGCGGACAGACCACTCTGCTGTAAACGGTGTCGAATGGTACGCGCAGACACTGGATGATGCGGTACAGACTGAATGTGTTGTGCTATGGTTCGTGATGTGGCTGAGCGATCCGTCACTGCCATATGCACAATATGCCTGTCATCACGTGAAGTGGTGCACTGAGGTGGATGCGATCGAACACGTCGGTCCGTCGTACCCTCCTGCATCCAACGATCACATATCCGCATTACAGTTGTTTGGTTTTGTCCAACACGACTACCGATTTCCCTGAAAGATAATCCACAATCTCGGTAGGCCACTATCCTTCCTCTGTCGAACTTGGATACTTGATCAAAAGATGATCGCTGTTTTCTACGAGGCATAATTGATCGGTTTTTTTAAAAAAAACACAAGAAAAACACAATTGCCGTACTTGAAATCGTCGAAATCTCCAAGCCTTAAATAGCGCTTTGAAGTGGCACCACAGGCGCGCGTGATGTGCGTCTGCGCTGAAATTCTAATCATTTGCATATCTCACCTCCGCTAATGCATGTTGTAAATTTCATATTATTTGCATGCTTCCTTCAGGGTGTTACATTTACGGTGGCCAGCAGTGTACTTATGCAGCCTAAATTATATCAGACTCTATTTTCAGTCAGAAATCAAGTTCAAGAAATAATAAATAGAAAATTTGGTACTTAAAGCACACAATTTTATTTCAATATTTTGTCAAGGTCAACAATAATTTCAAACAGATTAATGAAGATTGGTCATCCGTTATTTCCTTTACTTTTTGCGTTCATTTCAACAATTTATAATAGGAAAGAGTTTTGAGATTTATTTACCCTTCTGCCATGCATCCAAATTCCTACATTGCTTCGATTGTGAACAAAATCCTTCATAATTTTTCTTGATAAGATACCCAGCCAGACATTACCTTCTCAAACTTCACATTCAATCCCTTGATTGAATAGCCATCGTCTTGTTTAGAACAAAATGGATGGGTTGATAAAAATTAAAAAATGAAACTTTGGTTTCTGCATGTAAAATTTATACACAAATTTTTTGATGGAGAATGTTGAAGAACTCATACTGGGATTTTAATAAATCTGCACCCTTAACCAGTTGATGACTTAGGATGTTAAGAATTGCATGTTGTAGGAAACAAGGACCTATTTCTAAAAAGTCTAGCTTCAAACTCCTTATACTTTTGGCAGTATACCACCAAATAATTGGTAACCCCTATCCTACTGCCCATTTCAGATACTGGGAAGCTGAGATTGGATCAAAAGCAAAACAAAATGCTTAGCTTCATACAACCTTATCAGTCAATAAATCAACTTGACTTTGACAAAGTTCCTTTTCAGCGTAAAGACAACATAATGCAAATAATTTTTAGCACTAAAAAAAGACCCCAAATGGCAAAATTGCACCCAATCCTGACTACTGATTGAGACTGTCTCTTACATAGGCAGGAAAATAAGAGAACATGAAGAAAGATAGATCATGTACAAGGACCCACTGTGCACATTATCTGGAATTGATGCCAGCCTTAATAGAAAGCATAGGGTAGGGGAGAACACCTGTATTGAAGGTACGCATAGCACATGACGAACACCATTAACCAATCACAGTAAGAAACCATTTGAAGCTTTAAGGATGGGGCATCAGCACTCCTTAGTTGGCTTTTTGCAGTGAAAATGAAGGTGTTGAAATAGCAATTGACATCTTGCTCAGATTTGTTACAAAATGATCATTTTTGCAACAGGTTTTATAGATTTATAGTTTTTTTCCAGCAAAATTTAATTTTTAGGGGCTTCTGGGCTTCCATGGAGGCTACACCACAGATAGAGTGTGACCTCTGGAAGTGAATCGTGTCTGCATGATCAGATTCATGTTTCCTTTTCCTGTTGTCAAACATCCACAGAAAGCAAGAAAGTACAAGACAAAGAAACTAATGTAGTGTAGCTAAAATTATCTTTACCCATGAATCTAAACTATCATTAGAGATAGTGTACAATTTTTGAGCAAACCTACTAAACTGAACCTAAAAATTGATGTTTAATTTTTCTACTGCTTTGGGGGTGGCCGAAGCCCATCAGCCACCCTCTTTTTTGTACCCAGCATGTTCTGGACAAGTAAATTCAACAGTTAAACAAATAAAGTAATGTAAAGAACAATTACTGGTACTCACAGTTGCAATATCAACTTCATTAACTGAGAGCGTGAATGAATAAATCCTTCCTGGTAACTGAATAGGGTTTAATTCTCGTAATTCATCCTCTATTTTTAATGTCACTTCGGAACAGTCACCATCATCATCAACGCTTAAAAAAGAAATGTAGAATGTTGATGATTACATTGCATATGTATATAAAGAACATTGTACATTAACATGCTTTAAAATTTTAAAAATAAGATATTGAAATTATCCTTACTTTCCACTCTTCATTTCTTTGTTTCTCTTTTTACGCAGTTTTTTGTTTAGTTCTGCAGGATTGAGAATCTTGTATAGACTCAAGAATTTTGTGGAATCCTTAAAAATTCAGAGTATTTTATAACAATGCACACAAAAATTTTTAAAAAAACTTGGGAAAAGTAGTATTCATTCACAACAGTAAAAGTGCAACACAAGGGAGGGTGGACTAACTGTAAAAACTTTATAAGGGCCTGTATGTTTGGGGACTGGGTAGGCATAAAAACAGACTGTTTTCCTAAAACTAAAATACCAGCCATTATAGCCCATCAACCAATAGCAGTGAACAGTATTCCACTTCACAGAATGAGTTACTATTGAAGGTTTTGACTTTGTTCATTTGTTAATCCTGGTTTTGTTTTGCACTTTGAAAGTGTAATCAAAAGAGAAATTTACTTTTGCTAAAAAAACAGGAAATGTAATATTACTCAAACAAATAGTATTTTAGAGAAAAAGGCCCCAAATGCCCTAGTCTTTACATTCTGTGATTATCACATCCAGATAACAAGACTGCCATAGCCAAAACATTAGTGAAGTAGTAGTTTTAGTAGCATAAATTCTTAAAAGTAGTAGTAACATTAGTCTTCTCATAAAGCTTATTTAGTAGTAGTTTAGTTGCCCCAGCCAGCTACATCTTTTATGCAGGATCTTCAAAAAACACTGCATGGAGTAAGAAGTGTTTTGTATTCACACTTTTAACAGAAAAATACTGTATGCTGTTACATGGATACCTTATTGAAGTGATTAGAATACTTACATTTACCAAACATTTTTGATACAATTGAGATCAGTTATAAAACCATTTTCCCCAATTATAAAGTAGAAAGAATGTGTTTGTGACTGAAACAAGGATTTATGCTATCGGTTAAAACAATGAGGAGATTTAATTTTTGTTGGCATATGGTGAGTTTAAAAAGAATTTTGCTTAAAAAGAACCCAGTCACCAGGGTTGAAAAGTAGTGGTGAAAAGGTTGCCTTTCAGTCACCTTGGCAGCCTTGACATAAACAAAATAAATTTGAAATCACACCTAAATAAAACATTTCGGCAACTGAGTGAAAATGTTTAAGTGAATTGATGCCTGACTTCCTGCTCTAGACTTTTGGCTTGGATTTAATGCAAGACATTTTGTCAACATTGTTATTAATTGCACACATTACATAAGGCCATTTTCACTATCGCATTTTGTTTCTAATACTACCTTTTTGGAGTGCACTTTCTTGAACTTAATTTCTTGTTTTTAAACCACCCTTAACAATCATCTCAGCATAATGCAAAATGTATAAAACCCTAGTTCAACATGTACAATATTTAATAATAGCAATATGGAAACACAACTGTTCTTTTTAAACAAGTTACTAAAACTTTTATTTGCAAGTTAATGCATACTTTATATAGTGAAGCTTTCCATCTTTAACATTTTACTTAAAGTAATAAAAATCATAGCAAAAATTATGTAAATAGCAAAATATTTAAGTGTTTACTTACATGTATACCCATGAGCCTTTCAGTTGAGTCCACAACAATGGCAACTATTTTATTTTTCTCGGTTTTAATATCTGCAAGCTGTACTGCTTTAAACCTACTCTGAAATTACAGACAATTCAAGTAAAAATTAAATTTCTGATTAGCAATCAAAACCAGTATAACTTAACATAATAAAATTGGGTTTTTTAGCTTAAAAATCAAAATACTATGTAAAAAGTGTGCTTACTGGCACACCAAATACCAGAAAATTACTATATCTAGTATAATTTTATAATATTTACATACATTGCACATTAAGTTGGGCTGAAAAAATCTTTTCCTTGAAATTAGTAACACAATAGTGGCAGAAAAAGATGAAGAAAACTTTGAATTCTTTTAGCTTCAATAAGTGTCCCAGTGAAAAAAGTCTTAGCTGCAGATATTAACCCAAAGTTTTTCTAAATTAAAATTTTAAAAACTGCTGCATCGATTTGCATAAGAACAATAATGTACATCTCCATGGTACTTTATTACAGATGCCAAAAACTAAAAACACAATTGCATAATCTTGTTACATTCAAAGATATTCCTTAAATTTGGCGGCAGTTTCCCAAATATGTAGAGAAAGTTTGTAGACCAGTAAAATGTCCAAACAGTTCCAGAAAATTTTTAACTTTAGAGTGTAACTCTCATTGTTCCCCAAAAATTAATAGATAACATTTTGATACTTTGCATTTGATTCCTTAAATTTCCGGACATTTATGTTAGATAATGTATAGTATAAATAAAGAATTTCATTTGAATTTCCAGGCACCTTATTTCAACCATGAAAATTCTATTAATTTCAGTTATCAGCCAATTGATTATACCATCAATAGCCAAATGCCAAGTGTTTGCATCAAAGCTTTAAATGCAATGACTGAATTATCTCACTCACTATTCTAAATAAGAAATGTAAAGGATTATTCTAAAATAAGATACGTAAAGGATTATTCTAAAATAAGATATGTAAAGGCTAAACAGAATCTAAAATAACAAAAATAATATTTCATTGGATTTATATAAAACAGCAAATGCACAGTTTAATGGAAGACAAAAACAAATAGAATACATACATTTGTTTCTTCTTCCATTTCCTCATGACCGAAACCTTCATCAGACTCATCAGAATTTTCATTGTTTTGTTTCAACTTCTTAGGCAAATGAGGATCAGATGTTTCCTAAGGATAGCAGTCAAATTAAATCATGAATTCAAAGGAGAATTTAGGCATAGAATGTATCTTGAATACTTACATCTTTGTCAAAGCATAGATCCCACACTTTTAAGTGCCCATGATCTAATCCACTCATTAACTTTGTTCCTTTGATTATAGCAATA
Source organism: Meta bourneti (assembly GCA_933210815.1). Lineage (NCBI taxonomy): Eukaryota > Metazoa > Arthropoda > Arachnida > Araneae > Tetragnathidae > Meta > Meta bourneti. The sequence goes on along the minus strand of OW119926.1, from coordinate 71,304,230 downwards.
TCTAAAACCTGTAGTAAAAGATAAGGAACTTAGTTTTTGTATTATTTGATAAAAAAAACTACATTTCAAAAGGACCATATGCTCACATTGGACCAATAGTTTTAGATCCACAAACCAGGGATGAAAACATACGATTCAAATAAATTATTTTCATCTGCTTAGCTAATTCTTACTTTATCAATTTCTTAAGAAATAATTTTTTCTTCAAAAAGTGGATAAGAGCTGGTGCGTTTCACAAACTGAAACACAAATGGCTTTTGTAACAATAAATTTATAAATACTTTACAAATAATTTCTATCAGAAAATTTAGGTTTCTTTATTATTCATGTTAAAAGTTCAATGGTTACTTGGTATTCATAAACAGTGACACAATGAGATGTAAATCATGCATAAAACATTTCCCTCTTTATTCTGCTAATATCCTTCAGTATTATATCTATGTTCGCCTTTCACTTCCTCTATCTCACACCTCATTTCAATCAACTCAGTGATCATTGTCAGCTTCAATGACAAATATTTGCAGATCATGATATCAAATTCTTACCATAAATATTTTCCCAGGCTCTCTTTGATAACACCCTGAAGACATATCATGTGAAAATATCATCGACTTACAAGTGAAACACACAATAAAAAACAGTTCTGAGAAAACAAAGAGGAAATAAATTCTTTCCCCTAAGCTCCACTCAGTGTGTTTCTCAAACAGAAATCTAACCTTCATGCAAAGAGAAAACGACTTAGCAAACATACACACTTCACCAGTCTAAAGACCACAATGTCCTGGTCTAGAAATCAAGAAAAGCTAAAAAAAAACTCATGTCTTGAAAATTTTCATTTGTATAATGTATAAATCCACTGAAATCGCTGTCACAATTGAAAATTTGTATACTTTTCTAATATCTTTATCAGAGTAGTATTTTCTCAAGGAACCAGTACCTGCCTATGAACAATAATTTGGGGATTACTGCTACACTTCAATTAACAATTCAAAGATCTAAATGCAGAATGTGATCTTTTGTTTTTGACTAAGGACTGACATTCATCTATCAATAGAAATGTGTATAAAGCTTTTGGGGATTGAAGGACAGATTAGGGATTGATTCGCAGATGAAAGATAGACTTAGGAATGTTTCAACAAAATTTTGATTAAAATCCAGGACAAAACAAAAACAGTATGCTAGACTTGAAAAATGACCAAACCTGCCCTAAAATTTCAAAAATGACGTAAAAACTGTATCAGGGTTCCCATTCTTTTTTCAAAATAAAAATAAGGAGTTTCTAAGGACTTTCTAAGGACACAAATAATTTTTTATAAGGACTAATCGAGATATACCAAAAAACCATATTGCACCTTCATTGTACGAGTCAACCTAGTAGTAGAAAAATTAGGGATGTATGCTGTTGGCAGATTTATAGTAACTTAAAAGTTAATTTTTTGGTGTTGTCTGTTAAATACATTATGTGCTTTGAAGTTAACTTTCTAAAAACACTGCACCAAAAAGATGAATGTATTTTACACCTATAAGCTTTCTAGCCCCATTTAACCACAATAAAACTAATTTTTAAGGATGTCATCTCAAGGGGGAAAAGAAATGAAATTCTACAAATCATTGCATTTTTTTCTAGAAAATAAGAATTTTAATAACAAAGATTTATTTTCCGTTTTAAATATAAATACATTTATCTTGTTAAATATTGTCCCTGAGAAAAAAGTCTTATGAATACATTTCAACTGATTTGTTTTTTTTTTCAGAAATTATTTTGTCTAATTCCTTTATTTCAGCTGTTTTTCCTTTAATTTCTTTACATAGTGCATTTGCACTTTTTAAAAGAGAAAAGTCCTCAGAAGCTTCTGCCTCATTAGCCAGTTCTTCAGCTGACTTTTCCATTCTCATTATATCACCCTCAAGACAAATTCTTGTAAATTAAGTTCTTGTAGCTAAGTTTTCTTTTATTTTCTAAATTTGTCTTCTTCGCACTTTTGCGTTGTTCTTCTAAATGCATAACATATAGAAAAGAACATATAGCCTTGAAGAAACAAATTTTCTCATTTCTTTAGTAATTACTAAATTTGGTATATCATTAGCATTTTCATAAATAAGTCTTTGTGCAATATAGGAGTCTCCTTTTAAATTTTCAACTTCTAAGGATTTGTTGATATTAAATCCATTTTCCACATAAGTCTGGCCATGAGATAAGATCATTATGGTTTTTATAACTTTCCATAGTTTTCCCTTTGTATCATCTATATATACTAAGTCATTGAAAAAACTACCAAAACGCATTTGTTTTTGGTTCAAAATTCTGAAACAATGAAGCGGATTTGAAAACGGTGCTTTCCATAAAATCTTCGAATTGAAGTAATATATCATCATAATCTTTTTCTGAGTAAAGTGTGATAGTACAAGCTTCATGGAGTTCATGCACTTGGTCTGATCTTTAACCATACGTCTAGGATCAAGACATGAAGCATTTCGAACAAGCAAATATGCTGCAGGAAATTTAGCCATGAGATGTAGCATTTGTATAACAAAACTTCTGCAATCACGCCACAAATCAAAGGCAGCACAAGGCATTATTTTTTTCTCTTTTAACTTTTCCTTTACTATTCTTTCCCCAATGAACCCTATATTGATTTTGTCCGCAGAATAACAATTAATCAGAAAAATCAAATTTGAAAAGCTTCTGAATGGTACTTATATTAACTTTTTCTTCTGGTTTTAGAAGATTAAAGTATTCCACATATCGCTTTACAAGCCTTAACATATCATCTCCAAAAAAGGCAACAATGGTTTATCGTTTTGATAAAAATTCAAGGAAAGGTTGCAATAATTTTACCACAGCTAAGAAAAAATTAAACTTTGCCAGAATTAACTTTGTAGCGTCTTGTACTGCCAGAAAAGACTGGCAATTTACTTTATTCAAAGTACCCTTTCCTACACTTCTAACATCAGTCTAAATTACAATTGCACATTCTACAACTGGGACATTCTCTAGCCACTATGACCACGAAATGTTAAGGGAAGTTTCTCGACATCAGATAAATTACTGAAATCTTACCTTCTTGCAGGAGAATCTTAATAATGCACACAGCACATGTTCTTGATTTTCAAAAATTCTATTTCATTTTGTGAAAATTATTACATTTCTTTGGAAAATGAGAATCGCAAGCCGCTGCATTATTTTTCATTATATTACTACCTAAATAGTTTTGCAATCCATTTGCATCTGAGTTTTTCTATTTATTTTAATTTTGTTTGTTAATTTTCTAATATCGGAATGAATTTTCGGAGTACAGACTCTTAAAAATCATTTTGGGCACGTTTTTAATTTAATTTTATTAAAATTTTTTCTTACGATTGTAAAATGGATTATGCCCAGAACCCCCATGCATAATTTGAAAAATATATATAATAAAACTAAATCCGGATTTACAATCCATTTGCATTCATCTGAGTTTTTTTTATTTTCGTTATCATAAAGAACTTTTGTTTGTTAATTTTCAAATTAAATCGGGGTGTATTTTTGGAATAGGCTCTAAAAATAATTTATTTAGTGAATACATTTGTAATTTTATTTTATTTGTAAAAATGATCACTAACGATTGCAAAATGACTAATGCACAGCCACATGCATCATTTAAAATTTATATTCGAACCTAAGTTGGTTTTACAATCCTTTCGCACATGTATATCCATCTGAGTTTTTCTATATGTTATACATTTTAAGAGGAATGTTTTTGTTCATTAATTTACTAATTATATCGGAGCACATTTTTGGAATACCGGCACTTATAAATAAATTAACGTGTTTACAAAACTTGAATGTTTTACACATTTTTATGTTTAAAAAATGTGAATAAAAAAAGCTTTCATAACAGCTAACAATCACCAAATAAAACTAATTACTCAATTTACTTACCAGTCATATGAGCTTTAACAGCACTTTCCCCCATTCTTCCATATCAAATTATTTTTGGCAAACAAGACATTTTGCTTTATGGCGATCAGTTGAAGCTGCAATCCATTCTCAATACTTTTCATTTGTAGTCCATAAGCTGTTAAAAACACATTTCCCTGGCATACTTTTTTAACCCTCCAAGAGCTTCATCTCTGCATCGAAGTCTGCCCAAAATTGCCACTCCTTATCAGCGGAATCAAGTTGTTTCTCCTCAAAGTTCTTCATTCCCCACAAAGCACCTAATGCAAACCCATTTGCCATGTATTTTGCTTGTGGGGACAATGTTGAAATGAAGATTGTTATTTATGTGCTTTTTCTTCAGATGTTTAGAAACTTTGTCATGTAAAAACATCTGGGAAAAAGCTGATAAACATGAGAACAGGAAGCATGAGCAAATCTATCAATGGAAGTCACCATCTCTCCAGACCCAATGAACTAAATGGTCATTGCCCGTCAATCAACCTTGCGGGGTGTCCGCAGTTACACACCCCTTCGGAGGATCAATCAGTGGTCCTCTTTGTATTCGTTTCTGAAGAGGGGAGGATAAACGTTGTCTCCCAGCGAAACCTGCTGCTTCCCATCCAAGATTGGACAACGAAGCTCGAAAAAGGGAGAAATTGGAAAATGACTGCCGTCAGAAAAATTTAGTGTTCTAATTTTATGAAAAAATAAGAAGTTTTTAAGGACTCTTGATTTTAAAATTAAGGAGTTTTTAAAGGCTCTTAGAAATGATAGCTAAAAATAAGGAGTTCTTTAAAGAGTTTCTAAGGAGCGTGGGAACCCTGTGTATATTTCTAGAATCAGGAAATTGTAAACGGAATTTCTATCTTTTTGGGCGTTTTCTATGAAGTTCTACGAAAAGATGACATGGTAACAAAATTTGGACCCAGTAATTATTTATTTTCTGAATTAATTACAATATTCATACTACAATTTTGGCCTGATAGTAATAACTAATATTTCCTTATACTGAGTACTATGAAATCAAAACATAATGCATAAACTACCCTCCATAAGTTTGGAAACACCCTGAACATTACACAAATATTTCTTCTTCGACATTTTAAAACGATTTTTTGCAATTAAATATCATGCCTGAAGAATAAAAAGATAATTTAGTACTATAGTTAATTATGTTTTCTTGTCCAACATGTAAAAAGAAAAATGTCAATGACATTCCATAATATGGCTAAGACGACAGTTTTGAAAAGCATGACATAAAATTGAGAGTATACAAATTTCTGGTGAATCATTCGGTCTTATCTCCATGCAAATGATCAATAGAAGCTAAGACATAAGTTTCAATAAAATTTTACTTTTCGGTGACGTTTATTTTAATACTGTGTGTTGGAAAAGTTTGTGGAATTGCAATTTGATTAATGTGGGTCCCTAATAAATAAAATGCTGATAAACGAGCCATCTCTTTGAAAGACTGGTATGTCACTTCGCAAAATAGCCCCTTTTCAAAAGGTTTCAGCAAGTACTGTGTATTATACCATAACATTTTGGGGAAACTTAGGCAGAATAGATTGTTTTCAACCCCGAAGACTTCAAGTAACTTCAAAAGCTTAAGGGAAACATTTGAGTAATATGCAAACATAACCACTTCAAAACTGTAATTGAAGTATGTTTTAAATTTAATTTGTTACAAAGTACTGTAGCCATTGACCACATTAATTGTAAGAACATGGTTCTGAATGGATATATGGCAGCAAAAAAATCTCTTCTAAGAGCTAATAACAAGAGACTATTGTGGGACCTAAAACATCAAAATTGGACCCTTGGAAAGGGTCCTATTTACAGATGAATTCAATTTGAACTTTTTGGCAATAAGAAAGTTTGTCAACACCCGAACAATGGATGAAACCTAAGTGTGTGTACCCCGCCATTAACAATAGAGATGGTTCAGTAAGTTGTCATGGATTCATTTTCCAGGAAACATTATTTTAAGTTGCATTGAAAACGTATCCCAAAAGAAGAAAGAACTAGAGTGCTTAATATTATACATTGGCTATCCTTGAGTTCAGATCTCAATCTCATAATGTCAGATGAACTTGACCAAAAGATCTGAAACCGAACTTTTTAAACTTAAATCAACAGTGGGAAGCTCTACTTGAAGAATGCAAATAAATCACCAATAAATATTGAAAAATTTCTTGTCAGAATGTCTAGTATACAAAGATGTGATGAAACCATTAAGTGGATACTTTGAAGAATCAAAGATGGAGACTCAAAATATTACTTTACCTCCTTATTTGTTATGTAACTAAGTGAAATTACCTTTAATTTGAAAAATAAATATTTTTTGTTATGTTATAATTATATTTATTGATATTTTCTTGGTTTTTGAGCAAACATCAGGTGTTTCCAAACTTATGGACGATTACTTAATTCACAGTTAAACATTTTAAAGCAATGTGAAAGTAGAAAACAGAAAAATATAGTTTTATACAACAGAATCATGTAATTAACTACCTCATGCTGATTTCCAACTATAGTGTGAAAGCAATGTTGCGTTTCTAAATCCCACAACTTTATGTAGGTATCCTTTGAACTAAAATATACAATTAAATTATTAAAATATGAAAAATTAAAAGATACAAAATACATGACATGCGATTTTTTTAATATAGAAGAGTATTTTGTAAACTATGTTATCTGAAATGTTGAGAATTCCTTCACATAAAATAGAAAAGAAAAATTTTAGATTCTATTCAGATTTTGATACATTGCAATTTTTATATTTTAATCACACCTTAAATTTCTAGGCTACTGCCTAGTAAATTCTCTTTTCATAAGACAAGGGGCCAATACCCAAAACATTTACTCTATCCAGCTAAAGTTAATTCACTCATTAAACTAACATAAGTAATAATAATTATGGCATAATCATAAAGAGTATTAGTATACCATGTATATAGTGTGCATGTTGACATATATAAATTACATTTACACCAAAATTAAACAAAGTTCATAGTCTCTTATTCATATTAAAATATTAATCAGTAGACTTATTAATTTTAAAAAATCATTGGCCTCCAGTTTAGGAACAAACACACACACTACAATGCAAATTTGCAAAAAACAGTATTCAGCATTACTAGATTTGAGAACTGGAGACTTGATCTTCAATTTCAGTGAAAAATTTGTCTTTATATTTCCTTGTTGATTGGTCGCTGACATTTGCTACTAATGTTATTTAGTCATTCTGGGTCTGAGCTTTTTGATACATTCAGGAATATACTTCTCAGAATGTTTCCACTATAAAATATTTATTCCTAAAATGCTTAGAAAATTAAACTGACAAAATGTCAAGAAAACCTATCATGACATGGTATGAATGAGGCCATTGCCCAGTACTGATCAACAGCCTAGCAGTTGAGAAACATTGATTTAAGAAATCTAATTTCAATATTCCCAAGACACAAAAGCGGTAAGTTTTTATGTCATAAGTAATGTCTCTATCCTATTACACATTTTACATTGTGAAATACAGCATTCAGAATGCTTAGTCAGCTTAGAGAATAGACAATTTTTTTATTTCTTCCAGGAATGAATGAGTATATGAATATAAAAATTGATGCACATGGAAATCTTTTAACTTAAAGTATATTTGAGTATAAAGCATTTTAAATTTCATATTTCATTTGATGGCTAAATAACAATAAGAGCTTCAAAATAATTTTCAAAGGCAATGGATGTAAAGGAATTAAATAAATCCCTGATATTGTGTGGAAATCAAATACGATTCTACACCTAACACCTAGTATGTTTACTAGGTAAGGTACAAGGTAATTTCACTTGGATTTAAAATGCATTGAATATTATTGTAATGGTGCACTAAAGTGAGGATATTTTTAATGTTGCTTAAAGTAATAGTTAGATAACTTGTATATGAATAAACACTAATTTTTCCTTAGAAAATATTTTTCAAATGAAATTATAAGCTCCAGTACTCAATTCAACATAAATTTTATCAGTGAGCTTTAGATTTAACTTTGAACAAGGATTGTTACTTAAATCAAGTAGTTATATTCATAAATTATAGTAAGCTGTAATACACTGGAATATCAAATTACAATTATTAATTATGTACTAATTAAGAAATACATGCTTAATGTCTCATATCTATAATTCAGATTTAATAAGGTTTGGTTTGTCATTATGCTCAACCTCTGCAAGGGTCACAGCTTAAAGTGGATTCTTAACCACTACCTTCTGAATCTTAAGATTTAATACGAGTGAAGTCTTAATGCAAAGATCTTACTTTGATTAAATTGGAATTTCATACAATCTCAGATTATCTCTTATTCACACTTTGTAAAATATAAGCATCATTAGCAATTTACCTGGATATCAAAATACCATTTTCATTATAGAAAAGACATTTAGTAACTGGTCCCTTATGTCCTCTCAGTCTGAAAAGACCAGTTTCATCAGTTATGTTCCAAACCACTATTTCAGAATCCTAAAAATACAATTAAGTTACAATGCATTTTAGTATGTATTTATATATGACTTAAGAGATTACCACTGTAATACTTAACATTTTAAAGTTTCCAAATTTGGAGAACATTTTCTAAATTTTTATTCAACAATTTTTAGTTTGACAAAAAGTTTGAACTAGATATAAAAACTTAATGTAAATTATCTTTTGAAATCCTCACTGGTATATTTGACAAAGCAAGAATATAAACTACTTTTCGGTCATCATTTCAAGATTCAAACATGTTTAGTACTGTTACCTTGTTGTGTTGACAATGTATAACTTCAAAGGTTAAAATTTTAATTTAACTATAGAAAATGTTAATGTTTTCCAAACTCAAAACTGATTTAAATGATTTTCTCATCAATCAAATGAAATATCCACAAAACTGACAAAGCAATGAATTGATTGCTAGTATTTTGTTGTCCTTTAGCAATTTAGCTTTCCTTTTCGTAATATTGTTTATGATTTTCCATAAGAAAAAATAATAGATATTTAATTTATTAGCATAAAATTAAATTTTAATATACACCAGGTGGTAGTTTGGTGCCAGATTAGCAATCAAATGATAAAACTCTTAGATAATGCTAAAGTTGTCTATGTTGGCATCTTGAAAGCAATGCTTAACGTAGAATTATTGCCTTTCGAGTTTGAAAAAAATTTAAATTTTAAAACAGCTTTTAAATAATATTGCAGAGAATTTTAAAACAAATCATATTGAAGTTGAACTAAAATAACAGTTTAATAATTTCCATTTTTTTAATTTTCCAATGACAAGCAGAAAACAAAATTCCCAATACAAAGGTCAGTAACAAAAGTTCATACAAAAATATTATATACAATTGACAAGAGAGAAATAGCTTGCTGCCCATTTGTCTTCTAGCCTCCCAGTATTGGCCGTGGAGGTCCTGACTAGAGAGCCCCACAATAAATTTACAGCTACTCATTCTTTAGATATTAATATTTAATTAAATAACCAGCATTTTGTTCCGACAAATCTTTATGCAAAAATATAAAATACTTTTATTAAGAGCTAGAAAAATTTGGTAACAAAATATTCAAAACTTTGATTTATTCAGTAAATAAATCAGCAAAATTTTATTTCATTATTTCTCCCTGAAAATGCATTAACTCTCCTATGTTAAATAGTATATGATGCAGTGGCTAAAGTTTGTCACGTTCTCCCCTTGCCATTTCCACGAGCCCCTCTTATCAGTAAGGGCTCGTGGAAGTGGTAGTCCATGCAAAAGATACTTCATTAATTACAAACCTATTTTGATGGAAAATAAAACTCGCAACTATACATTTAAACTCTATATTTTTAGTTCTTTAAAAAAAATTTCAATTGAAAACATTTTACTGGTAACATCTAGAAGATCCTGGTGGCCTCTTGTTTGTTTTGATCCAGTCATGTGAGTTGTAATTGTCTGGAAAACAATTTATTTATATGCCTTTCTAGAACTATTATATATTTTTTTGTTCTCCTGAGCTAGATAACAGATTTGTTAACAGATTCCAATAAACAGGCAAGAAATTACAATATTATTTTTAATGCTAGATGTTTTTAAATGAAGTGGGTATAGCCTTAGGCCTAGTGGCGACATTGAAGAAACTTGTTTTGGGGGTTCTTTTATGCTGAAGATAATTTTTAATCGGCAAAAACGAATAGGTATAAGTATGCCATAATTATATGTATAATATTATGGCTACCCCAATTACAAGTCATGCCTTATAGCCCTTAGATATTGAGGTTTCCATGCCACTGAAAATAACATGGAAAGGAATTTCAATATTGATATTGACTTGAAAACTGTTTTTAAGGTCACATTTCTATGTCTATTGAAACGGTTATGTGAATCATTAAAATTGACCAGGTTGTGAAAGATTTTAAGGTAAGTTGCTATATATCGTAAATTGGCAGGCTTTGGAACACAGAATTTTATGGATAGAAAAGGCATTAATTTTCCAGAATGAAGTTCAATGTGTTGTAAGCTTGTCACAAAATGAAGGGAATCAAACTTCACAGGAAATAATAACATAATTTTCAAGTAACTTACATGCCAGATAAAGTTACTGTTTTCACTGTTAAAAAACCTGAAAGCCATATTAACCCTCAACTCCTGTCTACTGATCTAAGAAATGATGCTTAGAATTCATTTAGAAAAAGGAAAAGGATTCAGAAAAATAGATGAGGTATTAATAGAGGCTCTAGCATCCTAAAGCATTTATTTCAAGAAATATAAGATAGGTCTAGTAAATAGAAAAAGAAAGAACTTGAGAACATCAACTCAGGCTCTTACTGAAAATAAAGTTACGAAACCAGAAGAAAATCTTGAAGAACCATAGAGCAATATTGACAGTAACAATATTAAGCAAGGTTCTTGGGTAAAATCTAGGTTCAAAAAATCAGTTCAACAATTCATTGAGATAATAGCAGTCAGAAAAGATTAATTCTTTCTTAAAAAATCTAATTAATTGATGGTATAGTTTTTAGAAAAGGAGGATGTTGGCATAATAGATATTGGAAGAATTTATTATACACACATTGCCACAAAACCTACATTTGATAATCATGGACAGTTTTGATACGTAACCTCTATACCTTTCTCAAAATTCATGTTAACGTAATGTTTTCATAAATTTTGAAATTCATGTTTGCATTTTTGTGAAGAATTTTTGAATATTATTTACAGTGAAATGAACACTCAAATATAGTTCATTTTGAGCTACAGCATTCATAAGTATTGTTACCTATTATAAGTTTGGCATTAAGAAGGACACTAAAATAGAACTCATTGAACTAAGAGTTAATTTAATAGTAACTCATTCAACAAAAATTGATCTTTCAATACACTTATCAATTATTATATTGTGGTAATAATTTTTTTCACCATTTAATATATTCCTTTATAACTAACTTCTATGAATTACTCACTTTTCCCCACCTGCACTATGTACTTTATCCCATACCATGGGGTAAAGTGGGTATAAAAATAGTCACTTAACTAAAAATATAGGTTTAAATGAGAAGAAAAATCATGAAGTACATTTTTGAATAATGCAGTGTATATATAATGCAAAGAAACACCACTTTTTTAAAACTTGTCATTGCTAAATTCTACTTTGAAATTGAAAACAGTTTTTTTTATCCCTTTTTACCCCACCTCTGACCCTAGTACTTACAATTACCATTTGCTATTCGCAGCAAAAATCTGAAATCTTGCAAGGCTGCACCATCAACTCTAGAATTCTACCCTCCACTCAAATTGGTTATACAATCCACCATTATGAAATTCATTCCTTTCATTCTGCTGTTACCATCTGATATTGGCAACAAAAGGGTACAGCTGCAGTCTCTGCCGCGCGGTGGCAACGCGTTTTTTTTTGGCGCCGTGTTTGGCGCACTTTTTATGTCGCCACGGAAATCTTCGAACATTGAATATATACTGCATACGTACGGATGAATTATGTAAATCTGAATTAAACAACATTTTGACTAGAAAAACACTGCAAATATTGATTAAATATATGGACTTTTGGCGTAGTTATAAGCGACTCATGCCGGTGAGGGTAACCCATTTTTTCTCGAATTTCCAACAGTGAATCTATACTGACATATGGATAAAAATATGCAATAGCCTGAAAAAAAAGACCCGCTCTCCACCGTGTCCAAACTAAAAAGAACAACCAATGCTGGACAGAACTGGACGCCGGCAAGGTTGCCATAAAAACAGGTTAACCCTAACCAGGAGAAAATTTGAGAAAAAAATGGGTTACCATCACCCGGCATGAGTCGCTTATAACTACGCCAAAAGCCACGCCAAGAGTCGTTGCCACCGCGCGCGGCAGAGACTGCAGCTGTACCAACAAAAGTTTGCAAACATGCAAAGGCCTCACTATCAACAAGGATTTTACCTACTTTAACAATTCTAATCATTAGATTACTTATTCACATAAGTGGTTTCTTTGTACTTTGTGTTTCATTCTTAGTATTTCATATGAACTTTTGGATTGTGAGGGTTAATGGATTATGCATAGCATTCAGAAAATTACTATTTTACAGCGATGTGCATTTTCATTTTGGGCAATCCATGACTGAATAATAGAGATATGACTTGAGCAACAGTACACTGGCAAGTTATGTCCATTCAAGTCAGTACTGAACTATGATTTAATATGTAATGTCTGCAATGCAAAACTGGCCATTTTGTGTCACACAAAAGGTTAACTACGATATTCACATGAAATGAAAATAGCACTGAAAATAGAAATGCCAGTTCGAATATGATGTACTAAAGAAATCTACATAGAAAACATTAACTTACTCTGCCACCTGATGCTAGATTTGATCCACCTTCTTCAAATGTTAAGCAAGAAACAGCCGTTTTATGGCCAATAAACGAAACGATGCAGTCTCCCTTATGTAAATCAAATATACGCACCGTACCATCATCGTAACCGACAGCGATATATCGAAAAGTGGAGTCAGAAACAAGACAGGTGACACAAGATTTTTCTCCATTCAACACCTTGCGCTGGAAAGGTAAAATTTAAGAATAAAGTTAAAGACAAAGTTATTTTGCAAATCTATTAAAAATAAAAGATCATTTGAAAATTTCAAAGAAAAAACCTTTTCTTTTGTACGCAGATTCCAAACGTATACATTTTCGCATGCGGGAACGGCGAAGAAATTGTCTTTTTGGTTAAAACAATCTACGTGTAAGATATTTGCAGTTGAACTGGATATTAATCCGAACACACTGTCTGGTGAAAAACGTAAATACTGTTTAGTAGTCATGATGAAGCAATGTAAATTGCTAGAATTTTTAAAATCCTTTAGCAGATCGCCGGCTATTACTTAGACCTACACGTGTGGATAGCTTTTAACCATGTTTACAATTTTCCATTCGGTGGTCCATGAATGTTGCCAAATTAAATCATAAAAGTCAGAGGTTTAAATGGTTGGTTTGTCATGGAGCAAGGGCCAGCAATAATTTAACCATAGACGTGAAATACAAGTAGACTGGCATTGCTTTGTTAAGAACTTCGAAAAGTATCACCAACATGTGGCTAGTAGTCACATGATTGCTACTCGAAAATTCAGCTTGGTTGATTGATTTGATCTTTTATCCCTTCTCTTGGCCACAGAGTAAATAGCTACGCATATCTTTTACTCTGTGCTTTTGGGCGACATAACATAAAATATTAGCGATGAGAATGTGTATACTAATACTGAATAGTTCTTGAATTTGAGTTACGTTTTAACATTGTTAGGTGATGCGAATGTGCATACTACTGAATATTTATTGAATTTGTGTAACTTTTTAATGCTTTTAGCAATTTTAGCTGTTATAAAATTAGCTTAAGTTCTCATTGGGATCAAGTTTACCTAGCACGTATACAACAAAAATACGTACGTGTAAGATAAATACGTTGTAGTGAATAGATTGACTGCAGGCCCGGAGTTCAGATACAGTCCTCTGGACATTCGGCTTGAGGACCGGACTTTAACCTGCCCTCAAGCCGAATAAGCCCTTCGGATATGTTTACCTGGCTCCCAGACCAGAGATATGGCCAAATTTTTATCAGGATCGCAGTTCAGATACGGTCTCCGGACCGGTTTACCCGGCCCACAGACCATATACAGTCCACTAAATATGTTTATTAGGACAGCAGACCAAATACTGGACATGTTTAACCTACCTGCTGCCCAGATACGGCCCTCAGAACAGTTTTACCTAGCCCGAAATCCAGATACAGTCCTCCAAATATTTTTTTATCAGGCCCGGTCCACCAAATCAGCTTAACCAGCCTGTAGTCCAGATACAATCCACCGCACAGGTTTACCAGACCCGCAGTCGAGATAGGTCCAGTAGTGCTGGTTTGATTTGTCGCTGGACTGTTTGTTACCTTTTGCAATTGTAAAAAAACAAATTCCATTAAATGTTATTTTAAAGCAGAAGGATACGATACGTGATACAAATGGCAAGAGTTACTGAATTGCATTTTGAAGACAAATTGTTAAAATCCTTTAAAAACTTACATTAGAGGATAAATTGGCTGCATACCAAAAAGACGATCTCGTTGAACAGCTATTAAATAAAAAGCTGACTCAACAAAATTTTCCATTTGGTTGTGTAACGCATTTGGCAAAAAACAACATACTTAAATTTATATTGAAACAAATACTTTACTTTTGGAACGGATTCCAATGCAGAAACAGGACAGGTACATAGCTTTACAGTGCTATACTGAAATTTTGATGAAATTTCTCCCTAGAGCTCACAAGGGCCGCGGTGGCCCGGTTGGAAGAGTAACGAACTAGCAACCGAAGGGTTGCGAGTTCGAATCCAGCCAAACACCGTCGTGTACAAAGGGGGCTGGTGCACGTTAAATCTGTCGTGGCCTCAAATGTCCTCACGTTGGCGTGGTGTGGAAGTTTGGAGAGTGGGGTGCCAGCTCAGGTGTTGCCTCGTCATCTGACCATGGTTCAAAATTACGTGGTGTTGTCCTCGGATCTTTCCCTTTGGGATTGATCCCGGACCGTCACCAATAGCCCGTTGTGTTGCTCCAGTGTGACGTTAATTGAAATACCCCCCCCCTAGAGCTCACATCCATTCACGTTCTGCGGGTGTCAAATGAAAGGGAAAAGTAGCCCTATGCTTTGTGATTCGAGGTTGGTAAGGTAGCCGTTGGCGTGAAATTATTGCTTAGGGGATTTTTAGTCGTTACGGGGGGGTATTTCAATTAATGTCACACTGGAGTAACACAACGGGCTATTGGTGACGGTCCGGGATCAATCCCAAAGGGAAAGATTCGAGGACAACACCACGTAATTTTGAACCACGGTCAGATGACGAGGCAACACCTGAGCTGGATAATGAAATTTCTCAACCAATCACAAAAGGCTGACGATTTGCACAGACGTGACTCGCAGACGCTAGTCTCTGAGTTGAACCTGTCAAACTCCGCCCACAATTAGGGACATCAGACCCGCACTAAGGGCGCTATAAGTCATACCTTCAGTGAAGCCTCTGCATCTTTTACTCTGTGAGCACAAATATAAATATACGGCTGAAGTGAACTGAGGAGTTTCTCTCATCATCTTCGCTTGTGAAGTTGCTCATGTGGCTTTGATTAATAAATTATTATATAATCATATTTACACTTAAAATGGAACATAAAAGAGAAGGTATGTTGCGTTTCTCAATCCCTTTGACGGTTGTTGCAATCAGACTTCCTATATTTGTCTACATACCTTCTCTGTTATGGGAATGACTTGCCCGATTACCAAGCTTTACATATGATTAGAGAATTCCGCCTTATAGTTAATTTTGACATGCGTTCTGTAATATCTTTAGCAATATGAAATTCATACTGAAAGTTATTGATTTTACCTTATACCATTGAATCTACCCGTAGCTTTGCTCGATGACTCGTAGTGTTTTCTTTAATGGATTCTTTCAAAATGTCGCTTCGGGTTTGATCTCGGACCGTCTCCAATAGTCCTTTGTGTTGCTCCAGTGCGACGTTAATTAATATACCTACCTTCCTCTTCCAAAATTTTATTGTTTTATCTTCAAGCAATTGCTTCCTCACTTGAAGTTTAGTTCGTTTGATTTTGTAATGCAAATAATATGGGTAACCTTTTGTTGTGCATGCAATGAATAAATACACTATTTTACATAGCTTATTCAAAACACTGGGCACAAGACGAAAAACATTTGTTTAATTAGTAAACATGTGGAAACTAGGAAAGAGTTGCACAGTGGCTGCCCAATTATAAAACTCAAAAGTGCCTTGACAATATTTTAGTAAAAGTAGATGGGTTTTCCCCATCTGTATTCTACACTTTATACTATCTACCTGCTTGGCCTTTATGTGAACAAAATGAAGTTTCTTCTGCTCCTTTCAACTTTTTCTTCAGTATGGCTTAGATCCTTTTCCATTAAAAAATGAATTTATCATATATGGCACTTCCTTTTCTGTCAGGGCACTTTATTTTAATTAGTTTATGAAGAATTTGTTGGTTCTATTCGATACTCATAAAAGAAACTTTTTTCCAATAAGGGAGAATGTCCATTATATGGAGGCGTGGCATCTGAAAAGGAACTTCTCGAACTTATGATTATAATATTGGTATGTTCTGATGAAATGTTACTACTATGTGGACTATGACATTACAACTTGATTCTCCACATGTCAGATTCCACGTACTAATTTCCCCATATCACCTAACTTATAGCGGTCATAGCCCTTATTTGCCATTAAGTAGATCGCAGGTTCGGATCTTTTTTAAGTGCATGGATGATGGTGATTGTTGTCCCTTCTAGGAGTAGCGGTGGCTCACTCTATTGGACACTCCTTCATAAGTAACCTTCAGTTCTTCCCTTACGGTGCTATAAACCAAGGGGTCAGTGGTCAGCCTTTATATATACATATATAATTTCCCATGCTTTATACTGTTAATACTTACATAAGTATAATCCAATTGCACATGGTTTGGCCTACAGTTTAATAATTAATCAAATCCTGATCTAAGTATGAATATCATTTGTGTTTTGAAATAAGAGCTGTGGCTCACAGTCCGATAAGTCTTGATGTGGCATATAAGGACAGTGACAAATTAAATATAATGTGACTAGCAAATTGTTAATTTTTAGTGGAATGTCATTAACTATAATAAGGGAGCAATTAAAACTAACACAGGCAATTAGTGAATAAATTTAAGAGTTAATGAGTGTATGAAATTGATGTTAACAGTCTAATTTAAAGTTTGCATAAATGATTAATTTCAGCTTATTTTTACCTAATGTTTACTACCAACATACAGATAAGGCAGGACAACCTGCTATTTAGATTTACATAATAACTTAAACTTAGCTATCCCCTATGTAGCATTTTATTTTTTATTGACCTTTTGAGAAAGAGATCTATCTGTATGCTAAACAGAATTGTCTTGAAGTGAAGTAGACAAACTAGCTCAATCTAGCTATAGAAAATAACCTGGTTCTTATAAGTTGGTTTCGTCATTTGATTGTGGTTCAAAATTATATGGTGTTCTCTATTCTTTCCCTTTGGGATTGATCCCATACCATCACCAATAGCCCTTTGCGTTGCTCTAGTGACGTTAATTAAAATACCTACCTACCTTATAAGTTGGTATTTTAGACATAGCTTTGAGTGACCATTCATTGAATTAAGTGACTGGTACAATGTTAATTTTTAGTGGTTCAGTGTAAACACAATACAAATCTACTCTTGTCATCTTAGAGTGAATTCTGGCTTAGCATGCAGAGCCAAACTTTTTTTGCATGTGAACTCAACCACGGTAATTGTTTTTCTGCTAGAACTACATTATAGCTGGCATTGTTCGAAACTCTTAAAGGGTGATTAATTTGCATTTCCAAAAATTTCAGACCCTAAATTCCAATACAGGCCATCTGACATATTGATGTGGTATGTGAAGAAAACAATCTAGTAATGAAGTAGGGATTAGAACTTGTATGCTAAGTTGATGACTGTAGAGTGTAATCCTATTCTTTTAATTCATTTATAGATTTTGAGCTATTGTTGAGTTACATAGAGTAAATGATTATTGTTCATATAAGTTTTACTAGGTATGGTATACCGCGTGAAAATTTTCCTGGTATTGTGTTCATTTACCTTAAGTTTTTACCATTTAAAATTAAATATATGGGTAAATAAACATGATATTTATTTTATCTTTACACATTGTATTTATTTTTACCTTTAGTTATGTTTTAAATCAGTTAGATATTAGATTAGAAACAGAATATCAGACAAGTTTATATTTCAGAAATTTCATTATGAGCATTTAATCTTCCCTCATCTGTGTTCATGTCTTGGTTAGTTCTTTTTATTTTTATAGGGGTCTGAAAACTTCTGTTGAAACTTGATATTTTATCTGCTGACACGATTGAAAATGGCTAAATCTACATATGGCATTAAATTTGGACTTTTAAACTTTTCGTCAAAAGTTACCCCTTTCTTAAAGCCAAAACTTCTGACTCCTAGTTGGAAATCACCTGCAATAAAATACAGTTCTCAATCTCAGGGTAGAAATATTTCATGCTTCTTCCTGTTTATTGCATTATGATTTGTTTTCATTGGTCTAGGTTATTTAGTTTAATAAATCTTAATTTTCTTCATGCTTTTCAAGATTTTAACTAGTTGATGCCACAAACTTATAAACAGATATGAACTATAGCTGTTATTTAAGATACAAGAACTATTTAGAAATACTATTTTCTTGACCCAAGATGTTTAGACCCTCATTAAAGGAAATTTACACTACAGAACAAACTGAGAACAAGACACCAGCTTATAAACATGTTCAATGTCAATCATTGGTATTTCTCTAATTTTTTTACCATCATAATCTATTTGTGAAATTGTCTTTTCTAATAAAAGCTATATATGTCTTTTATAACTTTCTTGTATGATAAATATAACTCATTCTCATCAAAATTTTCTTCAGCTCTCACCAATGAAATTCTCAAGAAATTCAGGAAGAATTTGGAGTCAGATCCCAAGAATCTGCTAGCTATGAATGCTTGTGCTAAAACAGATCCCCTTGAAATATGTTTACAAAGACATGTTGTAGAATCTTCAAGCCATGTGTTTACTCATAAGGTAAGGAATTAAAAGTACTTTCATTTTTGCTGTGTGTAGACACACTTCTTTTTCAAGTCTTGATTAAAAATTAAGTGATTTGATACCATTTAATTTTTTTACATACAAATTGTTCAGTTGATAAATAAAGTAATTTTTAATAAAAAAATCATGATATAAATCAAATTTGAACAATTTCAACATATTTTTTTAAAAATAATTAATGTCAATAAATCAAATTGGCTCTTAAAGAAGAGTATTTTTTCTTTGGTTTATATGTTCGTTTATATATTCGTTTTATATTAAAGCACCACATCCACGTTAACAAAACATTTTGAAATTGAATCCACTTACACTATTATGGCAACAAGAAAAATGCTAAAGTGCATTGAAGGGACTGCACTGCTCCAAATTGTTAACCTGTTTTTCTGAAAATGGTTGAAATGATTTTTTAATAAAAATCACTTGATTTAAATCAGCATACCCTGCTTAAAGGTAATGCTAATCTAAAATAGTTTATCTTCCTTCAAATGCTTTGTAACTTTGATATTGGTCTATTTAATTTAACGAGTAAAGTAGTAAACTTTTAATTTTGAGCACATTTGCTAACATCTAATTGGAACACTTAATTTTCAGGTTGATTCTGAAATCAAGCCAGTTACCAATCAGAAGAACTCAGGCAGATGCTGGCTGTTTGCTGCCCTCAATGTCTTAAGAATCCCTTTTGTAAAGCATCATCAGATAGAAGATTTTGAATTTAGTCAGAGCTACCTCTTTTTCTGGGATAAAGTATGTATGCGATAAGTACATCTGCTCAAAGTAGTTATAAATTCAAGTATACATAGTGCGTGATAAGCAATTATAACCTTAGTTTAGTTGATTGTAAAGAAATGAAAAACCTTCAAACTAATAAAGATGAAAAACTTATAAATAGTTGATGTCCATTTTGGTTGAGTAAGACGTCCGCCATCGGAATATAGAAGTAAAACACGAGTTTAAATATGATCCAGAATAGTGTTCCCACAACTTTTTTAACTGAGCCTTTCCAGGTTGCTTGCAGCCCTCGGGGTATACCTTCTTTAGATTTGTACAGACTTCATAACCCCGCTGTACCTGAGTGATCTGTTCTCCCTTTCATTCTTACCCTCCCCTTTTGCTTTTTCTTTCTCCCTCTTTGTGGTTGCCTCTTCAGAGGTGAGGGCTCCCCTTGAGAAGCTTTTTGCCACTCTGTTGCTTTCAACTCCTTGGGGATTATATCAACCATGTGTTTGCCGTGCATGGAGTTCAGTGTGTCCCTGGAAAAAGGGATCCTGGCAGTTGAGGGGCAATATACTGACCCAGTATACTGCTTTGGTAAATGGGAGGTATACATTGGTCCCTTGTGCATCAATCGGGTGATCGATTGGACTTCGTCTTCGGCTAGGGATCAAGCAATTGTTTACTCTTGGCATGACCTTAAGAGTGGTGGCTGCTTCAGAGGTGATTCGTAAGCGTATAGGCCCTGTTAGCACTGGTACAGATTCTGCCTCCCCTTGTTGGGCTCAGAAGTGGGCAATGTTGCAGGGCCTGAATTCTCAATTTTTTGTATTTTGTAAAGTATTATGAATAATACTTTTTCTTCTCTCCCTGGAGGGGAACAACAAACTTGCACAAATTTCTCCAATACCAACCAACTGACCTTCTTGATTGCCCGTTTTTCATGACCAAATTAACAAATGATACAGACACTTCTTTTTATCAGGTTTCACTGTTTTTAATAAAACCATTGAATCTTTCGTGGGTGTAGTAAAATCCATTAAAAAATTCGTTTCGGAAACCTGGTTGAGGTCTCTTCAGAAGCTCAATCTAAATTATTGACGACTCAACATTATTGGGCTCTTTTGATGTATCAGTCAGTGCTCATAGATCTTTGAATTCTTCCCGGAAAGTTGTACCAGACACTTAATTACTATATACATCAGAAGAAATTTGGGAAAATTTGCGAAACAAACAGGTTTGTGGGGTACGTCGGATTACCATCCATCGTCCAGATGGGAAGATGCTTCCAAAGAAACACCTAGTTCTAACTTTTGATAACCTCACTGCCTTCCAGAATAAAAGCTGGGTATCTTAGTTGCCCAGTCCATCCATTTATCCCGAACTCCCAACGGTGTTTCAACTGCCGGGGGTTCGGATATTCAAAACCGTTTTGCCGAAGTCCCATGAAATGTGCCTGCTGTGGAGAGGTGGGCCATGAAGCTGATACATGCTCTGCTAATCCCCATTGCGTTAATTGCAGTTGCAATCATCCAGCTTACTCCCGATCCTGCCCTAAGTAGGTATTCGAAAAAGAGATACAATTGGTAAAAAGACTCCAAACCTGTCTTTCCAAACCCAAATCAACCAACCCTGAGGCCCGCAAGCTAGTGGAATCCTGAACACCAGTGGCAGGGATTTCATATGCTTCCATAACTTCAAAAACATCAACTACAATAGCCATTCAAACTGAACCCCCTTTTGGTATCAACATTCCAATTCCAAACTTTTCAGTGCTACCAATATCACTAAAACCCACACAGCATCAAAACACAAACCATTGAATAAAAATGCTGCCAATTTCACTTCTGATCCTTCCTCTGAAAGCCTTGATGCCCTTCCTCCCAAATACCGAAACCATCCTCATGACCGACGTTCGAAAGTAAAAGTAAACATGGCAGAGGTGGAATACCAGAAAAAAAGGTAATCAAAAAGTCCTACAAAAGAATATAAAATTCCTCGGTGGATTGCTGAGGACCATATACTTCACCTCCACGTCTCAGGACTTTCAGAAGACAACATAAATGTCGACATGATGTCCCAAGCAAACCAAAGTGGCCGAAAGCTGCTCCTAATCCTGGTAAATAATAGCTTTTATTTCTTGGAACTGTCATGGTTACCGTAGCAAACTGGATGATGTTAAAACCCTAATTGCAGAGTACCATCCAGTCTGTATCGTACTTCAGGAGACATACCTGAAGTCAGCCGACCAGGCGAAGATCCTTCGTTATGCATGTATTTGAAGTGATAGTATGAGTAATGAGGTATGAGCATCGGGAGCTCACTTCTGATGCATACCCCTCTCTTATTGTGTCACTCAGCATGTTGTTACAGGCAGTTGCTGTACAAATGCAAGTACATCGGATGATTACCATCTGTACTTTGTATTTATCACCCAATACCCCATCCAGCAACAAAACCTTGAGAACTTGGTGGATCAACTACCAGAACCTTTCATCATACTCGGTGACTTTAATACTCATAGTGTGCTTTGGGGCAGTAGGAATACAAATTCCCGTGGGCAACAGATCGAATAGCTGATCGCTGTCTGCTCAATAACGATAGTGTTTCCTACTTTCACGAACCATCATGCACCTTCCATGCTCTTGACCTCTTATCTTTTCTCTTTTGTTGGTAGTGACCTGCAGGGCACCAATCATTTTCCAATAGTCATTACCCATTGGTGGAAGTGATCCTGTTAGCCGCCCATCCCGATATATCTATGAGGCAGCCGACTAGCCTGTTTTTACATCTCAGGCCATTATATCAGAGCAGATGGTAGAAGGCAGCATTGATAAGGTAGTCGAAGCAGTCACTGATGTTATGATTAAAGCTGCTAATATGGCAATCCCCAATTAAACTCTCTTTTCATAAGCATAGTAAACCTTTGTGGACTCCAAAATACATTGCAGCTATTAAGATCCAAAAGAGGGCATGAGGTATTTTCCGCCGATACCCCACAACTGAAAATCTTGTCTTCAACCATGGGAAAGGTAAGGCCTGCTGAGTGCTACGTTACAGTCAAAGGAATTGTGGATGAAGTATGTTTCAGGCATAACATCTTCCACTCCCTCGAAACAGTTATGGGACTGAGTTCGAAAAGCGATGGGATTGTATTCCGAACATAAGATCTCATTCGTTGAAGAGAATGGCCAATATGTCTCTTCGGCTGTTGAGATAGCCAATGCTATTGCACAAGCTTTGTCTGCAGCTTCCTCTACCACCAATTACTCGTGCATATTCCAACGAGCAAATCATCGCACGAAATTCCATCATCTTAGTTTCCATTCTCACTGAACTTGCTTATAAATGCCGATTTGCAGAAAAGGAGTTGAAACGTTGCCTTCAGAAAACCAGGATAGCATCTGGTCCTGATGGCATCAGTTATATAATGCTCCAACATTTGCATAATAACTCCCTTCATAACCTGTTGTGTGTTTAATCGAATATGGGAGGAACATACTTTCCCTTTGACTTTGCGCAATGTGATAGTTATGCCTTTCTCCAAACCTGGAAAAGATCCCACCAACCCGTATAACTATCAGCCTATCATACTTACCAGCTGCATGTGCAAGCTTTTTGAAAAGATGGTGAACTCTCGTCTGACTTACATCTTTGAGGCGACTCAGGCTCTGTCACCATATCAAAGCGGTTTCAGGGTTGGCCGCTCTATGGTAGATAGCATCTTGTCTCTTGAAACTCAAGTGCGCCGTGCTTTCCTATGCTTAAACCATCTTGTTTCTATCTTTTTATATGGAAAAGGCGTATCATCGCACTTGGCAATACGGTATACTACGTGATTTACATTCCCTTGAGTTTCGAGGACAACTACCGATTTTGATATGGAATTTTCTTACCATCAGACAGTTTCAAGTACGTATAGGCTCCATCCATTCGGATACTTATACCCAAGGAGTACCTCAGGGAAGGGTCCTCTGCGTAAAGAGTTTGAAGTATTTGATGTCCGATTTTTCTATCAAAATAAACGGCATTCTGAACCAATTGCCTCCAACTGTACTAATTTGTACGTGGATGACGAACATTCACTGCCAGGGTGTGAATGTTCACATGTTGTGTGTTGAGTGACAACTTCAGACAGCTGTCTCATGTCTTGATGCGGTGGAATATTGAAAATGGTTTCAGCTTCTCTGCTCAAAAGACATCCTGCAGTAATTTCTGCCAACGTCGGAACCTGCATCCTGATCCATAGATCTTCCTGGATGGTAACAGGATTGCAGTTGTAGACAGAATGGGATTTCTTGGTGTAATATTTGACCAGAACTTACCTTCCTCCCCCACGTCGCACATCTGCAGATGTCTTGCGAAAAAAAGCTCATCTTTTTAAAGTACTTTCCAATACACTTTGGGGGTGGAACAATCCTCCATGCTTAACATCTATCGAGCTATGATTTGATCTAGACTATGGCTCTTCCCGTCAGTCTTACAAAGACTTGATACTGTGCATCACACTGTACCGAGAATCTGTTCCGTAGCTTTTCGCATTTCACCTGTCAAAAGCTTCTGGTTTGCCAAGAACCATCTTTTGTTGTCGCTACGATTATATTACCGTCTCTTGAGTCACCCAAATCATCCACTGCAAAATTCACTCCTGGACAATTGATATAATTGGCTGTTCAGAAATCAACCTTCTTGTATACCATTTTTGGTTATGTATGAGGAATGTCATAGATAACATAACTTTATTCTTTAGAAGTGGCCATACGACCACCTTTTATTTCTCGCCACAATTTTACATATCACACAGCCCTATACACTGATGGATCAAAATCGCCAAAATCATGTCGACTGCCTTTGTTCGCAGCTAAGATATTTTTAGTTTTTCATTCACATCAATCATTTATGTTTTTACTTCTGAATTCTAAGCTTTGTATAAAGCTTTAAGATATATTTCACACCTTGGAATGGGCAATTTTATTCTTTATAGATTCTAAAAGAGTTTGAAGTATTTGATGTCCGATTTTTCTTTTTTTAAATACCCTTTGGCGTATTATATTTTAAAACTTAATAACAAGCTCATCCGACGAGGTTCGGTATCACATTTGGTTAGATACAGGGACATGTCGGTATTAGTTGCAATGAATTGGCTGATGTAGCAGCAAAAAATGCCATTAACTTTAAAAAACATTTGCGTTCCATATGATGATATCTCATTTTATTCAGGATTATCTTGTGGAACACACAAATGGAGTGAAGACTCGAATGAGCAAATTAACAACAAACTGCAAAAAATATTTTCAATCATAACATACCTGCTGTCATTACTATCTAGACAGCTTGATGTTCTTATTACATGTCTTCGCATTGGCCATTCCAGGTTCATGCATAGACATTTGTTTATGAATAAAACCGCTTCATTCTGCCATTAACCATTCACCATATTTTAACTTGTTCACATTCTAAAAATATTTATCATCAATATTTTAATACCTCATCACCATTTTATCGGATTTGTTGGATCATCCACCTCATCCATTACTTTTTACCTTCTTTCATATTCAAGATTTTTTACACATCTATAATTGATAAGATTTTAAATTTAATTTCATAAAGTTTTATCTAAGATGGGGACACCCCACCTTAGTAATCATTTAAAAAAAAATAAGGTTTTACACTTCAATTAAAATTTTACCTTTATATTTAAATTTTATGCAACCCATTTGTTTTTATTCCTTGCATTTCTCCTTTTAATGTTGGTCTGATTATTCTATTTTCTCATTTTACTGTCTTGTGTTTGGTGCAGCTTTTCCTTTTTTGGATCTTGCACCTTAAAACTCAAATCAACCAACCAGACTGCTTGTAAAGGCGGTGAAGCACTAGCATTCACTAATGTATTCAACTACATAAAAATAGATAGGGTTTCTCTAATGTGTAACTTAAGAATAGATCTTAGAGATTGAGCCATTTGGCTAAACCTAACCCTTGTGCCATAAAAATTCAATCAGGTTGAGCCACTTTCGTTTATTTAAAATCAATCTCCAAGATAAACATCTCGTTAAACACGAGAAACCCTATCTATTTTTACATTGTCAAACACTAGTGAATGATGCTAGTGCTTCCCTGTCTTTACATGAGGCCTGGGAAGGTTTAGTTAAAATGTTAGTTGTGCGAATACTATTCTAGAATAACATTTACACTCATATTTCTTGTGACTTGATGGTGGATCTCTTGCTCCACCGAAATGGCCATTGAAGATCTTTTATTAAGTTTTTAATGTATTAATAGTTTTGAATATTGTTTTTACTATACACATATAGTACTTATTATCTACTGCCATGTATATCAATGGTCTTTACCTAGGTTGAAAGGAGTAACTTTTTTCTACACACTATTGTGAGCGTCCTGCAAAGAGGAGAAAGCATCGATGGACGTTTGGTGTCATACCTTTTACATGACCCTGTTGCCGATGGAGGACAATGGGATATGGTTGTCAATATTATCAAGCGTTATGGTGTTGTTCCTAAGAAGTGCTTCCCAGAATCATTTTGCTGTGAAACATCTGTGCGCTTAAATGCTATCTTGAAGACCAAGGTAATATCCCAAGTATAATCGTAACTCTATTCCCGTTCTCTTTACTCTTTCACAATATTTTTTAATTGACATCTAGTGTTGGGCTCAGCTTGTCCGAATATGGCCATTGCACCATAAAACCTAAAAACAACCAACATAAGTATAAACAAATTTCTTAATTAACATGCTATAAAATAAAGTGTAATCTTTAAACAAATTATGAAAGCTATATGTCGTATTTATGGTATAAAATTGGTTATTATACCTCTGTTTAGTTCTGCTGGTAACTAATTTAAAATTTTGAGGTATTGAAAAAGGCCTTTTACTTTCTAATTAAAATTTACTCTTGAGTTGTAGCAATTTTTTTCTTTTACATCTTTCAGATGAATATAAGGTGTTAAAACAAGTGACTTGGACCTTGGGAAAGTAATAAAAAATGTGAATAAAATAAAACAGATTTAAAAATTTGACTATCTTTATCTTATACTGAATGTTTTAACTTTGGTTGTGAAATTTGTATTCATTCATATTGCTGTCCTTTTAAATCCAAAAACTGTTTCAGGTTCGAGAATATACAAAGGAATTGACTGTAATGGTCCATAAGAAAAGTAGCCAAGAAAAATTGGAAGAAAGAATCAGTACATATATGGAAGAGGTATGAATACTAAGTCTCTTGAAAGAATTTTGTTTTATTCCAGTCTCGTTTCTATCCGAATTGTCTAAGGCTAAAGTTTATTTTTATTTACATCAGACTGAATGTTACATATTTAAAGGAAGTGAGTGATGATATTTTACATTTATCAAAAATTTTCAAGTGAAAAGAATTTTAGTTTCTCTGATTACTGGTATTGCTAAGTCAATACATAAAAGCTGGAATGATAATTTAAGTTTTTTATAGAGTAATAAACAAGGCATGCCAATGTATAAATCAGCATAATTTAAATCAAGTGGATTTTTAATGAAAAAATCATATTTTAATCAAATTTTAAATCTTGTTTTTTTTTTCAAAGTTTAATAATAAATAAAATAGGCTGGGACAGGATGAATATTTTTACAAATAAGTTAACAAATTTGCTTCCTCAGTTTCGTCCCCTAAATGACCTTTTTCAAAAAAATTATCTGCTTCCTTAAGAGGACATTCTGGAGATAATTGAGGCATTGATGTTGTAAAGGAGGTAGGCGCCAAGAACTAAATTTTACAGGACAAGTAAAAAACCATATAGGAACATAAGAAAAGAAAGTAACACCGTTTTCAACTCAAATTTTTATTAATTAATAAAAATTTATGAGTTGAAAATGGGCGTTACTTTCTTTTCCTATGTTCCTATATGGTTATTTGCTTGTCCTGTAAAATTTAGTTTTTGCTTACCTCCTTTTCAACGTCAACGCCTCAATTGTTAGGATGTCAACTGACTGACAAATATTCCTCTCTTTAGTTAGGAAAAAGCAATAAAATTTTTTATTTAATTGTAATTTATAAAATTTTATTTTAAAATTTAAAGTGAAATTTTATCTCAATGTATTTAATTGTTTTTCAATTTTTAGTCTGGGGTTATGAATTTGTATTATTTAAAATGGAATTTTCAAATGAAAGGAAGTCAGCAACAATGTCCAAAATTATTTGAACAGTTTTTGAATCTTTCTAATTTTAGGTATTTATCACATGTAATTTGAGCTCTATGTTTTGTGGCAGTCTTTTATATTCTAATCAGAAAATCTTAAATATTAAAATATGCCCTGCTGTATTTCCAATATTACTATATTTAACTGTTGTTATTTGTCAAGCATATATTCAGTTTGCTACAAATAATAAGTCGGTATAATAAAGAATATTATAAACACTTTTAATTACTGTGATTTAAATCAAGGCAATTTTAAAAATCTTTAGTTAAAATTAAATATTTTTTCTTCCAGCTTAATATCTTTATCAAATGAAGGCTTTTTTAAGTTCAAAACTAAAAGGGCAATACAAAAATTGTAATTTTTTATATCCTGTTTCTAGCTTCACTATAAATATGGAATATTTTAATTTCAACTGAAATAAAACTTGACTGCCATGCCTTTTTTTTGTTCAATACCTATTTTGTCTAGTAAACATTTGTATTTCAGCTTTACAGGATTATTGCCATTTGCCTAGGTGTCCCTCCAGAAACATTTTCATGGGAGTATTACAATAAGAACAAAGCTTACTGTGTGGTTGGACCAATAACCCCACTCAAATTTTATGAAGACTATGTAAAGCCACACTGTGATGTAGAAACAAAGGCAAGTTTCAAGTTTTTTTATTAAAAAGAACAGGTAGATGTTTAGTGAATTGCAAATCTACATTAAAAACTTGAGACAAATTTGCATTTGAATAGTAATTGCAATGAATGTTGTATTGTTAATTTCAATGAATGTCAGTATTAGGCTGTTAATAGTTCGACATTTCAGGTATGTATTGTTAATGACCCAAGGCCAGAGAATCCATATGGACACACTTATACAGTAGATTGCCTGGGAAATGTGATTGGAGGTCGAAAGACTCTTTATGTTAATCTAAAAACTAAAGACTTGTTGAAATATGCTGCAGAATCAATCATTAATAATGAGGTTTGTATGTCCTGTTCTTAGTTATACTTTCTTTAAAGTTGCTAATATGCCTTTTAAGAATAATGTGAGTTAGAGTAGATTCTAAAAATATTACCTATTTCTCTTGACAGTATTTAAAATGCCAATTATTTTTATGATAAGTACATTTGAGTCTTTACAGGTATACTAGATCTTGATTTTACTTCTATATTAAAATTTAATTTATTTCTGCTTTTCTACCTTTTTGTCATGATTCATATTGTTTGCTTTCAAGTGAAACACTAAGGCAGAAACATGGTTCTGAGAAAATGAAAATATTCTACGTGCTATCTAAACTTGCTAAGTGTGTTTCTCAAAAAGAAATCTAACATTCATGCAAAGAAAATATAATCACACTATGTCCTGGTCTAGAAAAGCTAAAATACTAGTATCTTTAAAATTTCTCATCTTGTTTCACTTCTTAGCCAATTATAGTCTATTTAGCTAGCTTTTTGCTTTCTCTTTTTAAAATATCAATTTTTACTCTTTATAGCCTGTATGGTTTGGTTGTGAAGTTGGAAAAAGATATGCTTTAAAATTGGGTATTCAAGATCTGCGAATGTGAGTTTCACACAAAGTTTTTTACATTCATGCTTTGTAATGTTACTTTTCCTTAAGTGTTAAGTTATAAAATATAAATTTGTTTCCTTTCACTTACTACCCTAGAATTAAGTGTTTGTAAACCAATATACACTTGCATAATTTTAAATGTATTTGATTTGAAATCTATTTTGCTGATAACCTAAATTTTTATTAAGTAGGATAAACTTTGTTATGAACTTGAATAAAACCTTAGTGGTTTTCTCAAGTCTTTGAAATTTTTAGCTGTAAATTGTTTTGAATTAATGTACTACTTGCATTCATTTGTAACTAACTTATATCAATTCAACTCTTTTTTTTAATAAATTAACCTTTATTCTAAGGTTGGTTGCAGCAGTTGTATTGTCTTGACTTTAGAACTAATTATAAACTATAGTATAAAGGTCAAAGTATGAACAATTATATTTTTTAAAGATGGTTTTGCTTTTAGACATGATTACAAATTGATGTTTGGAGTGGACATCAACAAAACTTTGAATAAAGCAGAAAGATTAGTTTATGGAGACTCTTGTATGAACCATGCCATGGTTTTTACTGCTGTTTCATTAGATGTAAGTCATTATGAATATTCTAGTTTTAAAAATCTTGATTTCAAGGGAACATGTTTTTATTGAATCTGAAACCATTAGTCTGCAAACATGTATGCAAATGGCATTCATAAATTAAAGTACTGGTATAATGGATTTAACTATTTTGTTTGAATACTTAAATATTTTAGTTACCTTCATTATGTACAGCTCCTGGCAAAATTTTTATTCGCTTCGATTTTGTTTTACATATGTTATCTTTCAACTAAGTAGATAAAAACAGTTTTGGTAGTAATCCCATATTTACTTTTCTCGTATGTACAGTAAATATGTTCAGGACTTTGTTGGGCCGCTTTTTGATGCTATCAAAGCTTTGTGCATACTGTTAATTACCATTCTCTGAATCTAGATGATGTTTCCAGACGAATAATTTTCTCAATTAACCTTTTATGATAATCACCCTCTTTGCTCCCTCTCTGCATTTGCTCCATACTTTCTCGATTGGAATCATGAGGAAATATTTCCTGTCTAAAGCAATAGGAATATTTTCTTCGTGCAAAAAAAGCTTACTGTTCTTGGCACAAGCTATTGACCAATTTGAAAATGCAATTTTTGTTTGAGAATGGTATTCTTGTAGTTGTGACAACCAGCCTCTTAACAACTTGCTACATAAGTCCTCCATGTTTTCGCCCTCACCACCTACGGATACCCAGATTCCTTGCCACTTATTTGTAGTTTAAATCATGAATTTTGTCGGTATTTCACATCCTGCACAATTTGCAGTCGCATGATATTTTTCACCAGTTGCCTTCGTACAAATTGAGAATTGTTTGCAGAAATCTCAAATGGTCTCTCGTCACTTGCAAACCCAAAGAAAAATATCCTTCCCTCTTAAATTTTCAAAACAAATGCCAGATCTTGTTACTTTTATAAATCACGAAAATGTTTACTGAAGCAAAAATCCCATAGTGGTATTAAAACGTTTAATAAAAAAAATATCCCTAAAGAATTGATTTTCAGAATTATGGCAAATATCCAGCTTTATTGTGTTCATTAGCTTCCATATGTTTTCAAGTGGGTAGAACAAATCATTCTACCACAAATTAAACAAGTCACTATAAAAATATTGGAATTGCAAAAATTTGACAGTTTTAAGTTTTAATTTAGAATAGCGCCAAATGAATATTGAAACTAAATATAGCAGGACTGCGATATGTTTTTTGCTAATTTAGTGGACTTTAAATTTTTAAAATATTTTTCTCAAACGTTTTGGCACATTTTCCTTGAAACCCCCTTGCCCTTGGGGTACATCTTTATTCACTCCCATGTACTGGCTTTATGAATCCAAGATACTCTAGTAATCTTGTTTTCCCCAAGGGTTTTACTGTCTACTATCTTGTCCCCCATGGGGTCTCCTGGGATACCCAAGCGATTGTTTGCTTCTTTCATCGTACTATGTTCACCATCTTTCTTTTCACTGTCATGACAGTTTTTACTTGACATTGTTTTGTTTGGTGCAGCTTGACCAAAGTAAGGCCCCTTTGCCCTAAAATGTCAGCATCCAACCTTCCCCAAAATTTACAGGGAAACTTTTTTGATGTGGCTAAATCGATCATCACAAACTTGTTAAATATAGTAAAAATGCAAAATAATCTGTATTGGGTTTAATTTATGTGTGCGTGGTTTGATGTATTATACATTTTAAGGTTTGTGCTTATAAAGAGTTAAAATATAAGGTTTTCGAATTCAGCATCTTGGCAGGTGCGAATTAGCTGTAACTTGCAGGGTATGAAAAAAATCATGATTTTTAAATAAAAAATAAAAAAACCATCGAATTTATTTGATTTAAATCACTTTTTTTACTTAAATCGGATTTTTATGATTTTAATTAATTCCTTGCCTGTACATGTTTAAATTTGTTGGACATAAGACATGCAAATTACAGTGTAGTTTCTAGATAGTTTTGATTTATTTAAATAGTAATATTTTTATGTATAACATATGTGTATGAGGAATATAGCGGGTAAAGTTTTGAAAGATTAAAAAGCGACATAGAAATTGGCAAAGTAAATCATATGATAAAGTAAATAGTGTCCCAAGTGCCAAGATGAGCAATGTTTTTCCATCTGGTTCTCAAGCGGCTTAGATTACTTTAAGTTTAATCCATAACCAGTGACGTAAATTTTTTGGACACAGTAAATAAGGTTGTCAGATCCCATGAACACCATAATAATAAAATATTTTGAATAACTTCAATTATTTTGATATAAAATAATTAATTAGTTCAAGACAAAAAAAGAATATCTTGGGAAAATAAAAGAATGAAGCTTTTCTATATGAGCAGCATAGAACAAGTGTAATAGCATCCCCAAGAACATGCCAATTCTGTGGAATTTTGAGCTTGCGGTAAAAATTTTACCAATTTCAATAACTTTCTGCTTCAACCCATAATCTTTTCTCAACATACTCAATTATCATATTTGAATTATCAGATGGTGAATTAACATTTACATTCCAAATTTCAATTCCATAAATATTGAATAGTTATTCTAGCAGTGTAAAGAATTCTAAGGGATCAATGAAAATTTCCCAATAAATTGAAATGAAAATTAACCAATATATTACACAAAACAAAATAAAACTTAAAATTGCCAATTATAAAGATTTATGTGCAAAATTGGAATGCTTTTGTCGTACTGCAGAAAGTCTTTCCATTGTGAGTGTCTTTATATTTTTTATGAATAGACTACAATATTAAATAAGTAACTAGAACATCTTAAAAAAGAAAGCAAGTTGCCTCTATTTTAATAATTTGAGTGAATATATTTCGAGCATCTTCACTAAATACATGGTGAATGGTTTAAAATTGGCCACATGCGATTTATAGTCACACAGAATATTTAAAACGAAACCAGCACTGATGACAAGGCTTGTGAGTGTTACCTATTGGTCAATGGCCCAAGATGAAAATACTTGTCTGGTAATTACGATCCTAATCAGCAAATACTGTTACTTAGTGTCTTCAAAGGAAGAATGATTTTCGATATAATTTTGGGGTGAACTCGGTATGAGCAATGTTCTTAACTTATTTGAATAAAATAACATGCATCTTGTTCAGTGTTTCATTTTCAATATTATTAAACATAACAGAAAGAAAAATAAAATTTAAAATTTTGATTTAAATCAAGCTGATTTATATCGGCATACCCTGGAACTTGGCTTAAAAAATTATAAGACTGCCTAATTTATGTTCACATTTTTCGCTTCAAATGCATAATGCGAGGGATGAGTTCTAATAAATCTGAATGAACAATTAGATTATTTTTAATTGTTTCTTCCAATAATTATGTTTTTTTATTGATTAATGAAAATCCATTTATTTTTTAGTCCAATGGCGAGCCTACCAAATTCAGAGTGGAGAATTCTTGGGGTGATGACCGAGGAGATAAAGGTATTTGTTTCATGGTTTGTTGAATAAAAAAATGCATCAAATATCCCTAAAATTGTCACTTTTCTTGAATTTAATTACCATAAAGAATGTTTATGTTATGGGATCTTTTATTTCTAAAAAGATTGATATTTATGAAAAATGGTTGCTTAGTCAATCTGGATAGAAACAAAATTATATTTCATTTTGTCATGTTTGGTTCTATCATCTATTTATGGTGTTAATCTATCCTCAGAGGTACTGAGAAATCTTTTTACTTTCAAAGACTTAAGTGTTTTTAGAAATTTTTAATTTAGATTTCGACCACTGGATAGAAAGATTCTATACAGTTTTGAATAAAAGTAACGTGGATGTGGTATTTTGGATGTGTTGTACCCAAGTTAATATTTTGATCACAAGGTCGCTTCCGTTATTGAATCTGCTTTAATACTCATAAGTACAATTCCAGAAAATATAAGGGGTATAATTGTAAGAGTTGCTATATATTTTTCTCTTACTATGTATTGTAATTTATGTGATATTTAACTAGTAATGGTTTGAGTTTTAATTTTCTTGACTTTTCTGTCTATTGAGTTCCATGATTCTTTTCTCTGCAAGTGGTCCATACAGGGATTATTAAAGTATAAGGTTATTTCTAATTTTCTTCAAGTGCCAGTCCACCATATATTTATTACAGTGTAATGAAAATAATTACATCAAAAACTGCCAAATAAGATATTTAAAAAATTCAAAACCAACTGATATTCTTAAGTGATAATAATTTTATAGATATATCTAAGACAATCTTGCAAACCTAGAACCCAAGTGTCATGATCTACCATATATTTTTATTATACAATGCAAATAATGAATATATTTGATAATACGGGGGTAAGTATATCAAAATTTTAGTTCATGCTAAATGTTGGATTTTTTAAGTGGAACAATAAAGGCTCATTGAATTGTCAAAAAAAGACTTTCTCCTTTTCATGTTCCTCAATTTTGAATATTTCATAATGTTAATTGTTAATCTTGTACAGATAGTTTATAGGAAAGGAATGACAATTTATTTTCTTTTGCTCCTTGGCTTTTCTCCATACGAGAGCAAGAGCTTCCAACTTGCAACTATTCTCAGGTTTTGGAAAGTCAAACACCAATCCACTCATTTATCAAATCATTACCTCTCATCATTAGCTCTACAAAGATTACACTACAGTTTTTACACATAAATTGAAATCAGCACATGTTAGTTGTGCCTTTGTGTGTATAAACCACTGTAATTTATGCTTTGCCCAGTGCCCTTTACCCAGTTGTCCCTGTACTTATGGCTGAATTTTGTGATTTTAATGAAGCATTAAATTATATTTCTTACCTGGATATAGACAATTTTATCATCAGCAAATTGCTTACTATCTAGTGATTGACATACTGAAATTTCATTGTCAGCTCATTCAGTGACTCTGGTATCTTTTTTGCACACCAGATCAGGTCAGGATTACTAGCAATGAACTTGTTGACACTGTCTCAAAGAATGCTGTAAACTTGATTCTCTGTTCCTATGATCTCTGACAAAATGTCTGAGATATATTGAATAATTGGTGGAATGTGTAGAGTAGAAACAAATTCTCCAGAATTCAACCTTTCATCTTTTTAGTCCTCTTTGTGTCTTCACTCTAGTAGTAATTTAAACTAGGCTCTGTATCAGGTATTCAAAAATTTCCCATTGATACTTTCTGCCTGGAGAAGGTTTTTCTTAGTGTCATGATTACAATGGAGATCTTACAATCTCACATTTTTTAACTTCCTGTCCTTGATTCGATCTATGGCATTTTTCTATTAACTTTTTAAAAGCTTCAAACACTTGAAGCACAAAGCAGTTTTTAATGTATTGTATCTCGCGTTTTAGCTTTTCATGTGGATGGTTGAAAATTCATCCACATTTTATTGAATACCATTTGAACACTTAATGTTCTATGTAAAAATGTTTCTTAAATTCATTCCATTTAAAGGTTTTGACAGCCGTATCTTTTAAACTTCATAGTTTATCTATTTTAAGGTTTTAACAATTGCCTACCATTATTTGTGTTGAAAACAATTAATTTCTTTATTTATATTCAACTTTAAATGTTTTTAACTTTGTTATTTTTATGATGTTTGTATACATAATTATTAGATTGGCTTTCTGTTTGGTTTTTTAACTGTCTTAAATGGGTTTATTTAACCTTGCATTTTGTGCAACTTGTTTACAAACAGACCTTGCTCAGTAAAACCTGAACCAACCTTCAACCAATATTAGTGGCTATTGAGTCATGTGCATAACATAAAAATTACCAGTTTTGGACATTAATTCAGGTGGGCCCCTAATGTTTCTTGTGATCCATTAGACAGATCAATATTTTGCCCAAGTTTGCTTTAGTGTGTAAGGAATTTTATTATAGCTTTTCTTGTTTTCGTTTGCAGGTTACATGATGATGACAACAGAATGGTTTGAAGAATTTGGTTTTGAAGTAGTTGTCGACAAACAATATGTATCAAAGGAGGTGCTTGAAATTCTTAAATTGGAGCCAAAGGTTTTACCTGCATGGGATCCTATGGGCTCCTTGGCATAAAAATCTAATCAGCACACACACAAACATTGCTATTCCTTCAGAATTACCCATTGATATGAATTTTTTTAAAGGGACTTAGGTAATTTTTTACTAATGAATGTTGTATTAGTTGAATTAAATACAAGATGTAAAAGTACATTACTAAAGAAAGTAATGAAAAAATGGTACATTATGATTCTTTTGTTTTCTAATGTGGTTTTAATATTAATTTGCAAAATTTAAAGGCTCTAAAATTTATGAATCACGAGTCGAAAGTAAGGAGCTTTTAGAGAGGTATGTGTGTGAATTTTAAGAGAGCTCAATCCTGCAACAAATCTTACAATCTTGTTGTCTCTTGAAATGGATTATGTTTTGGTATCGTTTAAAAAATGTTTTAATGAAAATGTTATTGTGAGTTGTTAATTTTCATAAAAAATATCACTTTTTTCCTTGTGTCAAGTAATGAAATGAAATTATTGATTTTATTATTTGTGACTATCGAAGAAAAATGTATGTATTGCATTGGTTTTTGCTTTCAATTAATCAATTTCTGTAAATTAAATTTTGAAAAAAAAATGTCTAGATAATCTATTGGAATTCCAGCTTGAAAAGAAGCACTATTTTGATTGTTTGTGTTAGTATTATAGTTTTTAATGTAAATCTGTGTTGAGTGAAGTTAACATTTTCTCGTGTTAATTCAGAATATAAAAATGTACTTTGAAAGTGTGAAATATTTTTCTTACAATATGTTATCTTAAGTATTCATTCATAAATAATGTGCGCCATCTTTTTTTTATTTATGTAAAAAATTAAGATTATAAAAATGAGTTGTAATTTGCCTTTAACACAATCTAAATTAGGACCTTAAATTAATTAGATGGATATGTGATACACACAAATGCACATTTATTCCTATTTTGACTTATTAATTAAATATGCATACTTTGTATCAAGTTTCAAGATTTCTTATCTTTTTATTTGTGGAGTTCCATCCTAATGAGATGTAAAATCTTATTCCTGCCAGTTATTCAGCTTAATGCAGACTATATCTGGTCTTGTTTACCATGTCATTATGCTAACTAAAATCTGTTTTAAGAAAAGTTGGTGATGCATAGCTAAAGGTCAAATAAAATAAGCACTGTTTACAGTCTTGATTGAGTGAAATATGTGCTGAGAGTTGAAAGTTGCTAAAATGTAATGCATTGAAATATACTAATATGCATTTGATTTTATATCAAAGACATTTAAATTTTCCTTTATTTGTAAGTTAGTAGTTTCATATGTATAAAAGCAATGTGAAACCAAGAAATTGGAAAATACATAGATAATTATTTAAATCATTATGATTTGGTTTCTGAATTCATATCGCACCCTGGCTGCAATCCTACCGTAACTAAACATTAATTTCTAGTGTTATTTCTAGAAAGGCTAAATGCATGCTGCAAAACTGCCATAACTAGATTCTTTCTCTAGTAGAAGGGGGCTGCCATAACTGAGTGGGTTTGCCCACTGCTCTAGCAAGCTGAAGGCTGCATGAGTTCAGTTCCTCCCTGAGTGTATTTCTGTCTTCTGAGTCAGTAAAACTTTTCTTCTGTTTGTGTGTCCATTACTTGATGTTGCTTTTCGTGTGCTTATTTTTCAACCTTGACCACAGGTATCTTTTTAAACAAAATCGGTCACATACAAGCTTCTATTTTCAAATTTATTTATTATTCTTTAGCGACTTATTGAAAATGTTTTTTTTTTAAATTTACAATAGGTCAATGAAAATAAAATATATTTTTTTAACCAATAGTGCGAATCTGTTTCACTCACGAATTCATGCCTTTTTCTTCATCATTGGGGAGTGTTTGACTTTGACCCACTGCTCTCCAATAGTATCAAATACAAGTTGTAGGTGGCACGAGTTCGATTCCTGCAACTTACCGTGGATATATTTCTACTGTCAGTAAAATTTTCTGTGTATGACCAGTACTTGAGGTTGTCTTGTGTTTGGCACTGCTTGGCCAAATATGGCCATATAATCCAACCAAATACGTTTGGTAAATATAAACATTCTGATCACTTAAACTAGACATCTATAACATGTATAGTATTTTTCTGTTGAGTGAACTTATATGCCAAACACTTCTGCTCCTAACAGTGTTTTTCGAAGACCCTGTGCCAAAGATGTAGCTGCTGGAGCAACTAAAACTTTGAGGAGACAAATTTTGCTCTATTTTTAAGAATTTAGGCAACTAAAGCTACTATTGTACAAGTGCTTTGGCTGTGACAACAATGAATTTGGTCAAAATGTGGCCCTTGTGCCAATAAAACCAACCATCTAGTAGAGGGCAGTTTTGCAGCATGTATTTAGTCTTTCTAGAAATAAAATTAGAATGTAATTTTTTGAGCATGGCAATATTGGACAACTGGGGTGCTATATATTTATCAATTGGCCAATCAAGGTGTCTGCTTTCTCTGTTCCGCAACATTTTGATGAAATATTTTATATGTTCTGCGTATTCATGTTTTTCAAAAATCATGTACTTAATATATAATTGAAACTTATGAGGTATGTGATAATAAAAGAAATGATTTGAATTGATGTCTTTGTTTATATATATTTTAATGCATGCATTGATGTTGTGGTAAATGAAGGAAAATTTTCCTTAGTCAACAATTATTCCAAGGTATTTTTAACATTTTTCTTTTGAAAAAAGGTGCTGAAATTCATTTTTAACATTTTTCATATAGTTAAGAAAGGTCTTGAATTTTAATCTTATGAAAGCAATAACCTCATGAATTTTTTTAAACTTTTAAAGCAACTTTTACTAACTTGTCAATTTATGCCAATTTTGAAATCTGCTATCTACAGTTTGGATTGTGTCTCAAAAAATTGTGGACAACCCACTATATGGAATAATAGATGAAATGAATGTGAAATCTCAATATTTAGTATAAAATCCAGGGTATGCCGATTTAAATCAAGTGATTTTTATTAAAAAATCATTGATTTAAATCAAAATTTTAAACTTCATTTTCGTTTCTATATTAAGTTTACGAAGATTGAAAATGAAATAACTAAACAAGATCAATGTTATTTTATTAAGTTAAGAGCTATATCAAATAAGTTAAGTAGCCAGTTTATGAAAAAAAATAGACTTAATTGCAATTAAACATTTTCTGCAGTACCACAAAATCATTCCAATTTTCCACATAAATCGAAAATTGGGAATTTTAATATTTTGTGCAATGTTGGTTTATTATCTAATTGGAAATTTTTATGTATTGATCCCTGGGAATTCTTTACACTTCTAGCGTAACTATTTAATATTTATGGAATTGAAATCTGGAATGCAAAAGTTAATTTTGCCCATCTGATTGAGTATGTTGGCAAAGTAAATTATGGATTGAAGCTGCTATTTTAATGCTTTTTTCATTGCAAGTTCAAAATTCTACTCAATTGGCTTTTCTGAGAGAATTCTATTACACTTATTCTATGCTGTTCATAGAGAAAAAGCTTCATTTTCTTTTATGCTATGTATGAAACTTTCTATGTGCTTATAATATAACTTGGAAATACTCAAATTATCAAAGCTCAGAAAATTTGAATAGGCACATCTGATTTCAATTTGTCAATTTTAACGTTTTGCCTCATTTTTGTTTATTTACAAATATTTTTTCACAAATAGGTTATTTTGGCAAGCTGAATAATTAATGAGAATTAGGAATTTTTTCATGATGCAATTTTTTTTTATTTTCTGTTGGTGACAGGTTTTCTCAAAAACACGTCTTTAACAAATTAATTACTTCATAAAAATAACTAAAGAAATTCTATACATTTTATTCATATATGATGCAAAGAAATTCTGAAATTTGTCTGATTTTTGATTAATTTTATACAAAAATTTATAATGGTGTTAGGGGATCCCTCAACCTTATTTATCTAGGTCCAAAAATTTCATGCCTTCAGTTATGAGTGAAAATCAAACTAACCTAAACCACTCGAGAACCAGATGGGAAAACATTGCTTAGACATGGCATATGTTGTACTGTTCTATTTACTCTGTGATTAACTTTGCTAATTCCTATATCAGTTTAGTCTTTCAAAATTTTACCCCGCTATATTTCATAATACATTAATTTTATTCATAAATATTAATGTTTTACATAAATCGAAACTACTGATTTTGCATGTCTCGTGTCCAACAAGTTTTAACCTCATGTACAAGGGATTAATTAAAATCAAACTTAACCTGGGTGTATTTCTTCGGTGTCAGCAACTTTCCTTGTGTTTATACTATATCTATTACTTGATGTTTGGCGCATCTTGGCCAAATATGGCCCTTATGCCATAAAAAACCCAACCATCTCTATAGTATAAAAGGGCTCCGAGATTTTGTTTAATAAATTAACTTTAGTAACTGGGTAAATTGTTCAGAAATGTGGAAACTGACAGAATGGGATGAAAAGTAATGTATTGCCCCATGAATATAAAAATATTTTTGCTATTGTAAAACAAATTCCTCAGCCCAATTTTAAAAATTAAGGATTTGATCATAGGTTAGACATCTCGGAGACAAACCCCTCGATATATTGCTTTTTTACTTGTCCACCAATGAATTTTCGGCTTGCAAAAGCAGACATTCTCGCACTAATCCTTTGAAATTGGTAGATCTAAGTCAATTGCTTTAAGCAGTTTCCTTAACCTTTTCTTCTGTGGGATCTGCTACCACAGCCAAAGCACTTATGAAATAGCATAAATCCCTTAAAATAGCAAAAATAGTTTTTTTAAGCCCTAATTTAGTTGCTCAAGTACAAAATGAATAGGCTAACACAAAATGTGTGCTAATTGTGTATGAAGCAGATGTTGAAGATGTCGCCAAGAAATTTAATTTTAAAATAAACTAGTTTCTTAAGGACAATCTTTTTAGCAACCAGATTCCGATGTTTTTCCATGGCTCTGGAAAAATTCTCTCCAAAGAAAAATCCAAAATATATTTTTTTCCATCCGCTATTAGGTAAAAAAAAGCTAAATTTTCGTTGGGGTGAATTAAAAAAGTAACCACAATTTTGAAATTAGTAACTTTCAAGATGATTTTGCTTTAAAAGATACCCCTAGTAGCGAAGGTTGAAAAATAGCCAGTGGCAGCCTTGCATCAAGGGGTTGAAGGTCATCAGACAGCAAAAGGAAGGTTAGGAAATCGTAAATGATTCCTAATGAAGCAGTCCTTTATGTGTCAATCTCACTGCTTGGGTCGAAAACATGCCATATTAACCAAGCAATATGCTGACAACAGTAAATAAAGGTAATATACCTAGAGGTAATAGCGTGCAGTCAGTGGGAAGGAGTTCAACTGATTGTCAGCTGTCAAAGAATAAATCTTTCCCCATTGTTCTTTCCAGTTTTACCTCATACTAAAACATCCGGAACTGCTATGCTATTTGCATAATTTAAAGATTAGGTGAATTGGAAGTCAGGAGACTGGGATGAAGGGACAATTGACTAAATAAAATCATTTTTCTTTTATGCAGAACTGTTTTCCTCAAACCATAAGTGTTTCTATCTGGGGAGAACAGCTATGGGATGACATGTAACCCACCCTCAGATAGCTAAACTGAATTAGTAAAATTATTAGGGTGACTAAAGTGCATGAAGAATTTTTACAAAAATATTCTAATGTATTTGATAGTGTTTAATTTGAAAAAGCAAACAGTATGTTATATTTGTCCTTTTAAATTTGATAATTTTTTTCTTAATCCTCACTATATCACCCCCTTAATATATTGTGCTCTCAAGAAGCATGATAAATTAAGAGGTTACTGTATTCAGTGTGAAAAAGAAATACTTGAAACTCAAAAAATCCATGCACTTTTGTCTGACCAAGATCCTGTACTTATAATTGAGTGAGATGGGTGACGCGCAAATTGACCTGGTGAATACATTTCTTTTGCTTCTGTTATATGGAGTAGTCTTGCTTACCAAATCACAAGCAACTGTCGTCCATCAACTACTTACAAGTTGCGCCACCTCACCAACCTTTTGTTTTCTTAGGTGGGTGACACATGGGGCGACTTCAGCAACATGACAAGTTCGCTTTTTTACCTGACGGAAGAAAACTACTTGAACTGCTCAGAACATGCCTTCCAGTTTATGAGTCAAATTGCAGGGAAAAGCACACACTGGATCACTTTTCACAAGTCTACCTGTGTCGCCACCCTAAATTACATTTTGAACTAAATGCTTGTTTATTAAGCCAAATGCAGTTTCTAAGTTATTTATTTGGGGAATATGATAGGAATGATCAATATATGACAAGCTTTCATTGAATAGAGGATTTTATTTTATAGGTGAGAGAAGACTACAAATAATGAATTAGAAATTTTATTCATTTAGGAAATTCTTTTTTATTACTTATGACATGTGGTATAATTCTCAGCAAACATCATTTTATGACTATTTTAATACTTGTTAAACTATTTTAATACCATGAAAATAGTTATGAATAATATTTTTAATATAATTGCAAAGATATAATTTACCTTTATTAAGATGTGATTCTAGAATTAAATTCAACCTATTAATCCAAACAAGTAGAAGTCAAGCTCATGCTAAATCTCATATTTCAACATAATCTGAGAACAAGATTTATTTTTATAGAAATAATGGTAAATCGAATTCACATGGTGAATAATGAAAATAAAATTCAGTTACAGT
This sequence comes from Meta bourneti, assembly GCA_933210815.1. Taxonomy (NCBI): domain Eukaryota; kingdom Metazoa; phylum Arthropoda; class Arachnida; order Araneae; family Tetragnathidae; genus Meta; species Meta bourneti. Next base: position 71,261,373 of record OW119926.1, on the reverse strand, counting down.
AATTATTCATATTGACTATCCATGACTGCATTATGCATATGTCTACTTCTCCTTAATGACAAAACATATTTTAGTCTATTCCACACAGCAATGCACATATTTTTTAACTTGAAGTCCTTAGAACCTTCAGGGCCTGTGGCAAATTGGTACAGCTCCCTGTAAAATAAATCAATGAGATAAATTGAAATTTGAAGATTTCATTTATGGGTGTAAACAAGATTTCTTTTAATCAGTGCTATCCAATAATTATATTCTGAAGATGAGTTCCACCTATTGCTTCACAGCAACAATAGATGGAACACATCTTCATTTAATTTTAAAATACAAAATACAGTGATCCAAATTAAACAGATGTTTAGACCCTCTGTAGGAAAAATAACTGGGTGAAAACTAACCAATTTTGTACATACTTTCCCGAGTATGCGATTTCGATTTCTGAAAAAAAGTAGTTCAAATTTTGGTTACTCAGGTAATCTGTATATCGCTGAACTTATCCATCATCCTCCGTCTATACAAAGAATCACTGCAGTTTTCACTAATCGACGATTCTATCTTAGTGTGATGATGCTCACCTTTCCAGATTGTGCGTTAAACTCTTCTATCAACAAAACAGAAATGCTTCTGCTGCATTTAAGGAATTTTGGCATTTTAATCTTCTGAATATGATCTTGCATTTTGAACAGACAGGAACTTTTTCTGTAAAACCAGGATGAGGTCACAAGCCTGGACAAGAGAGCAGAAGTTTCAACTGCTGTGATGGAGCAGAAAATTGGACATGTCATATGACAGTGGAAAGTTCTGCTAAATGCCTTGGAGTTTTACCTTTATAAGATATCCCACACTCAAGAATTTCTTTTTGATGATTATAAGCGGAAAGCATTATCTGATATTCAACGTTCAGATGAAGCATGGCCTTGGTGAATACTGTGGAGTGATGAGGTTCATTTCCATTTGAATAGTGCTGTAAACACTCACTATTCAAATGCAATGGAAGTTAGTAAACCCCACATTCACTAACTTCCATTGCATGCACCAAAAGTAATGGTTTGGTGTAGCTCTACGACATCCTTTATCATTGGTCCTTACATCTTTCAAGAAAACATGGCCTCTGGGCCAGTGACACATTCTATTAATGGCTCCAGATACACTCCATAACCTTGTAATTCCATCACATCAACAAGGTATTGTCTTGACACAATTTTCATGCAAGATGGTGCACCCCCTCACATCTCTAATTGTGCAAACCTTACTATGGAAAATTTTTTTTGGTTGAGTGATTAGATAATTTCCAATGTCATGATCATAGCCACCCCGGTCAACAGATCTGAACCCGTGATTTTTGGCTGTGGAGCTATTTTAATAGCCTCATTTATCAAAGTAATGTTCCAAACAGCTGTCAAAAAAGAATTTCGCAAGACGTAACAAATCAATTTTGTGTTCTGCTACCGAGTGTGTTGTACAGCGAATGCAATTTAGAGCAAGAAGATGGAGGGCATGTTGGAGCTGCGATTTCATGTTATTGCAATCTCTTTTTCCCAATACCATTAATTTAATTTCCATGTGATTGCAATAGTTATTGCACATAAACTCTTTTCTTTACTTGTTAGATGTATTTGGCAATATGCAAATTACCTGAACTGCAGCACAAAATTTTATCCCTAGAAATCGAAACCACATTTAGGAAAGTATGTGCATAAAATTTGGTTGTGACTCGCACAGTACTTTTTCCAACATTGAGTGCTAAACATCTCCTGTTCAATTTGGATCACCTTGTACAATATTTCATTATTGTAATAATTGTTTATTGATTCATGACTAGAATTAAAGATATTAATTTATCGAGAAATATTAACATGCAAGACTTCAGAAACTATCACAGGTGCATTCAATAGTTAGCTGATTCATGATCTACGAAAAGGAAGTGTAAGTGGTACTGCAGATTTAGCAACATAAAATTTAAAGTATTCATTCAATTTAAAGTATAGCTGTGACATACATACCTAATCAGCTTTTTAGTCTTAGCATATTGTTCCCTCTGAAGAAGACTCATAGCTAAGTATATTTTGCAGCGGCAAATTGTAATTGGATCACCCAACCTTAAGGCTATGCAAAATTGTTGCACAGATGTTAATGCAGCTTTTTCTGCCTTAAAAGAGAGTTCAAATACATTTAGAAACTTACTTTTCAACATTTTGTCAAGCATTTATTAAAAATTCAAGACAATATATACAATCCATTAATTTAATTCCTAGACAGGTAACAGCACAAAAGACATGAGTGGTCATTAACAAGATGTAGTTGGATGCCTTTGATTCTTGTTTACATAGATGCAAAGGTTGATTCCATTTGTAAATTTCTGATCTGCATGATTTCTTTTGCTCTTCATGATGTATATATTAGTAATTCAAGTCAAAGCCCCAAGTCAATAGATACCAAATGGTAATGATTAGTAGAGATGGGACAACTATTATTTTACAACAGCCTTAATGATTGTTATTCATTTGAGAGAAAAATCAACTGCTAATATTAACAGCTTTGCTATTAATAATTAACACAAACAGTGAATAAATTTATCATTTATCAGAAATTGAAGTTAATGGAATTAACAGTTAACTTTATTTATTTATAATTTTAACTTTTATTCTACTAATTTTTTAATTTTAATACCTTTAAATTAGGTTAATTAATTTTTGCAATAAATTTAGTAATTTTAAATGTTACCTTTTTCCAATAACTTAATACTTTTGGCAATTGCTAATTTTTAATTTCTTATATAACACTATTATTTAAACTGCTATTGGAATAACAGTCCATCTCTAATAGTTATCATAGCTGATGTGATGTTAACTTGGTGAATGCTTTTTGACCACTTTATATTTTATTGTAGGTTTCAACCAAAGAACTGCATAAACATGAAGTTTCGTGTCAACCTGAATAAAACTAGGTATTCCCGGTAATAAAAGCTTTCATATCCATATAAAGATGTAGTCATGTTGCATACTATAATTGTTTCATTGTTTTTCTATGTTAAAGATGGATATGAGGAAATATCAGAAACTGCAAGAACATGTTCATCTACTTCTAAAAATCAGTGAGCAGGAGAAATCAGACTCATTCATTCACAATCATTTTCACTTGGATCGATTCAAGAGAAATTGCTACAAACAAAAAATTGGACCAGGATCTATGGCTCAAAGAGGATTCTACACTAAATGTGGAGCCTGTTGAACAGAGGACCTGCTAGGCTATGTGGTCAACTTACAAAAAAAGTTTTCGAAGTTTGATAAATATATTACTACAAAACAGTCTTCTAAAAAAAGAAAATTATATTTATAAATTCATAAAAGTGTTAAAATAATTTATACAAGTATCTTCAAAAACAATGGAAGTCATATAAGTCAAGTATACAAATTTTATAGTCATACAAGTCAACAATACAAGTCATTTTTAAACAAATTGGAATAAACTAAATTTCAACAAATAAATGGAAATGATTTCTTATAAAAATATAAAGAAATAGTTTGTGATTATATTTAATTGTGATTGACACATTAAATTCTCCATACACAGAATAAGGTTTTGGCTGATGGTAATTTTTTTAATGTTAGGGCTAATTAGATCAGGACTTATATCTTAAAGTGGATTTTGAACCACTACAAATACCTATACCTTGACCAGAATTTGAAGACAAAGCCCGTTGAACTGAAGGCCAGTGCTAACTGTTTGGCTGATTTTGATAAAAGCATGCTTATATAAGTATAAAATTTTACCAATAAAAACCAGGGGAAATGAATGGATACTATTCACAATGTTTTCTAATTTTGATGGCACCAAATCGCTAATTTTTTAAACAAGATTGATAATTTACACCAGTAAGTATAAATTTGGAGTTTTACTTTGTCAATACAATATTATACATACACATTCGATAAATTCATCTCCAAGAGCTGAAAAAGCACCTCCCAGAGTAGAAAGCCATGCCATGGCATTTTCTAATTCACATTTTTCATTCACAAGCACTTGAATTTTCTTATTCCTGGAAGTGAAAAAAAAATAGACAAAAACTACTCTAAATATCTAAAGGGTTTTCATAATGAAGCCTAAATTAAAAATTATTGAAAGCATAATTTTACAATACTCATATTATTACAAGTTTTAATACATATATTTTACAATTATTAATCTACAAAGCAAGCAATTTTTATAAAATTAAGCATTTAAAAATCTAATCGAATTCTGTATTTAGTCAGTAAATATCTAGGATTTTATTTCAGGGGAGGAGCAAGTTTAAAAATAGAATTCAAATGAAAGTACAACTAGGATCTTATCACATTTAGAAAAGGTTTTTAAGTTCACATTTGGTTATCAGCTAGCTACGAATGAACCTCAAAAGATTTACTGTGGGCACATAAAAAGTGATACATTCCGGTCAGATCAGAAGTATCAGAATAACAGTATGATGGTTCCATAATTTACAAAATAAATATTATATAGCATATAAAGTATTGCAATCTTGTTTATGGAAATCCACTTTTTACATTTGTATCACCTATTGGAGAATAAGTACATACACTATTGCGATATATGTGAATATTTGTGGTGGTTCTAGGAAAAAACAATATCTACAGCCATTGCTTTCATACTTTGTTATGAATAGTCATTACAGTATTGTATCATAAAATATTAATTTATAAAATAATAGTTACTTCAAGGCCAACATTATAAGGGAGGATTTTAATGGTGTTTAGTGACACAAAACCTGAAATTTGTATAAGACAGCGTACTATATGTTCCATTTACCAAAAAGGATCTACATCTTACCATATATAATCTAAAATATTTTTCTTCGGTTGATTCAAGTAAACAGTAGCTGACATCAACAGCATTGTTCTCTCACAAAATGGGCAGGTAACTAAAGAATTAGTATGCCCATCTTTCAGATTCTTTTGAGAGAAAATGTAAAACTTGGATAAAATGTTTGATCTAAAAGTTCTTGATCTTTTCAATTCAAACATGATGCAAGAAAATAAAAGAACGTCCAACTCAATTTTAATCTTTCTTGTGCACATATTACTATCAATAATCTCCGAACAGAAACAGGTATTTTCCTTTGTCTTGTCTTCACTGTCCTCTTCCTCGATTGTATAGTTGTTAAAATCAACATTTTGCTTGTCTAATAAACTTGATTCACTTTGATGAATTATAAAAGACATAGGACAGCATAAGTCAGTAGATACTAAATATTCTTCAAAAACAGTTTCATAAAATACAGGACTAATTTTACAAAAGAGAGAAAAGTCTTTCTTCCGTATCATGGTAATGAGAAAGGAAATAACACAAATAAATTAGAAATGGGACAACATAGAATCATTCATTTATAACATTTCCGAATAACATAACATCAGGAAATATATTTCAACAGGAAATGTTAAATAATTCTCCGAAAATGGACAAGAAAGAAAACTTTCATGAGAACATATAGGAAATTAAAATTTCGTGTTGCATCAGTGTTTTAATAACGAAAAATTAGTTTTAAAATCACAGCTAAATTCAAAACTCAGTTCTGTTTACAGTACAAACATGCTTACGAGTTCAGAGGATACAGTTGCAGTGAAAAAAGAACACTTCACGTTTCGCTTTCCTACAAACAAAAAACAGATTACTTAAAATGCCATTGAATTTTTAAAAATATCTTATGTATTTCTATCCCACTTTTAAATCATCATTGATGTGTATTCGTCATCTCTAGTAGTGTGTACAAGTCTTACCCCAGACCATCCCTAGGCACCATTTTTAAACTGCGCATGCGCGACCAGTTTAAGTATACTGAAGGCGGGGTTTATTTGACGGGAGGGAGTAGGGGGTGGGTTACCCTGATTTCGAGAGTATACGAGTACCACAGAGTAAATAGCTACGCATACTCTGTGACGAGTACAAAAGCATAAGGTGAAATTTTTTTTGTTAGGATTAGCACTCATGTTTCATTTGGTACGAAAAAATACCTGAACCTGGAAAAGCAGCACATTGATTTTAACGTGAAGGTAAGCAAACTATAAAAATTAGATACTTGTCGGCGTAATAAGCAGCGATACGAAATTTTCAAAATGATTTAGAAGTGAACAGTAGGGACCGATATTAAACAATTAGAAATGTAATATGAAGAAAATTAGTTGTGCGCACGAATGCTGTCAAAAGTTTAAAAGAATTATGTGAAATCTCAACACTTATGTTAGAGCGTAGAACGTTTTATACAAATCATAATTGTTATGGCAAAACTTGCACTTTATGTGCCGATCTAATCAGCCCTCGTGAAGCAAAAAATGACCTTAAAGGGCGGTTTTCAGAAGAAAATCTGTTGTTATTCTGTGAAATTATAAGTCACTTAATTAATTACTATTTAATATGACCTCCAGGTATTTGGTATTTCTGCAGCATGGAATTGTCATAGGCTACAATCATTTTTCTATTTTATTTTAATGTGATGCATTGCTAAGAGTGCATTTAATGCTTAACAGCATCTCAGTTTGTGCAGTGATAGAATTGTCATACGACTGTACTAATGTTATGCTTTTTTGATAATGCCAGAAATTAGGAATTTTTTTCAATGTCAGAATTACTGAGGGAAGTGTTGACTGGCTTAGCTGTTGGCAGTGCAGGTGCGATTCCTGTTACTTAATCCTGAGTGTGCTTTCCTCTGTGTGAGTAAAACTTTCCTTCTGCGTAATGTCTTCCTGGCAATTTCTGTGGATCCTGGAGATCAAGCACACAAGTTGGAATAAATGCGTACTCAATCGATTGTAAGTACATCTTTTGGAAAAGAATAAAACTTCGATTGAATTAAAGTTCTCATCTCAAGATTGGTTAATAATGGTGTAGTTTTGCATCATTCATTTTAACTACACAGAAGTAGTAGAAACAAAACCATTTATTGTTTTATTCTTTAAGAAAATCAACTAAAGAATCAAAATTAAAAATTTATAAAGATGGGAATGTTATTTTGTGTAGCTAGATGAACCTTTTTTACAATACAAATAATAAACTTCTAAAAATTAAAATTAGATAATTGTTCCAGTAACAGCAATACCTAGTGGCTAACTATTAGCAGTTCTGCCTTCCTGTTTTAGTCTCATCTAAGTAATAGGTTATAAAATTCGACAAATTATATTTATATTTCAAAACCTGATATGTACACAAAGTATGCATATACTAATATAGTGAGTGCATCAAGTATGTAAGTAATTATATATGGGGCAAAGCGTGTTATAGTGTAAATCAGTCAACCAGTGCAGTCTGCCGCGCGGAGTGGCAACGCGTTTTTTTTTGACGCGCTCTTTATGTCGCCAAGGAAATCTTCCAAAATTGAATATATACTGTATACTATGGATTAAATATATAAATCTTGATAAAACAACATTTTGACAAGTAAAACACAGCAAATCTGGATTAAATATACACAAAATATTTTTTAACGGAAATCACATCTTGATTAGTGAAACATTGCCAAACTGGTTAAATATACACAAATATACCAAAAAAAATTTAACGCAATTAAATATATTAATCTTGATTAAATATAAAACATTTAGACTAGTAAAAAAATTTTCTTATTGTGTTTCCACAAAATCAAAAATTACCTCGTTCACAAACTGCCGCCAATCGGCTAAAGTGTGGGACGCAAAAAAAAATACTCTCCCGCTATATTCTCACTCTTTGTACCCTTTAAAATCTCATAAGTTAAAAGAAAAATCTCCTCCAACTTCAAAAACCATGACCCGTGTCTGATCGATTTGTAGCTACGACATGGCTTATCCCAACGATTCCTACAAATCCAAGTCTATCCATCGCTAACTGAATTCATCACAGAAAACGTCATTTCCCCGTTGCATTTATCGCAAGAAAATTTTGATTTAATTAATCCCGATTCCTTTAAAAAAAGTCGAAAAAAGCTTTTTATCGCGACACAACTCGTAACAAAATTAACGATTAGCAACTCCCTCACTCCCGCGTAAGTATGTCTACCACCAGAAAAACTAAACTTTAAGTTTCGAGAAAAATTCTCTTGAAACTTATCAACTACACTAAAAACAAAGAACAATCTATGCAAGAGGACTTGACCGTGTCGGAAGTAAATAGAACAATCTAGAAAAAAAAAAAGAAGGATCTGGACGCTGGCAAGGTTGTCAAAAACACGAGAACCCTATAAAACCAGAGAAAAATTCGAGATAAAAATGGGTTACCATCAGCCGGCATTAGTCGCTTAAAAGTGCGCAAGTCAATTCGCACGGGCGGAATAACTTTTCTACCAGTCCGAGTCTGTTCTGTTGGAATGGGTTGAGTATTGGGAGTCACCTTTTTGGCAACAACCTATTTGTTTTAGTTTGAGTTGTGATTCAAAAGAATAAGTTTTTAACGGAGTAATAAAAATAAAAGAATCTTTTAACGGAGTCAGATCATTATTATTTTAAAAGAAAACATTCACCGGTATATTTATACACGCAACGATAAGTAACGCCAACAAACTGGTGACCCGGTTTTTCAAGATAATCTCGCCGGTGAAAACAGAAGTGAGATGCCCGGAGACGAACTTGACAACAAAAATGAGATGCCCGAACTCCACAAGGTTAGTGTCAAAATACCTCCCTTTTGGATCGATAGGACTGAGATATGGTTTTACCAAGTTGAAGCACAATTCAAAATCAATGGAATTGTGTCGAAGGAAACTAAATTCAATTATTTGGTTTCTCAATTGGAACCGAAATATGTTGAGAACATTTGGGACATTGTAACAAAGGATTCTAGTACAAAATATTCGGAATCAAAAACGAGACTGCTAGATTTATTTAAGGAGAGCGAAAGCACTCGAATCAAACGCCTGATTACCGGAATCGAATTAAGAAACATTAAACCCAGTCAACTGTTACAGAAACTGAAAACTATGGCAACTTCCGATGTATCGGAAAAGCTGATTAAAACACTATGGCTGGAAAAGTTGCCCGATTCTATGGAGAAATATTATACTCGTCAGTAAGGAAGAATTACCAAATTTGGCCATCATGGCTGACAAGATTGCAGACATGAATCCGCAGAATGAGATTTGCAGCGCCACCACATCTGTTTCTTCAAATTGTGACCTTTTGTCCAAAATTCAGTCACTCGAGCAAAAAATTGCAAAATTAAGTGTGGATCACATTTCAAGACCCCGATCACGAAACAATCAGAACTTTAGAGGAAGAACACGAAATAGTTCAAGGAAAAGATTTAATCCCCAAGGAAAGTACTGTTTTTATCATTTTCGCTTCGGAACGAAGTGCTATCCTGAAAAGTGTACACAGCCTTGCAATTGGGCTAATGATAATAATTCGAGTCCGGGAAATGCGAGTATGCAGTAGAGAATGCGGCAAGCTCTGCTGCTGACTACAATTTTAGGGATTGTCGCAAATTTCGCTTATTTATAAAAGATAAAAAATCGAAAGTGCGTTTCTTAGTGGACAGCTGAGCAGATGTCAGCATCATTCCTGCGACATCTCAAGACAAACAATTCAGTGATTATAAGCTATATGCTGCAAACGGTACAGAAATAGAAACATTTGGTATTAAAATGCTAACTCTGGATCTAGGATTTCGACGTGAGTTCCAATGGCCTTTTATTGTTGCAGAAATTAATAAAGGTATCCTGGGAGCCTATTTCCTTAACAAATTCAATATATTGATTGATTTGCATAATAATAAGTTGCTGGATGGAGTAACCCAACTATGTGTAACTGGTGATGTTGCTTCCATCAGTGAGGACAATGATGTCAGTTTTCTGAACAAAGCTTCAAAATTTTCCAAGTTATTGGAACAGTATCCTGATATTTCAAAACCAAATTTATTTATTTCAAATTTAAAGCATCATGTTAAGCATCATGTCATTACTAACGGTCAACCTGTTCATTCCAAAGCTAGACAGCTCGACCCGAAAAGGCTCAACACAGCAAAGCAAGAATTTAAGTTCATGCTGGATAACAACATCATAAGACCTTCCAGTAGTCAATGGTCAAGCCCTCTCCATTTGGTTACGAAGAAAGATGGTTCTCTTCGTCCTTGTGGAAATTACAGGCAGCTCAACGCCAGGACAGTGCCTGATAGATACCCCATTCCCAGAATTGAGGATTTTCATCACATTTTAAAAGGTACTACCATATATTCCAAGATAGATTTATTTAAAGCTTATTTCCAAGTCCCCATTGCCGAAGAAGACAAATGCAAAACAGCCATTGTTACACCATTTGGACTCTACGAATTGAACGTAATGAGTTTTGGTTTAAAGAATGCTCCAGCAACATTTCAAAGATTCATAAATGAAGTATTCTCGGGATTAGATTTTGTTTTTCCCTACCTGCATGATAATCTCATTGCATCTACTAGTGAAGAACAACATGAAAATCAACTCAAATTAGTTTTTGAAAGACTCAATAATTATGGTCTTCGCATCAATATCTCTAATTCTGTCTTTGGAGTGAAAGAAATCGAATTTTTGGGATACTTAGTAACACCTCAAGGCTCACTTCCTTTACTTGACAAAGTTCAAGACATCATTGATTACAAACTTCCAACAACTATTCACGAACTTCGAACATTTCTCGGCATGATTAACTTCTATCGACGTTACCTGAAAGATGCAGCTAAGAACCAATCTCTTCTACATGACTACCTTAAAAAACGAGAAAAAGGGACAGAAGAAAAATTGGGTGGACCGAAGAGGCTAAAGACCAGTTTAATAAATGCAAAGAAGATTTGGCTAACACTGCACTACTATCATTTCAAGATCTGACATACCTCTGTCACTTAATACAGATGCTTCAGATACGGCAATAGGAGCAGTGATCCAACAGTATGAATCTGATGGATGGAAACCTATCGCATTTTATTCCAAAAAGTTGAATAATGCACAAAAGAACTACAGCACATACGATAGAGAATTACTTGGTATTTATCTCTCCATCAAACATTTCAAATACCTATTCGAAGGAAGAAGATTCACCATATTTACCGACCACAAGCCAATCACATTTGCATTTCAACAGAATCCTGAAAAGGCATCTCCTCGTCAACTTCGTCATCTGCAGTACATTTCTCAATTTTCAACCGACATTCGACATATCAAAGGTCAAGATAACATCATAGCAGACACCTTATCCAGGACCGAGGAAATTTACTTTATAGATTATGATGAAATTGCTGACGAACAAAATCAAGATGAAGAATTAAAGAGTTTAAAGACATCCACAACTTCCCTGAATTTGAAGCAATACCCGCTACCTTCTGGAAAGTTTTTGTGGTGTGAAACATCAACCAGCAACATCCAATCTTACATTCCCAAATCGCACCGAATGAAGATATTTCAACAAATTCATGGAGCATCACATTCTGGAATAAAGGCATTAGTTAAACTGCTGACTTCAAAATTCTTCTGGACAAACATTCGGAAAGATGTTCGACTATGGACTCAATCCTGCATTCCTTGTCAAAAGAGCAAGATAAATCGTCATACAAAATCCAGTTATGGTGAATTTCAACTGCCATCAGAAAGATTCAGTGACGTTCATATAGACCTGATCGGTCCTTTACCACCATCCAACGGTAACATATATTGCCTCACTTGCATAGACCGTTACACCAACTGGATGGAAGTGGTTCCTCTACAAAACATATTGGCAGACACAGTTGCAAAAGCTTTTTACAGCAATTGGATTGCACGATTTGGTACACCATGCCGACTGGTAACGGACCGTGGTTCGCAGTTCGGATCAGAGGTTTTTAACATCCTGTCCAGAATCTGCGGCATAAAATTGCAGCACACAACGGCCTACCATCCCCAAGCCAATGGAAAAATAGAACGACTCCATAGGTCTTTAAAAGCAGCTATCATAGCACATGGTAACCCAGCCTGGAGTGAAACACTTCCAACTGTTCTATTGGGTCTACGCACTGCAATTCAAGAAGATACCAATCATACCATTGCCCAAATGGTCTACGGACAAAACATCCGATTACCAGGAGAATGTTTTGAAGAACCCCAAATTCGCACAACACCCGAGACCTACGTAAACCAATTACAGGAAACGATGAAATACACCAGACCTAGAACCGTCTCTAAGAAGTATATCCAAAAAATATTTGTTCCGAAGGACTTAGCAACCACGTCACGTCTTTGTACGTAAAGACAGGGTTAAAAAGCAACTTGAACCCCCGTATGATTGACCATTTCTAGTCACGGACAAAGCTGATAAGTATTTCACACTCGAAATAAAGGGTAAACATATAACAGTATCTGTCGACAGGCTAAAACCTGCTTACATTCTACAAGAACTTACTCCTGACACGAAAAACGTATGTTGTAAAAATGAAACACCTGCACAACATAAAACTGATGAAACTAAACACGCTCCTGAATCGGAAATAATTCCTGATCAAAAACAATCTCGTTCAGGACGAACTGTTAGGAAGCCCATTAGATTCAGAGAATAGTGCTGTATATTTTGTATATAATTTTTTTTATATATTTAATCTTTCAGTAACTTCTCTTTAACGTAATTTCGTTACTGGCAGGGGAGTAACGTTGTAGCAGCATTTCCACAAAGTTAAAATATCTTTATTTGTGTTGTTGTTAATAATCTCCAATCAAGTCTGACGGAGTCAGACTAGATCAAGGAATCCGTTGACTGTCAACTGATTCATAGGAGGGAATGTGCAGCTTCTGTAATCCGAAGACTGGAGCACGGATGGTAGAAGACTGTCTTGGCTCCGTGAAGTAGATGATTGCAGAGGGTATTGAAATGAAGAGCTTGAATTGTTCTTTAAGATGAAGCAAGTTGGAAGGCTGTAGGAAGATTTGGAGGTTTTCTATGAATTTTGGAAGAAGACCTGACTGGTGTTCTGTTGCAGTTGAAGGAAATACCGGCGAAGCGTACTCCAGTGGAAGCGGATCAAAAAGATGTTCGGATCATGAATTAAAATGGATGAATTCTAATTCTAAAGTTGAAATTTGAAGAGAAAAATAGCCGAAATTAGGTCTTACTATTGAGAGATTTTCAGTTTTCATATCATTTTGTAGGTTTTTTGTAGTTGCATCTTCTAGTAAGCTTCTAGTCATCTTCTTGCTTATTTTGTTGTTGTTGTTAATAATCTCCAATCAAGTCTGACGGAGTCAGACCAGATCAAGGAATCCGTTGACCTTAAGTCAACTGATTCATAGGAGGGAATGTGCAGCTTCTGTAATCCGAAGACTGGAGCACCGAGAGGTAGAAGACTGTCTTGGCTCCGTGCCTGTTAGTGTTACAGATGCAGCAGACTTTTATAGAAGATGTAGAAATGTAGATTTTCAATTGTTCTTTAAGATGATGTAACTTTGGAGTCAGGATGATGATGTGGAGGCTTTTTGTAGAATTTTGAAGAAAGCAGGACTAGTGATTTGGTGGAATTCTTTGCTATAGAGGCAAGGCACACTCCGGATAAAGATGAATCAAAACAATGGCCGAAAGATGAATAATTTAAATAAATTCAATTCGAAAGATGAAATAAATGCCGGAAACCGGACTTACATTTGGAGTATCTTCGTAAATTTTATATCATTCTGTAGATTTCTTCGAGATGTAGCTTTTGGTAATTTTTCTTGTCTGGATCACAATTATTTCTGGCAATAACTTGAAAGAAGTAGGAGCATAAATTTAGTGCGGTTTATTGTAGGTTTATTGTAGGTCTTTATTTGTTGATTGATTGATTGTTGTGTTGTTGGATTGCGAGCTATTTAGCTTTTATTTTTTGGCAACAACCTATTTGTTTTAGTTTGAGTTGTGATTCAAAAGAATAAGTTTTTAACGGAGTAAGAAAAATGAAAAATAAAAGAATCTTTTAACGGAGTCAGATCATTATTATTTTAAAAGAAAACATTCACCGGCATATTTACACACGCAATGATAAGTAACGCCAACAAAAGTGTGGGACGCAAAAAATACTCCCGCTATATCCTCACTCTTTGTGCCCTTTAAAATCTCCTCCAACTTCAAATTGCTGTTGCGAAAGCATGACCCGTGTCTGATCGATTTGTATCTACGACATGGCTTATTATCCCGACGATTCCTACAAATGCAAGTGTATCCATGGCTAACTGAATTCCTCACAGAAAACGTCATTTCCCCGTTGCATTTATCACAAGAAAATTTTGATTTAATTAATCCCGATTCTTTTAAAAGTAAAAAAAAGCTCTTTATCGCGACACAACTCATAACAAAATAAACGATTAGCAACTCCCTCACTCCCGTAAGTTTGTCTACCACCAGAAAAACTAAATTTTAAGTTTGGAGAAAAATTCTCTCGAAACTTATCAACTACACTAAAAACAAAGAACAATCTATGCAAGAGGACTTTTTTGACCGTGTCGGAAATAAATAGAACAATTAGGGATGTGAAGCGAATCACAGAACTGCTACTCAATCACAGATATTTTTGAATCACAGTTCTTACCTGTTACTGGAATATCAAAATAACAGTGATTTGGTAGCCGTGATTTAGGAACAGTGATTGAGAGTATCGGTGATTCGGTAGCCGTGATTGAGAGTATCGGTGATTCGGTAGCAGTGATTGAGCTGATATCGCTTAGCTGATACCTAAGCTGTTCGCTTGGCTGATATCGATACTGCTACTGCTACTGCGACTGCGATCTGTGATTCGGTATCAGTGAAAACTGTGACTGAGTATCGGTGATTTGGTAGGGGTGACAGCTGGTTTATCGGTGTTTCCCTGAATGGAGTGTGGGCCGTGGGGTGGGGCTCTGTGACGGATTCGGGTTTCTTTAGAGGATTAGGATTTTCAACCGGATGCTAAAGGAGGCTTTATGACACACCAGGTTGCCGCGCATTTGGCTCATAAATAAGCTCCACAGTTTAAAGGAAAGTTCAGAAGAAAGCGTTTTTGAAATTCGCATTTTAAATGGCAAATTAATTATCGTTCTTCAACTTTCTCTGATTATTTATTAAGTTGTATTTTTATAAAGAACACATGAGCTAGAAATTTTTTTTTCTATTTTTTTGTTTTGTTAAAAAGTAAAAATTTTCTTTTCAACCTCTTGTAAATTGTTTTTAATTCTAAAAAAATGAATAATGTGTGTAAAAGTAGGTGCTTCTGAAAGACTTTATACATTGAATGAGTCTAAATCAGGGGGCCAGAAGATGATTATTTGATTTCGCTAGTGAATAGAATAAGAATATGGATGCATGCTGATTTTTTACACTGAGAAATTTCTTTTATTCTGTAAGACAATTTCACTCTCTTCAGTTTTACCTACATGCAGCCATGCTTTAGAATTCAAAGATGAATTATGGGTATTAACAAAGGGAAGAAAGAGTTTTGAAAGTGTGTGAAAGTAATGTGATTGAAATGCAATCATAATAATTTTAAAAATTTAAATATAAATTAAATGACTTGAAATATGGCATTCGAGGCTGAATTTTGATATAAATTCTAAATTTTCCACAAAAATTGGGTGTTTGTCTGCAATTTAATATGAAGACAATCCCTTATACATATTTTATGCATATGCATTTATAAAAGTTATAGAAAACAATATTTGTTTTGGGCAAAAGAAAATTTTAAATTTGAGTTTTATAAACACAAAATGGATTCAGATGTTACCTAAGATTTAGAAAAATTACTTAATGTTTTGAAACAGTTACTCCTTGTGTGTGTGAATATTTCAGTACCTCCAGATTATCAAATGTAAGGAAATTGTCTTGTTACACATACAGTGTAAAAAAGTTTTCTTCAACTAACCAATATTTTAGATAAGAGTAATTAATTTAAATGTTTTTAAAAGGGTATTTGGGTATTTCAATTAACGTCACACTGGAGCAACACAATGGGCTATTGGTGACGGTCCGGGATCAATCCCAAAGGGAAAGATCCGAGGACAACACCACGTAATTTTGAACCACGGTCAGATGACGAGGCAACACCTGAGCTGGCACCCCACTCTCCAAACTTCCACACCACGCCAACGTGAGGACATTTGAGGCCACGACAGATTTAACGTGCACCAGCCCCCTTTGTACACGACGGTGTTTGGCTGGATTCGAACTCGCAACCCTTCGGTTGCTAGTTCGTTACTCTTCCAACCGGGCCACCGCGGCCCGTTTTTAAAAGAAAAATATAGGTATGCGAATCATTTAATAATTAAAGTTCAATAATTTACATTCAATTAGAAGGAAATTCATCAAGTATTCTAATGCATATATCCTGATTTTA
This sequence comes from Meta bourneti, assembly GCA_933210815.1. Taxonomy (NCBI): domain Eukaryota; kingdom Metazoa; phylum Arthropoda; class Arachnida; order Araneae; family Tetragnathidae; genus Meta; species Meta bourneti. The sequence continues at coordinate 71,245,092 of OW119926.1, read as the reverse complement.
ATATTTGATTAATTATGAAATTTAATTTAATTTATATGAAATAAAAACATCGATATATTTTATTCTGCAAAAACCAGTTATGAGCAAGGGGCTTCTTAGTTACCTGCGCATAATAGCTCAAAATGACGATCCATCACTGTCAGGAAGAGAAAAAATATTGTATGAAATAGTTTATTGAGGGGGTAAAAGTATCTTTAGAGAAAGAAATAACAGGCTTAATATACGGCTCATCGGCGGAAAATGTTTTATTCAATTTAAATTGTAGGTTTATTGAATGGTATTTTGTTTGATTAAAATTTAAAAAATTAAACGATATTTCATTTGTTCTGGAAGAAAAAGAAAACCTAGGTTCGAACTGGGTTCCCGGGCGTTGTAAGCCGCGACGCTACTAACTAAACTGTGCATTAGGCTTACTAAGGTAACTACTAAAGGATTTTAAAACATCAATACGAGCATTCCGTTGTTACGAGATACTTTACAATCAACCAATCAGATTGTCCCAGTTTAAAATCTAAATCACAGTTTAGAATCACAGATATTGTTCAGTAGCAGTCACAGTTAGAACTGTTACTGTGAAATCACTCTTTGTACCATCTCTAAGAACAATCTAGAAAAAAAGAAGGATCTGGACGCTTGCAAGGTTGTCATAAAAACTCGAGAACCCTAACCATAAAATCAGTTATTGTTATTGTTATTGTTATTGTTATTTCAATTAACGTCACACTGGAGCAACACAACGGGCTATTGGTGACGGTCCGGGATCAATCCCAAAGGGAAAGATCCGAGGACAACACCACGTAATTTTGAACCACGGTCAGATGACGAGGCAACACCTGAGCTGGCACCCCACTCTCCAAACTTCCACACCACGCCAACGTGAGGACATTTGAGGCCACGACAGATTTAACGTGCACCAGCCCCCTTTGTACACGACGGTGTTTGGCTGGATTCGAACTCGCAACCCTTCGGTTGCTAGTCCGTTACTCTTCCAACCGGGCCCATAAAATCAGAGAAAATTTCGAGAAAAAAAATTGGGTTACCATCAGCTGGCATCAATTGCTTAAAAGTGCGCCAAAGAACGCTCCAAGAGTCGTTGCCACTCCTCGCGGCACAGACTGCAGTTGTATCATTGCTCTTTCGCTTATGAAAAGGACGCGTTTATGTCATCACAAAAATAAGCTGTTTTTCAGATTCCAAAATTTTTGTCAGTGCTAGCTAACCCTAACAAGAAACCAGAAAAGAAAATATTTCTCGACTTCCCCACTTCAGAACCTAACCCTTAAAAATACCGAAAATTTTCCCGCTCTTGGTTTTATACTCATATACTCTCGAAATCAGGATAGTCCTCTACTCCTTGCCGTCCAGATGAGCCACGCCTTCCGTATACTTAAAAAGTTTGCGCATGCGCAGTTTAAAAATGGTGTCCAGGGATGGTCTGCGGTAAGACTCTTGTGCTAGCTATAAACTGTGTCCAACCACATGAATGTTAATATCGGATACAGACTCAGCACAACACAACTTGATTGGTTTCTGATTTCTGAGAAATGGGCTACCGCGATGTTTTCTGTTAAAATTTAAAGTACTCTTATTTTATCCAAGAAATTTAAAGACAGTATTTGACAACTTGTGGACAAAATGAATTTTATAAACCTGCTTCCTTCATAGTTTATGTGAGTCATAAACATCAGTTTTAGATCACTAATCGTTGAAAATATCTTCATTCTGAAGTGTTTGACATCTGGATGCGTGTTTGTTTTTAAATAGGTACTACTTGTATTTCTTTTGTCTGACAATCACTGTCTTGATTTTTCAATGATATTTATTGAAGAAATTTCTAAACATTGTTCTTTAGAATAGGTGCTTTTATTAAACACTCTTCTAACTTATTAAACCATATGAAGTTCAAGCCAATCTGCTTGTTGCCTTAACTCGGATAGTTCATACTGTGAAAGTCATGTTTATTTGTGTTTTTATTATGAATTGTGCAATAAATGTTTCGATTTTCATCTGCTCGTTATTTTAAACTATCTGGGAATTTGAACTTATTAAGAATAAATTTCTTTGCACCATAGGTACCATAGATATTTTCTTGAGTTATGTTTCCAACTAAGCTATATTATGAGAATTTTTTTTATTGGTATAAGTGTTTAGCCTTCAAAAGAAATTGGTCATTTTCCTGATCTCAACTCAAAATGTATTACCTAATTTTATTTTTACATAGTTTGTTTCCTAACTCGCGTTAATAGCCTGTTGTGTTTCTCCAGTGCGACATTAATTAAATACCTACCTAACTTGCATCACTGACTTGAAAAGACCAGTGTTCCCTTGTTTTTTTATCAGTTATCTGCTGATAATCTCATGTTATCATTCTATTCAACTACTGGTGCTTGATGCTATTAAAATATCTGTTTTGATAGTCTACTCTTGTGGCTCTTTACTTTTTATGATAACTGGTTTGTTTTCAGTGAATTTTAAGATTAAAAATCTTTTATGAAAGATGCTATGCTTTCTTCAGTTTTAAATCAGAAAAATGACATATTACCAGGATTAGAAATTAAGAGCAGAAAGTTGAGTGTCAATAGCAACTAAACATTTTCCCTGTTGCCAAAATCTTCTATTTGGATGCAATTATAAATTTATTTTATTTTCATTGATATGTTAAAACAGTGTAATGACTAGGACTAGGACACCCCTATTTAAAAATAACTGTAGAATTTAGAAGGTAGAATGAATAGCTAATGGATCAAAAGTTATACCAAATAAATGAAAAAAATCGGAAAAGTCATTTCAAATCTGATCTGTCAAATCTGATCAAAAGTCATTTTCAAATCATCCAAATAAAATTTATTGGTGCAAAATGCAACTAATGGCTGCTAATTTCGAACTCTATATTACAATTCTTCAATAAATTTGATTTATGGGTGGACAGTCAGCAAGAATATTTTGTGATTTATACATAGAAAACTTTTTGTAGTAAAAAATACTACCTGTCACATATATTGTTACATTGATTCACAAAATGAACTAAATTAATTCTATGAATGAAAAATAACTTTCAAAATTAAAATTTAGAAATGCTCTGAAATGTGACGGAAGTTGAAAACTGCCTTGGCTAATTTTCAAACAAAATAATTAATGATAGACTGGTATCCCTTTTAAATTCAACACTCCCAATTTTTGTAAACAAGCATGTATGTTTTCTTAGTGTGCTATACAAATGGTACTGAAGCTTAAACTAGCAATATTACTTTTAGAGTTATGTAAAAGATTTTCCCATCAGTGATGACAAATTTCCACAAGCCCATCTTTGTCTACTCAATCTAATAAAATATGCGAGCTGGAAACTTTTCTTGATGTCTATGTTTTCATTATATATTCCAGTTGAAGGAATTATCTGCAGCATTCTATCTGTTTAAACAGAGAAGGGGCAAATAGAATTTATTTCCAATAATTAACTCGAGCCTATTTGTAATCTCATTTAAAAGTTTTTAAGATTGGTTACCATTCTGTATAATTTTTAAATTCATCATTACAGCACTATTCTAATTTTATATAACATTTTCATGATCCATACTATTCCATTGTATTTTGTTCTAAGTAATAGATCCAAAACAGTTGAGGACATTTTTCTTTGTTCTTTGCAGAATTAGCAAGCATTCAGAATCTGTTTACTGTGATTATCATGCTGTGGAGTTGTGTTCTGTGGAAAACAATTTTTAATAGACAACATTTTTTGCTCAATCAGATGCTATTAGACACAAATTTAGATGACGTATTTTAAATATTTGTATTTGTGAATTTTAGGAAATATTTTTTTGTAATGAAGAAAAAATTAATTTATTTCAAGAGATTTAAAATGACAGAAAATGATAACTTTGTATACTTAATTTTTCTAAAAATTGCTGCAACCTACTAATATGAGATTTGGAACTGTTTGTGCCATAGTACTTCACAAGTACTACACCTTTCCATGAATTTTACTTTATTCTGCCTCTAAATGTGTATTTTGTAATATAGGGCTTACCTCAAAGCTACTGTATTTTATGCATGAGATTTTTGAAAAGTTGAATTGTGTTGGAAGCCTCAAGATTAAATAAAAATTTATTCAAATAATATAATTTTTCATTTCTAATGTTATATTTTATTCAACTTGCATATCAATGTTCCATTTAATCCTTTTAAATGAGTCATTATTTCTTTTCACTATCAATTATTTGCGATGTTTTGTCTTGTGTAAACTTTTGAACTGAACTTATTTTTATTAAAATTTCAGGCAATTGTGACAGAAACATTGGCAAGCTATGAAAACATTTGAGGTGCCTCATATACCGATTATGCTCTTGAACTATGTTAGCAGTGGAAAAAGCTGAAATATATTCAGCACAAATTTAATATGAATATAAAATACCTATTTTGCTACAGACTGTGTCCTCCTCCACTTACATAGATCCTTCCTTGCCAAAGCCAGTGATAAAGTTTTTATGAAATGGGTGAGGTGGCATTCTACCGTTCCCAATACAAGTATCTCAAAGGGGATGATTCAGAATTGTCCCTGGAAGTTGGTGATATTCTTGAGGTAAAGAAACCATTCCAGTTCACTTTAGAAGGAACCGAGGAAAACCCAGAAGGCTGGATTCTGGGCAGAAATCAAAGAACAAATGAATGTGGGTATTTCCCAGGAACTTTTGTTGAGTACCTCAGGACAGAGCTGCTGGCTCCTCCTACCCCTGTGCCCCAACGACCAGTCCCTCGTCCTGAATCTGTTACTAGAAATATAGAAGAGAATAATGATTCCGGTTATGTTGGATCACCAGGTATTACTATTAATAATCATGTTTTCATTGTAATTGGTCTAGTGTCACAATGCTGGCTTCTAGATTAAAAGGTTCTCAGTTCGAATCTGGGAGTAAAGTATGGATGTTTGTCCATCTGGAGTGAATGTGTGGTCTCTAAAAGGGTTGTGCCTAGAGTGTGTTATGTATGTGAAGTGTAACAGGAACCTACCTCCTGTGATGCACCAGGGTGACACTAAGTGGTTCTCAATTCCGTCCTTGTATCATGATGTATAGCAGTGGTTCTCGAATTGTGGGGTGCGCCCACCAAGGGGGCACGAATTTATTCAGATAAACTGGCGAAAAGTTTTTTAATTTATTTTTTTGCTGCACATGAAGGAAAATAATGGAGGCTTGCTTTTGGAGCACAAGGGTCAAGGCCAGCGCCTAGTTTTTAAAAGACAATGATATTTCATGGGAAAGATGTATTGGCATATGCACAGATGGAGCTCGTGCAATATCAGGATAATATACTGGACTTAAGCGAGGGTGAAAGCAGTAGCTCCAGAAGCCAAGTGGACACACTGTATGATACATCGACAGTAAATGGCATCTAAAGAGCTAAGCTTTCCTCTAAATGAAGTATTGCAAAGTGTTATTAAAACTACATTTCATCAAATCTCGGCCATTAAAACCTAGAATTTTCAAGGTTCTGTGTGAGGATATGGGCTCATAACATGTATCCTTACTTTTTCATACCAAAACCAGATGGCTTTCAAGAGGAAAGGTGTTGAACAGAATGTATGAACTGAGACATGAAGTTTCCTATTTTTGCATGTTCAAAATCACTCAATGGCAGATCTTTATTGCAATGCTGTTTTCCTTTATAAACTGGCATATCTTGCAGATATATTTGAAAAAGTAAATATTTTGAATAAATCCCTTCAAAGAAATGAAGCCAATATACTTCATTGGAATGATAAAATTCAGGCGTTTATAAAAAAGTTGCAACTTTGGACAAATAGTTTGAAAAATGATGATTTAGAAATGTTTCCCACTATTATCAAAATGCTTAAAGAAACTGATCTTCAAACACTTCCTTCACAGGTGAAAAATAATTTGATTAACCATCTAGTTACATTACAAGGACATTTAAAAAATATTTTTATGAAAATCTCGATGCATGGAGCTGGATTACAAATCCATTTGATGCAAACCTGCCAAGTTCATTAAGCAGCACTGATCAGGAGCATCTTATAGATTTAGACTGATGGTCCTTTGAAAATAAATTTTAAAGAGAATTCTTTGGCAAAGTTTTGGATTAATGTTCGACAAGAATACCCAACCTTAAGTGAAAAAGCTATGAAAATGCTCATACTGTTTGCAACAACATACTTATGTTAAATTGGATATTCAGCTCTAGCAGCTATAAAGAATAAATATCGTGCAAGACTCGATGTTACCAAGGAATTAAGAGTTGCTCTCTCGTGCATTACTTCTCGTTTTAATAAACTTTGAAACAAGCTCATCCATCCCATTAATTACAGATAGATGTGAGAAAATTCCATGGCAACTTAAAATATTAAATACAAATTGTAAATATGTTCTAGAAATGTATATAATATATTTTAATTTTATATACATAAAAAGTAATAAAAATAATTTGTTATAATATGAGGACTTTAATACTAGCATTAAACGAAATTTTTTAATTCTTAAAGCTTCAAATTATATAGAGTAGGAAGGAGGGGGCGTGAAATCTTCAGATTGACATGAGGGGGCATAGATCAAAAGTTTGAGAACCTCTGATGTATACATCACATGTTAAATTACCATTGAAGGAAAGTGTTTTCATTCTTGACATTACACGATTCTCACTGGCCTTAAGAAGCATTGAAGCTTGATTCTTCATTTTCATGGAAATTTCTTAGAAAACCTAAAAATTTACTGAAAATATTTCACCTGCATTCAAAAACTAAGGTCAATGATACTTGTTCAAGGTCAAATGTCACCAAAAATCACACAATATTTATAGGTTAGCTAAAAATTGATCCTTTTAAAACAAGGTCTGTTAGACCCAAACATAGCACTTGTGGAGGTTTTTCACCTTTGCACTCATAGGTTAATCTATTATGATCTTTGTGAGAGAGAGAAATGGAGCTCTTTAAAAATGAAAAGAAACCACTTAAAGGCCTTAATTATTGCAATTTTAATGCAGATTCAGAGGCATGAGTGAAAAGGTTTATATTTCCTCCGGGGTTTTCAATCCAGTGGCATAGCTTAGGATTATGACAGGGTGAGTGGTCCGTTACCGAGAGGAGCAGCATTTCAGGAATATTTATTAATCCTGTGGTTTTCTTGGAAAAATAAGATTTCCAAAAACAGTTTCTATGTATTTTCTGTTCTGACTTCATATATTGGTTAAATTAGTGACAATAATTCTTGTTGGGATTCATTAGAGTCTTCATTAGTTATAAGTAAAGGAAGATGCTCATATACTAGATCTGGATCTGAACTACAGCTGTCTAAATAACATCCCACTGCCAAGGAGAATTCAATCAAAAAGTGTTGTAATCATTGCTTACATTTGAAAGTAAATCTAAGCCGGTAGTGGTACTGATTTAAGGTATGATTAATTAACATTAATACACTTGGTCGAAATTGACTAGTATCCAGCCATTTTTAAAATTGCATTCAGAAGTAAATTCGTTTTAGCAAATGCAATTTGTCTATAATTAAAATTTGTATCAAAAATAATTCAAAAGCAATAATCTACTATACAATTGATAATTAATATTGTGAAAAATAATTAATGGATAAAAATTAATCTCACTAATTAGGATTACTTAATGCTGTAATTTTTCTTGATTTACATTTTAAATACATATATTTTGTTTCTTACAAATGGTGGCATCAACATCATTCAAAATGGAACACTGCTTCAATTTAATAATACTTCTGTATACTATTTAATACTTTGACTATCTGCAGTCTTCAAGTACCTGCATTTTTATACGTATCCAAGCTTCTTTCCTTTTAGTCAATAGCTTGCTTCATGAATCCAGCAGCCAATGATAGTATTTTTTCTCAAAGCACTTGGTACTGTTTGCTACACCAGACAGAAGGTAGTCTTGTGCAGCTGCCACAAAAAATAGTTAAGAAACATTTTTGTTTACGATATCAATTAGACAGTATCGTGAAATGTACAAATCTTTATTACTTTGTTATTAAAATAATAGAGGTTTTCTTACCAACTGAAATATTCATAACTTCTACAAAAATTTATTCTAAATTGCAGAAACCTATATCTTAATACAATATTTGCATAGTATAATGTGTGTATTACATTCAAATATCCATTTTACTTCACACTGTTACTCAAAATGTGTTTTGTTAGTACAAAACACTACATATGAACAAAAGGTGTGTGCTAGCTTTTCACTTAAAATTTAATTGTTTTTTCTCCATCCTTACCTCATCACCAGTTGATACTGGTGATGGTATTTTTTGGAGATAAATCAATTGAGTTTTACATCTTAAGCAATCTGATTAGTATGCTTGTTTTGTATGTTCATATAAAAAATACCAAAATACATCTATTTATATTCGCTGTTCATTTCTCGATTGTATGGAGTCGCAGTGGCTTGGTGGGTTTGGCCATTGCACTAGCAGCCTGCGAGTTGTGATGGTGTATGTTTGTTTCGTCCTTGAGTGTGTTTCTCTCTTCTGTGTCAGTAAAGATTTCCTTGTGTGTCCATTTGCTTGTTAGGTGCTGCTTGCAGAGTTGCCACAGGCGGCTAAAAAGTTTTGCAACTGCATTTCAACCTTTTTAAGTTAAATCGTCTCAAAAGCTTCTATTTTCAAAATTTTGGCTACTTTAAAAATTCACCAAAGGTCAATGAAAATCTAGCCTTCTAGCTTAACTAATAGGGAATGGAAAAATATTTTTGCAGATGTTTTAATGGAAAAATTTTTCCAAGCTACACCAATTCCAAAGTTATGGTGTTAAACCATGGCAGTTATGAAAAAAACAACAACATTTGAATCTAGTTAGATTGTCTTAGAAAGCTTTTAAGAAAATATTTTAATCGTTAATTTTAAAATTTAAAATTCTAGCTGATATCATCAACATCTGTTTCATACTTAAGTAGCACATTTTGTGCTTTAGCCGATTCATTTTGTATCTGAGCAACTAAAATTGTATCTTAAATAGGGTTTAAGAGCAGACTGCTACTATTTTTAAAAATTTATACTATTTCACAAGTGCTTTGACTGGTAGCCCTGTGCTTGGCATATATGGTCCCTGTGCCATAAAACCAAAAACTCAACCATTTCTTGATTGTGTTCAGACTCATTATTAACTCAATGTCATGGCATTCCTGTCTCAGCTGCCTCTGACTGAGCCCCTAAATTTGGTGATTGTGCACCTTTCCCTTGTTCTGCATGTTGCCGCACACATACTTCTTTCTCTCTTCCAACTTCAACTTACTTGCAGATTGTACATCTCACCTCTGGGTCAGCTATTCGTAATTCGTTGAAATAGCATCCAGTCGTTTTGGAACTTAATCAGTTTTTTGTATCTTCATTTAATTATGACATTTGTATACTCTTACAAACCCAAAACAAATTGTATAAGTGGAAGACATTTGTGTGTATAAATCGGGTAATGTCATGTTAGTTTTCAAGTTAATAAAATCTTTAAATCCAATCTAAATGAATGTGCTCATTTTTTGTTATGCTTCGAGATAAATTTTGATATTGCTTGTAAGTTAAATCACGCATATGAATGGCTTATGGTAAAATCACTAACTCAGTTTTAGTACTATTCTCATGATTAATCATACTACAATAGTTATGACTATGTGCTTTCTGTGTTGTCTTTAATTTAGAAATCTAATCCAATCTTTTGAATGCATTTAAAGTAATTTAATAAAAGTTTATAGAATTGATTTGTTGCCATTATTTGAAAACTTCATACTTTCTTAGTTTACTTTGATTTTCTAGTTAAAATGGTATTCACCAATTTCTTTTCTTGTGTCTTACACTTTTTCACACTGTATGTGCTTGAATTTATTTTATATTTAAAGCTGTTTTTATGTTCTTTATAAATAGGGAGATTGTTCATAACTTCGAATTATTTTTTAGCTTCTTCTGCCCATCTCCTCAGACGACCATTTTATCAACACAGTCTGGTGAATCTTTTCTTCCTAACTCCAGTGCTATGCAGACACTGTAAGTTTCTTTTTAAATCAATTTATTTTTAATTATATACATGTTTTCAAAGGCACTTGTCAATTTTATGAAATGAAAATTAACAAAATAATAGTTTTATCACACAGAAAAGAGAAGGGTAAAAACACTTATATATAGTGAAACAAAATAGAATTTTGAATGAAAATTTAGTTGAAAATGAAAGCAAATATTACAATATTTTTAAAACATACATTCAGTATGATGAATATTTTATATCCTGATTGTTAATAATTTATATCATGGATTGAGGAAAACCAGAAGCAATTGTGAAGATTTTATTCTTTCACTGTAAATGCTTTGTATATTGTTTTATATCTTAGACACAGTTATTTAAATCTTTTACTCAGTCCTAGAAATAAATAATTAAAAGTATCGTTTGTGGTTTAATAAATCTACTTGGAAGAATAGAAATGATCTGCCTACCATTGCTTCCTTAGATATAAAAAAGTGCCTTCGAATTTAATTACCATCCTTGGCTGTTTTTGTTGAAGGTAGAAAAATCTGTAAAAATAACGGCCCAAATAGGTTTTTGCCATAGTAGCAAAAATAGAAATGCTTATTTTTTCCATGGAAAAATTAAGTTATATTTATAGTAAATAATTAATCTGCTAAAGACATAATTTTGAATGTGTTTACCTTATTTAAGAGTTCAGTAACTTATTTTTGTTATCACATGAAATGCATTGGCATAGTATCATTGACCAAAATATCAGTGAATGTAAATGATAGTTTAAAATCATTCGGTCACACTGGTATCAGTTATGATACATTTAAAAATTTTACTCCATTGATTCATTTTAAATATAGTGATGCGAAATGTGAGTAAATTTATGTAGTATGGTGCCTAGGGTGTGATGATGTGAAGTTGGATGACACGGAGATTAGGACTAACACAATGTTTAATTATTCTACAAACTATATATACAAAGGGTTACATGGATGACAGCACAGCCTACACGCTGGCACATGTATGAATTGTAAAAACGGCGCTCCACCTGCGCGTGAAAGTGTTCATAATCACAAGTCCAACTCCGAGTCAGGAATATAAAGTCACAGTTACAGTTCTACTCTGCGCACTGGGCATGACCTCTGGTGGCGGTTTGGGGATGGATTCCACAATTCGGCCATTCCTGAAAACCATTCCTTTCTCGGAATTTCATTAGAACTGCATATCTAAAGAATTCAAAAAAGGAAAATAAAAATAAACAGAAAATTTCGTAGTGCTGAAGACTGGATCTCTAGCTCATTTTAGTAGTCCAAGGCTTAATGTGATCGGCTGCAGAGGACCTTGGTCCTTCATGGCCAACTTTCTCCACATCGTACCAGTCATTCGCTCTGCTTACTTTCACACAATAGGGGCCGAAGAACTTTGGGTGAAGCTTCAGGCCAGATCCAAACAGGGTTCTTTGGATGGCCACCAGGTCACCTATCTTGTAGCAATTAGCTTTTTTCTTTTCCGGTTGAAGCTCCTGCGATTCTCTTGTATTTGGATATTTTGCTTTGCTTCATCTCATAGTTTTTCACGATTCTCCATCATTGAGGTGATATATTCTTCGAGCACTTCAAAAATTCTTGAGTCGTCCGGACTCTTCATCTTCATGCCTGTAAGAAACTCATCAATGGACAGCTTTGCCAATACAGGGATCAGTGTCCTATGCATTCCCTCAACCTGGCCATTTCCTCTTGGAATTCCTGTGGATATTCTGACGTGTTGTGTTTTCTTTCGTGCAATACTCTTTGAATTCCTTTGAAGTGAATGCAGCGCCTCTATCGGAAATTATTCTCAAAGGATTTCCAAATGTAGCTTGTTGCTGTTTCAACTTCTGTAATGCGTCCTGAGCAGAAGTTGATTTCACTGGGTACAGCCACACAAATTTTGAAAAAGCGTCAACAACCGTGAAAATGTGATTGTAGTGTTTGTTCATAGAAGGAAATGGACCAATAAAATCAATGTGAAAAGTACTCAAAGGGTACTCAAGGATTTCCTTTGATATTGGATTCAAGAGTCCTGCTTTTCCTTGCTTTTTGTTCACTAGTATGCACTCAACACAGTTGGATACAATATTTTCTACACAATTCCTAATGTTAGGGAAATAAAAATCTTGTTTTACGATGTTTTCAGTCTGCAACTGCAAAATGATCTTGAAGATATGCTTCTCTAACTACCTCGGTTTGCATGGAATGTGGAACCACGAGTGCATCCTTGTCATTAATAATTTTGTACAAAAGGCCGTTTTTCTACATAAACTCATTTTCTTTACCATCTTCTAAGAGCTTTTTGATTGCGGAGACGTATTCATCTTTCAATTGTAATGCTGCAATTTTTGAGTTACATCATCACGTACAACCATCATAATAGAATTCTTACTAAGTGCATCAATGTGTTTCATTTGACTACCCAGGCTATGTTTTTTCTCATAGTTAAAATCCTGGAGGAAGAAGGCCCATCTAGTGATTTTGGGAATCAAATCCCTTTTGTCCATGGTTTTCTGAAACGCAGTCGGTGTAGATCTGAAATCTAGATCCCAATAAGTAGTTCCTAAACTTTTTTAATGCCTATATAATAACTAATACTTCAAACTCCTAACTAGAATATTTTTCTTGCACCGTCGTTTTCTTTCTAAAGTAATGGATAGGATGAGTTTACCTTCGTCATCATGTTGAAATAAAATTGCTCTGTAACCATGTTTACTAGCATCTGTGAAGTTCTAACTTAGCACCTTGTTTAAAGATATGTAGAACCGGATAGTGGACAGTACATTTTAGAGAGTTTCAAAAGCTGCTCTCTGCTCCTGATACCATTAATTCACACAATGATGGATAATCATTCACATTATGTAATTTACAATAATACTCTAACGTAGCTGCCAATCACGATGCAAACTGTACATGCGATTCGTTTTCAATTCTTTTCGCTTTTTTAAAGTTATTAAGACATCCTTGCGGGGTTGGTTGATACTCTTTCAACACTAATGACTTAAGTTTCTTGTAATCACACACATCTTGTTCAATCATGTAAATCAAGACATTGTTAGCTTTCTCCCCAAGAATGTTAATCCAAATTTCCGTTTTCAAATCGTCTGGAATGTTTTTAATACTAAACACCTTCTACAAAGATTGAAAAAACAAATTGAAAGTTTCTGGCTTAGATGGTACAGGAATAGTCAAAGTTTTGATACTCTTTATCGAATTCTCTAGATTTCGGAACGGTAGCTCACTTTCCGAACTAGGGAAACTACTTTTCCAGGGAATATTGTGAGTTTATCCTTTTAAAGTTTCGATTTCGAACTCCTTTTCTAACGGCAGAAGTTTTATTTTTTCTTAGCTCAAGTTTCGTTTGTTCGGCATGATCTTTAGACTTTCTATCCTCAACGATAGAGTCTAAGAGAACGAACAAAATTGGGGTCACTTGTAAATTTCACTACTTTCAATTAACACTTTCAAATCACTAACTTTAGCACCCGAAGGTATAGTTTCACCAATTTCTTCAGCGATGAGGATTAAGTCCTCCTTTCTGAACTTATTGAACATGCTCATGATTGTAATTAAATAGTCCTACTTCCAAATTTCCAAACCTATATCCTGATGAAGGTACAAATCACGGCCGCAGCTCCCATGTAGTACGGTGTCTCGGGTGTGATAATGTGAAGCTGGATGACACAGAGATTGGGACTAACACAACATTTAATTATTCTATGAACTATATACACGAAAGGTTACATGGATGATGGCACAGCCTACATGCTGGCACATATATGAATTGTAACAACGGCGCTCCACCTGCATGTGGAAGCGTTCAGTCACAAGTCCAACTCTAACCGAGTCAGGAAAATAAAGTCAGTTCTACGTGCGCTGGGCGTGACCTCTGGTGGCTGTATGGGGATGGATTCCACATTTATGTATTTTATATTGAGTTTGTTTTGTTTCCAAAGTTTTGAAATGAAAATTGTCCTATGATGAAAATACTGTCATCCCTTTTGCATTTTTGTCAGATCATTTAATCATTTTATTTGATAAGCACACAGTAGAAAATTTTTTGCAGTGTCTACTTGTGTGTTCGACATCAAGCACATTTCCCGGTCCAAAAAGCTATTTTATCAAAAAATAATCATAAATTAGCAAACCTAGCAGATTTCTAACCATTATTCATTAAATGATACCTTTTTATTTGTTTATTTGTCCTTGAATATAAACATCCCTTTCAAAAATTGAAATGAGTCATTCTTACTTGCCTGTTTATGCATTGTTAGCAATTACAATGTTATTCACAGGTGCATTTTTCGGACACAAAATTGAGATAGGCTGTAAGTGTTTTTCGCGAAACATCTTTGGTGCTGTGAGGTAGTGAATAAAACTATTTTAAATTTTGAAAGGATTGTTTATTTATTCTTTGCTTTCTTTCATACACTTCAAGTCCTTGAACCGCCATTTATCACAAATGTGTCCAAATTCGTTACCATAGAAATGTATGAAACAAGTGACAAATGAAATGATATCTCATTTGTCACTGTACAAAGTCCGTATGCTGAGCAGGGAGGGGCGGTTACTGGCTTTTGACCATTAGAAGTGGCCCCGATTTAGTTCCATTTTTTGTGGCATAATAAATCATAAGTTTATGAAGATATTGTAAAATAAGCTTACAATTAGCTACAATGAAATGTAGTGATGCCATTTAGACATAATTGCTATTGTATGCAATTTATACAACACAGGTGGCAGTTTTAGGTAACAGGAGTGTTGACTGTTCTAGTGTTGAGAAATGTACAAAACTGAAAAGCAAATATTAATTGAAATTTGTCATATTTTAATGACATTAATGCACTTCAACTAATCACTGCACATCAATTACGATCCATCAAATTAATTAATGCCTTCTCAGATAAAGACCGATTGCTCCTAGAAAAATTGGAGTAAAAAAATAAGTTATAAATAATTATACTTTAACTTTTTCTGATGAAGCAGTAAAATGATTATTAGTTTCGTACATATTTAATTTAAAACATTTATTAATCCACCACTTGTACATTTTCCAAGAATAATATGTAGTTAATAGTGAGAGAATGTTCTTACGCTTAAAATATTTTTCAGCATTGTTTTTACTCTTGAGAGATTTACTTTTCAATTACATTTTTAATCAACAATGATAATCTATGTGATATGAAGGTTTTTACATTGCTATTTCTCACAGCTGTGCAAGAAGTAAAATTGTATGTTTAATTAAATAGTCTCCATTTAAGTAATGTCTAAGAGCATTTTGAAAAAATTTCCCCATTTTTGCTTAGTTTTTTTTTCTGGCAAAAATTCCAATCTACTTCTTTCAATAGAAGTATTGTAATAAATATATTAATAAGTAATTTTCTATAAATGTCTTATCATTTTATGTATTTTTCTTAATTTAGTCTTTATGTCATGCTTAAAATAAATTTTTGTTTTCAAAGTAGGAACCTTCAAATTGACTGCATTAACTTACAGGCCATTGATAATTTTTGACTGATTGAAGAAATCCATCTCAACTTTTTTCCTTAAGATGCAGAATTTATGCTGTTGCATCCATTTACTTGTGATTCATTAACAATCTCAAGTTAAGATTTAAACATAATGCTAGGCAAAAAAATTTAGACTTTGAAGCAGAATATCAATACTAAATCACCAATAAAACTTGTATTTGTGGGAACAACAATTGACCAAAAAGTATTGAGTAAATATCTAAATTGTCCCTGTTGCAAAGTATGTTGGTTCTTTTAAATTCAATTATTATTTACTATCAATAGCTCAGCGAAGTTTTAAATTACGAACCAACCTAATGAAATAGCAATATTCAATCGACTACAAGAAATCGCAAAGTACAAGAAAAACTTTTACTCACATTTATTTCCGAAATTCAAGCAACAAATGAATCAATACATAAAACCCAACATTCCAGTTACAGTATATATGCAAGCGGGTTGGCGCCGTTTTACACTTACTTCAAGTGCTCCAACAGTCCCAGATTCATAAGATTTTCAATAATTTCTTTAAAAATCTTGAAACACAATTAAGAATGCAGAATCAATCAAGACTAAAACAATAAAACCTGAAGCAAAAACAATTTTTAAAGCAAATCTGAGTGAGATGTCAGTTTCGAATTTAAACATCCTTGATTTTTTCTGCAAGGAGCCAACAAGGGATTGTAGGTATCCTGTCATTTCAGCTCTACTAAGGGTTTCTTACTGATTGGTTAATGCTATTTGTCATGAGCAATGGGTACTGTTAGTCTCTCAAGTGATAACGCGCCAAAGTTAGTGTGTTGTTGAAATTGTATAATTTTTAGTACTTTATTCTATATTCTGAAAGATTCTATTTCTCGAGGATGATGGTATGTTCCATCTCTTGCAATTTATGTAGTTAGTTATGATGCTCCCAACTGTCATATAAGTTGTACATAGTGTATGGAGTAATTCATTAATCCAGAATAAAACTACAGTTTGAATGACAAATACAGGTACCTTTAACACTGACCCTTTCTCTTTCCCATGCCTTTTATACTAGCATCATCCAGAGGAGATAAATTTCCCATTTGGTCCTCGTGCATGGTCAATCAGTCTTCTCATTTTCCTATCTTTGATAAAAGACTGCCTCAAGTTCAAAACAGTGTTTAGATCATCCATGCTGAGTTGTCACGATTTTAGGTGCAATTGTGACTTAAGCTCCTCTTTAACTTAAGGCAAAAAAGGATTTGTACTGTCTTTGCGGAAGGGAAACAACAATAAATGGAGTTTACCTATGAAGTTTAAGGCTAAGCATAAGATTTTTTGCTCTAAATCCAATCTGTCATCCCCAGTTATTAATCAAAGCTTGAGTTATTCTTGCTGCTCTCACTTGCGGTTGGTGCAGCTTGTCTGCTACTGGTCCTTGCACCATGAAACCCAACCAACCCTAGTTATTAATGTTATGCTACTGCATAACACATTCTTACTTAACAATCAATATCTCCTGGCTTACTGAAAGTTTCGAGCTCAAAAGATGGGGAATGCATACCCAAATTTTGTTGAGGCTTACAGAGCAGCACAGTAGTACACTAGGGCTTCTAAAGTTTTACAGAATTTCTAGGTGGCTACCTTGTCCTATACTGACTGTTTCAAGGTGCCTAACAAGCAGTTCTACCTGCTTTGACTCCATAAAATTAACTTCATGAAACTTACTGTTAGAGTTAATGTTTTTCTTCAAATCTTAAGAGATTTAAAAAATGAAACTAAAGAATAGCACTTTTGTTTGATTGAAAAAATTGCTCTATATTTACTGTTTGGTAGTCTTAAATGTCAAATTTAAAGACAAAATAATTAATTTTAGTTAACTGAACGATTAATATTTCAGAAGTATTTAAGTTGTTAACTTACTATAAAAATTTCCTCTTACTTTGACTTAATTGAAATCTGATTTGTATGAACTGTTAATGGCAAAACACCTTCGTATAAATAAATATTGATTTTAGAACTGTGTGTTTTATCTAAAATAATTAAAAAAATCATAAGTATGCACAGCATTCGACACATGATGCTATGCTTGTTCTTTACATTAATCATTTTAGAACAAAATAATGGAGATTGCAACTAAACACTCCCTGAATTACCTTATTTAATATTTGATGGAGCAATCTGAACCAATCTCTTTTTTCCAGTGTTGCTTGTAGTCAAACTTTTCTTGGATAACTATATTATGATTTTTAAGCTAATTTATAGCTCAGAATCTCGGTTCAAATCTCTTATTTAATATTGCAGAACTATTTTTATAACATGACTAAATTAATGCTACCATATTTACTTGAATAATCCATACAATTTTTTCCAAGAATTGATGCGTATAGTTTAAATTCACTGATTTGTTTCTTGGAAATTGTGTTGTGCTTCATTCAATGGTAAAGTTAGGTTTTATTGTTTTACCTTACAAATACTATGACCTCTTGATATATTGCACTTTTTGGAAGACACGAAAAAGCACAATATAGCACTATTGAAGAAAACTAAGAGCAAAAGGGGATAAATTATGCATTTTTTAAACTTAAAATTAAACACAAAATCAATGGTGAAACAGTTAAATAATACTAAATATAGAAGAACATCTGTAACTTGTTGAATTCAGTTTTTACTTCCAACAATTCATAAAATAATGGAAAAAGAATTTAAAAAATATTAAAAATGTATCGTTTAACAGGCCAAAGAAATGGTTTGCAAAGAAAATCTTTTCTCGTGTGACCCTTTTTGAAAAGTTTTAATGATTCAATGCAGAGTCACTATGTAAATAACTTCACAAAGATATTTCTCCTACACAAAAATAGCAGCTTGTCCGCTTTTGGACCTTGCTCAATAAAACACTAACTACCCACAATTATTTTCTGTTTAATTCTTATATGCTGTAATAAGGTTTAAACATCCCTTCCCATCTGTCAATACAGAAAATGTACAATAGCTAACATTCACCAATTAGTAACATTTTGTTTAATCCTTTCCCAGAAGTAAATTTAGCATTTAAGAACAGGCTGCAAAATCATGAAAGGTGCATTTTATGCAATGCTATGAAATGCTTATGTTATAGTTATTATTTATAAATGAAGAATTTGTTTCGTAGCAATATTTAATGAAATGCAAAATTCACTTAAATGCCTTGTAATTTTGTGCAAGACTTAGATAATTGAGAAAAGAAAACAGACTTTTTGTTTGACCAACTGCAGATATATATGTAAACTCAAGCTCAGCAAATCTAGTATTTCACAATATTTATTAATTCTCTTGCAGAATTTGTTCTTAAGTGAGTCAGTCAAAATTTGGACATTTTTAAAAGATTATTCGATTATAATTAAAAATTAGTTACTGTACAATCGAATGTGACAGTACAATTGAACATGAATTGTGAGACATTATCAGTTCTGCCCATCATAATCAACATATTCAATATGCTTTGAATTTTCCCTGAATTACTTTTTGCATTTCTTGATAGCCAATTTCATGTCTGAGTCTAGAATCATGCAAAAGCCTTACAAAGGTGTTTACTCTTTAAAAAATGTAACTTAAATTTCTCAAGTCACTGATAAAAGACCCAGTTCTAGACCCATTCATTTTAACACGTGTTCAAATCTAATTTTGTTAGTTAATAAATTAGTTTTTAATTTATAATATAGAAACTTTATTTTGTATAAAAATTTATTTATAGAAAATTTATGATATAAAAAAACCCTGATTACCACAAAATCTCTAGAAGTTTTATTTTAATTTAACAGTAGAAATTTTAATGTTTAAATTATTGAGAGATACTGATTTTATTTTTTACGTTTTTATATTTCCTAATTTATCCCACTTCAAATCTTCATAGTATTATTTCTTGTAAGGAATGAATTCTAGTGAGGTCAGTTTACTAGCCAAACATGTGGTTTACTAGTCAATTAAGTAGCTAATATGTAAGAGTAATTTTACTCAAATTTTCTTTTCTTTGATTCACACGTGTGTGTTTCTGTGTATTTTACAACTGGGTGAATCCATTCAAATCCAGGAAGGCTGTTTGCCTCACCATCTTTGAATCGAATGATATTTTGCAATGAATGATTTGAATGATTTTTTTAATGATTATTTGATAACAGGTACATTTTGGGCCACCTTGAATCAACATATTTTTTATAATCTCGAAAAAAAAATTTCTTCGAGATACAGGGCCGTGAAAGTGATGTCACAAATGAAAATGATTTTTCTTAGCATAGATCACTTAGTTAAAAATCGCATATCTCCTAAAATAGCTCAGATAATCCATTTTTTCAAAACAATTGTAAGACTTTAGAACAACTATTGATTCTAATTCATTAGTGGTATGTAAATAATATTGCAAATATGAATTTTTTAATTTGATGAATTTTAAATTCTTTTTTCTCAAAAAAGCCATCTTTTAAAATTTTAATTATTATTTTTTTCTAAGTTCCTATTTGAATATTCTATCAGTGTGTGAGAGCTTTTTTGCAGTTTTTGAATAGTTAAGCCTAAATAAATTATTTTGTGTAATGACCCTGTTCGGAAAACCCGACGCGACCAGAAAATAATGAAATACTGTCAGATCCCTTTTGAAGTACAAAAAATCCCTAAGTGCATGTCAAATTCCTTATAAAAGGATGAAAAGGTTTTCGAAATCCCTAAATTAAATCGGGATTCCCTTTTAGCCAGTGAGAACTACGCTTTCTGTATTTGCTTAAAAATACTTTTTTACTCTACGCTAACCGAATAATTCGAATAGTAATTTACAATATTTACTTAATTTGAATAAATTATCTATAACAAAATTATATATTAAACATTTACAGTTTTTCACAAACATCATAATTTTTCTGTTCATCTCACTACAAAACCAAATTTAAAAAGTACACTAATTGTTTTGATAGAAAGGATCAGGGTAATAAACTACATATTTAAAATATTAATAAATTCCTATAACTATTAAAACATTTAAACAGTATTGAAACTAGTAGCACAAAACGTAATACCCTATAAATCCTCATAAAACACTTCTAAAATTGCATAGATAAGAAAAATTACGAAGCTCAGTAATATATTTAACATCACAGATAAAATTATATAAATTTTTATTTACTTAAAACAATAAGAAAAGTTGATAATTTGAATATTAGTTACATTAAATAAAGTATTAATTAAAACAAATTGAGAGATTTGTTAAATTCGGTGAAAGTGTTTAATATGTCCTTTCTGCCACAAAGCTCCAAGAAAGCATTCAATGGATACTTCAATCAATGACTATTTCAATGTTGAACTTCACGAATGCAATTCATAACTAAATGACAACTTTTCAAGAATCGAGCGATTGAAAGTAAATAAACTTACTTTCAATCATCCTCGATTCTTGAAAAGTTGCACTCTCATGTCAATACTAGAAGATCTGATTTTGTGTATAACAAGAGAGAGACTGACTTGGTCATGAACCACCATTGTAAAACTTTCAACAAGAGTGAACTTGTTAGTTATTTAAAAACTATTTTTTGATGTTGCAGGAAAATTTTCATTCGTCTTCCTCCATAAAAAGACATAATTAAATTTATTAGTCTTCTGAAACCATGAAATTGCTTTTCACTTAATATATTGATTTGTTTGAGAGATTAATTTTGCAAAAAATCCCAGAATGAATTATGCCCAAATCCAAGAATGAATTAAGAGCAAATGAGTATTATATACTAAATGATTTAAAATGTATAGGAATAAGATGTAATCAAAGGTAAAGGCTTTTTAATGTACCAATCATGACGATGATTGGTACATTAAAAAGCTACTCTTTCACTATATAAAAATAATCTTCCCCATGTGAGCAGAAAGGATAGCAGTGGATAAAAAAAGCATCTGTAGAATATAAACAATCAACACTCCTAGAGCCCTCGGAATAGTACATTTTGTAACTTTATTTTATAATTTGTTGCAGCAGGTGCAAGTGAAACCATGTGTGCAAATTATTACCAAGTGAAAATTTTAATGCAAACAGTCCTGAAGCAATATGCAACCCAAATATTTCCATGGTAAATAATTAGAAGTTAGTTATAATAAGTTCCACTGTAAATAATTAGAGCTTGGCTGATTTCTTTTTGAAAACTATTAACTGTAGAATTATAGGATTATCAAACATCTTAGTTCCATACACTTTATTGATCTATGTATAAAAATAATGAATCATGTTAAAATATTGCATCGTAAAAGGTGCTTGAGCTTCTGGTTGAGGAGATTCAAGTTCTCACTTACTTGCGGAGGAATATCGTTGGCCCTGCATGTTGAGCGCGTGTTAGCAGTTGAAATTTTGATATCTTACGTTGAAGACTCTTAAAAATAAATCTTTGAGAAACTGCATTAGCTATATAGAATACTACATTAACAACATTCTAATGCACTTACACAAAAAATTTTAAGATGGCTTTTTTATTAAATCTTAACCAAACTTCAGCATGTTCCATGCCAAACTGTTAAAAAACTAATCCAATTTTAAAAGATATTTTTACTTATTACGAACAGTACATTTAAGTATCACTTGCAAAAAGAAAACAAGTTTATCTATAATAGTTTAAGCTTAGCGGAATTTTAAGTGCTACACGACATTCTTGAAAAGTAAAATTGAATATTTTTGACCGCCTTTTAAAGGGTCTTATTTCCATGAAAAAATTGTTTTGTAAAAAATATACATGGCATAGTTTAACATACGCTACTGGCCATCATATACTAAATTTTTTTTAAAAATCGAAGGTAGTGAGGGAAACATTTTATTTTTTATTGCCTGGTTTTGAATGGATTCACCCAACTGTAAAATCTTAGAACTGAATGATAATATATCATCAGGTTTGTTGAAGTTTTCATTTCCCCCTTTGAACTCTTCTAAGAAAAAATATTTCAACACTTAACATGAAGGTACTTCAATCATATTTTTTTCAGTACATTCAATTTCTTTACAATTTCATAAATAAAATGATTAAATTTACTACTTAAATGTTAAAATCTTTAGTTTTGAAATTGATATTTTTATGCACATATTTTTAAATAAATGCATTGGTTTTCAAAATGAATAATATTAATTTAATTTAAAAAAGATAAATAAGTTTGAATACTTATAGTAAGGTATCATTTCAGTTCAAGGGACCAACTCTTTATAACTTACGATCCATTAAAAAAAATTAAATAATTTAAATCACTAAATATATATTTAATTTATAAAAATAAATAACTGTTTAAATATCAAATAATTTTTTTGAATTGTTACATTTATCTAATAGATCACAGGAATTTTGAAAATTTAAAAAATGTTACTGCAAAGTGATAAGGGCAGAAAAATCGCAAAATTTTTAATATTCCGAATTTATTTAAATCGTGTACAAAAATGCACAATGTCATAAACTATTGATTTCAACTACATAAATTAAAATTTACCATTAAAAAGAAATTTATATATAAATCATATTTATAATTAAAACTGTTTTCTCTTCAATAGTAATTTATCCAGAAGTCCACCTAATTCATCTCAAATTCGGATAAAATCTTGCAAAAATGCAACTTGAAATGAAATTTTTATTGCTGTGATGTCAACAAATGTTTACCATCTGTAGAAATACAGAGTTATTTTTCAGTAATGTTCTTCCAAAAATAATATCTAAAATAGAATTTGAGATAACATGTGTGGCGTCTCATTGAAACAGTATTACTTGGAGCATATTGTTCCAATTTAGTTTTCTGACTGGAAAGCTTTCTAATAGAAACATAGGAAAAGGTTAAAATGAGTTAAGTGTGTGTGTCTAGAATTGGAGTAGGCATTCATTCTATTGAATGTTGTGATCGATTTTTGTGTTACAATTTAAAGGGCAGATCGATTTTAAAAGATAATCAGTGGATGTTGGTGAAAAATTCAGAGAAATAAAAACCAGAGAAGGGGAATGAAATGTTACAATTTAGTTTCATTCATGTAAAAACATAGTTGCTGTAGTTTGTTCAGTTTGGCTTGTTGACTTTTGTTTATTGAAGTCTTCTAGAGCAGTATTCAATTTTTTGTTTGCATTCCCCATAGTACAAATTTTCTTTGTACCTCCTATATTTTTACAATTTATGAATGGCAGACTAATACCAAATTATATGGATTGCTAAACATTGTTTAATATCATGAATATACATGAATTGGGAAAAGGCATGCAAAACAATTCGGCAATATTAGTCTTATTGAGAAATATCCATTTAATGGTCTGGGTTTGATTTTTCAAAGCTAGAAATTCAATTCGTGTACTAATGTTAGTGAGTACAAGGATGAGGTCTGGCTCTGAATCAATGTAATTCCTCTTAGTTATGATAGCTGTTAGTGTAGAGAAGCTTTGTTCATCCAAGTAAGCTGATGGAAATGGAAGAAGCTTTGAAATAGCAAAGTCACTTAAATCTGAATTCTTTGAGCTGCTGTTCACACTATCAAGCATCGCGAAGACAACTTCTAGGCCCATTTTTCCTTACAGGATCTAGATAGAAACATTCTGTGCTTATTCCTGGAATGATTAGAATCCATAGCATTGAACATCTACCTGTATTTCTTCAATTTTTGTATTCTTCAAGAATGTTGAAGTCACAAGAGCAACAGCATATAGTAGTTGATAGACAGCGAACTGACGTGGCACACTGGATAAAAAAAATGGGAGACGCACCAGCTCACTCACGTAGAGGAGTCTTAAGCAAACCCTGTTCCCACACTCCAGTCTTTAATATCTTATGTCTATCCGGAAAATTTTTTTCTGAAAAAGCCAAGTTATGAAATAAAAATAAAATCAAAATAGATTAACAACTAAAATAATTTTCGAGTACCCCTTGCGATGTCTTTCGGTAACTACAAGGATACGCGTACCAGAAATTGAATAGCAGTTTTACAGGATATTTCAACTTGAAAATTGAACATGATATAGATTAGAACCTATTAGATTAAGTCCGATATATAAAATTTTTGGTGTTGAGGTTTTAAAGTTACCAACAGTCTACTTTTAACCAATTAAAATTCAAATTTTTCTCAGTAAAATATCATGTAATTGTACTTTTACATGGTTGTCTTTCTTAATCTATTGAATGTACCTGGATTTTTTGAATCAGCTTTCACTAGTATCTCCTGTGTGAATTGTTAGATGTTTTGAGCCACTTTACGATATTGAACAGTTTCATGACATTTTCAAATCTTTTCAATGAAATAACTAAAAATCGATTTAAAGTTTCAGGAATTGAAAAATTTCAAAGCTAATTGGTAGTAAAACTGAGTGGTAGGGAAATTGAAAATGCGTAGGAGATTCAGTTTGCCACCGAGTGGCTAAAAAGGATTTTATCGGAACGAAATTGAGTTACTGCATTTAAAAGGACATCATGTACTTAAGAAAATTTGTGCTGGTGTTTTTGATAAACTAGGCATACTAGTATACCAACCTCACACATATTCCAAAATTTCGTTCAAAGTATTCATGAAAAACCAGCAGGAATAAAACGTTTTTCTACAACTACGAGTATTGCGACGTGTAATTTCAAAATCCTTTCAAAAATATTTTTAAAAAGGCCCCTTTTTCTGTGTATTTGGAAGCATTCTCGATTAGAAATTAGCTTGTTTAAATTATTATAGGTTGGTTAATCTTCCAAGCCTTGTGTCAAGGAACAAGGTTTCCTGGTGTCAAAACTACGATGTCTGTTATCATTATATCTATCTGCGGATTATCCGTCTGGAAGCATCTTGCGTGCATGGTTTCACTTATTAGCCCACAATGTGTGATTAGCATTTTTGGATGCTATTGTCGAAACGCCTGTTTGCTTGAGGCAAGCTCTGAAGTGTCATTTAAACGAAGACAGTTAAAAAATATATATGTAGTGTACCATAAGATGATATTAATGCAGGCTGCCACAGGAGTCTAAAAGGCGACTTTTGCTTCTATTTTTAAGCCTTGGCGATTAGGGGTATCTTTTCAGCAAAATCGCTCAGAATCTACTAATTTCATAATTTTCGCGACTTTTTTCGAAAATTCACCAAAAGGTCAACGAAAATTTAGTCCCTTTTTTTAACTAATAGTGGACGGAAAAAATATTTGGATTTTTCAGAAATTTTTTCAAGGAATAAAACGTTTTTCTACAACTACGAGTATTGCGACGTGTAATTTCAAAATCCTTTCAAAAATATTTTTAAAAAGGCCCCTTTTTCTGTTTCGAATTCGTTTTCAATTTCGAAGTTTTGGTGCCAAGCCGGGGTAACCACAAAAGAAAAACATCGGAATATGTGGTTGCTAGATTGTCGTGAAAACCTTATTAAGAAAATATTTAGTTTTTAATTTTAAAATTTTATTTTCTTGGTGAGATCTTCAACGGCTGTTTCATACTTAATTATCGCATTTTGTGTTTTGGACAATTCATTTTGTATCTGAGCAACTGAAATTGCTACTAAAGTAGGGCTTAAGAGTGGACTTTTGCTATTTTTAAATATGTATGTTACTAATGTTACTATTTCACAAGTGTTTTGGCTGTGGCAGCCTTGTAAATGTTGAGTATAGAGGTGTCACTTTGACAATGCGATTTTACTTGAGGTAGTAGTTCTGAATCGTTTTTAACTAATGAAACATTTAAGTTCCAAGTATGATCAAAGTTTCTATCTGATCAAGTAATGCCGTCCTCCAAAATTTGCATTTTAGGCACTTAAACCAAATTTGAAAACTTACTGCTTCCTTTATCTTTACTTCAGAAGAAACCGTGCATCTATACAAAAAAGGTGTAATTTCTCTTATGTATAGAATAATAATCCCACTAAAATAAAAAAGGCTTTTCACAAAACACAAGAAAGCTTGACCCCCAGAACAGGCCACTTTGTTCTCAGTTTTTCCAAATTATGTTCCCTTGATCGGTGAAATGATTCTGTGAAAGGTCCTTACCGATTTGTGGTAGTATAATTAATTTTTATTTTATTCGCTAATTAAGATTAAATTTCAAAGATTATTGCATTAGTTTCTTGTATTGATTCAATTATTCTCGAATTTTATTAGCTGAAAACCCAGAAATGAGAATAGTACCGGAAATCAGGTTTACAATGCGAATTCTGCTTTGAAGTGGCCTTCAACTTACTGCTTTTACTGATTTGATATCGAATGTGAATTTATGACTTACAGGAAAATATGATCTGATTTGTAATTTGTATGTTCACTTGGAGGCCTTTTCTGTCAAGCTAAATGTAGGTGGCGGTAGTGTCTTTGGCGGAACGTGTTTTCTCTTCGTATTCTGAACGTGACGTCACTTGACTTGTTTTTCGAATACGATTTCAGCATTTCGCCAATAAAAATTCCAAAGGAATCCAGAATTGATACATGAATGGTTAATTCGATCAAATGCCAAAACGGGGCGATTCACTACATTTTAAAGTGATTCCTATATGTATCATGTGAGAGCATTTGTAGCTGAAGTAAAATTTTCGCCTTCCGACTGGTGTTTGTTAGCATTGAAAATCCCTCATAATCGCTTCTCTGTTTTGAAGCTCAATTAGCAGTAGTGGTACCTTCTCATGTGTATTATACATATACAATCAATTTGGGTGTAAATGGGATTTGTGTGGCCGACATGTGGCATTTTTACTGTTACTATAATCATCACATTTTAAATTACATATCTCCTTGGTTATATTTTGAAAGCCCTAAAAGCACCAGTAGAAATTTCTGTCTATTCAATACCAATGAAAAACATGCATTGTAACCAATGTGTAACACTAAATCAACCATCCAGATGTGCGGTGAAAACTTTCTCACACCATCAGATCAATTTTCTCGAAATATTGTTTCGAAATCAGTCTTTAAAGCTGTCGATTATTTATAGCGGTTGAAATCTGGTGGCCCGTGGGAGACATTTACAAGCTGTCATAAAATCACCTTTCAGTAAAAGAACCCAAGAGAATGAAAAATGCATGGAAAAATGGACTGGAAAACCATTATTTTTTAACGATCGAGTGGACATTCAGCCAAGCATTGCCTACTTCGAAATAATTTAGTGAAATCTATGCGCGTTATATCAGCTCGTGGAAAACAGCTCAGGCGTTGAGATAATCTTTGTCCTTGTTGGAAAAAAATCGAGGTTCCATGTGTTGCGAGATGGGATCTTTCAGTGTGGATGAAGTGAAAAATTGATCTAAGTATTTTAAACTGTATTTAGAATGGCAGTTTTTAGGCTTTGCTGGAGTGATGTTTCTGTCACGGGCTGTTACTTTTTCTTTCATGTGTCCATAAATCTTGATCGTTAAACTTCTAATTTTGACTGGTTTCGGTGGTTTTGCTCCGTAAAACCTGCTCGGTGCTAAAGGGTTATAGTGTGTAAAAAAAGCTAAAATTACTAGCGTGACAATAAAGCTTTCAACTCCGACACTCTGATAATGTAATACTTGTCTTGTGTGGCAACACCTGGGTTCTGAAACATTTTATCTTTTTGTATTAGAAGATTTATTGAGAAAAACACTTGGTTTAGATTTTTCAGATTTCAGAAAACTGTTTCTTTATTATATTTGATGGTTAGTCGACAGCAAAACTTTTTTAGAGACATTTGAATTGTGTGAATTTCGTAATTGCATTCGGGGACCGTCGTGGCTCAGTGGGTTAGCCCACTGAGGCTAGCAACCTGCAAGTTGTAGACGGCGCGGGTATGGTTCCTACAATTTACCCTGGGTGTATTGCTCTCTTCTGCGTCAGTAAAACTTCTTTGTGTGTGTATGCCCGTTACTTGATGTTGCTTGTCTTGTGTTTGGCGCAGCTTAGCCAAATATGGCCGGTGCGCCATAAAAACACAACCATAATTGATTTCAATTTTCGATGTTTTAGTTGTCTGCTAATCAGGCGTTTTCCTTGAATAGAGTGGATGGCACAAGTAATAGCAATAGTTATGCTTTCACACTAAGTATGAGCATTACAAAACATGTTTCATTGTAATAATCGATTCTTGTGAGCTGACCTTATCCTCTTCGTTCCATAGGTCCACGTATGTTATGTTGACCTTTGGTTTTTCCTCAAAAACACAACTAAGGTCGAAATTCTATATTGTAACCAGATTTGCTTTTGTGAATCTTCAGTGAGCATCATGACCCATGGCTGCAATAGTAGTACAATAATTCAAAAATTAAGATTTTTGGATTAAGTACATATCTCAATGTGGAAAACTACATTCTTTCCAGCAGCAAACTTGCAAATCTCTTAATTTAATTCTGAACCGCTAGGTGGCAGAAGTGTTTTGCAGCATGCTATGTATTTTCATTTAATGAAAACGAAACAAATGTCACTGATGTTGGTGACTTGGTGTGAGATTCAAATGCAACGCAAAGAGCGGGATATATGTTTTCTTTGATTTATGGATATTTTTTGTTCCTCTTTGTTTTGGTTTGGTTGTTTTTGTCGTTCTACTGGGTTACTTTTTGCTACAGTTCTAATCTGTCATCAAGCTGGCTATTGTGATGAATATTCGAGCGAATAAATTGATAGGAATGTAGAGTTCTTTTTCTAAGCTGTCTCCGAAGAATGTTTACTTTTTAACTCAAAATATACTGTGGTTCCAAATTGTTCCGTTAGTCTGTTATACAATCAAGATTAAAACAATAGAACCAAAAGAGTTCTGATTAAATTTCATTGCAAGCTCTTTTCGTATGTTTTATTTGTGAGTTCCGTTTATGTAATACGGTATGCGTAAATGAAGCACGTTCTGCCACAAAAGTATCAGGCGCTTGGCCTTATTACCCGAATCTATGATTTATATTGATTTAAGATCAAATTTGCTATGGCGTTCGTAATTTTACAGATGTTCACTTTAATGTAATCTTGGAATTGTCAATTTTACCGAGTTGAGTTCCAATATTTTCTTCTAGTCTTCGGCTTGACAATCTAGAATCTCACTTATTTCAAAAGTGAATTTTCCAACTTCGAAATTCATCTGGGAATTTAATGCAGATGCAAATATATAAATAAATATGGGGAAAATGTGCTCAGCGTTTTCGATTTGTCATATTATGTAATAAAGAAAAACTAACGTGTGTCAGAAAATAAGACTGCATTAAATAAAAGTACTTTACTTTCATTGTATATATTAGATTTTCCCCCTTGGTGATAGACAGCTATTTCAAGAGGTCAAAGTAAAGAAATTAACTGGATGTGAGGTGATGTAACAATTCTTTATTATCAGGCCTGACCAACCTAAACTTTTCTGGAGCCATATCTTCGATATGGCTCCAGAAAAGTTTAGAAAGTCCAGAAATATCGAAGATATGGCCCCAGAAAAGATATAAATGTCTTCTCTTGTATAATTGCACCAGTAAGTTTGCTAATTTTACGATAACTGATTTTTATATCTATTTAGTTTTTGTTGTGCTTTCAATTCATCTTGAAAAGTAAAGAACACAATATCAACAGATACACAACAAGCATTTATAAATCCGAACCTCGTTAACCGAAGGGACTATCGAAATTATTTCGCGTTAACAGAATTTCATGTTATCCGACAATATAAAAATTCCGTATTTTCCCTCGAAGGGATCAGAACATAGCATCGATAAAGCGCAAATATGGTACATAAGTAATAGAATCTGAAAATGTTTATTAAACTCTATTTAAATGGCAATGAAACTAAAT
Organism: Meta bourneti; assembly: GCA_933210815.1. Classification (NCBI taxonomy): domain Eukaryota; kingdom Metazoa; phylum Arthropoda; class Arachnida; order Araneae; family Tetragnathidae; genus Meta; species Meta bourneti. Next base: position 71,214,930 of record OW119926.1, on the reverse strand, counting down.
TAAAACGTTTTACTGTTTTTGTTTTCTTGTTTACTATTAAATTTACTATCTACGTATTAAAATTTACATACCAGGCTTTTGATCATTGCCTAAAATATTCGGTTATAGTGCATTGTTTCATCATCTGGATAGAATGGTTTTCCAGAAGTTTTCGGCGTCTCCCAAGCTGTTCTGTGCAGATGAGGTATTCTTTTTCTCCATAGTGAAATTCTCTAGTTTTTTTAGCTTCTGCCTCTTGACTCAGGAAACACTTGGTCGTAAATCCTCACTTTTCGTTTTTAGGGTCGTCATCTTCATCCGATGCATGATGTCAAAACGTTTAAATTTCCACATTGCCCCAGTCCTGTTTGACGGGACCAGACATTCATTTTGAGTTGAATGGAATTTCTCGTAAAGTGACTTCGCGTTGACGAAGTTGACCAGCAGAAAACGAGACTGCTTCCGACTTCTGCAAATGTGCTGTTTCTTAGTAACTTATTTTAAGCATTTAAATAGTAACTTGTGAAACATCGTTGTTGTTAAACAGCCGTTTCAATATTCCTAACTTATTGTTTGTGATTGTTGCTTTTACCCTTGTTCAAGGTGTAACATAGATTTAAGTCCAAAAGACCATTTTTTTCAAGTCGCACAGCTACCAACTCCTGTTCGTTGTCCCACAGAGACACCGATACAATCCTAAATATGGGAAGATGCTGAGGTTGCGGAACATGGACAAGTTGGAAAGTTCTTATTCCCTTCACAAAGTCATATCTTATGTCCCGCTTCTGTCTGGCCAGAGCAATCTGATGCAGTCTTGAACCTTTAAAATGCAATCCTTGGCCTAGGGAGAAAATTACAAATTCACTTTAGTGAGGCACCATAAAGGTTAAAATCTGACTTAACCTCAGGAGTTGCGTGTTAGCATTTAGCTTGGAATATGGACTAGCCTACATGCCTAGGGTGATCCTTCCAGGAAAAACTCTCCACGTATCACCTAGTGATTTGTGTGTATGTCCATTTATTTGACGTTGTTTGCCGCAGGTTGGCTCAATAAGACCCTTGCGCCATAAAACCCCCAAAAATCAACCAACCTCCCAGTGGCACCCCCTCGGCAAGGCGAGGCAGCCAACAGGATTTGAAGGAGCCCTTTCCTTTCGTGTTTGTACCAAAGTAGTGAATGATAAGTTTAAAATACAACTGTAGTTTTGATTAACGTATTTCGTGTTTTGCTTGTCTTAAGTTGGTTGAGTTTTTTGGCGAAAGGACCATATTTGCATGTCTTGAGATATGTCGTGGTAGGTGATCTGCTGCAATGATTTCTTATGTTTCTCTATTTTATTTTTTATTCCTACTTTATTTTAACGTGTTTTTATGATACTTGCCAGGCAGCAAAATATAGTAAATACATAAAATAGACATTAATAACCAGTCGGTCCAGATATACCTTGCGGGCCTATGGTTTGCTCTGGTAGGCTTACCTGTTTTTAATCCAATGCTCTAAAACCTTTTGTATTTGTTACAAACGTTTTAGCAAAGTAAAAGGACGTAAAACTCCTTAGGTTCCACTGTCCTTACCATTGCAAACGTAGTCACAATTTCGAGTTTCTCGCGTGTACAGAAACAATAAATTTTGGGATGTCTTCGGTTCAGTGGACGATGATGTGCTTGCTCCTGATGTGACAGTATCCGCTGATAATTGTCATTCCGTGTCCTTTTTCGAGTTTATGCATGCTCGTAATCGGCGCGTGGCTTTTTTTTACCACTCACATGGAACTGGAACTTACGAAGCACCTCATTTCGCTCTTCTACCCTCTGGCATGCATGCGCCAAAGAATATGTTCAGGACCCACAAATTTGATACATATAAGTTTCTTCAGTGAAAAGTCTTGTTTAGAAAGTATTATTTATTCACTTGTAATTAGGTATATCATGGTTCCCACAGATCTTAAAATGCCTTAAGAAGGCCTGATTTTTCAGTTTTGTTTTTAAGGGCCCTTAGCAAGGCCTTAATATGTGCTGAAAGTCCTTAAAAACTTTTATAAAGGCTTATTTTTTACATGAACATTGTATATTTTCTTTCATTTTATTTTACTTGCATTCAAAAATCAATGTCAATGATACTTGTCCAAGGTCAATTGTCAATAAAAAAATTGATGGTATAATTTTTATAACTTGGCTAAGCATTGATGTTTTTAAAATTGGATCCGAGACCCAAACATAGCCCTCATGAAAGTTTCTTCACATGTGCCCTCAAGAGTTAATCTATTGCGATCTATATGAAATGTAGCTTGAAAAGAATGAAAAATGCCTTAAAAAGGCCACGATTTTTCTTTTGCTTGAAAAGTGAGAGCCCTGTATACGATGTGATATTCCCTGAATAGTAATCGCCCTGTAATCATTCTGAAGATGGATCTAGTTTTTGTATGTTATTTGCGATATTTTTGTAAATCTCCGAATTAAATATTACAATTCATTACTTTCATCTCAATATCCGAAAACAACGAGGGGCCGCCAGGGCTCAGTGGGTTTGCCCACTGTGCAATCAATCTGTGAGTTGTAGGCTGTGCAGGTTTGTTTCTGGTAACTCACCCTGGGTGTATTTCTGCCTTCTGCATCAGTAACAATTTTCTTGTGTATATGTCCATTACTTGATGTCTGTTTTGTATTTGGCGCAGCTTGGCCAAATATGGCCTTTGCGCTATAAAACCCGACGAACTAACCAAATACTATAGTTGTGGTTCTATAGGGTGAACAGAAGTGAAGCAAGAAGTAAATGCAAGAAGTGAAGCTGCTTTAGATTCAATGGATCGGGCCGGAGTAAAAGTTACCATATAGTTATTGCGTGGTTTTTAACTGGAAACATTTTGGTCACTTAGCATAGTTGTTTTAAAATGACCATCAAAATAGAGTAACAGTTTCCTCGGCGTATATATCTTACTAGCAGAATTACACGACCTCACTCGCGTTGATTTGGTAGGTTGAAAAGGTGACCAGAGGAAGAATCACGTTCTCTTGGGTAGAAAAATGCCAAATCTAAGTATGAGTAAAATAATTTTTTAACACCTTTTCGGACATTTTTACAATTTCTACAACTTTAGACACAAATCCTAGGGACCGCGGTAGTCCAGTTGGAAGAGCAACGGATTAGCAAACGGAGGATTTCGAGTTCGAAACTAGGTCCTGCGAAAGACCGTCGTGTATACGGGGGCTGGTGCACGTTAAATCGTCGTGGCTGGCGTGGTGTGGAAGTTTGGAGAGTGGGGAGTCAGCTCAGGTGTTGCCTCGCCATCTGACCGTTGTTCAAAATTACGAGGCGTTGTTCTTGGATCTTTCCCTTCGGGATTGATCCCACACCGTCGCCGATAGCCCGTTGTGTTGCTCCAGTGCGACGTTAATTAACTACCTAACTGATACAAAAGACGATTTTAAGGGAGGATTAGGAAAGCCCTTTCGTAAGTTCTTTTCCTCTCGCACTCATAGTTTACCTATCAATATTTCTTTACTTGTGGCACTCGTGCACCAGGTATGCGACATTTTCGAATTTCGCTACCTTTAAGGGAAGGATGACAAATTAATTTGGTAAGATCTCTTGAGTTTTTTTTTAAAGCAAATGGCATTTTTTTTCTATAAAATCCGATTTTGTGGTATGTGCAATATTAAAAGAATGTGTCTTAAAATTTAATGTCTTCAGTACAGACAATGCAAAGGTAACCTATTACCATTTAAAAAATGGCAAATCAATTTGACAGCTTTTTTTTATAAAAAATTGTTTTAAAAATCTTAACATATTTAATAATTGTTTAAATATAGCTCCAACTCGTAAAATAAACCACCTTGACCTTCTGTCACTATTACAGAATTTTTAATATTTCAAAAGACTTAGGATTTTTTAACCTTGACATTTTTCAACGACAGCAAAATTCCTCTTCAAATTTGCTTTATTCCAACTTACATGCGGCTTTAAATAGAATATTTTGTGATACTGTTACGTGCGATAAAAAGGAATTACAATTTATTAAAATAAATATTTGATAAATTTACAACGAAATAAAACTAAAGCAAAGTTGGCGGGGGAAAAGTTCTGAAGATATTAATTCGTGATTCTTTATCTCGTGATGTCGCATAGTTGCCACAAATTACATCTAAAAATTGGAACACAAGTTACCGTTTAGTGTCCGTTCGTTATAAAATATCGTTTGTCCCAAATATTCAAAAATCGTTTATATTTCGCAAAGAAAAAATGAGGCTCGAAATAAATAAAGTATCCGAGTCAATTTTTGAAAAAATTGTTTTTCCACCAGTACTGGTAAAGTAATCGCAATGCTCGATATGCATTCCACATTCTCCGAAACTACCAAATTATAGTTGATTTTTAAGTATACGTACTCATGTTTTAGCATGAAAATAGTATATAAGCAAAGGAAATTCAAATAATGTATCCACTAAACTAAAACTTATAAACTAAACACTTATAAAATAAAGGACATTGTATTCAAATGTGTGGAATAAATTATGTTATACTTGTACAAACACAGACACAAAATCAGACAGAACGGGAAGACTGACAGACTAACGCAGCCAAGTTCAGTCACTAAATGAATGTAAGTACTTAAAATATGCAGTTTCTTGTAAATATATTCAACCGTTTGGAGCACATACACATACAAACACCAAACGCGCAAGAATGAATTTTGCATCAGGATCCAAAATGGATAGAAACTTGAAATGGGTCGAAAATATTCAATGTACAAATAAACACTCCGTTTTTATTTATAGATTTTCTCAATAAATGTTACAAAAGCACCGATTTTTGGTCTGATACTCCTGGTTCACATTTTCAATTCCGAAGCATTACCATCGTGTGAAAGTCCAAGGTTTATAGAACAGAACCTTGGTCGGAGTCATCCCGTCTTAGAGTTCAAATTTCACCCATTTTCTTATTTGAATATCATCAATTTTTTTCCTACTCTCCTAATGGATCAAAACTACAAACCTTTAATCGGAGAGATGAAATCATTGCAAATGTTGATTTGACTAATTACGATTTGTTGAATCCCCTTCATTTTTATATATTGTAAATTCCGATTTTAATCTATTATGAAAAATTGCTTGTATTAAGTAAGGAATTTTTTTTGAAGCAATTAAAACTTTGTTGAATTAGAATGCGTATTTTTGCGTCAACTAAATTATAAATATTTTTCATTTGAAAATGTAAGGTTCCTTTCATTTACGGGGCCGCTGTGGCTCAGTGGGTTTGCCCACTGTGCTAGAAATCTGAGTTGTAGGCGGCACAGATTCGATTTCTCCCTGGGTGTATTTCTGACTTCTGTCGTTAAAAATTTTCTTGTTGCCCATTTACTTGACGTTTGGCCAGCATGGCCAAACATGGCACTTGCGCCATAAAACCCTACCCAGCAAGCTCTTTCATTTTCTTGAAAAGACAGTCCTCTTTGTTTTCTTAACATGAATGATTAATTGTTAGAACTTAAAAAAAAATACAAATTCTTTGTCAGTGACAGTAGGTCGAAGTTGTCTACTTTACCAGTTGGAAGCCGTTAAATCGAGCTTCCGTTTTTTGTCTTATGAAGACATACAATTCTAAAACAACCCCTTTGTAATTGCATGTGCAACGAAATGGAATTTTCGAGAAAAATATATTTGCTTTAAAACAATTAAGTCATAAATATCATCAAATTCATTTGTCATCAATCCCTTAATTTTTATTTCCAATTGAGCTGATATTGCAAAAATCCTTAGCCTCAATTCACAAAAAGGCACAACAGAAAATACAGAAAATTGCATTAAACATTCAACCGTCAAAATAAAACTGCAGATAAAAGCAATTAAAAAACTGAGGACAAAAAGTCTAGCCTCCCAATAACTGGAGTAAATAGTTCTTCCTGACAAGGCCGAACAGGTGAGGTGGTGGTCAGCATTCATCAATTCATCGCAGAGGGACAATCGGGATTGTTTGAAATTTCAAATATATTTAGATGGACGGCCGAAGGCAGTTATGTTCCGTCGCTAGTCTAAGAACAGTCAGTCTTGGAAGATGACGCTGTTGCTCTCCATGATGTGTTCTGTAAACTCTCCCCAAGTCCAATTTTATGAATATCCTTAACTTGATTAATAGTTGAGACTACTGATTTATAAGAAATCATACTTAAAAAAGACTAGGAGACATCTTCCTCTCTTAGCTAATGCATCCGCAGCCTCATTTCTTCTGATGCTACAATGGAATGGAATCCATTGAATTACAATTTGTGACATTTGGACAGTTCATGTAAAATGTATCTGCATTCTACGACAGATCTAGAAGCTGTGCTATAATTTGCAATCCATCCCATCCGTTAGACGATGAAAATACATGTGTCGCGTACATGGTGTAACAATACCACAAGTTGAGAAATATTGCTACGAAAAACTTAAGTATTCGCCGTGGATTCGTTATTTTTACGATTAACGTTACGATTCGTTATTTTTACGGCAATTTTACAGGAAAGTAACAGAGAAGGGTCATTCATAATCATACCGAAGCTCAAAATTGACTTTGTTGAATGTTGTAGTCATCTTAGAATCACCTTTTGCAGTTGTCTTACAACAGGGGTGCGATGTATGAGAAATGAATTATATGGATGGCGATAGCATGACTGCGATTTGCATCCAAAGTAAATTGTAGGAACAATATAAATGTCGTAATGGTGTTAAAAATTTATTTTCTAGACACTGAAATGATATTTGCATATGAAAGAAAAATGATTATTTTGGTCCCCTTTTCATGCAATAATGAATTCCTTTCCCTGTCTATTTTAAATTGCTATTGTGAATCTCGTGACTCAGCGATGGAGTAATCAGTCTTGCTTAACCACGTTTCATTTTCAAATTTCCTTTTAGTTATGCGCCATTGACGTAGTTAGCGAAGGATCTGGCAGCATCAGACGCGGCTAACGAATCGACCCGAAGCCTTTCTCAAACTTCGTTACAGCTTCGATACTCTGATAGACACCTGGGCCGAGAGATGCAATTTCCTTTATTCAGATAGCTCTGAAAAGTGACTTCCCCTTCCTTTCTTTTCTTCAAGGACCATTGGTTTCGTTAGCATTTGTAATCGTAGGATGCGAATTAGTGAACCATGGCTGCGGTCAGCAACTTCCAGATCGAGATCTTATCCATTGATTGACATGTTCCCTTATCTTGAAAGGACTCTGCGCTCTTGCATCTTCCTCATCATAGTTTGTTACTTCGCGTAGCATAAATCATGAGACGAGGTTTTCTAATATAGCAAACATTTGAAATCTTTTGGTACATGCTTGTACAAACTTGGGAAACTTGCATATGTTAGCTGTTTTACTTCCGGAAACATTCAAAAATTTACCTCAAGGGAGATTCGGTACCGAAAAAATTGGCAAAAAGATTGCATTTTTTTATTTCTTAAATAGGTAGTTGTATTAACTATTTAAAAACAGACCTTTGTGAAATTTCTAAGAGTTCGGAGTATGGTTTTTTTCTTCCGTTTTTATCTTTCTCCAAAACGCGCCGTTTAAAATCATGTCCGTTCATTGAAATCAGAAAACAAGTATCATGATGTAAAATTTCCTGCTTTACTTAATGATGACTCACTTATGATTGCTCACTGATATTATAACTTTTTGTATCAATTACCTAGCTGTTTTAGCAATTTTTTGTAAATTTTCTAGATTGTTTTAAATTTTAATGCAGCACTAGCTATCTGTCTTTTCGTCGGTTTTTGTTCCTTCGTTGATTCTTTAGTATTAAAGTTCTCAAAATTCAAAAAGCCGCAAGAATAGTTCCATTCGTGGATGGAATTCGGGGATATGCAAACATATTTTCGCAAATGACTTTGAAGATTCAAATTTTAAAGTGATGGAATTAAATTGACTAGTAAAGTGAGAGACGGATATAAAGGCAAGAGGGAGGATATGGCGCAGGAAGGTGGACATTAATGTTTCTAATTGTTCTAAAAATAAATGCAAGAAAATGTTTAAAGGCCTGTTATGACAAATATTACAGTACTTTATTCCTATAAACAAACGCCCTCAGGGGCGCATCTCTTTTAGGCGTGCACGGGCTTCATGAACCCGAGGTTGTACTCTAGTGATCGTTTCTTTTTCCATGGGGTTTACTGTCTTCAGTAAACATGGATAGCTCTCCCGTGATATACAAATGATCTTTTTCCGTTTTCATCTCACTATATTCCCCAATCCCCTTTTCCCCTTTCACATTTTTTACTTGTCTGTCTTGTGTTTGGCGCAGCTTGGTCAAATAAGGTCCATGCTCCATAAAACCTCAAAACAACCTATAAACAAACTTTATACAGCAATTGCCTACAGAAATTTCAAAATTGAGATTGATATTGAACTTCCTTGGAATAAAACTCTGCTGGTATTGGAAATTTAACAGTATACGAGTTTGCCCAGTGTTAGAAGTAAAGAAATTTCTTCGCAAGATCTATTGCATCTGGCTGGATTATTACCATTTTTTGGTTAGCCATATTACCTGTATATTTGTACTATATCTTAGGTTTTGATGGAGTGATCGGACTCAAAAACAATAGGGGACTGAAGGGATTCGGGCCGTTTTTGTATATAACACCCAATATATGCTGCGCTTCTGAATTTATCATAAATTTTTTGTTTTACTGGGTTTCCATATTTAAGAACATAAAAATCGCGATAAAAATATACGATTGGCTTCAAATTTGGTGTTTTAAACATCGATGTAATACTGAAACGAAATTCAAAAGTCTATAAAGACCTCATTACAGCAGTGGATTACAGAATTACGATACTGAGCAATCTGCAGATTCGAGTTGGGACAAAGTCAGGCAGATGTTGCAAGATGGCTCAATGTAACCCTTTCGGTGGTCCACAGGTTGCCGAACAAATTTCTGGCATCAGAATCAGCATCTTAACGATTCAACTGAGATAGGCCGATGACTGCGCTTATTCACAAAGGAACAGGATCGCTACCCCAATTCACCTATGATCTTTGAGTGCAGCAACAGAAAGCAACAGAACATTGTTTATGGTACATAGTGGGATGCAAGACTAGGGGGAGGATATACGCTAGGCTACTGGTAGTGTACGTGCCCCTTACCACCTGTCACAGGGAGGCTCTTTTAAATTGGGCACAAATGTGTCAGTGAGTGAAGATCAATGGAGGTCTACTATTCACGGATGAGTCCAGATTTCGTTTAAAATGATTCTCGATGTATTTTCTTCTGGAGAGTCTGGGACATATCACCCGTCTCATGTCTACGCAAGGGACAGATAAGATAGTGGCAGTGTACTCGGTTTGGGAGGCATATGTTTAGGTGGACGAAGTGACCTTCCGGGAAGAACCATATAGAGATGAGGTTCTGGCCCCCATTATCCGTTCTGTATGAAGGCGTAATCGACGATATATTTATTCTACAAACCGATAATAGATATTGTCGCCTTTTGCGACAATATCTTGAAAACTAGAAAAATGTATGAATTGGTCAGCTTATTCTCCTGACCTGTATCCGCTGAATCCTGGACGCTCTTGTGATACATGTTGCTGCCCTCAACTCACCTCCACGAACCTTGCAGGAGCTTCGAAATGCCTTGTGAGTTGCTGCCTATAGACTTCTTAGACTACCTCATTAAGAGCATTCAACAACGTCGTCGTTTACGTATTAGTTTGTGGGAAACCACATACCTTGTTCAGTTATGTCTCAGACAAAATGAATATAACATCTTATATTTTCTTGTTTTCTGTAGCATAAGATATGGGAAATATTTTAATCAAATTTCATTAAAATCGGCTGAATAGTTTAGAGTAGTACCGATTTTTGCATTTCCTAAATTGAAGGAAACGAGTGTATAGTTAGGCGTTTTATGGAAACGGCAATAGATTTTTCGTGCAATTGTATGAAATAGGCGAGAGATTAAAAATGTTTTTTTTTTTTAAACTTCATTAAGAAGTTAAGAAATATTTTTCTAATCGTGGTAATAGAATGAGAAGTGAATCATTACGTTTCCTGTTACGAGCTCCGCAAGAACAGATCATAGAAAGCTCCTAAAGTTTCCTGAATACTGTTTACTCTTTTATAATAAACAATGTTCAAGAGGAAAATTGTAATGTATTAACTTTAAATCTCAAAGCTTCAAATCCTTTTTAATGGAATAGATAACTAACGCTATAATAGAAAAATGTCCTGTTGTGAACTGCTTTGTATACACTAAATTTAGATTCCTTTTATAGTCGGACCGTGAGGAGGCAGTCGAGTCACGTGGTTTTGGAGAAGTTTATTCAAAAAAAGGTGACCGATTGGAACGTAAACAAAGCCCTTTCGTAACTGACATCTTTAGCACGGATTCTGGTTCTGTTTATCGTTCAGTGTCTTCAGTAATAGCAAGTGATAATGAGTTGGCCGAGGAAAACCACCCACGGCGATTACTATTCTTGCTTTTCTGTATGGCAGCCCTTCTCCTAACGTCCTTTCACACCTATTCAAAAATCGACTGACCCAATGTCGACTGCCTTGGATCCGCACTATGAGATGTTCTGGCTGCTTTGGCTCGAACAATGAGAATTCCCAAATATGTTATCGCGGCTCTTAAGGTTTCCAAATCATAATCTAAAATATGCTTCCATCACGAATATTATATTGCTAGCTATTGTGTAAGTATTCCAACGATTGTAATCCTTTCCTGCGTTTTATTCCCACCAAAAGTAACCGCCCTTAGAAAAACCTATAAAATGCAATTTTTTTTCATTTAAATTAGTTTTCGTCTACACACGATCTCCCTTTTCTACTCGATACCAGATCGTCGACTCCTGAATATCACCACCAATGCATTAAAACGCGTCCGGATTGTTTGTTCTTTAAGAAAAGCCCTTTTTCTCTGCCCCTGCTTACTATTCATGAGCCCCCATTCGTTTTCTAGGCTGTCTTCTTCACCAGGATATTTCGTTTTATGCCAATTCTGATTCAATTGGAAATGGCTTTTCTCGAATCAACTCGTGACGACCTACCTTCAGTTAGCTTAGTTTAAAAAGGTATTTTTTCTTAGTCTTCAGTTTGATAGTTCTCTGACAGGAGCGCGGACACCTAGAGGCCTGACCCCTTTGTCTGCCGCCCAATATGTTTAGGGCCGCCGTGGGTTCGAAATTAATGGTCGTTAGTCGTGTATTGTACCTTTAAATTTTGCTTTGGTGACCAAGATTTTAAATCTAGTCATCTAATTTGATTCCACCTAATGGATCCCCACACACTCCGAGGTGCCTCGTCTTGAATGGGTTTGGGAAAAGATGCATTTATTATCAAATCCTGTCCTACCTGTCAACTGCTCAGTTCACTTCATTTCGAAAAGCGTAATTTAATTAAAAAAATTAGTTTTAATATTTGTGGGCCTCTCAGATTAATTGAATTGGGCCCCGCACTTTATAAGGTCGGTCCTGATCGTCAATTTCGACAAAGTTTTCTGCATATTTACGCTTGTTCGACTCAAATACCGACCAATCTCCCATTTCTTCTAATAGTTCGTACTCCAAACTATCTAAATACAACAATGTACTATGTGCAATCTGAATTTTGCTTTGACCGAGATCTACGTAGATCTAGTTGACATTCTTAATGCCTAAGTTTTCCGAATATTTTCGCTTGTGACGCAAATTCCAATCAATCTCCCTTTTATTCTTCAGTCTGCACTCAAACTACCTGTAAATACAGGACTACCAATCAATCCAAATTATTACTACATCGTTTTCTGAATATTTCTGTTTTTATGACGCTAATTCCAACCAATTTTCCCTTTCTTTCGAAGAGTCCGTACTCCAAACTATCTGAAAATACAACAATCTATTCAATCTAGTGACCCCTCCCCAAAAAAAGTACGAAGAGAAAAATGACTCTTTAAATCCAGGCCCTAGTCATTAATTGCACTGTTTTTACACATCCACGTGTACAAAATATTCTTTACATTTTGGCAACTGAGGAAGTTTTAAGTGCCAATGGAGGACGCTCCTGAGTTTTTGCGCCGAAATGGGTTGTACGTTTGCATCATCATCGATCGAATTGCGAAAATGCTCAATGAGCATTATATTTGCAGATATTTGTGACTATTTTCAAACCTGTACTTTTTCCACTGAAGGGTTCAACCAAACTGATTTACGTAGATTAAGCTAATTTCAGCATTTATTTTTGTAAAATCAAGAACATTTCGGGGATTGCCCTGTCTGAATACGTTTCCTTATTTTCTAAGAATAATTAAAGATACAACTGTTTTCATGACTAAAATCTGTTTGATTGGCCCATACGAGGCAGTGGAATGTCTCAGCTTTCGATTTACACTGATTGAACTTGTTTCAGCTATATTTGTGATTGGGTAAGGGCTGGAGCCCTATGAACTCTTGAATACGTATTGGATAGGACAGTGCCCAACTCATACATGGTTTTTCGTTTGCTTCAGTAACCGATAATGCTAAATGAAAATTTTGTATGCAGATATTTCTGACTATTTACAAACCTGTGCGTTTTTCCCATTTAAGGGTTAAACAAAACTGATTTACATTGATTAAGCTAATTTCAGCATTTATTTTTGTAAAACCAGGAACATTTCGGGGATGTCCGTTTCCCTCCCGTCTGAACACATCCTCACTTCCTATAACGAGTTCTTTCGAAAAAAATATTCATGAGCCGTCTTCCATAACGACTCCAGAACACCTGTGGAAGGTGGGACTCGTCTGGCAAAGGGCGCGTTGTCCCTAGTGTGTCTGATTCGGACTCCTTTTTCAAGGACTTTTGAAAAGCTTTCCAGACACCCGCAGAAAGGAAAGATCAGACGCTGCAAAAAGAAATGGCTGCAATGAACTTAAAAAAGGCGGATTTTCGTGCCTCGGCCATCTCACTCGTCAGGACATGATGCATTTGGTTATAATAGCTAGTAATGAGCGTCTCGGCTTTTATTAGTTCCTGTCTGAGTTTGGTCGATAATAGTTGCGTGAACATTGACGTTGCTGCCCATTGTATCTCCGACAAAAGCTTCTTGCGCAAGGGGACGGTCGTTAGTTATGTAAAGTCAGGATGGCCACGCCAGGATGCGGTAACTAATTTTGAATTGGACCATTAGAAGACACGAGATACTCCGTGTTTGGGATTTCCGCTTTGTTAGCGGCACGCTGGACGAAAGATCAATTTTTCATCAATTAATAACTATTGCACTCTTGACGAGTTAACAATATTGGGAAATTGCTTGAGGAAACGAGACGGCCTCATCTGTCGTACCAGGGGTCTAGCATTTGGAGGACCTCATGTGTCATACCTTAGGTCTGACATTTGAAAGATTTCATGTGTCATACCAGAGTCTAGCACGATTCAAACGAATCGTGTGTGAAAAAACGCATTTCTGAATTTTTAATACGTATGTGTTATTGAGAAAATCGTAGTGGGAAAATGTTATCGTTAACATCAGCCTCCCACCTCACATTTGCACCCCGACCACAATACCAAAATGAAAGGCACCTATATGAAATACAAATCTGCATTCCAAGTACTCAACCCCTCGGGTTTACTTCCTTCAAGTAAGCACGGGAATCCCAACCCCGAGGTACCTTAGTGATCTGTCCTCCCTTCCGTTTCATCCTTGTCTTTTCATATACTTTCGTGGTTATTTTGCCGTGTATTTGGCGCAGCTTCGTCAATCACTGGCTCTTGCGCAATTAAAATTAAACTAAGTACTCAATGCTAATATGCACAAATGTATACATATATATTTTTGTTTCATTTGCACGTCTGCTGCTTCATTATAAAAAAAAATAAAATACAAGGGAAGATTTATTACTTAAAAAATAAACTACGCATTACAGAAAAAGAACTTATCATATTTTCCTGACCCTTCTCGCTCTTGGTAAACCGTGGAAAATTGACCCTTCCCTATGTGGGTTACCATGAGTAAAAAGTAGGAGACTGCAAAATT